>CM039691.1:37898931-39147931 GCA_022530915.1 Paspalum notatum
GCAATGGATGCAATGCCATTGATGCAGTTGATGCTGCTGCCTGCGTGCTGACCTGTTGAACCACCTTGTATACCACCAACGAAGTGGGGGATTGCCAAACTTTTAAAGCGAGAATTAGAAAGCTCCAGGCTTCTTAAATTTTTTAGGTCATTTGGATTGAACCAACTTGGTAGCCTATCACCCCCAAAGCCATGGACTTTAAGGCATTCAATTCTCTCATTAGGGTACAAGCCGTCTGCCACTTCATTCTCACTGGAGTTTGGCATACCAGATCCGCAGCCTTTTCGCCAGTATAGATATAATTTCTTGAGGTATTTCTTGTCAACAAGCCTAGCCGCGGAAGCCTCTTCCTTGTCCTTCACATTATGAATAGATCTTATACATAGCGATCCTCTGAGCTGATTCATGCCCTTCAGCTCACAAATTTCACCACTCTGCTTCCCTAAAGTAAAATAGCTCAAATTCAGAAGGCAAGTCAGATTCCCTAGCCCGCGTACCCTTGATAAGGCCATAGAGGCTTTCGGTGGCAGTGCTAGTTGACGCAAGTTGATTAGCTTTGTTACATCCTGACCAATATTTTGCACACGTGAAGCCCTTGCATCAACAACTTGTAGGTTGTAAAGGCACCAGAATTTTGCTGGCAGTTCTTTTACTTGGCTATGGGATATATCAAGATAACGGAGGCTAGTCAACTCACATATGCTTTCAGGTAGCTTCTCTAGCATGCAACCTTTAAGGCTCAAAAACAGGATGTTAGAGAGCTGACTGAACCAGGCGATCTCAGCATTCAATTTGGTAACAAACCTAAGTGAACACAATTTATTCAAATGTTGAATATCTATCCTTGTGCTCATGGAGTCAGCATCCACCTCGACTGACATATGGCGAAATTTATGTGCCACTTTGTTTGAATCTTTCATCAAAAAACATTCATGCTTAGAAGCTTGCTGTGCAGTATCGTGGATCAAGTCATGCATTACATATCTATTCTGATTAGGGAACTTTGGGTCAGTTTGGTAAAGATATCTGTCTCTCAATCTATCCAAATAGCAAATCCCAACATCTTCAAGGCGCATGATCCCCTGTGGCGCAACAAAACCCTCTGCCACCCAAATGTCAACAATTTCGTATCTTTCGAAGCTGTAATCTTTAGGAAACATTGAACAAAATGCAAAGCATCTCCTAAGTTCATATGGTAGATGCAAGTAGCTCAGTCGAAGGGCTGGTAATATATCACCATCTTTTTGTTCTTGATCCCATAATTCGTTGTCATTGATTTTCATCCATTGTTCCTCGGTAAGATTGCTTTTCAACAAATGCCCGAGAGTTTTAGCAGCCAAAGGAGTACCACGTAACTTCTTGGAAATGCTCCGACCGATAACTTGCAAGGCAGGATATGACTCTGGACTCTCTTCATCAAATGCACACTTCTTGAAGAACTCCCAAAATGTATCATCAGGCAATCCTTCGAGTTGGACAGGCTTACAATTGTTGGTGGCGACATGCCGAGCAATGTTTTCATGTCTTGTAGTCACTAAGATCATGCTTCCTTCAATTCCATGCCTCAACGGCTCATAAAAATGCTCCCATTGTTGAGTAATCTCCCACATATCGTCCAGCACTAAAAGGAACTTTTGGCTCTTCAGCTGCTTCCTCAGTTCTGCTCTAAGATCACGCATATTTTACGGCAAGTCAAAATTTGGCTCAGAGATGGTCTTGAGGATCTCCTTTGTCATTCTCTCATCGTCAAAGAGGTCAGAAACACAAACCCAAATCCTCTCTGTAAAGTGGGATTTCACCCTTTGATCACGGTAGATGAGCTGAGCTAGGGTGGTCTTCCCAATCCCGCCAATGCCAAAAATTGGCAAGACAGAAACATTGCCATTAGTGAAGTTGGTAGTCTCAGTAAGTCCAGCACTACAGCTGCTGCTACCTTTAAGTCGCTTGGCTGATCTGCATCTAGATGCACCACGGTCTGTTGCCGCTGAGTTCTTTTGTTTACACCTTGCCGAGGTACTGCCCATAGTGAGGGGCCCCATTTGCATGATCACCTGATTAATTTTTTCTTTGCGGTCAATGTTTTCGGTCACACCCAGCATCTCCATCAATCGATCCCGTTCTGTGTCACGGCCAAATATTTCAGGAGTGATGATGACTTCAGTCGTTGTCGGCATAAACTGCACTGACTCAACACGATCGAGGCCCATGAAACCTAGCATTTCCTTGACCTCAGCCATAATCTTGTCGAGCTTATCTTGGGTATCTCTAACCCTTTTAGAGCTATCAAAGATCAAAATTTTTCCAAAACCCACAGTGGATGAGCAGAGTTGCCTTACCCTGCTCTGGCCGGCGGCCTCAATCTTTTGCCGCAGCTCCTGGTCTTCAAAATAGCGGAGAATGTCCTCGGCATCATAGGTGGCGTACTTGAGCTCCACGATAAGGTCGTCCAGATCCTTGTTCTTGAACATGCCCCACTCGCTGCAGCCGATGAGCAAGCGAGCGGAAGGTAACTTGGTCCTCAGTTGCTCCAGCTCGTTTTGCAGCTGAGCTGGAGCTTGGAGCATGTTCACCCCAAATAAAACAAAGGAATCCATGGTCGCACAGCAGCCGTGTCGGAGCATGAGCTCCGGCTGGGTGGCAGAATGCACCCGCCCGATCCTAAGTACTATGAGTAGTTAGGGGGAGCGATCGTTGATAGCCACGTGGTAAGGGCACGATGGAGACACAAGGATTTAGAGTGGTTCGGGCCGCTCCTTGGAGCGTAATACCCTACGTCCACTAGAAGTGTGATCTTGTATTGGCTTGAGTGTGAAGGAAGTGAAGAAGATCGTGTGTCTCCTTCTCTTGGTGCCCTCCGAGCGTGAGAGCGTGTATTTCAGCCTATGTTCTACATTTCGCATGCCTCCTCTTTTATAGTCCAAGGGGTGCATGTACATGGTGACCGGGCCTGACAGGTGGTCCCGGCCTGCTATCTTTATTCCGCAGAGTTCCCTTATGCTGACTTGGCTTCTTGGGTTATCTCCGGCGGAGGTCAGGGCCTTCGGCTTCACCTCCGTTGATATGTCCCGTGCTCCGTTGCCGTGATGACCTCTGATCCCTGCGCCTTGTACTTGCATCTGCCGCAACAGTATGGTGCTGTTCGGGAAGTGCTCCGCCGGTTTGATGTAGTCCAGAAATATCGCCACGCCGCCCCTACTTGCGCTGCTCGGTCCAATCCGCCGTAGTACCCAGCGGTATGGCTCCAGGGGCAGGAGTGGCAGGCGGCGTGCCGGCGCGACATTACAGGTAGGTCACTGCGGCGTGCCACAGTGACCCTACCGTAATAGCCTGGGCGTGGCTGTCGTGTGCGCGTGGCGTAGCCCACGCCGCGTACGGTGTACTTGTTTATGCGGTTTAATCCCCGATATCCGGCGGAAAGTTGACCGCTACGCCTTGTCGTGGCCGCCGCTCCTCGGTAACGCGCGTCTCACAGTATGGTCACTGTCGCCTGTCAGCGGCGGTACCGGAGCCCGTCAGCGGATGTTAGGGCACGCCCGCCTGCCCGAAATGAATGCGGTAGGTGGGTGTGGCCCGCAGCCGGAGGCCCCGCCGCGAGCCCGGGGGACACGTGGCGGCCTCGGACCAGGCTGTTGCGGGGGCGGGCACCCTCCGTAGTCCGCAGCTTCCTCGCTGGGTGGATGGCACGTGGCTGCTCCGGACCTCCCCGAGCTGGGCCGGCTCGGCTCCCTTCCTGGGGTCGTAACGCGTCCCTAACTTAAGACCGGACCTCGTGGGAACAGGTCTGGTATTCCATATGGACCCGGGGTGCAGTCCGGCCCACAAGCGGTGGGCCAGAACTGCGAGTGGCTTTGGGCTCTTTCCTTACTGAGACACGTGGCGACACTGGCCGCTCCCTCTGGTTGGCGGGGAGGCCAGGTCCGTTGGTCCGCAAGAAGGGAAAAAACCCTTCTTTGTCAGGCTGCGTGGAGCCTTGTTAAGGGCTGTACTTAGCTTTTGCCCTGTATAAGCAGGTACCCGGTTTGCTGGGTACCAACAGTGGCCCCTGGGCCCATCTTAGGTGAGCTTGGGAACCTAAGGTGGGTCCACCAGCGCTTATCGCCTGCACCATCGGGGGCTTCGTGTGGCCTGTAACACCCCGAAATTTGACCCTAAGAAATTATCTCTAATCTCTCTCATCTCTAATTCAAAATAAATTTCGAAAGTTGTTTGAGTACAAGTGTACAGTTCTGAGCTCACCTAAAATCACCCCAATCTCCTCTGAATATTTTCCAAAAATATTCCCAAGTCTTCTCTACCAAAATCTTCTCAAATTTCTTGTCTAAATTCATTTCAGAAAAAGATAAACCTATTCCTATTTCTACTCGGGCCGCAGCCCAACTCCCTTCCTCCTCTCTCTCTCTCGGCCCGCCTCCCCCGCGGCCCAGATCTTTCTCCCTTCTCCCTTCCCACGTGGGCCAAGCCACCCCGGCCCATTCGCCCTTTTCCTCTCCCCAGCCCAAGACGAGCAGCAGCCCAACAGGCCACCCTCCTCCTTCTCCCTTTCCCTGCTCGCCGCGCCGCGCACGCGCGCCGTGCGTCACGCGCCAAGCCACCGCGTCCTGACGCCGTGCCGGACCCCGGACAGCGCCGCGCCTCGCGTCGCCACGCGCCTCCGCGACGACGCCTCCTGCCCGGGCCATCCCGTGACGCACCGCGCCGCGCCAAGCCCACCAGTGCGGCGCCGTTGCTCCGCGCTTGCCGCGCCTATAAGAGGCGAACCCCGGCGAACCACCTCCCTCCTCCTTCCCCCTTCCTGCTTCCACTCGCGCCGCCCGCGCCGCTCGCCCGTGTGACGAGCCGCGCCGACGCCGCGCTCGTCCTCTCCGCTCCTCCCTCTTTCTCCCCACTCCCGCTCGTGTCGTCCGCGCCGCTCACATCCACTGCGAGCCGCGCCGGCGCTGCGAGCTCCTCCCCCTTGCTCCACCCCGCCGAGTCACCACCACACCACCACGCCGCGGACAGCTTCCGGCCCCGCTCGGACGCCGCCCGCCGCGAACGCCATCACCTCCTCGCTCTGCTCTGTTTCCTCACCAACGAGCAAGGCGCAACCCGGAATACTCCCTCCACATACCACCACAATCCAATTCCTTCGGCGTAGAGCACCACCACCTCACCCTCCACCCTCGCCCAGCCTCGATTGATCCTTCCGTCGCTCGGACGGAGCCGCCCGCGGAGCTCCCGAGCGGCAACCATGGCCGCCCGTGGGCCTTTCCGCTCCACGCCTCTCCTCGTGCTCGGAGCGCCACGGACGGATTCACGCCGTCCCCCTCGTCGCGCAGGTGCCCTTGGCTCCGCGAACGGAGGCCGGGAGCGCCCTCGCCGATCGGTTCACTGAAGACCCGGTTTGGTTGAACCGAACCGGACGGTTGTCAAACTCTACCCCTGTCCCCGTAATGCGGACGACAGGTGGGGATGGTTGGCACCGCCCGAGTTTGTCGTTCTCTCCCTCACCGCGATGTAAGCCCATCGCGCTGCGAGAGTAGACTGAGCCCAACCGGAAGGAAGAGTTGGACCGCACGCGCCAAAGTTGGCCCGTGTCGTCTTTCTCTTTTTCCAAATTAATCTTTATTGCCGACATGCTATCCTCATGCTGCCGGAAAATCCGCCTCATAGGCCCGGCATGGATGGCACTAAAGATCAAACTCTTGATATCTAAAAGGGGGCCAAACGCGCCATTTATCCGTTTGACTCCCGTTCTATTCACATGCAAAACCCTAAGGACATCTTTAGCCCCACCAAACCCATCCCATGATGAGCTCAGATTGTACCTTGATCTGGTGTGTCTTGCTTGTCTGTACGTGTAGGCTTTATCGGAGAACCGTTCGGTTCCGTCTCTGAAATGTTGACTCAGAGACCGGGACAGGAGTTTAATGGTGATGCAACGACCGTCGTACCGGCTACCTCGACGAAATGAATGCAAGTCCACTGGAATCCTCACTTGATGCATAAATTACCCAGTTTTTATATACACATCCTATTGCCTCGTACAACGATAAAAACTTGCATGTTTTGCTGGCTAAGGTAAACATAGTAGGATACAACCTCCCGAGCCACTTTAGATGTAGTGCGCTTAGGTGGATCGCTCACTCAATTATATACATTAATATTGATGAAAATAATGGGAATGTAGTGATGGTTATGGATGGGTGTGAACGGTTGTTTTATGGAAAACATGGGGAAAGACCCTGGCAGACGACTTCGGTTGTTGAAGCCACTACGGGGTAGAAACCCCGGGGATACGTTACCACGGATGCCCCGGTGTCCGGTCCTTGTTGCGAGGGCCGGGCTGGTGTTGGCTCAGATGATGAGCAGTTGTGGGAGCTCTACCCTGAAGGACCGAGTTGACGTTTCATCTCGCCTAACTCATTTAGTGCAACCACTCGAGGTTGTATGTGGCAACCCTCATTTAGAACCCGCTTTGGACAAACCAGGCGTAAGCCGGTGTGCTGGGATGCGTGAGAGATTGGGAAATGGGCGCGGTTGCATGGCTGCGGTCAGGGGTCAACAGTCGCGTGGCTGCGGGTCTGAGCGACAGGTGGTCCCGTTTCTCTCATGGCTGACGTCTGGGGGCGCCTTGCGGGGGAAAAAAACCGGTGAGCGGAAAGGGGCTCACTGATCATGAGTACCTGGACCAAACTTGTGGGTAAAGTGCGCACCTCTGGCCAGAGTATAATCAAATCTATCATGATAGTCCGCTGTCCACTGGTATGGACAAACGAGTTACGGCTTGGTTTCGGAAACTAGCATCTTATAAAAAGTGGGTTGGGATGGGGTCAAAATGATGGTTTTGAGGCAGCTGCGGTTGCCAAGGAGGTGTGTGTGTGTGGAAAATGTGATGGCCCGTGAGCCATGAGCCGCGATGGACCGGCGAGTCCAGTGGCAACCTTTTTATGGGATAAAGATGTTTTCTCAATCAAAATTTAGAACTAATGAACCCTGCATATACAAATGTTTTACTCCAAATTTATCCTTCAGCTCCAGATATATCTTGCATATAGTGATAGCTTTTACCCCCCCTCTTCCTATGGAAGAAGGTGGGCTTGCGGAGTACGTTTGTACTCACCCTTGCTTTGTTGTTGGTTTACAGAGCAACGAAGATCGTGGACGTGTGAGGGTTACGGCCTGCTTCCCAACTGTGTGTTGTGGGAAAGAATGGGTCGCGCTTCAAAGTTTCCGCTGCTGTGTTTTCAGGCTGCGCCCCGTTTGGTCTGTCCCGTTAGGGCGGATCTGTACTCAACTGATGAACAAATGTGGTTACCATAACTCCTAGGAATGGTAACAATACACATTTTAGTCCTGCTTAAGGGCTGGGACGCTTCAGGTGGTATCAGAGCCGTTAGTTGGCCGTAGGACGTAACCCTAGGTTGGAAAAATGGTTTTTGAGTCCAAAATCAGTTGAAAATCACCTCTGCTCCTTACCTTACTCCGTTTCAAAACGAGTTTATCTGCTCTTTTCCCCTTCCTCAGTCAAGCGTTCCGCCTTGAAGACCGTGCTCAACTTGACTGTAAGAAAAGATGTGCACACCCTATGGAAATCAACAGCGGCACCATACCCTATGGATGACCGTGACATGTGCACCGGGTAACAAGGAAGTGACCCTCCTTGTGTTTCCCGCCTCCCTTGCCTTGAATGGCCTTGCAGTGCGGCACAGTGGATAAGAGACCGCTCATGCAGAGCCCCTTTGAATCAGTGCAACACAGTGAGCGGTGCCTAACACCGTGTTTGCTGTCTAGAAAAGGACACAAGGATTCAGCCCCAGACGCGCCGGCAAAGTGTTTAAAAGCCCACCAGAAGGCCAGAAGAACTCAAGAACCGCTCAAGTGCAAGCAGCCATGGCCAAGCAACCTCCAACGCTCATAGGCATCCCACGCCTATAAAGAAGAGAAAGGTTGGAGACCTCATCGATGTAGTTCCCATCCTAGAAGGCCTACCAGTTGAGGAGAGTGAGCTAGATCACCCAGAACTCTCCCCAGTTCCTTCACCAGAGCTAGCAGAAACCCCAGAAGCTGTACCAACCTCCCCGCTGTCAGTAGAGAGCCCAAGAGCTCCACCACCCAGTCCGGTTCCGCTCAGTGAGCTGCCATGGGAAGAACTGTTGAGGACGCGAGCTGCGTCTCCTCTTGTGGAAGCTACCCCAGAACCATCAAGCTCAGCCTCATCCTGTGAGGTAAAAGAAGCGGAAGACTCTGTCATCTGGCCCCCGTCGTTGCAAGAGGTCAACGGTAGGTCTAGGGAGTCGTCCCCGGATGAAGTCACCAGTGCCCTCCGGGAGTGAAGCAGTGTGGTCCGTAGTTAGTTGTACCCAGTACCCCTCTTACACTGGGTAGTGGAGTTTTTATTCCACTTAGATTAGCGCCCCCTGTAAGAGTAAATCGTGTAGACTGTGTGTGTTGTAGCCTTTTGTTCTCTGTTGCGCTAGTGTTAAGCCGAGTCCGGCCTGTTTTGCTCAGATGGAATCTGCCGAGTATGTCAGCTCCTGTGAAAATGAGGATGGTTTCATCAGGCTTTTGAGAGAATCCCTAAAGTGGTTCAACCTCTCCGGTTGCCCAGAGTACCATGGCAAAGCTTTCCTCACTGGAGGAGAACATAAATGGATTGTCGCAGTACGACTCAAGTGGATTAGAGCCCCCGAAGTATGGTGGAACACTGCAACAACAACCAAGTTCGTGGATGCATGTCAGCTTGCCGCCCGCGACACGTTGAGAATGTTGTGCTCAACCCACCAAGGAGCCAGCCACATATCTCCAGTTAGGTTCTTCCCACCCGCAGACAAGACCTCCCTCACATGGAACCAGCACCTCTCAGTCCTGCAGCAAATAAAGAAGGCTGAGGACCCTACTGTGGCCTACCTTGCTCTCTATCTTCATGCTCTTGATGCAGAGTATGACAAGCTCAGTTTCCAGCACAGCAAGCTAGAAGCCCGCAACAAAGTATTAGAGGACCTTCTGGTCAAGACTCAACGAGCATTAGAAATGCTGAAGCACAGAAAGGGCTTTAAACACGCCAAAAAGAAAGAAGAGAACAGCTTCGACCCACACTGTCCAAGGTGCATAAAAGAAGTGCGAGCCGCACGAACATCAACGATGGATTCCCCTGTCCAGGAAAATCAAGGTCACCAAATGGACGTCCCTTGCTTGAAAGATAAAGCAAGCATGGGCGCCTTCTTGTCGCTCTCGCTTCCAAGAGAAGGATCCAGTGATCAGCCTCCGGTGCAGAACCAAGCCTTCAACCGGCAGAAGTTGAAAGGAGTCCTGCGTGAGTAGTCGCGGTAGCGTGTTTGTCCTTGTGTTTGTAGTTTCTGTTTGTGGAGTTTTGCTAATAAAGAACACATCAATTGTAGACCTAATTCTCATCCCTGCTTCTCCTTCTTACCTTAAAAACCGTCTGTTGAAAGGAAGCAAAGCGTCTACAAGAAGCCTTGTTCAAACCAGTCGGCCAGCATGCAACGACAGTGTGTCCAAGAAAGCACAGTACCAGCAGCAGAAAACGCGGAGATAAAGTGTACACAGTGAAAGGAAATAGTGCCCTGGGAAAAAGGAAAAGACCGGATGAGACACTGCATACTACAGTCCCTAAGCGAATTGTGTACGCCACAGTTCCCCGCCGCTCTCGTCTTCCCATCGCCCTCGCCTCCCCGCCTTATCAGCTGCCGCTCCTGTCTTTTCGCCGCATCCACTGCGCCTGCCCCCGCCACCCACTTGCCTTTGCCGCCGTGCAGGCACGCATGTGCCACCGCCCACCGCTTTAGCAGTGCACCCCTGCGCTGCCGTCTGCCGAAACCGGCCCCTACCCCCTCGCGTGCACGCCGCCACGTGTACCAGCACCCCCTCCCTCCACCGTTCATGTCACCTCGGTACACAGTCACCGCACCGCAACCACCGCTCTCCCACGCGTCTATAAAAGCCCATCCCCGGGCATCACTCTTCATCCACCTCCACAGAACAAGCTCAGCACACTCCCCCTCCAACAACAGATGATCGATGATTCTTGGATAGGGCAAATTCTATTTGGTTTTTATGCCACTGCCCTACTCATCTTCATCACTTTCCTCTTATTTTTGTGGGAAGATTCATCAAACCCTCCCTTGAGAGCAAAACAAGAGAGATAAGCCCACACCACCCAGAATCGATGAGTTTGGGAGCCCTCTTTGCCCTTCTCGTCCGATTGATCGTCCTCATCAACATAATCAAAGTCTCCTTCCGGATAGCCATCCTTTTGTTCTCCACCCCCCAAAGAGACAATCGTCTGTGAGATTGTCTACTTAGACTAAACCTTGCTACCCACACCCTCCACCGAATCCACTCGGGTTATGAACCCAGAAACCAGAGCTTGCCTTCCACTTCGCTACATAGTCTCTACTGAGATCTTCGTTCTATGCCTCCTAATCCTCCTCCGGTTAGTCACTCTCCCACGGGCAGAGAAGAAGCAAGAAGAAGCTCCCTGCTAATAAAGCGGCCCTAGATGAAGAAGCTCCAAGAAGCAAGCAAAAAAAAAATCAAGACAACAAGCAGGCAACAAGTTATGCTTGGGATAAAAAGAAAAGTAACCAGAAGCGCTTGGGATAAAAAGAAAAGTAACATGAAGAAGTTTATCCCAAATGACCGCTTCTTCCCCGGCAACTCCCCGCTTCCAGAAGGGATATTAATCCACTTAGAGGGTACTCTAATCCTTTTAAGTGGGGTAGTCTCCCCTCTGCTAGCCCTGTTGAAGGAAGATCCAGAAAGCTGAGGCATGCAAATTTCTGGATGATGCCCGAGTTGCCAGTACATGCCACCAAGGAAATCGGCCAATAAAGGAAGAGAAAGTGCCTTGCTGATTTTCTACCGCCACCGCCCAGAGCAACCTTCCAAGTGCATGAAGTTAAAGAGATTGAAAGGTAACTCTGTTGTGTGTGGAAGATTTGCACGGCAAATTTTCCCAGAAGGAAGTTGGTGCAAGCACAAGAGCTCCTTGTTGTTAAAGTTCCATCTCCCGTTCGTGCAAGCTTAAGTTCCAGTTGCAAGCAGAAGCTGTTTAGCTGAAGTAAAGCTATCTCTGTAAACCCTTCTAGCCTAATCTCGGGGACGAGATTTCTTTTAAGTGGGGTAGGTTTGTAACACCCCGAAATTTGACCCTAAGAAATTATCTCTAATCTCTCTCATCTCTAATTCAAAATAAATTTCGAAAGTTGTTTGAGTACAAGTGTACAGTTCTGAGCTCACCTAAAATCACCCCAATCTCCTCTGAATATTTTCCAAAAATATTCCCAAGTCTTCTCTACCAAAATCTTCTCAAATTTCTTGTCTAAATTCATTTCAGAAAAAGATAAACCTATTCCTATTTCTACTCGGGCCGCAGCCCAACTCCCTTCCTCCTCCTCTCTCTCTCGGCCCGCCTTCCCCGCGGCCCAGATCTTTCTCCCTTCTCCCTTCCCACGTGGGCCAAGCCACCCCGGCCCATTCGCCCTTCTCCTCTCCCCAGCCCAAGACGAGCAGCAGCCCAACAGGCCACCCTCCTCCTTCTCCCTTTCCCTGCTCGCCGCGCCGCGCACGCGCGCCGTGCGTCACGCGCCAAGCCACCGCGTCCCGACGCCGTGCCGGACCCCGGACAGCGCCGCGCCGCGCCTCGCGTCGCCACGCGCCTCCGCGACGACGCCTCTTGCCCGGGCCATCCCGTGACGCACCGCGCCGCGCCAAGCCCACCAGTGCGGCGCCGTTGCTCCGCGCTTGCCGCGCCTATAAGAGGCGAACCCCAGCGAACCACCTCCCTCCTTCTTCCCCCTTCCTGCTTCCACTCGCGCCGCCCGCGCCGCTCGCCCGTGTGATGAGCCGCGCCGACGCCGCGCTCGTCCTCTCCGCTCCTCCCTCTTTCTCCCCACTCCCGCTCGTGTCGTCCGCGCCGCTCACATCCACTGCGAGCCGCGCCGGCGCTGCGAGCTCCTCCCCCTTGCTCCACCCCGCCGAGTCACCACCACACCACCACGCCGCGGACAGCTTCCGGCCCCGCTCGGACGCCGCCCGCCGCGAACGCCATCACCTCCTCGCTCTGCTCTGTTTCCTCACCAACGAGCAAGGCGCAACCCGGAATACTCCCTCCACATACCACCACAATCCAATTCCTTCGGCGTAGAGCACCACCACCTCACCCTCCACCCTCGCCCAGCCTCGATTGATCCTTCCGTCGCTCGGACGGAGCCGCCGCGGAGCTCCCGAGCGGCAACCATGGCCGCCCGTGGGCCTTTCCGCTCCACACCTCTCCTCATGCTCGGAGCGCCACGGACGGATTCACGCCGTCCCCCTCGTCGCGCAGGTGCCCTTGGCTCCGCGAACGGAGGCCGGGAGCGCCCTCCCCGGCGGAGCTCCGGTGAGCGCGCCGACGGCGACCCGGCGGGCGTTCTGGCCGAGCCGAGCCGTTCGACCCCGAGCGCCTCTGCTCGCTCCCTTCCCCTAGGCCGTATGGGCCAAGCCCATGATGGCTTAAGGAACGGGCCGAAGTGGAGAAAAGAAGGAAAGAAGAGAAAAGAGAAAAAGAAGAAAGGGCCCCGTGGGCCGAATCTCCCTCTCGGCCCAAGTTTCCTCTGGTGTCGGACCAGAGCCAAAGTCCGCCACAGAAAAGTCTGTTCCTGCCCCCTCAACTATCCAGAAAGTCCCATATACCCCCCTGTCACAAAATACTCGTATCTCCTCCGTTCTATCTCCGATTTATGTATTTCTTGTACCTAAATACTCTGTACAACAAGCTCTATCTATTCATGAAATTCTTGTAATATTCTCACACCCTCCGCCGACCACGACACATGAAGATCCACGGTCCGCGTCGTTTTGGGTCGATCCGCGACGACGGAACTAAGACACCTGTGGCAAGCCACTTGTGCACTAGTTCCGCCCTCGCCGATCGGTTCACTGAAGACCCGGTTTGGTTGAACCGAACCGGACGGTTGTCAAACTCTACCCCTGTCCCCGTAATGCGGACGACAGGTGGGGATGGTTGGCACCGCCCGAGTTTGTCGTTCTCTCCCTCACCGCGATGTAAGCCCATCGCGCTGCGAGAGTAGACTGAGCCCAACCGGAAGGAAGAGTTGGACCGCACGCGCCAAAGTTGGCCCGTGTCGTCTTTCTCTTTTTCCAAATTAATCTTTATTGCCGACATGCTATCCTCATGCTGCCGGAAAATCCGCCTCATAGGCCCGGCATGGATGGCACTAAAGATCAAACTCTTGATATCTAAAAGGGGGCCAAACGCGCCATTTATCCGTTTGACTCCCGTTCTATTCACATGCAAAACCCTAAGGACATCTTTAGCCCCACCAAACCCATCTCATGATGAGCTCAGATTGTACCTTGATCTGGTGTGTCTTGCTTGTCTGTACGTGTAGGCTTTATCGGAGAACCGTTCGGTTCCGTCTCTGAAATGTTGACTCAGAGACCGGGACAGGAGTTTAATGGTGATGCAACGACCGTCGTACCGGCTACCTCGACGAAATGAATGCAAGTCCACTGGAATCCTCACTTGATGCATAAATTACCCAGTTTTTATATACACATCCTATTGCCTCGTACAACGATAAAAACTTGCATGTTTTGCTGGCTAAGGTAAACATAGTAGGATACAACCTCCCGAGCCACTTTAGATGTAGTGCGCTTAGGTGGATCGCTCACTCAATTATATACATTAATATTGATGAAAATAATGGGAATGTAGTGATGGTTATGGATGGGTGTGAACGGTTGTTTTATGAAAAACATGGGGAAAGACCCTGGCAGACGACTTCGGTTGTTGAAGCCACTACGGGGTAGAAACCCCGGGGATACGTTACCACGGATGCCCCGGTGTCCGGTCCTTGTTGCGAGGGCCGGGCTGGTGTTGGCTCAGATGATGAGCAGTTGTGGGAGCTCTACCCTGAAGGACCGAGTTGACGTTTCATCTCGCCTAACTCATTTAGTGCAACCACTCGAGGTTGTATGTGGCAACCCTCGTTTAGAACCCGCTTTGGACAAACCAGGCGTAAGCCGGTGTGCTGGGATGCGTGAGAGATTGGGAAATGGGCGCGGTTGCATGGCTGCGGTCAGGGGTCAACAGTCGCGTGGCTGCGGGTCTGAGCGACAGGTGGTCCCGTTTCTCTCATGGCTGACGTCTGGGGGCGCCTTGCGGGGGAAAAAAACCGGTGAGCGGAAAGGGGCTCACTGATCATGAGTACCTGGACCAAACTTGTGGGTAAAGTGCGCACCTCTGGCCAGAGTATAATCAAATCTATCATGATAGTCCGCTGTCCACTGGTATGGACAAACGAGTTACGGCTTGGTTTCGGAAACTAGCATCTTATAAAAAGTGGGTTGGGATGGGGTCAAAATGATGGTTTTGAGGCAGCTGCGGTTGCCGAGGAGGTGTGTGTGTGTGGAAAATGTGATGGCCCGTGAGCCATGAGCCGCGATGGACTGGCGAGTCCAGTGGCAACCTTTTTATGGGATAAAGATGTTTTCTCAATCAAAATTTAGAACTAATGAACCCTGCATATACAAATGTTTTACTACAAATTTATCCTTCAGCTCCAGATATATCTTGCATATAGTGATAGCTTTTACCCCCCTGGAAGAAGGTGGGCTTGCGGAGTACGTTTGTACTCACCCTTGCTTTGTTGTTGGTTTACAGAGCAACGAAGATCGTGGACGTGTGAGGGTTACGGCCTGCTTCCCAACTGTGTGTTGTGGGAAAGAATGGGTCGCGCTTCAAAGTTTCCGCTGCTGTGTTTTCGGGCTGCGCCCCGTTTGGTCTGTCCCGTTAGGGCGGATCTGTACTCAACTGATGAACAAATGTGGTTACCATAACTCCTAGGAATGGTAACAATACACATTTTAGTCCTGCTTAAGGGCTGGGACGCTTCATGGCCTTTGGCCCCGGCCCCCTCGACCCGCACCGGATCACATGGGCGCCTGACGGGCCCCCCACGATCTGGTCGTGCCAGGTCGTGGGAATTTTCCCGAGTTTCGAGGAGGCAGGCCTGCGCCGGTCAGACGAAGCGACGGGCCGCCTGCCCACCTCTCCGCAGTTAAGGCGGGGGCAGCGGATCGCACGCTTGGCCGCGCAAAAGCCGAGTGACGGTTCGCGTTCTTTCTCACCCGGTTTCTTACCCGCCTGTCGCGGTTAGCGGCCCCTGGGGCCCCTTGTCAGGGGCTGGACGGGTTGCGGGTGCGTCCGTGCGTGTGTGTTTAAAGTATGTAGTGCACCGGTGGCTCCGTTAAATAGGGTTTTTGACCGGATGCCTGGTACGCTTTTTCAGGCTTCGTCTCCACTCCCTTAGCAACCGCAGTCGCGCCTCTCCTTCTTCGCCGCAGAGCTCTTGCCCTCGCCGGTGCCGCGCATCCCCATTGCCTTTCGCTACTCTAATCCATGACGATGGGTCTCGGTGATCCCGCCAACTGGCAGTCTGAGGAGGACCTCGACATCGTGCGTCGCCTCCTTGGCTGGACGGACGCGACGCGTCGAGACGGCGTTCGCGCGGGCTCCCTCCCCCTCCGCAATCTGCGGCCCGGGGATTTTGCGCTCTTCGTCTCCTACCTCTACTGCGGCCTGGGGGTGCCGATCTCGTTCTTCTTCCTGCTGCTGCTGGAGGGATACGGGCTGCAGCTCCAGCACCTCACTCCCCACTCCATCCTCCAGGCGGCGATCTTCGTCCACCTCTGTGAGATGTTCGTGGGGGTGCCGCCCTGCGTGGCGCTCTTTCGCCACTTCTTCTCGCTGAAAGGTTCCGGTAGGAGCGCGAGCGACATCGGCGGCTTCTACTTCGTGCTGAGGGGTCCGGGAGGTCGTCGACCTACCTTCCCCCTTTTTCCAGCGCCAAGTGGGAGAACTGGCGCAACGACTGGGTGATTGCGAGGGCGGACCCGAACGACCGGCTGAAGCTCCCGGAGGGCGGTCCAACCTCGCCCCGCCCGGAATGGGGTGCCCCTGCGGACCTGCTGGGCGACTTCTCCTCCGTGCTAGTGAGGATCACCGAGCTCATTAATGACGAGCTCACCTCGATGCACGTCCTCGCGGACTTCCTCACGCGGAGACTCGCCCCCTTGCAGCAGCGACCGAGGCGGGCGTGGAGCTACACCGGCCCCAACGACTGTGGCCGGATTGCGCGGGGCGAGGTCAACAACCTGACGCTAGGGGAGCTAGAATCCTTGATGTGCCGCGTCGTGGGTGAGGCATTCGCCCCCGAGCAGCTGACTTTGCCCGCCGCCGTCGTGCCGCTCTGCAGTGACCAGGCCCTGCGGACGGCGGTGCTCCGGGACATGCCGCCACTCGACGACGCCGGGCTCGCGGCGCGGCAGCTCGGGGGCGACCCCAACCGGGGGATCAACATTGGCGACGCTCCGATCGGGAGCGTCCGCACTGGGGGTTCCACCCCTGTTGGCAGGGGAAAGGAACCAGCGGCGACGGCTGGCGGCGAGGAAAGGCGGCGTAGGCTGTCCCGCGGCGACGGGACCTCCGTTTCGGAGCCCGAGCCAAAGCGCCAGCGGACCACGGAGGGGGAAGCTCATCCAGGCAGTGGGGGCGTCCTTCACCTCCGCCGCGCCCGGACCAGCAGCACCAGCCGCGCCAGCAGCATCAGCAGCGGCAGGCGCCGCTACCGCCAAAGCCGGTCCAACAGCAACAGCAGCAGCATGCGCCGCCGCCATCCAAGCCGGACCAGCAGCAGCATCGGCAGCAAGTGCCGCCACCGCCAAAGCCGGACCAACAGCAGCAGCGGCAGCAAGTGCCGCCACCGCCAAAGCCGGACCAACAGCAGCAGCGGCAGCATGCGCCGCCGCCACCCAAGTCGGGCCGGCAGCAGGCGCCGCTGCCACCCAAGCCGGACCAACAGCAGCGACGGGCTCCTGGCCTCTGAGGTCGCTGGACGGCGCAGACACCGAGGTAAGCTATTTTGGGTTGGTCCAAGCATTTTTGCAGTGTCGCTGGTAGTTCCTCGGATTTTCCCAGTCCTCATTTCCTGCCTTGTTTAGGACCTCTCGCCCGGTCAGCTTCTCCGCGGCTGCTCCTTCTGCCGGCGCTGTCCCTCCCAGCGGGTCCGGCAGTCGGGCGGACACGACAGAGGTGGTCGCTCCAGGTGGCCCGACGCCGGGAGCCGCGACGGAGAAGACCGCACCGGGCGGGTTGACGCCAGGAGTTGCGACGGGGTCCGGGGCCCCTCGTCCAACCGAGGGCGGCTTAGAAGAGGTCCAGGGTCGGCCGCACCTGCCATTGCCAGGGGCGCCGGCTCTCCCCCGCGTGCTGCGCCGAGGACTCCAGGCTCTGGAGGACGTTAAGGAGGTGTTCCAGCTGGAATGGGCGCAGCTGCAGCAGGAGCGTGAGCGCCTGGCTGGCTGGCAAGCCCGCCTGGGGGAACAGATCCGCGCCACGTCCTCTCGGTACTCCCAGATCCGCGCGGAACTCGCCGCCGCCCGCAGGGACCTCGGCGCCGACCGCGAGGCCTATGAGAAGGACCTACAGCTGTTCGTCGCCCGAGAGCGTGCGGTTGCACTCCGGGAGAAGACGGTCACTGTGGATGAGGCGAAGCTGAGGCTCAATCGGGCCGAGCTGGAGTCCGAGATGCAGGGGATGGAGCGGCGCAGGAAGGAGATGCTGGAGGTGTCCAAGAGGCAGCTCGCCGTCAATAAAAAACTTGACGAGAAGGAGGCGGCGCTTGACCAACGCGAGGCGGCGGTCAAGGCCCTCGAAGAGACCCTCTCTCAGCGCGAAGCTACTGCCAAGGCCCTTGAGGACTCCACTTCTCTACGCGAGGCGGCGGCCAGGGCCCTCAAGACAGAGGCCACCCACCTGTCCGGTACCCTCAAGGTCCGAGAAGACTGGGTGAAGTCCCGGGAGGCGGAGCTTGACGAGCAGGCGAAGCAGCTCCGAGCAGAGCAAGCTACTTTGGAGCAGCTGAAACTGGAGGCCGCCCAGCAGGCACTGGCGGAGAGTCAGGCGCAGCTGCGCGCCGACCTTCGTCATTTCGCCGACTGGGCTGGGGAGGCGAACACCGCTCTAGTGCCGCTCGGGTTGAGCCCCATCCAGGTGCCGGAGCCGCCGTCGACCATGGCGGACGCTCTCCCCGTCCTTCACTCTGCTATGGAGCGGCTCCGGCGCTTGGATTCCACGCTTGCGGAGCGCCTTGAAGCCGAGGGTCGCGATCTGCTTCGTGCCGTGGCGGAGCACTTGTTGGTCTGCTTCCGGAGCCACGACCCCGCCATCTCCCTGGATCCGGTTGTCGTTGGTCCGGTGGAAGGAACGGAGGTCGTGGCTCGGGAAAGCGTGCGGGAAGTGGTTGAGATCGTGGCCGCTCGGTTTCAGTGGGCCCCTGCGGACGAGGAGCCGGATGCACCGGAGGCGGGAGTTCCCCCAGCGCCATAGAGGCTTTACCTGCCCCCTTTTTATTTATTTCTTTTTCTTATGTAAGAAGTCATATCTGGAATGAAAATAGAGAGCGTGACCTTTCTATTTCACTTCTTTTGTTGCATGCTGAGCCTTATCGGCTGTGTGGGCTATTGCCGGGCCCCACGGTCTGGCAATTCAGATCGTGGGAATCCCCCGCCTTTTGAGGCATCTGGCTCGTGCTGACTGGTGACACGATGCCGTGCTGACGCCGCACCGGCCGGTTCTTTTCCCTCTTATTAAATGCGGTCGCAGCGGTTCGCTCGCCTGCACGCGGTTGTACTGCCGGTGGGGCGCTCGAGGGACGCAGCGTGTCACGCGCGTGCTCTCCGTAGGGTCTCCCCCATCCCTCTATGTCCAGTCTTGTCTCTGCTGGCGGGCAGGGCATCGGATGCTCTCCTGCTCTATCGCAGGGATAGGTCACCTCACTCTCGGGCGGCGCAGCCCCTACAAAGGCGTGCGCTCTCAGTCTGACCTGGGCACGTCAGGAGGGAATAGTGCGCCCGTGAGCCGCGCTCCTTACCACGCCTTGGGCTTGGCAGCCGCAGTGTCTTGGGCTATCCCTATAAATAGGGGCGTGCCACCCACTCTTAACACAACTTCTCTAGCTGCATAGCCAAGCAAGGTAGGGTAGAACATGGGACTCCCTCCCTCTCCAGGAGGGGCATGGCCCCTTCCATGCAGCAAGGCATGGGGAGTTTTCCCAAGAGTGTTTCCTCAGGTTGGGAAAGATACTCTTAGGATAGCCTGGGAGTGTTCCCATGGAACCCATCTTCTTTGGCTATGAGTTTCTTCATATGAGTGCCGATTTTTGGCTACGAGTGTCTTCATAGGGGACACCTGCAGCCAAGCTCCCTCCCGATGACCACGCACCTGCGTCGCTGTCGAGGGGGATCCGGCACCGGCAGTGGGACGGGGCACTCCTGAACCACTGCCAAGTGCTCCACGGCGCGCGCACGGCGGCAGCGTGGCTGGTGGCGGTGTGGCCATGGCAGGAGCTCAGCAGCTTCGACGCCGCCTCCCCGTCGCTGGTGCCGACGCTCCTCGGCTTGCGCGCCCCGCGGACCCCGAGCTGCCTGTCGTGCTCGGCCGTGTTGGTTCTGCGCGGTTGCCACCGAGCGGTTGAGCTCTCGTGCCGCCTGTGGATCTTCTGCCCTTGCCTTTGGCAAGAACAGAGCCCCCTTCAATCCGGCTTCAAGTGTATCTTTTTTCTTTTTTCTTTTTTTTTTTGGATGGACAACTTATGAAATGAGGGAAGACAACTTATGAAATGAGGGAGGATGGGCGTTGTGACTCCCTCTTTCCTGTTGCACTATTGTACCTTCCCTCTTTCCTGTTGCACGCTGGCATGGTTCTGCCTGACCCCTGGCCCCCTGGTAGGTAGGCTCTAATTTTGAGGCTGGCTACCACCAAGTCACGGATCGGACCTGCATGCAACTCATGGTAGATGTTAGTAATAGACCCGTGGAACCCTATTCTGAGCTGACTTTTCTCGACTGACTGTGGTCCGGCGTTCCTGGGTGCATGGTCCGTGACCAAGATGCCCGGATGGGGGTAGTTAGGGTGCACAGGCTTAGGGTGCAGAACCAGGCTAAGGCACTGTACAGCCCCGGACTATCCCTGTTTCAGGTATCTTAGACACAGACCGGCTCTTGACGCTACAGGCCTCTTTCAGCGAAACACATCTTTCTCAGGTGCCTTAGGGCCTTACGGGACTTGACCTTGTTGGTCAGGATCTGGAGAGCTTGCTAATGGCGAGGGTGTGGTTCGGCGTGCTGCACGCTCTGCTCTTGGTACTGGGGGACTTGCGGCGAAGTGGGGAGTGTGCAGTGCTTAGGGTACGGGACCAGGCTAAGCAGCTGACGACTCCGGGCCACCAAGGCAAGTTCCTTTTCTTGGGAGCTGGCCCCCAGCACGGCGGACCACACCCGAGCGACTAGACAAGGTATTCCTCACCTGCTCTCAAGTCATATTTTCCCGTTTCAAGCTTTAGGCGATAATAGGGTACCGGACGGGGGTTAGTGATAACGATATTGATAGGGAGATAAGGAGATAATTGAAATCATCGCAAAGGCAGCAACAGGGGCCATTTCCTGTATTTATAAGGTGAAATCATGTGATGTCAGCCAGAGGCCGGGATTACAAGGGCGGACCTCCACCGCTCTGGTCCACATGGTGGTATTATCTACCTTATAAAGAAGGAAAAAAAAGCCCTGCTCCTGCCTACGGATAGAACTTACGGAGGTGTTCGATGTTCCATGGGTTTGGCAGCGGAACGCCCTCCTCCGTGGCAAGACGGACGCAACCGGGGCGACTTACTTCCATCACTTTGTAGGGCCCCTCCCAGCTAGGGGAGAGTTTGTTGAGCCCTTCTCGGTTTAGGATGCGTCTCAGGACCAGGTCCCCAGGTTGGAGGACCCTTCCCCGCACGGTCCGTTCATGGTAGCGCTTGAGCGCTTGGTTGTACCGTGCGTTTCGGATTGCCGCTTGCCACCATTGCTCTTCAACGAGGTCGATGTCGTCGCGCCTGACCTGTTCCTGCAAAGATTCATCAAAAGCTTGGACCCGTAGGGAGCCCAAGAGGATCTCTGGCGGGAGGCATGCTTCGGCCCCGTACACCAGGAAGAACGGGGTTTCCCCAGTCGCTCGGCTAGGTGTGGTCCGGTTTCCCCACAACACACAGGGGAGCTCATCGATCCACTTGGCACTGTGCTTCTTTAAGCAGTCGTAGGTGCGAGTCTTGAGCCCCCTGAGGATTTCCGCATTAGCCCTTTCTACTTGTCCATTGCTTCTGGGATGTGCTACCGACGCGAAGTATAGCTGGATGCCAACACCGTCACAGTAATCCTGGAAGACTCGGCTCCTGAACTGGGTTCCGTTGTCCGTTATGATAAGGTTAGAGACGCCGAACCGGCATACAATGGACTTGGGGAAAGCTGTTGTGGTTCCTTGGGTGATTTTCACCACTGGGGTTACCTCTGGCCATTTTGTGAATTTGTCAATGGCAACATAGAGGTATCGGTACCCACCGACGGCCCTAGGAAATGGTCCCAGGATGTCTACCCCCCATACCGCGAAGGGCCAGGAGGGCGGAATCATCTGCAGCGGCTGAGCTGGTGTGTGTATCTGCTTTGCGTGGAACTGGCACGCTTTACAGGACCTTACCAGCTCGGCTGCATCCTGGAGAGCTGTCGGCCAGTAAAATCCGTGCCGAAAGGTTTTACCGACCAGCGTACGGGACCCCGAATGATTCCCGCACTCGCCCCCATGGATCTCCATGAGTAAATCACGGCCCTCTTCCCGGGTTATGCATCGCATGAGGATGCCGTTGGCGCCACGCCGGTAGAGATCCCCTTCTACCAGTGTGTAGCGTTTAGCCAACCGCACTATGCGCTCAGCAGAAACATGTTCATCGGGAAGGATTTTGTCCTTCAGGTAGTCCCGGATCTCGGAGATCCATGCATCGGGACTGCCCTGAGCCAGTGGATGCATCCCTGATGACGTGCCGGGGTCATCAGTCCACACGATCCTTGATGGCCCCCAGAGGTGGAGGACCATCGGGACTGCTAGCTTCGAGGTGCTAGTTCCGCCCCCTTCACCCAGTTCGGCTGGCTGGGCGGTTGGTCTCAGTAGCTGTCTTTCGAAGACGCCATCGGGTACTGGGCCCCGAGTTGATGCTCTCGCGGAGAGGTCATCTGCTACTGAGTTGAGGTCTCTTGGAATGTGCTGCAGCTCCAGGACCTCAAAGTCTTTCTCGAGCTCCCTCACTCGTATGAGGTACGCTGCGAGCTGGGGCTTGTTGCAGCAGCACTCCCCCCGGACCTGTCTGATCACCAGCTGGGAATCTCCTTTTACTAGAAGCTGCTTGATTCCCAGTGATTGGGCGGCCACTAGTCCGAAGATCAAGGCTTCGTATTCTGCCATGTTGTTGGTGGCTTTGAACTCGAAGCGTACTATGTACTTTACTTGATCTCCGTCTGGGTCCACGAGTACTACACCTGCTCCGGATCCCCTCTCGCGGGCGGACCCATCGAAAAAGAGCGTCCAATGTGGCTCGGTGAAAACCCGGACAGGTCTGCCTGGCTGTGAAGGACCCGCCTCAGACTGCGGGTCTCCCGACTCAGCGGTAGTGGGTGTCCATTCCGCGATGAAGTCTGCCAGGACCTGGCTCTTGGTAGCGCTACGGGGCTGGAAGTCGAGCTGGAATTCCGCCAGCTCCGCAGCCCATTTGGCGATACTCCCGGTGGCGTTAGAGTTGTGCAGGATCGCTCTTAGCGGGTAAGAGGTCACCACGACAATCTTATGCGCCTGGAAGTAATGGCGCAACTTCCTGGAAGCTACCAGTAACGCATAAGCGAACTTGTGAGTTTCCAGGTACCTGGCCTTTGCCCCGTGGAGGACCTCGCTGACGTAATATACTTGCCTCTGGGTGGTCCGGACCCTTGCGGAGGATCCTGGGCCAGCCGCCTTTGTTAAGTCAGCCTCTTGGGCAGCCTGCCCCTCTGCCTCTGGCAGCTCACCACCTTGGCAGGGTAGGGTGCCGGCCGGACCTCCGGTTTTCGAGCCGGTCGTTGTTTCTGCGGTGGACGGACCACCGCCTTCCACTCGGGGGGTCCCGGTCCCTTCCTCGTGGGGGTGCTCTGGTCTCTCAGCGACCAGAACCATGCTGACTACCTTGGATGTTGCTGCGAGGTAGAGATACAGAGTCTCACCAGGCTCTGGCGCTACCAATATGGGTAGTGTAGTGAGACGCTGCTTTAGTTCCTGGAAGGCTTGTTCAGCCTCTTCGGTCCATATAAATGGTCCAGATTTCCTCAAAAGCTTGAAGAAGGGCAGGGCTCTCTCAGCTAGCCTTGATATAAAGCGGCTGAGGGCTGCCAAGGACCCGGTGAGCTTCTACAGGTCCTTGATGCAGGCAGGTGGCCGCATAGCTTCGATCGCCCTGATCTTGGTTGGGTTTGCCTCAATGCCCCGGTGCGATACTAGGAAACCCAACAGCTTACCAGCCGAGACGCCAAAGACGCATTTCTCGGGGTTCAGCTTCGTGCGCGTTGTGCGCAGCCTATCGAAAACGAGGGTCAGGTCCTCCAGCAAGGTTGACCCTTCCCTGGTCTTGACAACGATGTCATCGACGTAAACCTCGACTATATTTCTGATCAGGTCACGGAACGTAAAGTTCATGCCACGCAGAAATGTGGGTAAAGCGTTCCTCAGACCATAAGGCATTACAACGTAACAGTACAGACCGTCTACTGTTACAAAGGCTGTATGCCTCTTAACCTCCTCGTTCATCCGGATCTGATGGAACCCGGAATACGCATCCAAAAAAGACAAAAGCTCACACCCGGAGGTGGAATCTACTATCTGATCTATGCGCGGAAGGGGATAAGGGTCCGGAGGACACGCCTTATTGAGGCTGGTGTAGTCGATACACATCCGAAGCTTCCCGTTTGCCTTAGGGACAACTACCGGGTTGGCTAGCCACTCGGGGTGATGGACCTCTTCGATGAAGCCCGCGTCTAGAAGCTTTCGGACCTCCTGACGGATGAAGTCCTGACACTCCACGGACTGCCTTCGTGGCTTTTGTCGCACCGGCTTGGCACCCGGGTTGATCTTCAAACGGTGCTCAATTACCTCCCTAGGGATCCCGGGCATTTGTGACGGTTCCCAGGCGAACACGTCAACATTTGCTCGGAGGAAGGCAACGAGCGCGTCTTCCTATTTTTCCTCCAGATTCCCCGCGATGGTCCGGGAGGCCTCCGCCCCAATCTGGACGATCTTGACTGGCACGTCTTCTGGGCCAGCCGGGCGCACCTTGGGCATCTTTGGGTCCTTCGCAGGAGCTTTAATCCCTGAGGCTGAGGGGTCGGCCCCCTCGGGGCCCGCTGCGTCAGCAGCGAGGGCGTGGAGGTTCTCCACGGCGGCGACCGCGGCGAGGTGGTCCCCCGGCACGGTGAGGACACCAGCCGGGGAGGGCATCTTCACAACCAAGTACCCGTAATGGGCTACGGCCATGAAGCGGTAGAGCGCCGGTCTGCCAATGATGGCGTTGAATGGCAGGTTTAGATCCGCAACGTCGAACTGGACGCTCTCCGTGCGGAAGTTTTCCGGTGTCCCGAAGGTGACCGGGAGGTCGATCTTCCCTTTCGGGTGGACCGACAGCGGGCCTACTACGGAGAATGGGCGCGACGGAGCTAGGCGTGACTCCGGAATCTGCAGCTGCTTGAAAGCTGCGTAGCTGATGATGTTGAGGGCGGCCCCACCGTCGATCAGCACGTGGTAGAGCCGGATATTGGCGACCACCGGCGACGTGATGATCGGTAGTAGGCCGGCCCCGGCCATGTTCTCCGGGCAGTCGGATGGCCCGAAGGAAATGGTGGTGTTCCTCCACTTGAGGTGTGGGGCCACCTTGGGGACACTAGGCCTGACCGAGAGGACCTCTCGGTGCAGGGCCTTCACGTCTCGCCGGGAGGAAACCTCCCAGCTCCTGCCGTACATGACGTACAGCTTTTTGCGACGCTCGTTGTCGCTGGAGTCGGAGTCGGAGTTGGCCAGAGCGTAGACGCTCTTGAGCTCCCGCTCCGAGGGCTGATAGCCCATCTCCTTGACCCCAGCGGCGGCTTCGCCGTCGCTGGTTGCCTTCCCTTTGCCAGGCCGCTGGCGCGGGGGCGAGTCGTCCCTGGGCGGGCGTTCCCGCCACTCGTTGAGGCGCCGCTGCACGAGTTTCTGTATCTCGCGGCAGTCGGCGGCGCTGTGCCCGCTGTTGGAATGAACAGGGCATGAGCCGCCGCTGTTCCGCGCCTGTTGCCTCGGGCGCTTGCCGCTGGCGTCACGGCCGCCAGGAGCAGCCGCGGCTACGGGGGCTCCACGCACCGCCGATAAGGACCTCTGAGGGCGTCGGTCCTTCTTCTTCTTCTTGCCACCCTCTCGGGCGGCACCGGCAGAGCCTCCTGCTTGGGCAGCCGTATTTTGCTGAGGGGAGTGCCATGCACGGCCCTCAGCGGCCTTGGCGCACTTGTCTGCCAGCGCGTACAGCGTGGCGACGTCCTGCACCTGGCGGGTTGCTAGCTTCTCCAGCATCTTCTCATCACGGACGCCCTGTCGGAAGGCGGTGATGATGGATGCATCGGAGATGCGGGGAATGGTACCCCGCACCTTGGCGAAGCGTGCGATGAATGTCCGGAGCGGTTCTCCAGGTTCTTGCCGCACAGCATGGAGGTGGGCCTCCACGCCGTACTGCTGGCATGCACTAGCGAAGTTCGCGTTGAACTGCGTGCATAACCCCTCCCAGGATCGGATTGACCCAGGGGTGAGGTTCATAAGCCAAGTCCGGGCTGGCCCAGACAAGGCGACATGAAAGTATGATGCCATGATGGCGTCATCTCCACCGGCCGCTAAGATAGCGGTGACATACACCTGCAGGAATTCCGACGGGTTGGTGGTCCCATCGTACTTCTCCGGCAAGTGCAGTCGGAACTTCGGTGGCCAACGCGTGGAGCGAAGGCCGTCTGCAAGCGCGGCACAGCCGACTCCAGCCGATATGACCCCTGGCGGTGTCTGCGCCCCGGCCGGGGCCTGCGCATAACCCGGGGGCCTAGGTGCCGCAGCAGCGAACACTGCGTCAAGGTTCTTGCCCTTGACGGCGTTCGGCTGCAACCGTGGTTGCTCCACAGTTGTATGGGTGCCTGCTCGCCGGCGGTTGAGCTCGGCACTGTTGACGGCACTTAAGCGCGTCAAACCTTATACTGCAAGCGCACAGTATCGTGGTAGCTTTTCCCCAGGATGAGTATCTTGGGTTTGTCAATCCAAGGATAATTATGCTTAGGATATTATTAATCTAATATTAACTTAATTACTAGCTAGTTCTAATAAATCTAAACAAGCTTAAAAAGGGATTAGAACTACTCTAATAATACTTCTAATTATGCTCTAATTATACTCTAATTAAGGTCTAAACGAGATCCAAACTATAGCATAAAATGATAGAACAAGTATTAAGCTATAAACGAGATTGATATGGTTTAACGTGGCAAAAGGATCCACAAGAGATATGAGACAAACAACCTATGTACTAAGAACCACCTTGAGATAAAATCTAAACATAAAGCAAAGATTAAGCATGATCATGAATGTCAAAAGCTTACTAGAACCTTTCTCCAGCCCTACTGTCACTAGAACCAGTTAATCGACGAACTAGCAAACCTTAACCATCTCTAAGCATGAGTAGATTCAATCAACTAATTAAAGTAAAAAGATCTACTAAAAGAACATGCTAAGCTTATTATCTGGCCAGATATAAACATGTCGGAATTAAGCATTGCAAAGATATGGATCATAAATCATGCATAAACAAGAAGCTAAGTCTAAAAGACAAACTTTATTGATCAAATCATCAAGGTTTCATCAAAGTAGCATAAGAAGTACGAGAAATTATTCGAGATACATCACGAAGTTGAAGCACAATCGTCGGGATGAACTCGACGAAGAACTCGACAGAAGATGAACTCGAACAACCCTCGGGAGGGCCTGGGTCGGCCGACCAGACCCCTAGGGGTCGGCCGACCAGCCCCCCTCCTGTCTCCTCTTGCTTCCTCCTTTCGCCGAGATGCGCCTTTCGCCGAGTTGAACGCCTTTGGCCCCCGACCTCTGCCCTAGACTCTCGGCTTACAATGAATTTGCGGTGGACAATGATGCCTCTCCCCTTGGGAGGCCATATATTTATACTCCGGAGAGTCCCCTATACATGGAAACTAATAGGTCGGTTCTAAGAGTCCTAAAATACCTAAAACACTTATTTCCAAGTATATATAAGTTTCCAAAAGAGTCCGGGACGTCCATATATTTCCTTGCTTGGAGATGAAGTCATTGATAGAGTCCTTCCCGAAATCACCTTTCCATATTCTGCAGCTTTTAGTAATTCGACCATAACTTCCTCATCTGAAGTCCAAATAAGGCAAACTCTGACTCTAAATTGTAGAGCTCGAAAATATCTACAACTTTGGTATTCAAACTTTCTTCATTTGACGTCGTTAAGGTCTCCGAAATTGGCCGACAAGCTGCTGCTGTCCTGAAATCCGAGAATATCTCGCGATTTATTTGGAGTTTGGATTGGACTCTTGATAAACCTTCCTTATCTTCATATTCTTCATATCCAAACAATCCTTAGCTTCTGGAATCTTCTCCATAATGGGCTTGGGCCTTTAATTGCTCTCTTTTAATTAATCATCTCTCCTCCTTGGACTTGTAGCATAATCCTTTCTTCGAGAAATCCTCAAAATATCACATTTATACCCTATTTTCCTGCAAAAATTAATATTGCACAAAAACAAAGAGCATTCTCGAAAACGGGGTTATTTGTTAGCAAAACAAGACTAAATCATAATATTAATCCCTGAAAATATATAAAATCATATAAAAATAGAGCATAATTTTAGTCAATATCTTGCGTCAACAACATCCCCACACTTAGATCTTGCTAGTCCTCGAGCAAAGGATCGATAAACTTATATAAAAAACTCTATTTAAGAAAATTCTAAACAAATACTTCTCAACTTAATCTTACGTTAGAAATCAATCAAATCATAACATGGATTTTAAATCGACTTTTATGCATATAGATCCCCATAAAAATTATCAAAGTCAAATGAATCATAGCAATGCCAAAATTTTCTTTCAGAATCATAAAAGAGGGTTTTAGAAAACGAAACTTTCAAAGTTCAAGAATTTACTTGCCCTTTACTAAGCTCTCAAAAGACACTCTTTATAAGTGGCTATCCTATAAAAATTTACTCTCAAATTCCTCTTCTCACAGGAGTATATGTGGAGCTTGGTAAAGGTTTAGCAAAGCTAATCATTTTATTGTCCAGCTAAGTTATCTCTCTAAAAATCATCTAATCAACTCAAATTATCTTGGTCATCGAAATAAGAAACTAAATATATAAAGAGACAAGGAAAAGAAGATATAGAAAGTGGACATGTGCAATAATATAATGAAGTGGAATAATTTCCGGAATTTGCACATGGTTGGAAAAGTAAAAGTTTTTGCTCATTACACTGATAAGATTATTTAGACTTTCACATCTCTTCTCCAAACTCTCCAAATTCTACATTTATTTTTTTCTTTTCTCCCCCTTTCTCCTTTTCCTAATTCTACTTGCGACCACTTGGTCATTTTTTTATATATAACCTAATTCTACAAGCGACCACTTGGTCATTTTTTTCTCCCACTCTTTTTTTTATGCTAGGCGCCATCCCTCTTCTCTCTTTTTTTTTTCTTTTTTTTTTCTTTTAATGGTGCCCTACCTCTCTTTACCATCATTTTGGAAACAATTGCTTTTTATGACAAGATTATTTGAGCAAAAACTTTACTTATATAGGTAACGATGAAATAATGAGAAGAAATTTGACTCAAAGGATTTAAAGAAATCGCTCTTTTATTGTAAGCAATTGAATTTATAGAAGGCTAGCAAAAGATGAAATAAAGATGACCAAGATTATTTAAGAGATCAAATTTTTCTAAAGAGATCAAACTTAACCAAACTCACATGAGATAACTTGCTTATAAACTGGCTTTCATAATCTAAGCTCTACTAGGAATTTTAACTCTCTCTTAACAAAGGGTTTGTAAAACTTGATCAAAGAAGAGAGGTTTTATGAAAAAAAAAAATAGATACACCTCTAATCTTTTTCTTAATTAAAAACTTTGGCAAAGCTATAAAACATAATCCTCTGATAAAGATATGGGTTATGCATTACTAATCAATCTAGTAATCACCACATTAATCAAATCATGAAAACTTAAGCAAGATTAAATATCAAAGTAAAAATAAAGAATAAACTTAAATAAAGAGAGGCAATTATTCAACACACATTTTATTAATATAATAAGACCTAATAAAATAATTTCATAGACTAAATATATAATACTTTAATAAGGCTTTAATAAAACCCATATAAAACAAATACTTATTTATTTATACGTCCAATTAGACGTTTTATTTAGATATGGGAGGTAATATAATAACCTCCCCACACTTACACTAAGCAAAGCTCTTAAATTTCCCTAATCCACATTGTCTGAACTGAATTCTTCCTCAAAATTATTAGGGAAACAACAGAGACTATGCCATAAAAATTTGAACTTAAACCGACGAGGAAACACCCTGGGTCGGCCGACTTCGACCCTCCTGGTCGGCCGACCTGGGGCTATCCTCTGGCCAAAAGGCCTCATATTGAGTCGGTAACCTTATTTTCTAATTTAAAATAAATATAGATAGAAAATTTTTAAAAACAAGAAACTAAACTCTACTAAATATATACAAAGATGCGAAAAATAAATAAAACTAGGGATTTAGATCATAGTACGGTACCTTTACTTCCTTGAATTCATATGTATCAATATAATTGATTTCAAATTTGTCCTCTTCAAGGAAAACTTTAAGTCTTTGACCGTTGACCATGAATTGATTCCCTTCTAAATCCATAATAGTAACTGCCCCGGTAGGTGATACATCATGTACTATATAAGGTCCATCCCATTTACTTTGTAGCTTACCTTTTCCAAAAAGTTTGAATCTTGAATTGTAAAGAAGAACCTTATCACCTTCCTTGAACTCTTTCTTTTGGATTCTTTTATCAAACCATCTCTTAACCCTTTCCTTATAAATACTAGCACTGTGATAAGCTCGTAGTCTAGCTTCATCAAGGGTACTTAGTTGAATCCTTCTTTTGATCAAAGCAGCGTCTAAATCTAAATTTAATTCCTTAATAGCCCAATAGGCCTTGTGCTCCATCTCTACTGGTAAATGACAAGTCTTTCCATAAACAAGCTGATAGGGTGTCATTCCAATAGGGGCTTTAAATGCAGTTCTATAAGCCCAAAGAGCATCATTAAGCTTCTTTGACCAATTTTTACCACCTTTAATTACTGTCTTTTTTAGAATATCTTTTAATTGTTTATTTGATGTTTCGGCTTGGCCATTTGTCTGTGGATGATAGGCTGTAGAAACTCTATGCTCGATTCCCATCTTTGCTAGATAATTAGTAAATTCTTTTCCAACAAAGTGTGATCCTCCATCTGAGATAATAACTCTAGCAACTCCATATCTTGGAAAAATATTATCTTGAATCATTTCAATGGATTCCCTTGTAGATGCCTTTTTGCATGGTATAGCTTCTACCCATTTTGAAACGTAATCCACAGTTACCAAAATGTACTCATATCCATGTGAATTTTCAAATGGTCCCATGAAATCCATTCCCCAGACATCAAATAAATCTATCTGTAAATTATATGTGAGAGGCATTGAATTTCTTGAAGTGATATTTCCAGACCTCTGACACTCAGGACAAGTGGCTACAAATTTTCTTGCATCTTCATGCATTTCTGGCCAATAAAATCCACTCCCCCATACTTTAGCTTGGGTTCTAAAATGACCATGATGTCCTCCATATTCTGCAGAGTGGCATTTCCTCAAAATCTCCTTTCTTTCCTCTGCAGGTACACATCTTCTAAGGACACCATCTGATCCATATCTATATAAGTAGGGAGCACTCCAATAGTATTTCTTAGCTTCGGCCAGAACTCTTCTCTTAGAATTATAGTTGAGGTGTGGTAGTGGTTCTCCTCTTATAGCTCTTATCACATCTCTCATCCATGAATCTTTATCTAGGACCGCATACAGAGTGTCATCTCTTAGTGCATCTTCTATTGGTGAACCATCCTTTCCATGATCCATCCTAGATAAGTGATCCGCCACTACATTCTCAACTCCCTTCTTGTCTCTGATCTCTACATCAAACTCTTGTAGCATTAATATCCATCTAATTAAACGAGGCTTAGCATCCTTTTTAGTGAGTAGGTACTTGATAGCAGCATGATCAGTGTAGACTATAACCTTTGAATTAACTATATAGGATCTAAATTTCTCAAAGGCAAAAACTACTGCTAACAACTCCTTCTCCGTAGTAGCATAATTGACTTGAGCCTCATTGAGAGTCTTGCTAGCATAATAAATGGCATGTACTTTTCCATTTTTCCTCTGTCCTAGCACGGCTCCCACTGCATAGTCACTGGCATCGCACATGATCTCAAAAGGAAGATTCCAGTCTGGTGGTTGAATGATCGGTGCACTAATAAGTAACTCCTTAATCTTTCTAAAGGCAACCTCACACTCCTCAGTGAACTCAAATGGAATATCCTTTTGAAGAAGATAAGTAAGGGGCTTAGCTATTTTTGAAAAGTCCTTAATAAATCTCCTATAAAATCCAGCATGTCCAAGAAAGCTTCTTAGAGACTTAATATTAGTGGGTGGTGGCAATTTTTCTACCGTCTCTATTTTAGCTTTGTCTACTTCAATTCCTTTCTCGGATATGATGTGTCCCAACACAAGTCCTCTTGTAACCATAAAGTGACACTTCTCCCAGTTTAACACTAAGTCAACCTCTTCACACCTCTTAAGCACTTTTTCTAAATTCCTTAAGCAGTGGTCAAAACTAGTGCCATGGACTGAGAAATCATCCATAAAAACCTCCATAATGTCTTCAATAAAGTCTGAGAATATTGCCATCATACACCTTTGGAAAGAAGCAGGTGCATTACATAGACCAAATGGCATTCTCCTATAGGCAAAGGTTCCGTATGGACAAGTAAAGGTAGTCTTGTGTTGATCGTCTGGATGAATAGGAATTTGGAAGAAACCAGAATATCCATCTAAATAGCAAAAATGGGTATTCTTAGCTAGTCTCTCTAACATCTCATCTATAAAGGGTAGCGGGAAGTGATCTTTTTTAGTGGCTTTATTAAGCTTCCGGTAATCTATGCACATCCTCCAACCAGTCACTGTCCTTTGTGGAATTAATTCATTTTTATCATTTTTAACTACGGTTAAACCTCCCTTTTTAGGCACACAATGGACTGGGCTTACCCACTCACTGGTTGGTACTGGGTAGATAATTCCGGCGTTTAAAAGTTTGATTACTTCCTTTTTCACTACAGACCTCATTTCATTACTCATCCTCCTTTGATTGTCAACCACTGGCTTGTGATCTTCCTCCATTGGAATCCTATGAGTACAAAAAGCTGGGCTGATTCCTTTTAGATCTGCTAGAGAGTAACCAATTGCCTTCTTGTGTCTCCTCAACACTTCCAGTAGCCTTTCTACTTCTTCTGGACTTAATTTATCACTGATGATTACTGGGTAAGTTTTATCTTTTCCTAGAGACTCATATTTAAGTCCATCAGGTAGTGGCTTTAGCTCTACATCTGGTGCTTCCTCATGATCTAAGTCGCCTAGTGGCTCTACTAGAGTGTCTCGGGATTCTTCTATATTTTGCTCTAGTTGATTAGTGGCATTGGTTGTTTCTTCGGAGAAGAAACCTTCCTCTTCTCCTTCTAGGACTAGTTTTAAAGGCTCTCTAAAAGCATTTATATAATTAATACTCTCTATCTCCTCTATATCGGGAGTGAGATTAATGGGCACTTTAGATGCCGGTAGGAAATCAAAGTCATATTTTAAACCATTAATATTAAGCGTGACTTTTCCTTTTTCATTATTAACTACAGCATTAACCAACTTAAGAAAAGGTCTACCAAAGATTAAATTAACATTATCATCATAGACATTAATCACATAAAAATCAGTTGGTATAATTTTATTAGCAAAGTTAACTTCAACATTTTTAATTAAGCCTACAGGTTTAATCATTTCATTACTAGAAAGTTTAATCTTAAGATTAGTAGAAACTAGACATGGTTTATCACATAACTTAGAATAAACTTCATAGCTCATTGTACTTACCTGGGCTTCCATAGAGCAGTGTATGTTGTTGAAGTCTTCGTTGTTGATGGAGCATGAAATTCCAGTTGAAGATTCCTCAGGCGACAGCTGGACGATAACCTCCTCAGTAAGTGATGACTCCGGCTTGACTCCGATCACTCGCTTCACTTCAGACACAAAGTCACTATCCAACTCCTCCTCTTGGAACAATTTTTGCAGCATCTCCCCTGTGTCTTGGCTATCAGAATTCCTCCTTAGTGGTATTTCTGGTGGAAACAGCTCCTCCTCTTCCACTAAGTCTTCTGGTGGGAGTGGTCCTGCACACTTGAGTGTAGCTCCAAAATCCACTGGCATCCAGCTCATTCTCTCGAACTCAGTCAAAGGTTTCGCACTGGCAAGACTTCTGTGCTCCACACTCTTGACATCCTCTTGAGGTGCAAAGCTTCCAAAGTCTTCCTCATCAAATGCATATGAGACTGGAGTCCTTTTGGCAGGTAGTTGGTCCTCAATTATGGCAGGTGTAGGCGCCATAAGCTCCTCATCTGGCTCTTTCACTCTTCTGTCTTTTCTCTCTCTTTCACTCTTGGAAGTCAAAAAAAATGTTGGACAGAACTCTGGTGGCTTCTTTGCTTGAGTGGCTCATGAGTGATCCTCCTGCACACGTGTTCACATGCTTGAAGGCTTCTGACGTCAGACCAAAGAAGAATATGTGAATAGCCATCTCTGGTGTCACTCCAAGTGGTGGTCCTTGCAGCAGCAGATCGTTGAGTCTCTCCCAGGCTTCGTCGATGTCTTCATCCGTCTTTTGCTCAAAGTTCCAAACCTCCTTCCTCAACTTGTGCACTCGAAGTATAGAGAAGAACTTGGTGAGAAACTTTTGTTCGAGCATTTGCCAATCTCCTTGAGCTTCAATTGCGGCAACTTGGTACCATCTCTTGGCTTTATCGACGAGGGTAAATGGAAAGAGGTTCCACTTAACCCACTCTACTGGGACTCCATCTTGATGGAAAGTGCGGCACACTTGGTTGAGCTTCTCCAAGTGCTTGTAAGGATTCTCGTCGTCTTCACCACTGAATAGATTTTCAGCAGCAATCCGGATGATTCCTGGCTTTAGCTCGTAGGATTCTGCTTCCGGCTTCTTGTTTGATTCTTGAAACTTCAAATCTTTAGCTTTTGGAGTTGAAAACTCTCTAAGCGTTAAGTGCTGAAGATCTTCAAGAAACGTAGTCATATCTGACACAAAAAATAAAAACAAAACACAAACAAAAGATCTATGACAGCAAAGTTGCTGGGTTAGTTTTAATAAAAAGAAACAAACACAAGAACTTAACAAAGAACACAGAAACTAAATTAGAGAATCAAGATCGTAATTAGATATCTCTAAATAACTAGAACCAAATCTAAACACAGAATAAAGAACTAGCACACAATTAGAAAAACTATTAGCAAACAATTAGAACAAGATTAACACACAAATAGTAAACTAATCTCACTATTAAAACTAGTAGTAAAAAAAAGTTAATAAAAGATTTACAATAACTTAAACGATAAATATCCCCGGCAACGGCGCCAGAAAAGCTTGTTGACGGCACTTAAGCGCGTCAAACCTTATACTGCAAGCGCACAGTATCGTGGTAGCTTTTCCCCAGGATGAGTATCTTGGGTTTGTCAATCCAAGGATAATTATGCTTAGGATATTATTAATCTAATATTAACTTAATTACTAGCTAGTTCTAATAAATCTAAACAAGCTTAAAAAGGGATTAGAACTACTCTAATAATACTTCTAATTATGCTCTAATTATACTCTAATTAAGGTCTAAACGAGATCCAAACTATAGCATAAAATGATAGAACAAGTATTAAGCTATAAACGAGATTGATATGGTTTAACGTGGCAAAAGGATCCACAAGAGATATGAGACAAACAACCTATGTACTAAGAACCACCTTGAGATAAAATCTAAACATAAAGCAAAGATTAAGCATGATCATGAATGTCAAAAACTTACTAGAACCTTTCTCCAGCCCTACTGTCACTAGAACCAGTTAATCGACGAACTAGCAAACCTTAACCATCTCTAAGCATGAGTAGATTCAATCAACTAATTAAAGTAAAAAGATCTACTAAAAGAACATGCTAAGCTTATTATCTGGCCAGATATAAACATGTCGGAATTAAGCATTGCAAAGATATGGATCATAAATCATGCATAAACAAGAAGCTAAGTCTAAAAGACAAACTTTATTGATCAAATCATCAAGGTTTCATCAAAGTAGCATAAGAAGTACGAGAAATTATTCGAGATACATCACGAAGTTGAAGCACAATCGTCGGGATGAACTCGACGAAGAACTCGACAGAAGATGAACTCGAACAACCCTCGGGAGGGCCTGGGTCGGCCGACCAGACCCCTAGGGGTCGGCCGACCAGCCCCCCTCCTGTCTCCTCTTGCTTCCTCCTTTCGCCGAGATGCGCCTTTCGCCGAGTTGAACGCCTTTGGCCCCCGACCTCTGCCCTAGACTCTCGGCTTACAATGAATTTGCGGTGGACAATGATGCCTCTCCCCTTGGGAGGCCATATATTTATACTCCGGAGAGTCCCCTATACATGGAAACTAATAGGTCGGTTCTAAGAGTCCTAAAATACCTAAAACACTTATTTCCAAGTATATATAAGTTTCCAAAAGAGTCCGGGACGTCCATATATTTCCTTGCTTGGAGATGAAGTCATTGATAGAGTCCTTCCCGAAATCACCTTTCCATATTCTGCAGCTTTTAGTAATTCGACCATAACTTCCTCATCTGAAGTCCAAATAAGGCAAACTCTGACTCTAAATTGTAGAGCTCGAAAATATCTACAACTTTGGTATTCAAACTTTCTTCATTTGACGTCGTTAAGGTCTCCGAAATTGGCCGACAAGCTGCTGCTGTCCTGAAATCCGAGAATATCTCGCGATTTATTTGGAGTTTGGATTGGACTCTTGATAAACCTTCCTTATCTTCATATTCTTCATATCCAAACAATCCTTAGCTTCTGGAATCTTCTCCATAATGGGCTTGGGCCTTTAATTGCTCTCTTTTAATTAATCATCTCTCCTCCTTGGACTTGTAGCATAATCCTTTCTTCGAGAAATCCTCAAAATATCACATTTATACCCTATTTTCCTGCAAAAATTAATATTGCACAAAAACAAAGAGCATTCTCGAAAACGGGGTTATTTGTTAGCAAAACAAGACTAAATCATAATATTAATCCCTGAAAATATATAAAATCATATAAAAATAGAGCATAATTTTAGTCAATATCTTGCGTCAACAGGCACGCAGGTCTTTCGTCGGCGCGCTCCTCACTGTGGGGGAGCGCACGGACGCTGCCGCGTCGTGCGGCCCGTGGCGATCCGACCTCCCATCATTGCTGGGTGGAAGTCGAGACCCAGCCCTTGATGAGCTGGGGGCGGCCTCAGCTAAGTGGATCAGGCGATCCACGTCGCTGCGCCATTGCGCGAGAGCGCTGGGGGAGGCTGCCGGCCCCGGAGGGTGGTTGAGCAGCTCCCTGGCCGCGGCGAGCGGTCTGTGGATAGCAGCGCGGTTCGCCGCGGCATCGTTTGCCGTCACGGCGCTGGCCACCGCAACGTTTGCCGCCACAGCGTCTATCGCAGGGCGGCGAGGTGCTCGCGGCGTCCGCGCCGTGCCGCCAGAGCCGTGGGAGGCGTGCGACCCTGACGAAGCCACCTCCTCCGTCGCGGCCGCGCCATCATGGATGTCGCTGATGCGAACCATCACACCGCGTGGATGTGGCTATCTGATGCTCGCACTACCCCCTACCTGGCGCGCCAAATGTCGGAGCGTGAGCTCCGGCCGGGTGGCAGAATGCACCCGCCCGATCCTAAGTACTATGAGTAGTTAGGGGGAGCGATCGTTGATAGCCACGTGGTAAGGGCACGATGGAGACACAAGGATTTAGAGTGGTTCGGGCCGCTCCCTGGAGCGTAATACCCTACGTCCACAAGAAGTGTGATCTTGTATTGGCTTGAGTGTGAAGGAAGTGAAGAAGATCGTGTGTCTCCTTCTCTTGGTGCCCTCCGAGCGTGAGAGCGTGTATTTCAGCCTATGTTCTACGTTTCGCATGCCTCCCCTTTTATAGTCCAAGGGGTGCATGTACATGGTGACCGGGCCCGACAGGTGGTCCCGGCCTGCTATCTTTATTCCGCAGAGTTCCCTTATGCTGACTTGGCTTCTTGGGTTATCTCCGGCGGAGGTCAGGGCCTTCGGCTTCACCTCCGTTGATATGTCCCGTGCTCCGTTGCCGTGATGACCTCTGATCCCTGCGCCTTGTACTTGCATCTGCCGCAGCAGTATGGTGCTGTTCGGGAAGTGCTCCGCCGGTCTGATGTAGTCCGGAAATATCGCCACGCCGCCCCTACTTGCGCTGCTCGGTCCAATCCGCCGTAGTACCCGGCGGTATGGCTCCAAGGGCAGGAGTGGCAGGCAGCGTGCCGGCGCGACATTACAGGTAGGTCACTGCGGCGTGCCACAGTGACCATACCGTAATATCCTGGGCGTGGCTGTCGTGTGCGCGTGGCGTAGCCCACGCCGCGTACGGTGTACTTGTTTATGCGGTTTAATCCCCGATATCCGGCGGAAAGTTGACCGCTACGCCTTGTCGTGGCCGCCGCTCCTCGGTAACGCGCGTCTCACAGTATGGTCACTGTCGCCTGTCAGCGGCGGTACCGGAGCCCGTCAGCGGATGTTAGGGCACGCCCGCCTGCCCGCAATGAATGCGGTAGGTGGGTGTGGCCCGCAGCCGGAGGCCCCGCCGCGAGCCCGGGGGACACGTGGCGGCCCCGGACCAGGCTGTTGCGGGGGCGGGCACCCTCCGTAGTCCGCAGCTTCCTCGCTGGGTGGATGGCACGTGGCTACTCCGGACCTCCCCGAGCTGGGCCGGCTCGGCTCCCTTCCTGGGGTCGTAACGCGTCCCTAACTTAAGACCGGACCTCGTGGGAACAGGTCTGGTCTTCCATATGGACCCGGGGTGTAGTCCGGCCCACAAGCGGTGGGCCAGAACTGCGAGTGGCTTTGGGCTCTTTCCTTACTGAGACACGTGGCGACACTGGCCGCTCCCTCTGGTTGGCGGGGAGGCCAGGTCCGTTGGTCCGCAAGAAGGGAAAAAACCCTTCTTTGTCAGGCTGCGTGGAGCCTTGTTAAGGGCTGTACTTAGCTTTTGCCCTGTATAATCGGGTACCCGGTTTGCTGGGTACCGACAAGCCGGTTCCCCCTCTCCTGGCTCCTCTTGGTGGAGCAGCTTTGAATGATGGTCCTCCTCCTCCTGTTGCCCCACTGGGGAAGCAGCCACAGGTGGAGTCAGTGATGAGTGACCGGATCTGGAGGGATCCTATCTATGGTGGACGGATCTGGAGAGATCTAACCTGTTAGATCGTCGCCGTCGCCGGCCCTCCGGCAGCTTGACTGGGCGGTGAGCCGCGAGGGGAGCTGCTCCAGCAACCTCACCGCCGACGTGGTGCGTGATGTAGGCTGAAATGGATTAGCCTTAATTCACCTCATCGCCCGCCGGCGCCGAGCTATCTCACACCGGAGCGGATGGAGGAGACTGGAGTGGGGGATAAGTTCTGGTCAACTGGCGTTGGCAGCCAACGACCCAACGTGCGTAGTGGTGGATAGCATAGTGCATAGCATAGCACGCGGACACGGTTTGCCGTTTGCGTGAAATTTCCAGGAACCTGAGGTTTGAGCACCCCCGTCTCTTCCGGCCAACGGCCTAGCCGCCGGCCGCCGCATGCTCAGTAGTGTGGGTAAAATATTTTGCGAGCTATTATTAGTTTATTATTTCTTTTTTTACCAAAGGGGAATGTTCTATGTCATAAGAATTTTATTATCTATTTCTCTCGACGTACGTGAAGCCACATCAAGTTGCATTAAAAAGATATCACAGTAACATCTATCCTATAAAAAAACCAAGTTTAAAACATAATAATTTTCACCGAATGGCCATCCACCCAAAAATATACCCACCCTTTGGATCGTTCAATACGTACAATGTAACTAATCGATTTTAATCAATGTGGGCCCACCAATCTAGAAGGCTCCGAGACTTCAAGATGTTTATGGTCTTAATACATGGTCCTAATAAAATCCGACGGGCTGGAAAGAACTGCAGCAAGATTGTATGTACGAAGAAAAAAATTGTAGCGATCGGCTTACACGTTTCTACCGCATCGTTGTAACCTTTCTAGATACTTTTTTCACCGTTTATTTTACCCACAGGGATTCAGATTTCTACAAACCCAACAAATATCCAAACTAACCCAACAACAATTTGCAAACTCGATCTCAAAAGTCCACCTCGGCCCATCTAGCCTTTCTTAGGATCAAAATCTACAGGCCCTAACGTATATTAATATCAAATCGCCATGTCAATTGCAAATAAATATGTACAAATATTCATGGTACTAAGAACAAACAATCAAAAATCGCTAATGCAAGAACGGTTGGATCTCGATCTAGAGAAAGAAAGGGCAGAAAATCAATCTGTGATCTTGAAGGAGGAAGAGAGGCAATCCGCAGCGCGCCTCAGGTGTCCTCTTGACGAGGGAGGTGGTGTGGATCGGGCAGTGGGGAGGGTGCGGCAGCCGGAGCACCCCGGCCGGAAGGGGGAGGAGACAGCGGAGGTGCGTCCTGCTGAGGAGGATGCCCCTGGTGACGGGGGAGGGCATGGTGGCCGGAGCGAAGGGGGAGGAGACGGCAGAGGCGTTGCGTGGGGAGGCACGGCGGAGCGCCCCGGCCGGAGGGACGCGGCGGCAACTCGCGCAGACAAGGGGCGAGGAGGCGGAGGTGGTAGGAGGAAAAGAGTGGCGTGGGGGATAGGGGCGGGTTAGGGTTTGGCCGACTGATGAAACCATTGATACAGATGAAACCAACGATGTCAACCGTCGGATTGGAATGGACGTCTTAGATAGAGGCGGTTTAATTGGGCTAGGTTGAATGCGCCTCGTTTTGGTAATTGGGCTGGGCTAGGCTGAACGCGCCTCGTTTTGGGGGCCTGGTCCATTCTTAAATTATGATTGTTTTGTCAATATATATAAGAAAATTTATTCATATCCTTTTATATTTATTATTTTTTCTCCGAAAAATACGTGTGTATTTTCGTTTAGTAACGTGCGAGACGCACGACAGATACAGCTCCAGCCCTTTTCAAAGAGCCCCCTAGACTGAAGGAGAAATACAAAGAAGCCCAATCGGAGAAATGCTGCGTGTGATGAACCTCCATCCTCCAACAACGCCTCTTTGCGAAACCTGTGTTGTACCCTTGCAGTTCCACACCGACGCCCATGTCCTCGGCCACGATAAAAATGGTGTTTGGTTTGCGAATTTGTAACGTTATTCGTTTACACTGGTAATGGTCACCCATTGATCATGTTTGTTTCGGTTCAGCTGTAATTAGGTCACTCCGTGACTCGTTAACGGATACTCCTGCTCGAGGGTGAATCGTTACCAGGGCATCGTCTTCTCCACTTCATTTTTTGAACCCCCCTCGGCCCTCGCCATGCAAGCCAACTAGCCAAAGCATTTGCTCTGCTCCCATGGCGACTCCCGCTCTCACAGCCGCCAAGCGAGTGTGGGCCCGCGTGGCCACATCGACGGCGGGTCGGCCAACATCGACGGCGGGTCGGTCGGCCGGCCGCACCGAGGCTCTTTCTGACTCCTGCTCACGTTCACCCCCAGATCGCCGGATTTGCGAGCGGTGCGACCTAGATGCGGCCAGTTCTACGGCAAGCCGGTGGCGTGGGGCATTTGTTGCAAGGCAGCGCACTGACGCCGGCGGCAACACCAGTCATGGGGACCGTGAGCACCCAAGGGGCCCTTCCAATCTTTTGGTTCTGTGCTTCGAATCCCATGGTGAATCATCCATGGCCACGGACAAGCTCAGCGTGAAGATCGACGGAGACAGCTTAGTTAGCAGCGAGCACCGTGTCTCATCCATGGGCAGTTCCGCTTTCCAACTCCCGTTGCATTATGAAAACCAAACAAAGAACTATTGATAAAACGATTGGGTCCCGTATTATTGTCGCATGTGCTTGGAATATTATTTTCTTTTTTCCCCTAGAATACTATCTCCGTCTTTTGGATCTCACGTAATATTATCTTGTTACTTGATTGCCTACTAATGATGGCATATTTTAAAAGCAACTTTGTTGACATCCCCCACTAAAGAAATATATTTGTTTTTGTCATACCTATGGAAGTTCCTTCTCCTCTCTTGAGGTTGATAGAGAGATGCTAGAGAAGGATTATGTGTGTTGACCACTGTGTTCAGGGTAAAGACTCTGCCATGTTAGGGGATGTAGGTTGGACAAAAGTTAAAGGTAGGAGGGGGAGGAACAAAATGAAAAAATGAAAGGTCTTTTTTGGAATATTAGAGGTTTAGGAAAAATTGGTAGGGTTCCTGCTTTGGTGAGTAGGATCAGGGATAATCATGTAGACTTAGTTGGCATTGTGGAAACCAAAAAAGATTTTTTCTCTGCAGGTTTTCTTAAGTCTTTATCTAGTTATGTTGAGTTTGAGTGGAGTTACCTCCCTGCTATGGGTTCAGCAGGAGGTATTTTGGTAGGGAGCAATGTTGATAAATTCACTATGAGTGTGGCAGAGATTCTTCAATTTTCCTTGAGTGTTTTCCAGACAGACAAGAAAATTGGCTTTAGTTGGAAATTAGTGGTGGTTTATGGTTCACCTTATGAGGATGGTAAACAAGCTTTTTTAGATGAGTTAGATATAGTAGCTAGTAGATGGAATGGACCTGTCATGTTTGCAGGAGACTTTAATTTAGTCAGAGGTGTTTTAGAGAAAAGTAATGGCAGAGTCAATCATAAGTGGGTAGATGCTTTTAATGAGTGGATAGATAGATGGGCTCTCATTGATCTAGACCCATCTAATGGTATTTTCACTTGGGTTAATAATCAGGAAGACCTGGTTAAAGCCAAGTTGGACAGGATTCTGGTGTCGCCCAGTTGGGATGCGGTTTTCCCTTTAACCAGAGTCAAAATTTTAGACAGGCTGCCTAGTGATCATAACCCCCTACTGCTAGACTTGGGGGTTAATGTCTTCTTTGGTAAAAAAAAAGGTTTAGATTTGAAAAGTGGTGGCTAGAACAGAGTTCCTTTAAAACCATAGTGGAGAAAGCTTGGGCTATGCCTTGTACAGCTGTCTCTAGCATAGAGAGATGGCAGTTTAGAGTTAGAACTTTTAGGAGGATGGTGAGAGGTTGGGCTGCTATGAGGTAGCAAAGTTAAATAGAGATAAACATGACTTAGCAGAAGTTTATAATGAGTTGGACAGACTTTCAAATACTAGGATCTTGTCACAAGGTGAACTCAGGAAATTTAAAGAAACAGCCTTGGATTTGGATAGAATTTGGGCTTTAGAAGAAATTAAAGCAAGACAGAGATCCAGGGATAGCAATATCTTAGAGGGAGACAGGAATACAGCAGGCAGTGGCTAACCAAAGGAGTAGGAAAAAAAGAATTGATGTTTTAGAAGGACCAATGGGTTTAGTGATGGATCAAAAAGGTATGATGGAAGTAGCAGTGAACTTTTACAAAGATCTTTTTGCTAAAGAAATTAGAGGTGATGTTAGACTGGGTAATGATTTCTGGAGAGAGGAAGATAAGGTAACAAGAGAGGAGAATGAATACCTGACAGCTCCTTTCTCTGAAGAAGATTAAAGAAGCTGTCTTTAGTTGCTATGCAGAAGGTGCTCTAGGCCCAGATGGTCTGCCTTTCTTGTTTTATCATAAATTCTGAGATTTGATCAAGAGTGATCTGGTTTTTCTCTTTAGAGACTTCCATAAAGGGGATTTGGATATTTGTAGACTTAATTTTGCCCTCATTACTCTTATCCTTAAGATAGAAGAAGCTAAAAATATGAGGAACTTTAGACCTATTAGCTTGATTAATTGCAGTTTCAAGATGATATCTAAGCTGTTGACTCTTAGGTTTGGAAAAATCATGCAAAGATTGATTGCCCCAAATCAGTCTGCTTTTATTAGGAATAGATATATCTTGGAAAGTGTGGTTGTGGCACATGAGGTAGTTCATAGTGTGGACAGAGGGGGTTCCCCTGGTTTAATTCTGAAGATAGATTATGAAAAAGCTTATGATAAAGTTAGCTGGGATTTTCTGTTTGAGATTCTTGAATCTAGAGGTTTTAGTGGTGCTTGGGTGTCTTGGATAAAGAAGCTTGTGATGGGTGGTTCTGTAGGTGTGGTTCTTAACAGGGAAGACAGTAATTTTTTTAAAACAGGCAAGGGGCTAAGGCAAGGGGATCCAATTTCCCCTCTTTTGTTCAATTTGGTGGTGGATGTCTTAACTAGAATGATGAGTAAAGTTGCTGAGGCCAACTTGATTTGTGGTTACCAGAGTTTAGGAGTGGAGGAATTTTGTCTCTTCAATATGCTGATGATACTATTATTTTCTCCAATTTAGAGAGATCTTGCTTAGTTAACTTCAAGTGCATTTTAATCTGGTTTGAAAGGATTTCCGGGATGAGTATTAATTTTCATAAGAGTGAAATTGTGGTTCTGAATGCTGATAGCCAGGTGTCACATGATATTTCTCACCTTTTTGGTTGCCCTGTGGGGAGCTTGCCTCTTAAATATTTAGGAGTGCCTTTAAATCATCAGAAGTTATCTAGGGAGGACTTACAACCCCTGGTAGATAAAATTTTGAAAAGAGTAGCAGGGTGGAGAGGAAAATTACTATCCCATGCTGCTAGATTGTTTCTAATTAAATCTTGCTTATCGAGCATTCCTGTTTATCTCCTTTCCTTTATTAAGTTCCCTAAGTGGGCCATCAAATTGATTAATTCCCAGTTGGCCAATTGTTTGTGGAATTATGTAGAGAATAATAGGAAGTACCACCTAGCTAACTGGGAATTTGTGGCTATGTGCAAAGAATATGGTAGTTTGGGTGTACAGAATATTAGAGATCTAAATGTGTGTTTGTTAGGGTCCTGGATTAAAAGGTACCTCTCCAGTGAAGGCAAGTTATGGAAGGATCTGTTAGATTTCAAATATAGGACCAATCATCCAAATATTCTTGCTGCTAAAGACTTGGGTGGGTCTCAGTTCTTTAAAAGTTTTACTTATGCTATTAAAGCAGCTAAGATGGGCTTTAGGTGGCTTATTGGGAATGGGAAAAGAGTCAAGTTCTGGGAGGATAACTGGCTGGGCACTTCCAGTTTGGCTACTCAATTCTGGAATCTTTATGTTCTGGTTAATGAAAAGTCAGGGACGGTTGCGGACCTTTGGGATGGGGAAAATTTGAAGTGTACTTTTAGAAGAACAGTTAGTGAGAACTTATTTAATATGTGGCTGGAAGTGGTTCAATTAGCTTCTACTATAGTTTTTACTCAGGAGGAGGACGCTTTAATCTGGCAGTTCTCATCCACTGGGATATACTCCTCGCAATCTCTTTATAAAATTGTGAATTTTAGAGGGATTCAACCAACTTTTGTTCCCAGTTTATGAAATTTAAAAATCCCTCCCCGTGTTCATTTCTTCCTGTGGTTACTGGTAAATAATAAGGTGTTGACTAGAGATAATTTGGGAAAAAGGAAGAAGTTGCAGAGTGATCTTTGCCTCTTTTGTGATGAAAAGGAAACCTGCTCCCATCTGTTCTTTGAATGCGTAGTGGCTAAACAGATGTGGAAAGTCCTTTCTGAGATTTTGGGTAGAGATGTCGGCCATAGTTTTGTATCTATTGGTAGCCTCTGGCTCAGTAATAAAAGGTTTTTGGTTCACAATATTGTTTGTGCTGCAGCTTTATGGGGTTTATGGAAGTTAAGAAATGATTTGTGCTTTCAGTTTGGGAGTTGGCAGAGCATGGAATCTCTATTAATGTTGATTTGGAAGATCGCCCAAAATTGGACGCTGCTTTGTCCAGAAACGAGAAGACAGGAGTTATGCAACCGGCTGGAGCTGCTGAGGGAGAGAACAAGGAAGGAAGTGATCAGTTTGTGAGGGCTTTTCGACTCTCTGAATTGAAGATCTGAAAGAGGGCTGGGGCGTAGCAAGTGAGAAAGGCTTGAGAGAAGTGTTTTGTTTAGTTGGCATCTTGTTTTTGTCGAAGGCAAATAGTTTTGAGAGGTTTTCCTGTGCTGAAATGTAATGTGAGAAGTGCTAAATGATGTAAACCATACTGATGTCTTTTTGACTATGTTAAAAAGGCTGGGGCGATGGCCCTGTTACTCTAAAAATGGAAGTTCCTTCTCACCGGGGTTCAAGCCTTAGAGGTATGGGGTTAAGAGTTTCAATCCTAGATGGTTCATGGGAGATGTATGGTAACTTGATGAAGTTGGATAGCTCATGAAATTTCTAGTTGGTAGGTAATGCATAGTTATCACTAGTGGTAGCAAGTTTACTACTCCCTCCGTCCCAGAAAACAAGTCATTCTGGATTTGAGGCTTTGTCCCAAAAATCATGTCGTTCTGTGCACTGTCCTCATCATTCGCCCATTTTTTATGGGATCCGCTGGTTTATGCATATGTTGTTGGTTCCACTTTGCCATGCAAATCGGTTTTCATTTCCTAAACTAGCGGATAGAATCTGCATGCACTCCTGCCGCATGCAAATATTAATTACATTCACATGCAATTTCATTTCCTAAACTAGCGGATAGAATCTGCATGCACTCGCATGCAAATATTAACGCATGCAAATATTAATTACATTCACATGCAAATTGATCTTCCTTCCTTTGCTGGCGTTGAAGATCCTACATTTCAGGGGGTATAAAGGTCATTTTTCATAGACACTAATCTGCCTGAAAATTTCTAGATTGACATGTTTTCTAGACGGAGGGAGTACTAGAAAAATCAAGAAGCTATGAAATAGAAGAATCGAAATTGGCCTTTACTGCTTTACGTAAAAGTAGTTTGCTTAGCTGGCAAGCCAACATCTATGACAGTTTGGAGACTTGAACCTGCAACCATTAGGTTAAAAGCCCAATGCTCTATCAACTGAGCTATACACATGATTTTACAAGAAGGCTTGGTGCGGAAAAGAAAAGAGTTTCCATATTTCTACATTTTCTTGTTGGAGGGAAGGACATATACCCTTCTTGTATATATATATATATATATATATGTACCTTGTGATGAGTAGTATGTGTGTTGAGGCTCTACAAATATAGAAGGTAGCACTTGGTTGTGAAAACCAAGCATGTGTAGTTTGTACTTGGTTGTGAAAATCGATCAAGTGAGTTGTGTAAGCTTGCAGTGTATCGCACACAAACACAGATGCAATACTGATCGAAAAGCTCAACGAACTCAAGCCGCCCCAACGAGCTCCTTGAGCTGCCGGACGAAATCATCTGCGAACCTCTGCTGCACGGTGTCATCTGTCAAGAACTCGGCCCACTTCCTAGCATCTCCTTCCCCTCCATCAGCCACCGCCGCGGCAACGGCGTCGCTCACATCTCCGCGCCCAAACCAGCCATCCTCGTCGCGGCGCCTCACTTCCACGCCCACCAGGAGCTCACGCGCGAACCGCGCCGCGTTGAGGTACTGGTCCACCTTCATCGGCAGCAGCACCAACTGGCAGCCGGCGACGAGCCCCCTCGACGACGGAGCTGAACCCAGCGTGGTTCACGTAGCACCCGACGCTCCGGTGACGCAGGATGCGCTGCTGCTGCACCCACCCTGTGTGCACCACGCCCCTGCCTTTTACCCTGTCCAAGAACCCCGGCGGGATGCGCGCCTGGAGCTCAGCTTGTGTACACGTAGCTGAGGTCAGCTGCCTGGTAGGCTGGGATAGCGGCGAGCGGGGAGTCCTCGGGAAAGCCAGCGGGCCTGGACATGAGGTCCCCCGCCGACGGGAGCTTCCCGTGGGCGCGGCGCGCGGGGACGATGGTGTAGGCGTCGACGGCGGCGGAGAAGACGCTGAAGAAGAGCGTCTTGATGCCGAGGGGCGCGGCCACGTCGCAGACCCACGGGGTGGCGAAGTCGATCAGCACGGCGTCCGGGCGGAGCTCCCGGGTGCCGTCGACCGCGACCTTGAGGAGCTCCGCGCCGCCCGCCGACAACTCCGCCGTGCTGGCTACTCCCTCGGGCAGCCCCGGCACGTGAGGAAGGTGCAGCAGGGCCACGGTCACCTTGCCGCCGGCGGTCGCCGTCGCCGACCCCAGCATGGCCTCGACGCGAGGCACGTTCCCGGCGGAACGTCACGCGGACTCCCTCGGCGGACGCCGCCAGCCTCCGTGCCAACTGCGCGAACGGGCTGATGTGGCCGAAAGGCAGCCATGCATGGGAGCATCACAACGTGCATTTTTTGGTGCCGGCCTTTGGGTACGTTTAATTTGGGCATTGCTTATAGGCAGTACGTATATGGTTATGGTGGTCAGAAGCTTATATGGAGCATAATAAAGTGTTAAATACCATAGCCTATAGGTAGTATATGGTTATGGTGCGTTTGGTAGCACTCGTGCTGCACGCGCTCCTTAAAAATTTGCGTCTATTTTGTTGGGTTCTTAGAGTATCTCCAAGCACTTCCAATAAATTCTCCCAAAACTTTATTTTGGGTGAGAAGTGAAAAAACTCTCTCCAACGGTTCCTCATCTCAACTCCCAGTCTATTGGGTGCTCAAAAACACGCCCCCGCGGCAGAGATTTCCGCACACGCACTGCTGCCCGCAATCCACCTTTTTGGCCTTTCCCGCGAAGACGCGTGCCTCTTCGCGCACATTCTTCCGCTGTTGCCGCTCTTGTCCTCCTGTTCTTTTTTTTTTTATGAAAAGCGGTACAAGATTTACCGCAAAATATATATTAGAAAAAAAAAAAGACTGCAGGACGTGCCGGCGGCACCTCCAGTCACCGTGCGTCCTCCGTTCCCAGTACGCAGCACCGGCCTCCGGCGCCTTCGGCTACTGCCCGCCCTCCGCTCCAGCTCCATGCGGCTCCCCATCTGATGCGGCAACCGAACGGCAGCATCGTCCCTGTCATCCGCCCGCCGGCCTCGACGAACTTCGTAAACAGGAACACAGCTTCTCTACTTCCAAGATTGATGCCGGAGCAATTCGTGTCTAGGGTAGTAGCCTAGCAGGAGACGAGGGGGAGATGGAGGCCCAAGCTACAACAGAAGGAACAGATCAGGTTCGGAGTGTTTTTTTTTTCTATTTTGGCGACAATAAGTCAATTATGCAGTTATTGCCAATGAACTGATGTGACAGCACGATGATTTTTGGTCGATCTTTGATAAAGACTAGAGATAGTTTTTTTGCGAGTACAAATTCTACGTTACTGTTCAATGTCTAGAAATATTGCACCAGGTGACTCACTTGGGCCTGTTTGGTTCAAGGCCCTATTTTGATCATATTTTGATCGTGTTTGACTTTATAAATTACACTATACTTTATCCATGGTTTATTTGCTTATATCCAAGCTATAAGAATGAGTAATTTATTGTTTGGTTAAATTTCAATTTAAAGTCAAACGTGATTTGACCGTAGACAAAATTTGGCCTGACCAATGAAGACCTTCAACCAAACATGCCGAAGCTATCGGAAGACTTTGGATTGGATGGCTGATCAACAAAGTGCTAGCAGGCAAGGCGATCAACAGGATCGAAAGGGATGCAGTCCGGCTTCCGGCGGCGCAGCAAACAAATACAAGAAATGAACGCAACGGGAGCATGTACAAATGTGACAGGTGGAGTTGCTTTTGGGATAAAATAGAGAGCCGTTGGAGATGGAGATGTTTTCTTTGGCCTTTAGACCACTGGAAGAGCCCAATATAGAGATATTGGGAATACAAATATTAAAAACTGTTGGAGATGTTTTTACTCCCGTTAAAAAAATTTAGATCTTGCAAAATACTTTTTTTTCCTCCAGAAATGGGTGGAAGAGGTCGAATAATGTTTGTAGTTTCCCTACCTGATTGGCTTGATTGTACACATGTGTTTGTTACGGTGCTCAGAAGGAACCCAGTTCTAGGGCTATGAGATCTAAGTTTCTGTCCATAATTTTGGTTCTTTTCAATTGGTTTTTTCTAAATTTTAGCCATTATATTAGAACCAATGAATAGCTACAATTAATTCCAAGTATTGCAAGAAGCCTCTACTTTAGAAATACTGTAGTTTTGACTAAATCATGGTTTTCAAAAGTGAGTTTTTCAAAGACGTACCAAACACTTTTTTTTGACAAATACTACGGTACTCTTCAATACCACAATATTGCCTAAACTACAAATATATTCTATCTCCAAACAAGCCCGCAAGATGTGCAATCCTTCACAACTATTGGAACAAGCACACGCCTACACTAATTTATGGGTCCCAGAACCAAAACCCAGGCTGTTCAAGAAATTTTGTGGCTTCCTTCCATTCGTGAGTCGCCTCCCAATTCTTTCTAAAGGGCTGTTGTAGTTGGGTTAGCTTGGGGCAGTCGTATACACAGGCAAACTCTATCGATGAAGGGACGCCTGATCCTCCAATGGATGATAAATCGTCGCAGGAAGCGAGAATAAGGAATTTGAGAGTGTTTCTGCAGGGTGTCATGTCCAACGGGATCGATTCAACGTTTGCACAACTAATCAAGCACAATACAGTGAGAGAGGTAACCTTCTCTAAGCAGGATGGAAATGATCTGTCAAGTTCACCACCAGGCCAAATAAAAAGCCGCCGGAGCGAGGGGGGCAAAACCATTTCCTGTCCTTGTGGGCACACCAATCTGCGGCAGCAACTGCGTAGTTTCAGGTCCTGGAGGTGAGCAAATCCCACAAAACTATCGGCGGGTATTGATTCTAAATAGGAACAATAGTCAATGGAGATGGACTGGATGGATGGCAGGTTGTTCGGGCACAAGAACTGGTCAAGATTTTTCAGCCCATTGCATCCTACAATACTTATATCAATGAGATGTATGAAGGCATGGGATGCAATGCCAATGTTGCAGTTAGCACTGCTTCTTGTATTCTGATCCGTTGAACCACCTTGTGTAACACCAGCATATTGGGGAATTGATAGAGTTTCCAAGTAAGGGCAACGAGAAATCTTCAGGCTTCTTAAAATTTCCAGGCCTTTTGGATTAAACCAACTTGGTAACCTATTGCCCCCAAAGCCATGAACTTTAAGGCATTCAGTTCTCTCATTAGGGCATAAGCCGTCGAACACTTCATTCTCTCTGGGTCTTGGCTCGCAAGTTGTGGGTGTAGTTCGCCAATTTAGATCTAAATCCTTGAGGTATTTCTTGTCAACAAGTCTGGCCTCAGCGGCATCTTCCTTGCTCTTCACATTATAAATAGATTGAATACGTAGTGTCCCTCTGAGCTGATTCATGCCCTTCAGCTCACCAATTGCCCCTTCATGTCTTCCAACTGTAAAATAGCGCAATTTCTGAAGGCACCATAGATTTCCCAGTCCACGTACCTTTGATAAGGAAATAGAGGCTTTTTCTTGCAGTGCTAGTCGACGCAAGTTGATCAGCTTTGTTACACCCTCATTAATCATTTCTAGACGTGAAGCAGTTGCATCAACAACTTGTAGGTTGTAGAGGCCCCAGAATTTCGCTGGCAGTTCTCTTATAGGATTGAAAGATATATCAAGATAACGGAGGCTATTCAACTCGCATATGCTTTCAGGTAGCCTGTCCAGCTTACAACCTTTTAGGCTCAAAAACAGGATGTTAGAGAGCTTACTGAGCCAGGTGATCTCAACATCCAATTCGGTAGCAAACCTAAGTGAACGCAATTTATTTAAATGCTGAATGTTTGGCATTGTGCTCATGGATTTATAATCCACCTCGACTGACAGATGGCGAGGTTCATGTATCGTCATCCCACTCGAATCTTTCATCGAGAAGCATTCATGCATAGAAACATACTTTGCAGTATCACGGATCAAGTCATGCATTACATATCTGTTCTTGTCAGGGAACGTTGAATCAATTTGCAAAAGGCCCCTGTCTCTCAATTCATCAAAATACCTAGCCCCCACGTCTGCAAGACACATGTTCCTCTGTGGCGTGACAAAGCCCTGTGCCACCCAAATGTCAACGATCTCACGTCTTTTGAAGCTATAACCTTTGGGAAATATGGAGCAAAATGCAAAGCATCTCCTAATCTCAGTTGGGAGATACAGGTAGCTAAGTCGAAGCGCCGGCAATATGTCACCCTCTTTCTGTACTTGTTGCCATAGTTCACTGTTATTGATAGCCATCCAATGCTGCTGGGTCACATTACTGTTCAACAAGTGCCCGAGAGTTTTGGTAGCCAAAGGGCTACCACACAACTTTGATGAAATGCTCCGACCAATCTCTTGCAGGTGAGGATATGACTCTGGGCGCTGTTTCCCAAATGCGCATTTCTTGAAGAACTCCCAAAACATATCAGCAGACAATCCTTCTAGCTGTACAGGATAACAGTTGCTGGTGGCCACAAGGCGAGCAATGTTTTCGTGACTGGTAGTAACTAAGATCATGCTGCCTTCATGTCCATGCCTGAACGGAGCATAAAAAGGCTCCCATTGTTGTTGAGTAATCTGCCGAATATCATCCAGCACCAAAAGGAACTTTTGGCTCCTCAGCTGCTCCTTCAGTTCAGCTTGAAGGAAACCTAGACCACATGACAAGTCCAGGTTTCGACTAAAGATGGTATTCACGATCTCCTATGTCATCCTTTCACTGTCAAAGAGGTCAGAAACGCAGACCCATATCCTCATATTAAAGTAGGCTTTCACTCTTTCATCATTGTAAATGAGCTGAGCTAGGGTGGTCTTCCCCATCCCTCCAATGCCAAAAATGGGCAAGACAGAAACGTCGCTGCCGGTGAAGTTGGTAGTCTCAGCAAGTGGAGCACTGCTGCTGCTGCTGCTGTTACCTTTATGTCTCTTGGCTGAGTTGTTCTGAGATGGCATGCTCATCTGTGTGATGACCTGATTAATTTTGTCCATGCGGTCAATGGTTGCAGTCACACCCAGCATCTCCATCACCTGATCCCGTTCTGCGTCACGGCCAAACACTTGAGAGGCGGTGATGATTGCGGTTGTCGTGGGCATGACCTTCACCGGCTCAACATGGAGACCCATCAAATTGAGCTCTTTCTCAACCATAGCCATAGCGCTGTCGAGCTTGTCTTGGGTCTCCCTTACCCTCTGATTGCTACCGTAGAGAAGATGCGTTGCCCTATTCACAGAGGATGAGATGAGCTGACCTGCCCGGCTCCGGCCGGCGTCCTCAATCCGTTGCCGCAGCGCCTGGTCTTCGAAATCGCGGAGAAGGTCCTCGGCATCGTAGGTGGCGCACTTGAGCTTCAAGATAAGCTCGTCCAGCTCCTCCTTCTTGAACATGCCCCACTCGCTGCGGCCGATGAGCAAGCGAGCGGAGGGCAACTTGTCCTCCAGTTTGTCAAGCTCGATCTGCAGCTGTGTCGGCGCTTGGACCACGCTCCTCCCGAGAGAAAAGATGCCTTGCACGGTATCCATGGTCGATCGTCGCACGGCAGCTGCCTGTTCCTCCGCCGCCCCTTTCCTAGATCATATCTTGGTGGAGCTGCCTCTGATGATCCTCCTGCCTGCCCCTCGCCGGAGCACAGTCAAGTGCAGCAGCCACAGCTGGACGTCGGTGATGAATGACCGGAGCTGGATGGATCCGATCAGTGGACGTCGCCAGCCCTCCGGCCGGCAGCTCGACGCGCCCACGAGGGACGATAGGAGCTGCAGCTGTTCCAGAAACCTGGTGGTGGCGTCCGTCGATTAGAGTAGCCCTGCCACACCGCCGGCACGGTTATGGAGTATATCTCAGTTCTCACCACCGGAGCGATGCGGATGAACCAAGAGAGAGGGGAAGGTCAACTGGCGTGTGGGCATCGAACGTGTGGTGCTACGTTACCCCTACCCCCTACGGGGTGTTTGGATCCGGTGACTAAAATTTAGCACACGTCAAATCGGATGTTTCGGTGCTAGTTAAAAGTATTAAATATAGTCTAATTATAAAACTAATTACACGGATGAGAACTAAACGGCGAGACGAATTTATTAAGCCTAATTAATCCATGATTAGCAAATGTGAAATTCGTCTCGCCATTTAGTCCTCATTTGTGTAATTAATTTATAATTAGTTTATAATTAGACTATATTTAATACTTCTAACTAGCCTCTAAACATCTGATGTGACGGGGACTAAAATTTAATCAGCGGATCCAAACACCCCCTAAATCTAATTCCTTGCTGGGTCAAATGAGGAAATGTGGGAAGTGTTGAAAAGGATCTAAAACCGATAGAAAAAAATGTCTATACATTTTATTTTTTTATTTTTTCACCTTATTTTGTACCCATATCCATCAGCTACTTTGCTCATCTTGGAATTAAGAAAGGAAGAAAGGCAATTAAATATGTCTCCTTTCTTTTAATTCATTCATTCTTTTTTTCCTCATTTCTATTATTCGACCGGTCATCTCAAGACACATGCGTATTGCATGTACATTTACGCTAGTTATCATAAACAACACAGTAAGTTAGTGATGGAAAATGAGGCATCTGATCTTCCGTTAGTTACCTCAACTTCCGATTTGGTGCAATTCGGAAAAAGAACTCTTGATTATCTTGCATTCGATATAGCACCACATCTTCTTCGGTTATCAACAGTGCAGACAACATGGTTGATGCCACCACGAAGATTTATTTGTATATGCAAATTAGATGACACAAAGAATCAATCTGAAACTTCAAATCGAACCATCCGAGTTGTGGTTCCACAGATCGATCAAACAATGGAATTGTCTAAGTAGAATAACATAAGCTAATGAAATGCAGTAGAGAGTGGCCAAAAGGATCACCAAGCAACCTTAGAGTGTACAAGTGTACGGGTCACAAAACAGGTGTCGCGGCACTCTAACTCATTGTGGGTCATCTTTATTTTTGACAATTTTGTCAACCACGGCAAAATTTTGAGGTTAGATTGAAAGCTTATATATTTAGCTTTATATCGATATATACAACACCTAAAACGTAGTATGTATGTGACTATGTGTCCGTTTTCGTCTGGCCTACTCTTGCGGTTCGAACTAGGGATCACAAATTCGAATTCAATTCGGATCGGATTAGGCTTATACTATGGGTAAAGTGATGGGCAAATAGGAGGGCAGAAAAAAAAAAACTTCATCTCTTTATTATTGCGTAAAGATGTTCATATTTTTGGAATTTTAGTAAGGACATATACATATTTATTATGACTACAGTGATTTCGGAGTATCGAAAAGAATAAAACCTAGGAAAAACAGAGAAACCGACATGCTGGGCGTTGGTTTATTGGGTTGTGTCCTCGGTTCCACCGAACTGATCGAGCTTTATTTGTTTCATGAGGCAGGAAGGCCGGCCGGCCGGCCGGCGGAATATAAGAGATACATTCATCGGCAAGCTGTCAAGCGGGGAGCGCGCGTCCACGGCAGACTGCAGCAGCACGGACCCAATGTGCGTACTCATCATCCTGGTACTGCCCACGCACTGCAGACGACAAATTCTAAGTGGGAGAAAATAGGGCATATAAACCTGCATGTTCCCTCTCCTGTTACCCAAATCCCATAGTCTGTGATTCCTGCATGCGCGCAGCAAGGCGAGGGAGAAATCTAAAAGGAAGAAACAGACGCAAGCTCATGCTCATGCTCTGCTCTGCTATCGGTTAACAACTCTTTTCGCTGTATGATATTGATAGAACCAGCGAGGTTCCGGAGGTTGTAGCGGTGGCTGATCGGTGGCCGAGGCTTGAAAGCTGCGAGGAGGCACCGTCTTTAACAGATGCGAAAGAGGTTAGCGAGAGGAGATATTTTAGCGCAGGTGGTAACAACTTGTTACCCTGCTTGCCGCGATATGCAGCCACCACTTCTATATTTATAACTTAATACAATCCGAACCAAACTGAGTACAAACCAAATCTCCTAATATTTAACTAAATAAATCACCTATTGTCTAATCCATCGTGGCCCACATGTTCAGCCACTTAGGCCCGTGGTCTTCTGCCGACGCTGATACTGAATACCCGTCATAACATCTCTCCCTCCCTCGGAAAACAGCTCGTCCTCGAGCTGGAAACTGGGGTAGGAGGCCTTGAACTGCTCCAGCTGCTCCCAAGTTGCGTCAGCTTCCTCCATGCTAGCCCACTGCACCAAGATGTCCCATACACCGCGGCGTAAGCGCGCCCGTAGAACACGTAGCGGAGGCGGAAGGAGACGGCCATGCATCATTGGCGGCAGGGCAGGCACCGCCGCGGGAGGATCACCATGGTAAGGCTTGAGCAGCCCAACATGGAAGACGTCATGAACCCGTGCTCCTGGAGGCAACGCCAGACGATAGGCCACCTCTCCAATGCGGGTGACCACCTGGAATGGCCCGGCATAGCGCGGACCAAGCTTGCCACGCGACTGCGCCGGTGCTAAGGCACGATGATGAAGCAAACGGAGCCAAACCCAGTCGCCGACGGAGAACACAAGGTCCCGATGATGCTTGTCATAGTAGCGCCGTGCGTACTGCTGTGCCTGCAGTAGGCGCTCGCGCACATCACCCAGGAAGGAGTCACGTTCCTTGAGCAGGTCCTCCACTGCAGCTGTACGCGCCTGGCCGGGCTGACAGGGCACCAGAGAGGGCGGTGCGCGGCCATAGACTACCTGGAACGGGGTAGCACGCAGCGCCGTATGAAACAAGGTGTTGTAGCAGTATTCCGCCCACGGAAGCCAATCCACCCAAGCTCTCGGACGATCCCCAGTCATGCAGCGAAGATACATGTCAGTAGTTTTGTTGACAACCTCAGATTGGCCATCCGATTGAGGGTGAAACGCAGTGCTCATGCGCAACTGAACACCGGCCATCTTGAACAAATCGCGCCAGAAATTGCTGGTGAACACCGGATTTCTATCACTGACAATCGAGGTGGGAAAACCATGCAGTCGCACAATATTTTCGAAGAAGGCCCGAGCAACTGAGAGCGCTGTATACGGGTGACTGAGCGGAATGAAATGTGCATATTTAGAGAACCTGTCGACGACGGTGAGTATCACAGACTTGCCATGGACCTTGGGAAGACCCTCAACAAAGTCCATCGATATATCCGCCCACACCTGTGATGGAACGTCTAGTGGTTGCAACAGACGGGCCGGTTGCAAAGTCTCTGTCTTGTTCCTTTGACATGTGACACATGCTCGGACAAACTCTTGCACCAGGGCACGATCCCGTGGAACATGAAAATCGGCTCGCAGCCGGACCAAGGTCTTCTGGACACCCTCATGGCCAGCTGTGTGAGCAAGGGCAAGCACCGAAGGCAGCAGTGGAGATTCTGATGATAAGAACACTCGATCTCCATACAGAATGACACCATCATGCAGCCGCCATGGTTCGCCAATGGTGCCATTCAGAATTTGTTCCCGGATCCCTTGATACGCTGTGTCTGAGGCCACCTCGCTGCGAATGTCGTCCAGCAGCTGAAAGGAAGGCCCTGCAGTTGTCAATGCGGAGCATTGTTCATCGTCGCGACGAGAAAGAGCATCCGCCACGACATTCTGCCGACGCGGTTTGTATTCCACGGCAAAATCATATCCGAACAACTTGGTGATCCACTGATGTTGAGGAATAGTAGACAGACGCTGATCCAGCATATACTTCAGACTGAAATGATCGGTGTTGATGATGAAACGGCGCCCCCACAGATAGGGTCTCCAATGGCGTACCTCATGGACCAGTCCAATAAGTTCTCTTTCATAAGCTGCAAGCTTGAGATGTCGTGCGGCAAACGGTCTGCTGAAGAAAGCAAGAGGACCCGCGCCCTGATGGAGAACCGCGCCAAAGCCCGTACCGGAAGCATCGCAGTCCACCATGAATGGTTTATCAAATGCCGGAAGCTGAAGTACCCGGGCTGTAGACAGTGCCGTTTTGAGGTCCTGGAATGCCTTGGTAGCATCATCCGACCAATGGAAGGCCTCTTTGCGAAGAAGTTTAGTAAGGGGTGCCGCGATCACACCAAAATCACGGATAAACTTACGGTAGTAGCCAGCCAAGCCCAGGAACCCGCGTAGTCCAAGAGGTGCTGTAAATGAGAATATCATCAAAGAAGACCAACACAAATCGGCGGAGGAAGCGATGAAGGACTGTGTTCATGAGGGCTTGAAAAGTTGCAGGCGCGTTAGTCAGTCCGAAAGGCATGACCAAAAATTCGAAATGCCCATGATGTGTGCGGAATGCTGTCTTCGCAACGTCATCTGGATGGACGCGCACTTGGTGATAGCCCGAGCCGAGGTCTAGCTTGGTGAAGAAGCGGGCACCATGTAGTTCATCAAGAAGCTCATCCACAACCGGAATCGGATACTTGTCCTTTACTGTCTTCTCGTTTAAAGCTCTGAAATCGACACAGAAGCGCCATGTGTTGTCTTGTTTCTTCACCAACAGGACCGGTGCAGAGAACGGCGAGGTGCTAGGGCGGATGATGCCCTAGGACAACATGGCAGCACACTGTCGCTCCAATTCATCCTTCTGAAGTTGGGGGTACCGGTACGGCCGGACGGCAACTGGCGCAGTACCCGGGAGGAGATGAATACGGTGATCACATTGGCGCGCTGGTGGCAGTCCCTTGGGTTCAGCAAACACATCAGGAAATTGTAGCAGCAGATGATCCATCATAGTTGCACCCGAGGCAGACAGAGCGCGCGCTGCCATGTTAATGTCATGCCGCGGCGAGCCTAGTCCTTTCCAGAACACCCGGTGATCGTTCCGCCAAAAAGCCATACAGAGGTTCTCAAAGTCCCAAAGAATGGGCCCGAGAACACGGAGAAATTCTACGCCCAACACGATATCATAGCCTCTGAGCGGAATACAGCAGCAACTAATGGTGAAATCCTCAACGCCGATCCGAATCGGAAGGCCTCGCGCGCGGCCCTCGCACGGCACCCTATCTCCATTGGCAACAGCAACATGTAGGCCCGGCAGTGACGGCTGGAAGGGAACGCCCACACGACGAGCAACCTCGTAATTGATGAAGTTATGTGTCGAACCCGAATCGAGGAGGGCGACGAGAGTGTGGCCCTTGATGACCACACGGAGCTGCACGCAGTCCTCGGTGCGGATGCCCGTGATAGGGTGGAGGGAGACCACAGGTTCAGGTTCCTCAGGCTGTGGCGTCTCGTCCGTGGTCTCATCATCATTGTAATCTGTCACCTCAAGGTAGAAAAGGCGTTGGCACTTGTGTCCTTGGACATACTGCTCGTCGCAGTTGTAGCACAGCCCCAGCTTGCGGCGTTCCTGGAGTTCCGTGGGTGAGAGGCGACGGAACGGGCGTGGCGGTGCAGTCTGGGCCGGCGGCATCGCAGCTGGTGGTGGAGGTGCCGGTGCACGGGGCGGCAGCGTCTGCGGCGCAACGGACGAAACGGTCGCTGTGCGGCCGGTGGCGCCATGTCTTCTGGAAGCTGGGCGCGACGCTCGTACGCCCGGGCCAACGTGAGTGCACGTTGCAGCTCCTGTGGTTCGTGCAGCTCAACGTCAACTCAGATGCGATCTGGTAGTCCGGCCGTAAACAGCTGGACCTGCTGCAGAGGGCCAAGACCTTCAGCGTGGCACAAAACTGCCAAGAAATGTTCTTGGTATTCTTCCACCGTCGTCCTGAACTGGAGGCGAGCAAGTTCTCCCAAGGGATTGTTCCGGATTGGTGGACCGAACCGCTGGTTGCACAGCTCTTTGAAGCGTGGCCAAGTAGGCATCCCAGCGTCGCGTTCCAGCGCAAAGAACCATGTCCGGGCGCCGACGGTCAGATGGTAGGAGGCGAGCCAGACCTTGTCAGATTCAAGGGTGCGCTGGCCTTTAAAGAATTGTTCACAGTGATTAAGCCATCCAAGCGGATCCTCCTTGCCATCGAATGTCGCAAAGTCGAGCTTGTGGTAGCGAGGCACTCCGATGCCCGGCAGCTGCGCAGCGCCTGGGTCCGTCGGGCCTGCTGTGGTGGCGCCCGCCGGTGGTGATGTGGTGACGATGACGGACGTAGACGGCGGTGCCACGCAGGCCGGCAAGGGCGACGGCGATGCCGGAAACTGGAGCAGATGAATTGGCACAGCGGAGGCGGGTGGGGCGGTGGTGTTGATTGGCGCAGCGGAGGGTTGGCCGGAGTCATCAGGCACGGCTGGGATGCCGCCGTAGCCGGGCATGCCATACTGAAAACCCGGCGGCATGGTGTTGGGTGGAGACGATCTGTTCTCCACCTTGGTGAGACGGGCAGAGACCGATGACAATTGCTTGGCGACGTCGCCCATCTGGTGCTGCAGTTCTGTCAGCACCTTGGCGAGGGAGTCGATCGTCACGTCGGAAGGAGTGGAGCCGGTGCTGTCATTGTCATTGGAGCCTGGCATCTCTGATACCAAATCGATAGAACCAGCGAGGTTCCGGAGGTTGTAGCGGTGGCTGATCGGTGGCCGAGGCTTGAAAGCTCGTCGGCGAGGAGGCGCCGTCTTTAACAGATGCGAAAGAGGTTAGCGAGAGGAGATATTTTAGCGCAGGCGGTAACAACTTGTTACCCTGCTTGCCACGATACGCAGCCACCGCTCCTATATTTATAACTTAACACAATCCGAACCAAACTGAGTACAAACCAAATCTCCTAATATTTAACTAAATAAATCACCTATTATCTAATCCATCGTGGCCCATATGTTCAGCCACTTTGGCCCGTGGTCTTCTGCCGACGCTGATACTGAATACCCGTCATAACAGATATCTTCTATGTGTAGAACCAGCGGACCTCATGGTTCATAGGAAAATCTAAATAGCCTTTTCCATGGACCGGAGCATTAACACGCGAAATATGTAAGCTAAACCACAATGTCCTGCTCTATGTTTATCTTGGCTGCCTTGTATCAGCACTCAATACAATTTCGTTGTCATACTATAGTACTATACTGTACCATACTAGTAGTGGGGTTACCCCTAGTAGTAACACCAGCATTGAGCAGCCAGCTACATTGAACTACAGAGTAAAATACTTGGGTAAGGCCAGATACACAAGTTGCTCACATTTAACAATTGAAGTACATATTTCGTGCAAGTCCAGATCGATATTTGGGCACTCCATACCTAATATACCAAAAAGAAAATTAACATATAAGTACACTACCAAAGTAAGGACTAAGGAAAAGGAAATGGGCTTATAAATGCAACTGGGAATTTCCTTAGATAAAAGAAGTACAACAAAAGGCTTGGCACAGTAAACATTAGTGCCTGTGTCTCATCATATCTCCCGTAACTTCTGGGAAAGCATAATATTTGGATTTGGAGAGAAGGGGGGCCGGGGGGGGGGGGGGGGGGGGGGTGAACCCTCACCTTCTGGAGGCGATCAAGTAGGCGAGGCTCTTGCAGTCGTTGCAATAAAACATCTGCCGATCCGGCTCCATTTTACCACAATGGCAGCTGCAAAACTGACGCCGAAGCCAAGACCAACAAACAGAAACAAAACCACATCAATGTGACGATAAGACTTGTTCACATGTGCCGCACTTGGATTGTGAGATGAGCCACCACAAGGTGATTTAGGCAGCTGCCGTCCACACAATCCGACATTCCCTTCGAATGAGCTGTTGTCAAATGTAGAGAACTGACCCGATTCTGGTATCTTTCCCACCAACTGATTGTTCGACAAATTTAGGGAGCCAAGAAAGGTGAGTTTAGTTAGCTCTTGTGGAATCTCCCCCAAGAGTTGGTTGCAGGACAGGTCTAGTAACTCCAAATCAGTCATGCTGCCAAGCTGGGTTGGAATTTTTCCCGTGAAGGCATTGTGTGACAAATTCAGTACGCGTAGTGATACAAGTGTTCCAAATGTTTCAGGAATTGTACCCTCCAATCTGTTGTTTGAGAAGTCAATTGCTGTTACGGTAGTCAACATCTGTCCAAATAGCAAATATGTTCCCTTGTACATGATTCCAATAGAATATTGATATAAAAGTTCATATATGAATCCAGTGTCTATTATATCAGAGAGAGCTGTCCCAGAACTATTAAACTTTGTCGTCATTGACTTCAACTGCTTCAACCATTGTGTCCTCAAATTACCAGAGAAGTTGTTTGATGCAAGATCGATAATTTGCAAACTAGGGAAACATTCCTTAGATTTTGTGTCCCCAACACCTATGGTCCCATACAGTTGGTTTGATCTCAGGACAAGCACAGAAAGCACGGGAAGCCCCCTCAACCAAGAAGGGAAAGTATCAACAATTAGGTTGCCTCCAAAGTCCATAATCTCCAACTTGAAGCAGTTAGAAAGTCCCCTTGGAAGCTTTCCTTCAATATTATTTCCATGTAAATCTATGGTCTGTAAAGAACATCTGGTTGTTATATTGGAAGGCAACACCCCTTTAAAGTGATTCTCCCTTAAATTTAGAATACTTAAGGGCATATTTTCTAGAAGACAAGACGGAATTGGGCCGTTAAAGTTGTTATATGATACATCAAGGACATCCAGCTGTGTAGCATTGCAAATTGATGGAGGTACATGGCCATTTATACTATTATTAGATAAACTAAGATACATTGTGGAGCGAAGATAGAAAGTCCAGTTTGGTTGAAGGGAGGAGAACATGTTGTTGGAATAATCCAGGACTTGTACTGTTTTGTTTGGCATAGGGATACGCCCAGAAAATCTATTGAAACTAAGATCAAGCACTTGTATTGGTGTATTGAAAGGGAGAACTTCAGAATTAAGTTGAATACCGGTCAACATGTTGTGTGAAATATTCAAATAGGATTCTTCAATATTATTCCAATTCATCTCCCATACCCAATTTGGTACATCCCCACTTATTTTATTACATGAAAGATCCAAATATGATATACGGTTACCATGCCTCAAAAACCTTGGAAGTTGAGTCATATTGCAAGATGCGAGCCCTAAATCAGTAAGTCCAGTCAAATAGGTCATGTTCATAGGATTACTATCATCTGCATCCATGACATGCAACTTATTGTAGGAAAGATGCAAACCGGCGAGGTCACTTAGTCTCCAAAAATGGGCAAGGTCCACGGAAACTATCAAGTTATTTGAGCTAACATCTATATAGACCAAACTTGTAAGTTGAAAGAAGGCCTTGGGTATAAAACCTGACAATGCATTGTTGCTCAAGGACATGGTCTCCAACTGTGAATCTGCCTTGTCGTCGAAGCCTAGTATATTGCCAGAAAGCTGGTTGTAAGAAAGATCTAGGTGATTTAATATAGGAAGACTGAAAACATATGACGGGATCTCTCCTGAAATAACAATTGAAAACAAAGTTAGAATGTGTTTCCTCTTTGACAAAAAATTTGAATTAAAAATGGTACCCCATTCGTTCCAAATTGTAAGAACTTATATGTATTGAATATATTCATGCGGCATTCCATATATATGTGTGTCTATATTCATCAATATCCATATGGACATGGACGGATAAAATGAGGTCCAAGCCCCTAGATATTATCAAGAAGATGAATATGTTACATTGATCCTCTCTTTGTTTTCAAGAAAAGAGAGCTTTATTTAACTTCGAAAAGAATGCACAATCACGAGTCATAATTTGCTCAACAGACACCGGTGCCATGAACCACTATGTTCTGATTTTTTGGTTCACTTCACTAGTTGCGTGAGCTCATCAATACTTTCCCATATTAAGTTCTTGTGGACTACAATCCACTCAGGAAGTCTATCATGTCCCTCTAGTGCTTTTGAGATGACAAAGTTTAGATAAAGATCATTGCTTGTTTGTGTTGCATTATCATGGCTACTATCGTGCTCAATATATCTCAAGCATGGAAGTTTGTTTGCACTACTCCACAGAAGGTTGGATAATCTCAAAATAACAATGTGACTGGATCAGACCCACACCCACTATATCTGAACTAAGTCAATATAATCCATCTATCTAGTTAATACGATTGGTGGCAGCCTAAATCTTTTTGGATTTCACCCTGGATCCACAAAAAGCCTATAAATAAATAAGAGGTCAACAACTGAACTCGTGATTCATTGGCATCATCCCCAAATTCTTACCTATCGAGGGCTCTGGGGCACCATATGCACATCTCCACGTTCTCCATGCAGACCTACAACAACTTCTTCATCAGCCAAGCTAGGAGTGTCTAACCCCTGATCTAGTGAAGAATAATGTGCTTCACTATGTCTACTACATCTACTTTGCATTTTTTTAGATAATGGATGAAAAGCATCTGGCCTCTACGCCCGAGCGTACACAGCCAATTATTACAAAGTTCACAAAAGGAAAAAGGAGCACGAAGCCGTACTCAAAGAAGATTACAGCAAACGATAAAAAGTGTTCCATCCTCCATTGATGAACTCCAAAGCTATAGCCTCTATGTTTCTGCTCATCAAGGATAGTGCTGTCTTGGCTTGCTCCTCACGCTGCAGCTGCGCCCCGAAACGTAACCAATACGTCCCCCTGAAAATAACCTGCAAAATCGAATTGTATTTGACTTTGTGGAAAATTATATCATTCCGGCATCTCCAGATTGCCCAGCATACAGCAGCCACTCCCACCCAAATCAGGTTCCCAATCTTTTTTGATTGATTAGAAAGCCAAGAGCCAAACATATGACTAATCGAATTAGGAGGAGTTAAACCTGTAGCGTAAGAAATTAACCTCCAAACCATTCTTGCATACGGGCAAACTAAGAAAAGATGATCTATAGTCTCATTATTATTACAGCCAGAACATTTTTGGCTACCCGTCCAGTTCTTCTTAGCAAGATTATCTTTTGTTAAAATCACTCCCTTTTGTAAATACCAAAGGAAGATTTTAATTTTGAGAGGAATCTTTAATTTCCAAATGCTCTTATGTCGAAAAGGTGGGTTTATATCTATCAGATGTAGATAGTGAGAGCGAACTGTATATAACTTAGATGTAGTCATATTCCAGCTGAAGGTATCCGGCTTGTCCACCAAATTGACATGGGCGATTTGTGCTACAAGGTTTTGCCATTCAATAAGTTTATTATCCACCAATGCTCTCCTGAAGGAAACCTGGAGAGGCGAAGTGGCCATAACTTTAGCCACTGTTGCGTGAGGATCTCTCACTATATTGTAGACTGATGGATATTTAACTTTGAAAGGTCTGTGTCCTATCCATGTATCTTCCCAAAATCTGGTCTTGGACCCATCCTTTACCACAAAGGATCCAAGCCCGAGGACCTCATCTTTAATTTTCATGAGGCCTCTCCAAAAATGGGAGTCATAGGGTTTAGCCTTTACCTGGGTTAAAGACTTGGAATGCAAATATTTATTAGTTAGCAGCTTTTGCCACATGCCATCTGTATTCAGCAGGTTAACCAGCCACTTAGCCAATAAGCACTTATTCTGCAATTGCAGATTTAATATTCCAAGTCCTCCTTGGTCCTTAGGACGACACAAGATGTCCCACTTGACAAGTCTGTATTTATGTTTATTCGATGATCCTTGCCAAAAAAACCTTGATCTAAATTTGTCAAGATTTTTGAGAACCCCTTTAGGAATTTCAAAGAAAGACATCATAAACATGGGTAGGCTACTGAGCACTGAATTTAAGAGGACAAGCTGTCCTCCATAAGACAGATATTTAGCTTTCCAGCAAGAGAGCTTCTTCTCGAAGCGCTCCTCTATTTTTCTCCATTCAGAATTTAGGAGTTGCCTATGGTGCATAGGGATCCCTAGGTATCTGAAGGGATATTCGCCAGTATTACAGCCAAAGATATTAGTATAAGTATCTTTAAAATCTTTGGCGGCCCCAAAACAGAAAATTTCGCTCTTGTGAAAGTTGATCTTGAGACCTGATAATTGCTCGAAAGAACAAAGAAGCAGTTTAAGATTCTTTGCTTGTTCCAGGTCATGGTCAATAAAAATGATAGTGTCATCCGCATATTGTAGAATCAATAAACCATCGTCTACAAGATGGGGAATGACACCTCTAATTTGATTATCGGCTTTTGCTCTCTTCATTAGGAGAGTCAGCATATCAGCCACGGTATTAAATAAGATAGGTGACATAGGGTCCCCTTGGCGGAGACCCCTCTTAGATTGGAAGTATGGGCCGACTTCCTCGTTAACCTTGATTCCCACACTTCCTCCTGTCACCATACACTCAACCCACCTACACCACTCTGATGAGAAACCTTTCATGCGTAGGGTTTGCTACAGGAAAGGCCATTTGACCTTATCATACGCTTTTTCGAAATCAATCTTTAGAATGATCCCATCTCGATTTTTGGTATGAAGTTCATGGACAGTTTCGTGTAAGATAACTACTCCTTCCATGATATTCCTTCCAGGCATAAAAGCTGTTTGTGTGGGACTGACCACTGTCTTTGCTACATGATTCAACCTATTTGTGGCAACTTTAGTGAAGATTTTAAAGCTGACGTTAAGAACACAAATGGGTCTATATTGTTGAATCCTAGTAGCGTCAGCCACTTTCGGGATAAGGGTGATGATCCCGAAATTTAGGCTGAAAAGGTTTAGATCCCCTCGGTGGAAATCCGAAAAAAGAGCCAAAAGGTCACCCTTAATCACATTCCAGAACACCTAATAAAATTCCGCAGGGAAACCATCAGGTCCCGGAGCCTTATTATGCTCCATCTGAAACACTGCATTTCGCACTTCGGCCTCATCAAAGTGTCTAGTGAGGATCTGATTTTCCTCTAGGGAGACTTGGGGGATATCCCCGATTAGATCCTCCCGAAGTGAAAAGTCCGAATCAACCGGAGGTCCAAAGAGATCTTTATAATAACCGGTGATATGGCTTTTAAGTTGGTCCACTCCGATGACCCTTCCTTGATCATTCTCAAGTTTAAAGATATGTTGTTTTCTATGTTTATTAGTGGCAACTAGATGGAAGAACCTAGCATTATTGTCTCCTTCTAGAAGCGTTTTGACCTTTGCCCTTTCATACCATTTTATCTCCTCTTCTCTTAAGAGAGATACTAGTCTCTCTTTTAAATAGTGTTTCAGGTCCAACTCCTGAGCGGAGAGAGGAGTTGTCTCTGCTTTCTTATCTAGCTTCTCAAGAATAGTGAGAAGTCTTTTCTTTTCCTTTCTATAAGTTCCAGCGGTGTGTTTGGCCCATCCTCTTAGATGTTGTCTGAGCCTACGTATTTTATTCTGCCACCGCTCGAGAGACGAACGCCCTGAGTTCTCAGATTGCCATATATTAGCAACCATATCATAGAACCCATCCCTAATCAACCATCCCCTCTCAAATTTAAAGGGATGTTGAATAGAGTGGTGGGTCGAAGCCCTCGTATTCAGAATAAGAGGGGTATGGTCTGAGATATTTCTATCCCTTGGTTCTACCGTTGAGAGAGGATATCTGATTTCCCACTCTGTGCTAACAAGAACTCTATCGAGCTTCTCAAAGGTCGGATCATCGCCCGGACCCGCCCATGTGAATTGGCGACCAGACATGACAATCTCTTTGAGATCAAGCGATTCAATAACAGCGTTAAACAAGTTAGGCCATTTGAAATCAAAGCCGCCGGAGCTTTTGTCCTCCGGCCCTCTCATAATATTGAAATCCCCCCCAATTAAATAGGGGAGCGATTCTTTTGAGCACGTGTTAACCAATTCAGCCAAAAAAGCTTGTTTGTTTTGCTGTTCAGCCGGGCCGTACACCGTATACAGCACAAACTTGAAGTCATCGTGTTTGGAGCGTAGGGTAAATTTAATATAAAAATCACCCTCTGCAATGGCTCCAATATCAAAGACCTCAAGATCCACACCAAGGAGGATGCCCCCTGATCTGCCGTGAGGTGCCATACTATGCCAGATGAATTCCCGGCCAGCGCACCACTTTTTTAATAAATGATCAGGAAACTCATCCCTCCCAGTTTCAGAGAGAGCAATAAAATTTATTTGCTCCTCTTTTACTAATTCTTCCAAAAATCTGTGTTTGGCCAAGTCTCCAAGACCTCTGCTATTCCAGAATACTCCTTTCATTTGAGTTTGATTTTGGAAGGGGTTTTTGGTTTTTTTGGAGGTCTGCCGTAATTGGGATTTTTGGCAGTAGTAGACTTTTTCTTTCTACGGACAGGAGATAGATCAATAATGTGATCCATCTCTGTGTCTTGCATGTTCTCATTTAGATTACCACACACGTGGCTGAGAACTGCTTCTAGTCTACCTTCCTTTTCCTCGTCGCTCTCAGCAAGACTAAAAACAGACTTTGATTTAACTATTTTTTTGCTAGCCTGAAGAGCTAACCTATCAATTTCTAGATTTTTGATAGCAATATCAGAGGAATTAATACCTAAATTATTTAGGTTTGAGGCCATGCGATTAATAGAAAGGCTAGTAGAAGACACACCTGTAGACTCAAGATTCTTCTTGACTGCCATCCTCGCAGTCTTTTTCAACGTGTGATCATCAGCTGTGGCCTTGTTTCTGGCGCTCCTGCGCACTGTGGGCTTCTCCACTGTGGTCGAACCCTTGGCTTGCTGATTCGCCTCCGGGTCACCGGTTGTCAATGGTTCCTTGTTCGGCACCCAGGGAGGCGCCAACCCATCCTCCACTTGCCGGTCGGCCGGCTCATGAAGAGGCTGCACAGGTCCATGCACTGTCGGCATAGCACCATGCAGCGGCAGCCCATGGTGCACCAGCAGGGCTGGCTCAGCCCGGTGCTCGGCCGGCTGCTCTAGCTCTCCCGCACTGGTGTCCAACGGCGACACAAGAAGCTCGACCCCCGCGGCAGCGAGTCCACCAGAGCCGAAGCTACTCGCCGCCATACAGCCGTCCAGCTCCTGCGTCGGGTGGTTCCCTTCACTGGGTGGTGAACTCACCACCCCAGCAGGGAACTGTACTGCTCCGTCCATGTCCGCGCCTGACAGAGGACACGAAGACGGCAGCGGGGGTACCGTCCGCGACGACGTCCGACAGGGTGTCAGTGTCAGCCGCCACCTCGGCTGACGTGAGGGCAGACGGCAGCGGGGAGCCCGCTGCCACGGCAGGTGACAGGCTGCTATCAGCGACAGCAGCCGACAGGGGGTCCTTTGCGACCCCGTCAGACGCAGCCACCCCTGCAACCTGCACTGAGACACAAGGAGAAAAAAGAGAAGTAACGTCCTCTAGCCCTGGTTCTTGAATTGATTCCAGGCTTGTGACTTCCTCCGCCGATGGAGGCGTATCCTCAACCATAGTGGCATGATGAAGGGTTGGGGGTACTGCTCCATCAGATTGCTGTCCCAATGACCGGTTGTTGGCGTCAGATGGTTGCTAGGTCTTGTTATTGTCTTCCATAGCATCGTCCATGTGATGATCGCCATTACCATCCATGTCCTTGTTGGAGTCATCATCTAACAAGTCATCATCATCCGGGTTGAAAGAATCAGCAGTCATCTCTGCATCTGCCGTGAAGTATAAGCGGTAAATGCTTCTGTTTACACAGATATCCACTTGCTTTGCAATCGCCCTGATATCAAAAGCAGCCACTAAAATACGGACTTCTCCCGTCTTCCGAAGATGAATCATGTCCACTTTCTGGGTCGCTCCTATGCAAGAGCTCACTGCCCAGAGTGACAGATAGGACTTGAGAATCCGTGGCACATTGGTCACCGTCACCCAGACCTGGTCCAACACCCTGATGGGTTGGACATTTGCCTCAAGCTCCTCAAAAAGAAGTGTTCCCTCCTGGTTTTTGGTGGTTAATCTGCGGATAGCAACCATTCTATCCAATTCTTCTTTGCAGGGAAAAGGAACGATATAGGCTTTGTCCCCATACCCCTGTGCTGACCAAGTCCACTGTACCGGGAGGATTCTTGCCAACTCAGACTGTAGCAGCTCTGCTGAAACATTCCCTTGTTCCACAGTGACTAGAGCAGAGAATTCGGAAACATCCACCGTGACGATCTGATTCAGTCTAGCTTGCTGAATCATAAAGAAGCCCATTCCATCCTCAGCAGCAGCACAGTAAGCGACTGTTGGTTTTGGTCCCCTGAGGAGAGGACACCTGTTGGTATAATGATCCTCCAGGCAAATTGAGCATTCTAATTTTACCGAGGGCTCCGTCTTGCGCTTTCTTTTCTGCATGCCTTGGTCTGCGCTGCCCGAAGCCTGTGGAGGTGGAGGCGCCATCGCCGTGACCTGCCGGGCACCCCTGTTGGCGTCACCACTTGGCCCAGCGCCTTCTGTTGGGCGGCCATACTGGCGCCCTGCCGGTGCTCCCTTTGGAAGATGGCCAGCGGCAGGGCCAGCACCGCCTCGGCCTCCCCCCCCCCGCCCGAGATCGCGTCCACCCCCGCGGTTGGGCAGGGGAGTGTGGCCCTCGGTGACTGGATCAGCATCTCGTCCGGCTGCAGCTTGGCCGAGTGGGTGGCGCCCAGGATGCGCCCCCCTCCCACGGCGCGCCCGTTGACCGCCTGGTTCTCCGCGACGGCCGCCGGCCATGACCTCCTCGATGTAGGATCGCGGCGCGGTGTAGGGCTTCGCTGCCTTGACGTACGATCTCGGCGCAATGGAGGGTTTCGGAGGGGCGAGACAGACCGGATGGTGAACGACAATCGGTTCAGCCAGGCGGAGATTAGGTTTGGAAAAGGAAACCTTGGGCGCCTGACCCGCACCAGACCGCTTGGGTGATTCCAGACCCGCACCTGACCTCTTAGCCTCGGTTGGGTTTTGGTTCGTCCTTGGAAAGGCACATGTGACGTTTCCTTTTTATCCGAAGTTCCGCAACGCAGGAAGAAGCACGTCCCCAATCGAAAGCTTTGGCGAGTGACGAGGCGGCGGCAATGGTCCTTTCCACAGCTTCTTCCATGGTGGTAAGCTCCGTTGCGGTGAAGATCGGCCTGGCTTCGGTTGGCGCCTGTTAAGTGTCCCGTCCACCACTTTCGAGTTGTTGGATTCCGACGTCCTGTTGCCGATAGGCTGGCTTGGAATCGTCCTTGGCCTAGGCTGGCTTGGAATCGCCCTTGGCGTCTCGGCAATGGCGACGGCGGCGGCGGTATCTTGACTAGCCAGCACATCGGCGTCTCCAAGATCCTCCTCATCCTCGGACTCGGATGCCCAAAACTTTCCTGCTCCGGCGCTGAAGAATCTGACTTCGTGGTGCGCTCGGAGCAGTCGTAGCTCCTCTGCATCCGCATCGAGGCTCTGCGGCTCCTTTGCCGTGCATCGGGAAAGGGCCGCCTTTAGCAACTTGGATATTTCGCAGCTTGTCGGCATCGAGCGGAGGTTGGAGCCCCGTCGCTGACCAAACCTGGGACGCCGAAGATCCAAAGGGCGCGCCGGCAGGAACACCGGCTACCACCAGATGATCAGACCACCATGCCGGCACGGCAGTGAGATCGACGAGCGAAAGCTATGTCGCCGTCGACCTACCGCCTGCCTGCAGATCCGCCAACGCCGGAGTAGCGACGGGTTCAGAACGTTGATGCGCCGAGCGATCGCCGCCGTGCGCCGTCCCAGAGCGCCGGCGCGCGAGGAAGAGAGGGAACGCCGGCGGCGACGAGCGCGATCGCCGCCGTACCGCCCGCTAACCTTCCTTTGGTGTATAGGTATCGGTAATGTACTCTCATCTACTTTGCATACTATGGAGGCTTTGATGCTATTCTACAACTACTACTCCATTCATAATATCAGTTTTTTCGCATCTGATCAAGGATTAGTAGTCAAGTTCAAACTAAGATTAGTTCCTAGCATGGTTAAATTTGCTGTTTTCCCCTAAGTAATAAGTCTAATAATTATTGCCAAAGGCTGCTTAGATCTGTCTTGATCCTAATGAAGAGTCTAATTAAGTTTTAACCAAGGTGCTATAAGCATGACTTCTCCCATAGGTCTACATCAAGTCCTTCACGAACCAGGGGTCCCCAACCACTTATCTGGTGAAGACTAAGTGCTGCATGAAGCCTACTTCATCTACACCATCTGCAAAATGTACAAAGATACAGATGGCATCTAAACCTAACGGTTAGTGCCCTAAGATTAATTTCCACATTAGATTAGCTTTTGAACTCCAGATGATTTAAGCCATTCCATCCATCTTGTTTTAATTCTATAATTTATATGTCCATCTCTACAACATCGACCCCAAATATCGAAACATATCCTTCTTGGTACCACCTCGCGTTCCAAACTCACACTTCCCTCCTCAAGTCTAGTAGTACCAAAGTCACATCTCATATACTCAGTTGTACTCCTAGTAATTCTAAAATCTTTCAACTCTAGGGTCTGCCACATCTAGTAGTACCAAAGTCATGTATCATATACTCAATTTCACTCTTGTTCATTCTAAAACCTTGTTAAGTTTTATTCTCTTTTCTAGTGTGGTGTGGTTGTAATAATTTTAGTCTGATGCCTCTTCACGAGGTCTGAAGCCAGATATTTTCCATTATCTAAAAAGTACTACACCATCGGCAAAAAGCATGCACCAAGGGATATCTCCTTGTATATTCACCTCATGTCACTGAGGCGAATAGATTAGGGCTGAAAAAAGTTGACCTTTGATTTAGGCCTATTTTGATCGAGGAAAATATGTGTCACCATGAGTTGTTCGAACACTAGTCTAAGCGTATAGTAGTATATGATAAAAAAAATAAGAGAGAGAGAGAGAGAATATTGTTACCATGGAGAGAATTAGAAGAGAGATCCATCATTGTTAACAGGGTCAAATTAACTATTGAACTTGGTATGCTTCCAGAAAAATTACTATCTTCAAGAACTAACGACCTCAATTTATTGAGCTGCCCGATTGCACAAGGTATCAAACCAGAAATCTGGCTACCTCTAATTTCCATGGTTTCCAAGTTAGTGAGGCTGCCAAGTGCAGCTGGCATTAGACCTGAAAACTCAGATGCCTCTATATATATGTTTCTCAAATTTGTGAGGTTGACAACCGCAGCTGGAATTGGACCTGAAAACCCACAGGATGACATGTACATGTTTCTCAAATTTGTGAGTTTGCCAACTGTAGTTGGCATTGATCCTGAAAAACAAGATGATATATACAAGCTTCTCAAATTACTGAGGTTCCCAATAGAAGGTGGCATGGAACCATATGTTCGGCAATTCCATATTTCTAATGTTTGCAAGCCCGTGAGGTTTCCAACTGCATGTAATGCTTGGCTTGGGAGGTTGCAATCACCTACTGTCAAACTTCTCAAGTTCTTGAAGTTGTTAATTAATAAGGTAGGCATTGTCCCAGAGAAGTTACATTCAAAGAGTCTCAAACTTGTTAGGTTCTTGTGATGACCAATCCATGAGAAAATTGGTCCTAACTCACTCACAGAATGCAAAGTGAGATCCAACTGCTGTACAGATCCAAGTCTATCAAATGCAGAGAGAAAATCCACAGAAATTAAATACCCGTCAAGGCTCAGCTCCTTCAACGACTTGAAATTATTGGAAGATGTTGGTCTGGAATACAAAAGGTTGGTTCCATCTAGTCTCAACGTCTCTAGAGAGCTTGGATTAGAAAAGGTTGGCAAATGACCTGTGAGATTCATATTATAGGACAAATCGAGGACTCTTAGATTTTTTCGATAGAAAGGGTTTGGTAGGGAACCGCCCCTCAAGATTAGTGAAAGAAAGTTGAAGCACGGTTAAATTGAGTAAATCAATGAAGGACTCTGGAAATGGACCAGCAGCTATATCATAGTTCCCTTGGAGGTTGATCACAACGAGAGAATGGAGCTTCGAGAGTGATTTGGGAATAGGTCCACTCAAGCCACATTCAGCCAAACTCAGTACCTGAAGATGAGGAACAGATGTAGCTAGATATTTGCCCCACTCTTCACCATTAGAAGAAGAATAAACTGAATCAAGGTAGAGGTCTCTTAACCTGCTGAGGTTTGCCAAAAGGGTATCAAAACTGGATACCCGTAGATCATTACAATAACCATAATATTCTGGATAATCAACCCCACAGTTATAATAATCATAGTGACTAGAAAGATCCAGGGCGAGAAGGTTCACTAGTTTACTTATGCCAGTCGGTACCTGACCATGCAGTCCCGAATTGGAAAGGTTTAGATGGGTTAGGAAAGTGAACCTCTCGAAACCAGTAGTAGCAAGGATCTTGTCTCCACCGATAAAATTCATGCTAAGGTCGAGGCGCCGAAGGAATATGAGGTCGAAGAGCGCAGGGTGGAAGCCGTGGCTGGACAAGCCACGGTTGTTTAGGTCAAGAATGGTGACATGGCCAGAGGAAGGGTCGCAGCCAACACCCTCCCAGAGGCAGCAGTCAGTACCATTTCGCCATGAGGAAAGCCTGGTGGTGGATCTACCAAAGGAGAAGGACTTCTTCAGCTGTAGGAGAATCTTAGCTTGGTCTGGATGGCACAAAATGGGAGCTGCTGGGAAGAAGTGAGTGAAGTTGCCACCATCAGCTTGGTAGGCACTCGAGGTGCAGAACAATATGTGGAGCTGTGCAAGAACGAGCAGTAACACCCAGCCAATGGAAGCCATAGTGCTGCGTATGAGCTGATAGGCTTCCAAAGAGGCACATACTTATATAATTGCAGTGCGTAGTCCAGTAATGTCCGTGTCAGATTGTCATGCATCATGTCCGTTCAAGTTCCTATACGTCTTCATCAATGAATTAATAAGTCGATGGCCCCAATATGAAAATTCCTAGTCTTTGCTCCTGGGAAGAAACATCAATCGTGTAGACCCAGAGTAGCGATATGGGTCAAGACATTAGGGAAGGAATAGGTAAGGAAACGGACCTGTCATAACTTGTGATATATGGGTTTGTGCGTACATATAGCCAGCATGTAGAATTTACAACAGACGTCTTTTTTTAATAAATTAATAAATAAATGGGTACCCATCTCTACAAGTGCATCATTGTCCATTATTGCTTTATTCTTAACAAAAGAAAAATCCAAGACAACGGTCTCCAATGCTTTGCTCGTCAACACAAAGTCTAGTTTGTCTCCATGGATACACTTAAGATAGTGGGTGTCAGTGTCAGACGTGTACCATGGGCTGTACGCAATTGCGACTTCTGAGCCTTGATTTCCCTTTCGTTAAATTGCTTTTGGCACTATCCAGTACTAGTATATATCACAGTGAATATTGGAAGTCCACGCATTTATCCAGACTTCCAAGTCAAATAAGCAGCGAATTTTGTTGGAAAAGGAAGAGTAAAGCAGCTATATATTGAAGAATAACAGTGACGTGGAAGGTGGAATCAAAGGTCAAACCCATTTGGAAAGATGTGAAGACCGCATCATATAATAACACCAAAGCCACTGCATGCCGTGCTTCATTCTCTGGTTGGACTGGAACGGCATCAAGACTTACTGCTGTGGGAAAAAAACAATGTAGTGGCTAGTTTTATTTATGTTATCCACACAAAATGCAACTTCAATAACCAGCTTGACGAGCAAGTGAAAATGCAGTTTTTTTTTTTTTTTTTTGAAACGAACCAGGCAAAGCTTGCCGATTATATTAAAAAGAAGAAGAAGTCCAGACTGGACACAACAAACTAATAACAATGGGCATCAAGACTCTTACTGCTGTGAAAATGCAGTTTGAGCCAAACCCAGCTAAAACTCCCTCGATCAAGGTTATTAATTTTGTACAGAGCTGAGTCGTTATATTACCTGGATTCTCACAATCTTCCGGCCATGGTAGTCCTCGATCAAACTGTCCACATCACCGACTCCCCGTCTCGGTATGTACCTCTTCTCGCCCTAGCTCCTAGATGGTCGCAATCTCCACGCCTCAGTACTTCTCGACTTTAAGAGATAGCGGCGGGCTACGATTCTACGAGGCCCGGGCACTACCACCTCCGTCCCTCCCACACCACCGACACGAGGGGCTCGAGGAGGGGGCCAGGCAGTCTTTCTCAGGACGTCGCCGGAATGCCGGCGGCACGGCAGCCGGCACGACGGTCATGGGAGTCGCCGATCAGATGACGAGCGAAGGGGTGCAATGAAGTTGGGCCATTGGGCCTCAATCACGTTTGCAATGGGCAATAGCCCGGTTACCCACACCCGCATGCAGCTAGGGGTGGTAAATGATCCTTAAATTTTGCTAAGAAATTTAATTTTAAGGATAGGCTTAGAATATATCAGATTATGTCTTTATTTATTTTTGAGATAAAAATCATTAAGGCTCAATTGGATTGTGAATAAATATTTCAATTATGACCCATTACTGGGAACAATTACTCTTTTTTAATGCATAGTAGCATCATTGACTCTTTAACATTTTTCTCTTATTATAAAAACTCATATGAAGCTTGTTTATATCTGACTTATATTTTTTATATGTTTGCACAAGTTTAAGAACCAAATGGATGGACAAAGTCAAGTATAAAAATCAACGCCTTACATAAGAAATTTTTAACATATTGCGAAAATTGCATATTCTTAACATATAGCATACGCACCGAGCGTTCAATCTGAAGATTGCAACAGAACATAGTTTTCCGTGTTCCATTTAGACTCTTTGATTATTTTCGGCAGTTGGTTTTCTGCCTAGTCATAGAGCGGGACTTCTTTTTTAGATAAAGGAATAAACATCTGGCCTCAACACCCACGAATGAGTGAATTTAGCCAAGTTTTACAACCAACAGCTCTTAGGCTAAGCAACCATCTGACACACAATAGGAAACAAAGAAGAAGAAAACTCCAAAGTATTCCGCTAGCAAAATATCATCATAAATGACATTTCTCCGAACTAATAGGACAACTCTTTTAGGCTTCAAGTCTGTCGCTTCTTCGCTACCCAAATTTGAAGAACAGATCCAAAACCACTCCTCCAAATGCCTACATCCCATCTCCACTTTTTTTCTTCTTCTTTACACAACGAAGTCCAAATTCGGATCCAATAAGTCCCTCTTGATCTGAGATATCTTTTTGTGGGTTTCCTTATTTCTTGGAAATATTTGGCGTTGGCCCAACCAAATTAGGAAAGACTTGCAGTCCAGTTCAAGAAATAAATAGAGCCTATTCATAGAGGGTGACTTCTTCGAGCTAGAGCTTTTCGCAAACAAATCCACGTTTGTTTTGGAAAGCATGATGAGTGAGATGCTTCACCACAAGCAATATAAACAGGTCGTCTGTGCTAGAGTCGTTGGATTTTCACTGCAATGTATCGATAGAAGATGGACGTCTGGAGTTCGAGCCAACTGTTGCCTTACAGTTGCAGGGTACTATAGTTCTTGGTCCATGTCTTTCAGGGCAACAGGGAGCTTTGTGATTCGCTGCTGTACTTATCGTGAATCCTAATATAGAATAATTGAGTGCTTAAAGAATATATTGTGAGGCTAGATATATTTAGCACAAATCCAATATGGGATTGAAACATAGTATTACCTGATAATCTACTATGGCTCAAGTGATATGAAACAAATCTGCTCTTTCGAATCATGGACCTCTCCCAGCAAAGTTCCTCCTCATGACTGGCGTCAGAATCGCGCCCGCACCTGCTGGCTGTCCATCGGTTCAATTCTCCTCAATACCGTCTCAGGTTCCAACATTGCACAGTTAACAGGACTTGGTAGTGAAGCCCAGCGGGACTACAAATTTCATTGCACTAGCTATGCTCTGTTCCACTATCTCACCTTGAGAATCTGTTAACAACTCTGCTCATCGTATGATATGCTTCTATGTAGAGAGCTAATGACGGTTTTCCACAGATCAGAGCATCACCATAAGAATAATATATGTACATACCACAAAGTAGTTATCTATGTTTATCTTGGCTGCCTTGTATCGATACTCAGATAATTCGTGTAGTTTATATTATACCATACTATTAGTAAAAGTAGCATTGAGCAGCCAGTTTACATTTGACCACAGAGTACAATATGTGTAAGTAGCTCATATTTCACAATTAAAGTACTTTCCTTACAATTAAAGTAGAAATTTCGTGAATGGTCAAAAACTTGAGTACTCCACGCTTGATGTGCCAAAACGAAGATTAACATACAAGTGCAATACCAGAGTTGTAACTAAAGAAATAGGCTTACAAATACAACTGGATGGAAGCTACGTACAGGGTGCATGCACCTCATCATAGCTCCAATAATTTCCAGGGAAGCACAATGCTTGGATTTGGAGACAGATGAAAAAACATCAACATCTGAAGGCGGTCAACTAGGTGAGGCTCTTGTAGCTGCAATAAAACATTTGCCAATCCGGCTCCATTTGACCAGAATAGCTGATGCAAAGCCAACGCCGAAGCCAACACCAACAGAAAGAAAACCACATCAACATGATGAGAAGATCTGTTCACTTGTGCCATGCTTGAAGTGTGAGGTGAACCATCACAAGGTGATTTAGGCAGCTGCAGTCCACACAATCCTACATTCCCTTAAAATGAGCTGTTGTCAAATGTCGAGAATTGACCCAATTCTGGTATCTTTCCCACCAACTGATTGTTTGACAGGTTTAGGGTGCCAAGAAAGGTGAGATTAGTTAGCTCTTGGGGAATCTCCCCTGAGAGTTGGTTGCAGGACAGATCCAGCGACTCTAAATCAGTCATGCGGCCAAGCTGGGCTGGAATATTTCCTGTGAAGGCATTGTGTGACAAATTCAGCACGCGTAGTGATCCAAGTGCTCCAAATGATTCAGGAATTGTACCCTCCAATCTATTGTTTGAGAAATCCATTGCTGTTACGGTAGTCAACATCCCTCCAAATTGCATATATGTTCCCTTGTACATGATCTCAATAGAATATCAATAGAAAGATCCACTTCCGTATAGGTTGTATATAGTAGAGAGAGTTTTCCCAGAACTATTGAAGGCTGTCATCATTGACTTCAACCGCTTCAACCATGGCAGTCTCAAATTACCAGAGAATTTGTTTGATGCAAGATTTACCAAAGAATTTGTTTGATGCAAGATTGATAACTTGCAAGATAGGAAAACATTCCTTAGATTTTGTGTCCCCAACACCTATTGTCCCGTGCAGTTGGTTTGATCTTAGAACAAGTACAGAAAGCTTGGGAAGCCCCCTCAACCAAGAAGGAAAAGTATCAGCTATTCTATTGCCTCCCAAGTCAAGAATGTCCAACTGTGTGCAGTTAGATAGTCCCCTGGGAAGCTGCCTTCGATATTATTTCCATGTAGATCTATGGCCTGTAAAGAACACGCGGTTGTTATATTGGAAGGCAACGTCCCTTTAAAGTGATTCTCCCTTAAATTTAGAACACTTAAGGGCACATTTTCAATAAGACATGATGGAATTGGGCCATTAAAGTTATTATATGATAGATCAAGGACATCCAGCACCGTGGCATTGCAAATCGAGGGAGGCACAAGGCCATTTATACGATTATTGGATACACTAAGGTATATTGTGTCTGAAAGATATAATGTCCAGTTTGGTTGAAAGGAAGAGAACATGTTGTTGGAAAAATCCAAGACTTGTCCTGTTAATTTCATAGGGATCTGACCAGAAAGTCTATTGAAACTAAGATCAAGCACTTGTAATGGTGTATTGATGAAACGGAGAACATCAGAATTAAGTTGCAAGCCAGTGAGCATGTTATGTGAAAGGTTCAAATAGGATCCTCCAACATTATTCCAAGTTGTTTCCCAGAACCAATTTGGTACATCCCCACTAATTTTATTACATGAAAGATCCAAATATGATATATGGTTAACATGCCTCAAAATCCATGGAAATCGAGTTATATTGCAAGACACAAGCCTTAACCTATTAACTCTAGTCAAATACGTGGTGTCAATAGGATTACTATCATCTGCATCCATGACATGCAACTTATTGTAGGAAAGGTCCAAATAAGTGAGGTCACTTAGTCTCCAAAAATGGGCAAGGTCCACAGAACCTATCAAGTTGTTTGAGCTAACATCTATATAGACCAAACTTGTAAGTTGAAAGAAGGCTTTGGGTATAAAACCTGACAATGCATTGTTGCTCAAGAACAAGGTCTCCAACTGTGAATCTGCCTTGTCGTCGAAGCCTAGTATTTTGCCAGAAAGCTGGTTGTATGAAAGATCTAGTTGATTTAATATAGGAAGACTGAAAATGGATGACGGGATCTCCCCTGAAACGACAATTGAAAACATTAAGTTAGAGTGTTCTTTGTACAGTACTTGGAATCAAACTTTGAAAAGAATGTAGATTCTCTAGTTGAATTTTTGGTTTACTTAACTAGTTGCGCGAGCTCATCAGCCACACTGTTCTACTCTCTTCCTCCCTGAGAGTTCCTATGGACTGCTCTCTACCCTAGAAATATATCACCTCATATACTTAATCTTGATTAGCGTAGTGTTTTGGAGTCAAGTATGTGTTTTCTGTTAGTGAGTATGTGTCTGGCTTGAGAGGAGCTATGCCTATGACCATAGCCTGCTTGGTGCGAAGTCGCAGGTTCTATGACCCAGATGTATCTCACATGCATTTCTTTGGGATAGCCAGCGCATGTTGGGCTGCTGGGCTGCCAAGTCAGCACAGTACCACCCACCACCAGTTGGGCTTATTGTACTGTTTGTTTTTCAATATAATTTACTTAATTATTAGCTAATGTATTTGGCACCTTTTTTTGCCCAGCGTGGATTTCTACTTTCAAGAGATTGTTTGTCTCTAGAATCCTAATTTACTTATTAGCTTATTCGCTACCTACAGTCCTATGGTATAAGAAAATAAAGATGTGCAGATACACAAAAATGTCTACTCGATAGAGTATAAATATTACAATGCTCCCTCCATTCCAAATTATAAAGGGTTTTGTCCCTTATTTTCTCCTTCCATGTTCATATCAGATATTTATGAATCTAGACACATACAAAACACATACATGGAATGTTATATGAATTTATTTAAAGTCTAAAATCTATTACGGTTTGGAATGGAGGGAGTGGAAGACAAAGTTTATGAAATTGTTCTCAGTTCATGAGAATAATATTCCAATTTTTGGAGAATAATATTCTAACATAGAAGTAGAACAGGGGAAAAAGAAAACTAAATTCAAGAAAATAAAAAGGGAAAATAGATCATTTAATTAATTCGATGTTACGAATTCAATGTGGCCTACCCTCAGTTAATTTCTTTTGTGGTGGGACTTACCCACCCGGGTTAGGTCCTCGATTTGAATGGGTGTGTTCATATTTTTCTAGATTTATTTTAGGATTGAATGACATTGTTCATTTAGTGGTAGATGATGTTCTCTGTGATGACTTCTTCAGTCTCGAGATGCTAGTCTAACCGTACGCATAGGGGAAGAATGTATGTGCACGTATTCATAGAGGTGATTGTATGCATATATGTGAGCGTCTACGACTGCCTTGTGTTTCACGAAAATCCAATGTAGCTATCAAAATAGCTAGCCCAGTCTAGAGAAGCGCTAAGGCCAATTCCAACAGTTGCCTCAATTTGAGGATTCTGAAACTGTTTGACATTGTTCTGACACTTTTTACAAATTATAAAAAGGTTTTGTCCCTTATTTTCTCCGTCCATGTTCATATCAGATATTTATGAATCTAAACACATACAAAACACATACATGGAATGTTATATGAATCTATTTAAAGTCTAAAATCTCTCGGTTTGGAATGGAGGGAGTGGAAGACAAAGTTCATGAAATTGTTCTCAGTTCATGAGAATAATATTCCAATTTTTGGAGAATAATATTCTTATGTAGAAGTAGAGCAGGGGAAAAAGAAAACTAAATTCAAGAAAACAGAAAGGGGAAAATATTCATTTAATTAATTCGATGTTACAAATCCAATGTGGCTTACCCTTGGTTAGATTCTTTTGTGGTGGGACTTACCCACCCAGGTTAGGTCCTCGATTTGAATGGGTGTGCTTGTATTTTCTAGATTTATTTTAGGATTTAATGACATTGTTCATTTAGTGGTAGATGATGTTCTCTATGACTTCTTCAGTCTCGAGATACTAGTCTAGCCGTACTCATAGGGGAAGAATGTATGTGCACGTATCCATAGAGGTGATTGTATGCATATATGTGAGCGTCTACCTTGTGTTTCACGAAAATCCTATGTTGCTATCAAAATAGCTAGCCCAGTCTAGAGAAGCCCTAAGGCCAATTTCAACGGTTGCCTCATTTTGAGGATTTTGGCACTATTTGACACTGTTTACAATGATTCTGGCACTATTTGACACTGTTCTGGCACTGTTTACAAATTGGAGTTTAAAATGAGGAATAGGGGATAAGAAGGCTGCTGGACATAGTCTAACTGGGGGGGGGGGGGGGGGGAATGTTTGGTGTGCTTGCTGGCTAGCCCTAACACTCTTAATATTTTCTGCAATTTTCCCTAGAAACATAACAATGAGCTAGGTTTGGATTTGGATTTTTGGTGAATATAGCCGTCCTCCTAGCAAGTCTGTACGCTAATTTCCTTTCAGCAGGCTGGCAGGCACAGCGTACAATATCAGGAAGTGTACATCTCTAACTCCCACCAAGCCACCAACCACAAGGGTCAGTTTGGAAGCATGGTTCTTAGCATTTTGCAATGACAGATAAATAAGATTATATAAGGAAAATTTTGTCATGGCATAGAATTTTTCTTTCAAGTCTTACGTCCATATGCACCAGAAAGTCCGCAACTAATGTCACTCCTATGGGGTAAGTGATGTAATCTAAAAAATCTTTTAACAATTAAAGAGTATCCTGCTAAGCATATGATAAGAAAAACAAACGGGAAAGTATATTCTTACCAGTGAGAGAATTAAATGAAATATCCAACATTTTTAGCTGAGTCAAATTTCCTACTGAACTTGGTATGCTTCCGGAAAAATCGTTAAGTGAAATATCTAACCATTCCAATTCACTGAGCTGCCCGATTGCATAAGGTATTGATGACCCAAAACTCTGAAGATCATGAATATACATCACTTTCAAGTAAGTGAGGTTGCCAATTGCAGTTGGTAGACCCAAAAACCCACAATCAAATATGTACATGTTTATCAAATTTGTTAGATTGCCAATTGCAGTCGGTACTGGCCCTGAAAACCCAGCCGATTCTATTTCAATTTTTCTCAAACCTGTGAGTTTGCCAATTGCATCTGGCATTGGTCCTGAAAATTCACAACCACGTATGTACAAGGTTCTCAAATTTGTGAGGTTGCCAATAGAAGATGGCATGGAACCATCTGTTGTGCATCTATCCATTTCAAGTGTTTGCAAGCCCATGAGGTTTCCAACTGCATGCAGCACTACCCTAGGGAGGTTGCAACCAATCATTCTCAACCTTCTCAAGGTCTTGAAGTTACTAAGTAAGGTAGGTGTTATCTCAGAGAAGTTACAACTTCTGAGCACCAAACTCATTAGATTCTCATGGTGTCCAGTCCACGAGAAAATTGGGCCTAACTCTGTTATTGCATCCAAACTGAGGTCCAGATGGGATAGAGACCCAAGTCTTCCAAACGAATTGAGAAAATCCACAGAAAAATTCCCACCAAGACGTAACTCCTTCAGCGACGTGAAGTTACTGGAAATCATTGGTTTGGCATAAGAAAAGCTGGTCCAATCTAATAGCAAAGTCTCTAAAGAACTCATATTAGAAAAGTTTGGCAAATTCCCTAAGAGATTCTGATTATAGGCCAAATCAAGAACCTTTAGATTATTCGATTTAAAAGATCCAGAGGGGAACCGCCCCTCAATATTAGTCCAAGAAAGTTGAAGCACTGTTAAATTGAGAAAATCCATGAAGAACTCTGGAAATGGACCTGCAGTTATATTGTAGTTTTCTTGGAGGTTGATCACAGCAAGAGAATCGAGTCTCGATAGTGATTTGTCGATAGGACCACTCAGGCCACATTGGGCCAAACTAAGTACCTGCAGATGAGGAACAGATGTAGCAAGAGATTTGCCCCACTCTTCACCACTACCAGAGAAATCCACATAGTCAAGGAAGAGCTCTCTTAGATTGCTGAGGTTTGCCAGAAGGGTATCGAAACTGGATTGCCATAACTCGTTGGAATTGTCATAATAGGTTGGATAAGAAAGGAGATCATCATGATAATCAGAGTACCTATTAGAAAGATCCAAAGAGAGAAGGTTCACTAGTTTACTGATTCCAATAGGTATCTGTCCACGTAGGCCTGAATTGGAAAGGTTCAGGTGGGATAGGAAAGTGAACCTCTCAAAACCAGTAGCAGGGGTGATATACCCGCCGAGATCATTCATGCTAAGGTCGAGGCGCCGAAGGTATACGAGACTGAAGGGAGCAGGGTCCAAACTATAGCTGGACAAGTAACGACTGTCATGGGCGGGCCCACTGTGATTCATGGGTATTCAGTTGAATACCCAAGATTTTTGACAAAAAAATTGCATATATACTATGTATAATACATATGTGTATGTAAATGGCAAGGAAATGTTCCATTCGGCCTCAAATAGCAGCAATTCAACCCATTCTATGCTTTCCTGGGCCTTTTCCCTCCCACTCCCAACAGCCCACGAGCGGCCCACGAACTCACCCAGTCCCAGTGGCCCAGTTCCCCAATCGGCCAACCCTCTGTATCACTCGACACCGAGCTGGCGAACTCGGCAGCTCGCCCTCGTCCTCTCCTCGGTACGCGACGCGCTCGTCCCCAAATCGGCAGACCCTAGCGCCAACGGCCTAGCGGGCGGCGGCGGCCGCCGAGGCGGCGACGCCGGCAAGCAGCCGCGCAGCCCGCAGGCGGTAAGCCAGCCGCGCCGCACAACCCGCGGCGGCCGACAGCAGGGGGCGCGGCACATCACAGCGCGGCGGCGGCCCGCGGCCGCGCGACGGGCGACGGCGCGACGCACGAGCCGCACGACCGTCGAACGCAGCCATAGGTTCACAGCTCCGGCAGTCCGGCGACCGGTGCTCTGCTTTGTGCTCTCCGTGGCTCCACCTGTTCAGTCTCCACGGTCATCCGGACATTACCGCTGGTCAGTAAGCATAATGCAATTATTAATTTCATTATGTGACTGAATGGCTGACTTCGATTGAAACTCCTGGTTAGCAATTTAGATTTAGCGATTCGACTTTGAACCATTTTGCTTGCTACCGATATGGCAATATATATTATGCATTTAGCATTGCAGGATATATACATACCAAATAGTAGGCTTTAGATAGTAGAAAAAAAATTTTAGCGTCTTCACATTTTGAATACCCAAGTTCAAAATCCTGCGCCCGAGAATGGTGACTTGGCTCGAGGAAGTGTCACAGAACACCCTCCCAAAGACAGCAGTCCATGCCAATTCGCCATGACAAAGGACTGATGGTGGATCTACGGAAGGAGAAGGATTTCTTCACCTGGAGGAGCGCCTTGGCTTGGTCTGGATGGCAAAGAAATGGGACCAGGAGGTGAGTGAGATTACCAGCATCAGCATGGCGAACTATAGATGTGGAGAGTAGAGTCTGCAGGTGTGCAAGAAAGAGCAGTAAAGCCCAGCCAATGGAAGCCATGTAGTCAGTGAGCTGATAGGCTTCCAAATAATAGGCTCAAGAATTCCCTGTTTATATAATGGCAGTGTGTATTCTGTAATGCAGAACGAGGTAGTAGTTTATATTATACCATACTATTAGTAAAAGTAGCATTGAGCAGCCAGTTTACATTTAGCCACAGAGTACGATATGTGTAAGTAGCTCATATTTCACAATTCGTTAAAGGCCAAATACTTGAGCACTCCACGTTTGATGTGCCAAAAAGAAGATTAACATACAAGTACAATACCAGAGTAGTGATTATGGAAATAGGCTTACAAATACAATTGGATGGAAGCTACGTACGGGGTGCATATGCCTCATCATAGCTCCATTAACTTCCAGGGAAGCACAATGCTTGGATTTGGGGAGACATAAAAAAACGCCAACATCTGGAGGCTATCATGTAGGCGAGGTTCTCGCAGTTGCAATAAAACATTTGCCAATCCAGCTCCATTTGACCACAATAGCAGCTGCAAAGCCGACACCGAAGCCAAGCCCAACGAACAGAAACAAAACCACATCAATATGACGATAAGACTTGTTCACATGTACCGCGCTTGGAGTGTGAGGTGAGCCACCACAAGGTGATTTAGGCAGCTGACGTCCACACAATCCTACATTCCCTTCAAATGAGCTATTGTCAAATGTTAAGAATTGAGGCGATTGCGGTATCTCTCCCACCAACTGATTGTTCGACAAGTTTAGTGAGCCAAGAAAAGTGAGATTAGTTAGCTCTTGCGGAATCTCTCCATAGAGTTGGTTGCAGGACAGATCTAGTGACTCCAAATCAGTCATGCTCCCAAGTTGGGCTGGAATACTTCCTGTGAAGGCATTGTGTGACAAATTCAGTACACGTAGTGATACAAGTGTTCCAAATATTTCAGGAATTGTACCATCCAGTCTATTGTTTGAGAAGTCCATTGCTGTTACGGTAGTCAACATCCGTCCAAATAGCATTTCTGTTCCCTTGTACACAATCTCAATAGAATATTGATAGAAAAATTCATCTGCGTATGAGGAGTTTAGAGTAGAGAGAATTTTCCCAGAACTATTGAAGGCTGCCATCATTGACTTCAACCGCTTCAACCATGTCAGTCTCAAATTACCAGAGAAGTCGTTTGATGCAAGATCGATAACTTGCAAGCTAGGGAAACATTCCTCAGATTTTGTGTCCCCAACACCTATTGTCCCATACAGTTGGTTTGATCTCAGGACAAGTATAGAAAGCTTGGGAAGCCCCATCAACCAAGAAGGAAAAGTATCGGCTATTCTATTGCCTCCAAAGTCAAGAACTTCCAAGTCTATGCAGTTAGAAAGTCCCCTAGGAAGTTTGCCTCCGATATTATTTCCATGTAAATCTATGGTCTGTAAAAAACATCTGATTGTTATATTGTAAGGCAACGTCCCTTTAAAGTGATTCTCCCTTAAATTTAGAACATTTAAGGGCATATTTTCAATAAGACATGATGGAATTGGGCCACCAAAGTTGTTATATGACAGATCAAGGACACTCAGCTCGGTGGCATTGCAAATTGAGGGAGGTACATGGCCGTTCATACTATTATTGGATACACTGAGAAACATTGTGTGGCGAAGATAGGAAGTCCAGTTTGGTTGAAGGGAAGAGAACATGTTATTGGAATAATCCAAGAAAAATCCAAATGAATTCAGCATTGGGATTCGCCCAGAAAGTCTATTGAAACTAACATCAAGCTCTTCTATTGGCGAGATAACATCCTGGTTAAGTTGCATGCTAGTGAACATATTATGTGAAATATTCAAATAGTAAAGGTTACTGCTCCATGTCTCCCAGATCCACTTTGGTATATCCCCACTTAGTTTATTACATGAAAGATCCAAATATGATATATGGTTAACATGCCTCAAAAACCTTGGAAATCGAGTCATATTGCAAGATGCGAGCCCTAATTGATTAAGTCTAGTCAAATAGGTGGTGCCCATATGATTACTGTTATCATCTGCATCCATGACATGCAACTCATTGTAGGAAAGAAGCAAAATGGCAAGGTCATGTAGTCTCCAAAAATGGGCAAGGTCCACGGAACCTAACAAATTGTTTGAGCTAACATCTATACAGACCAAACTTGTTATTTGAAAGAAGGCCTTGGGTATAAAACCTGACAAGGCATTGTTGCTCAAGTATACGATCTCCAACTGTGAATCTGCCTTGTCACCGAAGCCTTGAATATGGCCAGAAAGCTGGTTCCAAGAAAGATCTAGGTGATTTAATATTGGAAGGCTGAAAATAGAAGATGGGATCTCCCCTGAAAGGACAATTGAAAACATTAAGTTAGAAAGTATTTCCTCTTCTGCAAAAGTTTGAATACAAAAAACAGTCGTAGATCCTGTTTTGTCGAGAAAATCAATACATTGACACTTTCTCGTTCTTTTCAAGAAAAAAGAGAGTTTATTACTTTGAAAAGAATGTACAATCCCTAGTTGAATTTTTGGTTCACTTAGCCACACTGTTCTACTGTGTTTTTTTTAATTTGGCCCTTTTGCGAACTTTTTTGATAAATAGACCCATGGATAAACTTTCTCCAAAAATGGACCCGACGATCGGCGCTTTAGGGCTGAGCGCCGACGTTAGACGTGTTAGCGCGGTCGGCAGGCGCGCCAAGGTATGCCACGTCAGCATCCCGTGTGGCTGCTGGTCCGCTACCTCGGCGCACGGTCAAAGAGCGCCGAGGTGTGTACCCTCAGCACTGCCTCATCTAGCGCCGAGCTGTCGGCTTGTATTTGGGCGCGAAGCCGTGGGCCCCGCCTCGACGCTACATCCGTTAGTGCCGGCCCTCCTGACCTCGGCCTCGGCTGTGGCGCGCGAGGTCTGGAACACTTAACCGCGCTGGCCCCTTTCTTTCTTGTTCCTCCAGCCACACTCTCCACCCCGCAGCTCTCTCCCACCCCACCCCGCGGTCGCCCTAACCCTAGGGCCCGATTCCAGCCGGCTGGACGCCGGATCGAGGGCGCCCTCCCTCCCCCAAGGTAGCTCTCCCTCTCCTCTCCTTCTCTATCCGCATATTTTCCCTTGCATTGCCTCTGATTTGTTGGAACCTTAGGTTTTGGGGAAACCTAGAATCCGAAATTTTTGGTTTGGATTGACGTTAGAGATTGTAAGTCATTGCTATTTTAGGTTGTTTAGTTGCATTGATTTGCAACTTTGTATTGATTTTATGAATCATGGTTGTTCATTAACCTTAATTATGTACAAGTTAATCTGTAATGGTCCAACCAAAATTTTGGTAACTTTATACTAGGTTGCAATGAGGTACACCCGTATGCCTATTCCTGTGGGTCTTGTGCCACCCATGTGTTTTTGTGGTGATCCTTGTACGATGGAGATGTCCGACAAAGAGGAGACCTTTAGGCGGCGGTGCCGGATGTGTGCTAACTAGGCCTTTGATCCACCGGAGAAGGCGGTGATGATGGATGGCCTTGTAAGTAATAATATTATAGTCGCACTCTTTATGTTTATTTTTTGATGTCAAGTTGTGGTTAACGTGTACATGTTTGTGCATGGTTATAGGAGCCTCCACCATTGTGCAATTTTGAGGAGTGGATAGACACAGAGGTAGTGGAGAAGGACAAGAAGTGGTTCAACGAAATGAGGAATTGGAATGCCAAGATAAACGCGGGCATTGCAGCAAGGAAGAAGGAGGAGCAAAGGAAGGAGCACATCGCAGAAGATAAATGTAGGCTTGCGGCTAAGCGCAAGGCTGAGAGGGAGGTGAAGCTGGCCAGGGCTAGGCGGGCGAAGGCAGCTCTGGAGGAGAATCCGGATGCGCTGAGGAAGGGCAAGTGGCCTCGTTGCACCCAGTAAGAGCTTCATTAGTATTTGTGTCATGTTGAACTACCTCTATTGACGTATGTTTGAACCAAGTTAGTGTCAAATCGTTTGTAGTTTAATTATTTGCCGGATTGTTTAAGTTTGAACCGTGCTATTGTTGAACAATTTGTGTGATTGAATGGATCATCGAACTGTTGACATTATGTGTTATATGTGTTGTCATATTAGGTGTAGTATACCACTATTTGAGTTGTCGTTGTGTCGTTAGTACCAGAAGAATGTGTGAACTATGTGTTGTTTTTTTTGTGTGGGGACGTGGCATACATGTTAAATGCAAAAGAAATCCCGGTGGTCTATTGAATAGAACACAACATCTACAAGTAGGCGACTACTGGAGCCTACTTCGACGACGACGATACATTTGTTAAATGCAAGAATTAGAAACAACTTCAAACACAATTGCGATGGCACATCCACAATGTGCCTTAGGTGATTTAAAGAGCCGGGTACCTAATAACATCAACTGATTCATCTACGCGAACTATCCAGGATAGTACTGCGATGGGCCTCCAGATGGCAGTGACTTTGGGGGCCAACTTGGCCTCGGGTGGTATGGACACTTGCAGAACAGGTCAGGGCAAAGGGGATCATCTTCGAGGCCAACCACCAAGGCATTTGCCTCTGTCTCGTGTGTCCAAATCTACCTCTTGTGTGGCCAGAAGGTCTTGTTGAGACAAATCTACCTCTTGTTGAGGCACTACATATTCACTATTTGGATCGTCCCTCATCTCCAAACCAATTCTATGGAGTTCCCTTTGTCCCAATTCTCTACTCACTATCAAATCAAGTGACCGAACTTCAGAGGACATGACAACTTCATTATATGCTACCCAATCACTTTCACTCTTGATTGGAGCCAACATCTTCACCCGTGGGCCATGTGACGAACTGACATCGATCACCCCATCTACTTTCAAAACCATCTCCTCTTCCAAACAACCTTGACTACATTTTATCCGCTCAACCAATGCACTAAAACTCGGCAACTGGCAAAATAGGAAAGCATCCTCTAACATATCTTCAAATTCCACATTGCCACTAACTGTCCTCAATATGGTACCACCGTGTCAGACTCTCACAAACTTATCCATCTACCAAAAAAATTTAGATCACACATGTCACACAATCACAAACCATACCATTGCAAATATGTCAGCAGTACAACCTACAAATAAAACTACATAGATGCATCTAACAGACCTAATATGATTGAGAACAAAATTACATCTAAGTATATGGTCACAATATCTATATATGGAAAAATCACAAAAATTAGTTCATGATGGTCAAAATGAAATGACACATCCAAATCTGACCAACTAAGCTACCAACAATACAACACAGATTCAATCTTTAACGTTAATCCAAACCAAAAATTTTGGATTCTAGCTTCCCCAAAACCTAGGGTTCCAACATGTACAAGCCAATGCAAGGGAAAATAACCGGATAGAGAGGGAGAGGAGAGGGAGGGCTACCTTGGGGGAGGGTGGGCGCCCTTGATCCGCGGTGCAACCGGCCGGATCTGGGCCATCGCTGGTGGGGGAGAGAGAAGGGGGCTCGGGGTGGGAGAAAAATGGCTGGGGGAGGAAGAAAGGAAGGGCTCACGGGCTTAAGTGCCCGGGACCTCGGCACGCCATGGCCCAGCGCGCGAGGTCAGGTGGCTCGGCGCTAACGGAGCAAGCGCCGAGGTCGGGCCCAAGACCCAGTACATCAGCTACCTCGACGCTGGATGCGTAAGCGCCGAGGCAGAGCATCTAGGTGCTCTCTGACCGAGCGCCAAGGTACCTGACCCGCAGCCACGGTGGCAGCTGACGTGGCCTACCTCAGCACGCAAGCCTACAGCGCCGACATGCCTTACCTAGGCGCTTTTCCCTAAAGCGCCGAGCTCCGGGTCCATTTTTGGACAAAGTTTGCCTAGGGGTCTATTTGTAACAAAAAAAGTTTGCTAAAAGGGCCAAATTAATAAAACCACCTGTTCTACTCTCCCTCACTGGAAACCTATCACCTGTTAGACTTAATCTTGATTAACGTAGTGTTTCGAGTCAAGTATGTACGTGTTTTCTTTAGTGAGTACGTGTCCGGCTGAGTGGTGCAGCCGAATTGAATGTGTGTTAGTTTGTGTGTTTGCTTAATTTTGGCCATGCATGATGTCCGAGGCGTGTGTTGCCTTGCGTGCAGATGGATAAGAGGTCAGCTGCGTCTGGTTCCTGCGTTTCAGTGCTTGCGGCAATGATTGTGATGGCCGGGAGAATGAGTGCAACGGCAAGGTGTTATTAGTTGGCAGATGCATGCAATCGTGTGGTCCTGCGTGTGTGCTTAAAAGCTGAAGCCTGTGCATGAGAGTGCAGTGCAAGAGTCTGTACGTGCTGTGCCGTGGTGAAGTGAAAATATAGTGCTTGTTAGGAGCTGTTAGAGATTTAGGTTATGTTTGGTTCGTGGAAATTGCAACTTAATTAGAGTTTCTACCAACGATGTTTTATAGTGATTAAGCTTGCGGGCGCTAATTGGATTGGGCTACCTGCTAGTTCATACTGTCCGTGTTGGTGTGGGCTTAGTGTGCTCGCAAGAAGGCAAAAATGCTGTCTAGGCTCATTACAAATTACAAAAGAGTCGAGCTGAGCCACTAATGAGCCGAGTCAACCGAGTTACGAGACACGAGGTTTTTTTTTATTCGGCCCTACTTATATAGTTATGTACCACGATATCTCATTGAAACCTTGACAAGGCATACTTCGATTCTAAAGGCCTAATATGTCATCTATGTACATCTTAACCAACAATCATTAGATTTCTTTTCTTCTGCTCACGGGCCATAGGTGTTCTGCATTGCCAACCTAACCAGCCTATGGACTTGCTACCAAACATCATACAGTGCATGGTACCGGTGCACGGAGAACACGAGGGCCTAGTGTAACTTTTAGTGGTGGCATATAAAGGATTTCTCAGGCTAAGACATTTTGCAATGACAGGTAAATAAGATTATATAAAGAAATTTTGCCATGGCATAGAAAGAGTTTTTCTTTCAGTCTTATGTCCATATGCACCGCAACTAATTGTTGAATATATGGGCTTGGCCAGCCTAGATATAGTTCAATTAAATCTAATAAATCTCAAAGGCCCATTATCTTATTTTCTAATGGGCTCTATGTCTTGAGGCCCATTAGTAGAGGAAGGAGACACACAATCAATTAGTCCCACATTGCTAGTTGATGAGGAGATACGGGGATTTTCTCCCTATATATTGAACCAACCTCTATTGGAAAATATATATAAAAAATAGACTATCATACAGGGAGGCCCCTAGGTTTGGGAATTCTTAAGATAGTCTATAAGAGAGTTTTGCCACCTCGTTGCTGCGCTGCCATCGTAGTTTTCTCCATCCCGAGCGCCGACGTGCATCGCCAATCGGGAGAGCAGGTCTCCGGAACCCTTCGCCTTTCGAGCTCCTGCACCGGAAGAGGGTGAATAAGGTTTTTGGGAAGCGCTCTGCGCGACTGCTCGCTGTCTTCACCACGGGTCGTCCATCTTCTTCCGCTGCCGGAGGCCATCGCCGCCAACTTCTTCACGGGCTTCTACATCGTGCTGCGTACAGTACCTGCGACGTCCGCGACACGGTCATCATCAACGTCATCCCCAGTACGGAATCGGCTCTAGCTGCCGACAGGTATAAACAGATCTATCCATTCTATCTGTTAATTATGATCTGTGAGATCTTTGCTGTGACTGTTCTATCTAGTATGTTAGATGAGTACATGCTAGTTTGTGCTATGCTTTGCATGATTTACTTTCGGAAATTAATTCGGATATTGTCTAATTTCTCAACAATCCAAAAACCTTATTATAGACAATTTTCTGAGTTAACTATGGCTGAATTTGCTGATGTGCTAAGGCCGGAGAAATTCTCTGGTGTGCACTTCAAGAGGTGGCAGACCATGTGAAACCTCTGCCTTAATGCTATGCATGTGTTCTGGGTGAGTAAAGGCAAACCAGAGGGTGATCTCTTAGATGCCGATCTGCAGAGGTTTACCGATGCCAATACTCTCTTCATGGGATGCATACTGAGTGTTCTTGCCGATCGTCTGTGTGATGTGTATATGCACATAACAGATGCAAAAGAGCTATGGGATGCACTAGATGCTAAGTTCGGTGCATCGGACGCAGACAATGAACTGTATATCATGGAGAGCTTTCATGACTTTAAAATGGTCAATGACAAATCAATTGTCCAGCAAACTCATGACATACAGTGCATTGCAAAGGAACTCGAAATTCTTAAGTGCTCTCTCTCTGATCCGTTTGTGGCTGGTTGCATTATTGCAAAACTTCTTTCTTCATGAGTTTCGCCACAACTCTAAAACATAAGAGGACTAAGATATCAGCTGAAAGTCTGATAGCGTCCCTTGATGTGGAAGAGAAGGCTCGGGCTAAGGACACTAAGAGTGGCGAGAACCAGTCCATGGCTAACATGGTTCAGAACAATTGGAACCATAGCAAGGGCAAAGGAAAGAACAAGCTTAACAAGACTACCAACTTCGAGAAGAAGAACAAGGCTGAGCTGCCCTGCTTTACGTGTGGTGAATTTGGGCATTTTTTCAAGGACTGTCCAGAGCGGGCAGACCGTCGAGGAAAAAAAAAAGTCAGCAATGGACAATCGTCCAAGACTGTAAACACTGTGACCGCTAGCAATACTGGAGATATAGGGTATGGTAATTTACCTACTGTCTGTTCAGTGTTTCAGTCTTTCGATTGGTGGATTGATACTGGTGCTAACGTTCATGTGTGTATGTGTTCTCTTCTTACAAGGTCACAAGAGATTGCACCGTGTTGATGGAGAACGGATCCGTTGCTTATGTTCTTGGTACTGGTACGGTGGATCTGAAGTTTACTTCAGGAAAGATCGTGCAGCTAAAGAACGTGCAGCATGTCCCCTCCATGAACAAGAATCTCGTTTGTGGCTCCCTTCTATTGAGAGATGGGTTTAAGGTAGTGTTAGAGTCCAATAAAGTAGTCGTGTCGAGATATGGTTTCATTTATTGGTAAAGGCTATGTGTACGGAGGTTTGTTCCGCTTATCTCTTTCAGATTTTAGCAATAAGTGTGTAAACCATATTTGTGGTGGTGTTAATGATGATGCGAGTTTATGGCACGCTCGTTTATGCCACGTTAATTTTAGTCAAATGAAACAGCTTTCCAGCATGTGTTTAATTACGAGTTTCACATTTGTCAAAGGTTCTAAGTGCCATAGTTGTGTGCAATCTAAGCAACCTCGAAAGTCTCACAAGGCTGCTGAGGAGAGGAACTTGGCACCTCTAGAACTCATACATTCTGATCTCTGCGAGATGAATGGTGTGTTGACTAAGAGTGAAAAGAGGTACTTTATGACTTTAATTGATGATGCGACTAGATTTTGCTATGTTTATTTGTTGAAATCTAAGGATGAGACATTAGACTACTTTAAAATCTATAAAGCTGAAGTTGAAAATCAACTAGAGAGAAAGATTAAACGTCTTAGGTCTGATCGTGGTGGGAGTATTTTCTTAAAGTCTTTGATGATTTCTGTGCGGAACATGGTATTATTCAAGAGAGGACGCCTCCCTATTCTCCCGAATCTAACAGGTTGCCGAGAGGAAAAACCGTACATTGACTGACTTGGTGAATTCCATGTTAGACACTGCTAGTTTATCTAAGGCATGGTGGGGGGAGGCTTTATTGACTTCTTGTCATGTCCTAAATAGAGTTCCTAATAGAAATAAAGACAAAACTCCTTATGAGGAGTGGATTGGGAGGAAACCATCACTTTCTTACCTTCGCACTTGGGAATGCTTGGCAAAAGTTAATGTGCCTATTAACAAAAAGCGCAAGCTAGGACCTAAGACAGTGGATTGTATCTTTCTGGGATATGCTCATCAGAGCATTGCTTATAGATTCTTAGTAGTAAAATCTGATGTGCCTGATATGTTTGTTGATTCTATTATGGAGTCTCGTGATGCTACATTTTTTGAGAATATATTTCCTATGAAAGATATGCATAGTACTTCCAGATTTTCTTCTGAGATAACTCCTGAACTTAATGCACCAACTGAAGTTTTTGAACCACCACGTGAAATAAGTCCAGAGGAGGATAACAATGAAGCTCTGAGAAAGAGCAAGAGACAAAGGGTTGAAAAATCCTTTGGTAATGATTTCATTGTATACCTCATGGATGATACTCCTACGTCTATTAGTGAGGCGTTTGCATCTCCAGATGCAGATAATTAGAAAGAAGCTGTTCAGAGTGAGTTGGACTCTATTCTCTCCAATGGAACTTGGGAGTTAACCGAACGGCCCTATGGTTGTAAACCAATAGGCTGTAAGTGGGTGTTCAAGAAAAAACTTAGTCCTGATGGCACTATTGAGAAGTACAAGGCGAGGCTTGTAGCCAAGGGTTATACCCAAAAAGAGGGCGAAGATTTCTTTGATACTTACTCACCTGTTGCTAGAATGACTACTATTCGTGTACTGCTTTCCCTGGCTGTTTCGTATGGTCTCATCATTCATCAAATGGATGTAAAGACAGCTTTCCTCAATGGAGAGTTGAAAGAGGAGATTTTTATGGAACAGCCTGATGGGTTTGTAGTAAAGGGTCAAGAGAGCAAAGTGTGTAAGTTATTGAAATCTTTGTACAGCCTAAAACAAGCGCCTAAGCAATGGCATGAGAAGTTCGACATCACCTTAACATCAGCGGGCTTTGCCGTTAATGGAGCAGATAGTTGTGTGTACTATCGCTATGGTGGGGGCAAAGGGGTTATATTGTGCCTGTATGTTGATGACATATTGATTTTTGGCACAGACATTGATGTGATCAATGAGGTCAAGTCTTTCTTATCAACGAAGTTTGATATGAAAGATCTGGGAGAAGCAGATGTCATTCTAAACATCAAACTTATTAAGGATGAGAGTGGGATTACTCTTTCTCAAACCCACTACGTAGAGAAGGTCTTGAGCCGGTTCGGCTATATAGACAGCAAGCCTTCTCCTACTCCTTATGATCCCAGTGTGACATTGAAAAAGAATAAGAGAATTGGTGTAAACCAATTAAAATATTCTCAGATTATTGGTTCGCTCATGTACCTTGCTAGCGCTACCAGACCCGACATATCATTTGCTGTGAGCAAATTGAGTAGGTTCATGTCCAACCCGGGTATAGATCATTGGCATGCACTTAAAAGGGTTATGTGCTATTTGAAGGGAACAATGAGTTATGGTATTCACTATTCAGGGCACCCTGCTGTGCTTGATGGATATAGTGATGCGAACTGGATATCTGATGATGAACTATATGCCACAAGTGGATATGTGTTTATGCTTGGTGGTGGTGCCGTGTCATGGAGGTCTTGCAAACAGACTATTTTGACAAGGTCAACCATGGAGGCTGACCTAACTGCTTTAGATACAGCGTCTGTAGAAGCAGATTGGCTACGTGAGCTCTTGATGGACTTGCCAGTGGTTGACAAACCAATACCGGCTATTCTTATGAACTGTGACAATCAGACTGCGATTGCCAAAGTGAACAGTGATAAGGAAAATGCGAAGTCCTCAAGACACGTTAGAAGACGAGTTAAATCTGTCAGGAAGATGAGACACTCCGGAGTGATAAGTGTGACTTATATTCAAACTGAAAGGAACCTGGCAGATCCCTTTACGAAGGGACTATCACGTAATGTGATAGACATTGCATCGAGAGAGATGGGTTTGAGACCCATTTAATAAGTTGCAATAGTGGTAACCCAGCCTTTGTGATCGGAGATCCCGTGAATTTGGACCTGGGTAATAACAAGCTATTGGTGAACTGAGGAGAGTGACTATTAACCCTCTCTATGTGAAGATGCAACACTCTCAAAAGCTGTATGGTAGGATGACTTTATGTCTTAATGTGTTTCTGTTGGCTTTTAACTAAGCAAAGATGCTGTCCTACAGAGCATTCAAGAACACACCTATATGAGCTCGACTGTAAAACGTCGCAGTCTATGAGACTTGGGTGATCTCTAGTAAGCTCATGAAGAGACCAGGGAGTATGACGCATATGCTCCACCCGCGGAGGGGACTACTGGCAGTCATGTACTAGTTATGACTTTAAGTGAAACTCGTTTGCGCAAAACTTGCAATTCAAGGCATTGTCCATTGTTCAAGTTGTGAATGAATGTAACTTGAAGCTCTAGGCAGAAGTTCAACTTCACAGTCTCTGCTGAAACACCAGTATATAAACAGTAGCGAGTATTGGCAAATCTCTAATGGACATTTGAGATCTGGTGGGGGATTGTTGAATATATGGGCTTGGCCAGCCTAGATATAGTTCAATTAAATCTAATAAATCTCAAAGGCCCATTATCTTGTTTCCTAATGGGCTCTATGTCTTGAGGCCCATTAGTAGAGGAAGGAGACACACAATCAATTAGTCCCACATTGCTAGTTGATGAGGAGATACGGGGATTTTCTCCCTATATATTGAACCAACCTCTATTGGAAAATATATATAAAAAATAGACTATCATACAGGGAGGCCCCTAGGTTTGGGAATTCTTAAGATAGTCTATAAGAGAGTTTTGCCACCTCGTTGCTGCGCTGCCATCGTAGTTTTCTCCATCCCGAGCGCCGACGTGCATCGCCAATCGGGAGAGCAGGTCTCCGGAACCCTTCGCCTTTCGAGCTCCTGCACCGGGAGAGGGTGAATAAGGTTTTTGGGAAGCGCTCTGCGCGACTGCTCGCTGTCTTCACCACGGGTCGTCCATCTTCTTCCGCTGCCGGAGGCCATCGCCGCCAACTTCTTCACGGGCTTCTACATCGTGCTGCGTACAGTACCTGCGACGTCCGCGACACGGTCATCATCAACGTCATCCCCAGTACGGAATTGGCTCTAGCTGCCGACAGGTATAAACAGATCTATCCATTCTATCTGTTAATTATGATCTGTGAGATCTTTGCTGTGACTGTTCTATCTAGTATGTTAGATGAGTACATGCTAGTTTGTGCTATGCTTTGCATGATTTACTTTCGGAAATTAATTCGGATATTGTCTAATTTCTCAACACTAATGTCACTCGTATGGGGTAAGTGATGAAATCTAAAAATTGTTTAATAATTAAACAGTTGCCTAAGCATATGATAAGAAAAAGAGATGAGAAAGTATATTCTTACCAGTGAGAGAATTAAACGAAAAATCCAATAATTTTAGCCGACTCAAATTTCCTATTGAACTTGGTATGCTTCCATAGAAATTGCAAAAGTTAAGAGATAACCATGCCAATTCACTGAGCTGCCCAATTGCAGTCGGTATTAGCCCTGAAAACCCACTGTCACTTATGTACATGTTTCTCAAATTTGTGAGATTGCCAATTGCAGCTGGCATTGTCCCTGAGAACACACTAGAATCTATAAAAATGTTTCTCAAATATGTGAGTTTGCCGATTGCAGCTGGCATTGGTCCTGAAAATCCACAACCACTTAAGTACAAGGTTCTCAAGTTCGTGAGGTTGCCGATAGAAGATGGCAAGGAACCATTTGTTGTGCATCTAGCCATTTCAAGTGTTTGCAAACCCATGAGGTTTCCAACTGCATGTAGTACTGTCTTAGGGAGGTTACAACCATCCATTCTCAGCCTTCTCAAGGTCTTGAAGTTACTAAGTAAGGTAGGCGTTACCTCAGAGAAGTTACAACTGCTGAGCACCAAACTCATTAGATTTTCATGGTGTCCAATCCATGTGAAAATTGGCCCAAACTCTGTTATTGAGTCCAAATCAAGGTCCAGCCGGGATAGAGACCCAAGTCTTCCAAACGAATAGAGAAAATCCACAGAAAGATTACGACCAAGTCGTAACTCCATCAGGGACGGGAAGTTACTAGAAGTCATTGGTCCGGCATAAGAGAAGTTGGTCCAATCTAATGCCAAAGTCTCTAAAGAACTCACATTAGAAAAGTTTGGGAAATTCCCTGAGAGATTATTACAGGACAAATCAAGAACCCTTAGATTTTTCGATTTAAAGGATCCAGAGGGGAACCGTCCCATAATATTAATATCAGAAATCTGGAGCACTGTTAAATTGAGAAAATCCATCAAGAACTCTGGAAATGGACCTGCAGTTATACGGTAGTTTTCTTGGAGGTTGATCACAGCAAGAGAATCGAGTTTCGATAGTGATTTGTGGATAGGACCACCCAGGCCACATCGGGCCATACTAAGTACCTGCAGATGAGGAACAGATGTAGCAAGAGATTTGCCCCACTCTTCACCACTACTATAGAAATCCACTTCGTCAAGGTAGAGCTCTCTTAGATTGCTGAGGTTTGCCACAAGGGTATCGAAATTGGATTGCCATAACCCGTTGGAAATGCCATAATAGGTTGGATACGAATAGGGATCATCATAATCAGTATCAGAGTCCCTATTAGAAAGATCCAAAGAGAGAAGGTTCACTAGTTTACTGATTCCATTAGGTATCTGTCCATATAGGCCTGAATTAGAAAGGTTCAGGTGGGTTAGGAAAGTGAACCTCTCAAAACCAGTAGCTGGGATGATTTCCCCACCGAGATCATTCATGCTAAGGTCGAGGCGCCGAAGGTGTACGAGACTGAAGAGCGCAGGGTCCAAACTATAGCTGGACAAGTGACGGCTGCTGAGGTCGAGAATGGTGACTTGGCCCGAGGAAGTGTCGCAGCCAACGCCCTCCCAAAGACAGCAGTCCGTGCCATTTCGCCATGACAAAAGCCTGGTGGTGGATCCAAGGAAGGAGAAGGATTTCTTCAGCTGGAGAAGCGCCTTGGCTTGCTCTGGATGGCAAAGAAATGGGACCGGGAGGTGAGTGAGATTACCAGCATTAGCATGGCGCACTATAGATGTGGAGAGTAGAGTCTGCAGCTGTGCAAGAAAGAGCAGTAACGCCCAGCCAATGGAAGCCATCTAGTCAGTGAGCTGATAGGCTTCCAAATAATAGGCACAGGAATTCCCTGTTTATACAATGGTAGTGTGTAGTCTGTAATGCAGCACGTACGTTCCAACACTGAAATTCAAAGTCTTTTCTCCTGCCAAAAAACATCGATGCAGATAGAGAGATGGATAATGACATTTTGGAATATTAAACAGATAAAAGAGTTAAGAGAGTTAAATGCATTAGTGGTCCATGAACTTGTCGTGGTGTGTCATTTAGATCCATCGATTTGGGAAATACTCCCACTGGTTTTAAATAAAAATCGCGGTTGACTTTTTTTTTTTAACTTTGACCGTCTTATTCAAAAAAATTGTTCAAATACATAAAATTACAAATCATGCTCAAACTAACTTTGGTAAACCAAATCACAACAAAATAAATGATAACTCATAAATTTTTTTTGAATAAGACGAATTGTTAAAGTTTAAAAAAAAAAGTCAACCGCGATTTATATTTAAGGAGCTTTGGCGTTTATATACTCACTTTGGAGCCTAAAAGTGATTTTGCCCTCACTTTTTAAACCTTGTGAATTTACTCCTACGTTTTTAAATCGAAGATAGGGTTTACCCCTGTTCTATTAATTAATGTTTCTTAGCAATATCAATTCCGGTGCCAAAACACCATCATACCCATATGATTTTGTTTCTATTTTTTTAATGTATTGTTATAATACCTCTATTCAAGCTGGAGCCGGCAGGTCACGCCCACGCAGCTGTGTCGTCGCCACCGGGTCTCCCCACGCCACACCGTGCGCAGGCCACATCGTACCCAGGTTTTCACTAGGATGACTCTAGTGGATTGTGGGTGAAAGGATAAGTGGCATTCTATTCTATTCTCCTATTTCGAAAATTTTTTCTATTTGTTTTAAATGGTTTAGTCCAGTTGCATCTGACACAGTTAGAAATATGGGTATACGGAGTCTTCGTTTTGAAAACATAAATGCAAAATCACAAAGTTTTAAAAACGAGGGTAAAAGCACAGTTGGAATTGCTAGTAAGAATATAAACACCAATCTCCCTATATATATAAAACCGGAGGTACATTTTTTGAGTCCTCAGACTTACCGTGTCACTTTAGTAGGTCCAAAATACGTGCGAGGAAGCATATGTAGAATTTGACACCACTCTAAATCCAGAGGCCGGAACCAGAATTCAATGTTAGAGACTTGCCCTACCTTGATTTATGGCTGCAAATCGTCGATTGGATACATACACGATTAAGGCCAGTTTTGGCAACTTTTGGATTGAAGGAAGCTGAAGAGGATTAAAAGAGATTGAGGAGGTTTCTGATCTATCGTGGATTTAAATACACCTCAACATCTCCAATTCACTTCAATCCAAAAGTTGCCAAACTAAGCCTAAGATGGAGTTTTGTGTGCCATGGGCTGTACGCAATTGCGACACCACCAGAGTCCTCGCTAGGCCTTTCGTGAATTGGATGCTGTTGGTGTCACCACTACTAGCGACCCAGTAAACGGAAGCTGCCGGCCTGCCGTGTAGCTGGAAGGTTTAATTAAGCTGCACGCGTGGATCACAACGACGAACCCAGCCCGGCTGCTGTGCTCATAGTCTCTCGATAACAAAGCAGAAGAACTAATCTTTGCTCCAGCAAAAAACATCAATTAAGTAGACCTAAAGTAGCCATGCCCATGGATCAAGGCAATACGGAATGAATAAACAAAGAAAGGGACTCGTTATAAGGGGGTGTTTGGATCTGGTGGCTAAAATTTAGCTCACATCACATCGAATGTTTCGGTGCTAGTTAGAAATATTAAATATAGTCTAAATATAAAACTAATTACACGGATGAGAACTAAACGACGAGACGAATTTATTAAGCCTAATTAATCCATAATTAGCAAATGTTTACTGTAGTCATCATCCGTGTAATTAGTTTTACAATTAGATTATATTTAATACTTCTAACTAACATCCAAACATCCGATGTGACGGGCGCTAATTGCTAATTATAGATTAATTAGGCTTAATAAATTCGTCTCGCCGTTTAGTCATCATCCGTGTAATTAGTTTTATAATTAGATTATATTTAATACTTCTAACTAACATTCAAACATCCGATGTGACGGGCGCTAAAATTTAGCATTTGGATCCAAACACCCCCTAAATGTCTTTTTTGCATGCATGTAGAATTTTTCAGCATTCAGACCATTGCTTATAATACTGTTTGATACTGTAGCACTACTGTAGCCAGAAAGAAAGTAGTTGAAACAGTGAATGAATAGTGTTATAGGTAAAGATTTTAGTCCATGGTTGGGGATAGTCTCACAGGAACCACACTAGGATGTATGGCCGCAAGCAAGTCAAATGTCTCGTTGATTGACCGCCTGAGTCTTGACTGACGTTTCGTCAGTTGCTGTTGGTGTGGTATCTATATCTATCATCCACTCTGTAACAATGGTGACACGCACGGTACTTGGAAGTCCAAGTATCAACAAGACTTCCAAGTCCAGCTAGTATCCACGCAGCAACGTATTGAGGAAGGTGGAATCAAATACAGTTCAAATCCAGTTGAGAACGAATGGGATGAAGTCCGCAGAAAACCACGCAACGCCAAAGCTACTGCTATGCTTCATTCTTTTTCTTGGGTTGGAGAACTCGAAAATCAGTGAGAAAAGTTCTAGGGGAGAAGCAAGCACAAATTAACAGGGATTTGTGGAAATAAGTTCTGTTTCATGTGTAAGGCCGGCCGGTTTCTAGATTCCACTCTAACGATGCTTACTGCTCTGCTTTGTTATCTGCTTACTGCTCTGCTTTGTTATCTGTTATTTCTTTTTAAAAGAAACAAAAGGGGCGTCTCCATTTGCAAATATGCTAGGCTTCCATTATGTGTATACTTGAAACAGGCCAGGATTCCAAACCATAGGCTCTTAGTTCAGATATATTAGACCTGCTGATAAACTGTTCTTTGGACTGAGTCAAGACCAAGGGGCCGTTTTCTTTGGTTAGTCCCCAAGGCGAGGCAATGACCAAGGGTTCTAGCCTTGCTGCGACTGGTGAGACTGTTGGTGGGGCTTTAGGGCTTGGGGGCGGGCCTTTGGGTAGTTCCTCCTTCAGGCACTCTAACTCGGGAGCTGGGATCTTCTGGGTGAGGGTTTCTACTAGCTCGGGTGGAGGGTTTGGGAGGGGCTCGGAGAGAGCGGGCTGGCTCTTAGTATGGGGTGAGATAACTGGTATGCCCTCTAGCACTGGGATGTCTATGGGGAGGTCGATGCCCTTCCTCTTTTTAAGGGCACTGGGCGACCATCTAGGATAGGGTTTTCTTCTGCCATTGCTGCTTTGCAATGGAGCGGTCCTAGTTTCCTTCTAGTTTCCTTACGGGCCCTTAAATAGCTTGGTTGGCGTGTCCTTTAGTGGCAGTGTCTGGCGCCAATTCTAAATGTTACACTGTCTGCCTGAGAGATCACTTGTCAACTGTGTTGCACTGATAGCAACGTACCATGTAGGGGCCATATCCTTTCCTTGATTTCTGAGGTATGGGCTCTAGTGATCCATAGGGCCTAACGCTTTGACTAGGGTGGTCCATACCTTAGGGTCATGCCATGTGTCTCTATGACGGTGATGTTTCCTTACAATGGGCACTGGTTCCTTTAACATCGACCCATCACGTCTATCTGGTCTATGCACTATGCTTATGTCCATCTGTTTGGCTTGCATGGGAAGCATTATTTCCTTCTGGCAGAAGTTTGGCTATGAATATCGGTCCGTAGGGTTGGGAAGGGTCAAAACTTTTTGAATGAGATGAGGAGCAGAAGGGTTTTTTTTTTTCAAACGGCTTTTGGATTCAAAACGTTTCCAACCTTATGGTTACGTCCTACGGCCAACTACAACTCTGGTACCACCTGAAGTGCCCCAGTTTCCATAATGGGACTAAAATGTGCTTTATTACCATCCCAGGGTTTGGTAATCACATTCTTACATCAGAGTGATATATATCCGCCCTAATGGGTTGGACATCAAAGGGGCGTGGCCCTAAAACTAAGTAGCGGAATATAAAACGTAGGCCCAAAGCTTCCCCACGTCACGGTTAGGAAGTAGGTTGTAGCCCTAATCGCTTGCATATATGGTGACTTCATCGTCTCTTCTGGAAAAACATCAACAAAGCAAGGGTAAGTACATACGTATTCCGCAAGCCCACCTTCCTCCATAAAGAGTAGGGGTATAGCTATATCTATATGCAGGATATATTTGGAGCTCAGGGGAGTTTTGCATAAAATCATTTTTGTATACCGGGTTTGAGATAGTTGTCAAGTTTTATTCATTCAGAAAACAGGGTTTTTTCTCAAAAAGGGGTGCCACTGGGCTTTCTGGTCCACATGGCGAATGACTTTCCAGCCATCACCCTTCCCATGTCACTACAGGGTGTCACCCCCGTAGATCAGCATCCAACCACAAACAAATTCCCACCCAAAAACCAAACCATTCTCACCATTTTTAGTTTATGAAATCTAATTGAAAAACCAAGCCGTAATTCATCCATACCAGTGGACTTGGACTATTCGAATGGGTTTTACTTTGATCAGAGGTTGTAATAATTTCCACAAGTTGGACTTAGCGACACTTACGCCAAATAAACATTCGAATTCCAAACCAAGCCGTTGCCTTTGTTTCATCACCTAGCAGTACTTTAGAGGTTCGGGCCACCGAGCCGCACCCTGGTGTCCCTCAACACCCCCTCGGCACACAACCCATTTCCTTGCCCCTTGTGCGCCAACACAGAAGCTACTAGGCTATCCACTCCGGCTCGGACCCAGCCATACAGAGCGAGTGGTTTTACTAAAAGAGTTAGGCAAGATGTTAATCAACCCAGTCCTTTAGAGCTCAGGTAGAACCATTTCCAATTTTTCATTGCTCGACGCTGCGAGCATCCACCTACCTGATCATCTCTACGAATTCTGGGATTTAGGGTAACCGCGGGTTGCTAGGTTACCGTTCATACCCTGCCCTTTAAATGGCGTATCCCGACCCGTAGGTCGTTTGCCGGGGTTCTTCCCCATTTTATTTTAAAAAAACACACACACCTTATCTCCATCCCAATCCCATCAAGTTTCGCAACCATAATCCCAACTTTAACATTAAGATTATGATAGATATAATTAATGAGCGTTTCTACCTATGCGCACTATATCTAAAATAGGCTTAGGTGGTTGTATATTTGGTGGGGTTTTCCTTAGCAAGCAAAACATGCAAGTTTTATAGTGATTATCAGGCCAAGGGTTGTGGTCGTAAAACATACGAATTTTATGCATCAAGTGGGGATTCTAGTGGGCTTGCCATGGGATTTGTCGTAGATGCATTAGCGGCAGTGGATGAAGGTTCATTGTCTGTCGAACACACTGGCGCACCATCCTCTCGTGAGCACTTTCATGCACTGACTGCTGGGCACGATGGTATGCCATCCACAATGCGTGCTTGTACAACATCCTTTGCAAGCGTGGGTTACTTTCCTCAAGCATCACAAAGGTTTTTGCGAGAGGCGTTCCAACTAGGATATCCGGTATAACCTACGCACACAAATAGGGAAAAACACGTACAACAAAGCATAATATGAGCTCAACATTAATCTTGGATATGTTGTGGAAGTGGTGGAAGGTTGGGGTTTATTTGAACGGTCGGAGCTTACCAGAGGAGTCGGTTCAGGAAAGTGGTGGGGTGGAGCTTGCAGTGGTTCGGGGTGTTGGTTATGCTGGTGGGCATGGTGACGGTTATGGAGGTAATGCCAAGGTAGCGGGTCTGGGCGGTTAGGGTGGGGACGGAAACGGCGAGAAGGCGGCCGCATGGTGGTGTTGGAGGAGAAAAGAACTTTTGTAGAGTGTATGGGTGGATAGAGCTTGATTTTAGATGAGTTTAGGCGCAAGAATCTCCTAAATCGGAGTTTAAACGAAGAAGATATGAAGTATATAGTGGCGAGGGGGTAGATACAAACTTTTCTGGAAAGTTGGAGGGCGAGAAATGGACTTTTCTTGGATTTTTTGCCTGTGGGAAGTGAACCTAGGTCGGGGGCGTTTCTCAGCCTGTGCGGCCCACACGCACGTGCGGTGGGCGGCTAGTGGGCCGGCCCAACGCGGCGGGGTGGGGAGCCCACGGCGCAGTAACTCCGTGGGATTCGGGCCCACCCAGCAGAGACACAGGGGAGGGTGATGGCGTCAGGGGGGTGGACGGCGGTCGGTCGGCTCGATCCGGTCAAGCTAGTTCACTCCGGCCCGATGGAGCTCGCAGCCGGTTACCACCGCCAGTGGCGGTTTCGGCGACGAGAGTGCTGGCGTGGGCACCGGGGAGGGGAGGCGAGTGTGGTGGTCGTACCGTGATGGAGGTTAGGTGGCCGAGCGTGGGGTGCCCACAGAGGTGACATGGGTACGCTTCGGCGGCGAGGGCGCACGCGACGGTGTCTCAAGTGGGTGGAGGAAGGGTGGTGGTGAGGTGCTGTGATGGGGGAGGGGGACGAGACGGAGCTCGGGTAGGGAGTAATTGAACTCCGGTGGTCGATAGAGGTGGAATTTTGGCGTCGTGGCTCGCGGCGGTGGTGGCGCACCGGAGCGGAGAAAGAGAAGAGCGGCGATGGGTGGTATAGGGAGGGGTGGGGATGGTGGTGGAGCGGCGAGTGGCGGGGCTATTTGTAACCGGTGGAAGGGAGGTCGGGGCTTGGCATGGTGGGGGCGCGGCGAGGCGAGGCGAGGCGAGCCTGGCGCCGGGGTGGGTAGGGGTCGGTCCCGGCGCCAACAGGAAGGGAGGCCGGGTGGTTGTGTGGCGGGGCTGGCGTCCGAGCCGGCGAGTCGGGGCTGCGCGTCGGAAGGGAGGCGGGGCCGGCGACGCACGGCGGGGCCGGGGTGGCGCGGCGGGGTCCAGCGTGACGTCGTAGCACGTGGTGCGCGTCGAGCCGAGGTGGGAGATTGAGGCGGCGGGAGGGCTGGGTGCGTGCGGGGCCGGGGCGCGGGGAGTGTAGGGGCCGGCCACGGGGTGTGGGGCCACGGCGGCGCGGTGGGGTTCGGCGCGGCCGGGGCCGGGACGCGGCTGCCGCGGCGCGTAGGCGGGTTGGCATGCACGCACGGCGTGCACGGCGCGTGGAGCGCGCCGGGAAGAAAGGAGGGTGGGGTGGGGAGAGAGACTGACGATGGGGCCCACATGGCAGCGAGAGGAGGGAGTGGGAGGGGAAGATAGGCTGCGGTGGCGAGTTGGGCCGGGGGGCAGGCCAAGTAGGGGAGGGAAGGAAGAGGTGGGCCGGTTTTGGCTTGGGATGGAAGGAGGGTTTTCTCTTTTTGATTTTGGGTATTTGGCTTTTGGATTTTAAGTGGGGATTTTGTGGAGAATTTTGGTAGGGTGTTTGAGGAATATTTGGACATAAAATATTTTGGACTTTTGGAGATTTTTGTTGAGCTCATATTAACACACAGGACAAACAGACAAGCAAGGTTTTCAAAAATTGATCTTGAATTAGGGAGAGATTAGAAGAAAATTTTTGGGGCTAATTTTAGGGGTGTTACAGACGCGGCGGCAACCCACGAGGACAAGGGACGAGGGGGGGGGGGGCGCCGCGGCGGCAGCGGTCGGAGGAAAAGAGTGGCGTGGGGGACAGGGGCGGGTTAGGGTTTGACCGACTGATGAAATCATCGATACAGGTGAAACCAACATGTCAACCGTCAGATCGGAATGGACGTCTTAGATGGAGGCGGTTTAATTGGGCTGGGTTGAATGCACCTGGTTTTGGTAATTGGGCTGGGCTGGGCTGAATGCGCCTCGTTTTGGGGGCCTGGTCCATTCTTAAATTATGATTGTTTTGTCAATATATATAAGAAAGTTTATTCATATCCTTCTATATTTATTATTTTTTCTCCGATAAATATGTGTGTATTTTCATTTAGTCTCCAGCCGTTTTCAAAGAGCCCCCTGGACCGAAGGAGAAATACAAAGAAGCCCAATCGGAGAAATGCTGCGTGTGATGAGCCTCCATCCTCCAACAACGCCTCTTTACGAAACCTATGTTGTGCCCTAGCAGTTCCACACCGACGCCCATGTCCTCGGCCACGATAAAAATGGTGTTTGGTTTGCGAATTTGTAACGTTATTCGTTTACACTGGTAATGGTCACCCATTGATCATGTTTGTTTCGGTTGAGCTGTAATTAGGTCATGCCGTGACTCGTTAACGGATACTCCTGCTCGAGGGTGAATCGTTACCAGGGCATCGTCTTCTCCACTTCATTTTTGAACCCCCCTCGGCTCTCGCCATGCAAACCAACTAGCCAAAGCATTTGCTCTGCTGCCATGGCGACTCCCGCTCTCGCAGCCGGCAAGCGAGTGTGGGCCCGCGTGGCCACATCGACGGCGGGTCGGCCAACATCGACGGCAGGTCGGTCGGCCGGCCGCTCCGAGGCTCTTTCTGACTCCTGCTCGCATTCACCCCCAGCTCTTCAAGGCAGATCAACAGGAATTTTTTGGCGCTGCGTTGTGGGTGCGACCTGGATGCGGCCAGTTCTACGGCAAGCCGGTGGCGTGGGGCATTTGTTGCAAGGCAGCACGCTGACGCCGGCGGCAACACCAGTCATGGGGACCGTGAGCACCCAAGGGGCCCTTCCCTTCCAATCTTTGGTTTTGTGCTTCGAATCCCATGGTGAATCATCCATGGCCACGGACAAGCTCAGCATGAAGATCGATGGACACCTTGATTAGCAGCGAGCACCGTGTCTCATCTATCATCTATGGGCAGTTCCGCTTTCCAACTACCGTTACATTATGAAAACCAAACAAAGTACTATTGATAAAACGATTGGGTCCCATATTATTGTCGCATGTGCTTGGAATATTATTTTCTTTTTTCCCCTAGAATACTATCTCCGTCTTTTGGATCTCATGTAATATTATCTTGATACTTGGTTGCCTAGTAATGATGGCATATTTTAAAAGTAACTTTGTTGACATCCCCCACTAAAGAAACATATTTGTTTTTGTCATACCTATGGAAGTTCCTTCTCGCCGGGGTTCAAGCCTTAGATGTATGGGACTATGGGGTTAAGGGTTTCAATCCTGAATGAGAAGGCTTAGAGAGAAAACCAAGTGGTAGTAGTTCGGTATTTCGTTAATTAGGCTCGAACAGACTCAAATATATTTAATCTATCTATCTATCTATCTATGCTATACTATAAGGCACGTATCGGGTGCAATCCAACTTTTAATGCAACCACCGTGCAATTCAACTAAAAAAAATTTAAAAAAATTCTGAAAAAAATCGTGAATGTACATCTCAACCTAACTCATCCATATATAAAATTTTATGGTCAAATTCATCCTACTCTAACAGTTAGGTTGAGTGTACATTCACGATTTTTTTTTTAGAATTTTTTGAAACTTTTTTTAGTTAGGTTACACGATGGTTGCACCAAAAGTTGGATTGCACCCGATATGTTGCCATACTATAAAGAGTCAAATAAAAAACAATTTTTACTCACAACTAATCTACCCGTCATGACACAAAGCAACCATTAATTTGAATAGGGCCTATTAAACAGGGCTGGGGCAACGAGTTTACACGGCAGTTCCTGCCGTTCAAACTCCAGCCCTGATTGCGTTCCGCCTGGTTCTTTGTCACATAAAAATTTACCCGTCTCCTATATACTCTAGAGCGTACAAGAATAGAGGTTGATTTCAATACAAATACGGATAGGCCAGCAAGAAATTCCAACAAAAAGATCAAGTTATTCTCAAATAAAAGCCCAAAAGTCTACTAATTTGGATCCATAATAGCCCAACATTCGCCTATGAGCCATCAGGGCCCATATAAAAAAATAAAATCGTATGATATATACAATGTTTTAATCCCAAATCGCCATTGGAACATTGTACAAGGCTATTCTTAATCATCACCTCTGATCGATCAAACGTGATGCAAGTGTGAATAATTTGTACAACGAAAGACCGAGGAAGGGGAAAAGCAAAGGATCCAAGAACCGAGAGAATCTGGAACAGATCCATGGCAAGAGGAAGAGAGGAAACAGAGCTCCCTGCGCCGGCATCCGGAGGCAGGCCGAGGGAGGGGCGCCGCACCGCACCGCAAGCCGGAGGAGGCTGCAGGACGCGGGTGGCCGAGAGGAGAGGCAGCGTGGTGGTGTTGGGGGATGGGCGGGGGCAGCGGACTAGGCTGCCGCGGCGCCGAGGTTGGGTTGGACGTTTGGAGTCGGCGAATACGAGGCGTCCGATCGAGATGGATGGATTTGATGGAGGCGGCGGGGTGCAGGGCCAACCGGGACGATTTTTTGGAGGTGAGCCGAATTATTGGGCTGCCGCGTTTTTACAGCGCGATTGATTTTCGACAAGGGATTTTATGGGCTTCTCATAATAAGTATTTTAGAAAATATTTATGGGTAAATTAATCCTTCTATACGTGAATTCAAACTATAATTTCAGGATAAACTATGCCATCGTTGCAAAAACGAAGGTACAATAACGGTTAAAAATCATAATGACTTAATATTTATTTAGACATAAGCAGCATGCGTATGGCAACTGCGACCTCAGCACGTGATTTGCTCAATAACTGTGTTTCATGTTCAATCCTGCTACATAAAAGATTTATCTAAATGCTAATACTTTTTTATTAAAAAAAAGCAAATACTTTGCTTTAAACCACGATACATTTGACATGAAAAAATTAAAAAAACCATTAACTTTCTTTGTTATCTAAAAATCTTTAACAAAGTAATTAAAAATAATAATAAACTATGTGCGGTTTAAAAATATTTAATCCTCTAAAAATGCATATGCGCCCGTACATTTTTACTAGTATTAACAAAACAGCAACATACCCTTTGTTGTAGGGCCTAAACCACAATATAATAGTTGCAACATATGTAATAGAACATTAGAAATTGCAATATTAAAGTTTAGACATGATAATTGATATCTTATAGCTATATATTTAAGGATTTAGGGTGGTTGCACTGGGCTTTCACAATATTTTGGTTCTTTCAGTTAGTTGAGTCTTGTAATGGAAATTTCCTCAGTTATTTTTTTGTTAAAAAGGTGCAAGGAAAACTTCATCACATCTTTCACCATGCAAGGAACTAGACATACTTTTAGAATTGCGTTTGATTAGTAAGTGTCTACATACATGAAATCACTAGATGGTTCATGGGAGATGTATGACAACTTGATGAAGTTGGATAGCTCATGAAATTTCTAGTTGGTGGGTAATGCATAGTTATCACTAGTGGTAGCAAGTTTACTACTAGAAAAATCAAGAAGCTATGAAATAGAAGAATAGAAATTGGCCTTTACTTCTTTAAGAGAAAGTAGTTTGTTTAGCTAGCAAGCCAACATCTATGACAGTTTGGAGACTTGAACATGCGACCATTATATTAGGTTAAAAGCCCAATGCTCTACCAACTGAGCTATACACACGATTTTACAAGAAGGCTTGGTGCGGAAAAGAAAAGAGAGTTTCCATATTTCTACATTTTCTTGTTGGAGGGAAGGACATGTACCCTTCTTGTATATATGTACCTTCTGATGAGTAGTATGTGTGTTGAGGCTCTACAAATATAGAAGGTAGCACTTGGTTGTGAAAACCAAGCATGTGTAGTTTGTACTTGGTTGTGAAAATCAAGTGAGTTGTGTAAGCTTGTAGTGTATGGGGTTACTTAATTGTTTTTAGAAAACAGAGTAGTCTAATTGTTGGTTGGTCAAATTAGACTATTGATGTCCCAATTCAACCGCACGGTGTCGTTGGTTGTTCCGTTCAGTCTGGACCTCTTCTTCTTTTTAATATAATCTGCAAGCTTTGCCTGGTTCGTTAAAAAAAAAGAGTAGTCTAATTGTAGGGTATTGGAGTGATGGTCAAATTAATATTTCTCATTTTTAAGAGAATTTCTAAAAAAAAGATTTTAAATCGTGTCGTCTCATGAAGATTAACGTGTGAACCCTCTATTAAAGGTGATCCCTACACATCGTCAAATTGTGAAAGTTTTATTCGCACACATGCAAACACAATGCAATACAATTACAGACAGATCGAAAAGCTCAACTCAAGCCACCCCAACGAGCTCCTTGAGCTGCCCGACGAAACCATCAGCGAACCTCTGCTGCACGGTGTCATCTGTCAAGAACTCGGCCCACTTCCTTCCATCTCCTTCCCCTCCATCAGCCACCGCCGCGGCGACGGCGTCGCTCACATCTTGGCGCCCAAACCAGCCATCCTCGTCGCGGCGCCTCACTTCCACGCCCACCCGGAGCTCACGCGCGAACAGCGCCGCGTTGAGGTACTGGTCCACCTTCATCGCCAGCAGCACCAGCTGGCAGCCGGCGACGAGGCCCTCGACGGCGGAGCTGAACCCGGCGTGGTTCACGTAGCACCCGACGCTCCGGTGACGCAGGATGCTGCTGCACCCACCCCGTGTGCACCGCGCCCCTGCCTTTCACCCTGTCCAAGAACCCCGGCGGGATGCGCGCCTGGAGCTCAGCTTGTGTACACGTAGCTGAGGTCAGCTGCCTGGTAGGCTGGGATAGCGGCGAGCGGGGAGTCCTCGGGAAAGCCAGCGGGCCCGGACATGAGGTCCCCCGCCGACGGGAGCTTCCCGTGGGCGCGGCGCGCGGGGACGATGGTGTAGGCGTCGACGGCGGCGGAGAAGACGCTGAAGAAGAGCGTCTTGATGCCGAGGGGCGCGGCCACGTCGCACACCCACGGGGTGGCGAAGTCGATCAGCACGGCGTCCGGGCGGAGCTCGGCGAGCAGCGCCGACACCTGGGCCCGGGTGCCGTCCAGCGCCACCTTGAGGAGCTCCGCGCCGCCCGCCGACAGCTCCGCCGTGCTGGCTGCCCCCTCGGGCAGCCCCGGCACGTGAGGGAGGTGCAGCAGCGCGATTGTCACCTTGCCGCCGGCCCCAGCATGGCCTCGACGCGACGCACGTTCCCGGCGGCCGCCAGGAACGTCACGCGGACTGATGATCCACCCTCGGCGGCCGCCGCCAGCCTCCGTGCCAACTGCGCGAACGGGCTGATGTGGCCGAAAGCCAGCCATGGGAGCATCACGACGTGCATTTTTTGGTGCCGGCCTTTGGGTTTAATTTAGGCATTGCCTATAGGCAGTACGTATATGGTTATGGTGGTCAGAAGCTTATATGGAGCATAATAAAGTGTTAAATACCATAGCTGATAGCCACCGCCCCGCCAAAGGTGCGTTTGGTAGCACTCGTGCTGCACGCGCTCCTTAAAAATTTGTGTCTATTTTGTTGGGTTGCTAGAGTATCTCCAACAGCTCCTAATAAATTATTTCAAAACTTTATTTTGTATGAGAAGGTAAAAAAACTTTCTCCAACGGTTCCTCGTCTCAACTCCCAATCTATTGGGTGGCCCAAAAACACACCCCCGCGGCAGAGATTTCCGCACACGCACTGCTGCCCGCGATCCACCTTTTTGGCCTTTCCCGCGAAGACGCGTGCCTCTTCGCGCACATTCTTCCGCTGTTGCCGCTCTTGTCCTCCTGTTCTTGGCCCACGAATCCACCATCTGCAGGACGTGCCGGCGGCACCACCAGTCACCGTGCGTCCTCCGTTCCCAGTACGCAGCACCGGCCTCCGGCGCCTTCGGCTACTGCCCGCCCTCCGCTCCAGCTCCATGCGGCTCCCCATCTGATGCGGCAACCGAACGGCAGCATCCCTGTCATCCGCCCGCGGGCCTCGACGAACTTCGTAAACAGGAACACAGCTTCTCTACTTCCAAGATCGATGTCGGAGCAATTCGTGTCTAGGGTAGCAGGAGACGAGGGGGAGATGGAGGCCCAAGCTGCAACAGAAGGAACAGATCAGGTTCAGAGTGTTTTTTTTTCTATTTTGGCGACAATAAGTCAATTATGCAGTTATTGCCAATGAACTGATGTGACAGCACGATGATTTTCGGTCGATCTTTGATAAAGACTAGAGATAGTTTTTTTGCGAGTACAAATTCTACGTTACTGTTCAATGTCTAGAAATACTGGTCAATCAACCCGTGCGAAATAAATGTATTATGCGTAACTGTACAACAAATATAGATCTATTTTTATACTTAGGTTTTTATAATAGCATATCTTACTACTTTATATGTATGCTTAATTGATTTAGATAATTTTTGATCGATTGCAAAAATAGGTGTTTTTAATATAATTTTGAGGGGTTACTTTCATCATATTACCAGTCGTAATAACTAAGGTGAACAATTCAAATATAAATTAAAAGGGATATTTGGTATTATCCTATCAAAATAGCAAATGTGAGCAATTAGATATAAATTTAGGGTGTTATTTCATTTTTTTTCTTTTATATTGGTAGAGTGGGTAATTAATATGTAGTTTTAGCAGTTATTTTAATATTATTTTGATAATGGCAAAGGTGGGTGATTACCTAATTAGAAAACAAATCTAATGGCTATTAAGATTCCAGCCTGCCAATTGATGATAGGGTAATTTTTTATTATTGTGAGAATTTCTATGATTTTATTTTTTTTCTAGCGCATCCTGGGAGGATTGACATAAAAATTTCAAAAAGAGTTTACAAAATATCTATTTTATGAAAAGTTTTATAGCATCTTTAATGGAAAAAAAGGTAAAAACTGAAGGTAAATTTGAAAATGGAAAAAATCTAAAAAAAAAAGAAGATATTCGCTTTCATTGAGAATTGAACTCAAAATCTTTCGTAATGGCAGAGGTGGGTAATTACTTAGAAAATATATATAATAAAAAAAAAGGATATTTGCTTTCGTTGATAGTTGAACTCAAAACCTTTCATAATGGCAGAGGTGGTTAATTACTTAGAAAATAAATCTAATGGCTATTAATATTCCAATCTGCCAATTGATGGTCGGATGTTTTTGATTATGGTGAAAAATTCTAGGATTTATCTTTTTTCTAGCGCGCTTTGAAATTGGTGCAACTTTTAGAATCTCCAATTAGTAATAGTAAGATTGCACCAGGTGACTCACTTGGGGCCTGTTTGGTTCAAGGCCCTCATTGGCCAAACCAAATTTTGGCCACATTTTGACCGTGTTTGACTTTAAATTTAAATTACACTATACAACATAGTTTTCATCCATGGTTTATTTGGCTATATCCTAGCTATACGAATGAGTAATTTATTGTGTGGTTAAATTTCAATTTAAAATCAAACGTAGTTTGACCGTAGCCAAAATTTAGTCTGACCAATGAAGACCTTCAACCAAACATGCCGAGACTATCGAAAGACTTTGGATTGGATGGCTGATCAACAAAGTGCTAGCAGGCAAGGCGATCAACAGGATCGGAAGGGATGCAGTCCGGCTGCCGGCGGCGCAGCAAACAAATAAAAGAAATGAACGCAACGGGAGCAGGTACAAATGTGACAGGTGGAGTTGCTTTTGGGGATAAAATAGGGGGCTGTTGGAGACGGAGATGTTTTTTTGAGCCTTTAGAACATTGGAAGAGCCCAATATAGAGATATTGGGAGTACAAATATTAGGAACTGTTAGAGATGTTCTTACTTCTGTTAAAAAAAGATAGATCTTGCTTTGACATCATATCCGTAAAAAAAAGCATTTGGCAAAATACCTTTTTTTTTCTCCAGAAATGGGTGGAAGAGGTTGAATAATGGTTGTAGTTTCCTACCTGATTGGCTTGATTGTACACATGTGTTTTTTACGGTGCTTGGAAGGAACCCAGTTCCAGGGTTATAAGATCTAAGTTTCTGTCCACAAGATTTAAGTTTCAGTTCATAATTTTGGTTCCTTTGAATTGGTTTTTTCTAAGTGTTAACCATTATATTAGAATCAATGAATAGCTACAATTAATTCCAAGTACTGTACCAAGCCTCTACTTTAGAAATATTATGGTTTTGACTAAACCATGATTTTCAAAACTGAGTTTTTCAAAGAGGTACCAAACAGTTTTTTTTTTTTTTTGACAAATACTACAATAATCTTCAATACCACAATATTGCCTAAAAACTACAAATATATTCTATCTCCAAACAAGCCCACAAGATGTGCAATCCTTCACAACTACTGGAACAAGCACACGCCTACACTAATTTATGGGTCCCAGAACCAAGATCCAGGCTGTTCAAGAAATTTTGTGGCTTCCTTCCATTCGTGAGTCGCCTCCCCATTCTTTCTAAAGGGCTGTTGTAGTTGGGTTAGCTTGGGGCAGTCGTATACACAGGCAAACTCTATCGATGAAGGGACGCCTGATCCTCCAATGGATGATAACTCGTCGCAGGAAGCGAGAATAAGGAATTTGAGAGTGTTTCTGCAGGGGATCAAGTCCAACGGGATCGATTCAACGTTTGCACAACTAATCAAGCACAATACAGTGAGAGAGGTAACCTTCTCTAGGCAGGATGGAAATGATCTGTCAAGTTCACCACCAGGCCAAATAAAAAGCCGTCGGAGCGAGGGGGGCAAAACCATTTCCTGTCCTTGTGGGCACACCAATCTGCGGCAGCAACTGCGTAGCTTCAGGTCCTGGAGGTGAGCAAATCCCACAAAACTATCGGCGGGTATTGATTCTAAATAGGAACAATAGTCAATGGAGATGGACTGGACGGATGGCAGGTTGTTCGGGCACAAGAAATGGTCAAAATTTTTCAGCCCATTGCATCCTACAATACTTATAGCAGTGAGGTGTGTGAAGGCATGGGATGCAATGCCAATTGCAGTTAGCACTGCTTCTTGCATTCTGATCCGTTGAACCACCTTGTGTAACACCAGCATATTGGGGAATTGATAGAGTTTCCAAGCAAGGGCAACGGGAAATCTTCAGGCTTCTTAAAATTTCTAGACCTTTTGGATTAAACCAACTTGGTAGCCTATCGCCCCCAAAGCCATGAACTTTAAGGCATTCAATTCTTTCATTAGGGCATAAGCCGTCGAACACTTCATTCTCTCTGGGTCTTGGCTCGCAAGTTGTGGGTGTAGTTCGCCAATTTAGATCTAATTAATTGAGGTATTTCTTGTCAACCAGTCTGGCCTCAGCAGCCTCTTCCTTGCTCTTCACATTATAAATAGATTGAATACGTAGTGTCCCTCTGAGCTGATTCATGCCCTTCAGCTCACCAATTGCCCCTTTATGTCTTCCAACTGTAAAATAGCGCAACTTCTGAAGGCAAGATAGATTTCCCAGTCCACGTACCTTTGATAAGGAGATAGAGGCTTTTTTTTGCAGTGCTAGTCTACGTAAGATGATCAGCTTTGTTACACCCTGATGAATGTTCTCCAGACGTGAAGCAGTTGCATCAACAACTTGTAGGTTGTATAGGCCCCAGAATTTCGCTGGCAGTTCTTTTATAGGATTGAAAGATATATCAAGATAACGGAGGCTATTCAACTCGCATATGCTTTCAGGTAGCTTGTCCAGCTTACAACCTTTTAGGCTCAAAAACAGCATGTTAGGGAGCTTACTGAACCAGGTGATCTCAACATCCAATTCGGTAGCAAACCTAAGTGAACGCAGTTTATTTAAATGCTGAATGTTTGGCATTGTGCTCAACGATTTACAGCCCACCTCGACTGACAGATGGCGAGGTTCATGTATCGTCATCCCACTCGAATCTTTCATCGAGAAGCATTCATGCATAGAAACATACTTTGCAGTATCACGGATCAAGTCATGCATTACATATCTGTTCTTGTCAGGGAACGTTGAATCAATTTGTAAAAGGCACCTGTCTCTCAATTCATCCAAATACCTAGCCCCCACGTCTGCAAGACACATGTTCCTCTGTGGCGTGACAAAGCCCTGTGCCACCCAAATGTCAACGATCTCACGTCTTTTGAAGCTATAATCTTTGGGAAATATGGAGCAAAATGCAAAGCATCTCCTGAGCTCAGTTGGGAGATACAAGTAGCTAAGTCGAAGGGCTGGCAATATGTCACCCTCTTTTTGTGCTTGTTGCCATAGTTCACTGTCATTGATAGCCATCCAATGCTGCTGGGTCATATTACTGTTCAACAAGTGTCCGAGAGTTTTGGCAGCCAAAGGGTTACCACACAATTTTGACGAAATACTCCGACCAATCTCTTGCAAGTGAGGATATGACTCCGGGCGCTGTTTCCCAAATGCGCATTTCTTGAAGAACTCCCAAAACATATCAGCAGATAATCCTTCAAGCTGTACAGGATAACAGTTGCTGGTGGCCACAAGGCGAGCAATGTTTTCGTGCCTGGTAGTAACCAAGATCATGCTGCCTTCAAGTCCATGCCTGAACGGAGCATAAAAAGGCTCCCATTGTTGTTGGGTAATCTGCCAAATATCATCCAGCACCAAAAGGAACCTTTGGCTTCTCAGCTGCTCCTTCAGTTCAGCTTGAAGGAAACCTAGACCACACGACAAGTCCAGGTTTCGACTAGAGATGGTGTTCACGATCTCCTGTGTCATCCTTTCACTGTCAAAGAGGTCAGAAACGCAGACCCATATCCTCATATTAAAGTAGGCTTTCACTCTTTCATCATTGTAAATGAGCTGAGCTAGGGTGGTCTTCCCCATCCCTCCAATGCCAAAAATGGGCAAGACAGAAACGTCGCCGGTGAAGTGGGTAGTCTCAGCAAGTGAAGCACGGCTGCTGCTGCTGCTACAGTTACCTTTATGTCTCTTGGCTGAGTTATTATGAGATGGCATGCTCATCTGTGTGATCACCTGATTAATTTTGTCCATGCGGTCAATGGTTGCCGTTGCAGTCACACTCACACCCAGCATCTCCATCACCCGATCCCGTTCTGCGTCACGGCCAAACACTTGAGGGGCGGTGATGATTGCGGTTGTTGTGGGCATGACCTTCACCGGCTCAACATGGAGACCCATCAAATTGAGCTCTTTCTCAACCATAGCCATAGCGCTGTCAAGCTTGTCTTGGGTCTCCCTTACCCTCTGACTGCTACCGTAGAGAAGATGTGTCGCCCTATTCACAGAGGATAAAATGAGCTGACCTGCCCGGCTCCGGCCGGCGTCCTCAATCTGTTGCCGCAGCGCCTGGTCTTCGAAATCGCGGAGAAGGTCCTCGGCGTCGTAGGCGGCGTACTTGAGCTTCAAGATAAGCTTGTCCAGCTCCTTCTTCTTGAACATGCCCCACTCGCTGCGACCGATGAGCAAGCGAGCGGAAAGCAACTTGTCCTCCAGTTTGTCAAGCTCGATTTGCAGCTGTGTCGGCGCTTGGACCATGCTCCTCCCGAGAGAAAAGATGCCTTGCACGGTATCCATGGTCGATCTATCGTCGCACGGCAGCCGCCGGTTCCTCCGTCCGCCCCTTTCCTAGATCTTGGTGGAGCTGCCTCTGGTGATCCTCCCCCTGCAGTCCTGGCCCTCGGAGCACAATCAAGTGCAGCTGCAGTAGCCACAGCTGGACATGGACGTCGGTGATGAATGACCGGATCTAGATGGATCCGATCAGTGGACGTCACCAGCCCTCCGGCAGCTCGACGAGGCCATGAGCCACGACGTCACAAGGGACGATAAGGAGCTGACCTGGTGGTGGCGTCCGTCGATTAGATTAGCTTTGCCACACCGCCGGCACGGTTATCGCAGTTCTCAAATCTCACCACCGGAGCGCGAGATGCAGATGAACGAAGAGAGAGAGGCTGACAGCAGGGGAGGGGACGGTCAACTGGCGTGTGGGCATCGAATGTGTGGTACTGGACTACTGGTGCTACGTTACTCCTTCTACCTCCTACGAGCAAAGAGGCCAAAGAAATCTCATTCCTTAATTTGTAGCAGAACAAATTAAACAACTTAATAGCAAAAGAATAATTTAAAATAAGAAAAATTCACAAATCCCCAGCTGGCTCAACTGAGGGAGGATAGGGCACCCATTTTCCATCACTATCTTCCTATATTGTTTATGATAGTAAAAATGTAAAATATATTAATATAATATTTACTGTAGCAACACACCAATATTTGACATAGTATTATAAATTTTTTATTATCATATGATGGAAAATGAGGCATCTGTTCTTCCGTTAGTTGAGGTAACTTCCGATTTGGAGTAATTTAGGAAAACAATTCTTGGTTTGGAGATTTGACACATATGATCTGGCATTGGATTAGTAAGTCTCCAATCTTGCATTTGTAGCACCACATCTTCCCAAATTATCAATAGTGCACACAACATAGTTGATGTCACCACGAAGATTTATTTATATATGGCTATATGCAAATTGGATGACAAAAGAATCATTCTAAAATTTAAATTGAATCATACGAGTTGTGGTTCCACAGACCGATCAAACAGCGAAATTATCTAAGCAGAATAATATATGAAACCGGAAACCCCATCGAATCTATTGATGGCCAGTAGAGAGTGGCCAAAAAGATCACCGAGCAATTGTATCTTAGAGTGTTAGCGCTTTCGGGTCAGAAAACAGGTGTCGCAGCACCCTAACCGATTGTGGACATCATTTTGTTTTTGACAATTTCGTCGATCACGACCAAATTTTGAGGTTATATTGAAAACCTTATATCTTTAGCCGTCTATCGATGTATATAACATCTAAAATGTAGTATGTATGTGACCCAAGTGTCCGTTTTCGAGTGGCCTGGTCACATAGCAACCTGACATATTATGGACGTCATATTGTTTTTACAATAAATGTTGATTTAAATTGAATTTTGAGGACCGGTTGGGTTAGAAAGCTCATCCATAGTCTTACATCGAGATATAGAACGTCCAAAATGAAGTCTATACGTGGCCTGAGCGTTCGTTTTCGTGTAGTCTGCTACCGCAGTTCGAACTAGGGGATCACAAATTCGAATTCAATTCAGATCGGATTATATAGGCTTATAATATCTGTAGAGTGACAGACAAATAGGAAATGTTTTTGGAATTTCAAAAATTAATAAAGATATATACATATTTATTATGACTACAGTGATTTCGAAGTATCGAAAAAAACTAGCAGGAAAAACAGAGAAACCGACAAGCTGGGCGTTGGTTTCTTGGGTTGTGTCTTCGGTTGCACCCAACTTTTAATCGAGCTTTATTTGTTTCATGAGGCAGGTCGTCCGGCGGAATATAAGAGACTAGGGCTGTTTAGCGCGCGCTGTCGATGGTATGTTTGTGTCCGGAGGAGAAGAGAGAAGTTCTGTTGGAAAAGGTGGAGCTGTTGAAGACAAGAGAGATGACGGGGGTGATCTTGCTAGGATCGGGGCAAGATGGAAGCTACTGATGGCTTTAGTTTAGTGCTCTTGTTTCGGATGGCGACTGAGTGTTTACCTTTCCTTGCTTTGAGAAGTAGTGATAGTGCTTAGTTCTTTCAGGGGCATGTCCTGTTGTCTAGTTTGTTTTCGGAGCTTACGTGGTATGCTGTGAACTGAAGTTCTGTAAGCGGCGAATGATGGTTTTGGCTTAATCAAATCAGGGGCGCTTCATGCAGCAGCGTGAGGACAAAAGGAAGATGATCTATTTTTGGTGAGCAGAGAGCACTGGAAGTCATTGTTTTTTTCGCCAAGAACCGATGGAGGAATGATAGTAGAATTGGCCTATGATTTTCCTTTGATATGTGTCCAAGTTCCCTTTTAGTCGGTCAGACATTTAGTAGAAAACTTTGTAATTTTGTGACTATGTGCGGTTAGAGGCCGAAAACTTTTTCGTTACAAAAAAATTACCAAACACCATTGTTTCTTTTTTTTTTTTTATTTGTAGATGCTTTCCTTACGATCGAAATGAACAGCATGATTCACTCGACAAGAAGAAGAGTACACGAGGAAGGACAAAATGGATCAGAATCGGAGAAACGCAGCGTGCGATGAGCCTCCATCCTCCAACAAGGCCTCTCGAGCCTCAGTGGGTGACGAACGCGCCCACGTACGGCCGGGTGGTTGAGGACGTCCACCTGCGGCGCCCAGGACCCGAGGACGAGGACGCCGTCGGTGTCGTCCGTGTTGCGCTTTCAGATGCTCACCAAGGTCCGGCACAGCTCCTCCTCCTCGGGGCTCTCCAGCAGCTCGCTGACAAGGTGGGACGCCGGCATGGGCGGGGCGCCGAGGAAGTGGAGCGGCGCGTCGCCGACCTCCTTGAGCCCCGTCCGCCGGCCGGCAGCTGGGCGAGCACGGCCAGGAATGAACCCGGCGCCCGAGGCGAAGAAGGTGTACATGATACAGGGAAGACAAACTACTCTACTATATAATATAGGAGGAAACGAGGCCTTTATTAGCTCAAAGACATATCGACTTAATCATCAACCCACAATGCGGCCGGCCGGCAGGCTGGGTGCGTGGCTAAGACTGACATAGCAGATAGCACAGCTAACTCAAAAGCGGCCGACCACAGCGAGAGGAAGCCCACAACCCGTCGCTATCCTTCGTAGGACCCCTCATCTTCAAATATATTCATCTTCAATCAAATTCATAACGCACGCACCACAGTGCTTGGGTCCCATGCATGCACGTTAGACTATGGGATTATAGTATTGGCGCGCGATTCCTGGTGTAGCGAACATCAATTATTTCTCACTAGTGTCCATGAAGATCAGAGTTTGGAAGGTACATGATAGATAATAGAAACAACAATTGATAATTAAGAAACACACGTGTAGATTTATTTTTATTATTTTTTATAATAGCATATGTTAGTAGTTTAGAATTTAGATGGTATTTTTATTTTATCTTTAGTAATATTAGATGTGATTATTTTAATCTATCTTTTATAATGCCGTAGTAGTTGGTAATTTATATGGAAATTTGTGAGCTATTTTAATCCATTTTATAAGGGTCGTATGGTGGGTAATTTATATGAAAATTTAGAGGATTTTAATTCATATTTCCAAACGGCATAATGGATAAAATATATAAAAATTTAGGGGCTATTTTTATTAATATATCATAATAGTACGTGGGTATTTTTTATAAAATATAATAAATTTAATCACTAGTATTATTGGATACTACTAGATGGAAGGTCAGAATTTTTAGGAATTTCTAGAATTTATCTTTTTTAGGTGATTCGCAATTCGTGATTGTTTTGTAACCTCTGATTAGTAATGGTAAATAAGATGCATACTTTCCCAATGCATACCTTTCGTGGTATTTCCCGCCGTTTCTGGGTGTGGAAAAAATTGGCATTAGCTCAAGTCATTTATTTATTTCCTTGAATCCCATGTCTAGCTTTGTCCCAAACATTTTGGCAATATTTTTTCTCCTATGGATAGTGGTGTAACCGTGTATGGGGAGAAGGAAGAGTAAATTCTTTTGGTGTCATATAAAATTATATCGATCTTTCGTTGTCATCGAGAATATAGAGTTCCCTTTAATACCATTGTTTTTATTTTTTTTTCATCCCCTTTATGCCATTCTGTGCGGCGCTAGGTGGTTACACGTATTTCTCTGGCGACGAGGAGCACCACTGTAGACGCCGAATGCCTCATGGGTGAGTCACCCATATATGCTCGCCGTCGACCCGCCACCACACACGGTTCGCGCACATCTCCCTGTCCAAATCCAACCACAGCTGACCACAGCAGGGAAAGGACCCCGCCACCACCATCCTAGGGAGAGAGAGCGCGCACCAAGCCGCTCGCTTCTATCTCTAGTCAAGCTTTCTGCATTGATTTCCTATTAGAAATTCTTGACACATTGCGGAAACTGCATATTCTTAGCATATAACATACGCTCTTGTGCTTCTCAGATCATCTAACGTTCAGTCTGAAAATTGCAGCGGAACTTAGTTTTCCATGTTCCATTCAGAGTCTTTGATTATTTTCGGCAGTTGGATTTCCACCTATTCATAGAGCGGGACTTATTTTTTGTGGGTTTCCTTGTTTCTTGGAAATAGTTGAAGTTGACCCAACTAAATTAGGAAAAATCAAGAAATAAATACAGAGCCTATTCATAGAAGGTGACTTCTTCGAGCTAGCTAGAGCTTTCCCAAACAAAGCCTTGTTTGTTTTGGGAAGCACGATGAGTGATGCTTCAGCTTCACCACAAGCAATGTAAACATCAATAATAGGGAGCTTTGTGATTCGCTGCTGTACTGACCGTGAATCCTAATAGAAAATAATTGAGTACTTAAAGAGTATATTGTGAGGCTACATATATTTAGAACAAATCCAATATGCGATTTAAACAAAATATTGCCTGATAATCTGATATACCATGGCTCAAGTGATATGAAACAGATCTGCTCTTTCGAATAATGGACCTCTCCCAGCAAAGTTCCTCCTCATCACTGGCGTCAGAATTGCGCCCGCACCTGCTGGCTGTCCATCGGTTCAATTCTCCTCAATACTCTCCGGTTCCAACATTGCACAGTTAACAGGACTTGGTAGTGAAGCCCAGCGGGACTCCAAATTTCATTGCACTAGCTATGCTCAGTTCCACTATCTCACCTTGAGAATCTGTTAACAACTCTGCTCACCGTATGATATGCTTCTATGTAGAGAGCTAATGACGGTTTCAACAGATCAGAGCATCACCATAAGAATATATGTACATACCACAAAGTAGTTATCTATGTTTATCTTGGCTGCCTTGTATCGATACTCAGATAATTCGTATAGTTTATATTATACCATACTATTAGTAAAAGTAGCATTGAGCAGCCAGTTTACATTTGACCAGAGTACAATATGTGTAAGTACCTCATATTTCACAATTAAAGTACTTTCCTTACAATTAAAGTAGAAATTTCGTGAAAGGCCAAATACTTGAGCACTCCACGCTTGATGTGCCAAAAAGAAGATGTAACATACAAGTGCAATACCAGAGTTGTGACTAAGGAAATAGGCCTACAAATCCAATTGGATGGAAGCTACGTACGGGGTGCATGCACGTCATCATAGCTCCAATAACTTCCAGGGAAGCACAATGCTTGGATTTGGAGACAGATGAAAAAACGTTAACATCTGAAGGCGGTCAACTAGGTGAGGCTCTTGTAGCTGCAATAAAACATTTGCCAATCCGGCTCCATTTGACCAGAATAGCTGATGCAAAGCCGACGCCGAAGCCAAGACCAACAAACAGAAACAAAACCACATCAACATGATGAGAAGATCTGTTCACTTGTGCCATGCTTGGAGTGTGAGGTGAACCACCACAAGGTGATTTAGGCAGCTGCAGTCCACACAATCCTACATTCCCTTCAAATGAGCTGTTGTCAAATGTCGAGAACTGACCTGCTTCTGGTATTTTTCCTACCAACTGATTGTTTGACAAGTTTAGGGTGCCAAGAAAGGTGAGCTTAGTTAGCTCTTCTGGAATCTCCCCTGAAAGTTGGTTGCAGGACAGGTCTAGTAACTCCAAATCCGTCATGCGGCCAAGTTGTACTGGAATATTTCCCGTGAAGGCATTGTGTGACAAATTAAATACGCGTAGTGATACAAGTGTTCCAAATGTTTCAGGAATTGTACCCTCCAATCTATTGTTTGAGAAGTCTATTGCTGTTACGGTAGTCAACATCCGTCCAAATTTCATATTTGTTCCCTTGTACATGATCTCAATATAATATTGATAGAAAAGCTCTACGTATGTGTTGTTCAGAGGAGAGAGAGTTTTCCCAGAACTATTGAAGGCTGCCATCATTGACTTCAACCGCTTCAACCATGGCAGTCTCAAATTACCAGAGAAGTTGTTTGATGCAAGATCGATAACTTGCAAGCTAGGAAAACATTCCTCAGATTTTGTGTCCTCAACACCTATTGTTCCATGTAGTTGGTTTGATCTCAGGACAAGTATAGAAAGCTTGGGAAGCCCCATCAACCAAGAAGGAAAAGTATCGGCTATTCTATTGCCTCCAAAGTCGAGAACTTCCAAGTCTATGCAGGTAGAAAGTCCCCTTGGAAGCTTGCCTTCGATATTATTTCCATGTAAATCTATGGTCTGCAAAGAACATTGGGTTGTTATATTGGAAGGCAACGTCCCTTTAAAGTGATTCTCCCTTAAACTTAGAACACTTAAGGGCACATTTTCTATAAGACATGATGGAATTGGGCCATTAAAGTTGTTATATGATAGATCAAGGACATCCAGCGCCGTGGCATTGCAAATTGAGGGAGGTACATGGCCGTTGATACTATTATTGGATACACTGAGATACATTGTGTGGCAAAGATAGAAAGTCCAGTTTGGTTGAAGAGAAGAGAACATGTTGTTGGAATAATCCAAGACTCCTGATGAGTTCAGCATTGAGATTCGCCCAGAAAGTCTATTGAAACTAACATCAAGCTCTATTATTGGCGAGATAACATCCTGATTAAGTTGCATGCTAGTGAACATGTTATGTGAAAGATTCACATGGTAAAGGCTGACGCTCTCCCAGATCCACGTTGGTACATCCCCACTTATTTTATTCCATGAAAGATCCAAATATGATATATGGGTAACATGCCTCAAAAAGCTTGGAAATCGAGTCATATTGCAAGACGCGAGCCCTAAATCAAAAAGTCCAGCCAAATAGGTGGTGTCCATAGGATTACTATCATCTACATCCATGACATGCAACTTATTGTAGGAAAGATGCAAACCAGCGAGGTCACATAGTCTCCAAAAATGGGCAAGGTCCACAGAGCCTGTCAAGTTGTTTGAGCTAACATCTATATAGATCAAACTTGTAAGTTGAAAGAAGGCCTTGGGCAGAAAACCTGACAATGCATTGTTGCTCAAGAACACGGTCTCCAACTGTGAATCAGCCTTGTCGTCGAAGCCTTGTATATGGCCAGAAAGCTGGTTGTAAGAAAGATCTAGGTGGTTTAATATAGGAAGACTGAAAATAGATGACGGGATCTCCCCTGAAAGGACATTTGAAAACATTAAGTTAGCAAGTGTTTCCTCTTCTACAAAAGTTTGAATTAAAAAAACAGTAGCTCTATTTTGTCAAGAAGATGAATACATTGACCCTTTATATTCCTTTTCAAGAAAAATAAGAGCTTTATTAATTACTCTGAAAGAATGTACATCCTTGAGTAATAATTTGCTCAACAGACACATGTACCATGAACCGCCATACAACAGAATTTTTGGTTCGCTCCACTAGTTGCTTGAGATCTTCAGCCACTCTATTCTATGCTCCCTTCTTGAGTAGCCGTGGACTACAATCCACTCTAGAACTCTATTGCCTGCCACTAGTGCTTTTGTGACGGCAAAGTTTAGGTAAGATCTTTGCCTATTTTGTGGCATTATCATGGCTACTGAGGATGTTTGGCACGTCACGGGAAGGGTTTTTGCATGGGGTTGGTCGTGAAGAAAGTAGATGGTGTATAGGAACGCAGGAAAACAAGATGTAGACAAGTTAATGCCACCCCATACGAGGCGTAATACCCTACGTCCTGTATCATGTTGTTTATGTTGTTGTATGATGGTCTGTAAAGATCATCTGATTGTTATATTGGAAGGCAACGCTTCTTTAAAGTGATTCTCCCTTAAATTTAGAACATTTAAGGGGCACATTTTCAATAAAAAATGATGGAATTGGGCCACTAAAGTTGTTATATGATAGATCAAGGACACCCAGCTCCGTGGCATTGCAAATTGAGAGAGGTACATGGTCGTTTATACAACTATTGGATAAATTGAGATAAATTGTGTCCCAGAGATATAACGTCCAGTTTGGTTGAAGGGAGGAGAACATGTTGTTGGAATAATTCAAGAAATATCCTGGAGTTCGGCAGCCTCTCTGGGCAAGGAACGCAGCCTCTCTCCGACCCTTCCTCTCTCCCCACCCAACGTACTCTCAACCCCGACAGCCCCGACTCCATATATCGTCCCTCCGGCCTCCACACTCCCAAGGCGGCGACGCGACGGCCCTCCCTCTCCGGTGGCGCCCCTCTCTCTCTAGCTCTCCGCGCGGCGAGAGCGGCACAGCATGTGGCAGCGCAGCGCGCGGCGAGGGCAGCCTGCGGTGCGGCGGCGAGTGGCGCATCACGCTGTGCCGCCGGGCTGGCAAGGCACAATGGGCGCCCGGACTCCCATGCCAGCACGGTACGATTAGAGCGTCCCCGTGCTGTTCCTGGCCGAGGAGCCAGCACGGCACACCGGCGTCGTCGTGCCATGCCGGGTGGCGTGTCTTTGTGCCGTGCCCACGCCATGCCTGGGTCGTGCTGTGCCGGGCAACACGTTTGAACATGTATAGCGTCCATGACATGCAACTTATTGTAGGAAAGAGCCAAACCAGCGAGGTCACTTAGTCTCCAAAAATGGGCAAGGTCCACGAAACCTATCGAGTTGTTTGAGCTAACATTTATATGGACCAAACTTGTAAGTTGAAAGAAGGCCTTCGGTATAAAACCTGACAATGCATTCTTGCTCAAGGACATGGTCTCCAACTGTGAATCTGCCTTGTCGTCGAAGCCTAGTATTTTGCCAGAAAGCTGGTTGTAAGAAAGATCTAGCTGATTTAATATCGGAAGACTGAAAATAGATGACGGGATCTCCCCTGAAAGGACAATTAAAAAACATTAAGTTAGAGTGATTTTTGTATAGTGCCTGGAATCAAACTTTGAAAAGAATGTAGATTCTCTAGTTGAATTTTTGGTTCACTTCGCTAGCTAGTTGCGCAAGCTCATCAGCCACACTACTGTTCTACTCTCCCTCCCTGAGTTCCTGTGAACTGCTCTCCACTCTAGAAACCTATCGCATGTTATACTTGATCCTGATTAGCGTAGTGTTTTGGAGTCAAGTAAGTGCTTGTCCGGCTTGAGAAGAGCTATGCCTATGACCATAGCCGCTTGGTGCGAAGTCTCAGGTGCCATGACCCGGATGTCTCTCACATGCGTTTCTAATACTCCCTTCATTCCAAATTATAAGGGTTGTGTTCTTTATTTTCTCCGTCTATGTTCATATAAGATATTTATGAATCAAGACACATACAAAACACATACATGGAATGTTACATGAATCTATTTAAAGTCTAAATGGAGGGAGTAGAAGACAAAAGTTCGTGAAATTGTTCTCAGTCATGAGAATAATATTTCAATTTTTGGAGAATAATATTCTAACCTAGAAGTAGAACAGGGGAAAAAAGAAAAGTAAATTCAAGAAAACAAAACAAAAAAAGATCATTTAATTAATTTAATGTTACAAATCCAATGTGGCCTACGCTCAGTTGGTTAGATTCTTTTGTGGTGGAACTTAAGTCCTCGATTTGCCATGGATGCTCGTATTTTTCTAGATTTACTTTATTTAGGATTTAATGGCACTGTTCATTTAGTGGTAGATGATATTCTTGTCAACAGTAAGATGCTTCTGACTTCTTCAGCCTCAAGATGCTAGTCTAGCCATACTCATAAGGCCCGAGCATATGTGCATGTGTCCATAGAGGTGATTGTATGTATATATGTGAGCGTCTACAACTGCACTGTGTTTCATGAAAAATCCAATATGTAGCTATCAAAATAGCTAGCTGAGTAGGCTCTAGAGAAGCCCTAACACTGGGGGATGTTTGGTGTGCTTTCTGGCTAGCCCTAGCACTCCTAACATTTTCTGCAATTTTTCCCTAGAAACTTAACAATGAGCCAGGTTTGAATATGGATTTTTGGCCACTAAGAGTGGATATAGCTTTCCTACCAAGCCTGTACGCTAATTTCCTTTCAGCAGGGTGGTAGGCACAGCGCACAATATCAGGAGGTGTACACCTCTAACTCCCACCAACCACAAGGGTCTGTTTGGAAGCATGGTTCTTAGCATTTTGCAACGACAGATAAATAAGATTATATAAGGATTTTTTTGTCATGGCATAGAATTTTTGTTTCAAGTCTTACGTCCATATGCACCGTAACTAATGTCACTCCTATAGGATAAGTGATGTAATATAAAAAATCTTTAACAATTAAATAGTTGCCTGAGCATATTATAAGAAAACAGATGAGAAAGTATACTCTTACCAGTGAGAGAATTAGATGAAAGATCCAACAATGTTAGCCGGCTCAAATTTCCTATTGAACTTGGTATGCTTCCAGAGAATTTGCAAGAATTAAGAGATAACCGTGTCAATTCACTGAGCTTCCCGATTGCATAAGGTATTGATGACCCAAAAATCTCAAGAGCTTGAATATACATTACTTTCAAGTAAGTGAGGTTGCCAATTGCAGCTGGCAGGTCCGAAAACCCACACCAACTTATGTACAAGTTTCTCAATTTTGTGAGATTGCCAATTGCAGCGGGTACTGGCCCTGAAAACCCACCAAATTCTATCTTGATGTTTCTCAAATCTGTGAGTTTGCCGATTGCAGCTGGCATCGGTCCTGAAAATTCACAACTACTTATGTACAAAGTTCTCAAATTTGTGAGGTTGCCGATAGAAGATGGCATAGAACCATCTGTTGTGCAGCCAATCATTTCAAGTGTTTGCAAGCCCGTGAGGCTTCCAACTGCATGTAGTACTATCTTAGGGAGGTTGCAAAAAAGTATTCTCAGCCTTCTCAAGGTCTTGAAGTTACCAAGCAAGGTATGCTTTATCTCAGAGAAGTTACAACTGCTGAGCTCCAAACTTATTAGATTCTCATGGTGTCCAATCCATGAGAATATTGGCCCTAACTCTGTTATTGCGTCCAATTTGAGTTCCAGATGGGATAGAGACCCAAGTCTTCCAAACGATTTGAGAAAATCCACAGAAAGATTCCCACCAAGACTTAACTCATTCAGCGATGGGAAGTTATTAGAATTCATTGGTCCGGCATAAGAAAAGCTGGTCCAATCTAATACCAAAGTCTCTAGAGAACTCACATTAGAAAAGTTTGGCAAATTCCCTGAGAGATTCTGATTACCGGAAAAATCAAGAACTCTTAGATTTTTTGATTTAAAGGATCCAGAGGGGAACCGCCCCTTAAGATTAACATCAGACAGCTGGAGCACTGTTAAACTGAGAAAATCCATAAAGAACTCCGGAAATGGACCTGGAGTTATACGAAAGTTTCCTTGGAGGTTGATCGTAGCGAGAGAATCGAGTCTTGATAGTGATTTAGGAATAGGACCATTCAGGCCACATTGGGACAAACTAAGTACCTGCAGATGAGGAACAGATGTAGCAAGAGATTTGCCCCACTCTTCTCCACTACGAGAGAAATCCACCGAGTCAAGGTAGAGCTCTCTTAGATTGCTGAGGTTTGCCACAAGGGTATCGAAATTGGATTGCCATAACTCTTTGGAACTGACATAATAGGTTGGATACGAAAATACATCATCATCATAATCAGTATCAGAGTCCCAATTAGAAAGATCCAAAGAGAGAAGGTTCACTAGTTTACTGATTCCAATAGGTATCTGTCCATGTAGGCCTGAATTGGAAAGGTTCAGGTGGGTTAGAAAAGTGAACCTCTCAAAACCAGTATCTGGGACGATGTACCCGCCGAGATCATTCATGCTAAGGTCGAGGCGCCGAAGGTATACGAGACTGAAGAGCGCAGGGTCCAAACTGTAGCTGAACAAGCGACGGTTGTTGAGGTCGAGAATGGTGACTTGGCCCGAGGGAGTGTCGCAGCCAACACCCTCCCAAAGACAGCAGTCCGTGCCATTTAGCCATGACAAAAGCCTAGTGGTAGATCCACAAAAGTTGAAGGATTTCTTCAGCTGGAGGAGCGCCTTGGCTTGGTCTGGATGGCAAAGAAATGGGACCGGGAGGTGAGTGAGATTACCAGCATCAGCATGGTGCATTATAGATGTGGAGAGTAGAGTCTGCAGCTGTGCAAGAAAGAGCAGTAACGCCCAGCCAATGGAAGCCATGTAGCCAAGTCTGAGATGATAGGCTTCCAGATTATAGGCACAGGAACATATATATAATGGTAGCATGTAGTTTGTAATGCAGTCTTTGCTCCTGCAAAAAGAAAACCATCCAGATAGAGAGATGGATAATGACATTTTGGAATGAATAGATAAAGTGCTAAATGCATTAGTGGTCCATGAACATGTCATGGTGTGTCATTTAGGTCCATGGATTTTGAAAGTACATTTTGGGTCCTTAAACTTATGAAAACGTGTCACTTATTAGGTCCAAAGTTACCAAAATAATTGCAAGGCAGCATATGTAGAATTTTACACCACTCTAGATCCACAGGCACATGAACCAGAATTCAATGTTAGAGACTAACAGTTCCTTCATTTATGGCTGTAAATTGAAAGTGTCGTTGATTGAATTGATATGTACAATATTAAGGTGGAGGTTTTCAGTATATGTGTGCCATGGGCTATACGCAATTGCGACGCCAGAGTCTTGATTAGCCTTTCATCAAGTTGGATGCTGTTGGTGTCATATATTTCTAAAATAGTGACCCAGTAAACGGAAAATGCAGTGTAGCTGGAATGTTTAAGCTGCACGCGTGGATCACAACAATGAACCCAGCTGCTGTGCATGCATGCTCATAGTCACTCGATAGCAAAGCAGCAAACAGACTCTTCTAATGTGATGCCTTAGAGGCACAGGAACCACAGTACAATGTATGGCTGCAAGCAAGTCAAAGGTTTCGTTGATTGACCAGTGTGCGATAATGTGATTCCTGAGTCTTGAGCCCATGACTGACCTTTCGTCAGTTGCTGTTGCTATGGTATCTATATCTATCATCCACGCTGCAAAAATAGTGACCCGGTAGTTGAAGTCCAGGTATCAACAAGACTTCCAAGTCTAGCTAGTATACGCAGAGACGTACTGAGGAAGGTGGAATCAAATGCAGATCAAATCCAGTTGAGAACAAATGGGATGAAATCCGCAGAAATTAAACAACGCCACAGCTACTGCTGTGCTTCATTCTTTTTCTTTGGCTGGAGAGCTCAAGAATCAGCGAGACGAGAGGGAGTAAAATAACAAGAGGATCATCATTCCAAGTCATGGCATCCAGAGCATAACAGAACAAAAAATCCTTACATTCAGCATTCAGTTGTTAACTAACCATTCTGACTTTGCAGTAACTATGTTGCTGTTTCAACCGATGAAAAGGCTAACCAGTACAGTCTAAATCAACGACAAGCACCATTAAGGTCGAGGCGCTGAGGAGAAGTGATGATGAAGATTGAAGGTTCCAAGCTGCAAGGGGACAAGCCATAATAGTTGAGGTTGAGCACTGTAACATAGGCGAGCCAACACCCTTGCATAGACAACAGTAACTGCCATCATGCCATGGTGGAAGCATGGTTGTGGATCTACCGAATATGGAGGAGCGCCTTAGCTTGGTCAAGATGGCAAAAAAAGGGGGTAGGGGAGGTGAGTGAGGTTACCACCATCACCGTCGGTTGCACATCAGAGGTGGAGACTGGAGATTAGTGTGTGGAGCTGTGCAAGGAAGAACCATTACACCCAGCTGATGGAAGCCATTGTCAGTATGAGATGATAGGCTTAGGTAGAGACACATATATAATGATGGCATTGTTTAGTCTAGTAATGTGTCACAGATTGCTATGTGGCATGTCATGTCAAGTTCATGAAAGTTCATGGTCCCAAAATGAAAATACCTAGTCTTTTCTCCTGCAAAAAGCATGGACTAAAGCTGACTCCAACCAAAAACCTAAATCCATAAATGGGTTACGATTTGGAGACCCAAACCCAAAAATTGTCTCCAACCGAAGACCCATTTTCAGTTCGCAGAGAGGCGGAACCCATTTTTGGGTCACCTCTCTCCTCAAACTCAAAATGGGTAGCATGTTTGGGTCCTCGGTTGGAGACAATTTTTGGGTTTGGGTCTCCAAATCGTAACCCATTTATGGATTTAGGTTTTTGGTTGGAGTCAGCTTTAGTCCATGCTTTTTGCAGGAGAAAAGACTAGGTATTTTCATTTTGGGACCATGAACTTTCATGAACTTGACATGACATGCCACATAGCAATCTGTGACACATTACTAGACTAAACAATGCCATCATTATATATGTGTCTCTACCTAAGCCTATCATCTCATACTGACAATGGCTTCCATCAGCTGGGTGTAATGGTTCTTCCTTGCACAGCTCCACACACTAATCTCCAGTCTCCACCTCTGATGTGCAACCGACGGTGATGGTGGTAACCTCACTCACCTCCCCTACCCCCTTTTTTTGCCATCTTGACCAAGCTAAGGCGCTCCTCCATATTCGGTAGATCCACAACCATGCTTCCACCATGGCATGATGGCAGTTACTGTTGTCTATGCAAGGGTGTTGGCTCGCCTATGTTACAGTGCTCAACCTCAACTATTATGGCTTGTCCCCTTGCAGCTTGGAACCTTCAATCTTCATCATCACTTCTCCTCAGCGCCTCGACCTTAATGGTGCTTGTCGTTGATTTAGACTGTACTGGTTAGCCTTTTCATCGGTTGAAACAGCAACATAGTTACTGCAAAGTCAGAATGGTTAGTTAACAACTGAATGCTGAATGTAAGGATTTTTTGTTCTGTTATGCTCTGGATGCCATGACTTGGAATGATGATCCTCTTGTTATTTTACTCCCTCTCGTCTCGCTGATTCTTGAGCTCTCCAGCCAAAGAAAAAGAATGAAGCACAGCAGTAGCTGTGGCGTTGTTTAATTTCTGCGGATTTCATCCCATTTGTTCTCAACTGGATTTGATCTGCATTTGATTCCACCTTCCTCAGTACGTCTCTGCGTATACTAGCTAGACTTGGAAGTCTTGTTGATACCTGGACTTCAACTACCGGGTCACTATTTTTGCAGCGTGGATGATAGATATAGATACCATAGCAACAGCAACTGACGAAAGGTCAGTCATGGGCTCAAGACTCAGGAATCACATTATCGCACACTGGTCAATCAACGAAACCTTTGACTTGCTTGCAGCCATACATTGTACTGTGGTTCCTGTGCCTCTAAGGCATCACATTAGAAGAGTCTGTTTGCTGCTTTGCTATCGAGTGACTATGAGCATGCATGCACAGCAGCTGGGTTCATTGTTGTGATCCACGCGTGCAGCTTAAACATTCCAGCTACACTGCATTTTCCGTTTACTGGGTCACTATTTTAGAAATATATGACACCAACAGCATCCAACTTGATGAAAGGCTAATCAAGACTCTGGCGTCGCAATTGCGTACAGCCCATGGCACACATATACTGAAAACCTCCACCTTAATATTGTACATATCAATTCAATCAACGACACTTTCAATTTACAGCCATAAATGAAGGAACTGTTAGTCTCTAACATTGAATTCTGGTTCATGTGCCTGTGGATCTAGAGTGGTGTAAAATTCTACATATGCTGCCTTGCAATTATTTTGGTAACTTTGGACCTAATAAGTGACACGTTTTCATAAGTTTAAGGACCCAAAATGTACTTTCAAAATCCATGGACCTAAATGACACACCATGACATGTTCATGGACCACTAATGCATTTAGCACTTTATCTATTCATTCCAAAATGTCATTATCCATCTCTCTATCTGGATGGTTTTCTTTTTGCAGGAGCAAAGACTGCATTACAAACTACATGCTACCATTATATATATGTTCCTGTGCCTATAATCTGGAAGCCTATCATCTCAGACTTGGCTACATGGCTTCCATTGGCTGGGCGTTACTGCTCTTTCTTGCACAGCTGCAGACTCTACTCTCCACATCTATAATGCACCATGCTGATGCTGGTAATCTCACTCACCTCCCGGTCCCATTTCTTTGCCATCCAGACCAAGCCAAGGCGCTCCTCCAGCTGAAGAAATCCTTCAACTTTTGTGGATCTACCACTAGGCTTTTGTCATGGCTAAATGGCACGGACTGCTGTCTTTGGGAGGGTGTTGGCTGCGACACTCCCTCGGGCCAAGTCACCATTCTCGACCTCAACAACCGTCGCTTGTTCAGCTACAGTTTGGACCCTGCGCTCTTCAGTCTCGTATACCTTCGGCGCCTCGACCTTAGCATGAATGATCTCGGCGGGTACATCGTCCCAGATACTGGTTTTGAGAGGTTCACTTTTCTAACCCACCTGAACCTTTCCAATTCAGGCCTACATGGACAGATACCTATTGGAATCAGTAAACTAGTGAACCTTCTCTCTTTGGATCTTTCTAATTGGGACTCTGATACTGATTATGATGATGATGTATTTTCGTATCCAACCTATTATGTCAGTTCCAAAGAGTTATGGCAATCCAATTTCGATACCCTTGTGGCAAACCTCAGCAATCTAAGAGAGCTCTACCTTGACTCGGTGGATTTCTCTCGTAGTGGAGAAGAGTGGGGCAAATCTCTTGCTACATCTGTTCCTCATCTGCAGGTACTTAGTTTGTCCCAATGTGGCCTGAATGGTCCTATTCCTAAATCACTATCAAGACTCGATTCTCTCGCTACGATCAACCTCCAAGGAAACTTTCGTATAACTCCAGGTCCATTTCCGGAGTTCTTTATGGATTTTCTCAGTTTAACAGTGCTCCAGCTGTCTGATGTTAATCTTAAGGGGCGGTTCCCCTCTAGATCCTTTAAATCAAACAAACCCAAAAATTGTCTCCAACCGAGGACCCAAACATGCTACCCATTTTGAGTTTGAGGAGAGAGGTGACCCAAAAATGGGTTCCGCCTCTCTGCGAACTGAAAATGGGTCTTCGGTTGGAGATGCCGAAAAATAGGTCTTCGCTACGTGATCTAAACAACCATTATGGATCTCCAAAAATAGCTACTCGGTTGGAGTCAGCCTAAATGGACCTAAAGTAGCGATGGACCAAGACAATGCGGAGGGAATAAGTGGAGAAAGGGACTTCTGGACTTGTTATAAATGGGTTTGTGCATGATATATCCAGCATGTAGTAGAGTTTTACAGCACTCTGGAAGCACAGGAACCACAGTTCAATGTTGCAGTACCTCGATGGATGGCTGCAAACTAGTCAAAGGTCTAGTTGACTGTAATTATAGATGGAGACTGTCGGCAATCACGTGTACCATTTTTTCGAAAGCAGAGCAAGAGGATTGCCGTGGCTAAATTTTATTATATAAGAAAGAGAAAAATCACGTGTACCATGGGCTGTATGCAATTGCGACGATGCCCTGACCCTGAGTCTTGATTGACCCGTCGTCAATGCCTTTCTGTTGGTATCCTTCATCCACTGCTCTACGACAGTGACCCGGTTATTGGAAGTCCAAGTACCAAGAAGACTTCCAAGTCAACTGTTACGTATCGAGGAGTGTGGAATCAAAGATCAAATCCAGTTGGGGAATGGACTAAAGTCCGTGGTTAACAACACCAAAGCTAGATACGGATGTGCTTCATTCTTTGGTTGGAATGGAACGGCATCAAGATCTATCAGTTGAACAGCAAGCAAACAAGCAAGCGGAATGACGCCAGACCCAAGCTAATAAAACTCCCCCGAGGTCGAAGTTGTCAATCAATTTGTACCGAATCGTTACCTGCATGCTCGCAATGCAATCTTCCCTTTCCACATCATCAGCGCCGATACAGCGAGGGGACGATCCTGTACCTCGCCGCGATCCCTGCCGGCCGCCGCTTCTGCGGTCGGTCATCGCTGGCAAGAGGGACCAGGAAGGACAGGCGTTTTGGGCCTCGCGCTTGCACGGGCTGAGCCCAGCCCAACGAGGCTGTTTACCCACCCAATAGAAAGATTTCGCAAATAAAAAAAAAATGTAAAATGCATTTCTCGACTAAAAAAGGTAAATCTTGTTTCGCAAAAAAGATAAACAACCTTTCTCAAAAAAAATTGCAACAACGATCAAGTTTATGTTGTCCACGGTGCAAAATAACAGGAGCAGCAGCATCCCAAGTCACAGCATTCAGAGCATAACCGAACCCAAAAAAATAATCCCAACAACATTCAGCATTCAGGTAACCAACCATTCTAACTTCAGAATAACTAGGGTGTTGTTTCGACCAATGAAAAAGGCTAACCAGTACGGTTTAAATAAATGACAAACACCAATGAGTTGAGCACAATCCAGCATTGGCGTCGGCGGCCAACAAGCAGTTTCACTTGCTTGTGTTCCCAGGGCTCGGATGATCAACTTGGTCCCACCGACATATGGTGCCATCATCGCCAGCTGCGAGGATCGTGCTGCACAAGGACTCAAAACAGCGTCACTTTGGTATCCATCCATCGCAAAAACAGAAAAAAGAAAATTAAAGCAATCATATTATGCGCAAAACATCAAAGACGGAGCATTGGGTTGAGCGAGGTACCTTCCATCATAGGACAGCGCAGTCTGCCTTATTGGCACTTTGCTTTGATGATGGTGCAGCCTGAAAATGATGGAGGTTTTGCATGCAGAAGCATAAGAGTTACTCCTAAATAAGCAGGATCAATGAAAGTGGAGGACAAGAATAACTAAAGTTCTGTCAGTATAAATTACCGGGCAGTTAGGTCAGGGGGGCACGACTGTAGGTCCCACACAAAGATTTCACCTTTACAGTTTCCTGTTCCAAGCAGTCGGTGATTATTTTGAAAAAAAAAACTAGTGTACCATCAAATCTAAGCAAACATATATGAATTTCTTTTCGTTTTCGACAAAATAAAATAAGTAATGGTCTTCAGCAAAATATTTTTCTATGAAAAGCAAGCAAAAATCATCTTCAACAGCTTGTGGTGTTTGAAAATTTTACAAAGTAAAAATAATTTTACATGAATTTTTTAGGGACAGCATGCAGCCCTGATAATAGGCATTACCTATTGCCAACTGATTGAAGTAAAAGTCACATGAAAATTTCATAAACCACATGTCACAATGTGGCACAGGGTACTTCTGAAGAACATCAACGCTTCCCTACATGAGGAAAGAGGAAATTATATTGCCTCAGAGGAACAGATTTAGTATGGGAAGTTAGACTTGAGAAATTGGAAACATAGGAGCCCAGTGTTAGAAAAGTTAAAGTGTATCACCTCCCCTTGGCTCCGTTCTTTTGGTTTAGGCTCCCAAAGCAGAATTTCATTTTCAACACTCTGCAAATCCATGATAGCACAGATCAGATCCTTCTCTATATATACAGGAACCAAAACTGGCACTGAGAAAATAAAATAGGTTGCAAACTAATCTACTGATTAAAAACATTGAACATTCCCACTCAACAATATAGGATCCAGATACCGTCTGGTATATCAAACCAACAGAAGAGCAGCGACTCTATTATAGCAATCAGTGCTCATTTAACGCACGAGGGACTTTACCTTTGATATGATGAAGTCACCAAGCCATCTTGTACAATCAACAAAGTCATTGTGTACTGCAGCAACTAAGATCTGAAAGGGAAGAAACAAGTTGGTTTGAATGGCATGAGGACTAAACACAACATTAGTTTTCAAAGAAAATGGATCTAAGATCATTAGGTTAATAACATACCGGAAATTGCACATATTTTGTTGGAAACTTCGATGGATGGTCAGTCCATGAATATGATTTATCAACATAGAGCCAAAACTCTGACAATATTGGCAAAATCTGTTAGTGATATGCAGCATGCAACTACAAACATGAAGCTACTTTGAAGTAGTTTTCAAACCTTTCATTGACCAAATTCTCACAGTATTGTCCATTCCACAACTTGCAAAGCACTTGATATCACTAGGGTGGAAGTCCTTCAGAAAAAATAATGTATTTATCAGTATTGTTTATGCCTAATTTAATGGAAATTAATATTACCTTTATGCCTATTATCCTGAATGTAATGAATTTACATTTTATCTTCAGATTACTTCAAGCAATTAATATTTTAATGTCATGATAAGAGGCAGACGCTACTTACAACACTCAACACATCATTGCGATGCCCTCCTGCTCCAGTAAAGATCAAGATGCAGATCCCTGTATGGACATTCCATAGCCTAACAGATTCATCCTACACAATATTGTCATATGAAACAGTGTCAAAACAAAACATGTAGACCCAGACTAATAATAGGTTTTATGTTTACCTTGCTGGCAGAAATGATGAGCGAAGGCTTCAATGCTTGAGTTTTTATCTCGTGTATTGAACCACCATGGCCAACAAAGCTCTGGAGGATATCGAAAATGGAAATTAGAAACCCAGTACATGTCCGGATTCCTATAACAAACATACTGACTTTCAACGCCTATAATTCTCTGTAGGAAAAGGGACAGTTTACAAGTGGTAACTAATACATAGAAAATGACCAGTGCTTAATCAATGCAAAATTGTCCTTCTGGAACAGAGAACAGTGAGCATATATAAAATGGTATTTATCAACTATGCAACTGAAGTATTGATATGTGCAAATGAACCCTCATTCAACTTTGCCATATAAACGTAGACTAACTCTAGGGGTACTAAACCTTAGCTAACTTCTCAGTAGCACAATTGATGACCCGAATGATCCCATTGCTTCCTGCTGCAACCAACAGTGGTGAGCCATCGACATGATCGCGAGCCCAGCTTACAGTGTAGAATGACTCATCCTTCTGAAATAAATAGGCATCACAAGTATTAGAGAAAGCACATTATCAATCTTACATTAACAACCACAAGCATTGGACATTGTCTTACATCCTCATCAACATAGGCTTGTAGAAGTGCAAAACTACCATTCTCAAGGCAGCGGTAAGTTGTCACCTGCAATGTCAACAATCAAGATATGTGACTCCTCGACTCGAACAGGTGAAAGTAGCATTGTTTCATCATAAAGGACATTAAAGATTATCTTACAATCAAAGTAGCATTGCTAGTATCTGATTCCCAATATTATTTCCCCAGTGAAACATATTTTTTGTCAAAAGTTGTAGCTTTTTCGTCAAATGAATCAAAATATGCAAACTCCACCATGTTTCAGAAAAATATATCACAATATAGTAAGATATTACAGACTCAAATCCTCCCCCCCCCCAAAAAAAAAAATCAATCGAAGGTCCCAGCTTTCAATCAAATTAAAAAACAAAAATGCTTTATTTGTTTGCCAAAATCCACCACTACCCTCACCAAAAGGTAGTGTTTGATATATGAGTTATGAGGGGTATGAAAGTGAAATGATAGCTTGATTCATATTATTCCATTGTTTGGTTTTCAGGTATGGAAAATGATGTTGGTTTGGGGTAGGGCATATTCTCCTGTTTTTTATCCCACCAGGGACCTTGGTTATGTCAGACGGATAGTTATGGTGTGTAAAATGACAAAATAGCCCTATATAAAATATCATTAGCAAGCTCAAATAAGTTTAATTGGAACGTGTCAGGATATGTAACTTGGATCCGTTACCCTTAATTACCATGCACTACATGACCGTCCGCTCACCATCCCAGTGGTGAGGACATCGTGGCGATGGTGAGGAACGTCGTGGACAATGTCACAAGATGTGTGAGCTATGGACCGATGACCTCACTTTCCCATTATTGATGACGGTATTCTTGTCCTCCGGCTTTAACCATCTTTCTACCACCTTACACCTGCTTGTCCCGCAAGGGATGCTCTAAGACAGTGAGAACGATTGCTCCTTGGTGGGTGGCTCCTTCAACATATCTCAAGATCTCAGCTAGCTTTGATCACCAACTATTAGAATTGCTCAAAGACTTGAGCACAACTAGTAGAAGGAGAGGAGAGGTTTTCTGCTAGATATTTCCCAGCTTGCTAGAGCTTCATATATATAGCCAATGTTTGTACAAGGGTAGGCATTCTTACTAGCTAAGCTACTCAACTACCAACTACTCTTTTGCTGCTATATATCCATGCATCTAAGTCAATAGAACAGGCAACCATACCATACCATGCACTATTATCTAGCAAACTGGTATAGCATGGAGAATCATGCATACTTACATGCCCACTTGCCATCACTCTTTGATCAATAGAGGGTTTCTCTTTAGGTGTACAAAAGGTATTTAGCAAGAGATAATCACAAGGATTACATAAACAACCCATACATATGTTGCCAAAAAAGGAAATAGGGAAAATATTGATTTTCCCTATCCACCCACACCTCATAACCCATACTCATATCCCTTTTCCATTCCAATCAAACATAAAAACACCATCAAAAGCATATTCTTCCTCATGCTACTCCAACCCAAAAACGTCATCAAGAAGTTCATGTTCCTCTAGAAGATAAAAGATAACCAAATAAGAGGAAATGAATATTTAGTTGCTTACACGGTTGATGCTTGCAGTGGCAAATATGTCATAGTAGCGTGCATCCATGAAGTTGAACACAATACCGTAGATCGGGTGCTTCCCCTCAGTATGCTTGCCACAAGGCTTGTACAATCGCTTCTGTGTAGGGATAAGAGACCCCTCAGCCACCTCACAACCTAGCCCCTCTTGTGGGACTAGCTCTGCCACAACGGGATGTAGCGGATCAATGTTGGGTTCTGATGGGTACTCCTCCTCTGTCGATGCTTCATTCTTGTCTTGTTTCTCCTTTTTCTTCATGGATAATGGGCTAGCCTTTGAGTTATCGTCATCCTTGGTGGCAGCAACGGGGTTGGTGGCTTCACGTGACGTCCTCTTCCGACTTGACCGCCGTCGTGTCATACTACAGAGTTTATGGATTTAAAGAAGCACATCACAGATTAAAAAGAGGATTACCAAATCTATAAAGAAATCGGAAGGGAGCTTTGTCACACTTCAAACTAAACTTTAGATCTTAGCAAAAACACCAAAAGTAAATTCTCGAATGGTAATAAAACCTAAACCATTCTATGATAGTGCTTACGGATAATGACATGGTGGAAACTTTTGCAGCAACGGGAATGGTTGTATCCATTTGTCATTATGAGAGTTTTGCAAGTTTGCAGGAGAGGAAGGGATTTTCATGAAGAAATTAATCAATTTTTCCTTAACAAAATCTTGCTTATAAACGATTCGACAAAATTATTCTAGAAACTCATATCAGACAGATCTAGGGTTAGGGATTAGGGGTTTTGTGGCTTACTTATGCCTCTTGTTGCGGGGACGGGAGAGGATTCGTAGATTGGTAGTGGCGGCGGGCTCAATGAAGCAAGGCAGTCGTGGTGGTGTGGACGATGAGTACCGTATGATTTGTTGATGATGACAGTTGTGTTGCTGGTGTCTAACCTAATAGAAAGAGGCTGAACTAATGAGGGCAAATAAGGAAGTCCCCATCTCAAGTGACCCTTGGGTCCTTTATATAGGAAAGTGAGAGTAGTTGTCCTCCAAACCCTTGGTGGGAATAAAAAATACAAGGTCCTCAGACCATACCTGGAATGGGCCTTTTCCTCACCATGACAAGGCACCCATCAACGGCCCAGTTGCTATGTTTTGGATAGCCCAACAAGACCTAACAGCGACAACATAGGGAAAAAACACGTGGAACTCATGACTCTAGGCTCTTGTCCTATGAAGCCATGACCATGTTTGCATATAAGTCTAACTAAAAATTGCACTCCAAAAATTCAATGGGAGACAAAGTAATGGAGAAAACACGATACACAAGTTGTACAACTATATCTAATAGGCATAGACTAATCTTGCATACTAATCTGCACGAATGGAAGCAATGATTGTAACGCACAATCACATATGACAACCGAGACACGGTATTTGTTAACAAGGTTCAACTAAAGCCTACATCATCGGAGGATGACTACAGGCACTCCTCATATCGATAGCCATACCGGTATCCGAGCATACCACCTAATGAAGTTAGACCGGGACTCTACATATCCCTCAATACAATTCAAAGTCCTATTATAAGCAAACTCGTACAAATATTCAACACATTCTAATAAACAAGATAAGAAAAGTTTCAACAAAGAAAGCGGTTTGTTTTAACTTCGAGAGATAGGTTCGTACTTGCTGTTGAGATAGGTTCGTACTTGCTGTTGGTACCATTCACAAATCACAGCCACATAAAGTGTTAAGTGTAGGTCCCAGCTATAAGACTTGCACCAGAGAAATGCTGCTCCAACCGAAAGGTGGAAATTTAATGTACAAATCAAGTCAGGAACTGGGTAGAGAGTCAAAAAAAGAGTAAATTTCAGAAAACATAGCTGGAGTTTAGTCTTCTAATACTAGGGAAAAAATTCAGGTTTCCTGAAACCTTCTTTATTTTTCCTTTGGAATAAATCCCACAGCCTGCCTTATCGTTCTGCAGGTTGGTCTCCTGACCTTTTTTTCCTCAAACGGGTGCTTTCATTTGGAATCACCACCAAAACCACCAGCAGGATATAAATCAGGCAGCTGGACTTCACTAACGCCATACATATAATACATGACAGACAGATGAAAGATGACACTATCCAAAGTTGCAACGACGATTAAGTTTATCTTGTCCACGGTGCAAAATAACAGCACTAGCATCCCAAGACCCAAGTTACAACATTCAGAGCATAACAGAACCAAAATCCAAATATTCAACATTAAGTTAACACCAACCCAACATCTAATCATTAACCATCCAGTTAAAACCAATCATTCTGACTCCAGAACAACCAGGTTGCAGTTTCAAGCAAGGGAGAAAACCATCAAAACCCTCATATCGAGTTTAACCATCAGTGCAACAACAATGCCACTGGCCGCAGAGCTGCTGCACTTGCTCCAGTGTTTGGTGTTGTTTCAGTGTTTTGTGCTCGGATGATCCACTTCGTCCCACCGCCAGATGGTGCCATCCTCGCCAGCTCCAAGGATTGTGCTGGAGAAGGAAGATGACGTCACATTTTTTATCAATCCACCACAAAGATAGAAAAAGAAAATAAGCAAGCATGTTACATGTAGTTGAGATTCTCTATGAACAAAAAGAAAACAAAAGCTAGAATAGGTAATACACCAAGAGGAGCATTAGAGTGAGGTACCTTCCATCAAAGGACACTGCAGTTTGCCTTATTGGTGATTTGCATTGCTGATTATATAGCCTGAAATGATAAGGGTTCACATCCCGAAGCATAAGTGGTACTAATACACTGCACCGATTCAAGTGGAGGACAAGAACTGAAATTATTGGTGTAAATACTACCGAGCAATTAGGACAGGAGGGCTAGACTGTACTTCCCACACATAGATTTTTCCTTCACGGTTGCCTGTTTGAAGCAGTGGATGATTATTAGAAAAATCTAGTTTTGCTTGTATCTCCAAATATAATCAAACACAAATGAATTCAAATTTTCAGATATGCAATCAGCAAATGTTTCATGAAAAACCATTCAGCCTATTTGGATCCAAGTGACTAAAGCCAAAATGACTAAAACCAGTGACTAAACCTTTAGCTACCCTTGTTTGGATGACTTTGGCCACTTTTAATCACCCCTGTTTGGATCCAAGGGGCTAAAATGAACTAGCTGTTGCATTTAGTCACCATTTATCTCCTCCTTGGTGACTAAAAAAATCTTTAGTCAGTTTTGGCACTTTAGTCAATTTTTAGTGACTCATGTTTGGTACTTTAATCATCTAGTGACTAAAGTTTAGTCAGTTTGGGTTTAGTCACCTGGATCCAAACAGGCCCGTGAACATTTGGCTATGGAAAAACAACTCGTACAGCATGAAATTCACAAAGCAATCTTACATAAACCTTTTGTTTCCAAAAACAGTCAAGATAAAGAAATATTACCTATTGCCAACTGATTGAAGTTAAAGTCACATGAAAATTTGATAAACCAGATGTCACATTCTAGCACAGGGTACTTCTGAAGAATATCAATGCTTCCCTATACGAGGAAAGAGATGGCAATATTACTTCAGGGGGAAATATGTAATATGGGCAGTCAGTGCCTTGAGATTGAAGACCACACTGGAAATAAGTATGATGCTATAATACATATACAATTCCAGAAAACCTAAACTGTATTACCTCCCCAGGACTCTGTTCTTTTGTTTTTGGTTCCCAAAGCACAATTTCGTTGTCAACACTCTGCAAATCCAAGTTAGAACTTAGAACAGATCGGATCCCTCATTATACAGGAACAAATTTGGCAGAGAAAAACAAGGTTTGAAACAATGAATAAGTGCATAGTACATCATTAGAGGATCCAGATACGAATTTAAAACAAACAAAAGAATGGTGACTGTACTATAGCAATTTGCATCCATTTAACATATAAGGAATTTCATCTTTGACAGGATGAAGTCACCAAGCCATCTTGTACAATCAACATAGTTAGAGTGTACTGCAGCAATCAAGACCTGAAAGGAAGGAAGCACGTCAGTTTCATGCCATGAGGACTAAAGTAAACACCAACAATAGTTTGCAAGAAAGGATCGAATATAATTACAGATCCTTAACATACCGGAAACTGGACATATTTTGTTGGAAACTTTGATGGAAGGTCAGTCCATGAATATGATTTGTCAACATATAGCCAAAATTCTGTGACAACATTAGTGAACTCTATCAATGATGTGCCACATGCAAATGTAAACATGAAGCTAGTTCGAAGTAGTTTTCTAACCTTTCATTGACCAGATCTTCACAGTGTTGTCCATGCCACAACTTGCAAAACGCTCAATATCACTAGGGTGGAATGTTAGAATTAATATGTGTGCTCTTGTGCTTAATCTAATCTACTAGATTAGTATAGGTAATACTAGAATAGTGTAGAACATCACTACAACAGGTTCCAGCTGTCTTAACAGCAGTAGCTATAGTCAAATTGATTTTTACATGAGCTGTAACAGCTGTAGACAGACTGCAGGTACTGTATTAAGTCGGTTACTGTAGCTACTACTGTAGCACCGACCTAAAAGCCCTATATAAGGCCATGTACCCCCCTCATGTATATTGAGTTTGTGAATAAACACTTCTAGTTACTATAGCAGCTCCATATTCATCCAGAGGTAGTGTGTGTGGTGTGGCTGAGTAGCAGGGAGGCACTGGTTTTTGCTAACATGGAAGTCCTTCAGCCAAAACAATGTATTCTAATCAGTACCTTTATGACTAATGTAATGGAAGTACAAAAGCAGTAGCAGTAATTGTGGAGTCTAAAGCAGAAAAAGTGATATATTCAGGGCACTTTAAACGAGTAATGTTCTAAAGCAATGTCATGATACGAGGCAGGCTGTACTTACAACACTCAACACTTCATTGCGATGACCCCCAGCTCCAGCAAATATCAAGATGCAGATCCCTGTATGGACATTCCATGGCCTAATAGATTCATCCTATTCATATGAAACAGTGTCAGACCAATTAAAAAAAATACATTGGGCCTGATAACAGGTTATCTGCTAACCTTGCTTGCAGAAATGATGAGTGAAGGCTTCAATGCTTGAGTTCTTATCTCGTTTATTGAGTCACCATGGCCAACAAAGCTCTGCAAAATTCCGTAAACAGAAAAAACAAATAAGACACAGTTCACCTCCTAATTCATAGTATAGAACAGTATTTATTGGCATGCCCGATCACCTGATCATATGTATAACAAGAAAACAGATACACATCTTGACTAACAGATGTACTGAAGTATTCAAAACCCAGAATCTTCTCTGGATAAAAAGGTACAGTTTGCTAATAGTATTAATACATAGCAGACAGACCATTCCTTAATCAAAGAAAATTCAAATTACCTTCGGATTCAGATATCATAGATAAAAGTGGCTGTCAAGTTAGCAACTGAAGTACTGCGACTGCCTTATCCAAGTAAAGCCTCATACAAGTTCGCCACAGGAACACATAAAAGTCTAGGGGTACTATACCTTAGCTAACTTCTCCGTAGCACAGTTGATGACCCGAATGATCCCATTGCTTCCTGCCGCCACCAGCAGCAGTGAGCCATCAACATGATCACGAGCCCAACTTAGAGTGTAGAATGACTCATCCTTCTGAGATAAATAGGCACCACAAGCATAAGAGAGATCACATTATCAAACTTGCCTTAGCAACCACATTGTCTTCCTTACATCCTCATCAACGTAAGCTTGCAGAAGAGCAAACTACCATTCTCCAGGCAACGGTAAGTTGTCACCTGCAAGATCAAGGGGCAAGATAAGCAACTTCTAAAGACATGCTGCTGAGAGTAGCATCGTTTCATCATATAATCAAAGAAAATAATATTACTACTATCTGATTCACAACAATCCTTTCCCCAGTAATCTAATTTTCTATTTAAAAATCAAAGCTTTTCATTACACGAATAAAAAAATAACTATCACGAGAACTCCCCAAACCTCAAGAAGAAGAAGGGAGAAAAGGACAACAAGGGGGAGCAGTTGGTAGCTTACGCGATTGCCGCCGACGGTGGCGAACACATCGTAGTAGCGCGCGTCCATGAAGTTGAACCCGATGGCGTAGAGTGGGCGCTTCCCCTCAGTGTGCTTGCCGCAGGGCTTGTACTCCCGCTTCCGGCTGGGCACGAGCGACCCCTCCGCCGCCTCACACCCAAGCCCCTGCCCCGGTCCGAGCTTTGCCATGACCGGCGGCAGCGGCAGGATATCTGGTTCCGGCGGGTAATCCTCCCCCTCCTCCGCTGCTTCCCCCTCCTCCTGCTCCTTCTCCTTCGACGATGACGGCCTAGGCTTCGGGTTAGAAGCGGCGGCGACGGGGACGGTGACCTCACGCGGCGACCTCTTTCTGTGTGGCTGGGGTGGCGCCGCACTGGGAGTTGCGAATTAGAAAGAAATTGGACAGGGGTTTTCACAGCTCAAAATGAACCCAAATCTTTAGCTAAACCATCGAAAGGAATGGCTGGAAATGGAACGAATCTGCAGCCTTCATGGTGTACAGTCGTAGTCCGTTACTAATGCCGCGGCGGCGGGAGAGGCAACACCGCAGCCCGACGGTGAGGGTTTTGGGGTTTTGGGCAAGCAGAGGAACGGTTTTCGGCAAAACATTTTTTCCCTGACTTTAATTTTCAGATTTGCTCCTTAGATTTATATATTATACTTATAGAATTCAGATGGGAGGTCCTCCCCGAAAAAAAAACATGAGACTGGGATAGAATTTAGGGTTAGGGTTAGGTCAACACATTGAAGACGATATGCCGAGAGAAAGTTTAACCACAGGTGATGTGAGCCGCGGCGATAAGAACCCACCGCTTAATGATGGAAGCGAAGAAGGCAAGCCGAGCGAAGGGGCCATCGAAGCTGAGCCGGAAGCGATGAAGGCAGAGGGACCATCGAAGCTGAGCGAGAGACCGTAGGTACAGGGCTAAGGTCCATGATGCCTATGTGGGAGTAGGAAAATAACGTGCATTTGGTGTGGGCATCGGCATAAGGATATATAGGGAGGGCGTGCGCAGAAGGATTAGGTAGAAGAGGTTATTAGGTGAGGGATGTAATCTGGACCGTCAGAATGGAATATCTAATCTTTTTCCACTTTTGAGAGGTGAGTGGCAAATAATTTGTCATGTCAGTGAGACGTGTTAAGGTGTCGTTCGTAAAAGTGGTAAATAATTAAATTCCTCAAATTGAATAGATAAAAAAAGATTCAAGTCGCTTATTTGTTTCTAAATATTTTTGAACTTTCTCCTCTCAAAAAACTTTTATTTCCAAACTTCTGATCCATTTAGAACTTGTCCCTATTACCATTTTCACTTTTCATGGCATTTACATTGTGCATAATAGTAAATGGTGGCCAAATTTTTATCCCAAAAACTAGGGTTTGATATCCTTCTAAGCAGAAGTGGTGGCTTGGAAGTTATCAATATTGACTACAAAGGTCATTGTGCTCCATAACAGAGCATATGGTCTAGGAGGAAAGAGAAAAGTTAAAAGAGAGAGAGAAAACCACTGAAGAGGAATAGGGTGTATCATTGATGTCATCAAATCCATCTTTAGCAACATAGAGGCTACAAGATGTGGTTGATGTCAGTGTCCGAAGAGAAGAAAGAATAGGAGATAGGGGCAAAAAAAGAAATAGATGCAATTAGTGTAAAAGATAGTTGATGTATGAGAGAAAAGAATGGAAGAGGGAGGGCATCTATGATAAAATGGAATAAAAACTATATAATGGATTGTGTAAAAAACTATAGAATATTATAGCAAGATCCAATGGCTAAAAATGTTACGATTCATGATAGGGACATATAAATTGTGGTATTTACCTTGTGTTAATATACCTAATGGATCACCTAAGAGTAAAGTTGGGTCGTTGTGGTTGCTCGTCGTGTGTGGAATGGTATCAACACTAGGTCTGGGCCAAAAAAAACCGAAACCAAAGAACCAAACTGAACTAATCGGTACCAAAACCAAAAGGAGTTCGGTTCTAGCTCATAGATAAACGAAATAACCGAGGGATTTTTTTTGGTTCTAGGCTCCAAAGAACCAAATAAACCGATAGAACCGATATTTTATAAGGCCCAACAAATTAATATGGCCTGGCCCAATGTGTACAGAAACCCCAAGTATATAATGGCCTGGGCACCTCCTTCCCTCTTCCTTCCTAGCTCCCCCAGGCTAGCAGTTCCCTCTTCCTTCCCAGCTTCCCCAGGCTAGCAGGCCCCAGCCGCACCGCACCCCCATCCCTCTCTCTCGTAGACCCGGCTCCCCCAGGTCTCAGCCGTGTCACTCCCCCTTCCTCTCCCTCCCGCGCTGCGGCGGCACTTGGGCCCTCCCTCTCCTTTGCGGTGATGGTGCTCAACCTCTCCCTACTCCCACGCTCAGCCCCTCCCTCTCCCTCGACGCGGCGATAGGGCGCTCGCCCCTCCCTCTCCCAGTCTCCCTGTGCGGCGTCCGGTGGTCCTCTGTCTCTCGATGGCTTGCCCTGCAGTTCGGTTACTTTGGTCGGAACCAGAACCAAAACCAAGTAACCGAGAACTAAAATGGTCAGGTCCACCTTTTCAGAACGTCAAGTTTGGTTCCTATTTTTAGATAACCTAAATTTCCGAAGAACCGAGGAACCGGATCGAAGAACCCAACACCTTGCAATAATGGCAAATCTGATCATGGAACTACTAAAGTCACCAAATGAAGGAGGATGATAGGGTGAGTAGACCTCGCTCTAGTTGAAGAAGGATACGGCTGCCAATAATGGAGAGAGGTGTGATAACTAGGATAGTTGGGTATACAGAAAGGAGCTTATGTAACATGTTAGATCTAGATGTAGGGGCTAAAATACAATTGATCGATAAAAAAATGAAATGGAAGAGAAAGTAGAGGAGGAGGCCTACAATAATAGGAAATGAACTAATATAGAATATTTATTTAGAACTAATGGTTAAAAAAGATTGGTGTTTAAGGTTGGAAGTAGGGTTTTTTTTTTGTTGGTTTTAGGGTGAAATTTAGCTCGCATCAGTGGCCACAAAGTTATAGTTATAGGGGAAAGTGGGGGACATGGTTGAGTGCCTCATGATTGTGGAATATTGAGTTGTAGAAATCAAAATAGACGAAGAACAAGGTGAGGATCCTTGCTAGCGTTGAAGGAGTCATGTTGAGAGGAGGAAGTGCAAGAGAGAATGGGGAGAGAGAGAAGAGAAATGGAACATAGTGGGCATTGCTAGATCCATCTCTAGCATTTGTGATGGAATGGAATGTAGTTCGTAACTATGTGTATCGAGTCCCCCCTTGTGGTAGTGCCAATAGGTATTAGTGGTAGGAGAAAGAAGGAATGGGGGAAGACAAGTGAGTTTGTTAGTGTAATAAGGGAAGGAACTATAATAGAATGCTAGATTTAGATCCCCCCATGGACATCATTGGATATATCTTTAGCACTAGAGAGGCATCCGGAAGTGGTTGGTGGCAATTTACCTCAGGGCTATAGGCCAAGGTAGTGTGAGGTGCCTATGTACGAGGCAAACTATAGAGGGTATTGAGGAGGGGGGTTAAAAGAGAAGGATTGTGTTAAAATTGTGCAATATAGATCCAATGGGTAAAAGAATATAAGCTGTATGCCGTTAATATGATTCCATTTAACAACACAATAACACATTAACACTAGTTCCTTTTATTTTCCATTTCTTATTGGGAAAACAACATACATATAATAGACAATGGCATTGTAGCTTTCTTTAAAAAGGATACATCACTATAACTGATTAATCGATCTAGAAATATGACATCTATCATCATGAAGTTAGTGGTGCAGCAATGTGATATGAGGAACATTCCGTGTTATTTACTACTTAATTTGGAATGAAAATCTCCATAAGGGAGTACATGCTACATATATACAAATGGACTAGAGACAACACCAAGCAAGGAATTGGGAACTTGTCAATGTTATAAGCACAAGGGTTAAGAAAATCTCACATATTTGGAATGAAATGTTACTTATCACCATGGCAAAAGTCATGCAATTCAATCTACATTAAGTCTAAAAATTTCATTGTATAATGCCTTATTATGTTCTTTTAAAATTTTATTTAATTTTCCAAACCCATTCGCATGAAAGTATCGAGCATAGACATCTGAAGTCAAAGTAAACACATGTATATTGATTAACCAGAACCTTTTGCCAAGATCGTATAGGAGCGTGCCTTACCTCTTTCTACGTGATTCATGCCTCTTGCTATTATACTTGTGTTCCTTACCATCAAACTCTTGGTTCTTGCCACCACACGCTTGTTTGTTTCGATCAAAGTCCTTCTTCTTGCTATCAGATTCGACTTGTATCTTGCCATGGGACTCAAGTTTCTCACCTCTAGACTCCATAGTGGTTGATGATTACATTTTTGATAGATCTTCAATAGTTAACACCCTAAAATAGGTACATATATATAAGTGATTTAGATCAAACTAAAGTTGAGATGGGATCCAATGTGGTCAATAAGATCCATGTTGTCTTATGGCGACCAATTGTAGGGAAGATGAATAGGGTGGTGGCGGCGGCACTATCTTGATGAGATAATAGGTGAGATCCTGGTAGAGTTAGGGGAAGGTAGTAGCTACTAGGGTTTCAATTTCAAGAAAAGGCATCTTTATACAAGAAAAGGTGGCTAATTATGTGTAGCTTTAACATGTGCTCTTAATATCCAGTAAATATCACACGTGCTACATCTTTACTCTATTTCAAATTTGTGATCGTTAGCTAGCTGGCTTCTCAAAATCCAATAGAAAAGGTTAGTATTTAATTTTGATGTGTACAATTGCTGGTGAATTTGCAAGAAAAACATTAAAGTAGGCATCATGCATTAGATTGCACAAGCAGCAATCTCTCTCTCTCTCTCTCTCTCTCTCTCTCTCTCTCTCTCTCTCTCTCTCTCTCTTGCAGTAGGTGCATGACCTATTCTATGGCCGTGCATTGTGCCAGGTAATTAGGGGTGGGCATAATTAATCGAGACTAAGGAACCGACCTGAAATGGCCAAGAACAACACCAGCATTTTGTTAGAAAATTGGTCTTAGCTTTCAGGTAGCCGAATATTTAGTTGGTTAATTTGGTTCAGACCCTCTATTAACTGAACAAACAAAAAACTGTAGTGAAATGGGTCCATGACATGAGAAAAGACATCAATGCTGCCCATAAAAAACCCTACGTCTTCAGGCCGGCACATTCTCAATATATTCCACCGGACCATGACTCAATCAATGGACACTCCACAGGGCAGCAGCCACTCCTGAGTGTTGACTCCCGATAGGTAGAGATGTACCTATGGCACCTCCCCGCCTATGCCCACCCGCCAACCTCTTTCCTTCTCTGATTCTGCCACTTGCCAACCTCTTTCCCCGTCCAATCCCTGACCTTCCAACCTTCAGGCTCCAATCAGTGGTCTCCTTTATCCAGCCTCTCCCTGGCTCTTCTCTGATTCACTTTTCCTTTCCTGTCGATTTTTCCTAGAAAGATTTCTCTACTAAAAAACATAGGGAAATACTGTTTTATAGCCTTTCCCAAGGAGTTGAAATGTATCACTACACAACTCGAGGCTGTGAACTCTCCCAACTGCAGCTCATAGATTGTAGAGCCGAGTGGAAGTACCATCATTTGCCCATAATACTATCACCATATATATGCTTATAGGTTTGGTGCCAACCATAATAGTCATATGTAGAGCTGATCCTCATACCCAGAGTGTGGTGGTGTGCACATTCGCATGTTCTGATCAAAGATAAAATTATTCTAAATTAGTCCTTAATTGGCTGGAGCAAGCCTACCACTTATCAAGTGGATGCTATAGTTATCATGCATCATGCGAACTGCCTACATCTCACCCGCCACATATCCATCTCATAAACAAATTGTATCGACCATAGGATCCCTGAAGGAGCACCTATGTACACCCTGGCAATCAAGTCTGAAGATATTTGCTCTTGTAGGTAAATGTTAAAGTGGTGCAGTGGAATCTGGCCCATGAGTTGCGGCCCACCAAACCCATATGCAAGATATGAACATGTGAGGGCGACAAAGGTAGTAAGGGTTCAAATACAATTAACATAAGTAGTATATAAGCATAGTCTATGTGATCAAGTATGGTGGGTCACTATGTGTCATCGAGGGTCACTCCTATTCTTCACTATGGTCATGATCATCCACGCCCTCCGGTACTTCTATGACCCTAAAACATGAAGACAAGAATAAACCGAATGCAACATGAACTCCAAATAAGATTCACAAAGAAGAAACATCAATAATAGCAAACTATTAGCAAGGAGTGCATATTAGTCTCCTAGATATATCCGTAACATCACTATATATATTACACAAGATTGAAGAGGGTGTTCTAAGGCAACCAAAACCTAAACCAACCAATGAATCCATTGAACAATCTAGCATGGTTGGGTTTCTACTTTCTACTAGCCAGAATATATCAATGCTCTCGTCAGCTAAATGAGCTAAAGGGCTTAGGGCCTAGGGATTGCCAACACCATATAGTTTGGATAGGTGAAAAATGTGTTCACTAGAACATTAATGGAGTATTTTAATCTGAGACCATGTCCAGCAATTACTTAGGTTTCACGAGGCATTTCAGAGCAATATTCTCACCAGAGCTTTTGGGCTTTTGGCTCCAGGTGATTCAATTACCTGAATGACTAGCGGTAATAACGATGAACTAACCAAAGTAAAATAGGCTAATCACACTAGTTTACTCAGGTTTTTTTAGATAATAGAATAACTATCCAACCTCAACACCCATGAATGAGTGTATATGGCTAAAATTACAGACTCACAAAGTACTTAGGCTAAAAACGCCCAAACACTCATCAAAACGCTTAGAACAAGACAAGGGACAAAGACTGCATTGCAGGCAATCAGATTAAAAAAAAGAACTAACCCATCAACTTAACAGAGTAAAAACTTTGGCTTCAATTCTGTAATTTCTTGGCCATTCAAAGTTGAAGAACAGCTCCAACACTACGCTTCCTAGCTCGCTGCAATCCCTCTTTAATTGTCCACTCTCTTCTTCCTCATTACATACCAGAGACTAACTTCGAATCTAGTATGTCCCTCTGTAAATTATCTGCGCAAATGAGTTTAAAGATCTTCTATTAAAAACCACATTATTCCTCAATAACGAAATAGCCCAACATATAGCTGCAGCACCTAATAAGATCTGGTATTTCAGTTTTTTTGGAAAATACGTTAAGCCAAGGCCCAAACAAACTAGTTACGTTATTTGGTGGTTTGATACCAAACGTAACGAATAAAGTGTTCCAGATAGATCTTGCCACATGGCAATAAAAAAACAAGTGTTGAATGGTTTCCCCTGCGCTGCAAAAGCAACAAGTGGTGTTACCATTCCATTTTTTAGCGAGATTATCTTTTGTGAGGATTACCCCACTTCGTAAGTACCATAAGAAAATTTTTATCTTGAGAGGGATTTTCAGTCTCCATAAACTTCGGTTCACTACTAAACACTTATCTTGTATCAAGACCTTGTACAAAGATTGCACCGAGTAGAATCCCCTTCCCATCTAAACTTATCATTTCCTTCAACTACAGAGACATGCCACTTTTGAAACTAGTTAGAACCATGACTTCAAATTGTCTCATGTCAACACTCTTCTAAACGAAATATTGAGAGAAACACTATCTCAAACATTTGGTATTGTAGGCGCCAGAACCGGGGAGGAGCGGGGCGCCGGGCAGGGGCGCCAGGTGGCTGGCGGGTGGGGCGCCGGGCAGAGGGCGTCACGCGGCCGAGGAGGAGCGGGCGCCAGGCTGGGGAGGGGCGGCAGAGGGAGTGGGACGTGGAGGGGCGCTGCGCAGGGGCCGGCGAGGCAAGCAGCGCGGCAGACGGCGGCGGGGCGGCGCGGCAGCGGCAAGCAGCGGCGGGTGGACAGCGGCAGCGGCAGGCGGTGGAGGGAGTGGCACGGCTAGGGGCGCGGCGCGGGGTCCGGCGAGGCAGGCGGCGCGGCAGCGGCAGCGGCAGGCGGCGGCGCGCGGGCGTGTTGGGTGCGTGCATGTGTGTGGTTGGGGTGGGGGGGGGTGCGGTCGGGGACGGTCAGGGGATGTGGATAGGGGCACTATTTTAGGCGGCCCGCAGGTAGCCGCCAAAAATAGTAGTACTATTTTTATCAGTTTAGTCTGGCCGCCGAAAATAGTACTACTATTTTCGGCAGTTTAGTCTGGCAGTGTTACTATTTTTGGCGGCAGATTCTTGTAGTGAATTATATATAGATTCAGAAATAGCTCCATGACCGCTGTATTTTCTTTCCATGAGTCTTCCCAAAATCTCACGCACCGACCATTTTGAACTTTGAATGAGCCAAAGGAAATGAAGATATCTTTCACACCCATCAAGCTGTACCAAAATTGAGAGCATCCAGGTTTTTTTAGTAATTTGAGAAATAGACTTATGCTGCAAATACTTTTTTCTTATAAGCTCTTGCCTAGCATCATCTTCAATTTATGAATTTATAGAGCCATTTACTCGAGGCATTTGTTCTGGATCTTTAAATCCAAAATGCCGAACCCAACAAAACATTTAGGTTTACTAACAGTGATCCATCTTACGCAGGTGCATGCACATTGTACACCTCAGATGTTCCAACACTCGGCTTGAGGCTCAAATAATTAAACTTTGCCACACGTGTGAAGCCCGATTTGTTAATCATGATTTTTATGGCTGCCTTGTTTCGTCTGACCGTAGCATAGAAAGTGGGGCATCAACCGAACTACAAGTGCACCTAGTCAGACCGACAGTGAAGTTTGGCAGACTAGGGAAAATGTGTGCAGTCTGAAATGTTTGTGACTGTCTGCCAGTAGAGTCACGAATGGAATTTAATAGTCATTAGCAAATGCGTTCTTTAATAGAGATAGACGTTTGAAAAGGACTAACTGCAACAGTATGGACCTTGTTCTTCTCAACTGCCAGTCTGTTGCAGCACATGGCTCTACCTGTTCTACTCCTGCTACTGGCTACTACCTAGCTAGCCTAAGCATGTCTCAAAGAAAACCTATCCCAGGTATATATTATGAATTTGGTTGGAGATATATTAATATTGTAATTTTAATTTTAATTCACTGGATTTGAACTATATGAGTTATATCACTGTAACTGACGAGAGTGTTCGTTTTCTGTTTTTTGCATTTATTTTCAGTCTCAGCCAAGTGGCTAATGGAGAAGTTTCATCTAATGAATAATTTGTCATGAACAAAGATGAGTTTTACTTTACGCGTCAATCCAACTGGAACGTCTGCTTTTTATCCATCAATTGGAGGAAAAAAAGGGTATCGAAGATATAGAAACTGAATATGCCAAGGTAACGAGTAAACTCTTTTTGCTTCAGGTTCTTGATCGTAATAAGTTTTATTTTCAATGCAAATAAAAAATTTAAAGAAAGTAAACAACTGTGTTTCTTATTAATAATCTCGATAGGATCCTTAGATATAAGAAACCAAACAAAAGCCTATTATTAGTTCGTCAGTTGACCAAGAATTTTCAGTGGGTGAAAAAAATAATTTGCTTTAGCTGCTAGCGATCTAGATTAGTTCAAGGTCTTTCTGAATTAGTTCCAGTTTTTTCATTTATATAGCAGGGCCAAATCCTTTACAATGAAATGTTCTTGACAACATATAATGCTATGTACTCTCAAGGATTTAATATATTTTGATTTGAATTAGATTAGATCCTAAATAAAGGTAGTTTGAATTTTAACGAAGTCCAAAATTTGCATAGCAAGTCCTCATCAAACATTCACTCAAGTGGCCAGCAGACCGTGTCGGCCTACTCGTTCGTCGCCGGTCCGGGTGAAAGAGGGCGCCGGAGGAGGCATCCGGCGGCTGGCGAGTGGCGGCCCCAGAGAGCGAGGGCGTGGAGGAGGTGGCTGGCGGGTGGACGGTGAGGAGCAGCGCGGGTGAGAAAAGGAGTGGGAGGAGGCGGCCCAGCGGTCTGGGAGAGCGAGGGCGCTGAGGAGGCGGCCGACGGGCGGACAGCGAGGACCGGTGTGGGGGAGAGAGGGCACCAAAGGAGGCTGCCGGCGGCCGATAAGGGGCGGTGCGCGCGGCGAGCAGGCTGCCGCATGTGAAGTCAAACATAAACAGGAATAGAACCTGACAAAAGAACCAAACCAAAAACCAACCGATCTATTTAAATGCTAATGTAAAGTACCTATATATCTTTTCATAATTAGTTTATGGTTATGAAATTTAAATTTTTGACCCACCATTTTTGAGTTCTGGTCCACAATTTAAGTTCCTCTTAATAGGTTCTTGCTTTAATCTAACCGTTAGATCTAGACTAATGAAGGGCTACTGATGATTCCAAACGCTGCAAAATCTCTCCTGTATTTAATATGCTTGATTTGGACATTAAGGGTCCACGCCTTCCTCTGAAAATGATGGGGAAATTTCGCCCGACAAATGCGTGTGCAACCATGCGTGCACAGCTTCTTTAGATGGATTTTGGATGCCTTTCATTTTCACACAATAAAGCCGTTGCCATTTTAAACATATCCTGATACAACGTCGTTTTCATGTTCTGCACTTTCAATTTCATGTTTTGGCCATGTTGTACTAAAATGAGGAAGGAACAGATGGATCAACAACTAGCTCAAACAAGAACAGAATAACTAATCTTCACAAGATGGAATAGACCCCATATCTAACACATCATTGTGATGTCTCACCTAACACTAAACACATAGTTTGTACCTTCTCATATATACATGAAGTTTGTACACTTTTCATAAAAAGGGACAGAATATTACCAATCTTCACGTGTACTTCACAAATCACAAGACACTCTACCTCTTTTCGTATATATGTGCTAGTATGTGTGCATCAGTGCATGTACGCATGTGTTATAGGCTGCTGCCATATATACAACCAGCTAGCAGACCAATAGGTTTATTGGGATCAGCTATACATGGAAAGATACAGGGACCAGGCAAAGGCCTTTCTTCCTCAGTTCATTGTTGTCATATGCATCACCATCTTCTTCTTTGATTTCCGTGCCTGTTGCTGTGTTTACCCCATTTACGTCACCAGTTGTACTCTTCTGTAAATTCAGGAGAATGTGTACATCAACGTGAGATTTATTTGTTAAAATGGTGTTAACGATGAATCTCGTTCAGAAAAAAAAAAGAAGCAAATGATGGGTCTCTAACAGCTCATGGTTGTGAAAATTCCAATCTAATTTCTCCTGAAGACTGTAAAGCTTTGTGCAATTAAATTAAGTAATAATGCATATTCGATTACTAGGTTCAGACAGACATAAAGGACATTTCTGATTGGACATGTGCAAAAAGAAGAAAATGGAGCAAAGGTGAAAATAAGAAGAATTCCGATGGATAACCGACTTCACCTTAGAATGCCAAATCACGTCGCAAGAATTCTCTTTCTTCTGCTGGGTGTCATCTGAGTCCCTTAACTCAATCAACTGAATCATACAACAGAATTTACTTTCACAAGCAAATTAAATTAAATCTCCAAGTATTAACAAAACAATTTTTACATGAGCAGAATAAACACAAAAACAATCTTTGTCAGAATAAGCTTGTAATTAAAGCTCTAACCTTAGGGCTGCTGATAGGAGATGTGGCAGTATCCTCCAAGGACTCGTCATACAGGACCTTCTTCTTCCTCATCCAGCCCTCCTTGAGCTTCAGCCTTCTCGACACCACCGATGGCTCAACGAGCGCTGGCAGCTGCATAGAGCCTCCAGCTGCTCCACAATCACCACTGTACTCCGATGTAGAACGGCATCGTCGTCCAACATCGTCAGTCGATGGATCAGCAGCACTGCTCGCCTCCACCACTTGTCCATGCTGTGTCTCCATGAAGTAGTCGATGTAGGATGTCCAGCCGCTCTCCTCGGAGGCAGCAGCGCCGCCATGTCCGTCGTCGGAGAAGGATTGGTTGGCTGTGGAAGAGTTGTCTTCTTCGCCTAAGTTCTCCATGGGGAAGAAGGTGTAGGTTGGTTAGTTGAGGCCTTCTTTGAGGGGGTGAAGTGTTGTTATCTCTTTATATACAAAAGCCATCGGTATTATAAATGGCGGTGTGAATTGTGTATTGAACAGAACGAAGAAGGCCGGGGGTTTATACTTGATAGTAGTAATTTGCTTTGGGGAGAGGTGGCTAAGGAAAATTCTTCTAATAATTAACATGGTCACTCTGTCCTTATCAATGTAAGGTGTATTTTGATTTAAAATAGCAAACTGTGCAATTTTTCTACAAGCAGTAGTACGTGATCGCAGTATATACATGTTTAGTGTATAACAGTGCATCAGTATATTCTTATTAAAGGAATTTTAGTATAGCATGATTTTGCAGCCATACATTGACAATCTATTTTTCAATGGAAAATAAATTTAAAACTCTCCTAAAATAATGGATATTATTGATGGATGGATGGAGGCTGTATATGTTTCATAGAAATTGTTTAAAAATTTCAGATGGTCCAATGCATAATAAAGAATGTTTTTTTTATTTTTTCCCTCCGGATTGCTACAAGCAATTAACCTTCATTTTCCATTTGTCTTAAGAATGACTTCACCTTGTTCTAAAAAATACAAATTTTACGATGGTTGAAAAAAAAAGGAAGCCGTCTATCAGAGGAGATCTACTAGTTTAGAAATAAGCGGTGTAACGGTACTGGTACCAAGAGGTACTAAATAGAAAGATCCAGTACTTAAAAATGGTAGGGCTGGTACCCATATTTTTCTATTTTTAATTCCATAAAGGACATGAAGGCCATTGAAAATTTTAAAAGTGGTGGTGCCTCCTGCTACCAGTGGGTACTTTTCCAACCTCTCAAAAAAAATTTGATGCGAGAAACCCCTGTTTGGCTATCTCTATTACAGCGTAAAAAAAAAATACAAGCAGTTGGGAACTGTCATTACACTTGACGGAAGGTAAGAAGATCAAGACAGAAATGAAGAAGCCCTCTCAGCGGGTTTACTATCACCAAGGATCGGCAAGGACAAAATAAAGCTGCATCTAATTAAAACTCTGTCCAGCAACTGTCTAATAACAGCTACCACAAACCCCTCAGCTTGCTCATTTAATCACGCACAATGGATGATGGCATTAATTAGTTTTTTTCTTGAAATTTAAATTAAAAAAGAAATGGCGTGACATGCATGGTCATCAAAGGTTCACACCTCACTGTCATATACTGTATTCAGGACGAACAGTTCATCAGCGTACACGCAATCTTTCTAACCTGCGATTGATCATAAATGAACTCTTGAGAGTGTTAGCGTGCGTGGACGACTACAAGTACTCTTGCCGCGTCTATGGGCCAACAAATTATGGATAACCAGCATGATTGTTCTTCCGATCCTGCTGCCTGCAATCAGTTCAGAACAAAGAGATGTCATTATATTCGAGTGGCGTAGAATAATCCTGAATTCCCGATCAACCTGACGATATATCCAACTCCTTCCCCACCCCAAAGTTATCTAAAGTCCTCGAAGTTTCGTAATTGAGAAACAAAATTAATTAGATCATGTTTGGATCAACTAAAGATTACTAGCTGCTAATTATTAACTAGCATTGGCTGCATATATCCAAACTAGCTAATATGTGCTAATGGTAACAATTAGTTGTGTGTATCTAAACCAGCCTTAAGATAAGTTAACAACCATATGAAGCAGACAGATGATTAGTTGCTAGGTCACAATAATGTTACCAGAAAGCCAATCAAATTAATTAATTAGACGGCGCAATGCAATGTACTACTAGCTACCTACTGGTGGCAGGTGGAGTATAAGTAATCACAGGACTGATAATTAAAAAAATATGCGTCATCGTCAGGTCGCTGATATATGTGCCGTGCTATGCCATGTCTGCCCTAGCCAGCAAGGCAGAAGGAGCCAGGAGAAATTGTGATGAGCTGAATCGGCCTGGAGACAGGAAGGAATGGCCATTGACGTCTGAGAACGACGGACGACAGACAGGAGCAGCGTGCTCCTGCAGGTTCGTTTGGATGGCTGACGACTCACGCACCCCGGGCTAGGGCTGGGCACGGCTTTAGGCTGAGTACAACAAGGAGGACCAAATGGAGGACCAAAATTCACATCAGCGCCACATCACCATCCAACTTTTCATTTTCACTTCTGAAAGTTTTTTCTCTCCCACCGAGCTCCTCTTCCCTCATCTCGCGCAGCGCCCTGCTCCCTCCTCCCTGCCGGCCTCCTCCGCCGTCGGGCCTCCTCCCCATGCCTCCTCCTCCACCGTGGCCTCCTCCCCACGCGTCCTCCTCCGCCGCGGCCTCCTCCCCGCGACTCCTCCTCCGCCGGACTCCTCCCTCTCCCTCCGCCTGCCTCCAAGCGTCGGCCGCAGCGGGAAGAGGTCGGCGAGGAGGCCGCGGCGGACGCCATGGAGCGGGTCCGGCTCGGGCGGGCCTGGATCTGGCCCGAGTCGGCAGCGGCGGCGGCGGCCATGGCGGCCGCGTCGTGGGCGTGAGGTGCGGCGGCGCGCGCTCGGAGTCGGAGATGGTGATGGGGTCGGCAGCGGTAGAGCGAGGAGGACACCGGTGGGCGGCGGCAGAGCGAGGAGGAGGAGAAGAGGCGGCTGCGGGGGCAAGGAGACCGGCGGGCGGCTGCAGGGGGAGGAGGAGTGGCGGGTGCAAGGGGAGAAGGAGGAGCGAAGGGGAAGAGGACAAGGACCTCGGTAGGAGAAGGAAAAATTTGCGGAGGGCAAATGAAAGATTCGAGGGATGACGTGGCATTTGGTCCCCATTTGCTCTCCCTTGCTGGAAACAGCCTTACCTCTGCTATGCACTTGTTGTGCTGCGTCACATCATAATAGACCACGCTTGTGCATGCATGTCCGCAAGAGGCAGCATGTGTGCGTGTATCGATTGCGATGTCGCATGACTGCTGGTAAATCGTTCCTGAGCAGCGTTACTTTGCCTAAGTTCGTTAGGCTATTTCGGTTTCTCTATCTCTATTTCTCATATTTAAATTTCACTTTATCTACAGTACAGAACAATATCAGAACAATATTAAATTTCTTATTTCAGGGCGACCGTTAGAGACAGCCTTAGCACATATTTTTATATTATTCTATTTGCATTAAAAACGTCAAAACATCATATATTAATTATCGAAGGGAGTATTTATTACATATTATATTTTCTCGATGCACCAACCCAGGCCCAAGGCATCCAATTTGATTTTGGTAGGACACCTTTCCTTTCCTTTTGTGATAGGCTTTTTTTAAGTATGTTCTTTTTTCATGGCAAGTCTATCTATCTAGCCACACCTTTTTTTTTCTGATAAGTTATCTAGCCACACCTTGTTTCATTGTTACCCTCCACCACTGCATCCAGCCACTCACTTCTATTTTGGAAGGACACATTATCTTTTGTGATGGGATTTAGTTTTTTTTTTCATTTCAATGTTTAGGATGCTAGCAAAATCGATAGGATTCATGTGGATACAGTTGTTGCTAGAAAACATTTTAGGCATATTTGCTTCCTAGCCACAATAGGCCTCATTTTGATTGGTTAGCCAAAATTTGGTCTCCATTTGGGTTGTAGCCAATCTGATATTTGATGCCCATAATTATGTCAGATGCCTTGGTCATCCAAATTCTAGCCAAAACTTTTAGCAATACTATCGCTTCAACAACTAAAATATATCATCTCCCGGAGCTGAGAGGACCCTCAACTCCTCTTTACATGCTTGTAGATAGATAAACCTTTGGTTGTGAGTGTTCCATCTTGGTGCTGGTAAGCCATCTACAATAAAGAAAACATGTTCTTTTTAGAGCAAAAGCTACTTTGCAAGCGAAACATCTATCCACCCACTCTGAGGCCTCCTTTGGCTGCCGACCGGAGGGGCTCTGGCTCTGGCTCCGGCTCCGGCAGACAAGAGCCCGGCAGGCATCCAACAGCGGCAAACAGCAGCCCGGGCTCTGTGCAGCTCCATACAACTCCGTCTTTGCGTGTGCTGTAAGTGAGAGAGAGCCGCAGTGGCAGGACGGAGCTGTTGGAGAGTGGTTTCTCCGGGCCTCCGGCTTCAGCTCCTTCGTGCTATAGAGCCAGAGCCGGGAGAAGCTCTCCCAAATGAGGCCTAACTCTAAGGTGGAACTGCTTCGTAGTAGAGTTGGTAGGGTGAAGCTAGATTTATTAGAGAAGAGCTGTTCAAAAAATACAAATTCTAAAAAGAGACTAGTTGTCCTTTCCTTCGGCTCTAACCAATCCGGCACACCAGGCCTAACTCCGAAGAATAGCCCAACTAAAACAAAAAATAGGCCCAATCTAACAAAGTTTTTTTTTTTTTTTGTGTGGGCAATCTAACAAAAGTTGGGACAAAGGTATAGTATGTGTGCATGCAAAGGAGAGTTGCTACTTACTCTCTCTGTCACGATTTACATGTTGTTTGATTTTATTCAAAAAGTTTAGAAAATGTAGAAAAGTTAGTAAAAATATATTAGATAGTAAACTAAATCACAATAAAAATAAATGATAATATAAATTTTTTGAATAAAATGAGTAAAACAAATTTAGTGTAAAAAGTCAAACGACCCGCGGAGGGGATCACTCACGAGTGTGAGCCACGGTTGACCTTTCGTGATAACTCTGACGGACTATTGATGTTGAGGTACAATTCGTTCTAGAGGTATGCTACGGCATGTTGCCAAATGAACGCAGCATGAAATGGGCAAATAGCCGATTAGCCGGCCAGAACCGAACGCCGCAGGCGGGGCTGTCTCCGCTCTCCAGCATTGCATCGCATTGCAACATGCAAAGGCTGAATGCATTTTATAGAATTACATCTAAGCTTTTCAACATTAAAAGAAACTACTTTCAAGAACTTTTCGCGAGGAACAATTCCTTGTCTCCAACTGTTGTCTCTGCTTTTGTGGAACTACACGTAACACGTTTAAGTTTTGAGATGATAGAATCAGCCCATTGCTGAACAATACTATGAGAACAGATCAATATTAAGAAGATGTCTCAACACAAAAATCTTAGGGCTGTCATACCTAACATCCAACTGTCGGCTTGCCCTGACCACATCCGAAAATTTGTGAGCAGGCATCCAACTAATGGAGTAGTTGTTTATGTGATGCCCCCGGCATCTCAGAAGCCTGAACACACAATTATATGAAAGCTAATGGTGAAATTAAGGGCGTGTTTGGTTCCCCGCCGTGTGCTGCCACGCCAAATTTATGGCTCGCCACAGAAATCAAAGCAAGCGTTTGGTTTATTCTTTAGCCGTGGCACGCCATAACTTTGCAGGTTATTTTGCTCGCCAGAAGTGTGGCGTCCGAATCGGCCGCCGCAGCTTAGGCGTGCCACGGTCCGCTGCAGTTAAGGCGTGGTAAAGTGCGGCTGGCTACCAAACACGCTCTAAGACTTAGTCATACTTAGAAATTTTCTCAAGTCTGAATTTTCACCTTAATCCAAATTTGCATTTGAAATTTCCTTTGGGTTCACTATACAACTTCAAAATCTTCCTTTCTATGAAATGAAATTGAACTTATCACCTTTCAAATGCATCTATTGTGGGAATGATTGGCCCTCACTTGATACTTCAAAAGTTGGAAACAAGAAAGCCTCTACACAAAGCGAAATTTCTGTTTTAATAAACCATGGAACATAATAGTGTCTATAATTCAAAATCTGTTGGGTTTCAGGCCAAAGTCATATTACCAAACTTGTTGATAAAATACTGGAGAACAACTTTGGTAACTAGAGTTTGATCACACATTGATTTTTAAATGGAGTATAGGACCATTTTCTGCCAACCAAGAAAACCAGCCAAAACTGATCTGCTCTGTAATTCCAAGTTTTCGCTAACATACACCCATAATTTGGCAAAGCCTTAATTAGAGAAGTTGTAGATCCTAGAATTACCCACAATATTGTCAATAAGCTCTTTGTACGAAAGTGACTGGTTGGGGGTCATTTGGAACTCCTAATATAATCTGGTCTGTAGGTCAAAATGAAGCTTGAGAGCTAAATTCAAAAGGAATTCATATTTGCACTTGGAATTTGGTGTTGAACCTTTTGACAAACTTGTAGATCTCTCTGAGTAGAACATTTATTCCAATTGGACTTTTTCCAAATTCGACCTAGAGATGAGCCAAAATCACGAAATACAGAGGCCTAGAAAACACATTTTTCCTTTTCCCGGATTCTGAGTCACTGACAGGCGGGGCCCGCGATCCGCGTCGCGTCCACAGCGCGAACCGGGCGCAGCCGCGTGGCGCGCCGGCGTACAGGAAGTACGGCGAGGCCACGGCCAGCGCCCTGGGCGCGTCAAGAGGAGGAGGAGTAACCCCGCGTCCTAACCATACCCCGCTCGCCCGTCCCCGTGCCTCTCCATCCCGTTTCCCCGCTCTCGCCGCGCCGCGTCGCCATTGCCGGCCCGAGCCAAAGCTCGAGCTCGCGCCGCCGTCTCCCGGCCGCCTCTCGCCCCGAGACCACCACCACCGCAACCGCCACTCCACCGCGCTCCTTCCCCGCCTAGTCTCGTCGCCATTGAGCCCTCCACCGCGGAGATCGAGCCCACCGTGACGTCCTCGCCACGCCGACGTCGCCGCGGTTCACGCTCGGTGCACGGCCTCCTACGCCGCCGTCCTTGCCTCACCGTCGACGAGATCTACACGAGGTTGAATCCCGCACTCCCGCGCACCTCCGCCACCCCGCGTCGCGGCTCCGGCGAGCCCCAGCTCGCGGGCGCACGCGCGCCGCGCCGTGCGGCCTCGGCCGACCCGAGGAAGAAGAAGGGGCCGGGAAACTTTAGATCCGGCCCCTCGGCTTCTTTGATTTTGCATCCCGGTCCTCGCGCGTTTTGAATGAGTCTTGCAGATCTTGCAAGCTAGCCCCTGGAAGCTACGGTTAATTGCGTAGAGGTCCTTAGATCTAGGTTTTTCTTTTTCTATTTACTTTTTTCTCGGTTTGAACTTTGAAAAATCATATCAATTCAAAGAAAAATCCAAAATGGACAAACTCAGTACCTATGAACTCCTCTTGAGTAGATCTACAGGTTAGGTATGATGTGACTGTGCGAAAAGACATTTTTATCCTCGGTTTTGTTGCATGCATGTTAAAACAAAATAATTACCAAAAGTGATGCAAATGGACTCCAAATGTTGTGAAACTTGGACAGTGGCTTTACTGTGATATTTAGGCACTGTCTGAATTTTTGTAGCCCTAGAACTTGCTATTATTTACTCTTTTGCCATTATACAGGTATTATGAGCAATTATTCAACCTAGAAATTGGAGGCTATACAAAATATGCATAAAATGGATCTTTGGTATTTTCATACACTTTGGATAGTATAAGTAACCCAACTGTGAACTATGAGCCCTACATGTTAGGTTTGGAAGGGGATTTAGAAAGGACAAACATTAACTTGTATAAATAGATAAATGGAAAATGTGGCACAAATAAACCCCTAAAATGATGGGGTCTTGTTTTAGTCTTTATAGGGTGTAGTGGTACTGTGTAAGTAAAATGTGGGCTACAGCCTAAGTAGTTTTCCTCTTGTTCCACCATTTCATGTATAAATTGCTCATTTATGCAACTAGAAAAATGATACCCATACAATGTATGCATAGAGTGACTGGCCTCTATTTTTCCTATGCCTTGCATGGTATGGGAAGCTCACTGGTAAAAATTTAGGGTGTGCATGTTGGGTTTAATCACTGTTTTGAAATTAACAAAAGGTTACTCGCTAAACTTGATAAATGGAAAAAGTGACCTTTGGGTGTATAAGAAAATTCTAGAAAAATTCTAGTGTATTGCTAGCATGATATGGAGTCCAGAAAGTATACGTTTGAACTAGGTCCATTGAGGCACTCCGTGTTTAGGTAGTTTATCAATCACCTTTTCGCCGGTTCATGGAATGGATATTCATATGTGTGTTTCGTGTTCAAGCATCTTATTTCTTGCATCATCTCGCGTATTATTCATATAGCGACGCTCATTGCAGATACGTAATCCAGAAACGTGCACGTGGAACTACCTCAACCAACGATGATCCAAAAGACCAACTAAGACCCACTCATGACCTGGAGGGCCCATCAGTCGTGTTTGGACGGAGGAGTTGTCCAAGGGATCAAGGGGTTGCCTGGGGTAAAGCTTCACAACCCGGCAAACTAACAGTAGCTTAGTTTGTTGGTTTTATTAAAATAAATCAAAGTTAGGCAGGACCATGCAAATCCCAGCAAACAAAATTATTTTTGAGTTACGCATATGCATTAGGATTGATTGACACCAATTGCATTAGACTCCCCGGCCGCCCTGGCCCTAGCACCTATACTTAGGGTTCGTAGGACGAGTGCCTAGAATGGTTAGGCGCGAGTAGACACGAGTGAGCACTGTCACTCGTCTCGTAGGGTTTACATTCAAATGATGAATTCTCATTACTATGAATTTATTATTGCTATGTTATGCTTTCAATTGAGACCGGACGAAGATATGGGATTACTATGTTGAAAAATGATGTGGATGGTATGGTGGACTCCGCCCGAATCGCATAAGGCCCGTTCGCTGTTCGCCTGCTGATTGGCATAACATTGCTAGAGTGCTTATCCGGTATCAATGGACCGGTAAAAGTCTTACTTGTGCCGTCTCAAGGAAGGGGCACGTTCCTACCCACTGGTTGAGAGGAAGGTGGCAGCGGAGGCGGGTGTCAAAGGAGGGCAGAACCCGACGTAACCGAGGTACCGCTCCTGCGACAATGCGGTCCGGGAGTCAGGCGGGAGTGGTCATCGAACTTGAGATGGGACAAGTGAAGATGGGGGAAGTATATGTGGAACACTGAGAGTTAGTAAGCATATGCCATCCTGGTGCTTCTAGTTATTCCCGGGAATATAAAAATCGATTCGAATCGCTGATGCTCACCAAGTGTGAGAATGCCAATATCGCACACGGGCAACGTAGAACTGTTTGAGACATGATGTTTTATGGAATTGCTGGTCTGATACTACACAATGGATATATATACTTTACTTCATGCAAATTATTCACTTTATATTACCAATGACCTCCAGGATAAGGACTAGCGGCTGTCAAATCCCGCTATAGCATGACACTAAAATATAGTGGATAATCATGATTAAAGGATAACGACTGTCAAATTCCGGTATCCTATGGCAACAGTTTACAGTTTAAAATCAATGGCTAAGGACCTACTTGCTAGTAAGCTGAGTTTTGCGTCAGCCGTAAACCCCGTCCATTAAGTCCTACTGAGTAATTAGTACTCAGGGTTTGCCCCCACTTTTGGCCCACAAGTACTGGCGACATTGGATAGCTGCTTGGAGAAGGGTATAACCGGTGGGCTCGGTGCTACTCGCCCCGTTCGTCTGTATGAAGACTACTTAAGTATTCGGTTTCCGCTGTAAAATGTTTTGAAACGCTTCCGCATTATATATATTTTGGACATGTATTTGACTATATACATTCTTAGTTTGTAAACTAAGTCTATCTATTCTATATTTCAACTGCCTGTGATGATGTAACTGTCGTGGCTCCATCGAGAGTCGGATGTGTATGATGTCGGTTTCTCGGGGAAATGGTGTTATCGAGAGCCGAAGGCCTCTCGACGGACGACCGGGTTTAGTACGGTCTAAGTACATTGCAAGCTAATGGTGGAAGGTGTACTTAGTCCGTATTAAATCGGCGGTTCCGCCACAGTTTAGCATTTAGATAAATGTGTCCAGAAGTTCAGGTGCCCTATAGTAGTTCAACATATAAATTTTATGTTGCACCAATCTTACTATTACTAATTGGAGGTTCTTTTTGGAGTCTCCACATTAATCCTCACTAGACGCGCTAGAAACAAAGATAAATCTTAAAAATTAGAAACGTCCGACCATCCATCGTGTACCTCTAATGATTGTAGCCATTAGATCTATTATATTTTCTAAAACAAATTACTCACCATGCCATTACGAAAAATGAAATAAAATAACCCTCTAAATTTAAATTTATATAAAAGAATACTCAACAGACCGTTATGAAATACGACTTAAAATAGCCCCAAATTTGCATAAATATTACCCATCATGTCATATAAAACATGAATTAAATAACACTGAAATTTGTATATAAATTACTCATCATGCCATTATAAAAGATGAAGTAAAATAAGTCTTATAAATCACCCAATATGCTATCATAAAAGATAAATTAAAATAATTCCTAAATTTGTATATAAATTACATACAATACCATTACAAAAGATGAATTAAAATAATAATGTCTAAAATTACTAAGAATTAAATCTATATCTTCTAAAATTATAACTCATGCGAGAGCACGGGTTGATGGATTAGTTTAATGTAACTAGAAATCAGGTCCTTGAGATCTTAATAATACCTAAATTTGATTCTTTCATTTCCACTACTAAAAACATTTTCCCTTACTCACTTTTCCACATGGATTAGTAAGAAAAGAAGGCCCAGTGGATCATAACTCATAAATACCACCTCCCAAAGAAATGCTATGGATGTTGATGTCTTAATTATCACACGCTTATATAGTCAAAACTTCCTTTTGAACAATATTTTATATCCCTAAATTCCTTGTGAACAAAATTTATTGTCGAACGGTTATACACACCGCCAATGATGATCAGCTCAAAAAACATGCACCAAACACTATCGCATAGAAATGACAATCTCGCTACATTATTTTTTTTTCTTCGCTCCCCCTTATCTCTTCACTCCTCACCTCTCTTGGTCTCCTCTTCTCCATCTCTTCCTAGATACCATGAGGAGAAAAGGTGAAAAAAAAAGATCAGGTGAAGGGCTAGGAGGCTTAGAATACTTTGGGAGTCAGTTCCGCGCACGAAAATGGGTAGCTATGAAGTTACTTTTTTATTATATGTATGGACTACTAAATACATTTTAAAAACTATAGCTACTAAATCAAAAGTCCAAATCAAATTATGAATGCGTTATTGTGTTTTTTGCAATAAAATTTTCTAACCAAAATCTTACTTGCATATTTAGATGATATTTCAATAAACATCCTTTAAATAGGATATTTAAGATTTTGTACACAATAAACAATACACAGACACACAAACAAAAAATTATACGCATAAAACAAAAGGTTTTATGCCTAAAACAATACATAGAATAAATTGCACAAACTAACATAGCAAATTGTACAAATAGAATAAACAATTATATGCCAAGAACAAAACACATATAACAAACTACATGAACTCGTGAACAATAAAAACTCATAAGTGTAGGACAAAAGATTGTAAGCATGGAATAAAACATATAGAACAAATTACATAACTCGTAGAACATGTGTAATTCAATAAAAAATAAGAAATGAAGGAATAAATCATGGAATAAAACCAAAATAAATATAACAATGGAGCAGATAAAATCAATCATAAGTTCAACAAACATATCAGTGTGCTGAAAAAAATTTTGTTATATTTACCAAAACAAGCATACGCCCATCGAGATATACTAGAGAAGCAAGAGCTCAAAGATAATCTCAATTTTATTTTTCTTATGATTTTTGCTATTTATCTGTCGACAGTTTTCTTTAGGCTAAACCTGTCTAATTCTTATCCTTTGATTTGGGCTTTAAGATCTGTGCAGACTTGGCTGCATATTCCGTGGTAGAGAACCATGCATCTGAGTAACGGGTCCTGATGGGAGGCAGGCAACGAAATTTTATTTTTTTGAATTTCGTGCTGTTCGGTCACATCGCTTTTTCTCTTCCTTCTTTATTCACTCGACTGTCTCCGAACCATTTTTCATCTTCCTCCCAGAGAGTGCTCCGGCTGATGGGAGGGGAGCTAGAATGGGTCATTGTGGCACTCTCGTTCTTCTAGTCTTGTACACGTTTTTTTATTTTCTGTATGTGAAATCATCTGCTCTTTGGCCAGATGTGATGCATGTGTGTTCCAGAGGAGTAGCTTGTGTGTGTTGTCTGTTTTCAGATTTGGGTTTATGGATGTGTTGTTCGATCGACCGGGTTTGATGTTGTGTTCATTGACCCTCTGATTTGCGGATTCTTAGATTGATTGGGTGTATTTCCTATTCTTTTTGGATTTCTAGATTTGTGGATGTGATGTGTGCTGTCATCTTGTATGTGTGTGCTCTCTGATGCATGTGTGAGATGTATTTCTGCTATAAATGGTGTGTTTGCTTTTGAGTTCTGCCTCCATGTGTTCGTTTGCAGTCCATGAACTATTTGTATGTTACTGTGTGCAGCTCACAAATCAGTTGTTTGGTCCCGTTAGCTATTTCTGAGTTCCATTAGCTGTTTAAGCGGTGTAGTCATATTTGAATGAAAAAATCTGTCAATTTTTATTTGTGATGTGTCGGTCTTTAATTGGTCAGAAATCTGACAGATTTGATGAAGAAAAATCTGTTGACAGACAATTAGACACTCCCTTTTTTTATTCTACTAAACCAATTTTTGCATAACTTCGACGTAGGAAAAGATTAAGTGGACCAGTCAGACACTTGAAAAAAACTTAAGGTGCAATGCTGGAGCCATAGAAGCATAGAGATTGTGGTTCTGTAGCTGGTAACAGAGCGTGAACGGTGCATTAGAAATCAATACACTTGAATAATGTTCTCAAATATTACGGCCTACTCCTGAATATATCAATTACTCAATCTTGATGCTGTCCTACTCCTATAGTCCTATCAGTGTCCACATTCGACTATTCTTTTAAGCCTTTCCATGTGCTTTCTACTCGATTCAGAGTTTCAGACAGATATATAGGACCAGCTTCTCGCACAACAATGTTTGAAACATTAATATTTTGCGGATGGAGCCTAGACATTTTCATGATGGATGCTTACTGTAAGATCAGTAGGATCTTTGAGATCATTGAGCAATCCAATAACGTAGTGCTTCCTTTTGGAACCTAGCTTTTGTTTGAATAATCTCTGCATTAGTGTTTTGCTTAGTTTGACAAATAATTACTAAGTCTGTTTCTTTCCTTAGCCAATTAACCAAGCAAGCTATCATAGACAACAAATAGTGGTCAATTTTGATTTGGAAGTAGACACCTACAGTCACAAGATATCAAAGTTCAGTACCATAATAGGAGCAAGCATCGTCTAACTGTTCAGCTTCCCATCTGCCGGATCAACAACGTCTCTGCTTCCCATCAGCTTCCCATCTGCGCTCATGTCCCCCTCTCTCTCCCCCTCGGGAAGAGGGCCGCCGGATCAACGCTGGAGCTACCGGATCTAGCGTGGAATCGCTCTCTCGATGACCAGATCGATGCCAGAGCTGCCTGCCTGCCTTCTCCTCCTGTTCCTCTTCCTCCCTCACTCTCTGATTTTGCTACTCTTTTGGTATGGCGACGGTGGATGCCTTGGATTTTTGAGCGCCTGAACGACTAGGTGACACCTTAAAAACCACGCTGCACCGCCAGCTGGAATCATCCAGCCAATAGGAGTGCGCGTTGCGGTGCTACTGTGGCTGTGCAAACGAACTGACCCATAGACACATGGCAGGACAAGCATACAGTAATGACTTTACTTGTAGGTACTAAAAATGTCAAGACCCCATTGTTTCTCCTTTACAATTATAAAAAATGGATAAATTCCTAGGCATGCCTAGAGGGTTGATATCACCAACAAAAAGTAAAGGTATACATAACACAAGTTTACAATTATCCCAAGTTTATAAAACCACACATCTGAACAAATATACTACCATGATGTTGTCCATATTTTTCATGTTAAGAAAAGTTACAAAATAATAAGAGTTGCAGAAATCATAAAGCAAGTAAAGCATTTGAACAAATATACTACCATTCATGATGTTGTCCATATTTTCATGTTACGAAAAGTTACAATGTAATAAGAGTTGCAGAAATCATAAGGCAAGTAAAGCTCTACCTGGAGTGTAGAAGCTCATATAGGGTACAACACCATGGCCCACATGTCAGTGAGCGAACCGCACAGCGGTTAACTGTAGAGGATCTCATTTGGAAGATGACACGGCACCAGGGCTTGCACACGAGAGCGGCGCGGACGAGGCTTGCGGGCTCGGCCGGCGGGAAGCGGAGCAGAACGTCCTCGACGAGCTCCTCCACCAGGACCGCCATTTTCGCCGGAGCCCAGTTGGGACGGGTGGGTGGGCGGCGGATCCAGGGTTTGGTCGGCGAAGGGGAGGGAGCGAAGAAATGGAGCGGCGCTGTTGCTTGCCTGGTGAGGCTCATCCAAATTCAAGACTTGACCTGACGAGTTGGGCCAGAAATTAGAGGAAGACGGGCTTTGTGAATGTGCATTTGGACCCTACAAGTCAGCTAGCCCAATCCATCTCTTTCACAAACCATGAGATCCCATGAACTGAATACCCGCACGTTGCTGCAGAAATTTGATTTATACCCTAAACTATGCTAAAAAATTTCGTATGCATTAAGTCATAGAAAATCGGTAGAAGATATAAATAAAACTCTTAGTAGATAGTGAGTAAATGATGATGTGGCATGCAATTTAGTGAGATGTTGAAATGACATGACTTTATACATGTCAAGAGAAATAGGTGGTGGGTGCACCTATTTAGGTGTATATAAATCATAATAAATATGGGCTGAAAATAACTAGGCCCAACAGCAACCCAGATGATAAAAAGCGGCATGAGGGAGGGGCTTTCGGTCAGCTGTCACTGGCTTGTTGGCAGCTGCTGGTTGCCAGGGATGATCGGCCTAAGGCTATCCCCAACCATTGGGTAAAAAGTACTGTCTATACACTGTAGCGCTACTGTAGACAAAGAAACCTAGTTAAAATAGTGGAAAAACAGTGGATAGACAAGCTTTTTTAGGCAAAGGTTGAGGATGGTCTAAAATACCCATATACTATAAGCAATGCTGAAATTTGTTTTGCCGATGTCTTGATTTTCGTTACTGATGATACATCTCTTCCTCAATCCCGGCACGACGTAGTAAAAAGGTTAGGTTAGAAATATAAGTATTCGTAATCTCAGGCAAGTACCATGTGATATATTTGCCCGTACAAATTTGTTTGTGATGCAATATATGTATTTTATGTAATTAACGATGTTGGTAAGAAAAATATGCCTCTGAAGTAGCATAGATAATTATGGTGAGAAGCATCGTAATTTTACAATTTTCTGCCAATAATATACTACTTATAATGTTTCTGCCATTAGTCGCCTCTAAAAATAGATTTTTATTAGATCCCTGTGCCATGAGTCACCCCTACGACGACCGATAATGTATATGAAACCGATTTTACCGTGGTTGGAAAGATATCCACCGGTACCATCACCAGACGGTAACATTACTTTTAAATTGTTAAAGGTTTTTATACCCTTTGTGAAATAAAAAAGAATTATAGATACTAGTCCCATCATTTTTATACGGGTCCTCCTAATTGGTATCATGTAACAGTATTGTCTATTTCTAAACCGTTAGATCTACCTTTATTGACGGTTTCTATTTTTTTTCAACCACCGATCGGCCCTAAAAAATGATCCAGCTAGGGAAACTCGGTATTGCTCCGTATTGGCCATGGGGCCTGTTTAGTTCAAGGCCATTGATGGCCAGGTCAAACAATGTTTGACTATAAATTAAAATTTAGTTAAACAATAGATTACTCATTTATATGGTTTAGTCATAGTCAAATAAACCATACGGACGAAATTTATGTTGTATAGTATACTTTTAATTTAGAGTCAAACACGGTCAAAATGTAATCAAACTTTGGCCTGGCCACTGAAGGCCTTGGACCAAACGGATTTGTAGAGATGCTAGCTATATAATAAAGGCGACTCTTAGAACCGCCTTGAAAATATCTTTCAACATCGTGTTTTGTGTGTACCCATGATTTTGTATCTAGTTATGAGAAAGTGTAGATGTCAGTTAGGCTGGCTTCAGCGGTGTCTCCATTCTCCATTCCAAAATTCCATTACTGTTACATCACTATTTTGCATCGTAGACATAGTGAGGGATAGTTAGAATAGTGATGGAGATGGGGATGGAGAAACCGTTGAAGAGAGCTTTACCTCGATTTCCCACTCAATAAATACGAGCTACCGACAAAATATACAGGACAAAATGAAAGTATAAAATTGCCGCTGTGTATATCTCAGGAGCGTATGAAAGTGAATATTGAACACACCCATTGATGTCTCGGCTAGATAAATGGCATATATTTACAAAATACAAGATCTGCTTTTTGCATGCTGTAAATGTGATCAGCGGGTTGGAACTTTAGCTATAGTTATTTATTTGTTGAGTGTTGCAATATATGTTCTTTAAAATGCAATCAAAATACGATATCTTAACTAGTTGAAAAGGTACCCATCGGTACCACAAGTTACCACTTTTAAATGGCATTTACTTTTTTGGAATTAAAAATTAAAAAATGGTACCAGTACCACCATTTTTATCAGTACCGACCATCATATTTAGTACCGTCTAGTACTATATCATGGTACCGTTAATTTTTAAACTATTAGATCTTCTCTAATGGATGGTTTCTATTTTTGCAACCACCGTAAAATTTGTACCAAAATATAATATAGTTTTCATAAAATTGGTTCATTCCCGTGGATCTCTGGTGTTGATTTTTTTTAAAAAAAAAAGAAAAAAAAAGCAAAGACGCACTAATCCATCGTTTTACAAAAGCGTGTCTCTCCCCATCGAGTGACCGATTTTTTCCTATTAATCAAGAATATCGGCCATTGGATCTACATCCAACAGTTGAATCACCCTCACCTATCTTTTATTCATCCCCCTCTCTTCTTCTTTGCAACCCCACCTTCGGTCCCTCCGCCTGCGACGCAAAGGGCCGCTACCACTGCCCGCCCCGCTCCTCGCACCATCAACTGGCGGGTGATTGGTATCGTGGCCTCACGGCTGTTGGCTGCCACCACTTGCGGCCGGCGGCTTTCGCCGTCTCGCCATGCCGCTCCGCGCCCTTTGCCATTGCCCTCCACTAACCTAATGGTCGTCTCTCCCCCATTGCCAGTCCTTCCAGACCGCCTTCCTCTCCCGCCCGACCGGCGGCGCCGCCGGCCTCTCCGCTGCTGTCTCGCCCGCCGCCACCACTTGGCCTGCCACCACCCCTGACCCTCCCTGTAAAGCCGGAGGTGCAGAAGAACCACCGGCCCTAGCAATCGAACCCTGACGAGGACACGGGCGGAGATGGCCTACCCTAGGCGTCAGTATGCCAAAAATCAGTGAACAGTGAATCTCTTTACAATAATTTCATCGTTCGAAGGCTCTGTGTAGTGTCACTTGGATGATGTGTCTCATTCTACTCTGTCCAAAATAAGGCATTCTAGTTTTGTCTGAAGTTTAATTTTTTAAAGTTTGACCAAATTTATATAAAAAATATAAATATTTATAATACAAAATGAGTATTCATCGTCACGTATATTTTTACGAGGTAATTATTCGGTATCATGAATGTCTATGCTTTTTTTTATAAACCTGGTCAAACTTCAAAGATTTTAATTTAGAAAAAAACTAGAATGTTTTGTTTTCTGAGGAGAGAGTAGTAACGAATCAAAGGCTCTCATTCGTAAAGGAAAATCTGCTCGATCGATCGTCATATCGTTCATGGAGTATTGTACCTCGACGTTGCTGGTGGAGAGACATGGAGATCGAGTTTGGTCGATCGTCGTTCTTGCATCATCTAGCTATGCCTACGAGTACTATACAGCCGTCAACGACCATGGACGACAGACGGACGGGCGGATGCATATGCATGTCTGCATGCTTCTTCGCTCACCACGCGTACACACTACAGTACATCACCCGCTACTCCTATACATACGTGATACGTGTACACCCATCTTCTCTCTCTCTCTCTACGTTTTCTCTCTCTAGCAGTAGCAGGAGATCACTGGCCGTGCTGCGTGTGCTAGCTGTGTGTGGTGTCATGCAATAACTCCACGCCCTCGCGACATTGAATGCCATTGCACCCCCTCGCTACTCGCCGCAATAACTCCGGTATTCAATACGCGCACCACCCTCCACCACCCTTCCCCTCCCCTTTCCTCCTCCTCCTCCTCCGTCCCCATCGCCGCCGCCGCCGCCGCCGTCCCTTTCTCGTCCGATCGATCCCCGGCCGGCCTCACCACGTCATGCATGCTCTGAGCTGCTAGCGCCCCCTGCTCGATCGATCGGATCGGAGAGCAAGCCGCTGGCTGGCTGGCGGCGTGGGCTGGCCGGGCTGTTGTGGAGGCGGCGTAGATCCAGTCCAAGCTCGCCGGACGGACAGACGGACGGAGGCCGGCCGCCTTGGCAGCTAGCTGCTGCGTGCGTGCGTGCGTGCATGGTGAGGTTCTAGCTAGGGTTTGTTAATTTGTGCAAGGAGTGGGCGGGAGACCACAGCTGCCTAGCGTTGCTATGCCCGGGGGGCTGATGATCCCCGGCCGGAACATGCCGCCGGCGGCGGCCATGATCGGCGGCCTCGCCAGCTACCACGCCGCCTCCCTCGGCCAGGTACTACATACCCCTCCCTCTTGCTCCACTGCCGTACTGCATAATGCTTATTACTACTCCGAACAGCTTCAGTGATTCTCCGGGCCGCGTGCGTTCGTTGTAGTGTGTATCTGCTTTGATTTTGCTTGCTAGGACATTTTCCACGGAAACTAATGCAGGACGAATCAGGTGTCCGTGACTCCGTGTCACACAGTAGTATTATGTATGTGTTCTGGGTTTAAGGTGGGAGTAATATTTATTCATGATGTTTAATCTTGTCCTTGTGATTCTGTCGTCTACGTATACATGTCATGTGTGGGCATGAACCGAGTGATGATGACAGCTTGGTTTAATTTGCTGGCCATTTCATTTGCAGCTAGCAATCCTTCAAACAAAACCTCACCATACCACGACACCACCGTATTTATTTCTAGAAAAAGAGGGCATTTAAGTACCACTAGCAGATTACTAAATGCCAAAAGGGGGACTTGTATCTTCAGGATTAATTCGCCTCATATTGCATTTGCATATGCTCCCAGTCAGTCTCCCTACCAATGCCGCACTCATCACTCACTCACCTGGTAGAGCTGACAGCTGAGTTCAGAAATGCGTGGTTGGTGAAGCACTTTCTGATGTTGCATTTATATACGAATATATGCATGTATGTGCGAAGATTGTTCAAGCTGCTGGGGCATCCGATCCTTTAATTTATTTCTCGAGCAAGTGTGGTGTGTTTCTCTCCTTATTATTTGATCTCGTTCTCGATCACCAACTTAATTGGTACTTTCTCTCTGAATTTATTGCTCCCCCCAAAAGTGTACCGAAACTTCCTACAGTCTTGCAAGTCTGTACAGATGTTCCCGGCTGTCTTGAAAACCTCCACCACCTTCTACTGCGCGCGGCAAGTAAATGCAATGCAGTCATGGTTTTTATTTCTACCTAAGGTAGCAGTAACAGTACAAGGGCCCTTAATTAACTTTGCAATTGTTCTGTAGTACTTATTGCTTTGTTTACTTGCCCTAGAACAGTAATGTGTGCTCCATCCATCCACAAATAAATGGATTTCTAGCTATACACACTTGGGCATACTTATGTTCAATGGACGGAGGTGAGTTCAGGAATTGCAATTTGTTTCAGAAAATATAGAGCTTACAATTGAAGAGAGTGATGTTAAGACCAGCCAAAAAAACCGTAAAAAAGTGGTCGTTCTATGATTTGCTCATCACTGGCTCTCCGTTATCTTGATCGATTATTCGTGCTTGAGGTGAAGCTCAAGCTTCTTTTTAGAATGTGCTCGGGTACGTATTTTGTTCAGAGAGGAAAAAGGGTGAAATTATAGCTGACATTGCAACCTGTAATGCAGAACATGATGGATGGGCAGCATCAGCTCATGTTGATCCAACAGCAGCAGCAGCAGAACCATCATGGCCAGCAACAGCAGCATCAGCAGAACCATGGTCAGCAGCAGGCAGCCACGAGCGAGAGTGATGCGCACGGCCCACGCCACGACGAGCTGCTTATGGTGGAGAGCAAGTCCGGCAGCGACAACATGGAAGGAGGCGCTGGATCAGGCTCCGGCGGGGAGGAGCTGCAGGAGCAGGACCTCAGCCTCCAGCGGCCGCGCAAGAAGCGCTACCACCGCCACACCCAGCACCAGATCCAGGAGCTCGAAGCGTACGTCCATCCCATCTCACATTTTCAATCCAGTAGCTTTGTGATCGATGCAGTTTTCTCTCTAGTATATCTGACATTGTTTCAGGGATGGACCATGGATGGATGGTGCAGGTTCTTCAAGGAATTCCCTCACCCAGATGACAAGCAGAGGAAGGAGCTGAGCCGGGAGTTGGGACTAGAGCCTCTCCAGGTGAAGTTCTGGTTCCAGAACAAGCGCACCCAGATGAAGGTAAAACATTCACAACCTCACTGATCATCACCTATTTGTACTCATGGTGTATGTGCTAATGGATGTGCCTGCTGGGTGGGTGCAGACGCAGCAGGAGAGGCAGGAGAACACGCAGCTGCGTGCAGAAAACGAGAGGTTGCGCGCCGAGAATGCGCGCTACAAGGACGCGCTCGCCAATGCCGCCTGTCCCAACTGTGGCGGCCCAGCCACCGCCGTCATCGGTGAGATGTCCTTTGATGAGCACCACCTCCGTATCGAGAACGCACGCCTCCGCGACGAGATCGACCGCATCTCCACCATCGCCGCCAAGTACGTCGGCAAGCCCGCAGCTGGCCTGACATCCAACATCTCCCCGGCCTCCACAGCGCCCTACCCACCTCCGCTCTCCTCCCACCACCTCCTGCCCGGCCCTGCGGACATGTTTGGTGGCCTCCACAATCATGGGGCAGTGGCTGGGTTCGACAAGCCGATGGTGATTGAACTTGCGGTGGCCGCTATGGAGGAGCTGGTGCGGATGGCACAGGTCGGAGAGCCGCTTTGGGTCCCCGCCCTCGTCGACGGTGCTGCCACTGAGACCCTCAATGAGGAGGAGTATGCCCAGGGCTTCCCCAGGGGTGTCGGCCCCAAGTCGCCGGAGCTCCGCTCGGAGGCGTCAAGGGAAACCGTCGTCGTCATCATGAACCACGTCAACCTCATCGAGATGCTCATGGACGTGGTAACCAACCGATTCAGTAACTGACACGTTCATCTCCATCTCCTGATACCTAATTGTACCTGATTTGAGATTGCAAAATGTGTTATTTTGGTGCAGAACCAGTGGTCGACGCTGTTCTCGAGCATCGTGTCACGGGCTGCGACCCTGGAGGTTCTCTCCACTGGCGTCGCCGGCAACTACAATGGCGCACTGCAGCTGGTAATAATCATAAAAGTTTGTTTTTTCCCCTCTTCTTAATTTGGTCGATTGTTTCATGCATGTTGTAATGTGAGATGATCAATGAATGCAGATGACTGCGGAGTTCCAGATGCCCTCACCACTGGTGCCGACGCGTGAGAGCCAGTTCGTGCGCTACTGCAAGCAGCACACAGATGGGAGCTGGGCCGTGGTGGATGTGTCCCTCGACGGGCTGCGTGCCGGCGGACAGGCGGCCGTGCGTGGTCGGCGCCGCCCTTCGGGCTGCCTGATCCGGGAGATGCCGAGCGGTTACTCGAGGGTGACGTGGGTGGAGCACGTGGAGGCAGACGACGTGATGGTGCACGACCTGTACCGTCCCCTGGTGAGCTCCGGGCTGGCGTTTGGCGCACGGCGGTGGGCAGCCGTGCTGGAGAGGCAGTGCGAGCGCCTCGCCAGCGCCATGGCCAGCAGCGTCCCTGCTGGGCCTGCCGGCGGAGGAGACGCCGCAGGCGTGGTGACATCAGCAGAGGGGCGTCGGAGCATGCTCCGGCTGGCAGAGCGGATGGTGGCGAGCTTCTGTGGCGGCGTGACAGCGTCGTCGACACACCAGTGGACGACGCTATCGGGCAGCGGAGCGGAGGACGTGCGCGTGATGACGCGCAAGAGCGTGGACGACCCCGGCCGTCCCCCGGGCATCATCCTCAACGCCGCCACGTCCTTCTGGCTTCCTGTGCCCCCTGCCCGCGTCTTCGGCTTCCTCCGCGACGACGCCACCCGCAGCGAGTGGGACATCCTCTCAAATGGCGGTGACGTCCAGGAGATGGCGCACATCGCCAATGGCCACGACCACGGCAACGCTGTCTCGCTCCTCCGCGTCAATGTATGTCTGCCTCGATCATCTGCTGCATATGTTTACTGCCCCTTCATCTCTTAACATTTTACCTGACGATGCGTTAATTGTTGCCATGGCCATGTCGGATCCAGAACGCCAACTCGAACCAGAGCAACATGCTGATCCTGCAGGAGTGCTGCACGGACGCGACGGGGTCGTATGTGATCTACGCCCCGGTGGACGTGGTGGCCATGAACGTGGTGCTCAACGGCGGGGACCCGGACTACGTCGCGCTGCTGCCGTCAGGGTTCGCCATCCTCCCCGACGGTCCTGGTGCGGGCAGTGGCGGATCACTCCTCACCGTGGCGTTCCAAATCCTGGTCGACTCAGTGCCCACCGCCAAGCTGTCCCTGGGCTCCGTCGCCACCGTCAACAGCCTCATCGCCTGCACTGTCGAGCGCATCAAGGCTGCTGTCGCCCCTGACAGCACTGCCACCGGCACCGCCCGGTGACCGTCCCTGGTTAGTACCGATTCCTCTTGCTCGCTCGCGTGAACAATTGATCAAGGGGTTCAAATCAAAATCATTTTCTTTTGCTGTGCATGCAGGAGATGAATGAATGTGGAGAGGGAAGAAGAGCGGGTTGAATCAAATCAAATCAAATGGAAACTGAAACTGAAATTTGGGAGGATTTGGCAATGCGGGGAGTCAAGAACGCACCGCGTGCTCTCCTTGCAAAGTGTTGCCTTCTGATTGACAAGTAGTAGCTAGGGAGCAACACCTTGCAAGGGGGTTGGTTCGGGCATTGACTCTCTTCCTCTATATCCTCCCGTACGTCACGACCTGCCACTCTCTCTCCGTCTCCAGGGGGTTTGTATTGTAGAAGCAAGCTCATCATCAGCTAGAAGCTAGACTATGCTTGTGCATGTACCTTTTAATTCATTTCTGTCTTAGTGTCCCTCTAGTTCTCTAGACTCTTGGTTACCTTCTCTGCGTGCATGGAGGTTTATTTGAGTGACTTTGGAGATTGTAAAAGTTTGCATTGAACCGGTTAGTTGGACTTTTTCCTATCAATATTCATTCCTTATGTTTGATTCATTCACCATTTTTTTACTAAATTATTCTAAGGGGTCACTAGGTCAGCGCACAGTTTAGGAACGATTGGTGTGCATGGTTCCCTGGGCAACCTCTTAATTTGTTCTGTTTCTGAGTGGCAAGGTGTTTTTATTGTCGGCAGTGCCAGTGCCTGGATATCCGTGGTACTGGCAAGGGTTTCGATGCAAATTCGAAAGAGAGACGCGAATTTAATGGTATGTAGAAATTTATTAGGGATGAAAATCCTTGTGGCTTCTATGTGCGCTGTTGGGCCCATGATTGCAGTTAGTGATTCCACCTAATTTTATTCCTGTTTGAACGTCTACTCTAACTATTGCAGTTTTTTTAACAATGTTCCCTTGATATCCATTAATATTACGTCCTGCTGCCGACACTCGGCCCAGGACACGGCCCAACTAATCCGTACAGATATTAGGCCCTGAAATTTTTTAAACTACTACGTATTATTGTATGAGGGATATACTGTATAGGGTACTGATTTGCATCTCTGTTTACGCGTGACAAGTGACACCGAAGCAGCAAAACTCGACTTGTTCAGTTGGTCAGGACGTGGACGTCAGACAGATGAGGGCCGGACTGCAGTCCAATGCAAGTGGAGCGACCGGTCCAGTAAACAAGTCCGATCAGTGAGGGGTAACCCTCAGCTGGCTAGTAGATCCGGCGCCCAGCTAAAAAAATGGCATGGGAGCATGGCGTTTGAGGCAGGAGAACAAACACAACTTGTGCACTTGGACTCCATAATAATCTCACGTTTTCGTGTACGAGGATGAGAAAACTTTAGACACCTTCACGGACCAACTAGTGAAACTGAATCAAAGACGACGCCGACATCAGAGTTACTGGGGCACGCTATAAACGTCGGCAAGGAGCGACGCGGAATCTTCCCATTTCCAACTTCATAACACTTCATGTTTAGTGGTGTCCTTTTGATGCTACATCTCTTAATTTGTGGACGTATCTCTCTTAGCTTGTGGACATAAGAATATGTAACTCTCATGGTCCTAAATTTTATTCTCACCAAAACAACGACAAATTGTGCACGTAGAGGGGATGATTTTTCAACTATTCCTCGCAAGGAGTAGCAACAGCAGAGTTTTAACAAGAGAGAAAGCTTTGTATTGATTTGTTATTTCATTAATTACCCACTGCGACAACATTCAGATACAAGAAAACAAACTAACAAAGGCACTACGGGCTACTACAAACAAGCTTGCAGGTATTATTTGTACTCTTATCCAAACCAAAAGCGCTAAATTATTGATCAACCTTTCAAAACTTTAATTGACATGGTACAGCATCCATACAGCGTCTTCCCTGGTGTTTTAGACATCGAGGTACTTGCTGGCGGTGTGTACATCCTTGTCTCCTCGTCCACTGCAGTTCACCACCACTCTCACACCGTCCGGCAGGGTTGGGCAGAGCTTCTCGAGGTAGGCGAGCGCGTGGGAGGTCTCCAGTGCAGGAATGATGCCCTCCAGACGAGAGACGCGCTTGAAAGCTGCATTTGAGTGTCGTCATCGGATTAGAGTCCGACATAGCATTCAGGACAGAAAAAGAGCAAACACGCTACTGAATAAAGCTGTGAGATAGATAAACTACTAAAGTCAGCAAATAATCTTCAGGGTTTATAGCATAATCAAGATTTCGTTATTAACTGTGGATTTTAAAATCACAAGTCAACATCAGCACATGAAAGAAAGACAAAGATTGGTTATTCATTCAGGAATAATGCACATATTAAACAGTTAGTGTATCTACTGAGGAAACATAGGACTACATTATTGGAGTTTCAATATCCTAACCTGCTACATCAACTGAATATTAACATTTAGTCAGTGAAAGATCACATCTAGTTGATCCAGCACGTTTGAAATGCTCCACATGTGTTGTGACTTCACTGACTAAGATTCGTTTGAAATGCTCCACCTCCAGATGTGGTGTGACTTCACTGACCAAGATTTTCCCACATGTTTAAAATAATTTCAGGCACAAATGACCAAACAGTATGGTTGTACTATATCAGTAGACAGTTGGACATGGACATCCCTACTTGCATTCTTTAGTGCCAGTTAGTACATAGAGAAGGATGTTACTCCACTGCGCCAAGAAAAATCAGTGTCCATATGTTATAATTTAACATCAATTCTATCAGAATTTGGTAGGTCCATTGGAAATCAACTGGACAAAAAATATTGCAGCGAGTAAAGAAAATGAGAAGATGCACAATACATACCATCTAGTGCCTCCTGATCAGTTACACTATCATATTCAGCTCGTCCAATGTCTTTCAAAAAACTGTGCTCGGGTCCAACACCAGGGTAGTCCAGCCTGTGATTCAAGAAAAAAAGGAAAGTTAGCTCACATGGCGCTAAAACAAAGACAGGTCTGTGAACGTAAACAACATCAAAAACAAAGACAGGTCTGTGAACGTAAACAACATCAAACAAACTTACCCGGCACTGATGGAGTGGGGTTCAATAACTTGGCCATCATCATCCTGAAGCAAATAACTCATAGATCCATGGAGAACTCCAACCTCACCCTTTGTCAAAGTTGCAGCATGCTTGTCAGTGTCTACACCATGACCAGCCGCCTCCACTCCAATCAGCCTCACATCTTGATCATCAACAAACTCATGGAAGAGGCCCATGGCATTTGATCCACCACCAACACAGGCAACCAACACATCAGGCTTGCCACCCCACTTGTCCATGGCCTGCTTTCGGGTCTCCTTGCCAATAACCTTATGGAACTCCCTGACCATCATCGGATATGGATGCGGACCCGCAACAGAACCCAAGATGTAGTGGGTAGTCTCTACGTTAGTAACCCAGTCGCGGATAGCCTCCGAGGTCGCATCCTTCAGGGTTGCTGTCCCAGAGTGCACTGCCCTGACCTGCTCCAGCAAAAAGGAAGCAAGATATGATAAGGAAACTGCCCACATATAAACACTACAAAAGGGAAGGACAGTTTTTTTTGCTATTCAGAGCGAATGCTTTTCTGAACAAGGACTACTGTACTAGTGCTAAGAAACAAAATTGCAGGTCCAAACTTAATCCAGTTACCACCGTACCTCTGCACCAAGAAGCCTCATCCGGAAAACGTTGAGCGCCTGCCTCTCCATATCCTGCGCGCCCATGTAGATGATGCACTGGAGGCCGAAACGGGCGCACACGGTGGCGGTGGCGACGCCGTGCTGACCGGCGCCGGTCTCAGCGATGATGCGCTGCTTCCCGAGGCGCTTGGCGAGCAGGGCCTGCGCCACGGCATTGTTGATCTTGTGGGCACCGGTGTGGTTAAGGTCCTCCCTCTTGAGGTAGATGAGCGGGCCCGTGCCGTCGGCGCGCCTGTAGTGCTCGGTCAGGCGCTCCGCGAAGTACAGGGGGCTCTCGCGGCCGACGTAGTCCTTGAGGATTCCGTCGAGCTCTTTCTGAAAAAAAAAAAATAGCAGGGGGAGAGGGAGGTCAGAAGATATATGCCTCTTAAAATGTCATCCACAGATACAGCACGCAATAATCGCAACCGTGGAACACTAATTTCGTATCCACAGTACCAGCCGACTCGTTCGTTCTCGGGTCGTGGGAACTGACCACAGAGGAGAATCAATCGGCAAACCCCCAAACCAAGTTTAGAGGGGGAAAGACAAATCTTCGTGTGAAATTAGACGCGCGGCATCCCCCGTGTACGGCGAATCACGCAAGGGAACCCAATTGAACGTCGGGCGGCGTCAGTACCAACAGACACACCCCCAATCGATCGGCGGCGGCAGCGGAGGGCGTTACCTGGAACAGGTCGTCGTGCGCGAGCGCGTGGAAGGCGGCCTCGAGCTCGGTGAGCGCGTGCATCAGCGTCTCGGGCACGTACTTGCCGCCGAACCGGCCGAACCGGCCCATCGCGTCGGGCCGCGGGACCCCCTCCACCGCCGCGCCATTCTCCACCGCCGCTGGGGACTCCGCGGCCACCGCCCTCGCCGGGTGCATTGCGGCCGCGGCGACCGCGGCCCTCCGCGCGCCGGAGGGGGGCGCCACCCGCACCGAGGCCGCGCGCGAGGGGGCCGGCGCGGCGGAGGCCGAGGAGACGCGGGGCGGGGCGCGGCTAGGGCTGCGAGCGGCGGCGGCCATGGGTGTGAGGGGTGGGTGGGATAGGGGGAGGGGAGGGGGGACCGGGAGAGCTGTGTGGGCGGGCCGCGGGCGGGTACCCGGGCTGGCGGGTATATAAACCGGTGGCTGCTGCTGGGCCCGGCTAGACCCGGGGCGACAGGCGCGCGCGTGGCCGGGACTGGATCACGCCGGGCCCACCGGATCGGGGCCACTGCGCTCGCGCGTGCGCGGCCAGCCGCTGGTTCCTCTCCGCCCAGGGGCATTTCGGGAATCCAGGAAAAAGAATGCGACGACGTCGACGTGGAGCGTGCCCCCGCCGCCCGTCGGCGCTGCCTCCGGCCAGCTTGGGCGCCGGCCGCGTCGCTGTAGACCGGGACGGCGCGAGGTGGACGCCGGCGGTGGCCGTCCGCCCATGCGTTGGCATCCCATTCCCATCCGAGGCCGCCGGCGTGGTCTGAGATCGACCCCCGTCGGCCGTCGGCAGATGGAAATGTCTCGCCACGGTCTGACGTCTGATGAGCCTTGCCACCATGGGGTCTGCATTGCTACAACTACAGGATCTGGGAGATGATCGACGCCCACGCTTAGCTTGCTAGATAGGTTCTGGTCCTGGCGGGCAGCAACCTGGATTGGGACTTTTTGGGGGTGAATGGGCTACCTTGCATTGATCCACTTGGGGTATGTTGATGGCGAATTGCTGAAAGGCATTTCTTTAGTTTTGTCTTCTTCCAGGGAGCAGCGTGTTCCGATCCCCTTCATAAGAGTGCTTGTCACGTGCTCTCTCTCTCTCTCTCTCGTTCCTAAATTATAAAAGTTTTTTTTCCCTCATTATATACTATATCTTCTTCGAGAGGACACTGTTTTCTATGTTTTCTAATTTACACAATCGCCGAACGTTTATGTTTGTGTTTCACTAGCCACCTTCTCACTTGCTTTGCATATATAGCGCGGCGCGGTGCGGGGTGCATGCCATCCAAACACATCTGCCTATACCCTTCCCATACTAGCTCTAGTGAACCGACCGGCCACCGTGCATGGTGCAGGCAATCAAATCAAACGCGCCGTAACAAACCATCTCAACTATGATCTATGATAGAGTGGACTAACATTCTTCTTCCGGATGATTTGCATTCGCTGATTTCTGTGTCTTGTCGATTTTGATTCTTATTGGGCTTGGAAACCTATACAAAGTACCAACGCGAGCATGCCGGGTGACATGTTCTGGATCTGAGCTGATTGACACACAACCAAACCTTATCTGTTTAATATTATATATATGGTTTTAATATTAGAGAAAGATAATATATTTTGGACAGGATGTTTTGCTCGCTAGAGGTGATAGGTTTTGGAGACAAGTCGGACAAAGAAACTCTATTTATTTTTATATTATATATATACATATATATATATATGATATTATATACTCCCTCTGTCCCATAAAATAAGGCGTGCATGTTTTTTAAAAAGTCAACTCTTTAAATCTTTGACTAATAATTCAGTCAAAAATATATATGTTTAGTGGATGCATGTTATATATTTGGATTCGTATTCAAAAGCATTTTAATATAATGCTAATTTTGTATTTGCAGATCACATATTTTAGAAGTAATAAATGATCAAAGTTCTGCTTTAAAAACCGTGCTAAAAACATGCACGCCTTATATTATGGGATAGAGGGAGTACGTGGTTTTCATATTAGGATAAGATGATATATTTTGGATGAGATATTTTGCTCCGTTGGAGGAGCGCGTGTTATGCGTGGATGCCAACTGTACTATAGCTTGCTAAATGAAGTTGAGGATGACGGGATGTGCTTTCGATGTACAGGACGACGACGGTGAATCCGTGGAAGCGTGCATGTGAGTGGAATCAACCTAATTGGCGTGATATATGCATGCTGTGAGCCTATGATGCTGAAGGAAGGAAAGAGACTTGGCAACCCTGTACAATATTCTATACAGGGTAATAACGGGCACATCAGGCTGCTTTCATACCAACAGAGAAAAATTTAAAGTTTGAAATATAGACATTTAGATGGACATTCATTCCGATGCGGATGACATCACTTGTCCTTGCAGCTTCTTTCAGTGTAACCAGGCAGCGACATCGACAATATAGAGGTTGGCATTTTCTGTGACGACAAGAAAGACTGTGCTCTGTGTACACCGCCTTGTTACCAATGACCAATGACGGAACTTAAATTTAAATAAAGCTTCCTTCATCGAAAAACGGGAAAAAAAAAAAGGAAAGCATGCTCCCTCCCCCTGCTCCACGGAGACGAGCGCGATGAAGCATAATAAATCAACAATAGAAAAATCACAACCAAGCACGACGATATATGTAGAGGTAGACGCAAAGAAGCACACCCCGAAATGACACTTTTTTATTGATCATCTAGTTTTCCGGCGTTTCTGGCGATATAATCGGCATTTAACCAGGGCCCGTTTATGACGAGATGGCATCGAGCCAGTGCTAGAGTTTGATAGACAGTGCAGTGCAATGCAAACCAATCACACACGTTTGCTGCACCAAGGTTTCGCGGCTACACATCAAACAAGCCATGCCTTTGCTCAACCTTCTTTCTCTTCTTCACCTGATGCAGCAACCTTGGCCGCTGCCGATGCGTAGCTCACGCTGCTGTCCCTCATGTTCTTGCACTGGCTTGACTGCTCGTAGCGAACAAAGCCAATCTTAATCTCCGTCGAGCAATGTTTCAGCATCTGAAAAAAAGAGAAATACATGCATGCACAGTGGATGAAGGCGTAGTAGATGAGAGACGTGCATTGATGACTGGATCGTCGACAAGGAAAGGAAGTCACTTACATGTAGGAAGACGCTGATGGGGTGACGTCCACATATGGTGTTCTCATACTCCCGCAGGTATTGTTTGAACGCGTCAGGATCGCCAGTCTCTATGATCTCCATGCCCATCCGGTCCAAGGCCTCAATAGATTGATGAATGGCACCATGTTTCTTGTCATAGTATGTGTAACTAAACCTGATACGAGAATGGGATCCATAAAATTATTTCCATTTACCGGAGACAAAACAACAACAAATGAATTTTAAGATGCTAGAAGAGGTAAACAAAAATATCATAATGCACCTATCTACCGATATACTGATATAAAAAGCACAGACCGTTTTCTTTTCTATGTCCACCAACCTTAGTGTACACAGGTAAATTCTAGACATGTTTATTTCAATATCTTGCCTTTCTTTAATGATTCGATAGCATTAATACACATCAAGGACAGAGTCACACTAACCACCAAACAATAATACTAGCATTCAGCCATAAGGAGTGCCAGAAGCAAAATACTCAGTAGTCTGGACACTAAACTACAGCTTAGTTACTCGCTAGTCTGGACTCTAAATTACAGCTTAGTTCAGCATACCATCTCCAAGGACCAAGACCCACGGACAAGCTAAAGAGTTATACTCGATGACTGTTTGGCAATAGGTAATTTTGCCACTATACAGATCCTGGTGGGGTAGGGTTCTCTGGCTATTTGGGAATATTATTGTGCACTATCCAAAAAAGTTTTGTAGCAGCAGAAAGTGGACAGGATGCATGCTGCAATAACATGAGTACTAGACTACTGAAGATTTAGTTTACTCTAGCATTGGGGCTTCGAATGATAGGATTGGACTAATGCAGATCATAATTGTTTTTTGCTTAAATAAACCCGTGTCTTCTGATATCTATTGAAATTCACATTTGCAGTCGAAAAGATCTAGAAACCCGTATATTCATATAACTCATCTATAAGAAGAGTTGTTTCATTGTTTGGTGGTCAGACCAGTGTCACAAGGTTCCTCATTTGATGGGTTCGATGAATGGGTACGCGCCGCCATAGATATGGGTGCAATCCACTCAAGATGTACAGAATTTATAAATTTTCCGGCCCATTATAATGCAAGCAAGAAACATGAGTAAGCAGACACATAAAATGCTAATCACTTACCGGGATCCCCAATGGCAGAAGTCTGATGACACAGAAAAAAAGTTATTTGGATCGTCGACATATTTAGAGAGCAGCTGTCCATACATGGCTTCATTCTGGGAACTAAGTGCACCAACAAGGATAGGGACAACTTTTACAGTATGACTGTCAAGTCAACATAGAAAGAGAGAAATTTTAGTATATGCAGAGACGAGAGTTTAGTTTGAAATATACTATCAAACGGGTAAAAAACATATAAACAAAGGATTTACCCTTGAAAGACTTTAGAAAGGTAGGGCAAATGCATTTCCATGCTATGTTCAGCTTCATCCACACTAAGATCCATAAATTCAAATTTTCCAGTAGCGTGGAGTTCCTCAATGACTAGAAAGGTGGAAATCAGTAGAGTAAGATAGAATATACTAAATTCAAACTTTCATGCAGTGTCAGGTTGCTCAGTATCTGGAAAATATTCACAAAGAAGTGAAATGGCCTCACTAAAAGGGCAAACTCATAATGTGAAGTTAGGATCAATCAACACTTCAACAGGGTGGGCTAATAAGATACATAAGGTTGTCAAACTCTTACTGGCCATAACAGATAAATCTAGAAAAAACTCATAATGCATATTGACCTGACTCTGTGATTGTGCCGCAGGATATGTGGACAAAGTAATTTTACAACCCGTCTAATGCTGACCATAGTGCATCCATATTAGAACCATATATCAATACTACTAGTAAAAGAGAAATATGCAAATCAAACCCTACACAAGATACCATTAGATAAATATAACATGCACTCTTGACGAAAGCTTGCTGATTGATTATGCATAATGTGTATAGCACATAGTACAGAACTAGGCCAAAAACAATTAATCATCCAGATTGAGTAAACATCCACCTTCCTGGTCTACTGGCAAATCCCCAATTGGGGTGCAATAGACAGTAGCCCTGGTTAGAGCACATTTTGGAGTGTAGTAGTGATGAGAAGGGCCAAGCAGAAACACCCGAGAACTGAACCACATGCATACAAAAAAATAAAACAGTAGATGCTTAATATGGAACATTTTGAAGGGAAATAGTTATAAACTTAGAATAATCAATTAAGTACATCTTTTGAAAGCTGCTAGAATGATGTTATGAGTGTAGGATGAGTACATATATGGAAACAGCAGTGAAATAGTCCATCAATACTCCTTCACTTCGAGTCTTTAGTTTTTACTAATTAAATAGTTATGCATTATATTTGAAATTTTAAGAATTTAGAAACTTAATATCTGCATTTACTGAAAAATATATGCAACACAGCAAATGAATGTTGCTGATGTATGTACCCACTTCCCACAGTCAGTAAACTAACTTTTGTTGATGTACTTTGCTGTGAATATTGTGGGGGGTGTTGAAATGGCATCCATGAGAACCTTGGGTGTACTGTAGGTACTGGGGTTGGCGATATGATAAGGATAGCTGGCAATGTACAAAATAGCGCGCTATAGAATTTAGCGTCAGGCTTACAAAAACATTATTAGCGCGCAATATCACGCTATGTCGTTGTCCAAGACGCTATAGCGCGCTATTTCGTACTCTGATAACTGGGATTGTAGAAAAAAATATACTGGGTACGTCACAGTTATCATTCTTTGTGAACAAGTCAAACTGGAAGACAATTAAGAAATATTTGAACTACAGTCTCACAGATTCTGGGAGTTTAACATTGTAACAAAAGCCTTGGTAGCAATAAGGCATCAACGGTAACCTCAAGCAGTGCTAGGGAATGCAGCAGAGGCTCCATAGGGTATGGAAGCAGGCCAGGAAAGAACGGCAGAGCCCAAATATGGCTGGCAGAAATACAAGTAGGGCTGCAGATCTCAGAATGAGTGCACATTGAAGTCTGTAGGATATAAAGATTGGTTCATGCCCTCAACTTTAGGATTGGAGTCCCAACTATGTTAGCAGTTGAGTTATTTTTGTCCTAGCATAATTTAGAACTATAGACCAAGTATGTAAATTAGAAGCAGTATCTTGGACAACGACAAACAGAGGAGACCAACATGTTTTTCTTTTTCCCATGGAGGGGGCACAGTAGCCCTACTGTGGTAGAGTGAAGATACAGGGAGAGATCACACACCAAAGTACAAATAATTAAGCTGCACAGGAATACAGGGCTGTGGGTGGTCTAACAGAGAACTGAATCCAGCATGCATTGTTCAGGGAGGAATAAATCTTACTCTCCTATATTTGAAATCTCGTCTCAATCCCTCTAGTTGTCTTATCCTAGTTTATGCCCATCTCCCTAATAGCCTAATCTACAAACCCAATCCCCTTGAACCCATGATATCTGAACAGTGAACAAATGTTCACATCATCTGGTATTCAGGTAGTGAAAATATTAATTTTACTTTATAATAAAGGAATTGAGTGATCCAAAGAGATCAAATGCACTAGTGGGTAGTGGAACAGCAACCTAAAAGGACACAAAGGAATCCATATACTGTTTGTAGTTTGAGTTGTGACTTTTTTTTTTTTTTTTTGCGAGTATGAGTTATGGCGTTTGCTTTCACCTAAAGAAGGACCACTAATGTGCTGACTGAAGACTAGCTTTTACAGAGATGTGCATGGTATATGAAAACATCTATGCTATTAAGCACTGCTAGAATCAACAAGAATATTGATTTGTTATTAGATCTGGTTAGCAGAAGACTACGCCGCAGTGTTAGATAACTCACATGTTAGTTGGGTCGATGTTGCCAAAAGCATAAGCTGCGCAGCACCCTGAGTATGAATAACCAGCATGGCTGTAGCGGCAAGTAAAACATGTCACAACTCACAACAGTATAGTAATTAGCATAATCCAACATTATACAATAAACGCCAACTTACGGTGCAATTACTGCCCTAACATCAGGAGACTTGGTTAGACCAGCTGCCCCTAGCCAACCATCAAGTTCATCTTCCAGCTTCCTGGCTAATTGTGAACATCAAGCACTACTAAGATTTTAAGAGGATGACAAGTTGACAACCAATATAGTAAACGTAAGACTTAAGCAAAAGGAGAAGTAGGAGGCACTGTTGGAGTGTTGGTATCCATTAAAGTTTATTATCAGTTTATCTCTGCATTTGCCCACTGCATTGACAAGAATCTAGGTGCAAATGCTACAATGATGAGTTTCACTTTTTTACAAATATGATTAATGAACAGCAAAAGACAATGTGGTGCATGCATCAATCATTAATGTCCTGGAAGTTTACAAAATCAGTTGCTTGGTACTCAATGTGTCACCCGCTGAGAAGTGATTCTGCAGTATAATTAGGCTGATCATGCGTAGCTATGCAATAACACTTGGAGGCACCAATACCTTGCCAAGTACAACTGTTTATAGAATGGACATTTTCGAAAAACTTTAGGAAGAAAATTTCAAAGGAAGCAAATACAAAAATATGAATGTCCTCTTGAGATAACTTTTAGGGGGCAATGTGAAGTTGATGAATGCAAAAAATAAAGGAAGAGATCCCTCTAATTCACAATACTTCTTTTGTTAGGAGGTAGACAAAGCTAACATCTTGCCCTCAACAATTGTTCTCTATAGTGTGTATGCATGGGGAAATAATTATTAATGCCAATGGTGCAGTAAAGGAAGGGTAAGACTGGGGAAAAAATAGGCCAAAGTTGCCAAGGAGTTGTAGAACAACAAATATTTTGAAGATTGTAAACGAGGCTAAAACAACAAGTATTTTAAACAGAGTAGAGTATGACATTATTCCACTCCAATCAAATAAACTATCATTGGTTACGCTTTTCTATAACAATGACCAGGATTGAACAAGCATGCCAATTAATAGGCCGTCTTGAATAGGATGGAACACGGAAAACAGGTAGCGTCTAAAAAGCAACATGACAGAAGAATTGTGTAAACTGTAACTGCGGAGTCTGGAAGGTAAGTACCATTGTTCGTGTACCAAGAACCGGCGTGCGCCGCCCTTCTCACGCGTTCCATCGATTGGTTCAGAGGCTGCTAGCCCAGTAATGCACCTCTGCACATGCCAGAGAGACCCGTGGCCCCTCCACAGTTAGCTGCTGAAGTGTTATGGATCCTAGGAAATGGGTTTAATTCTAGTAATTACATTCTAATTCTAATCCTACTTGAAGATGAATTCGACAGAACCCAATTCAATCCTACTTTTCTTGTTTGGCAGAAGCTAGAAACTCCTTTTTTTCCCCCAGAAATCAAATTACAAGCGATGTTTGGATGGTTGAATATGCATTATGCAGTGCAATGAATTAACATTGTTACAATAGATACGTGTACTTTCAGGGACGGATCTATAGTGATTCCTGTGTATTCCCAGGAATACCCTACAATTTGAGTCAAGAACACAACATATCCACCAAATTTCGTATCAATCGACTTCCTTAGAACTTAGAAGCCAGGGTCAGGAAAAGAGAACGGAGATGCGAGGACGAAGTGCTCACCGATGTGCTTGGTCCCCGCCGAGTCAGCACCAGGGGACAGGGACGCTGGCCGCTGGCCGCTGGCCGCGGAATCGCGGAGAGCCGGATAGCGGACGCAGGGAGGCGGTCGGCCGGGGCTGGTACCGGGGAGCGGACGCAGGGAGGCGAGCGGGAGCAGGAGCGGTCGAGGCGCTCAGGCGGCGGCGTCGGGCTTTATTCGGGAGGGACAACGATGGTTCGGATGAGATTCTTTTGGCTGACTGCTGCTGGAAAGTTGAGAGAGGACACAGGGAAACTGCGAGAGATTTCGGTAACTGGGACTCAATTCGCGTGTCTTTCAGGATTTGGGATCTAATCACAAAAACTGCGAGAGATTTTGGTAGTTGGGACTTAATTCGCGCGCCTTTTAGGATTTGGGATCCAATCCGCGCGCTTTCCTTCAGTTGACACAGGGCACACGAATTTTTCGTTTCGGGTATATTTCATCTCTTTTCTTCATTTTTTGTCTTTTTCATTTTCTTTTTTCTTTTCACCTCCTAGGGTACACGAACGGACTGTTTTGCCTTTGCCCTTTCTCAGTTCAGATCGGATCGAACGAGACCGAGAGGCTTGAGCGGTCCCTGTCGCTCAGCTCGCCCCGGCCAGGCACCGCCGACCAGGGCCGTCTCCGTCGCCCGCCTAGCTCGCCCAGGCCAGCGCCGTCCCCGCCGGCCAGCGCCGTCTCCGTCGGCTGCCCAGGTCTCTCAGCCTGACGCCGCCAACCACGCGCCTCCACACCACTCGCTCCGCGCACCGTCTCCGTCGCCCGCCCAGCTCGCCCAGGCCAGCGCCGTCCCCGCCGGCCAGCGCCGTCCCCGTCGGCTGCCCAGGTCTCTCAGCTTGACGCCGCCAACCACGCGCCTCCACACCGCTCGCTCCGCGCCGCTCGCCTAGCTGCGCCACCACCGGCCTGCCCCTCCGCGCCGCCGGCCACGCCACTCTTCGGTCGCTGCTCGCCCATCCCGGCCACAAGCTGCCGCTCTGCCCTGCGCAACCATGACCCAGGTGTGTAGCTCTCGTATAGTGGGTTCTTGGGGTAGGGGTTCTCAACAATTAGAAGTGGACGATGTGACGGGGTTGCCTTTGGTCTACTGCGACAAGTGCTTGGATGTGAGGATCATTGCTCTGACCACAAGGTCTGTTACCAGCCAGTTCTACGGGCAACGATTTTTCAAGTGTCCAAGAAACAAAAAAGGGGTGAGTTTCTTCACATATGAAATGTTTTTTCAATTCAACTTAGTGAACCGAAGCCGATTTCTCATTTGATTTGATGCGCAGGATCCTACTTCCTGCCCGAACTACTACTTGCAAGATGAGTATGAGGGCTACTTGCGCCGCAATGGACTGTTGATGGGTGAACCAACTCATGGGCAACACGATCATCTCTTAGCCGGATGTGACCTTCTGGAAAGAAAAGGCAGCGTGGAAAAGCAAGTGGAGGAGGTGAAGAAGGAATTAGAGGATGTGAAAAAGGAACTAAAGAAGGTGCTAAACAAAGTAGAGGGTGCCAATGGCTTAGGGAAAGTGTTGGTCATCCTTGTGTTGTTGGTGATTCTAGTTCTTTTGAAGTAGGAGTTCAGCTGTATGCTGTTGGTGATCGTTGAATGTTTGTTTGTACGTTGTTTAACTTTTGGATTAATCCTTGGATCAATACTCAAATATGGCCTACAGCCATTTAAGAATCCATCTATGCTTGCCTTGAAACAGCAGAAGAATCTGTGGAAATATATACCATCCTCTTTCTTTTGCATATCTATCTCTACAACACTACCAGGCATTCTTAACTCAACCTCTGCCTTGAAGTTGTACAAATATGCAAACTTTCTTCACATGTGCCAAAAATGTACTCAGCAGCCTTCTGCCTACCAGACCATACAGTTGAATAACCTAAAGTAACATTGTATTTGTCCTCTAACTCTTCTTTCGGTTGTTTTGCACCCTTGTATGGATCATTTTTCAATATTGGTATTGCCTTCTCTGCTACCCAATGATAGGATGCCATCTTAGTCCTAATTCGGCCAGTGGATGAGCAAAAGTGTTTTTTCTTATTCAGAGTAACCTGCACATGCAAACACAATGTTATATTACAATTTTTGTCACCACAGTTGAAATATAGGTTAATATTATCTACAGAAGTTAACAAGAAGTTAACAAATTGTACCCTGACATGCTTTCCATCCTGCATCAACCTTGCAACTATTGCCCAAGGACAACCATTAGCGGTGCAAAACCTCCTAAACCTATTTTTGCAAGATTTCTCAGTTCCAATCTCAAATTGCCCATTTATAGCATGTTGCCTAAGTGCTGCCCTGAATTCATTCATACTTGCATATATGCTACCAACTGTCATTGGAGGATCTTCCCTGTCATATAAAACAGACCTCTCACCGGGGATCTCATCATCAATAGCTAACTCAGCATCTGCTAGGTTTAAATCATCAACATCATGTTGCTTTTCAAATTCTATTTCAGCTGCAACCCTAGCTTGTTCTGCTCTCTCATCTTCATCTCTAAGTCCAAGAAATTGATACATAGCGTCTTCATCCATCACTGGAAGTGCTGCACCAATCTACTCTTCAAGACATGGAACAATTTCAATATTGTTCCAATCAATAACATGTTGGACAAATGTCTGATTGTTTTCCTCTACTTGTCCAGTACCACAGGCTGACATCACATTACTTGTCACCACTTCTGTGACAGCAGAGTCAGAGAGAGAAGCCAACTGTCCAAAATGATCTTCAACATCAACAAATAAATGCAACCTCTTCTCAGCCTGCCTCTCAGAGAATGCAAGGGACAAATCTGAATCATTCACCAAGCTAGTTTCTCTTCCCGTGTCCATGTCATAGACCCAAACAATTGGATGTTGGAAACTCCCCAATTTCATCTTTGTAGCCAGGTTTGTCTGTAAACTCTCCATCTTATAGCAACGAGAGTCCACAGCCCATTCAGCATACTTGCGTGGCATATCGACAAAGCTACCATCGTCCAACTTGGCTGTGAACTGAGAGAACTGAACACACAACCTAAATGCAGCATCCGGATCTGGATCCAGCCTACCGAGCACAAGGAAGAAAGACAAAATACATGCATCAGATACCTAGTGGCCTAATCTGTTCTCATCCTTGGGCGCTCCTTCCTCAAATCAAACCTAACCCTAGAGCAAGTAAAACGCATTCCTGACTTACCCGATTGGTGACTCGCTTGGAGTCATGGTGGCCGGCAGCGCTAGCAGCCTCACCAGGCCAGAGCTGGCTGCGGTCGCCGGTGACCTCCCTTGCTGCGCCCAGGCGTCGTCCTCTATGTGAGCTCGCTGGTGGAGACGAGAGAGAAGAATGAATGGAGAATGGACCTCACGAGAGACACAGGTGCCTGCTTTACCAGTCAAAACAGTCGGTTCACGTACCCTGGAAGGTGAAAAGAAAATGAAAAAAAACATAAAGTGAAGAAAAGAGGTGAAAGACCCCCCAAACGAAAAATTCGTGTGCCCCAGTGTCAACTGAAGGAAGGCGCGCGGATTGGGTCCCAAATTCTGAAAGGCGCGCAAATTGGGTCTCAAATACTGAAATCTCTCTGGAAACTGCAGCCAAAACGGCTTATATGCCGCTTTTAAGCACGGCCGAACAGCCACGTAGATTTTCTGTGAAACTCCAACGTGAGCATTTGACCTATCGAAAAACAGTTTAATCCATTTAGATTTTTAGTGACTTCTAATATCAACAACTGCATAGTCGTTATTATCAGCATCTTATTGCTGTTTTTCCAATTTTTCTATTTTTTGGTTTCTCGTATTCATCTATAATTTATTTATTTTGTATTTTTATTTATATATTTAGATGGGCTAGTTTTGGAATTATAATGGCCAATGGTCAGAAGCGGGCATAGTACGTCGTTTTTGGTCGGATCGATTGTTGGTTTATACCTTTGCGGGCACCCAATAGCGATGCCGATGACTTTTGTTGGGACATTTTTAGAATTTAGATGAGTGAATAGTTTAATTAGATGATGTATTTGGCTAACCGAACATGCATATACAACACGTACAGATATGTACATCATGCAACGATTTGGCTCAAAAAAGATATGTTGTATCTTTATGTGTGTCAAATCTGGCAAACCATGCCGGTCAAGACGACAATTTGGGCCTCCGCTCTCGCTTCTATACGATTGCCTTCGAACACCAAGGCTGAGCGCAGCGGTTCTCCATGGTGCGTCCTAAGAAGTAGTGGCTATCTTCCTGAATCCTTATCGACGTCGCCAACAACAACAACTTGATTCAGTAGGCTGCGAGCAAATTTTCTTTGACAACGCCGGCTGGTGACTCATAATTCACTACTAGATCCAGGCAAAAGGCCTCTTCACCTTATAATTCTTAAAATTCTAAGTGAGAGTAAAGACTAGAATCATAGTCTTGTATTTTTTTATGCTTTGAATCCATTTAGCCAGATAAAAACATACAATTTATTAATCTTTGATAGATGTAACATCTGAAAATATTCATCAAGAATTTTCTCCAGAACTTTCTCAAAATCAAAATATAGTTTCGAATATATCTTTGAAAGCTTTTTAATTTTTGGGTGTTAAATGAGCTCAATAATTTTCATAAAACTCTCCTAGAAGTTTAAAAGTTCCAAAATGTCTTTTCTTAAAAGCCCTTCCTTTTTCTCCCTTAATTTCTTCTTTGCTTCCTCTTTTCTTTTCTCACAAATAAGGTTGCGAACACAATTGGAGGATCTTGCAAGACTTGCAAATCCGCCATTTATAATTTTGTTATGCTCTAACAACATGCTCAGCTACTCAAGGATGACAAGCCATTTGTAGAAGAAAAAACCAAAAAATTCTACCACAATGGTTATTTGTGACTATAAGGCATGACCTGCATTTAGAGCATGTTTGGTTCGTTTGCTGGCTTTGTCAGCCTTGCCTCGACGAGCAAGGCAACCCTTGTCTTTACTCTTTAGAGGAGAGCTGGCTAGCCTAAGCAAGCAAAGAAAAATTTACTTTCACATGCTACAAAGCAGTAAGAAAAAAATCCAAACAAAGGGAAAAAAATCCAAACAAAGGGGTAGGTTCACTCTCCTTGCTCAACTAGGCAGGACAAGATCCAAAAGGATCAAACATGCCGTTAGTTAATTAGTGTATGTTCACTCATATACTCCCTCCGTCCCAAAATAAGTGCTGTTTTAGGATTCAAAATTTGTCCCACAATAAATGTTGTTTTAGAAGATTAGTTGCCTTTAAAAAAAAACCAATCTGCATGCATGCATGCAGACACCTTAAAAGGGAAAGAAAAATCTGTTAACTAGGGGCACATGCGTCATATCTCATCCTACTTAATCTGTCTTAAAATTTCTAAAACAGCACTTATTATGGAACGAAGGGAGTAGTTTCTTTAAAAAATTGTTAATTTAAATACTATACAAAAGCAGTAAAGATATGAATTCATGTTTTTTACTTAAGAGCTATTCTACCTTTATTTTAAGAAGAATGCTCACCGTATTAAGACCATATAGACTTGTATGTAAAAATTGATCATATTAGAATAAACAATAAAATTTCATCACATTGCTCTTCTATATAAGAAACAAAATAGTAGTAGTGAGATGACTCTATGTCAATTTTTTATTTGTTAACCCACTCTCTCGTTTACCATATTTTTTGTTAGGACTATCTCTTCATAGTTCTAGAACTGCTTAGTGTTAACGGGTTCATGTAAAGTATACATCGTAAAAAAAATGTCCTTTTATATGTTAATTTTTTTATTTTTTATCAAAATAATTGAGAATACTCCACTCTAAAATTCTAGATCCGCCACAATGTATTTTCTAAAGTGATCAAAGAGAACAGCGCTCTCTATCTACAAAACAGTTCTCCACTTCTCATTTAGCTCATTTGGACGCTCAGGCTCTCTGATGGATGCATGCAGTATCCAACTATCCATCCATATATACTCACCAGGGTGTATGTGTATGTACACCCAACTTTAATTAATTATTTTTGCAATAAGATGGAACTTAGTCCTACACTTGTACCTAGACCAGATCTGAATACATATAGCTTTTGGAGAGCAGAGCTGCGGAAGCGGAAGGACGAGGCGCTGGAAGGCAAGAGGCAGGAGAAACTTATCACTGATGAGGGCTGTTTTTTCATGAGAAATGATGAGTGCTGGTTTGGCGGGCCGCGCGGAAAGCACAGTTCTGGGCTGTTTTGGAAGACTGCACCGTGGAGGAGGAAACTGCCCACTCCGAGCCCAACTGAAAACAAGAAGACATCACATCGGACCCAACTGGAAACAAGAGCAATCCCCGTAGCGTCGTCCTCTCTCTCGGGCAAGACTGCCGTCGCAACGCGCCTCTCCGCCGTCGACCTCTCGCTCCCTCCGCTGCCCCGTTCGTCTCTCTGTTGCCGTAATGTGACTCAGTTCGTGCTCCGTTCTACTTTGCTTTTCCGGCCGCGTCCAAATCTAACAGTATTGTCATTCACTCGGTCCAGAATTCATGCTCACAGTCACAGCTTTCTATTTTTAGATAATTCTAGGGACATGTGTTATTTTAAACCGAAACAAGAATTTGTGTAGTATGCCAAACTCCGCCCAACGATGCCGTAAGTATGATCCCATGCAGATTCTAATAAAATGTGCAGCTAATGCAGGGAGTGGAAAATGAGAAGGAAGCATCCGTTGCACGCCTTCCTTTTGTCTGAAAGTGAAAGGCATTCAGTACGCCGATACAATAAACAGCGGTCAAATGATAAACATTCAGACCTGACAAATCCATGAGAGCAACGCATAAATAGTATGTACTTTTGCCTCCTATTCATAAAGGTATCCACACCTTGCATGATTCGCTATAGAAAGTTCAATCTTCAAATAAATATTCTACAAAAGTTACAGTCAGAAGTTGGCGCCATTGCGCACACCACCTGTCTACCAAGACACTAAACTCTGGAGCTGCGGTGAAAAACTGTGATGCCTTCAGCCAAACCAACACCCCCCCCCCCCCCCCCCCCCCGTTTGACAAACCCCCTAAAGCCTTTCAGCACAGATGAGCTTTCAATCCTTTCGACCTCAGGCAGACAATGCCTCGCAATGTTATTGGCAAAATGTTACGCCTTGGAGTACCTGCCGACATATGCCTGCATGCACAGCCACATTAGAACATGGAAATGAAGTAAGAGTGCACAATGGTGGAGAAGATCAGAAGAGCAAATGAGTGATAAGGATGAGGGCTGAGGTCACCTGCACAAGTTTATTTAGTTTTTCTTTGGAATAGGTCATATAGATATCGATCTTCTCTTTCGTCGGAGGGGTATTTTCCACCGCGCTTATAACTTTGTCAACAACCTTCTTCACGATAGTTTTGTGGATCTCCCTGCTCATCTGACCTTCTTTCCATGTAGGCTTCAATGCTTCCTTCACAAAGTCTGCAAGTGCAACCTTGAACATCTTTAGTGGCTTGGAGTCCTTGCTCTTCTTATTATCACCTTCTTCATGTGCTTCTGGGTCACTATCTTTGTTCTCTCCTTTCTTGTTTTCTGGAGGCACGGTTTCATTGACCACCGAAGCAGTAGCAGCTGGACCAGGCGGTGCACCTGCATGAGTTAAGAGCACAGAGTTTCCATTACTACTACCAACCGTGATTGGCATCTGGAAAGTCTGGGGAGCCTGCTGCTGCTGCTGCTGTTCAGATGGAACAGAAAGACCAGGTTGGACTATGCCTGTTTGGTGCTGTGTCCAGGACCACTGATTGGGTTGAATAGCTGGAGGTACAACAGATGAAGTAGTCATCAGGCTTGCATTCATGTTAGGCTGTGATGATTGCAATCCAACTGTACCAGCACCAAAAGCAGTATTTCCAAAGTATTGTGCCAAGGATGCAGTAACACGGCTAACTTCTTCACTTTTCACTGCATTGTGAGAAACAGGAACTCCAACTATATCAGCTGAGCTAGAAGTTGGCACAAGACTTAACCCTTGCAAGGATTGATTTCGCACATTTGGAGACATTGGCTGGAAATCCTGCTCCTGCATGTTCTGTATGCTTTGAGGACCAGTGTCTTGACCCAACCTAGGCATGTCAATCGTCGCCTGAGTCTGCCCAGCATGCACAGCTGTTGGAAGATTCGGTGGAACTTGACTGGCAACACTGAAATTGTGTCCATTAGGTGCAGAGAGATTTGGCAATGCATGTGGCTCTAGACTGTAGCCATGTTGGCCGTGCCCCATATGAGGAGCAATCTGCTGGCTCTGCATGCTGGGAGTTGAGTTATTTGCAGCTGCCTGTGAGACTACAAACTGCTCTTGCCTGTTTTGATGTACAGGAAAGTTGTTTTGTTGCACATGGCTATTCAAAGGGAACGAGGATGTAACATTCTGCAATTGGGTGGTGACTGGAAGAGTTGATTGCCCAGGAATATGAGGAATCGCATCATGTCTCTGAATTATATGGACCAGGCTTTGCTCTCCTATAACACTAGCACTATGCATCCCCGATTGCATGCTCAAATCTCCAACAATTGCAGGGGCATTCTGACTATCCATACTGGATACCTTCTCATTATTCATGTCATCTGCAGTCTGGACACGAGGTAATAACTGTGGCTGTTGTGAAACAGCAGCTTCATGCTTGTTTTGCACTTGTGAACCAAAATCTTCCCGAGGAATAACCTGGTACTCGTTCTTTCCAGCATCTTTTGAATGCTGGTTTTCATACTCATAGCGAGAGTCGTTTCTGACAATACTCTGAGAAATAGGATTTTCCCTGTCATCCCTGGATAATATCTGAGAAGTTGCATGAACAGCATTGTTTTGTTCACCCCAGTTTGAGTAGTTTCCTCTTGTTGCACGCCCATCACTGTGATTCAAAGGCTTGTCAGGTGCACTCACTCCTATCTGACTCTGGGGAGCTGCCTCGTGGAGATATGGACAATTTTCACCACGAAGGCATCGTCCATCCGCAAAAAACTTGCAAGGGTTTTTATTTACCCTACGGTGGTCACTCCTATTCCCATAGGATGAATCAGGGCCAACTCTATCAAGGGCACTTTCCCTCCCCTCATCATGAGCAAAACGGCAGCTAGCACCTCTAAGGCATCTCCCTTTAGCAAAATTATAGCATTGTTCAGTAGACCGATAATCTCTTCGAGGTTCAGATCTATCCCACGGCCCATCATCATAACGATCCCGAGATTGCCTACCCCGCCGATAGTCATTTGGTTCTCGCGAATCGATAAACTCCTTGCTCTGATGCCCATACCTTTCTCTTGGGTCAGCAGGATAATGATCTTCAAATGGCCCGTGCCCACCATCTTCATGAAGGAACCTGCAATTCGAGCCTCTTCTGCACCTACCAGCCACAAAATCTCTACAGGGCAGAGCAGGACCTCCAGATGTTCTGCCTCTGTCAACCCTCCACTCAGATCCACGGTCAGCAAAATAAGGACTTCTGCTCCTGCCTCTGCCCCGCCCAATACTCCTGCTTCTGCTTCTGCTCCTACTCCTGTTTCTGCTTCTGCTTCTGGAATGACTTCTGTACCTGTTGAGAGAAACACACATTTTAGAGAAAATGTACTGCTAGCATACCGAGTTTTTTTATGTCATCACAAATAATAAAATTCTAGTAAAAGTTGTGACAGACTCTTAAGTTAATATACCATCCTCCAGATCAAGATTGATAAAAACTGTATATACATAGAATCTTCACAAGTGATAACTAGAAAAATTATAAAGGTTGAAAGCAAGAAATGCCTACAAAGGTCACCCAGGAGGCCAGGAATCTCTCACATCAACACCCACACCCACACAGTAGTATTTGGTGCTAGCGTACACCTTGCTGCTACTCTGGTTTTTCCTTCTGCTTAGGCACAGCCGAAGCTACTATCAGGGGAGACATAATCTCCTAATTATGGAGAAAATGCTCCTATAATCTGCCCATTATTTTCCTTAACAGCTAGCTTAATATCTGTCAACTAATGACTTGCACCAAGACACTCAGAATCTGGACAGAAGCACTACACACAGGAATACCTTCACTAATCTTCCCCTAATCCTTATACTTGGAGTCAATGTTCTATATAGAGGGCTATGCTATATAGTGGCAGTCTCCATGAAAAGCTATAACAAGCTACAAAAGCTATTCCATTTAACGATTTTGTAAAAAAACTGAAGAAAAAATATAACACAAATACACAAAAATTATGTCTAGGCCTCTAGGGCTACATAATAACATGTCTCTAGGTCCATTCCTTCATAGAAAATCAATCAAACTAACATACTTGCAGTTATAATAAATATCTATGTCCATTACACAACATGACAACAGTCAACAACACAAAAATAAGTTAATAGTCCACTACATCATTCATTAAAGCAAAGACACAATAGTGAGACATGTTCTAATAGTTATCTAGAGCAAAGAATGAATATTTGTCTTGGTTTAGATTAGTGGCGCTAAAAACATTTCACGGCTAAGCCAAATAGTGTTGTTTAGTGCAGCTAAAGCGTCATTAGATGCCATAGTAAAACAATTAGCAATAGCGTAGTGACATGTCATCCAAAAATGCTATAGCAGGCTATTTAGAACCATGTTTGGAGTTGATATGGACCATCCCAATCTTAGCACGAAACTCATGGAATCTAACTCGCCCAAGTGCCTTTGTTTGAATGTCTGCGAGCTAGTCCTTGGTGCTGACAGCCGATGAAATCAGCACCTAAGTCGTATAGAAGGACGATTCGGCGCTCCATGTACTGGGATCAGTCGTCCCAAATCAAGGTTGATACAGGACGTTAGCTAGGAGATTACTTGGGACGTCATCACATTGGTTGCCAGAACATCAAGAGGCATAGAATGTAGTGGCCATAGGAGGTACTTGCAGGTCCGGTACTCTGGTAGTCTGGTCGACAGGTAGCGTGGCAATGACATGGGCTGTGGCACCGGCCATTGCACTGCTAGAGGCGCTAAGCCGCTGACGCTGGCTGTCGCCAAGGCTCAACGAAGTAGGCGGCTACTAGAGGCGCTGCCGGCAGCCGGCGGCCCGGCTACGTGGAAACATAGCAAGGACCGTTAACAACGTGGTCTCAGCTAGCCGGCAGGGTGGACCTCGTGGTCCTGCCCTCTCCTAGTGTCTCCTGCACCAAATTCCACCACTATCGTCGCCAATCACCCTCGGCATTGGGATTTAGGAACTTGGAAGTCTGGAAGATGATGATTTAGAGCCGCAGGCTGCACTAATTGGACAAAGACAAGGATAGTTTGGTCATTTTTGTATTTTTTAATGTCATATAGAAAAGGAACTACCAGTGCATGGTAAAAGTGAGACTCCTACACTACAGCCGAACAGATGAAGCGAATACCACTGTAATGACAAGCATCATTTATCATTTTGATTGAGACATGCTTTCATCCTGAAAATAGATGGTTCACGTCCCTTGGTTCTAATCCATTGTCTCGAAGATGTATACCCCACTTGTACCAGAAATTTTAGAAGTATCGATCCACGTCTAGTGTTCCTTGACCCCTATCATACACAACTTCATGACTTAGGGCATTAACCCTCCTGTTGTCCTCATAGGACTCGTCCTTCTATCTTCACAGCACTCAGTGGTAGCGCACATGACACATCGATGGGTTTGCTATGTCAATGAAAGACAGAGTCTCAGCAGTGCTAAGGCTGATTTGTTGGTGTCAGCGTCCCTCCCCACCCCACCCCCACAAGAGAGAGTCGCTGAGCAACTAGCAACGTACTCTGTCTCACGAAACAAGAGTGCCACCACCTTATGTTTGAGAGCATGCCAACTCACCAAGCCGCCGTATGTGCTCTTCCTTCTATCAACATCGCCGACAAGGTGTTGTACCCGACAAGCTGTGTCTGATGTCCTCTTGTAGTGGCAACTGAGACTTTGAGTCCCAGCCATATAGGCAGAATTCTCTTCACCACCATGTGTATGCCGATCCATGAAGTGACTCACATACCCTAGACTAAAAGCAAGATCCGGCCACATGTGGATGAGATAGCGGAGGCTACAAATGATCCTCCAATACAGAGTGACATCCACCCACGCATAGTGCTGTCATGACTCAGCTTCAGCCGCTCCTCAGTAGGGATGTGTACAGGATTGCAGTCCCGCATCCCCGCCATCTCCAAGATGTGCTTGCATAGCGCACCTAGCACAACGTGATGCCACTGCTGCTCTGTTGCACCTTAATGGAAAGGTACTTCCTAAGCGATTAATCCTAAAGTCATGAACCTTAATCTCTTCCTAAGCGGTTAATCCCACGCTTCGGTTGATCCAGTGATATTGAGTCATCCGCATAAGCACGAGGAGCTGGAACGAGTCGCCATGTCTGCCTTCTGTGTGCTCTACTCAAACCCAAGAGCTCCAATCTCGTGTGTAGCTTACAGCAGCCGCACAAATTTTAGAAGTGTCGTGAGTGGATCAAATTGGCACCAACAAGACCCCGCGAGTGCAGTCGCATCAGTTCTAGACTTCTAGGTGAGATAGACGCTGGAAATCCCCAGTAAGCACAGCACTCCTGCAAATGGGCACGCACAGGATTCGACCCAGCGTTCATAGGTCCAACCTGTGAGGCAGGGATGGCCCATGGGTTGATGTAGTTGAACACATGCTCCATCAAGAACTCGTTACGTGCTGATCCGCTGCCTACTAGTGAACCCTATCCCATCCAGCGCCCTCGTCGCAAACAATGTCGAAAAAGATAAGACAGTGCCAATATGTTGAGGAGTGTCTCAATGGGGAGCGAGACATATTACATATACAAACTTGGGTGGGACAACCCGTAGGTACTTTACCACGATCTTGTCGTTGTCGACCTTGTCACCAAGGACCTCCAGCTGGTGGATGATTCCGGTAAGGCGAATGGCAAAGCTGTCAACCAAGCCACCATCACGGAAGGTGATAGGCTCATACTACTTCCTCAGCTTCTGGGCAATCGTCTTGCAAGAGCGCTCGAAGCTGATGCGCATCATCTTAATCGGCATCAAGGCCTCCTTCGCCATCTTTCTCACAATGGAGGGGGCATCTCCGGTGGGACTACCCACAGGATGGCCTCCATTGCAAACCTATCATCCAACCTATCCACTCCGAACTAGTCCATGACCTCCAAGAGCCAGATACTTCAAGCATCACCACCGACTGCTTGGTGTAGTTGTCCATGACCTCCAAGATCCGTTCTCCGCCATGATGCCCTAGTGATAGATACCAATTGAAAGACAAAGGTCACCAAGAACCTCTCACAAGAACACCAACCTACACTTGGTAGAATTTGGTGCTGTTGTACACTGCTTTGCTGCTGTTCTGAATTTCCTTCCACCTAAGCACAGCCGCAGCTACCATCAGGGGAGAGATCTCCTAATTAGTGCAGTAGATGCTCCTATAATCTGCCAATTATTTTCCCTTAACAGCTAGCTGAATGATTGTCAACTAATGACTGCACCTAGACACTGAGGACAGGAATGCCACCCATAGGATTACCTCCAAGAAAGATCTGCATTTTTCAACTCCTTGCTCCTAGTTCTTAGTGCCAGGAATACATGTTTCTTATGTACAAATATAGGTGGTCAGACCGGAACAGGAAACCTAATGCAGAAAAATTGCCCTCTACTTTCATTTATTTTTACAGAATACGCATAAATCCCGTCTCAGATGCTTCCATGATCAAAATTTGACTCAAACATAGCATCTAAACTTGTTTACACACTATACGCAGGGAACACATGACCAAAATGCCAATACTTGCATGGTCAATAAACATTCAAACATACCTGCGTGATCTGTTCCAAACCCCTCTTGGAGATGGACTGCGACTGCACTGCCTCCATGCATCTGAATCAGAAGGCACCCTAGAAGAATAACCACGGCTACGAGCTGTACCCCACCCATCACCACGTGCCCATCCATCGTCACGTCTTCGGTCATCTGCATATCTGTTCAGGCCTTGGTTACCACCTGCCTTGTTCCACTCATTACTGTCACGCTCGTCAGTCGTTCTAAGAGGCTGTGATCTTTCAGAGGATGGTTTAGCTTGCATTTCCTTGGTGTCTTTATTGAACCCATCAGATTGTTCCTTCTCATGTCCAGAACCACCATGGTGCAGCGAGGTGTCATGTTTTGGATGTGAATCTCGACCTTTATGGTGAACACCAGTCTTATCAGGAAGAGACTCATCTTCACTGATCTCAACTATCTCATGAGATGGTTCTTTGGCATCCCACTTGGAACGCTGTTTCCTAGCATCGTCAATCATTCTGACCTTCTTTTACTAATCTAATCTGAAAATATATGGATGTCAAGTATTTCCAAGTGCCTCCTTCGTCCTCGAAAAAGAATCTTCTCAATCTCTGAAATAGCCAAGGAATATGTATATAGTTACAATTAATCAAAGAACATACTGCTATAAAAGCTTGAGAAGCTAGGGACACATCCGATAGTAACTGAGAGGAAGATGAATTATGAAATTATCCCCTAAAGCCCTGAGATTCAAAATCTTCAAATCAAAACTGTACTAAGTTTGCAAGTCGAAACCACTTGAAGCCAATTTACAATTATCTAACTATGAATGGCAGGATGTGGACAAGTATGATACCTGCCTTGGCAGCTGTTTGTTATTCACATATTGGGCAGTGAATCCTAATTCCTAAATCCTTAAAGGTCCGTGACTCTAGCCCTCAAAGCCTTCAATGGGTGCAACCCAAAACTGAACATCACTAACAGAAAAACTGCTAAGCAAGAATGCAAATGAGCAGACTTCAAGAACGAAAAGATAGTGCAGCATCTGAGTCAGCACTGTGGCCAAGCCCAATCAGGAGATTGTCTACTCCCTACTTTCCAAATTATAGGCCACTTTAGCTTTGTCCTCGGTCAAACTCAAACCTATCTAACATTGACATTGAAAAATATATTAGCGCTCAACAATACCAAACTAGTGCACTCTCGAAACAAATTTCATGATGCGTTTCATGAAACTAATTTGGTGTTGCAGATGTTAGTGCATTTTTCTACAGACTTGATCAAAGTTCGAGAGGTTTGACTTTAAATAAAACCAAAAAGGTCTATAGTTCAGAATGGAGGTCAACACAGATTGGAGGAAACACAAGGCCACAAGGGGCACCACATAATCCAGGGGAACAGCCAGTTGCACCTTCTTCAATGCCATCAAGGTCAAGCCAAATGGGCATCACAGCATTTTTGACAGAGCGGGAACTATGGGGCTGATTGGTTCACGGCCAAAATTGTGGCCCAAGTTTGGCCATGGCCAATGTAGTTCACTTTTGAACTAGATTGGCCATGGCCAAACTTTGACCACAAATTCGGCCATGAACCAAACAGGCCCTATCTGACTCATCAGTACTTTTGTCATGGGCCAAGGGAGGGCTGCTGCAGGGCCCAAGGAGGGGCTGTGGCAAGGCCCTCAAGGGATGGTTAGATAAGGTAATTAGGGAAAAGATTAGATCTATTGCTTAGGGCCCAAGTAACAATCCCATCTCTATCCATAACAACTTTTATGCAGGAAATTCCACAACCAAGGATTATCACAAACAATCGATTTCCATTCGCCATGGTATAGCCCAGTCTAGACGCATCAAAGAAATTTCTTTTTTGCAACTTTTCTCATACAATTAGTTTCCCAATCAAGACACATCAAAGCAAAATAGTTTTGTAAACTTGTCACAATACAACTCAAATAAGCCATACATCTTATACAAATAAAAAGACTACAGTGCATGGTTTCTACACTCTAAACATTTACAAACTTAGTTCTGCCTATCATGGAAACATTTCAAGCAGCAACTGCAGAAATCTTGGGATGTTGGGCATCAACAAGTTGCATCAAAATTTTCTCCCTCAATTATTGAGTTCCAGCAGTTTTGCCAAAACTTGGTGGATGCTTAAGGTTCGTTGCTACTGGCTCTGATTGTTGTGACCTGGGCGCTGGTATTTTTAGCATTAAACTGAAGTTTCTCCCTCAATTGCTGTTTTCCGACGGCTTTTCCAACTTGGTGGCAATTAACATTTCATTTGTTTCTTTAGAAATTGCTAGCTACAGTCTTGAGGCTAAACCAAAAGGCCAGTAACTCCAAAAGGTGGCATTTACAAAATCCTTCCTGCATATGAGAAAGATAATTCTATCAGCTCCCATGAATTCCTTCTGTTTTCAAGTTATGACAACCGTCTCCCAATGACATCTCTAGGCGCAGGACAACCATAAGGTTATATTGCCTAAAGAACCCACGGACCATTGTAAATGGTGTTTCCTCAAAGTCAAATTAATAAAGTAGGACTGCTAAAAGATTTGTTTTTTTAAGACTCACATTATCTACAACAATCTGGCACAGTATTTCCTAAGGTTAAACACATGTTCTTGGCACAGTATTTCCTAAGGTGAAACACATGTTCTTGGCACAGTATTTCCTAAGGTGAAAGTACAGACAACCAATTCAGCATATGATAGTCACAAACAAATGTTGAGCATCCAAACAAATATCCAGTAGGGACAAAACTATAATGGTCCGTTGGATTTTATTTGTCAATTAAGTACATATTACCCAGAGAGAGAAATAGAGAGTAACATAGACACCAACCTGAGATTGTACTTGGTGATGAGCCAGACCGGCAGGCACCAGTGCACCACAGATCTCGATCTCCCAAGGAAATCACGACACCTTACCACGCTTACTTTCCATCTGACAGATAAGGTACAGAGATCAGCTCGTTATATAAACTATGAAAGACTTCAAATTGATCGATGAACACAAAGCTTGACACTGAAAAACTGACAACAAATATATCTCGTGTCTGAGCCTGACTACGTGTGACTTACCGGTCTAACCTCAATGGCAAAAAAAGAAGAGACTTTGTGTCAACCAAAGCGAGCAATTGCTCTCGCAATGCAATGCGAAGGCCTAATCCGGGTGCACAGCCTATCAGTACCAGAAAGGAGGGAGATTTAACAACAGGTTCAGACTAAAGCGCCTAATCACTGGGGTTTACAACAAGAATGCCAGAACGACGGAACTCAGCCTAGGGTACGCAATTCGAAGCGATCCGTGCCAACCGCGGCAGAAAAACCCACGACAATCCAGCCCTTCCGTTAAAAAAGAGGGGAACGCGCGTAAACCCTAGAGCAAATCTCAAGCACCCCGGCGGGGGGGTGCAAAAATCTCGGCTCTTGTAGAAATAAAGGACCGAAATTCAGGGTGGGGCAAGGGGATGCCTAGCTTCGGAGCGACGAAAAGAGAGAGGACGGGTGGATTCCGCGGGGGCACAAACTTGGAATCCGTCGGTGCAAAGCAAAAAGGTTAGGGTTCCTTACCGCCTGGCGAAGGCACCGCGGCCGGATCCCCTCCACTCAGCGCCAGCCCAGTGGCGAGAGAGGAGGAAAAGGAGGACGGCGAATTCCTTGGAGGCGAGGCAGAGGCGGCGCTTTGCGGCGGCAGGGGGAGGCGGCCGGCGGCGGTAGGAGGGGAGGGGAACGGGGAGACCGGGAGAGCGCAGCGGCCAGAGCGGGTCGATTCGATTCGTTAGGGCTGCAGCGAGCGACGAGGTTACTGCTTCTTTATTTTTTCCCAGCTCGAATCGGAAAAAAGCAGTCGCCCCGTCGGAGGAGGGCACGTGCAGTGCAGTACTCGACGGCTCAGATGTGCTTTCTGATTCGTGCTAGAAATCATTTTAGGGCTCAGGAACGCTAGGAGGTTGAAATTTAAGAAATCTATAGAAATCTCTAAGCGTGTAGAGGATCTTTTCTGTAGCTCCTGTAGATCAACAGCCGCCTCCTTCCCGCAAGACTTAGCTGCCTGTAGATCAGCAGTCCCGCACGTGAACAGTACGCTCCCTCTGCTTTTCCTTACCGCGGCCGCCTCACTGCCCTGCGCTCCTCCACCACGCATCGGCCACCTGATGCGCCGCCCACCGCCGAGCAAGGCCACCGCTCCATCACCCGTGCCCGAGCGCCGCCGGTGGGACCTCCGCGCCCGTCCGCCCCTACCCCGCCAGGAGCTCCGCGTGGCCGCTACGGAGAGAGCCAGTGATGGAGGCTGCTGCGGAGGGGGGCGGCGATGGCGCGGCTGCAGGCGGAGGTGGCAGGCCAGCCTCCCTCGATGCCGGCCCCTCCTCCGCCCGATGGACCGCCGCCGGGCCCTTTCCCGACGAGCCGCCGGCCGGCCCCGCCCTCCTCCGTGCGGCGAGCCGCTCGCCGTCGCCGCGACCCCGCCCTCCTCCTCACAGCCGGGCCCCCTCGGCGAGCGCGTCGCTGCGCACTGTGGCCACGGTCCGCCCTCCGCTGCGCAGCGGACCGCCTTCACGAGTGTGTCGCCGCACGCCGTCCCCGTTGCCCCGCCCTCCTACACGGTGGGGGCCGCCTCGGCAAGCGCGTCGCCGCACGCCGTCCCCATGGCCCCGCCCTCCTCCCCACTGCGCGCCGTCTCGGCGGGCGCGTCGACACGATGACCCTCGCAGGAGCGCGCCCGCGCCGCGCTTGCATCCATAACGAGGTTGTTCGCGGCAGGTAGCGCGATGCTCACCGACGACCTCCGCCGCCGCGACCGCCTAGCCCTCTGGCGTGCCCGATTGCCCACTTCGCGCCGCCGAGGCTGCCCCACGCAAGCGCGGGGGCACCTGCTAGTAGAATGAATACACCGTTGGAGATGGCCACGTGTATATGGTGTGTTTTATTGGAGAATGTGAAATGAAATGGATTTCATCTCAAATTTCATCACTGGAATGGAATGGCAGTCGGCAAGACGACTCGGATGCACCCCATGCCCCATCACTTGCTGCTCACTCCCTCTCCGGTTCTCTCAATCTGTGCAGAAAAGTGGGGACTGCAGGAAAGCCAGCCGCCCAAGCTCCATGGAGCCACAACCAAGCTCAAGCAAAAAGGGAAAGAAAGGCACATGAAAAAGGTGCGATTGATTTTTTTATTTATGTATTCCGAACATAGCTAATTTACTTCAATGTGAATTCGATTATTTATTTTAGATCTGAAGAGCTATTTTAGTCCATCCAGTAGCACAAACCCAAGCACTTATGGAAGTGGAGTTGGTAATGCCACAACTGAGGAGGAAGAGATGGTGGAAACTCATTTGGATAACACCAATACCATAGGCCAAGAGGATGTCGTACCAATGCCGGTTGAGGAGGCTCAAGGTTAAGATGTAGGTACCAATGAAAATGATCAAGGTGCAATAACTGAGTTCAATCGGGATCATATCATGTCTGATCCGGGTCTTCGGATCTCAATTGATCAATTTGGTCCTAATATTAGAAATGAAATTAGGAGGACTTTCATGGAACGAGGTCCAACTCAACCAAGTCGTCATATTTTTCCTAAATGAGAGGATAAAAGTTGCTTTGAAAGAGAATGGTTTGAAAAATATAATTGACTAAAGATTATTGCCTTGTCGGGCTAGGCAACATTAATTGGGCTAGCATGAAGATGGGCCACCGCGGGACATAGGAGATGGGCGTAGGGCTTATATACATAGCATTTTGATTGTTTGGTGTCGTGCATATGAGATCCCAAGCCGAGCTGAGAACATCGGTACGACCGAAGTCAAAATGAGGAACTGAAAAACTGTTCGGTTCAGTTTAGTTTTTGGCGGTTTGTAAAAAATCGCCGGCCCACTCCTGATAATAGTGTGTGTCTATAGCACATTTAGACGTTTTATCTCGGAAAAAGTCTACGTAATCTCCTTCCGTTTAAATGGTAGTCTACTTCACTCCTGCAACTACAAAACCTGATATATAACACCATAAACTTTGTAATATCGGACAAATAACCCATGGGTGGTCTTGGAGTCCAGTTCTTGGTGACATGGCACTGTGGCCCCACATGTGAGTATATTTTTTTCTCCATCTTCCTCACTATTGTAGCATTGGGCGCACGAGCGCAGCACCCAAGACAACGTTGGACATGACATTGCCCGTGAGGTCACACTACAAAAAAATAGTATTTTTTCGTGGGTCAAACTAATTTCGTCTGCTTGCCCACGAAATTATTTGAGTTATATCCGTCGGTCCCGGAACCGACGAAAATAACCTTATTTTCGTCAGCCACGTGTACAAACTGACGAATATATGTGTAAATTCGTCGGCCTGAACATTAGGCAAACCCCCCCTCCCTGGCCTCTCCCCCTCTGTTAGCGCCCCTGGGGACCCATACCCTAGAGACACCTGGAGCCTCGTCATAAGCCAAAGAGAACATGAGATTGTGGGCTCAGGTGGCTGGTCCCACGGTAGCAAGGCTATCATAAGAACAGGCCAAAGCCATGCATGCCGACACGTGGCGGCAGGCTGTCCAACCCCCGGCGGCTCCCAGAGAACCCCGGTTGGAGTCTGCTAGAGGATAAGGGACCGCCACATACTCCATTAAATAAGGGAGAGAAGGCGGGTCAGAAAGTAGACTGGCATGACGTGCCGGTTGTGCCACGCCCGCGTCAAACGGGATGGAACAATAAGGAGCCACTCCGTTGTATGTACGAGTGGATTGCTACAGAAGACATAACGGTACGCCACCGTCATGCTCGGGCGGCGCACGATGCAAGTGGAGCATGGCAGTCATTCCAAGGAAAAGTAGAAGACCCTGTTCAAGGGCAAGGCGCACCAAGAGCACCCTGGCAGTCCTGTGCTACCTACTCTGTACTTCCCCCTCTACCTTGGTATATAATAAAAGGGAAGGGGGGCACCTAGAACACACACACACGCACATCCAGTCTACCTTCAACCTTGCTTGCACACTCTCCTCCAGAGTTCATCCTCTTGGGTTATAACTTGTGTTCTTCATTTTATATCGAGATCGCCTCAAAAGGACGTAGGGTATTACACCATATCGGTGGCCGAACCTCTCTAAACCTTGTTAGTTTCCCTCACCTTTGCAGTGGGTCACAGCGATAGCGTCATTCTGGAATTATGCTGGTGAAGGATTAAACCTTTCTTTCCGAGTTTCACAATAGCTAAGTCTAGGGTCTCCATGTTCGAGTTGATTCAGTTTTCTTAGTAAGAATTGGACACAATTTGTCTGCCATTTTTCTTAAGCATACACTTTGTGGCATTCTCCAGGTGAACCATGATGGGCTCTGTTTGTAAGCCTTTTCATTGCTGTGGCGCTCACAGGGAACTGGCTAGATGATTATTTGAATTAATCTGCACCATGAGCTGCTATGCTAATGCCACCATTTTTTTTTTGAAAGAATACATAGTAAGAATGCTTGCATTGTGGTAGCATGTAACCTGTATCCTATTATACTGTTTTTCATGCCATTGTATATAGATGCAATTGATAATTTATTTTACCATATAGAAAATAAAATGAATATATGTTGTTTCTATTATACGCTCAGGCCTACCATGTCAACTCTACGAAACTCAAGGTATTTTGTTTTATATATGCTGTGCCTGATTCTAGACATTGAGACACAATAATAGGATTCGCAACAAGTAGCACCAAAGGTATTCACCATCTTTACATGGAGCAAATCGACTTTAATCAACTCTTCTAAAAATGACCTCATAATCACAATTATTGAATCAATATATGATGTTTAGTGCGCTGATAACTATTTTGACCTCACAATAATGATGTCATACATCTAACAAGTATTTCCATTAGTGATTAAAATATCCTAATTTTTTGTTTGAAATAATTGTTATTTTTGGAAAAAAAAATGTGCCTGTTGCAATGCACGGGCCATTACCTAGTGAACTATGATTTGAATTCCTTTCTTATTAGTTTCCAAGTGAAAAATATTCATTGCCTTGATTAGAGCCTTTAAGCCTTTAAGAAGAAGCGAGAATTTCCGCTGCTTAAAGCTAATGAACTGAATGGAAGGGACTCACTTATTCTAAATAAGAAAGAATGAACCAACAAAAAAATGCGGAAACTCAAGCTTAAAGGCAAGCAAGTGATCTTACAAGTGCAAGATGTCACAGCTGAACTGAAGGTATGCCAGGGAACCATTGAAGAAAGGAAGCCAAGTCATCATAGCTCATCTTTTCACTTCACAAGGCGCTCCGCGTTGTTTGTTTTGAAAAGAGAGGGGTGATAGGTTTCTGGTTGCAAGGAGGAAGCAAAGCAAGAGATTAATGAAAAGAAGTGGAAAAGTGGACGCGGAAAGAGCAAAAACCGCAATTTTTGACATTGCAAATAAGTATCAACAGCTTCTTGCATTCTTTCGTCAAAGAATCGTTTACAGGCAGGACTAGTGTACGCATCGACATCGCGCACAGTAATTAATGAATCAAAGAATCAATTGCAATACTGAAACCTAACAACGATAGTACTATAAGGCGATTAAATTCACCAGCTTAATTAGGGCTGATGAACGACTACCAGACACGCATCGTCGGCCATTCCGACGATCCCAGCACCGAGGTGATCGGCCGGACACACTGCTAGCCTGTCCTCCTGATCTTGTTGCTGCCACCGGCGCCGCCGCCGCCGGCCGCAACCATCATCTCCTGCTGTTCCAGCGCCCTCTTACTGGCACCGGCCGCAGCCGCCGCAGCGGCGGCGTCGTCTTTGGCCTTGGCCTCCGCCCTAGCCTGCAGCTCGCGCGCCACGATCGCCCTCAGCTGCCGGAGCTTCCTCTGGTGCTCGACCACCTGCTCCATCCCCATCGCCGACACGTCCATCGCCACCGCCCGCGCGATCGCGTCCGCCACCCGCTCCGCGCCCACGAAGTCGTGCGCTACCCCGCCGCCGCCGGGGCCGGGGCGGATCACGATGGCCCGCACGTTGGCGCCGAACTCGAACGCAACGCCGCGCGCCTCCGACAGCAGCTCCTCGTGCTTCGCCTTGAACAGCGCCGCCTGCTGCTTCTGTCTCGCGCTCGCGGTGGTGCCGGCGGCGGTCGCCATGGCCGCCCTAGGCTAGCTAGTTGATCGATCGCGGCGTGATCTCTGATCTGATCAGCTAGCAGGTGCATGCAATGCCATATATAGGCCCCCCGCGCGACGATCTCTCTCGCTAGGATTTCTCGTTGTTTACGTCATTAACCCGGGTCCGACTGCGATTACCAAGTTAATACTCCCAACTAATCAAATCCGGGTCGTTCGCTTCCCGCCGGCGATTTGGCAAGTCAGATGGACTAGTAACCGCCGCAACTCCGAATTAAAATCATAAGGTGAAAATATAGAAAGTTTTTTACTTACATCGTAGTTTTGCACGAGAAAAATATTTTACTTAAAATTTCTAACATAACTCAAAGGAAAAAAATTTCATGCTCCAAAAAACCCTATTTGGGTTAAAGGTGCATCAAAATTACTTCATTTTCTCATGGCTATGTACACAATATTGTCAAAATCATACTTTTTCCGTCCCAAATTGCAAGGGGTTCTAAGTTTCAACTAGATTCATTCATTCCTCCGTACATGTGTGTTCAATATGAGTCTAGATTCATCAATATTTATATGAATGTGGATAAATAAATATAGCGCTACAACCCTTTACAATTTGGGATAGAGGGAGTACATTCTAAGTCCTATTGGAGGATGCCAGGTAAGATCACAAATAATGAATTGTTAATATAAAAAGTCGTAAAATCAAACGAACAAATTGAGCATCTACTCCTATGTACGTGTAATATTTAGAAAAACGAAAAAAAAAAACAGGCCTAGGCCCATTTGAAACTCATCCTGGCCCAGCCCAATGGCTATTTACATCGACTGAAGACACGGCCACACCACACGGGAGCGGCAGCAATAGTTTCGGTCATTGCGCCGCCGCCGCTCTATCTCCGGCGAGCCTCGCGGCGGCGTCTGGGTGTGTGTGGCACCGACGGAGGGACGCGGCTCGACGACGCTGCAGCCCAGGGTGCCGCCGCTGCCCTTCTAGGGCTCCGCCTGCCGACCCAGGGCGCCACCGGCGTGGGGATCCGGCGCCTGCTCTGCCGTTCGGTCGCCTCCTCCTCTGGTAAAGCGCGCCATGGACATCATCACGCAGCTGCAGGAGCAGCTCAACGAGATGTCCGTGGTGGCCTTCAACACCTTCGGCACGCTCCAGCGGGACGCGCCGCCCGACCGCCTCTCCAGCAGCTACCCGGACCCGCTCAACCCCAACCCCAACCCTAAGACCGAGGAGGACGCCAAGACGCAGCAGCCTCCCGCGCCGCCGCAGCCCCCGACGCTCGACCTCGCCGAGCAACCCAAGGCCATGAGCCACGCCCTCGTCCTCGCGGCTAAGAAGGTAAGCGTACTGCCTCTGCCTCTCTCTCTCTCCGCGTATCGGCCTCGCCACCTGCTCGACCAAATGCCCGACCGGTGCTCCCCAATCAGTTTTTGAGGTTACTGCTAGGGTGTGAGCTTGCTTCCGATTTCTTCATGTCTGCTGTTCTTCAAAGGACGAACCGACGAAACACTAGCTGTTTGATGTCACTCGCTTGTGCCTTGGGCTATGTGGAGTAGGTCTCGCTGCTCAGTGCTCACAGGACCACTGAAACTTTGTTGTCACTTGCTAGCCTTGATCTCGTGCTTCTATGCACTGTTTGTCTGAAGTGGCTGATTTTCAGCTCGAGCTCCTAGGTTTTTGTGGCAACGATTTTCTAAATTCGGTAGTGTGATGATGCACAAGAGCTTCATTGGTACAAATTCCATGTGGGGTGGGGCGATTCACAAACACGATAGATGTTAGATATGGTAGAGTGATGGTACGAATTCCTTGTGCGTTATGGCTTGTTTTTAAGAAAAGACCAATCCTTTATTTGTGCTAGAAAAATAGTTGAGTCGTGCTTGTAGGTATTGCTTTCATATTCTCCCCTTACATGCACTTGTGTGATGCACTTGTTGTGGCGTTCTAAAATATTATGGCCTTCTATGCAGTTTGATGCACTTGTTGCAGCCTTGCCATTATCGTCAGAAGAGGATCAATTGAAAAGAATCCAAGAGCTACAAGTGAGTATCAGACAATCGGATTAATTTATCAAGTACTATTTTTTTGGCGGATGGGCATCTCAGCCTATATCTCCTACTCTAAAATGCAGGCAGAGAATGAAATCGTGGGATTGGAGCTTCAGAAACAACTTGAAGCTGCTGGTAACATTATTCTCACTGCTCAGACTTCTCGCATTTACATGAAATTCATAGCGTGATATGGTTGATCACTGATATGATTTATCTCATTGCTGTTACAGAGCTGGAGTTGAAGCAGGTTGAGGCGTTGTTTAACGAAGCGACAGACAATTGTATAAATCTGAAGAAGCCAGATTAGCATGCAAGCATGTAAGTCTGGATGAATTCCTTACAATATCTTTGTATATTCTATCGACATTCAACTTTTCTTGTGCCTTTTGGTTTCCGACTGCCACTGCTTGGGTTTCCAATGTATTTTTTTACCAATAGCAGAGCTGTTGGAAACCCAACAGTATATATACATTGTCACTCCTAACATGGTGAACATCACAAAATTTATTCACTATGTTTTAGAGTCACAAATTATTCTGTTCTGTTGATGACAATCTAATGTCTGCCATCACAGGTTGCTGAAAAGCGAATTATTCTCATGAATGGATGATGGTGGAGACATGAATGCCAGCATAGCCTTTATTCTGCCGTTTTATTAGATTCTCTACTGTTTATATCCATAGACATTAATTCCAGTTCTGTCTAGTCAACTTGTGTACTGATGTTCCAAAAGCAGCTGCTGGATTAGGACTTGACGTTTCTGGTATTGTGGAATATTTTTTAGAATAAATTCGATTTCATTTCGTGTGTGAATTGTGCTTGAAGTCGTGTTGGATCTGTTCTTGTCCATACCAGCTGCATCCATCTGGGATCTCTTATATAGTTTTTTTTTAACTTACCGTCTGTGGAATAATAGTAGTTCTGTAAACGTTATTTGGACATAAAAGCCTGCACTGGTATTTTTTTCTAAAGATACTTAGGTAGAAGTTACTATTGAGTGAAATTCTAGCATCTCTGATTCTGAAAACACACTCTATTCTCACACACATGAATCAAAGTAAAATCGACCATGAACCATCTCCTAATATCTTATTTGATCAGATCTGGTGCTCAGCCATGCTGCTGTCCTCCCATCTCAAGCATATTTGCAGGTGCCATGACCTGCAAGAACACCAGCCTGTCATCCCCCAACGGTTCACAAGCCATGAAACACTCAAAGCAGCAAAGTATTCAAGTGTCTTCCCCCTGCTTACTGGGGTCAGTGATGGTTATGAGGCCGGTGCCGTTGAAGAAGCAGTTCCACGAGTTCCTCCCCCGGGCCTGGTAGTAGGCGTTCATTGCCACCGATGCCCGCGACAGCAGGCTGTCTGGACGGGTGCAGCCGCCAGTGCCCTGGATGGCGGCGCAGTCGCTCTCGGAGCAGGCAAACTCCAGGTTACCCCGCAGCGCCTCCTCTTCTACCGACGGCTTGGCGACACACCATGTCTTGGATGCCTGCAAAGTAAACTGCAAGCAGGTAACGACAGGAAGATCATGTTGGCTTGGATGCTGCTCATGATCAGGACTTGAGGAGGAAATTTACCTTTCTGTGACTGCTGTGGCGCAACGGTTGTGCTGCTGCTACTGCTGGTGTTAAGATCAGTGGATAAGTGATAAAACTTATGGTTGTTGAGCTAGATTTTGTCGCGCAAATTAAATGAGAAGATCTTGAATAAACACAGGCTGTAAGAGAGATGTTTACCGTCAGCGTGAAGCACGGATATTGTGAGGGCGACGACGAAAACGAGGAATGCGACGTTGGACAATGCCATATCTTTGCGCTTCCGGATTAGATACTGCAAGGAGGCTACCTTTATGCACAGTACAATTCTGATGCAGCAGCAGAGTAGACACAAAGGGAGATTAATTATTCGCAGGAAAATTGCTGACGATGTGGTTTTGATCTGGCCAAGATTTATTGGGAGTGGGGGAACTGAAACGAGCAGCAGCACAAGGGGCGTGTGCAGCAGAAACAGTTGCTTTCAACGCGTTTTATGGCCACATTCACTGATCTGGTAACGGCTGTGCCCATTGCCACGCCCGTAGTGGCGTAGTGCTCCATCATCAAACCGATTTTTGAGTTTATGTGTGGCACAATAGAACTGGGATAAATAGTGCAATAATTAGAAAATTAGCTGGCCTTTGGGTGTCTTTTAGAAACAAAATGATGATGAGAGCAGCAACAATCCAGCCATTTTTGCCCCCCTTTTTTCCGCTCACAATTCGGGAAATATATGCCTGCATGACACGGTTGGGAACAAGCTCGTACACAACTTGACACATGTTGGTTCTGTTGGCATTTTATTCCCTTGTATTTCCTTTAATCTTTGCTCGTGGCAATAAAAGGAATTACGTGGCCAATGGAAGTATGGAACCTTATGTAGCTTCCTCATACATATATTAACACAATTTAACATGGCATAAACAAAACAAATAGAATTTCTCACAAACTAAAACCTCCCTCACAAATAAAATACTAATTCATCCAAGTTCCAGATGAAGAGGACCTGTCCTTGCTCTTTTCTTACACATCTGACATTCTGTACAGAATTACATTATGTTTTCTTTATGGCGAATAAGCTTTACGTTTTTATGGTGATTTAAGTTATGTTCACCATAATAGCCCATTCATCCCGAATACAGCCTCAGCTTCGATCGGATAGGCTGTCGACAGATCGGGCATCTGGTGAGGCTCTCACCACATTCCCTGCAGCACTGTAGTTTGGAAAAAGAAGGGGGAAATAACCATAAATTCTCTTTCGAAAAATCAGTTAACCATAAATAAAATCACGTTCTTGATTATTTTTCATAGATCACACTATATGCACTAGAAGTCTAGAATGTCTGAATGTATATATATAAATTTTTACCATATGGCCACAGCCAAATGCTAGATCCTTGGCATTGGTAAGGCAGATGGGGCAGACCTGCATGAACATGGAAGCGTTTTTTGTGACATTGCGGAACATTCACACACTTCGGAACAGGAAAGAAAAAAATTCCATTTCTAGTTCGTCGTTGTTACCTGATCATCTCTCGGTGCTGAAGGCTGCGCCGACGCGGCCCTCCTCAACGACGACGACTGCCTCTGCGCCGACGGCATCGGCGGCGGCGCTGGCACAACCCTCTTCGCCTTCCCCGTCGACCGGCTGCACGCGTTCAAAGGGAAGCTTTTATACGTATATGTTCAGAAAGATTCAGGCTTAGCACAGAACAGCTAAAGCTCAACTTTTCTTTTCCTTTCACCGGCGCCACATTTTGATGAGATTACCCTAGGATGCCGAGCTCCATGGTGGCCTTGTACTGGATGGGGACCTCCATGAGCGCGGCGAGCGCGAACGCCGACTCCTTCTGCTGCGCCGTCACGCTCCTCGCCATGATGGAGGTGAAGTTGACGAACTGCACACACGCAGTGAACGGAATTCGTGGTTCATGAATCTCATCTTCAGTCAGCAGAGCTGATGACACGCTGTGGATCGATGATGGAGCTCCCATCCTCATTATTCACCTGGAAGTTGTCGAAGTCGCGGGCGGGGAGCTTGTCGTCGAACTTCTGCATGTCCTCCCAGGGGCCATCACCGACGCCGACCAGCACGATGGACAGAGGGTAGGAGCTGATGATGCAGATTGTGTCACGCCAATGCAAAATTCAGATGTTTATTCCCACGGTTCAGAGACCTCTGGCATTATACTAATTGTGGCTATCTGTCTATAGTATGGTGTGTCTTGAATTAATTAACTACCTTGCCATGACAATGGAGTCGACTGTGCTCTTCTCCTGTGGGCTCAGGTCACTGTCCCTCGTGTCAACACTTCTAGTCACCTGAATTATATTGTAGCAGCAGCATTTTTTTGTTGGTCTGATCATCAGGCATACGTAGTATATATAGGGAGTAGTGCTGCTACTTGTGAATAACTAATCATCATCTATCAAAGCACCTGCCCATCTGCAACAATGACAAGAACATGGTACTGCCCACCGCTGCGGTCCACGATGTCGACGGCCGCCTCCACGATGGGCGCGAACGACGTCGGCCCTGCCATGCCATGGCAGATGATAGTGTTACATTACATGCAGCAGTGCACAATGCAGCAGGTTTTCAGAGGGCATAACCATCATGTATCACCAGTTGATCACCGTACCTGATAGCCTGAGGTGCGGCACGATCTTCTTGTAGCAGGCCAGGACCTCCTCGAACCCGTGGCACGGCGAGTTGTCGTGGTGGAAGCTGAAGACGTTGTAGTCATGGGTGGTCGCTGCAGGGCAGGAGGAAGAAGAAGAAAATATTCGAGAATTGAGGTGAGAAAAATATTCGAGAATGGAGGTAAACGACGGCGGGTCGTGATGGATGGTGGGTCGCCGACCGTCGCCGAAGCCGAAGCAGGGGATGAGGTTGTCCTCGTCGAATGGCGCCAGAGTCTTGCCGATGATGGTGATGGCCTGCTCGTAGGGGTTGGGCGTGTCGCCCAGCCGGTGCAGGCTCTGCCCGCCGAACGACTTCTTCCCCGTCCATTCGTTGCTCTTGGTGAAGTCTATGCCCAGGATCAGGTTCGATGACTCCAGCCCCTGCTCGCGCAGCGCCGCCGCCACCTGCGCATGGATCATTGCGACCACCAGCAGCAGCAGCGTTTTATTTATTTCTTCAGATCGAATTTATGATTTCACAGTAAAATATCGTGGCTGGTGTGAAAAGAACAAGAAAGCAGCTGCTGGAATATATATATATAAATAAACGATGATGGATTGTGGGTTTGCAAAGTGTATGTGTGTATGCCTGCTCGAGCGTCGTGTAGGTGTCAGGTATGTACGAGTACTTCTTGGCGAGCATCGCCCTCCGGCGTCCGGCGTCGTAGGCCGACGGCTGCCGGCTCAGGCCCCGGTGCCTCGTCGTCGTGGTCGTGCCCGGCGGCTCCGACCTGCGCCGGTGGCCGCCCCACAACGCGCCGAGCACGCCGCCCATGGGCCGGCGGCGTGTAGCATGCGAGAGGGAGACCGATAAATCGAGCTGCTTGCTGCTTCGATCGGCTGCAACCCGAGACCACCAACAACGAACGCAAGCGGCTGTAGCTCGATGACGATCGATGCAGGCGACGGACGAACAGTATAATCGAACCACCAGACGGCACGGCAGTGGCCAGTGGGGATGATAAAGCAAGCAAGCAAAAGCTCTGATGTGGTTTTGAATCGATTCTTTTTTGACGAGCGAGGGAGATAATAAGGGAAGGTGCAGTGAAGCTTCTCGCGCTCTTTCGCAGCAGCTGGTTGGTTGGAGAGGAAGGAAGAGCAAGGAGAAAGCTCTTTATTCCCACCTCGATCGACTCAGCTCATCTTTAATTTGCTGCTGGACGCCCCAACCCTCACGCCACCACAAACTCAAAAGGGTCCTCCTATAGTCCTATGCCTTCTCGTGAGGTCTGAAGCCAGATTTTTTTCCCATTATCTAAAAAAAGTATAAGGTTTTTGATTTCCACTTTCCAACCCGAACACTAAGGGGTAATGTCAATTTGTACTACGTAAAACTCAGAAAAATTTGTCGGCCAAGACCGACGAATCAAACTAATTTTGTCGGTAAACCTACGAACTTGTCCATCAAACATAAATACAGCAAATTTTCTCATGTTTCTCGTAGCGGTACGGCCTCTATAGTGAGACCCTACATTAGCTTCCACCTTTCCCGAACCTCCAGTCCTTCACATTGTGTTGTCTATCCACTTTTAATTCTTGCACGGGTGCAAAAAAAAAAAAACTCTAGATTCCTGGAGTTGCTAAGCTAGCTATCACTAGTGCTCTAATATATACCACATAGCTAATTTTCTCTCTTTTTCTACCACCATCTTAGCAAACACTAGATTAGAGAGCTGCCCTAATAACAAAAGTCGAATTTGTGCGCCTACGGCGTATCCAACCAGTGAGAGTGAGGTAATAAGATCTCGACGAATACCACTAATTAAACGAGCAACCGTTGAGGTTCGAAGCTTTTGTGCTTTTTGCTTTTGATGACCATCAAAGCTTTGACACGTTATTAACTAAATAACTATCCGATCCGCGCAGCTTTTAATCGCCTTTGACATCAAAAGGAAGTGCAAGTCTCGTGGCAAATACTACACCTGATCGAGGTTACGTTGTTCTTGCATGGAAATCAAGCTGCCGTGTCCGTTCAGGATTGACGGCGTCATCGATCGTGTTGTACAGGAGGACCACACGGATGACGAGTCATGTGCCATGTGCCATGCTACACGTCAGCTCCCATTCTAGGTGTCCCAAACAGGCATGCATGCTGCTGATACATCCAATGGAGTTATTGCTCGGATGGCTGCTACTACTACAGTACTTGTGCCAAGAAACTTCGCAGTGATGAACATCATGATGGGAGCAAGAGCAACAAACGGATAATGTTGGAGACTTGGAGTCCTTGGAATTGTGATGAAACTTCCTCGTAAATAATCCGACGACGACTAAATATAGTCTTGGAGGCGGAGGTGATCCGTCAACAAGTGTACTTTCTCCATCCGAAAATGCAAAGTGATTTTATTTTAAATAAATTCATGTAATTTTTAGTAAGTGTTTTGTCTATACATTTAAATTTATCACCATCTCTTTTGAACATGAGAAAAGCATTGAATTCCTTACAATCTATCTATTATATTAATAAGGAAGTGTTAAAAGAAACCACCACGTTCGCCGAGAGGATCAAGAAATTCCCACGTTAATCGGAAAAAAGGAAAGTTCTCCACCATTAGATTTTATGAAGATCTAAGGGTCCATATTTCTCTCTTCATCTATGAATCTAGAGCGTGTTTGCAATCTATTGAGTGTATATTGTACCTTTCCTTACCGGCTGCCGCTTCCAACATTAACAGGGGCTGGGGCTGCCGTACATCGTTTCGATCTATCACAACAACTCTGATCCGTATTACAACTCCGATCTGTATCCAATTGATTTCTATACCATCACCGTGACCAGTCATGGAAACACGTGATCATGCAAAACACGTACTCTATCCTAAGAAGCTGATTATTTAAGTTTAAAATAGACATACTGCACTCGGGCACGACAGGTTTTGTTTTGCATGGACGAATTTAATTTGAGCTCACAACGAAATAAAAATATGTTCACCTAATCACCTGTTTTAATTTGTCATGCAAACACCCACTCTACTCCTACGAAGCCTACGATTTAAGTCAAAATGGAGATGCTACAATCAGGCATGATGGATTTTCGTTTTGGACTGGCGAATTTAATTTGAGCCACAGCGAAATAAAAAGACGCTCGCCTGTTTTAATCTAGCGAGAATGTGAGATCCAAGAGGAACACGAGAATATGTATCCGAATACACAAGGAATATGCTTTTGGACGTGACGGATCGAACCATGCGAATCTAACGTCTACTAGGGAACAAATAGATAAGAGTGTCTGCTAGCGCCAAATAAGCAGCTAAGAAATTTCATGTGAATTGAAGAAAAGAGCCATGTGAAGGGAAGAAACGGTGCTAGATTCTGATAGAAAAGTATCAAATCATAGGTATTGTGTGAAGTATTTATTTCTCTCTCTATGCCATCTCATTAGCTACATATTAGGAGTGTCAAGGACACCCTAAATAAAACCAAAAGGATGATGTTCCACAATTATGATGTCGAGTAGTGAATGAAAAACATCAGATCAACTCTTCCCTTCAGTCTCGGTTTATAGGGATTATACGCAATACGCTCAAGAATTGTAGATAGAAGGAGTAAATCATATAACAAATACAATTAAAAAAACTATCCCATTGATTGTTATGGTTATTCAAGGTATAAATATATTACACATTTTACAACAGTTCGAAAAAATATAAACTGTGTGGAGCATAGTTCACTCGATCATTGATCAACGAGTAACACATGAGTAAAGGTTAATTTGATTCTAAGAATTATGCAAATTAGAAACACAAGTGTGGGGGTAACTTCGACACAAATGAAGAGCTTAGAGCCCCCAAAGTCCAAAGATTGCATAAAAGAAAATAAGATCACTACTAATTTGAGGCCGCAAACAAGGTTGAGAAATAAAAGGAGTGATTGAAGTTTCAAAGGTTTTTTATATTGCAGCATGAAGATAGCTTGCTTGAGGATCCACAACAGAAAACAAGATACTTTCACACCATGGAAGATCCTAAAGTTAATACGACAAAAGAAAAGACATGTGCCGATTGCTTGATGATTTAATAGCCCGCTTGAGGATCCACAACACAAAACAAGGTAATTTCTCACTATGAAAGATACTAAAGTTAATAGGACAAAAGAAGACCGGTGCCGATTGCAAGATGAGTTATTTCTTATGAGCTACTGTCGATTGCGTCCAACTAGAGGAAAAAACAATGTCTAGGACGCAACATCAGTTGTTTTATGTAGGAATTTGAGATACGTTTTTTCCCTCAAGTTAACAGAAGAAAATTTTCTTGAATAAAGAAAAGTCATAATACGATAATGCAAGTTACAAGCCTGTATAAATTTTGTATATGATATTTTTCTAAAAAAAAAGTGGTACTTATGTGTATTCGCAACTTGATGTAACTGAAAAAACTATTCCTTTGATTGTTATCATTATCCTAAGTTATAAATTAATACAATTTTTATAATGGTTAGAAAATAAATTGAACTGCATGGATCATAGTCTACTCAATCAACGGGTAACAGATAAAAGATGTTTGAATTGAACAAATTTCTTGATGTTGAGAACTAGAACACAGGTTGAAAGTGCAAATTAGAAACACAAGTGTGGTGGTAACTTTGGCACAAAGGAAGAGCTCAGAACCCCAAAAAATTGCACAAAAGAAGATAAGATTACTGCTTTGAGGCCACAAACAAGGATTAGGAAAAAAGAGTGATTGGAGTTTTAAAGATGTTTCATATTGCAACACGACGATAGCTTGCCTGAGGATCCACAACAGAAAACGAGATACTTTCTCACCTTGAAATATCCTAAAGTTAGTAAGACTAAAGAAGGTTGGTGCTGATTACATGAAGAATGATTTTATTTGCTACGAGCTGCTCTCGATTGCGTCCAACAAGAGGGAAAACAATGTTTTAAGCTGCAACGACCGTTGTTTTCATGTAACAACTTGTGCTATAATTTCTTTCTCAAGTTAAGAGAAGAAATTGTTCTCAGAAAATTCTAATACGATAATGCAAGTTACAAACATAAGCAACTTTTGTATTTTGACCACTTTTTTTATAATGGCACTTATGTGTAAATTCACAACTAGATTTGACCGAATTACTTTATACCAAGAAATAAATATATTATAAGGAACAAATTAGTAAAACATGTACATGAGGGAAACAATATTATGGATAATGAGCTAGAACATTATGCAACATTTAAATATTTCTTTGGGATACTTAAAGTTAAGAAAACAAATAAAAAGCTCATAATATATATTTCAGCTAATTGTGCTTACACTAAAATAGGCAAGATACAAACTGAAAATATTAAAATAAATGTTTAATAGAAGTAGATAATAAGAATATATGATAGTAACCTAGCCACGCAAATTATGTATAAGTTACTTGTTAATCTCATTCACCACCACATTAAAAAACCAACATGTTCACCGATAGAATTTTGAAACTAGCACATTAATCTAAAAACATAAAAGAACATAAACGAATGTCTTTTATGAATACATAATGCTCCATATTAAAATCATAAGTTTTATTAGTTTTTTCAATACTTTATCGATTCCATATTTTAATTCAGTTTTTCTTTGTCTTACGTCGTTTGGATTAATAAAACCAATATAATGTTATAGATATTGGTACTATTTTCTAAAAGGTTGGTCAAATTGGACTTCAGACAAAGCTAAAGTGAACTATATTTGGAATTAATGAATTATAACAAAAACATATTTTCAAGAAGGAAATCACTCTATCTATGTGGCTACTTAATTATAAAACAACATGCCCAATGTCATGTTTTGATACTTTTCAAATAATGATAATCTAGATAGTAGTTAGAATTTGGAATATAACAAAGTAGCCAAGTTTGGATCCTATACAACAATCTAATAGTATATATAAACATATATTTAGAATATTGCTAATATCTTATTATGTTATAACCATGATATTACGTTCTAACAATGATATAGAAAAAACCTAGAAAAAATGTATTGCTGAAGACCAATAGAAAAAAAAATACAAATATAAGAGTAAGAAAAAGATATCCAGAAGATATTAAATTTAAATAAAACTAAAATGTGAAAAACTAGCTACCCGCGCTATTTGCGCGGGCCATCTTGCTAGTTTGAAATGAAAACGAGGGGGATATTTATAATTTGGAACGAAGATAGTATTTACAAAGTACTACTGTTGCAATAGTTGATGAGTTTCCATCACATAGACTCGATTGTACAACCGCCCACAGACCGCAAAGATACATATACTTCCGTTGAAGTATAGTCCTAAGAAAATCGACCACCACCTAAAAATGATACACATGACCAAAGATGTCGGGCTTGAATCCCGACAAATATAATAAGGCTGGGTACCGTAAACAAAACGAGTTTGAATCAAAACGTGGGATAGGTAAACCGCTGGAACCAGTCTAAGGTTGTTAATAAGCTTTTTTAAAATAAATGTAAGGCATGCTGCTGTACAAATTTCAAAAACTAATGGTCATAACATTTGAACAACAATTTTTAGACATAAAAAAAACACAAAAATACTATGACTTCAAAAGTGACACGAAGATGCACCGGTAGATTCTCGTGGACATTGCACTAGTCATATGGCCATATATAGATTCACATTGAATCACGTGACGACGAAATATATTCCTAGAGGCGGAGGTGATCCATCAACTCCCTCCGTCTGAAATTGTAAAGTGCTATAGATTTTAAATGGATTTATGTATATATTTATTTATCACCATATTTTACTAATAATACGAACAAAAGAATAGAACTCCTTACATACTGAAATGAATATAATGGAGCTGAGTATTTATGACTCGGAACGAAGATAGTATTTGCAAAGTATACTGTTGTAATAGTTGATGAATTGCCCACGGACCACAAGATATACTTTCGTTGCAGTATCGTCCTAAGCAAATTGATGGGTTTTACTCTTTTTCCACCGGCAACTAAAAATGATACATGACCAAACGTTGAAAAAAAATAAAGAAAACATGTATAAGGCTGAGTACAACGGCTGTGCATATGGACGTTCTAACACGCAGATGCATTATTGTAAACAAAGTCAGTTTGAATTGAAAAGTGGATAAGCAAACCGCGCTGAAGTCTGACTAAACTCTTTGACCAATAAATGCGAAGCATATATTATAGTGCAAACTTCAAAAAAATTTCGAAGCGTAATTTCTAGACGAAAACAACACAAGAATTAACATTGTGCCTTCAATAGTGACACGAAGATGTACCGACAGATTCTCGTACGTGGACACTGCGCTAGTCATGATATGGCCCCATATATAAACTACTGGAGAGAATAATCGCGCGAAGATCACAATTTAATCAAACCACCTTGCCGAATTTTCGTATCATCCTGAAGATGAAGTGTGGACGTTGCATTTGGTCATGATGATGGTGCCAAATAATCAAAGTGGAGAGAATCGTGTTCGTATGGACGCAAAGTATACAAAGAGGTGATGGTGCAGTCCCAGTCCGGTCGAGACCAGTCACAGAGAGGGACCGGAGGCGCCCAATGTTTGGAAATATTCTCCCTTTTGCGACCTTATTTCAGAAAGTGCCAATAATCATACCACCATTCCTACGGTTTACGTATGGTTTGCTGCACAAAGCCATTGACGCTCCTGTTTGAGAGATGCATGCATGGCATGGATGCTCATCATCGCAGGCTCACGTTCGCGCTCTTGTGCGGTCTCTTGCCTCTCGATCTGGTGTTTGCTCTGCTGCTGGCACGTCCGTGCCCGGCATCGCCATGGAGGGGTGGGCTGCTCTGTGCTGGAGGAACAGGGTCAGGGAGGGAGGAGTTGAAAAAGAGACACTCTATGCTCGTCGTCAGTGGCGCGAGGAGGATTACGCAATGGGACACCGCAAAGGAGAAAACTCAGGCAAGCTGAGATATGCCTTTTCAAATTGACGGGGGGAAGGGAAGGAACGGGAACGGGAACGGGAAGAATTCCGATGAGCCAGCTGGTCGGTAATGGTGGACGGGGAGCTAGAGAGGTCGTGGATGGTTTCCCGATTTTGGGGCGGGCGGGAAGCGAGGCAGACGACGATCAAACCAGTTCGGCTGAAGCCCAACAAGCGGGGCCCCACAGCAGAGCCCAGTCACCAGTACATTCTCCTGACTGCAAGGAAAAAAAAACCGTTTATTTCAAGTCCATTTTGGAGAATAAGGAATTTCAAATGGATCGGTTCAAACTGTTGCCAAATTCTAAGTTCTTATACCCAAACTTCTAACATTCTAAGAAACAAACTCAGAGATATATTGGGACACTAAAACCCAAATAAAATATGGGTTTAGAACTCAAGAAAATATATCTATAAATGCTTTTAGAAACTGGATTTACCTCTCAAAAAAATTAAAACACCAAAAGAAATCTAAAAATTTCCTAGAACATTAAATCAGTGTCTAAATTCATTTTTTTTTTAAAAAATCCACAGCCAACACATGAGATGCAACCAACATATATTCATTTAGCAATAACGTGTGTTGCATTCAGGTTAGTGACATCTCATATTTTTTTAAGAAAGTTTGAAATGCCCTTTGACATCAACTAGAATATTTTGGGAATTTCTGAGATCTGCGCATATAACATGAATGCGTGCTGCATCTATGTTAGTGACATATCGTGTTTTTTTTAAGTGTCCTTTGACATCAACTATAATATTTTGGGAATTTTTGAGACCTTTAGAGATACTTTCCCATATTTCTAGAATCAAATTTGTGAAAGCTTTTAGAGATGATTCCACAATCTCAAAAAATATTATATTTGTTCCTTTTATGTTCCAATTTACTACAGATTGTAAGCATTCACAAAGAAACCACATTTCGGCCCATGTGACCCAGAGACTCGGCCCACCCACAACAAACCAATTTACTATCTGTATGTGCCGCCCCTTCTCAAGAGCTGTCTAGAATACGCGAGAGAGAGACAGGCGGAGACAGGCGACTGCGGGGCGACCCAAGGTGACATCGGCGGCGGCGTCGATCCCGCCGGTCCCTTCCTTCGCCGGCGGCCGTTTCTAGCGCTGGTGTGGGATGGGAGCTGGTGGATCGGCGCCGGGTAGTAAGTAGCGCGTTTAGTTTCTAGTTTTTTTCTAGTTTCTATAGTTGTAGTTTGTTGTATAAGTTCTATCGGTGGTGTGGATGGTCATCACCGAGCTTTACTCCCTCCGAACTAGCTCTGATGGCTGCAACGTTGCGGTTTTTAGTGCTAAGTTCGTGAGGTTTGTTATTCTCTACCTAGGCTTCATGTTTGGGTTGGAGTTTTCAATCCCCTTCTTGGGTTTTCTACTGTTGTTTGGTTGGGTTTGGGCACCACCGACGAGCGAGGCGCCAGATTTCCATACTTGCAACGAAGATTTGGCCGATTGGCGTTTGCCTGGGCGTTCATCGTTTCAACGGCACATCGATTTGGTCTTTGTGCTACTCGGGTCTTTTCAAAAACCTACAATTTCTTCGTTGACATGGGGATCGGTTTCAACCTTCGGTTTCGGAGTTTTTCCACACCAGGCAATGGGGGAGAAAGACATCGAGCCGCTTCGATTCCAACCGGAGATGATGCAGATGTTCAAGTGGACCTCAATAGCTCTTCAATGTAATTTTATTTCTGTTCAGGGTCCCTTCAAAGGGGTGGATCTAATATTACCATATAAATAAATCCAACCCGTTATCTCAAAAAAAAAAACTATCCGTATGTTATTTGATTCTCAAAAAAAAAAAAAAACTATCCATATATTGTTTTGTGTACCCTACCGTTACGATTAGTAGCATTTGACACATACACATATATGTCGTCACCAACCTGGCATGGTTTTTCTAAATTAAAATTAACATGAAAATGCTTAAATTCCTAACAGTTTATATACATGTCTGATCATCTGAACTGTCTAATAACGATGGACCAACATAATTTTTTTATAAAAGGAGATATTATTGATTTTTCAAATACAGTACATCGAAGTGATACATGTTCTGAAATACATATGCACAACCATATATACTATTTACTGGAGTCTAAAATACATATGCACAACCATATGCATCCCTGAAAGATTGCAGACGGCATATTCGAATACCACTATATAATAGAAGCTAAATAAAACATCTATTAGCTAGCTACTAGTATCTCTGTACCCTAGAAAAAAAAAGTAGTAATCGTTAGGTTCAACGAGGCTTCGGAATGCACCGAGCGAGGTGCATTGTGCTAACTGATACTGTGCATATTCAGTCGATCTGAAAGACTAAATCTCCGTTGAGTTTCGACGATCCATTCTAAAGAATCACGGACCTACCGGATGCATCAGCGAAGGGGGAGATAAACAAAAACAAAAAGGAAGAAGGTAAAAAAAAAAAAATTCGTATACGAGGTTGACATCATTACCTCCCTTTTGATTCAAATTTTTTTTGTGGGTGTGATGTTTATCGCGTTCACGCACATAGCAGGCCATGTTCAGCAAACAGCCAAAATAAAAATATAGTACTCCTTCCGGTCATTAATTACGACGTTCTTCAATATAATTTATATTTAAAAAACGTCATATATTAATCTGAGAGAGTAACATCATATTGGCGCATTGTTTTCTTAGACTGTCTCCCGCGGATCGTATATATAGATTGTTTATAATACAAAACGATATGCTACTGTAGAAAAAAAATACAGATGGAATAATAATAAACAAAAATAGATATATAATCCGCTGAAGATGGTCTTACACGCCACAGCCAGTTGCTCGCTGGACTTTTCCTCGAATGCAAACCATCAACTGCGTGTCGCTTCCGCCGGACAAAGTTTTCATTTTTCATTTTTTTTATTGCAAATCGTCAAAGGGATATCATTTGTTTTGACGACCAAGAGCGATCGATAGCAGGGGCAGGTCTTATTATACTATATTTTTATTTCCCGTACATGCATTATTATTATTTATTGCCTGCCTGCCTGCCAAACTGCAAACGCCATCCGCACACGGAGTTCCTTGTGGGCTATCGATCGCTCGCTCGTGCCCCTCCCGCGCGTTCGGTGGGTGCAGGTAAAGCGGCCAGCCGGCCACCAGGTGAGATTCTTTTTCTTTCTTTATTCTTTTTCTTTACTCTTTTTCTTTTACTAGGTGAGATTATTTTTCTTTCTTTATTCTTTTTCTTTACTCTTTTTCTTTTACGGAAACATAACTTAAATTATCAGGATAATTTTATGAAAAAATAACTTCATTTTTCTTTTTTACGATAACATAAGAGGATAACTTTACGAAGTCATAACTTATCCCGATAATTTATGTAAGCATAACTTATCACGATATTTTATGGAAACATAATTTATCAGAATAAATTTATGAAAACTTATCTAGATATATTTTATAATTATGCTGACATAATTTTTGACATAATTTTATTCATGGAATATTTTGCTAACATAATTTTATTTACGAAAAATTTTGCTAACATAATTTTATTCACATACTGATATAATTATATTCACGGAAAATTATGCTGACACAATTTTATTTACATGCTGACATAATTTTATTCATGGACATAATTTTCTGACATAATTTTATTCACGAAAAATTATGCTGATATAATTTTATTCACGGAAAATTATGCTGACATAATTTTATTCACATGTTGACATAATTTATTCACATGCTGACATAATTTTATTCACGAAAAATTTATACTGACATAATTTTATTACATGCTGATATAATCTTATTCACGAAAAATTATGCTGACATAATCTTATTCACGAAAAATTATGCTGACATAATCTTATTCACGAGAAATTATGCTGACATAATTTTATTCACGGAAAATTACATAATTTTATATAGCAAAAATAGTCTAGATTTGTGCGAAAAATGTTAGAAACACAAATATGAAATCAGTTTGGCGATTAGTTTTTTTTAATTAACCCGAGGATTAGCATGGAACATACTGTACGTACCTACGTTTGTAAACTTTCAATCGACACCTTCGTAAAATATCAGGCAATCATGTGCCCTGTTGGCCTTGGTCCACCGACAAAGCATCGCGCGGCCCAGTCTCACCCGTACGTCGTACGGTGTGGCGCCGGATAGGAGGGCGAAATAGACAGCCCGATCCACGCCATCTATAGCAAGTCAAAGAAGCCACAAGCAAATAAAGCTGTGTCATTTCGTCGATCTGCTGCATTATATTGCATCTAGCAAGAGGCCACAAAGTTTATTAGGCTGATCCCAATGGGAAGTTCTATATGAGTTTTTCAAAACAACTGTTTTGCATTATTTAACACCATAGACAGAAAGAGGGATAGTTGGAATAGTGTTTTGAGGAAACGAATGAAGAGCCCATGAGGTCAGCCTTAGCAGTTAGCACAGTTGAAGCGAGCGCGCACAGGACCGGAGCGAGGATGGCTGACGGCGGCGCCAGAGCGGCGTCCAGGAAGAGGAACGGCAGATCTGGCCCGCCAAACCAGTTGCCCACCGAGCGGAAGGAAGTGATGATGCTGAACAGGTACGCAAAATTTATGGCGTTCATTTCCATGGCGGTGCATGGACTAGGCGTCCTGGCGCTTACATGGTCAACGGTCGTCCTCCTCGGCGGCTACGTCACCGCGCTGGGCAAGAATGAATTTTGGTGCCTCACAATCATTAGCATGATACAGGCAGCCAGGTCAGTGGCATTGTCTTTACCACCACTATGGTTTTTGCATATATCGTACTATATAATAGCTTGCGTGTTTTTTCTTTCCGTAAGAGGAGGATCCGGTCACCAGTATGTTTGGATATTTCACAGCTACTTTTCAGCTACTAAAATAATATACGCGTAGTTGGGCTAACCAAACAGGCCCATCTGATTCGTTAGGCGTAGAGATCAAAACCAACAATGATCTGTATTACGTTTCAGTTGCAATCCTTTTGATTGATTCCAAGTTTCCAACTAAAAAGATTGAGACACATATAAGTTTACTTATTATGTCCGAGCCGAGCCTACAAAATGCTACGCTCAGAAATTTAACTGCCTATATATGCATGCTTGTAAAAAAAACCAGGATCTTCGACGACTTTATTGGGGAGCAGGTGTTCGCCGGTTATGCGGGTGTAGTATATTCGATTCTGGCGGAGTGGATTGCTTTTGTAGAGGAGCGGATGCCTTGGAAAGGCGCCACGTTGAAGCCTTGCTGTTTGGGCTGTCATTATCCTACCAATGCTAATAGCGCTACCATTCGCGCTGGTGTTTCTTTTGGTGTCGTATGTCTACGTCTACGGGCCACTCACCTGTTTGGTGCTCTCTTCATGGCGGCTAGGGAAGCGCAATTACGGTAGCACAGATGGAGCCGACGGCAAGGCAAACATGCTGCCAGCAGCACTGGACATGTTCTATTCTCTTGTTATTTTTCAAGGCATCCTGTTTTGGACATGGCACCTAATTGACATAGTTGGAGTGAAAGTCATGGTCCTTCATTTCCAGGCAGAGTATCCTCTTTCGGGTAAATGGGTCAGCAGCGAATCCATTCGGGAGTACTCTGATACCAGAGATACATGCAGCCAGAAGCTTGCATCAATCAAAGGGAGGAACTTGATCAACTACGCCGTCGGGTTGCTGGGCTCTGAATCGCCAGAAGAATACCTGTCTGGAGCAAGGTTACTGGCTGCCATTGCTAAGAAGAAGGGTGGTGAAGAAGAACAAGTAAGGCAACTGATGCTTTGCTCCAGGCCAAAGATCCAGAAGCTGATTGATACGCTAAGGTGGAGAAGCAGCAGCAGCCCAGCCCCTGATGAGAAGAGGGAGATGATGAGAGAGCTTGCCGCAACGATCTTGTCAGGCCTCGCAGGTGACATAGATCTAGCCCAGTACCCTGGAGCCATACACTGCATAACCTCCCTATTCCAAGAGGAGACCACCACCAAGACATATTGGAATGGCAACCAAGTCCCCCATGCGAGTGGCGATGGCGACCAAGAGCAAACCAAGCAGGCAATGATGCGGCTGCGGCGGAGAGCAGAAGAGGATATCTTAGCACGTTATTACTTGTACGAATGGATGAAAGAGGCAGAGCGTCGCTGGCTCAAATGGCTGATGAAGGGGCTAGAATACACTGATGAGGTGAAGCAAGATCAGGACGACGGAGGTGTCCAGCTGATCCTGCAGGGCTTGGCCATCCTGGAGGGGCTCGCGTCAGGGTCAGGCCACCAACAAAACTGCATGGACATATGCAGCGCCCCAGGCCTCCTCTCCAAAATCATGGCGCCCATCCACTCCAACACTTTGATCCAAGATGTCAGCAGCAATGGGGCGTGGGCGGATGTAGTGAACGGGTCCTTCAAAGTACTGCACCGTCTCATCTCTGTCCCCAGTGACACCAGCAGAACCCTGCGCCTTGAGATCTCGTCTGACCATCAAGCAGTGAGCAACCTGCTGGAGATGATGATTCTCGATGAGGTCCACAAGGGTGGAGCTGTAGTCCAGAAGCCGCCGGAGATTGTGATTCTCGATGAGGTCCACAAGGGTGGAGCTGTAGTCCAGAAGCCGCCGGAGATTGTGATTCTCGATGAGGTCCACAAGGGTGGAGCTCTAGTCCAGAAGTCGCCGGAGATTGTGATCCTCGACGAGGTCCACGAGGGTGGAGCTCTAGTCCAGGAGCCGCCAGAGGATTTGATGCTTATTTCCACAAATCAAAGAAGAGAGCTGCAGATGCGAGCCATGGAGATCCTCATTGAACTGTACGTGCATTTGACTCCCGATGAAAGAAAAGAACTCATCAACAACCTGCTGAGGATCTTCGTCTTCCTTCCTGATGATGGGAAGGACAAAGAGGGAGATGCCAGTTCCACCACCATGCTAAACCTCAAGGCCACTGCTGGTAGAAACCTGCTGGGACTTTTGTTGTCAACCGACACTGACGCTAAGGCTGATGTCGTTCTTGCTTGCGTCGCCACTGATGGTCAAAACATCGTTCCTGATATCATTGGATTGCTTGAGGGTAAGAACAACATCATATACAGAATAATAGCAGCAAAGATCTTGGAGAATCTGTGCACTTGCAGTAATTTGGAGGAATCAACTGCGACTGCAAAGGTGTTGACACCAAAACTTAGCAAAGAACCACCTACTGATGCATGTACAGGAGGCCTTGGAGGAATCAACTGCGATGACAAAGGTGTCGACACCAAAATGTGTCTTCTGCACCTACACAAGGAAAAATTGATGCCAAAGGTGAGCGCAACTGAAAACTTAACAACTCCTGTACATGCAAGCAGCCTTTTTTACTGTCTTTTTACCATTATTATCACGTGCAATGATTTTAATTCTGCCTTGTTAATTACTCCTGGAACTAAACCAGCATATTGTTGTTGCAGGTCCGCACAGAAATGCTGGACATGACAATCAAATCCCCTGAAAGCGAAACTCCGGATAAAGAAGCAGGGTTTTCGACGACACTGCTTCAGTCGCCGATCGCGATTCTGACACATCACATTGACACATGGGAACGCATCATGAAAAACATTGGAGAAATCTGGAGAAAGTGTGCGGCGACTAAAGGCGATGAAGAAAGCCTGGGTACTTGTGCAGTACAGGGACATAAAGCGAAGGTGAAGGATAATACTAATAATTCATCAGGAGATCATCAAAGGAGGTCATCATCTGGTCAAGAAAATGAGAGTGAAACTGCAACAAGGGAATTGCAAGAAGCCATTTTATCCCTCGTGATGGTGATATTATGCGGTGAAGGAATCAGTGCACATGATTTAGACGACAAAGTTGTGGCTAAGCTCAAGGATATAGTAGACGAAAACAAGGGCCATGCAAAAACATCTGGGAACCTGAGAATTGTGAAACTCTGTGGTCAGATTGCTGTATTGATGATGCAGGGGCGTGATGTCAAGCACAATCAACACTTCCAGGAATTCAACAAGTCACTGTCTGAGGCTTCGAAAACTATGTCTGGCCTGGAAAGCAGCATTCTTTTTTCTGGGACAGATGATCTCAGGATGAAGAAGACCGTGAAGCCTCTTGCCACTCTTGCGAGAGAGGTCCAGCAGTTGGTTGGTTAGAACTTATATTATGCTACCCTAGTGCATCCCGTTATCCCACTTCTCCAGTGCAAATAAAATGCACGTTCTTCAGCTCCCGGATACGTGAACCTTGGTTGTCTTGTTTAATTTCTAGCATCTGATTTATTTTATAGCAATATGATGTGTTCTTGGCTTCATACATTCTACGGGGTGTAGCAGCCAGATATTTCCCTTTAATCCTTTATCTAAAAATATAGCGATGTTGTGTTCTTCTCTGTGTCAATACATGCCGGGCATATATATAATTCCTCCCACCGCTTCTCAGGACAAAATGACAATGGTGTGTTGTTGTCAAACATACTGTGTTTTTTTTTTCCTATGGACAGATAATACTACACTTGTGTTGTGGGTTCCTTGTATAACACTTCTATTATCTATTGTCATTATCACGCTCACAGTTAGCGAGCGCGTGTCGCAGCGCGAGGACTGCAGCTCTCATGGTCAGCCAACACTAGCAGATGCCACCGTTTAAAAAAAGAAAACACTAGCAGATGCCACGGCATCAGGGCAGCAGTCAGAGCGTGTGGTTAGAATCCACAGGCGTTAATAACTAAGAATTTGGGTTTGCATAAAAGGCATTACTCTGCACCTAATAATTGCGAAAAGTATAATGAAGTGAATATAATAAAACAGATGCATCACTGAAAAGCAACTATAGTGCAAGTATAGAACACGGAGACCCACAGCCATGTGTGAACATGTCAAGGATATAAATGTAATCACTATCTATTTCAGTTTCGTGCACCCACATATCGAATGATTAGTTATTCATCCATCAGGGACACTCTGTAAACAGATGCATCAGTTCGAGATGGCAACGTACCTTTCAGTTCGAGATGCCCAGACGAGAAACGCTCGGCTTGTTGGCAACGCAAGTGGCGTCAGATTGGGGATGCTGGTTCATCATATTTGGTGGCTCCTCAGCGCAGGTCGCGGCAGCGGGGAAGACCACCGATCGACGCGCCCTTCCTCCGCGACGGTCCGGAGAACGGCGCGTTCTGTGGCCACCTCCGGGCTCCAGCCGCACGCGCTGGTGCGAGCGTTTTGGATGGAGGTCGTCGTCCACGGCGAGGGCGGAAGGCCCACGACACCTCCGCCGCGGCGCGACGACGGTGAGGCTGCCTCAGCGTTGGAGATTAGGGGGTGTGGTTGTCAGGGGTTCTCAAGTTCTCCGGCGATCCACCATTCCCAAAGAAACCACGTTTCGGCCCATGCGGCCCAAAAACTAGGCCCACCCAAAACAAACCAATTCGACGCGCCACCGATTCGTACCCCGCAGGCCCGCTCACTCTCTCACTCGCCCTACCTCCCCACGTCCCTCCCGCCGCGCCGCCCACCGCCGCCGCGCTGCTGGTCCCACGCCGCCCGCGCTGACGCCGCCGCGGAACGAGTTGACGACGTCCACGGCTGGTGCCCCGATGGCGCAGGCCTCGGCCTTGGCGGCGCTGCTGCGCCGCCTCAGGCGCCGTCGCAACCCCGCCGCCGCGGCGCTGCTCCTCCCTCGCCGCCTCGTCTCCTCCGCTCCCGACCCCACTCCCGCGTCGCCCTCACTCGGCGCCATTTCCGGGGCGGCCCGTCTCGAGGGAGATGGGGGAAGAGGCAGCGGCAGCGGCCTGTCCGCTGCGCTCGGCTCCCACCCAAACCACGGGCTTCCTCGGCGGCAGCACGTGGCTGCTACGGCTGTCAGGGCGGCGCACCAAGCTGCTTCCAGGTACGGATACCCGCGTAACCGCCCGTCACTGGCTTCTTCTCGTCTCCAGAAATGCGGGCTCTTGCTTGCGGCTGTTTTAACTAAGCTGACATTGTCTTGCAGCTCCGAGAGTCCGGTGCTGGCGTCAACTGAGGCTAATACTAGCACTACCACTGCCACCTCGCGGTCTGAGATCGTAGATTTCATCAAGTCAGCGTTTGGGAAGCTCGAAGGTGAATATATGACCTTTAATCTGCTCGTGCTCATAGTTAGCCTTACAAATTTGCCATTGCGACTAGGAGTCATTGCCCATTGCGGTACTTGTCATTGGTTGTTACTGGACTGTTGGAGCAGATCCAGTATGCTTTGCTGTACCTTAGCTGAGTATTGGTCTTGTTACATCTCACTTATTGACCCACTGGTTATGAAGGAGGAGAGTTATGTTCTTGACAACTTCCGTGTCTCAACAATGCAAAGATGGGAGGATTCTTTGCAATGATGTTTTCAATGGTCGTGAGACTGCAAGAGTCTTGTGGATTATTTTACCGTTTGCTCTTACCATAGACGAAACATAAACGCATATAGGATTCTAAAGGTGCTAGAAGTACTATAGGATGGACATGATAAAATGTTCCTTCAAATTTTTGTAAGACCAAATGGGCTTGAATCTGTTAGAAATTACAGAATGTGATGGCTGTGCCTACTCTGAGATGCAAAGAATGAATGGTTCTAACCATTTCCTGTGTTTTTATGGCGCAGGACAAAATCATTGTTGGTTGAACGCCATGAATGGCACTTGGAGGAACTTGAATCAAGAAGGAATATATCTTGTTCTTCTGTACCAATCTTGTGGATCATTAAAAAGCAACAGCAAACATCCAGCTGCTTTTGAGAGATTGAAATATCTGCAACAGAGGTAGTTGTGTAAAACTTGCGAGCTTTAAATTTGACTGCAGTCTTGAACTTTTCTAATCTCCATCCCTTTTAGGTATCCACGCTTGAATGTTTTTGCTGTGCAACATGGGAGTGATATTAGTTCCTTAGCTGTGCAAAGCCAAACTGTTCGTACGATAGTGAAGGAGTACATTACATTTCCTATCTTGATGTCTGACAAAGACTTCTCCAATGTGAGGCTCAGACCCATGCCAAGTTTCAAATTACTAGATAGACTTTGAAAAAACATTTCTCATATAGAATGCCAGACTTTTATTTTGATTATGCATTTTCCATTTATCTTTCTGATCTGTTTCTGACTTTCCACGTAAGCTTTGAAGATCTGTGTTGTTTTATGCATTTTAGCTATTATATAAAATACTCTGTTAAAACAAGAAATATCGTTTTGATGAGTGTTCAGATGACAAATGGTGCTTGCTACTTGCTATTTGAAGGTTGTAAGGACCCTGTCTTATTCACAAACTGGGTTGATGAGCCAGATGTTATGATTAAAGGTAAATCTGAACAACATTAGCTACATTCTTGTCTCTGTAAATGCTATATTCTTGTCTATTTTTTGTCAACCACTTTAGCTTCTGTGAAGTGTTGCTTGGAAAGTGGGATGCGCTCTGTCTTAGCTAATATTTCTCAAACAAGCCATTTTGATTGCAGCCATAGAGGAACTTACCGCACTGAAAGATCCTTCTGACAATGTTCTATCAAGAGTTTCTTGGCAGAAAGAAGAGGCTGTCAAAGAGCCATATGTTGGTTCCTTGAGAAACTCATTACTTTACCACCCAGGTATTTAATTATAGCTATTTGTTTATGTAATTTATTAATTAAGCATCAGTGTGCACCCTAAACGCATGGATATATTGGACATTGCAGTCAACTATATCTTTGGCTTTGCCATCCAGAAATGATCATACACAATTTTATGTGCTGCAGCTTGCATATCTGTTGATGAAGATGGTGATCGCATTTTTATTTCTGACAGTAACCATCATAGGATCATCATTAGCAACAGTGATGGGATGATTTTGGATTGTGTAAGCATGGCTTGCAGTTTTATTTATATGAGCAGAAGGTTTGCAGCCATGCAGGATAATGAGTTAGCATTTGCCCTTTTGTTTCGCAGATTGGATCTTTCCCAGGATTTGAGGACGGAGAGTTTGAATCAGCCAGGTTCTTGCACCCAGCTTCATCATTTTATCATGCTGATGAAGACTGCCTGTATATTGTAGATTCGCAGGTATCCACAATATATTGGCTTTGCTTATTCGTCTTAACTTTTTTCACAACATAAATACACCTTTCCACTGGTTGCATATTTCATTGGTTTCATATTAGATCAATAAAAACTATAAGGTGTTTGAAATATGCTCTAGTCTTATTTGGAAGTTACAATGTTAAGTTATCTTAATTGGAAGCTTGATGACTATTCATAGTACTAAAGAATTATCTGAATTACCCCTTTCTGATTCTTTTTGCAGAATCATGCTATCAGAAAAGCAGATTTGGGAAGGAGGACTTTAGAAACAGTTTATCCTGTATTCAATAAAAGCAATGGCATCTGGAGCTGGATTACTGATAAGCTTGGCTTGAGAAAAGAGGTTGATCCAACTATTCGAGATTTTGATGCAGACTCAATAGCTCTTCCATGGCATCTGATTCAAATTTCAGAGAACAACTTATTAGTTGCAGACCGCAGGCAGGCATCTCTTTTCATCCCTCCATCTTGACCTTTTTAGATGTCATTTTGGTTAAATTGTTCTCGTGGCTCGTGCAACGGTTAATTAGCTGTTTGTATAATCTGAAATTCGATGTACCTCATCCATTGTTGTCCACTGGCCACCCTTCCTATGTTAAACCAAACGTTAGGTACTTGGTTTGGGGGATTGCTATGTTTTACATCCTGTAACTCGACCCAATTATCATTTTATATACTGATAGTGATGCTCATTGAATATTTTGTACTTACTGTTCATTCTTCTGATATTAGTGGGAAAAACACATATTGGTGAAATTTATTGCCCTTGGCATTAGTGTTGAACCATTGTTAATGGATCACCGGCATGTTTTTTTGTTTTAATTTTACAAATAGGTACTTTTGTTTTGGTGTTGCATGCACATAATGCTAAAGGGTCAACCATTGCTGGTTCCCATTTGGGACCTGACCTGGCTGCTGAGTTGTTAGCAATTCTTCTTAGTCCCCACGTTTATTTTGCAGCTTTGAATCTTCATGGATCATGAGAATATCAACCGGTGAGAAGCAGGATATTGGAAGAGGTTAGTATGAACTTCTTTTGCTATCTTTGTTAAGACTTGTTTTTTTTCCTACCTCATTGAGTTAAAGTTGTTCGAAGGTAGTGCTGAAGTAATGGAGTCATATCAGCAAATTATAAACGAGAGGTGTGCTCTTATTAAGGATATGTGCATTGATTGGTCATCAAGTGCTAAAGTACTTTCTGATTCAATGGAGAAGATCCCCAAGGAGCTTGTATCGTCAGTCTCAAGATTCCAGAATTGCATTATTTTCTGTGATACAGGTTGATGTACGAGCTGCTTGATATTAAGGCTTTCTTTTGGTGTCAAATAATATAAAAATTGATTCCAATTCTTTTCGTTTCTTTGAAGATGGTCAAAGGGTTCTGAAGCATGACTTGGATACCAAGAACACCGCGAACATTGATTTTTCCAACTGTGAGATCCTTGGTCTGCCCTATTGGTTTGTTTGCAATCTTGAGAGAGTATCTTCCTGGTGAGCTGCTGATTCTCTGTTTAGCATAGAAATCGACCTGCTGCTGCTGCTGCTGCTGCTGTAGTCTATCTTTATTTTCATTGTTCTGACCTTCCTTTGTCATTACTTCAAATTGGCAGGGGACGTTCAACTGGACAATTTCAAGAGCATGTCCGTCAAGTAGATGTGCTTCCTGGTAATTGTCATATTGCCCATTTTCTTCGGATAATATTCTGGTAGTATATGATTAGTGTTGATGGTACCTATTGCATTTATGTGATGCTTATCTGGAATAGTTGAATCAATCATTTCATGTATGTTCAACATGCAAAGCAACATCACAAAAAGCTTATTACCTCAGATAAAATTAATACTTTTTGCCACATATTACCTATTTTACATTTTTAATTTCCAAATGTTTTAATTTGACAGTGGAAGTTAAGTTTCAATAGGTGCGATAAGAAAAGTGCTATCTGTATTTCTATACTGTAGCTGAATAAACAAAAGACTCAAGACAACTGAATGAGAATTATGCTTGAAATACTCGTGAAAATTTCTATGAGGTGCTCATATGCATGGTCTCAATTCTCAAGAGGAACCCTGTTTGGGGCATTGCATTTCCATATGTTATTCAAGATAGTTCTGTAAGTGTTGGTGCTCGATTTAACAGGAAGATGCAATATCACGGTCTACGTAGACATTCCAGTCGACACTGAACTTGCTGCACCTTTGGCTGAGAATTGTATCTGGCGCCAAGTAAGGGGATCTGGTGCTGAGATCTCTGGTTCTGATGGATCAGACACAGCCACAGAAATGGTAAACAAGCACTTTGTTGTCCAGTGCCTAAATGGCATCGTGTGCCTTTTCTTTATTGTAACTTTTTTTACTTGAAGCCTACCTGGCAAAATTCTAACACCTCATATGAATGCACATGGCGTCAGGTTGGTATCGCCCAGCAGTGGTATGATGAGCTGGATAACCTAGCCTTCTCTGAAGTGGCTGAGGAACCTGCTACTTCTCATGGAGGCGACGATAAACCTGCTGATCAAAGTTACCAGGACCAGAGAAGAGTGCAATTCACCTGTGCAGTGAGCGTCAGCCCTGGGACATGCGAGGTACTGTGCGCTCTTTCCCTCCCAACACAACATTATAACTACCCATTGCAAGTACACGCTTCCATCCACACTCCAATGAGGATCTATCGCCTTATCTAAAAAAATGATGGTCTAACACATCACACACCAAAATGTACGTGCCACTTGCAGCTGGTGGCCTCTGCCGTGCTGTACCTGAAGCTAGCGAGGACGGTCGCTGACGGCGCGGACCAGAAGGTGCTGGTGAATCAGATGATGGGATGCGAGTGGCGCGAGGAGCATGCGGGCGTGGAGCTGCTGATGGGGAGCCGCGGGGACGCGAGGGGCCTGGTGGTGACGAAGCCGGTGCACCTGCGGCTGTGTCTTGACTGCGCCGACCACCCCGCTGGAGCCACCAACAAGGAGACCATCAGCACCGAGTCCAGCCTCACGATCAACATCTCTTTGGATGAGCGGTTCTGATTTTGATTTGATCCTATTTTCCTTTTTTTTGTGTGTTTGTCAATGGCACGCACCAAGAAGCAATACAATCCACCCCATGCAGGATGTAGGGTATTACACGATTAGGCGGCTTGAATCTGTCTAAATCCTGTTCTATATGTTCTATATACCCTTGATCTTCGTCGCAACCATCCTCGTACGATAAGATAAACCCATCCGGTGAAACATCCCCATGTGGATGGATTGCCGGTGCATAACACTGACAATTGGCGCATCATATAGAGGTTTGGTTGTTTGACATCAAGTGAGATCGGTGGCTGTCATGTTCAAGATCAAGTTCTTCTCCGTCGACGGATTCAATTTATTCGCACCATTGGGTCAGTTTGGGGAGTCCGTTCTTCGCCATGTTATATGAGAGTCTTCTGCTCGAAGCTGTTGGATTGCTTCGCGGAGGGTACTCAGATCAAAGCTGCTTGCCAGGAAAATTCATCTCTCGTGTGCTTGCGGTAAAAAAAAAAAAAAAGTCAAGCGGATTTGTTTCGGGTTCGGGTCGGTCTCCTGTAACTACACCTGTTTGCCGTGTGCAACCAGGATGATATCGCTGTCCTACATGACGTGGAGGCATCAGGCATGGGAAATACTAAACCGGAGGCACCAAGGTAGCTGAAATCCGGTCAGTTACAGAAACTCTAACGCGTCACGGGTCGCACGCGCTCACTGTCGGGTGGGAGTCAGGGGCCTTGGTTGCCGGGGGGACTTTTGTGTCTTGCGGCGCTAGAGGATAGGGGAGGGGGAGGGGGAGGTTCTCGGATGGCTGTGAACACGGTTGGTGGGCGGCAGAGTAGAGGCGGCACCAGCCGCGGGGGATGGGTGGCGGAGGATGACCGGTGAGCGGGGAGGCGGGAGGTCAAGAGTGGCGGAGGTTAGTGGCGCGCTTGATATTAAAGGTTGTGAATTTCATGGATTAATCTTGTAGGCCAAGGACTTGATAGTGTCATTTGGTCACAAAGGAGATGGCAGATCATTAACATTTCGATTTCTTAATTAGTTTCCTTAGCTGCCATATGATATAGAGGGGCAAGGCTTAGTAGCTTGATTAATCTCAAACAAGATAAATTCACAAACACATGCTCACTACCCTAAGAATCGCTACAAGCAAATGGAAAGATCTACTGAAGATGTTTAAATTGCAAATGACTTGAAAAGTTCAGCACTCCAAACAAGCCGAACGTTCGGTACTCTTGACACATAGTAACTTCTTCCATACATTCAAGAATAAACTTGAGCTTCACTCTTCTTCATTCACTTTAAGATCTGAGAGCTAGGGTGTTTGGGCTTTGTGCGTGTGATGCTTTTAGGCGAGATTGATCAAGTGAAGACCCAAACTTATTACTCTTGGTGACCAGCAATCATCTATATGGCTGTTAGCAGTGGGAGTAGGAGAGACAAATTGGAAGGGAAACAGAGAGTAGACGTGGGGAAGAAGGTGAGGACGGAGGAACCATGGAGTTTAGATGTGTTTTGTATCTGTTATCTGATACCCGTCCTCTCTCTCTTCGAGTATCCTAAATACCCTCCATACATGGGCTATGGCCTGACTCCGTGCCTGCAAGCACCTTCACAGCCCACTGCGGCCCGATTACTAAAGAGCTAGGAACTCTCGCTCGCCTGCTTCTTCTGGGCCGAACGCTGGCTTCATCTTCTTTTCTTGTATCTTCATCAACTTGTACTCCTTGGTCATCCTGACTGCTAACATTCCCCCTTCCTTGAGTCGCCGCTTGACCCCAAGCTAGCGCAAAGGGAAATGTTTGTTTCAAACTGATAAGATCTTCCCATGTAGCCAATTCAGAGGGCCAACCTGACCACTGGACTAGCACTTGATCGGTCACTGCACCCCTCTTCTTGATCGCTCTTGTCTGCAACACCCGAACAGGTACTCTAGGCAAAGACAGATCATCAGGCAGATGAGGTAATACCTTAGATGAAGATGACACGAATGGTTTGAGTTGCGATACATGAAACACAGGGTGAATAGTAGTATGAGATGGCAGCTTCAAGCGATATGCAGCTGTGCCAATGCAAGCAAGCACTTCATAAGGCCCAAAATATTTGAATGCCAATTTCTGATTAGAACGCCGAGCCAGCGACGTTTGGACATATGGCTGCACTTTGACCAAAACTGAATCCCCAACCTTGTACTGGCGATCTGATCTTTGTTTATCAGCCTGCTTCTTCATTCTGTGGAGCGAATGGACAAGATGCTGACGAATCAAGTCGGTCATTACAGAACGGTCTTGAAGCCAGGACTGAACATCAGCAGCAGTAACTGCATTAGTCTCAGAAATTCCAAAGTGACAAGGCTTATAACCATATAAAGCTTCAAACGGAGACCGGCCAATGGCAGAGTGAGGACTGGTATTATACCAATATTCAGCTTGTGACAGCCAATTAATCCATTTAGAAGGACATGCATTCACAAAGCACCGCAAATAGGTTTCCATAGTCTGGTTCAGCCGCTCTGTCTGGCCATCGGATTGTGGGTGATAGCTTGATGTCATATTGAGAGTAACACCTGCTAATCGAAATAACTCACGCCAAAAGTGACTGGTGAAAATTTTATCACGGTCTGTGACTATTGTAGCTGGTAGTCCATGGAGGCGGTACACATGGTGCAAGAACTGCTGAGCAACACTTGGCGCTGTAAAAGGATGGTGAAGTGGCACAAAATGGGCATACTTGGTAAAGAAATCCACCACCACTAAAATGCAATCAGCCCTACCAGATAATGGAAGCCCTTCAACAAAATCCATTGAGATTACCTGCCAAGCTGTGTCTGGCACAGGTAGGTTGCAACAAGCCGGGCAAGCGTGCACGGTCAGGTTTAGCTTTTTGGCAAATCAAGCAGGACTGCACATACGCACGGACTGCCTTTTTCAGACCCTGCCACGCAAACAATTGCTTGATGCGTGAATATGTCACTGGAAATCCCGAATGACCACCCACTGCACTGTCATGGCACGCTTGTAGTAATCTGGTTTGCAAAGAAGGGTTATTTCCAATCCAAATGCGTCCTTTGTAATGTAACAAACCAGCTGACAGAGAGAATGAGGGTACAGCTGTTGGGTCCAGCAGCAATTTGGCAATCAAATCTTGTGCATGAGTGTCAGCAGTGTATCCTTGAAGCACTTCATCCAACCAATGAGGAGAAACAGTGGTTATTGCTGCACATGAAGCTGTATGAGATGGTTTCCTGGATAAAGCGTCAGCAGCCCGATTTTCAGTACCTTGCTTGTAGACTATTTTATAGTTCAAACCCAGCAATTTGGAGAAGACCTTTTTCTGCCAATGGGTGTGCAAGCGCTGTTCAGATAACTGAAGCAAGCTCTTTTGATCAGTAGAGATTATAAACTCTGTATGTCCCAGATATTGCCTCCAGTGTTGGACTGCCATCAAAATTGCTAAATATTCTTTCTCATATGTAGAAAGACCTTGACTTTTGGGACCCAAAGCTTTGCTAACATAAGCCAAAGGATGACCGCCTTGCATGAGCACAGCACCCACACCAGAACCAGAAGCATCGGTTTCCAATAAAAATGGTTGGGTAAAGTCCGGCAAAGCAAGCACTGGGGCCTTGCAAAGGGCTTGTTTAAGAGCAGCAAAAGATGCATCATGTTCAGTGGTCCATATAAACAAGGCATGCTTCTTAAGTAGGGCGGTCAGTGGCCTAGAAAAAACACCAAAATGTCTGACAAAGCGCCTGTAGTAACCGGCCAGACCCAAGAAGCTCCGGAGTTCCTTGACAGATGAAGGAGAAGGCCATGAAATTATTGCCTCAATCTTGGCAGGATCAGTACTAACACCATCCTGAGAGATAACATGACCTAAATAGTGTATCTGGCGTTGAGCAAATTCACATTTGAAAAGTTTGATCTGCCAGGAATCCTGAGTGAGGGCTTGAAATACTAGTTCCAAATGATTAAGATGGTCTGCAAATGTCTTGCTGTATATCAATATGTCATCAAAGAATATCAACATGAATTTACGAAGGAATGGAGCTAAAGTAGAGTTCATAGCTGATTGGAAAGTTCCTGGAGCACCAGTAAGGCCAAAGGGCATGACGCAAAACTCAAACTGACCAATATGAGTTTGAAATGCCGTCTTGTACTCCTCGCCTGGAGACATTCTGATTTGATGAAACCCAGACCGCAAGTCCAATTTAGAAAACCAACTAGATCCATGTAGTTCATCCAGCAATTCTTCAATGATGGGAACCGGGTACTTGCTTTTCACTGTGATGGCATTCAATTGGCGGTAATCGACACAAAAACGCCAAGAATTATCCTTCTTCTTAACCAACAGTACCGAAGAAGAGAATGGACTGGTGCTTTTCTGAATCAACCCATTAGAGAGCATCTCATGAACTTGTTTTTCGATCTCATCCTTTAGTGCTGGTGGAAATCGATAAGGTCGCACACTGACGGGTGAAGCACCTGGTAACAGGGGAATAGAATGATCACATTCTCTAGTGGGAGGCAGATCAACTGGCAACTCAAACAGATGCTGATATTCATCTAGCAATGCTTGCACTTGCGGTGATATCACAGCAGACTGAGAAGTACTGGAACTGGCAGATATAACCTGAATCTGTAACAAGGATCCTTCAGGTATAGCAGGCAGCAGACCACATAAACGAACCAGCTTGCCTTGATAGGGAATACGCAACCATTTCTGTTTCCAGTGTACTTCCATTGGACTAAACTGCTCCAACCAATCGAGGCCCACAATCATGTCATAGCCAGAGAGATCCAAAATTCTGAGATCTTGTATAAATGAAAATGTTTGTACTTGCCAACAAGCAGCAGGAATTAATGAAGAACAAAGCAGATTATGACCACTAGCCACTTGCACTTTCATTTCAGGAGCAGAAACAATCATGGGAGATAACTGAGATGCTATCTTAGTACTGATGAAAGTATGTGAACTACCTGAGTCAATGAGAATGTGCACAGGAATATCATACAATGTACCCCAAAGTGACACCGAACAGGCAGAACTCGAACCTGAATATGCAGCTGCTGAGATAGCTAGAAATAATTGTTCTGACCCATCTGTAGACGCTAAGGAAGGAGGATCAGATTCATCAGAGATCGAGAAGAGTTCGAGCACCTCCTGGACAGCATGCAGTTGCACTGCATCCGCACACTTGTGATCCCTGGACCATTTTTCAGCACAACGCTGACATAATCCCCGAGCGCGACGATAATTCTTGAGAGCAGTCCAACGATCATCAGCAGATGGAGTCTTGGTGTCCACTGAGCGCCGATCATCAACAGGGGTAGGACGAAATTTATCCAGCCGCGGCGGTGGGGGTAGAGGGTACGCCGGCTTGGACGTCGACTTAACAGGAGTGAATTCCGGCCTCCTGAAGTCACGTCTCTTGTCCTCCTCGGACATCTCTTCCTGCAATTGAGCCAACAAACCAGCAGTATCCCAAGACGATGGACGTTGCAACATAACTGCAAGCTTAATATGAGCACTCAAACCCTCAATGAAACGCATAGTGAAATACACAGGATCATTGGTACCCCCATAAGCGGTAAGTTGATCCACAAGAGCAGCATATCGCTCAATGTATTCAGCGACAGTGGAGGTTTGGCGAATGTTAATTAATTGACGAATGAGTAACTCTTGCTGGTCTTTCCCAAACAGATCTAGTATGAGACGGCAAAATTCAGACCAAGAGCAATTATGCAGGCGCGAATCAAGAGATTGACTCCAGCGCGCCGCAGCGCCCTGCATGTGCATAGAAGCAACACGCACCCAAATTGCCTCCTCCACCTCATACAGGAGAAAATAATCTTCAGAGCGGGTAATCCATAGTTTAGGATTATCCCCATCAAATAATGGAAATGACAACTTAGGCAAGCGACCCATATGATGAACAACATGACTCAGATCTGGGGGGCGAGCATGTGATGCCCCTTCGTTGCGACGAATTGAATGAGGAGATGGGGGATTTGGCAGAGAATACGCACCCTTGACCGGGTGCGGATTCAGAGTCGTAACGACCCCAAATTCGTCTACCCGGTTGTGAGATTGCTAGCGGTGCCTGGAGGCCGAGTCAGCTGTGGATCCGGCAAGTGGGCGCGCGGCAGCCGACGGAGGTGCGCCCATGATGCCAGGACCTGAAGCGGGCTGATCCATCACGGCGCGGTCCCAGTGCTTGGACAACTTCTTGACCTCGAGGTGCATATCATCCACCGAGGCTTCCACCTCCTGACGCCATTCCTCAATGCTGGCCGCGGCAGCCTCGATGTTGGAGACGTGTCCTTCAGTGTCGGCGGAGAACGTCTGGAACCGGTGCGCCCACTTGGAGTCGAGGTCGGAGAGGCGCTGATCGAGGATGCCGTCGCGGTCGACCAGACGCTTCTCCAGATTAGTGTCGTGTTCCGCCAGTCGCTGGACTAGCAGCACATCCTGATCATCGAACCGTTTGGTCATTTCGTCGAGCAGGTACTTGAGATCGGGAGTCATGGCTGCCAAATTGCGACGGAAACGGGTAAAGTGAGTGTGGGATATCTGGTGAGGCTCCAGCATGAACACGGAAAGGCAGAGGAAGACCCTAGATCGTGAATCTGATACCAATTTGTTAGCAGTGGGAGTAGGAGAGACAAATTGGAAGGGAAACAGAGAGTAGACGTGGGGAAGAAGGTGAGGACGGAGGAACCATGGAGTTTAGATGTTTTTTGTATCTGTTATCTGATACCCGTCCTCTCTCTCTTCGAGTATCCTAAATACCCTCCATACATGGGCTATGGCCCGACTCCGTGCCTGCAAGCACCTTCACAGCCCACTGCGGCCCGGTTACTAAAGAGCTAGGAACTCTCGCTCGCCTGCTTCTTCTGGGCCGAACGCTGGCTTCATCTTCTTTTCTTGTATCTTCATCAACTTGTACTCCTTGGTCATCCTGACTGCTAACAATGGCTTGGAGGTGTCGTTTCCTGATGATGTACCAACAGATTATAGAAGCCTCAAGAAAACATTATGTGTGGTTTAGAGTCTGCACTCTGGAGCGGAGGAAAGACATCCACTGGAGGGCACTTTCCTCGCACGTATCAAGGAGGGCAAGACCCTTTTGCGCGAACAGGAGTTGCCGACTCCTCGATACCTCAGGAATAAATCGGACTACCACACTTGTCTTCTATACTTTCATTTACATTCTGCATTTCAGTTTCTAAAAATTGCATGCTTAGTTTAGGAATGGCTCTGAGTTGCAACTTCCAAGTCTTCTGTTACTGAGTCAAATCTCTAGTCACACTCTCTTAGCGTAGGCACTAGGTTGAATTGATTTGGTATGTTTTATTTTCCGCAAAATCTAGTAGAAGTCCAATTCACCCTGCCCCCTCTGACATCTTGAACACATAAGTAATTATTTGCTCTATATTATTGATATTTCCCCTCTTTGATATTTTTCCTCCTTGTATCGCATGTATTTGACGTGTATTTAATTGAAACCTTTGCGTGAGCTGGGTTTGAGACACAAATTAAAATTCTCATGGCTTTTTGCTTATAGACATCACGGGTGCGAACTTTTAGTTTTTTTTTTTCACACATTAGTGCTGAGAACATGCTAATCTACAAGTTTATAATCAATTCGGGTGCTTTATATTTGTTTTCTCTGCCCTACTTAGTGGATACATATACATATCTTAGAGTGTGTACCTTTTAAATTATAAATGTATACTTTTGCGAGGATTAACTAAAGGTAGGATGGACGGGGTACCAGTAAAGCAATCGGCCACTTGAAAAGTGTATTACATCCAGTTTGATAAATTAAAGATTCTTAATGATTGATGGTGCCAACGATAAGCAATTCATAGTAGGGCTTGAATACACCACAGTTACTTGATCGGTGAAATTTTATATATCTGTGTCAGTCTGGCAGCAGTAACCTTGTGTACAAGTACGACTTGATGGCGTGGTCTCCACAAGTACCTTTGGTCACACTATTTGTTAATGCAAATATTAATATAAATACATTACATTTATCATATTTAGAAGCTTTTCCAAAGACAAATTACGTATACGACTCCAATGTATATCTGAACTAGATATTTAAATATTATTAACTGTCCAATTTGCAAATATTTGATTTGATGGGATCTTATAAAAAAGATTGTATCCGTGAGCCGGGATAAAGTACCTTTAATTTACATTTGGATGGTAACCATATTTTTTTGTGACACACAGATCTTTTATGAGAGGACCGGTACAAGGTTTAGGTTTCACATGTGGAATGTTTGGTGGTGCTTGCTGCTGAGCCGCAGCCAGACCGGCAAAAGCATCTGCTCGGTAGTGCTAGCTACGAATACTTCCATTAACGAAGTAGCTCGATCGTGTCCAAGGTATAACCCAGTGTCATTTGGTGCAGTCTCGTTTCTAGTTCTTAGCTGTCTCTCATGCTATTGGGCCCTTTCGAATGGAGGAAAAGTAAAGAGATCGAGCAGAATTCGATTGCTATGAAAAATTTCCTATAAAGGCTATTGGAACAAAGGATTGGATCCTACCAATTACCTATGGAATAGCCACTTTCATAGAAATTTTCAAAGAAAATAAGTACAAGGTCTAACCTAATGCTTTTTTTTTTTGTCTTAGGATTTATGTCCTTCCTAGTAATCAAGTACACCTCAGAGCAGCGTTGTCGTTGCGGCAATGTGATGGTGCAAGTTTAACACCTTGAGTGCTATGGTACATGCCAAAATTCTTGAGCGTACCAGGAACTATAATCCATATTATTTTAATAAAATATTTAAAATATAGTTCTGAATTGAATTTGAGGTGCGATATAGGCGCTATAATTTCAATTTAGCACATGGAGGAAAAAGTTACAACAACTAATATGATTAAAATTTGAAAGCCAAATTTAGATTTGTGAAGTCACTGTGCTCCATATTAGGCTAACATAACTCAAGCTAATGTTTTAATTAAACATATATTGAGACACAAGAGGTGCAATGCAGAAAGAAATGTTATTAGAGTTGATATAGAGTACAATAATTAGTAATTGGAGTTATCACAAGCAGATAAAGATTATATATTTTCTGTATGTGTACTATGTCAGAACACAAATAAAGTGAGAGCAAAAATAGGAACTTTTGATTAATCATGTGTCTTAAATTTGAACAAGTCTAATTTTCACGACTGAACTATCTCCCAAGTCCAATTTTAGTCTTTGAGCTAAAAAAATCCAGATATACTAAATCACTTACTGCTTCCGTTCTTTTTTATTATTTATTTGACACTTCTTAGTTCAAAATGAACTAGCCGATCAGAATTATTAAAAAACAGAAGTAGTAACTATCAAAATTAAACAATGTTGGCCCTCTAACTGGTTTCAAATGTGACATAAAGATATATATAATGTGTAATAAATAATATTTTAAATCATAAAAAACTTGGACCATGTACCAATTTTTTAGAAAAGAATGTGTCTATGGGAGTTGTACTTCGAGCTGTTTAGGACTTTTGTTTCGTGTACCGGCGCAAGTTTTGGATCGGGCACAGAAGGAACCAGAAGAACAAGCTAGAATCTCAGTGTGCGAGGTGATGTGGAGCAACCACTCAGAAAGAGAGGTCACGTAGGACAAGTCACAACTTGGAGAGAAATATCCACACCTCTTCGAGGACACACAAGTTTCCCTAAGATAATGAAAATGGATGGATATTATTTTCTATTATGCTTGTATAGGAAACCGGCCTGCACATATTATATGTACTGGTTAGCCTGCTCTGAGGTGTTCAAATTAGTGACATGTACGTACGCTTATCGTACACTGGATAACCTTGTTGTAGGGGACGACTTGTACGATGATTCAAGGCGCAATGGTACGCTCAAGGATGCCTGTGGCTAGACCCATTGCCGCAACGACAACGCTGCTACTCAGATGATTGTCTTGATTTCCATGATTGCTATATGTTCAGCCCGAGGGGCTTATCCCGGGGCCTACGAGCTGATGCTATGGCCGAGGAATACGGTATATATGCGAGATGTTACATATAATTTTGTGGGTATGGATGTGCCATGCGATAGTTAACATGTGTTCTGGGACTATCGCATGACATAAAAGCTTAAATCCTAGCACACCGTGGGATTTGGATCATTTCAGAAAAAATGTAGTGGGCTGATCACTTGTTAAGAATAAATCACGAAACGGGAGCCAATTGAAGATGCCACTCTTTATGGAATCCTAGATAAGGATACCAGGATAAGAGACATAAGAGACGTAATAATAGCTTTGAATCTTTGATAAGAGAAAATATAGTTTAAGTCAGTTTGCCATGAGTGGGTAGGTGATGAGACGGACACAAAATCACGTAGGTGTTAATTGGCTGTCGTCAGAAACATGCGAGTGTGTGCTTTAGCTTTTTAGGCTGTCCACACTCGTCGATGGTAAAGGGGATGCAGTCCCCATTTACCGTCAACGAGAGGTGCAGCAGGGGACGCTACCATCCCGCGCCCCCGATCCAGCGCCAAATACAACGTCGTCTCTCTCCTCCCCTCTCTCCTCCACGTCGGATACGACGTGACGGGAACCAACGGCCGGGTGTTGGCGCCTTGCACGGAAGAGAGGCGGGAGAGAGGACGCCGCCGCACCACCTGGAGGAAGAGGACGCCGCGGAGCTTGAGGCCGCAGCCTCCAGCGGCCAAGGAGCTCGAGGGCCAGCTTCCCCTATGTGCCGGCGGATTCGGAGGGCCGGAGTGGACGAGGCGGCAGATCGGGCCTGGATCTGGCGCCATGACCGGCGCCCGGCGGGGAGGAGGCCGACGCGAGGGAGGAGGCGGCCGTGGATGAGCCTGGCGGGGGAGACGGCCGCCGCAGGAGAGGAAGGGGAAGGAGGCGGCGCGACGCCGTGGCCGCCGTGGAGGAAGAGGAGGAGCCGTCGCCGGCCAGAGAGGGGAGGCGGAGGGCGCGGTGGAGGAGAGACCGACGCCGGCGGTTGGCCGCCTGCTCGCCTGCGCTATCGAGGAGAGGAAGGGGAGGGGAGGTGCAGCGCGGGTGGATGGAGAGAGAGTGGGGAAGGGATGGGTAGAAATAATAAAAAAATGTGGCAGTTGGTATAGAGTGGGAGATATAGAGTCATGTGAGCGTAGAAAATTGTTAACTGTATTTCAAATTTGTGACGACTAGACGGAGTATTCTCTCTCTTAGAGTTGGTGGATAGAGTCACACGAGTGTAGACAGCCTCAGTGTACTAGTATTTAACTCCAGCAGCTGCAGCTGTCTCGTGCTACTACCGACGGGTTTGATAGATCTGTATTGGCTGTCGTCCTGTGCTTGAGGGTCCTTGATGTACGTACGCCAAGGGAGTGAGCCGAGAGCCGTTTAGCAAAATTCGACCATTCTGCGCGCGGAAGCCATGCCGTCGTCCCTCGCCGCCGTCGTGACCGCGGTGGTGCAGATCTGGAGCGCATGGATGTTCCGCATCACCGTCCTCTCCAGCCTAGGGGCGTACCTAGTCCTGGGCCTCTTCTCCGGGACACGGCGGCGCTCGGCGTGCGGCTGGCGGTGGTGGCTCCAGCGGCTGATGACCCTGATCCTCTGGTGCGCGTACTGGGTCGCCGACAGAGCCACGACGAGCGCCCTCGGCAAGCTGTCCCTCAGCGGCTCGGACGCGTCGGCCGGCGAGCACCGGCTGGTCTCGTTCTGGGCGCCGTTCCTGCTGCTCCACCTGGGCGGCCCCGACAGCATCACCGCCTACGCCCTCGAGGACAACAAGCTCTCCAACCGCAAAGCCGTCGATGTGGCCGCGCCGGTCGTGGGCGTCTTCTACCTCATCCTCAGTTACTACCCTGGCGACGGGCTTCTGTTCGTGGCGTCCTCGATCATGTTCGTCTCGGGCGCCGCCAGGTGCGCGGAAAGGGCGTACGCACAATGGCGAGCCAATCTAGACAAGAAGAAGCAGGGGGAGGAGGAGGAGGAGGAGGAGGAGGAGGAGGAGGAGGAGGAGGAGGAGGAGGAGGATCAGCAGTCACTCGAGGACGATGTGGAATCCTTGATCCAGGAACGGATGGGAGCTGATGGTGATCAGCCTGACAACAACGACGACGACGACGACAACAATGGCGGTGAAGCGCTGCTGCTCCTCGCTCAGCAACTGTTCCAAGGCTGGTGTCGTGCGCTGGTCGATTCTTCCGAGGTGGTGGAGCCACCATCGGCATCAAGCATCCAGCTCGCCACCAACAAGATGTTCTCGCTGGGATCCGACACCACGCGCGCGGTGGTGGAGATGGAGCTCTCCCTCATGTACGAGTACCTCTTCACCAAGGCCATCGTGGCGCAGTTCTTCCCGGCGCTCTACTACCTCATCCGCTTCGTCTCGCCGCTCGCCACCGCCGCCGCCGGATCGCTCTTCTGGCTCTGGCTCCATGCTGCCGGCTCCTCCCTCGGCATCAGCGGGTCCTTCATCATCATCACGTACCTCTTGCTCGTCGCCGCCTTCATCGTGGACGTGGTGTGCCTGCTCAGAGCCCTCGGCTCCACCTGGACGTACGCCTTCTTGAAGAAGGTGGCGTCGTCGTCGTCGTCATGCGCTTGGGCGGCTTGGCTTCGCCACCACGTGCTGTGCGCCGGGAGGTGGCACTGCCTCCACCGTGCCGTCACGTACCTGGACTACCCGCTATGGTGGTTCAGCACCGCCGCCGATCCGATCAGCTACAGGAGGTGGTCGGGCACCATCGGACGGTGCAACATGCTGCACGAGTGCGCTACCACCACTCGTCGCCGCCGTGGCGCTTGGTCGTCGTTGTGCCGCATGCTGAAGACCAAGCTCGGATTGGAGGAGGCGAGCTACCTGTGCGAGCTCCATCCAGACGTCAGCAAATTGCTGTTCGAGCGGGTGTACCAAATACTGCCCATGCCCATGGCCATGCCCAAGCCCAAACAGGCCAAAAACGCACATCCTGCAGGTCCTGGTGGTGGCACGGAAATTACCTGCTGCTACTCCATGGCCGCCATCACAACCTGCTGGGGGCAGGAGTCCCTCGAGAAGGCCAAGGCGCAGCTATTGTTTCCAGGAGTCTCAGATGATGAGCTGCCCAAGTTCGGCAAGGAGTTCGAGCAGGACGTCCTGGCATGGCACATCGCCACAACCGTCTTCCTCTCGCGTGCCAAGGTTAAGAAGGTAGCAAAAATGTCCTCCTCCTCCAGCACCCCCCGTGGCCATGTGGCGGCGATCGAGGCCATGTCGGAGTACCTGATGTTCCTGGTGGTTCACCGCCGGCAAATGCTGCCGGGCCTCGTCCTCGACAAACTGTGCAAGGTAACCATCAGAGCCTTAGGTCGCATATGGACGAAGGACGGCGAGGATGAGGGCAAGGGAGCTTGTTCGTCGTCGGTAGTAGGGAAGAACAACAACAAGGAGAAGCTCGCCACCATCCTGCGACGCAAAAGGATAAAGAACAAAGACTGGGCGAAACAAAATCCAGATAAGAGGCTCGTCTCGGATGCGGTTGTGATCGCCGCTACGCTGACGAGAAGCAGCATGCGGCAGCGGCAGGTGCCGCGGATGCTGGAGTTCGTCTTCAACGTGTGGGTGGACAAGCTGCTCTACGCGGGCGTCACGTGCTGCAGGGACAGCCATGCCCAGCAGCTCAGCCGTGGCTGCGAGCTCACCACCATCCTGTGGCTCATGGCACAGCATGCTGGCGCATTTCGCATTGGAGATTTCAAGCCGGCCGGTCGTCCCAAGGGGCATGATGGTCGGGAAAATGGCACCAATGGCGGAGAACCTACTAATGATCCACGACGACCCTGCTCACCCCCACGACCATGCCCATACCCACCCCCAACCCCATGCCCATACCCAGCCCTAACCCCATGCCCAACCCTGCAGGCCCAACCCCCCTGGGTTCAGGGTCAGGGCTGCTGGTGGCCCCCGTGTGAAACGCCCATGTCATCTGATGTAGAGAAAATCAAGGAGCACGAGGTGGTTCCCATGCCTTTGGAAGAAGAGGAACCTGAGATGCCCATACCAGATGATGAAGATGATCCTATGGACGCCGATGAATGTAAGGTGCCGATAAACTACATGACATTGTATTGATTTAATTTGTTGAAATTAATTAAACCGGAAACCCATGCTATATATGAGTTGTCAATTTTATGGTCGAAATATGCTGCATAGATTTATTCTACAGTGTTAATTGTAGTCCATGGGAAGCTAGCGTGCTTTCCATGGGAAATCGTATTTTAGATAGCCATCCCGATCTACTCTATTAATTAATTGTACACTGTAATTGTAGTCACTTCGCAGTATATGGATGGACTGTGAAGACGTGTTACGTCTGTATAAACCGATGTGTTCTTCCAATAGAAAATACTCCATCCATTCCAAATTGTACACCGAGAGAACGATATCATTAAATTCTAGAATAAACCCAAGAAAATGTAAGCACATACGAGATCGAGGAATTGGATCCCGATAGATATAGGTTCCACCATCTTGTCAAACAATTGTATGTGGCCTACGGGAGAGTACCTTTTTCATGTGGATAGAATTGACACAGCAAAAAAATTTATCAGAAAGAAAATCCAAAAGACAAAAACGCTAACAAAGGTTGGAGACAACCTCAAAGGCCTCCAAAAAAACCCTAACCTAAGGGGAAACCAAACAAACTAAGAAAAAACTTAGAAAAAATGTGCAGTTCTCTGCTAGGTCACATATGTGGAAGGTAACCATATTTTTTTGTGAAATTATTCTCTTGTAAAAAAAAAGGTATGTGGCCAAGAGTCCAAGACAGAGTACCTTCTCATGTGGATGGCGAGTTGGCGACCATAGTTCTTTGCGAAATAATTCTTTTGTGAGGAGGGGATCAGAACAGGGTTATATGAATTATATTGTCGGTACAAGTTCAGTGATTTGGTCATTTGTTCTGAGAGTAATTTGGTCATTTCACTAGTAATCAGTTTCTATTATTACTGGATTGAGCCAGCTTATAATGGTTATGCTACTCTATGGTCTAGACCTAGGGGCGGATCTACAGTGGGTCAGCCGGGGCTCAAGCCCCAACTACCATTGCTTGGAGCCCCACCTCAGCACCAGATCCTTTTTTTTGCCATTAAAGCACTTGAGGTGGGGGTTAAAATGTATTTGTATATATTCAGACCCTCTGCTATTTTTTCCTAGATCCACCCGTCTAAACCTGTTTAGATCTATAGCATTTGTAACAATATAAGATATAATAGATCTATACACGGTCATAGTCAGTACGAGGCCAGTGGCCCGGACAAAAGAAATATATATATATATATATATATATATATATATATATATATATATATATCTTTCACTTTTCTCTTCAAAAAATCAGTCTATATGAAAAAGTAGGTTCATTTTTGCTGCTCCTGGTGTTACCTCCACTTCACCAGCCCTCGCCCCAGCAACCACCGTAGCGTAGCAATTTGCTACTAGTAGGTGTCGTCTCGTGCTTTCATCGAGGCGCGTCCGCAATGGACATGGCTTCTTCGTCACTAGTGCTGTGCAGTGTGCATTGCGAGATTCTGCTGGCTCCAGCACGCCATTGTCTAGCTAGCTATATATCTTCTCCAAAACTTGAAGCTAACAACCTCTTTAACGTGCAACTTAAATCGAGGATTCGGCCTAACCACATTCTCAAATAACCAACCAACAACCAACATATGAGTATAGTTGATTGTATAGTGTATGAGCCTCAGTCTTCGCTTATTAGGACATTCTCTGTGGGAGTTTTTATTGGGAGTTAATCTCACTAAATGACATACCACAAAAGTAGAGATGGTGATATGACAAGGGAATTAATGAGGAGACATAAGCAATAGTTTCATAGGAGGTGAGAGTTTATCTAGATGAAACTCGGGATATATGGTTACCTAGACAAAAACCGATGTGGCACTTTTGGTAATTGTGAAATGAAACTCCTCACTAGAATAGCCTTATGCTGGTGAAGGAGAAAGATATAGCGTCAAGAAAAGAGTAATTTGGTCACTTCACTAGTAATTAGTTATGTCTAGATTGGGCCACTTAAGGCTACTCTGAGTGCACGGTAACATACTAATCATTAAATTATTATGAACATGAAACCGTGAGGGATAAACATGAAATTAATTATGACCCTCATATTCTAGAAGTTTGTGGCCAGCGGCAAGGAAATGTTAAATACGTACGGAAACTCGAAGCGGGTACAGGCTTCCGGCGATCAAGAATTGGTGGGAGAAAAAGTCATGTAATGAATTATTGAACCTTATTATTAGGCCTTTAGATCTGTAGCATGTAACAATAAGATATAATAACTCTATACACGCTCATAATAGTCGGTATGAGGTCAAGTTGATTCACTTTTGCTCCACTCCCCAGCCCAGCTCGCCCTCGCCCCATCAACCACCATTGCAATTTGCTCGTACTAGGCACTTGCTGTCCCGTGCTTAACCTGCATGCCAAGCAAAGATTAGCAAAGGAAAAAGTCCACTTTTCATCCTCGTACTATCACGTTCGTCCGGATTTCGTCCTCGATTTACGAAACCGGACACTCTGGGTCCTCGTACCGTCAAAACCATCCGAATTACCCCCTGAGTACTGTAGCAAGCGGTTTCAGGAGCGGTTTTGCCGACGTGGCACGCGGGTCCCACATGTCAGTCCACGTCACTGCTCAACCTTTTCTTCCCACTCAATGACAGGTGGGCCCCACTTCTTCTCTCTCCATGTCATCACTGCCTCCTCCTCCTCCTCTCTCTCTCACAATCGCCACCGCCCCCTCCCTGCAGCGCCGCCGCCGCTGCCACCTCCCTCACCACCGCTGCCCCTCCCTCCCCTTTCCTGCAGCGCCGCCACCTCCCTCTCCCCCAGCCAGAGCGGCGCGGCAGAGCTTGGCATGGCGGCCGGCGGGGCGGAGGCAGAGGCGAACGCCGCAGCGGTGCGAAGGAGGCAGACAGGGCCGGAGCTGCGCGGCGAGCTGGGCGTGGGGTCCGGCGGAGGCACGGCAAGCCGGGGCTGGGGCTGGTGGCCGCGACCGCCCCGCCTCTTCCTCCCCCCACCATGCGCGCGCTCCTCTGCCCCGCCGCCCGCGCTTGCTCCTACCATTGAAGGAGGGACCCGCCGACTCCCGCCTCGCGCCGGCCGTCGACGCCCCTCCCCATCTCCGCCTCGCGCTGGCCGCCGCCGCCGCCTCCCGCGCCGGCGTCGGGCCCGTCCTCGTCTCGGACCGCGCTGTGCCACGCCGCCACGCCGAGCTTCGCCGCGCCGCTCCGGCTGGGGGAGAGGGAGGCGGCGGCGCTGCAGAGAAGGGAAGGGAGGTGGCAGTAGCGGCGGTGCTGCAGGGAGGCGGCGGCGGCGATTGTGAGAGAGAGAGGAGGAGGAGGCAGTGATGACATGGAGAGAGAAGAAGTGGGGCCCACCTGTCATTGAGAGGGAAGAAAAGGTTGAGGCAGTGACGTGGACTGACATGTGGGACCCGCGTGCCACGTCGGCAAAACCACCCCTGAAACCGCTTGCTACAGTACTCAGGGGGGTAATTCGGACGGTTTTGACAGTACGAGAACCCAGAGTGTCCGGTTTCGTAATTCGAGGACGAAATCCGGACGAACGTGATAGTACAAGGATGAAAAGTGGACTTTTTCCTAGCAAAATCGGTTAGCTGTTTCATCGACCCATCCGGCTGATACTCTTGTTCCCTTCAGTTAAGTCAAAATTTCTTTCTATTTGTGCATGCATCTGTTTCGTTCATTGACGGCGCGTCTGAGTCATGCATGAACGCCTGCCTATGTAATCTATCTATTATTATATTAATAAGAGAGTGTTAAAAGAAGCCACCACGTTCGCCGAGAAGATCAAGAAATTTTTACGTTAATCGGAAAAAAGAGAAGCTTTCCACCGTTGGATTTTATGAAGATCTAACGGTCTAAAAAAAAAGCTTTCCATCGTCGGATTTTATGAAGATCTAACGGTCCATATTCCATAATATGTCTGATCCACCAACAAAAAATATTACCGCTCGAAATCCTTAGGCTGTTTTTCTTTTCCTTCGCACGTGGTGGGAGTGGGAATCAAAATCTTGGCTGGTCTCCTACTCTCCCACGTCACGTAAGCCCCTTCCTTTTTATTTTCTTTCCTTTGCATATACTATATGGACTCTTTCCGACTCAAAATTAACGGTCCATAGTTCAACCCAATTAACACTTCGTATAATAGGTTTGCATATATAAATTTTTTTATAAGAAATAGTTTCTAACACAAATCGAATAAGGCATTGTACAAAATTGTTTCTATCAAAAATTAAATACTAACGGTCTATATTCAACCAGAACAGTCCCTATACTACGGAATTTTTTATATAGAAATAGTTTCTAAGTCATATCAAACATGACATTGTACGAAAACTCTATCGGACACAAATTAAATATGACACGCTAATAGTTTCTAAGTCATATCAAACATGACATTGTACGAAAACTCTATCGGACACAAATTAAATATGACACGCTATCTCACTGCATGTCATTTTTTATTCGGGGTGAAATATGTATCCAACAATAGACTGGCGTACGTACGTAAGGAAACCTTGATTCTTACGTTAATAAGAAAATCCACATCTAACAAGTGCTCCGATGAATATAAGAGTAATGCCACCACAATTGATTCAATTAAGTTAAATCCATAGATTCTAGAAAGTAGCCATAGGTAATGCAATAATCTCCCAAATATATATTTTAAAAAATACACATCAATCATGTCATAATACTAGCAGGAATTAGGATGAATCGGTCGGTTGGATTTTATGAACTCCTAAACATATGCCTAAAATGATCATATCTCAAATAGAATTAGAAAAAAGATCTACACAATTGATCGATTGTCATGATCATCTAACAGTCTGGATCCATGTAAATACTCCTAACATGATAACAACATTGCTGTTATGATCATCCACAAATTTAGACTAAACTATCTATTATTGTGTCATCGTCACCTTAATAAAGGACTATTAAAAGAAGCCGCAACATTCACCTAGAGTATCTATAAATTATCATGTTAAAAAGATAAAAAAAAGAATCGAACCATTAGATTCTATCAATATCTAACTATCTACATTCAATTAAGGGCCAATACTAGATACAATTTTTATATAATGTTCCATAGGAAATAAAAAAATAGCATTCCTACATGGTATTTTGATACAATTGTAAACAATTATGAGTTTCCAATCTAACTAAAAAAGACTAAAACTATCATAAATAATTCTTCCATATTTAGTGCGATAACAATAAATATAACATTTTGACACATATAGTAAGCAATCATGAGTTTTCATATCACAGATCAAACTCAAAAAAGGCTTGATGAAATACCATCTCTAATAAAAGTAATTCTCATTTCCAAATGTGACAATGTCATATTTGATACAATTACTTTGGTCTCCCACGAATTGTACCATCTTATGACTATGACTAGGCTATACAAATTCTTTAAATTACCATTATCTTAAAATAATTTTAAATACAAGTCCAAATATGAAACAAGCATACACTAAAAAAATTTTGATCGATTTATTAGTCAGATATTTAAAATGTTGACTTTTCCAAACACATGCACACCCTATTTTATAGGATGAAGGGAGTATAACAAATGCAACTACAAATGAGAAAAAACTATCACATTGTTTAAAAAATGTGAACCGCCTATCAAGCGAAATCAAACAATTTAAAAATAGATAGTGCCAAGGGGTTGATACTGAAATGTATTGGATCAGTAGTCTGATACCAGAAAAGATGGAGTCAGTATTATTTTAATTCTATAAGTCTTATGGTGGTTGAAAAAAAAATCCATCAATTGAGCAAAATCTGACGGTTTAAAAAGCAATGGTACTAGGTGGTACGAAAAGAATGGTATTGAAAGGTTCCAAATTTGTTAGTCATATACCATTTAAATTTATTTATTAAACAACTTTTCTTTGATTAGCCGTCACAAATAATAGGTGAGAAATGGTACCTAATGGTACAAGAGAATTTCACAACCACTATAAAATTGCTATTTAGATTTGCTTCATTAGACGCCTTTCCCAAATCAACGATGAAAATAATTGGTGAGGAGGAAAGATATCAAGTGCTACTACGAATACTTTTACAACAACGATAAAATTCCACTTAATATAAATATTGTACCAAATTGAACAAACAAAGTACCTATTTTTTTTAAAAAAAAACCACCATGTTCACGATAGGGTCTAACGATTACCACACTATTTGAAAAAATAGAAACAACACCATCTGATTTATTGACATCTAACCATATAATAAAATCAAATATTAATAGAAATTCTTCTAAGAAACAATGCAAAAGACATCATTGGTTGTTATCAGCATCCATTAATTCAAATATTTTTTATCAAATACACATAAACAATAGAATTATATAGAAAGACAATAATCTCCACAACCTAGCTTTAGCTTAATAATAGATTTTAAAAAACTAATATAACCATAGAATCGCATGGACAACAACAGTCTCCACCGCCTAACTGTTATCTTAACAATGGGTTGTTAAAAATGCCACCACATTCATTGAGATTACCAAATTAATTGAAAAAAGATAAAAAATCCTAGAACATTAGATCTTAGAACATGTAACAGTGTACATTAACCTGCGGTTACCCAGGTCCCGGTCTTCGTGGAGACGACCGGGTAGGTGGATGCTCACGGTGTCGAGCAGTGTAAGGTGTTGATGGTTCTACCTAAGCTCTATAAGGACCGCGTTGATTAACATCTTGCCTAACTCTCTAGTACAACCACTCGCTCTGTATGAGGCATTGGCTGGGCCTGAGCTGGAGTGGATAGCCTAGTAGCTTCTGTGCTGGTGCACAAGGGGCAAGGGAAAGGGTTGTGTGCCGAGGGGGTGTTGAGGGACACTAGGGTGCGGCTCGGTGGCCCGAACCTCTAAAGTACTGCTAGGCGATGAAACAAAGGCAACGGTTTGGTTTGAAATTCGGATGTTTATTTGGCCGTAAGTGTCGCTGAGTCCAACTTGTGGGAATTAGTACAACCTCTGATCAGAGTAAAATCTATTCGAATAGTCCGAATCCACTGGTATGGATGAGTTACAGCTTGGTTCTTCAAGTAGCACATTTCATAAACTAAAAATGGTGGGAATTGGTTTGGTTTTGGGTTGGGAACAAAGTGGCTTTTGGGTGGATGCTACTCTACGGAGGTAGAACCCTGTGGAAAGTGTGATGGCTGGAAAGTCATTGGCCATATGGACCGGCAAGTCCAGTGGCACCCCTTTTGAGAAAAACTCTGTTTTCTGACTGACTAAAACTTGTTAGACTAGCTCAAACCCTGCATATAAAATGCTTTTATGCAAAACTTCTTGAGCTCCAAATATGACTTGCATGTAGATATAGCTACACCCCTACTTCTTATGGAGGAAGTTGGTCTTGTTGAGTACGTATGTACTCACCCTTGCTTTGTTGATGTTTTTTCAGTAGAGACGATGAAGTCACCATGTACGGAAGCGATTAGGGCTACGACCTACTTCCCAACTGTGACGTGTGGAAGCTTGGGCCTACGTTTTATATTCCGCTGCTTAGATTCAGGGCTGCGCCCCTTTTGCTGTCCGACCCGTTAGGGCGGATCTGTATCACTCTGATGTAAGAATGTGATTCCCAAACCCTGTGATGGTAATAAAGCACATTTTAGTCCTATTATGGAAACTAGGGCGTTTTAGTTCCGAAGCAGTAGGAGCCGTGCCGGCCAGCCCTGGGAGCAGCGGCGCGTATGGGAGCCCGGCCACGAGGCGGCGTTCGAGAAGCTCCAAAGCAGACGACAGCAGAAGGGCGCAACCGCGCAGGGGGAGGAGGGGTCGGCCGGATGCGGAGGCGGAAGCTCCAGAGCACACGAGAGAGGAGAAGCTGGCTTGCAGGATTGGGGACTCGAGACGATGGGAGAGGGATCAAGAGACAACTGCCGTGTACCGTGATGACCCCACCGGGGAAGAGCCACTGAGGTCCCACTGCTTGTAAGGGCCTTTGGACTATAGAATCGAGCTTCATATAAGAATAGCTTCGCAAATAAATTCCATATCATATTGTTTCGAATTTTTCCTTGCATATGACCGAAATTTAGATGGTGTCAGTTTAGTAAGAAATATTATTTTTTTGTTTTTCCGCAATACATAGAACATCGAATACGGAGTCCATATACGACATGGGTATCCGTTTTCACGTAGGCTGCTTCAGCTGTCTGAATCGGATTTCCAAATAAATTGTAGGTCATATTATCTTGACGATTTTCGTTAATTGCAAGCGAATTTTAGAGTGGCGTCAATTGGGTTGGAAAGATTATTATTTTAGCTTTCCATTGATATGTAGAACATAAAATACAGAGTCCGTATGCGATTTGAACATCCGTTTTCGTGTGGAAGTGGTTTCAGTTTGGTTGTCCATCGATATATAGAACATTGAAAACGGAGTCCGTATGCGAATTGGGCGTCCGTTTTCGCGTGGGTTCTTCCTGCAGTCCGAATCTGGTTCGTATTATAGGTGTGATTTGGATTATCGGATACATGACGGAGAGGGCTAACCGGCCAGGTTCACATGTCATGACGGACCGGGAAACCGAGGAACCAGAAAATCTTATTCGCTTTAATATTATACTAGCAAAAATGCCCGTGCGTTGCTACGGTGCAATGTGACAAAAATGTATGATAAACAGGTTTCACGTTGAGCAACGTATCGACATGTTTTCTCAATATATATGTTCGATGTGTTTTTCTAATTTCGATGTACAATGGCAATTGTGATTTGGTTCTATTGTATTTAGAAAAAAAAACATAATAGATGATGATAAAGACGGGTCATACATGGCTTGGGGTGATAAACCAAACTAATAAAACAAAAGTATTTCTGATGTCATTTTGTTTTAATGATTCTCATTGACTTCGAGAAATTTTACGGTGGTGTCTGCTGGGTTAGAAAGCTTATCTCCATAGTTCTCTGTTGATATTTACAACGCCCAAAACTTACTTATGTAGTATGCAACATGGATGGCTTTACTCGTAGCACCATGCAAATTTTATGTTGGTGTGAGTTGGGTTGAAACATTTATCTTTTATATTTCCATCAATATACATAGAACATCGAAAATGAAATTTGTATATGATCTGGATATCCGTTTTTACATGGTCTACTCCTGCTGTCCGAACTAGGATTGTGAATAAATTCGAATTTAATTCGGAGGTCTGTAGCGAGACGAAGGAAAAAAGTTCTCTTTAATATATATATATATATTAATAAAATATATGACTATGAAATGTGAAATTTTTGGCCTGTACGGAAGAAAAATAAAAAAGCTGAAGCAATGAAGCTCGATTCTATAGTCCAAAGGCCCTTACAAGCAGTGGGACCTCAGTGGCTCTTCCCCGGTGGGGTCATCACGGGTCCCCAATCCTGCAAGCCAGCTTCTCCTCTCTCGTGTGTTCTGGAGCTTCCGCCTCCGCATCCGGCCGACCCCTCCTCCCCCCTGCGCGGTTGCGCCCTTCTGCTGTCGTTTGCTTTGGAGCTTCTCGAGCGCCGCCTCGCGGCCGGGCTCTCATACGCGCTGCTGCTCCCAGGGCTGGCCGGCACGGCTCCTACTGCTCCGGAACCCAGCCGACTGGCGCCGCGTCCATGTGGAGCCGTGGTAGGTAGTCCCCGCCACTGTCCATCTTGCTGGGCTGATGCCTACAGCTGCCGCTTCCCATCCCGCACCTCCATTGGTTTGATTGTCCTTGATTTTGCTTCCCTAAGTGTTTCTCCGTGTCTTTCGGTGATAGATGTGCTTCTCATGACTTATGAGTAGGATAATACGGCGTTGTACGAACAATCTGGGATTATTCTACGATAGTATTTGTCTTGGTTGTTGGACCGTTAAAGAGTACAAGAGGATTAAAGAGCCGTTTATTTGTCGAGGAGATCTGTTTTCAATCGTATTCGGCTTCTGTTGTTAGCAGAAGAGGCGCCGCGCGGGGCGAGCGAAGCGAACGATCCGACGTAAAGAGGCGTAGTGACGACTGGTGGGCCCACATATCAGAGACGATTTCGTTGCGACGGATAGGATGCGGAGGGTTGGACGGCTGGCAGCTGAGGTCCACCTGTCAGAACGGACCAAGAAACTTTATTTACTTTAATATTAGGTATAGATTTGGTATACAAGAGATTGTATTGTTCATCAGGGTTTTGATTCGATCTTCCTGCTCTGCAGCGCAATACACACACAATCCAGGTCTCTGATCGATCGATCGCATGGCGCCGAACGGAGACGCGGCGGTCATCACGGCCGCACCCCGGCGGGGCGGCGGCATCCGAAGCCTCGGAGGATCTCGATGGAAGGTCTGCAGCGTGCCATGTCGGACCTGGCCCTGGAGCTGGCGAGGGACAACAAGAAGGCCTGGGCCGGCGACGCGGCGGCGGCCAAGCAGTAGCAGCAGCTGCCGGCCATCACGGAGCATCAGCAGGTGGAGGAGGGGCGGTGCGAGTGCTGCGGCATGCAGGAGGAGTGCACGCCGGAGTACGTGCGCCGCGTCAGGGACCGCTACTGCGGGCGCTGGGTGTGCGGCCTGTGCGCCGAGGCGGTGAACGGCGAGGCCGAGATCCGGCACGGCGGGCGCACGGACGAGGCGCTGGCGGCGCACATGGCCGTGTGCGGGCGTTTCAACCGCGTCAGCCGCGCCACCCCGGGTGCTCATGCAGACGGAGGCCATGCGTGAGATCCTGAGGAAGCGGTCCAGGTCTAATAGCCCCAGGGACCACGTGCATGGGCCTGTTACTTCCCAGTCTCGCCAGGAGCTCCCGCTGCATACCGGCCATTACAAAGGACTTCAACTGATGAGCTGCTTCTTCTTCTTCTCGATCGATCGGGTGCTCAGCAGCTTCATTCGTCATTAGGTAGCTCGGCATGGGAGATCATGGGGATGTATCTTTCGTGTTTCAACATGCTATTATCTATACCTAATAATCTATACACTAATACAGTATTAAAACAAATAAGGTTTCACTGTCCGTCGTGACAGGTCAACCCGGCTGGTCAGCCTCTCCCCGTCCTGTACCCGATAATCCGAATCACAGCTGCAATACGAATCAAATTCAGATTGCAGAAGGAGCACACACGAAAACGGACGTCCAAGTCGCATACGGACTCCGTTTTCGATGTTCTGTATATCGATGGAAAGCTAAAATAATAACTTTTTCAATCCAACTGAAACCGTTTTAAAATTCAGTTTTAATCAACGGAAATCTTTGAAACAATATGACGTGCAATTTATTCGCGAGCCCGGAGTGCAAAGCTGCCCACGCGAAAACGGACGTCTAATCGTATACGGACTCTATTTTTGACATTCTATATATCAAGAGAAAGCTAAAATAACAAACATTCTAACCCAGTTGACATTACTTAAAATTCACATGCAATTAACGGAAATCGTCAAGACAATATGGCCTACAATTTATTCGGAAACCCGATTCAGACAGCAGGAACAGCCTACGTGAAAACGGATACCCATGTCGTATATGGACTCCATTTTCGATGTTCTATATATTGCTGGAAAGAAAAAAAATTCTTAACAAACTGACACCACCTAAATTTCGGTCACATGCAAAAAAAAATTCGAAACAGTACGATATGGAATTTATTTGCGAGAATATTCTTATATGTATTGAACTAGAGTTGCTTAAGAATTTTTTTCTCCCGTTGCAACGCACGGCCATTTTTCTAGTAAATATTTAAATAATAAAGTATATAAGACGGTTGGCTATAGGGAAAGTATAATATCAAGCACGTTGTTATTGAAGAGGACTTTGGTTTGAGGAATGAAATTGTTTGAGGAGATATCAAGTAATATCAAGATGGACTATCTTGTCTTATTCAAAAAATTGGCGGGCGAATGTCGTTGAATGCGTGCACCGCTCAGATCAGCTACCGCTCCTTGCGACCGTGGCATTCACCTGCTTGCCGTCGCAGGCGTTCCACCTGGCGTGCACGAGGCCATCGTGCCATCGAAGAAGTGCACTGTCACGGGCGTGGGGACGAAGCTGTCGAGCGGCGCACCGACGTCGATGACCACGGTGACCACGCACAGCCGCAAACGCGCCACGACCGAACATGCCAGAGACGGCCCCGCCGCCGCTGAGGCCCAAGCCGATGCGCACCATGCCGTTGGGCCGCGACCAGAGAGTAGGACAGCGCCGCCCGCTGGGTCGGAGTTCGAGCCAGACAACCCGGTAGGTTTCAGCACAAAGAATCTAACTAGCTGGCTGAGGTACGCGCAGTTCGTAAATATACGTGTCGTTGGGTTAACCAAACAGGCCCGTACATCTGATTCCTTAGGCGTAGAGATCAAAACCATCAATGATCTGTATTACATTTCAGTTGCAATCCTTTGATTGATTCCAAGTTTCCAACTAAAAAGATTGAGACACATATAAGTTTACTACTTATGTCTGAGCCGAGCCTACAAAATGCTACGCTCAGAAATTTAACTGCCTATATATGCATGCTTGTAAAAAAAAAAACAGGATCTTCGACGACTTTACTGGGGAGCAGGTGTTCACCGGTTATGTGGGTGCGATAGCTTCGATTCTGGCGGAGTGGAATGATTTTGTAGAGGAGGGGATGCCTCGGAAAGGCGCCCCGTTGAAGAGGCTTGCTGTTTGGGCTGTCAATATCATACCAATGCTAATAGCGCTACCATTCATGCTGGTCAGCTGGTGTTTTTTTTGGTGTCGCAAGTCTACATCTATGGGCCACTCACCTGTGTGGTGCTCTCTTCATGGCGACTAGGGAAGCGCAATTACGGTAGCACAGATGGAGCCGACGGCAAGGCAAAAATGCTGCCAGCAGCACTGGACATGTTCTATTCTCTTGTTATTTTTCAAGGCATCCTGTTTTGGACATGGCAACTAATTGATAACGTTGGAGTGAAAGTAGTAGTTCTTCGTTTCCAGGCAGCGTATCCTCTTTCGGGTAAATGGGTCAGCAGCGAATCCATTCGGGAGTACTTCTCTGACACTAGAGACAAATGCAGTGTAACGTCCCTGTCTAGGAAAACGGCTCAGACCCACTCTACACACTGAGTGAACCACACCTACACTGCAACTTTTGTCCTCGCTTCACGTAAAAAGGTTAACCCGAGGTTGCAATGTTTCCTAGAACAAGCTATTAAAGTTGGCTTCACTCACTCTTGGCTAGCAAGGTGGGACTAAACACCCAATCCTTGATACCCTGGTGGAGTTGCCGTTGCATTGGGCCCATGGGCCTTACAACACTCCCACCCTTAAAGGACTCGACGTCCTCGTCGAGCACCAACTTACCCTTTCGGGACAATTATAAACAGGATCACCCCTCTCGGCCACGCTGGTACATATGCCATGCCATGTGACCACTCCGGGCCCACATGCGCCATATGCCCACGCCATGAAACCGCAAGGGTCGGCTCTGATACCAATTGTAACGTCCCTGTCCAGAAAAACGGCTCAGACCCACTCTACACACTGAGTGAACCACACCTACATTGCAACCTGCTTATGCTTTCGTCCTCACTTCGCGTAAAAGGGTTAACTCGAGATTGCAATGCTTCCTAGAATAAGCTATTTAAGTTGGCTCCACTCAGTCTTGGCTAGCAAGGTGGGACTAAACACCCAATCCTTACTACCTTGGTGGAGTTGCCGTTGCATTAGGCCCATGGGCCTTACATGCAGATAGAAGCTAGCATCAATCATGGGGAGGAACTTAATCAACTACGCCGCCGGGTTGCTGGGTTCTGAATCGCCAGAAGAATACCTGTCTGGAGCAAGGTTACTAGCTGCCATTGCTAAGAAGAAGGGTGGTGAAGAAGAACAAGTAAGGCAAGTGATGCTTTGCTCCAAGCCAAAGATCCACAAGCTGATTGATACGTTAAGGTGGAGAAGCAGCAGCAACCCAGCCCCTGATGAGAAGAGGGAGATGAGAGAGCTTGCCGCAACGATCTTGTCAGGCCTCGCAGGTGACATAGATCTAGCCCAGTACCCTGGAGCCATACACTGCATAACCTCCCTATTCCAAGAGGAGACCACCACCAAGTCATAATGGAATGGCAACCAAGTCCCCCATGCGAGTGGCGATGGCGACCAAGAACAAACCAAGCAGGCAATGATGCGGCTGCGGCGGAGAGCAGAAGAGGATATCTTAGCACGTTTCTTGGACGAATGGATGAAAGAGGCAGAGCGTCGCTGGCTCAAATGGCTGATGAAGGGGCTAGAATACACTGATGAGGTGAAGCAAGATCAGAACGACAGAGGTGTCCAGCTGATCCTGCAGGGCTTGTCCATCCTGGAGGGGCTCGCGTCAGGGTCAGGCCACCAACAAAACTGCATGGACATATGCAGCGCCCCAGGCCTCCTCCTCCAAGATCATGGCGCCCATCTACTCCAACACTTTGATCCGAAATATCAGTAGCAATGGGGCGTGGGCGGATGTAGTGAATGGGTCCTTCAAAGTACTGCACCGTCTAATCTCTGTCCCAAGTGACACCAGCATAAGCCTGCGCCGTGCGATCTCGTCTGACCAAGACCATCAAGCAGTGAGCAACCTGCTGAAGATGATGATTCTCGGTGAGGTCCACAAGGGTGGAGCTGTAGTCCAGAAGCCGCCGGAGATCGTCCACAAGGGCGGAGCTGGCCAGGAGCCGCCGGAGATTGTGATTCTCGATGAGGTCCACAAGCAGGGTGGAGCTGTAGTCCAGGAGCCGCCGGAGATTGTGAATCTCGTCGACAAGGCCCACGAGAGCGGAGGTGCCCAGGAGCCGACGGATTTGATGCTTATTTCCACGGACCAAAGAAGAGAGCTGCAGATGCGAGCCATGGAGATCCTCACTGAACTGCACGTGCATTTGTCTGCCGATGAAAGAAAAAAAAACTCATCAACAACCAGCTGAGGATCTTCGTCATCCTTCCTGATGATGGGGAGGACAAAAAGCGAGATGCCAGTTCCACTTCCACCACCATGCTGAACCTCAAAGCCACTGCTGGTAGAAACCCTGATGATAGGAAGGACAAAGAGCGAGATGCCAGTTCCGCCACCATGTTGAACCTCAAGGCCACTGCTGGTAGAAACCTGCTGGGACTTTTGTTGTCAACCGACACTGACGCTAAGGCTGATGACGTTTTTGCTTGAGTCGCCACTGATGGTCAAAACACCGTTCCTCGTATCATTGGATTACTTGAGGCTAAGAACAACATCATATACAGAATAATAGCAGCAAAGATCCTGGAAAATCTGTGCACTTGCGGTAATTTGGAGGAATCAACTGCGACTGGAAAGGTGTTGACACCAAAATTTAGCAAAGAACCACCTACTGATGCATGTACAGGAGGCCTTGGAGGAATCAACTGCGACTGCAAAGGTGTTGACACTAAAATGTGTCTTCTGCACCAACACAAGGAAATATTGGTGCCAAAGGTGAGCGCAACTGAAAACTTAACAACTCCTGTACATGCAAACAGCCTTTTTTACTGTCATTTTACCATTATTATCACGTGTAATGATTTTAATTCTTCCTTGTAAATTACTCCTGAAACTAAGCCAGCATATTGTTGTTGCAGGTTCTCACAGAAATGCTGTACATGAGAATCAAATCCCCTGAAAGCCAAACTCCGGATAAAGAACCAGGGTTTTGGATGACACTGCTTCAGTCGTTGCCGTTTCTGACATATTACAAACGCATGGGAATGGATGATGGAATGCATTGGAGAAATCTGGAGAAAGCCTGCGCCGACTAAAGGTGATGAAGAAAGCCCGGGTACTTGTGCAGTACAGGGAGACAAAGCGAAGGTGAAGGATACTATTAATAGTTCATCAGGAGATCATCAAAGGAGGTCATCATCTGGTCAAGAAAATGTGAATGAAACTGCAACAAGGGAATTGCAAGAAGCCCTTTTATCCCTCATGCTGGTGATATTATGTGGTGAAGGAATCAGTGCACATGATTTCGACGACACGGTTGTGGCGAAGCTCAAGGATATAGTAGAAGAAAACAACAAGTGTCATGCAAAAACATCTGGGAACCTGAGAATTGTGAAACTCTGTGGTCAGATTGCTGTATTGATGATGCAGGGGCGCGATGTCAAGAACAATAAAGACTTCCAGGAATTCAACAAGTCGCTGTCTGAGGTTTCGAAACTTATGTCTGGCCTGGAAAGCACCATCCTTTTTTCTGGGACAGATGATCTCAGGACGAAGAAGACCGTGAAGCCTCTTGCCAGTCTTGCGAGAGAGGTCCAAGCTGAGCTAAATAAAAAGAAGGATCCAAATGTTTCTTCATAATCTAAATGAGTCTTTGATGATTTTTAGTTCAAAAATAAATAGAAATGTAGTTCGATTTGTTTTGGACCTGATCTTTAAAATGTATTTGAGGAACCTCTATTGTTACAACTTATATTGTATTAGGCCAACTCCAACGGCCTCCCTATTTTGAGTATTTTGGCACTGTTCTCACAATATAATATAAACAGAGTGGAGTTTGAATTTGAAGAATGTGGATAGGAAACCGTTTGAAGATAGCTTTACCCTAGTGCTGTCCCGTTATCCCACTTCTCCGGCGCAAATAAAATGAACATTCTTCAGCTCCCGGATACGTAAGCCTTGCCTTGTTAAGTTTCTAGCATCTGATTTATTTTATAGCAATATGGTGTGTTCTTGGCTTCGTGCATTCTACGGGGTGTACCAGCAAGATAAACCCTTTAACCCTTTATCTAAAAATATAGCGATGGTGTTTCTTAATACATGCCATGGTGTTGTCAAACGTATTGTGTTTTTTTATGGACAGGTAATATTGTGAGTTTCTTATATTAATACTTCTATTATAAGATTATTATTATCTATAGTCATTATCTAAAAAGATTACGTTCACAGTTAGCGAGCCCGTGTGGCAGCATGAGGGCTGAAGGCCTGCACCTCTCATGGTCAGCCAACATTAGCAGATGCCAACATTCTACGGTATCACGCTCCGACGCGCGCTCGCTAACTGTGAGCGTGATTAATAAACAGGTGTTAACTAAGAATTTGATCTATTATATTAACGAGGGAGTGTTAAAAGAAGCCACCACGTTCGCCAAGAGGGCCAAAAAATTTCCACGTTAATCGGAAAAAAGAAAAGCTTTCCACCGTCGGATTTTATGACGATCTAACGGTCTATATATTCAACTAAGAAAAGAATTTTGAACAGTTGGATTATGAAGATCTAACGGCTGGTCTGTATTCAACTAAGAAAGGAAGTTTGAATACATCATCGATCGTAGCATGATATAATACATCATTGATCGTAGCATGATATATCATATAAGGATATAAATATATATTAAATCCAACTCCGTACGACAACCTGGCCGAACTCTAACTGCTCCCGAGACCCAAGTCCTCAACCCAAAATCGATAACCATGTAGCGGCCAAAAGAAACAACAGCCAAAAGAAACAACAGCGTTGATCAATCGATTACTCATCGATGGACGATCCATGTTAGATGCCTTGGAAGGTGACCAAGATGGCCACGGGCGCATCGATCACAATGAAGATCGTGGATAGTGGGCTGGACATGGACTACGACACCAAGATCGACACTAACGAACGGGGTATCTAGGGCGTCCATCTCACCGTCAACTACTACCAGTTCGTCGACTGCGGTGACAACTGAATACCCCTCCTATCTGATTGTGATGGAGCTGCATGGCGAAGTGTTAAAAAATCACCATAAGTTCGCCGATAGGGTTTATAGTAGATTTTTTATAGTAGATTTCGTAGAACTAAATTGATGTTGTAGTTGTTAGCGTCATTTTCTATAGACTTAGTAACAATAAAATAGACAAATTAAGTTCAAAGCTAAAGTGTATAATTTCATACTGAGATTATTTCTAGCTCTTACTTTGATCAAGTTTGACAAAAGATATTAGTTTTGCCCAAAAAAGAGAGATAAAGCCCTCTGCTATATTCCCCAAGAAAGCCTAGAAATTATCACTTTAGTCAAAAAAATAGAAAAACTAGACAATTGGGTTTTATGAACATCTAACTATCTCTATATTAAATCATATATAATATACAACTAGAAGAGAGTAAACATCTACACAATTGGTTGTCATGGTTAATAAAAATAATTTGTACAATATACAATTATTTTAAAGCTAAATTTTGAAGAGAGATAGAGATGAGCTCTTGACCACCCATCTGTTATCTTAATAAGGAAGAATTAAATAAGCCACCACATTCGTTGATACGGTCTAGAAATTATAGTATCAATAAAAACTATATTATAAAATTTTATAAACATTTAAATCAAAGATGTATATCAACTAATAGATTTTATAAACATGTGATGGTCTATGTTAAATTATATATCAAATACAATTGAATAAAGATAAAATCTACACAATTAATTAGTCGAGAGGATTTAAAAATTACTACATTAATCGAAGGCACCGAGGCACTAGAGAGGATACAAGTTAGTGGTATGGATGAACAAAACACAAGTTGGTGGCCATTGGATTATGTCGGTATAATTGTGATTCATCGCTTGAAGAAAGAATTTTGTAGGCATACGAGGAAAAGACATTATGTTTGTTTTTTAGCTTATACCCTCTTATTTTTCCTATGAAAAGCACCAGTATAGTAAAGTGTAGAACTTGCACACAATATGGTTGCTTATTTTAGTCTTTAGTGACTAACTATAATTTGAGCGAGATGGCCCAACTTACCTATATTGATTAATTTTAGTGCTTTCCCAGGTTCTAAATCATTGTCCAGTTTATGTTTATCCTAGCTAAGTCATACTCCTCATGTTTCAAATGATAGTTAACTTTTCTAAGACAAAATTTCCTAACATTGAGTATTTTTTAAAACTATATTAGCATCTAAATATCAAATAAATGCACTATCAACACATTTTTTATTTTAGGTTTTAGTAGAACTAATTTGATGATATATCCTTTTTCTATAGATCGGTCATAATAAACCAAATAAAACAAGTATAAAGCTAAGGTGTACAATTTGGTACAGAGAGTACTTCTTTTACAGTAATCAAGTTTGACAAAAAGAACTAAAATTTTGCCAGAAAAAGAGAGATTATGCCCTCTGATATCTTTTTTCGTATAAGCAGTGTTAAAAGAAATCACCATGTTCACCAATGAACCTAGAAATTACTACATGAATTAAAAAAACTAGATAGTTAGGTTTATGAATATATAATGATCTATGTTAAATTATATCAAATACAACTAAAAAGAAAAAAAAATATTCACACAGTTGGTTGCTATGGTTAATCCAAATCTTATGTACCAATACAGCTATTTAAAAGCTAAATTTTGGAGAGGGAGCTATATATTTGTTATCTTAATTAGGAAGTATTAAATAATGCACCACGTTTGTTGATGGGGTCCAGAAAGTATGGTAGCAATAAAAAAGGTACAACATAACAGTCTAGGAATATGTATATATCAAAGGTGTATATCAAGTACTAGAACAAATAAAACACGATATACGCTATTGGATGTTATGATCATTAACAATATAAATTAAATACAATTTTTAATTTCATAAAAGGTAAAGATCTCCATTGTCTATTATCTTAAACAGAATTGTTAAAATATGCTACCCTATTCACCAAAGGGCATACAAATTTAAAATACAATAAAAAATACAAATACTAGAAATGGATGGATTTTTTCAAAAAAATGAAAAGAAAAGAACTCTAGCATCTGATTAAAAAAGCACCATGTTCTTCATGGAGGCTTCAAAATTTGCATACTAATCAAGAAAAAAGAGTTAAACTATTGATATACTAGGCCTAGATGGTGACATTTGTTTATCACAAATTGCTAGCAATGGAAAAGAACATACATGTTCTTTGTATTGTTGTATCTCGATGCAAATACAAAATATGTGTTGGAAAGTGAACATTAGGATATAATACACATGATCTCGATCTCAACAATCTTTGCGACGGGGGAGAATATAAAACCCCCCAGAGGAAAGAAGCCCAAGAAAGGCCTGCACAGGCCCAAACCGAAAGCCCACAGGCTTACCCAACGCACGGCGACCGGGGCAAGTGAACCGATCCGACCCCCGCCCCGTACGCTCGTACGGGACGGAGGCGGCCGACCTTCCCACGAGGCGGCCGATCCTCAGATCAAGGCTCGGGCGAGACGGAGTCCCGACCGATGCCACGCCCGACGTTGGGACCCATCGGCGTGCGGCCCACGACCAGGCAGCGAAAAATCCACTCATGGACCCGGATGATGGGACGACACGCTGCCCTCCTGCGCCCTCGTCTGCTACGATGGAACGGCGTCACGCTGCCACCACCTGTCAAGTGCGTGCCTGCACGCGTACTCTTCGCGACAAGATGTGCCATCAACCACCTGACGCCGCACGCCTGGAACACCCCGCCACGACGGGGCTAGGGGGATAACGCTGGATAGTGGTTGACCCTATAAAACGAGATACCTGGCAGGGTGTGGCGAGGCCGGCAAAACCGAACAAGCGCAAGAGACAGGACCACCGAGCCCCGCCTCGTACAGACTTACGAGGCGGAAGGCAACCGACCGACCTTCACCCCTCGGCGGGGCGCGATGATACACGAGGCACCGTTACGGACGGACGGAACGACTCGGCAGGGACGCTCCGTAGTCGGATAATCCGTCACCTAACATCACGTCCGTCTGACGCCAAGAGCTAAAGAAAGGAGGCCAGGACGGACGGGACGGAACACCTCCCCCATACGACTCTTTGACCCCGTGAGAGTGGAAGCATTCGCAGGTACACCGAACCCCCGGCACGGCTCAGCTACAGGACCGCGGATAGACGACTTCACCACACGTGACAAGGGCGTGCCGGGAACGCACAGATCTCTGGCAGGATTCTTGTAACAAGGGGACCCACGTGTCAGGATCCCTCCCTCACCTCTGCATATCCTTTCCTCTTCTTTATCCTTCTCCCCTTGAACTGTAAGCTCCCCCTTGAACTATAAAAGGAATGGAGACACTCACAGAGAGTAGGATAGCAGGAATACCAGAAAGAGCACAGAGGTCAAGTAACAGGGAGACCCTCTCCGCTGCGCTGGGTCTTCAGCGCGCCTAAGCGACATCATCGCTCCGATGGCATCATCATCCACCTCCGTCGGCAACAAGGTCCTCGCACCAGGGAGCTGCATCACCTTCGACACCTTCACCTTCGTTGCCACCGCCGCCGGCGAGCTCCGCCTCATCGACCCTACTCCGTCTATCGACGCCCTCACTCAGGGCATGGACGACCTCCAAATCGCAGACGCTCCGCGCGACACGACGATGAGAGAAGCTGCGCGCTCGACGCCCGCCGACCTCAACATGGAGGCGCTCGCCGACTGCGCCAACGCGCTCCTCCGCTCAACCTCCACTTGTGAGGACCGCGATCAAGTGCTCTATGCACTCGCGAACGTGGTAACCCAGCTACATGGGAACCCACCGCTGCCGTCCATGGCAGCGCTCCAAGGCACTGCCCCGAACTCGCCCCTTGCAGCGAGGACGGAAGGACCCATACGCCCCGCACCTGCCGAAACCAAGGCAGATAAGCGGAGGCTGAAGCGACGCACCGCTGCGCTCAAGCGCTGCCCCGACGCACGCATCACAATCCATGGGGACGGGACGCCTCGTCAACCAACCCTCGTGGCCATGGCGGGCCACTACCCGACGTCCGTCCATGACCTCCTAGAAGATGTTTCCAGCAGCGGGTCCGTCTCTAGCTCGGACGAAAACCACCCCGCCGCGATCGGAAGGGCATGCCTCGTGGCAACCCCTCCCATAGGCGCAGATGCTGGAGGACAAAAGACCCCCAGCCAAGAGGTGGAGTACCAGCGCGAACGACAGGCGCGCACCCTCGCGCGCGAAAACGAGCTCCTCCAGAAGGAGAAGGAGATTGACGACCTCGAACATAGGCTCGAGGAGCTCCACAATGAGGTGGGGCGGCGCCAGCATAAGGGCGAAGGGCCCCGCGGGCGCCACGTCTACAACCAGCTCCTTCAAGGGAGCGACGGGACGCCATATTTCCCGCGCCTCGACCAAAATATCGCCGCCGCCGCCATGATGCTCCAGGCAATCCCGGAGTCCAGAGAGCCTGCCGCCAAGGCCACGCTCCAAAACCTTCGCAGCCTCGTGCAAAGAGCAGCGGTGCAGCAGGCCGAGTTGGCAAATCAGCCATCAGCAGATACGGCTGCACGCACCACGCGGACGGCGACCACACAGGGTAATGGGGCATGAGCGTCCGCGAGACCCGTCAAGGATCGCCTGGGCGACAAGCGTGACGCCCGCGACACCCTCAATGCCCGCCGAAGGGAACAGGACAACATCGCACACTCGCGCACCGCATGTCCAAAGGACCCTTTCCCTCTACCTCGTATTGACCAAGTGGTCGACTCCACCGCAGGGTGTGAGTTGCTATCCTTTTTGGACGCATACTCCGGCTACCACCAGATCGCGATGAAAGAAAGCGACCAGCTCGCCACTTCTTTCATCACTCCCTTTGGTTCCTTCTGTTTTGTATCCATGCCATTCGGCTTAAAGAAAGTAGAAGCACCATATCAGCGATGCATGCTCCTGTGTTTTGTCGATCAGGTAGGATGAAATGTGGAGGTTTATATATGCCGGGCATAATTCCTGCCGCCAGTTCGGGGAAAAAAGGACAATGGTGTGTTATTGTCAAAACATGATGTATTATTTATTTATGGACAGTTAACACTACACTTGTGCTGTGTATCCCTGGTATAACACTTCCATTATAAGTTTATGTACAATTTGCAAAAGGCATTCATCTGCAACAGTATACTGAAAATCTGAAATCAATATAGCACACAAGATGCATCACTGAAAAGCAATTCTAGTGCAAGCGTAGAACATGGAGACCCACAAATTAATACTAGTATCTCTTTCAGTGGTGGTGCACCCACATCTTGCATGATAAAAATCGACGCCTAATCAGGTTCTTGGTCATTGTCATCTTTTACGTGACCACATCAAAGACTTTGTAAATACCATAATCGTCAGAATATGCTTGCAGGACTAGAAAGTGCAAATAACATCCTTGCAACAAATGAATAACCACAAATTTTAGATGGCCACATACCTTTGAATTTGAGATAAGACGAAAAAACTCTCTTCTTGGTAACACTGCCAGCGCATGTGGCGTCAGAACGCGCAGGCTCGGGTAATCAGATTCGGCGGCTCGCGTCTCTTTGGCAACGAACTCGTCCAGGGACGCGGCAGTGGGGAAGAAGACCACCGATCGAGATGCCGCAGTTCATCCGCGAGACGGCGAGACCACCTACGACATGGAGAATACAAACTGTGCCCGTTCGCTTCAGAGCGAGAGCATGGAGGATTCCAGCCCCCCGCGCTGAGGCGGGCGTTTTCCAAGACGACGGCGAAGGCGCGGTCGTCCTCGGAGGATATGCGCGGCGATGGCGGACGCTCCGGGCGGTGAAGAAGGAGCATTTTCGTGGCGCTGAGCTCCCCTGCCGCCCACCGGATTTCCCCCGCTTCCGGGCCAGCGCCGCCCTCCGAGCCGCGTCTCGCTGCCCACACGGCCGCCACCGCCGCCGGCCGGCCTGCCTCCCCCGGACGACATCGCCGGAGAGGAAAGCGAGTTGGGCCGGCCTCCGCGCTTCATGGGCCTTAAGCGACCAAATCGCTATGGATGGCATGTACCATCTACTAGTATCTTCGGACCGGGTTCCCGTCGAGGGACAAGCCCAACTCACCATTCAGAAATAAGGCACATTTCGACCTATGCGGCCCAACTCGGCCCACCCAAACCAAACCAATTCGACTCGCCATCAATTCGTCCCCCGCACACTCAGTCGCCCTACCTTCCCCTTCCGCCGCGCCGCCCACCGCCGCCGCCCTGCGGCCTGTGACTCTGCTGATCCCACGCCGCCGCCGAACAAGTTGACGAGTGCCGCGGCTGGGACGCTGATGGCACAGTCCTCGGCCTTGGCGGCGCAGCAGCTGCGCCGCCTCAGGCGCCACCGCAACACCGCCGCCGCGGCGCTGCTTCCTCACCGCCCCGTCTCCTCCGCTCCCGACCCCACTCCCGCGTCGCCCTCCCTCGGCGCCATTTCCGGGACGGCCCGTCTCGAGGGAGATGGCGGAAGCGGCAGCGGCCTGTCCGCTGCGCTCGGCTCCCACCCGCGCCACCGGCTTCCTCGGCGGCAGCATGTGGCTGCTACGGCTGTCAGGGCGGCGCACCAAGCTGCTTCCAGGTACAGGTACCGGCGTAATCGCCCGTCACTGGCATATTCTCGTCTCTTAGGAATGCGGGCTCTAGCTTGTGGCTGTTTAACTGAGCTGCCATTGTATTGCAGCTCCGAGAGTCCGGCGGTGCTGGCGTCAACTGAGGCTAGCACTAGCACTACCACTGCCACCTCGCAGTCTGAGATCGTAGATTTCATCAAGTCAGCGTTTGGGAAGCTTGAAGGTAAATATGTGACCTTCAATGTGCTCGTGCTCATAGTTAGCCTTGCAAATTTGCCATTTCAACGGGGGGCCATTGCCCACTGCGATACTTGTCGTTGGTTGTTACTCGACTACTGGAGCAGACCCAATATGCTTTGCTGGACCTTAGCTTCTGTTACATCTCACTTATTGACTCACTGGTTATGAAGGGCAGTATGTTCTTGGTAATTTTCGTGTCTCAACAATGCAGAGATGGGAGGATTCTTTTCAATGATGTTTGCAATGGTCGTGAGACTGCAAGTCTTGTGTGCTATTTTACCGTTTGCTCTTACCATAGAAGAAACATAAATGCATATAGGATTCTAAAGGTGCTAGAAGTACTATAGGACGGACATGATAAAATGTTCCTTCAAATTTTTGGAAGATCAATTGGGCTTGAATCTGATAGAAATTACAGAATGTGATGGTTGTGCCTACTCCTAGATGCAAAGAATGAATTGTAGTGTGCTGATCTGGTCATTGCTAACCATTTCCTGTATTTTTATGGCGCAGGACAAAATCATTGTTGGTTGAATGCCATGAATGGCGCTTGGAGGAACTTGAATCAAGAAGGAATATATCTTGTTCTTCTGTATCAATCTTGTGGATCATTAAACAGCAACAGCAAACATCCAGCTGCTTTTGAGAGATTGAAATACCTGCAACAGAGGTAGTTGTGTAAAAACTTGCAAGCTTTAAAATTGACTGCAATCTCGAACTTTTCTAATCTCCAGACCTTTTAGGTATCCACGCTTGAATGCTTTTGCTGTGCAACATGGGAGTGATACTAGTTCCTTAGCTGCGCAAAGCCAAGCTGTTCATACGATAATGAAGGAGTACATTACATTTCCTATCTTGATGTCTGACAAAGACTTCTCCAATGTGAGGTTCAGACCCATGCCAATTTTCACATTACTAGATAAACTTTGAAAAAAATATTTCCCATATAGAATGCCAGACTTTCATTTTGACTATGTGTTTTCCATTTATCTTTCTGATCTGTCTCTAACTTTCCACGTAAGCTTTGAAGATCTGTGTTCCATTTGTTTTATGCATTTTAGCTGTCATATAAAATACTTTGTTAAAACAAGAAATATTGTTTTGATGAGTGTTCAGATGACAAATGGTGCTTCCTACTTGGTATTTGAAGGTTGTAAGGACCCTGTCTTATTCACAAACTGGGTTGATGAGCCAGATGTTATGATTAAAGGTAAATCTGAACAACATTAGCTACATTCTTGTCTCTGTAAATGCTATGTTCTTGTCTATTTTTTGTCAACCACTTTAGCTTATGTGAAGTGTTGCTTGGAAAGTGGCATGCCCTCTGTCTTTACTAATATTTCTCAAACAAACCATTTTGATTGCAGCCATAGAGGAACTTACCGCGCTGAAAGAACCTTCTGAAAATGTTCTATCAAGAGTTTCTTGGCAGAAAGAAGAGGCTATCAAAGAGCCATATGTTGGTTCCTTGAGAAACTCGTTACTTTGCCTCCCAGGTATTTAATTATAGCTATTCGTTTATGTAATTTATTAATTAAGGATCGATATGCACCCTAAACACATGGATATATTGGACATTGCAGTCAGCTATATCTTTGGCTTTGCCATCCAGAAATGATAATACACAATTTTATGTGCTGCAGCTTGCATATCTGTTGATGAAGAAGGTGATCGCATTTTTATTTCTGACAGTAACCATCATAGGATCATCATTAGCAACAGTGATGGGATGATTTTGGATTGTGTAAGCATGGCTTGCTGTTTACCTTGGTTTGCAGTTTTATTTATATGAGCAGAAGGTTTGCAGCCATGCAGGATGATGAATTAGCATTTGCCCTTTTGTTTTGCAGATTGGATCTTCCCCAGGATTTGAGGACGGAGAGTTTGAATCAGCCAAGTTCTTGCACCCAGCTTCATCATTTTATCATGCTGATGAAGACTGCCTATATATTGTAGATTCAGAGGTATTATCCACAATATGTGGGCTTTGCTTATTCCTCTTGACTTTTTTCACAACATAATACACCTTTCCACTGGTTGCATATTTCATTAATTTCATTTTAGATCAATAAAAACTAGTAAGGTGTCTGGAAATATGCTCTAGTCTTATTTGGAAGTTACAATGTTAAGTTATCTTAATTGGAAGCTTGATGACTATTCATAACACTAAAGAATTATCCCTTTCTGATTCTTTTTGCAGAATCATGCAATCAGAAAAGCAGATTTGGGAAGGAGGACTTTAGAAACAGTTTATCCTGTCTTCAATAAAAGAAATGGCATCTGGAGCTGGATTACTGATAAGCTTGGTTTGAGAAAAGAGGTGGATCCAACTATTCGAGATTTTGATGCAGACTCAGTAGCTCTTCCACGGCATCTGATTCAAATTTCAGAGAACAACTTATTAGTTGCAGACCGCAGGCAGGCTTCTCTTTTCATCCCTCCATCTTGACCTTCTTAGATGCCATTTTGGTTAAGCTGTCCTCCTGGCTACAACGGTTAATTAGCTGTTTGTATAATCTGAAATCCGATGCACCTCATCCATTGTTGTCCACTGTCCACCATTCCTATGTTAAACCAAACGTTAGGTACTTGGTTTGGGGGATTGGTATGTTTTGCATTCTGTAGCGCGACCCAATATACTGATAGTGATGCTCATTGATTATTTTGTACTTACTGTTCATTCTTCTGATATTAGTGCGAAAAACACGTATTGGTGACATTTATTGCCCTTTGCATTAGTGTTGAACCATTGTTAATGGATCACCGGCATATTTTTGGTTTTAATTTTACAGATAGGCATTTTTGTTTTGGTGTTGAATGCACATAATGCAAAAGGGTCAACCATTGCTAGTTCCCATTTGGGACCTTACCTGGCTACTGAGTTGTTAGCAATTCTTCTTAGTCCCCACATTTATTTTGCAGCTTTGAATCTTCATGGATCATGAGAATATCAACCGGTGAGAAGCAGGATATTGGAAGAGGTTAGTATGAAGTTCTTTTGCTATCTATGTTAAGACTTGTGTTTTCCTACCTCATTGAGTTAAAGTTGTTCGAAGGTAGTGCTGAAGTAATGGAGTCATATCAGCAAATTATAAACGAGAGGTGTGCCCTCATTAAGGATATGTTCATGGATTGGTCATCAAGTGCTAAAGTACTTTCTAATTCAATGGATAAGATCCCCAAGAAGGAGCTTGTATCGTCAGTCTCAAGATTCCAGAATTACATTATCTTCTGTGATACAGGTTGATGTATGAGCTACTTGATATTAAGGCTTTCTTTTGGTGTCAAATAATATAAAAATTGATTCCAATTCTTTTCGTTTCTTCGAAGATGGTCAAAGGGTTCTGAAGCATGACTTGGATACCAAGAACACCTCAAACATTCATTTTTCCAACTGTGAGATCCTTGGTTTGCCCTATTGGTTTGTTTGCAATCTTGAGAGAGTATCTTCCTGGTGAGCTGCTGATTCTCTGTTTAGCATAGAAATTGATCTGCTGCTGCTGCTCTAGTCTATCTTTCTTTTCATTGTTCTGACATTCCTTTGTCATTACCTCAAATTGGCAGGGGGCGTTCAACTGGACAATTTCAAGAGCATGTCCGTCAAGTAGATGTGCTTCCTGGTAATTGTCATATTGCCCATTTTCTTCGGATAATATTCTGGTAGTATATGATTAGTTTTGATGGTAGCTATTGCATTTATGTGATGCTTATCTGCAATAGTTGAATCAATCATTTCATCTATGTTCAACATGCAAAGCTACATTACCTCAGAGAAAATTAATACTTTTTTGCCACATACTAGTTATTTTACATTTTTTGCCATTTTTTGTGCCTTCAATTTCCAAATGTTTTAATTTGACAGGGGAAGTTAAAAGTTTCAATAGGTGCGATAAGAAAAGTGCTATATGTATTTCTATACTGTAACTGAATAAAAAGACTCAAGACAATTGAATGAGAATTACGCTTGAAATACTCGTGAAAATTTCTATGAGGTGCTCATATGCATGGCCTCAATTCTCAAGAGGAACCCTGTTTGGGGCATTGCATTTCAGTATGTTATTCAAGATAGTTCTGTAAGTGTTGGTTCTCGATTTAACAGGAAGATGCAATATCACGGTCTACGTAGACATTCCAGTTGACACTGAACTTGCTGCGCCTTTGGCTGAGAATTGTATCTGGCGCCAAGTAAGGGGATCTGGCGCTGAGGGTTCTGATGGATCAGACACGGCCACAGAAAAGGTAAACAAGCACTTTGTTGTTCAGTGCCTAAGTGGCATCGTGTGCCTTTTTACTTGAAGCCTATCTGGCAAAATTCTAACCCCTCATACGAATGCACATGCCGTCAGGTTGGTATCGCCCAGCAGTGGTATGATGAGCTGGATAACCTAGCCTTCTCTGAAGTGGCCGAGGAACCTGGTACTTCTCATGGAGGCGAAGATAAACCTGCTGATCAAAGTTTCCAGGACCAAAGAAGAGTGCAATTCACCTGTGCAGTGAACGTCAGTCCTGGGACATGCGAGGTACTTTTCACTCTTTCCCTCCCATCTCCAAACATAACATCATGTGATGCAAAAACTACTCATTCCTAGTACACACTCCAATGAGGATCTAACACATTGCACACCGCAATGTATGTACCACTTGCAGCTGGTGGCCTCTGCTGCGCTGTACCTGAAGCTAGCGAGGACGGTCCCTGACGGCGTAGACGAGAAAGCGCTGGTGAAGCAGATGATGAGCTGCGAGCGGCGCGAGGACCATGCGGGCGTGGAGCTGCTGATGAGGAGCCGCTGCAGGGATGCAAGGGACCTGGTGGTGACGAAGCCGGTGCACCTGCGGCTGCGGCTGGACTGCGCCGACCACCCTGCCGGCGCCACCAACAAGGAGACTATCAGCACCGAGTCCAGCCTCACGATCAACGTCTCTCTGGACTAGCGGTTTTCATTCTGGTTTTGATTTGATTTGATTTTTTTTTTTTTTTTTGTCATGGCACGCACTGCGTTGCACGCTGCGTACAGCCATTCCTCCGGTGGAGCGACGTGTTTGTTGGGAGGAACAATCCGGCACCTCGCATATCTAAACACTTGTGATAGGTGGAACTACCTGACAGTTGACAATCTGTAAGGTTGTGCTGCTGTGGTTTGTCCAAGAGTTGCAGCTTTGTTAGGACACATACAGTACAAGATGCTTAGGCATAGGTATTTACAACATCACATCTCTAAACACTGGCAATGTTAACATGTACCTGGTGCTTAATTACTACTTGCTTGTTCATTGATGTGCGTCGTTGCTTTTAAAGTTTGGTTCACTAATGTAATGTGCATGGTAGTTAGCAGCTTTAATTAAAAACAACTGGATTATTTATCACGACAACTAATCTCGCTAAAATTATCTTACAAATTAATACACTAATTTAGGAGGGACGGAGTGCTTGCAGGCGGCATGCTCCTGGCCTGGCCGGCCGCCTCCGGCCTGTTCCCTCAAATACATGCTCGTGCATGCATCAGTCTCCTGACCAGCGAAACGATTACAAATTGGACACAAATTACTAGGCTGTACGTGATCCACTGTTGGGACATATCACAATTTAAAAATTAAACTAAAAGTGCTACGATCGGTCAAATACCCATGGCGCCCGATCCTAGTACGACTTTAAGCAGAAATTATCGTTCAGGACGGGTGCAACATGCTTGCAGACAAGTCGCTTCATCTATATATAGATAGATTTATGGTCGTAAATGGACATGGAATTGAGCACCCTGTGTTGACCCTAGAATAAAAGAAAAAAACACATATACAAGATAACATCATTCCGGATTTATTCTTGCTCACAGAAGAACAAGCTCCGTGTTAGCATAGACAAAGCACAGCTCGCTTATTCATTGTTGGTCAGCAGGCGTTCCTGGCAGCTTTCCGGACGCAAAGCTTCAGGAAACATTAGACATCTTCTCCCGTTGGCTTCAGTGGTAGAGCTTGTTCAAATCATCTTTGAATTTGGTCTTTATCTGTTCCCTCTTCAGTTTAAGAGCTGCTGTCACCAGCCCAGACTCTGGAGTCCACGGTTCAGGCAACAGCAAGATCTTTGCTGGTACCTCGAATTTCTCAAGCCTAGCTGCCTTCGCGGCCTGCACAGTTGGAGCATGTTATTAGCTTACATAGTACATGCTTTTTTTTTTCTGAAACTACACAAGTGGATGGCTTGTTTTTTTAATATATTAACGCAAGCCTAGCAATGGACCACATATGCTCTAATGCACTGTTGCAAAAGTGAACATAAACTTACGATGACAGTTTGAGGCTAACCATGAACTATAAAATTGGATGTGTATCTATGTTTCTTGAAGCTAACATGTGGGGGTACAGTATGCTCCTGCCACATTAAAAATATTTTCAGACGACTGGTTGCTGCTAACTTGTTACTAGTGTGCTACAAAAGGTAGACCAAAACGTGCTGCAACCTCAGAAATGCAAAATTGTGCAGACCAAATAGGTTCTTTTGTTGGCGCAGCAACTCTCCTAGTACCATATTTAGTCATATAAGACACCCCCAGTTGAGTTGACTAACCTTAGATAGGGATTGCTGAACCTCCTTAATTGCTTGATCATTTTGGCAAAGCTCTTCAAGATCTTTGTAATTTATCCCTGAACTTTGAGCCCACTTCTCCAAGGCCTGGTGCGCCGGAACAACCAGAGCAACACAATAGTTATGAAATGGATCGGCATAAACCATGATGTTGTCCACGTAACTGCTTGTTGTTAGAGCCGATTCAACCTGCAGAGAACGATACCATTAATCTCACTTCAACAAAATATTTACAGTAGGATTTTTTTTTTAACAAACCTTGCCAAGAGACACGTATTCTCCATGCTGAAGTTTTACTATATCCTTTTTCCTGTCAATAATCTCAAGGCACCCATCAGAATGGAACTGACCAATATCACCAGTGTAGAACCAGCGTATGCCCCTCTCATCAACCTGTAGGTCACACAAAAAGGAAACCATGTGAACACTTTGTCTATAATGTTCCAGGGCCCTTGTAGAGTCTTACCTTGTATACTTCATTTGTCTTTGCTTCATTGTTGAAATAACCTTGTGTTATACTGTACCCACCAACCACAACCTCTCCTCTTGGCATCGGAGAATCAGAAGTTGTATAACCACCTTCTTCCCATGAAACAAGCTACATTGGTTTGACAAAAAAAGGATGGTACAGATAATTAGATCCAGAAGATGGTGCCAAGCAAGACACCATGAACAGCTTAAACCTATCACTCATTCATTTTAATGCAGGTTTCATCTATTAACACCCAATACATGGATATCAACAATGTTCGCTAACTACAGTCCAACAACATCAAATTTGTAAACACAAACCTTGACATAGCAGCAAGGAAGTGGTGGACCAACACGGCCCACACTTGTATCATCCCACTCAGAGAAAGCTGCTCCAGCACAAGTTTCAGTCAATCCATAGCCTTGACCTACTGGGACACTGTAGCAACAATTAAGTAGCATATAAGCACCAAAAATACAAATGAATCACCTTACCTTATCAGGAAAGTTCATCGTCTACATATGCAATTTAGTCTAGAAAGTTCCACTGTCCAGTTTACAGTTTGGAATAGTAACTTTAAAAATGAACTCAATACCAACTGGTGATGGTAGACGAATTAGGAGAACATGGACCAAATTATAAATATATAATCATTACCATGTCATAAAATTTGTCATTTGGTATATTCAATGAGAACACTAATCAAAAGCTTTTGAGAAAACTGTGATAGCAAGCTGCATGTTCACACCAACAAGGCAAGAATACCTAGGTCAAATGCGTGGGAATGAATTTAAAGCTGACCAAGCAAGCTCAAAAATCATGCTTAAGATTTGCTCGTATATCAACTAGCTGAAAGCTGGCATAGGCAGAATATAGAATCCCAATATTGCTCCATAACTAACAACCACATCATTCCATCCATTCGATCAACTCACAATAATAAAATTATAATTTTAGGTAACTAAGAAGAAGTAATTACCCTAGACATATGTTCATAAATCTTTGTGTGTCACTTGATAGAGGTGCACCACCACAAAGAACAAATCTAACACGTCCTCCAAGAATTGCCCGAATTGGTTTGAAAATAATGTTATCCCATATCATCCTCTCTGGTGCCCAAGATCCAAACCAACTCCCCTCAATTGCTGCAAGATTTCGATTGTATGCAAAATCAAACAGCTTTTTTGTCAGGCCACCCTTCTCACCAACCTGGAAAGAGAGAAGGAAATGTTGATTTTCATGACGAAAATAGTTGATGGCTTATCCATGATCATGTGATTAATACCTTTTGAACTTTTGAAGGCTGCTAATTAAAATAAATGCTATGATAGCTCACTGTGCAAACCTAATTCAAACAGGTGCCAATCTAACTATGGTTTGTAGCCTTGTCGAACTGGTATGGAAACCGTAGCACATAAAAACAAAGGTGCTCTCCAAACAGGACCTCATGTTCTAGCCACAAAATTAGAAATGTCACAAGATACCCCACAAGAGGAAGGTACTCAAAATATATAGCTTGCTCAAGATATGTGTCATTTTTTTAAACTGAGCATATTTTGTATCACCAAGAGCACAAAGGGATGAATATCCAAAGGAACATTTACATAAAGCACCTACACTAGGTGATTACAATATATATAGAATATCTAACACTCGCAAGGCTAATCAACGAAATTTGCTGGAAATATAAAATCAAGAAAATGAACTCACCTTCTTAAACACTGCATCTCTGATGCGATCCAGAATTGCAGGAACTGAAATCATAAGAGTAGGTTTCAATACAGAAACATCTCCTTGTGTCCCCTTCTTAATCTTGTTCGATGTATCAGTCATAGTAAGAGCTGAACCATATCCAATAGCAGAACCGGAAGCTAACATGACAGTCTGGACAGACAACAGCACCATATCATCAGAGACAGCGACAGCTCTTGTAAAATTGCATGTATATGAATTACAAAACATATCACCTCTGCTGCTAGTTCAAAGACATGCGCCAATGGAAGGTAAGCCAGATAGACATCGCCAATGCCAAGTTTTGGGATGATAGTCATGACTGCTGCAGTTGTGGCCACCATGTTACCATGCGCGATCATTACACCCTATGTCAAAATGAACCGCTAACTAAATTGTGGGAGAGAAAAAAAGGCACTGGATACATCAATGATTTCAGCAATAAAACCGATATGAAGAAGCCCCTAATAACACGCTACAATATAAATAAGCTAATTGATGTGGCATGACAAAACTCTAGTAAACTATTCTTTTTTTATCTTACATGTTGTAGTGCACTTGCACCTGAGTTTGATATATATATAGTCCCTCCATCCCAAAAAAAAATAAGGTCTATAGATTTTAAAAAGCCAACCATTTAAATATTTGACTAACAATTCAGTCAAATCCATATATTTTTAGTGTATGCATGTTACATACTTAGATTCATATTCAAAAGTAATTTAATATGATGGTAATTTTGTATTTGTTGATGAAAATTTTAACTGAATAGATGGTCGAAGTTCCACTTTAAAGACTGTCAAAAATCTATAGACCATATTTTTGGGATGGAGGGAGTATATTGTAGAAACTATATCAAGTGAAACTGTGAAGCCTTAGTCACTATAAATTTTGAAGGGTTCAATTGTTAGAGATCATCAATCCGCTAGACAAAAAAAGATGCTACATTGGGCACAATGGATGGATCCTATATCAAGTAAGGACTACAAGATTATGAATGCACAAAAAATTGCAATATCTTTGCTCAACAGCGTACCTTGGGAAGACCAGTACTTCCGCTTGTATACATGATAACTGCAGTATCAGAGCTTGAAGGCAACCTTGCATCAATGTGTGATGTTTTGCCCATCTCTTCTACTTCAGTGAAAGACAATGTTGTCCAATGCTTCATTTGATTCAGCGTCTCAGCCTCGACAGGTTCGTCCTCAATATAGACAACATGCCTTAGACTCTGCAACTTAGAGCTGATTGCAGGTAGCTTCTTAAGTTGCTTCGAATCACATATCAGAGTTGAAACCTGTGTCTGAAATTCAACACAAGAGAATTTAAGATGTGGGACTAGAGCATTCAAGGTTCAAAAATTTGGACACCAAAAAATGCACTTGTTCCATTTACATGGGGCTCATAAACACTTTAATATAGGGCAGCAAGAACTTATCAACAGTTGTCGGTTAACAAAGATAATTTAGAAAACAGATCACTAAGCTAGGAACAAAGGTAGCTGTGGGATCTGGGCAAACATGTTTTTTCTAAAGCTATCAAGTAAACAACCTCGTTTAGTGAATGCACCAATGCATCCTCACCAAGAGATGCATATATTGTTACAACTGTCAAGTTTTGTCGGAAGCATCCCTGAGGGGGCAAAAAAAAAAAAAAAGACAGTCAGAGCTTTACAAGTTCTAGCAAATGTATCGCTAAAATAGCATGCACGATATGACTACCTGAGCTGCAATTATCCACTCAGCTCTTGTATCGGAGAAGATAGCAGCATGGCTATCTAGTCTGTGGCCCATCTTGATAAGTCCAGAAGCAAAATTACAAGCACGATTGAATGCCTCTGCATACGTATCCCATTCATATTCACCAAGGTGCAATTTCTCAAACTTCCTGCCATCAGAAGATTCTATAAATTCCCTCTTAATTAGCTTCCTTGTGCCAAGACACTTCTGGCGAGAGTATTTTTTGCTGGCCATCTCGAAAAGCGCTGCCATCGTGGTGGCACCCTCCCATGGGACTTCAACCAAGTCGGAAAACCTGCTATTCCGCATGGTAAGCCCTGCCTCTCCACCCACGTCGGCTACCACTGCCCTTTTCTTCATCTTTTTGCCAAACAAGGAGGAAAGCAAAAAAGGAATAGCTACAGCCAGAAGCAGAGCAACGGCGACTCCACTCAAGCCATACTCTTTCAGCAGCGGCACGTCGCTTGTAGAAATCCTTTTTAGAATGGACGTGTATGGGTCACTGTCGGCAGCTTCTCCCATGGTTTTCTGCTATATCTGGAGCATCGACAGTAACCTGACGGCGCTTAGTTGCTGCATAGAAGCAAGCACAGGATTACGCGTGTTAGCATGTTATCCACAAGCAACAGCTTCGATATGCAGTTGAATTTACACATAACAGTATCAAGTGCAGGAGTCTGGTGTGTGAAGGCCCTATTGTTGTTTGTCGGCGAGACCGTGTAAGACTGGTTTGCAGCTTGTAGCTATAGAATAGACCGTCCCCAAACCAGTTGCTTTAGTGGACTGAATTTACACATAAGGACATCGAGCGCTGCATGCAGTCTATTATTTCTTGACGATGATGGCAGCTGTAAGTATTTACTAGACCACATCACTTGCTCCTGAGAACAGTAGTCACAGTGGCTGATTCTAGGATGTGCGATGTTTGTTTAGAGAGGACTATATAGTAGTTTGAAACGTGCAAGGCGGCCATGGAATGTGTAGCATCAGCGCTGGCGTGCGTGACAGGGAGGGGCAGGGCCAGACGGTGTTTAGAAAAATGGCAGGCTGCTTGCTCTAAGGAACAGCATTGATTGAAGTTGACCTGGAGCACCCACAAAGAGCTGAGCAGGGCGGGGAGTGACAAGGACGCTAGAAGCACCGTTAGTTGTGAGGAGGAGGAGGAGAACAGTAAAACTCTACCATCAGAGACAGTTTTGCATGAACGGACATAATTTCCAACGCCGGTTTTCTTCTTTCAAACCTATAGGTGGATGATACGAATGCGACGCGACTAAACTCCAGTGACACATGGCCGGCCATGCAGCCGCGGCCACCAAAAAAAAAAAAGAAAAAAAAACATGGACCACCGGCCGAACTTGGAACGAAAACGAGAAGGGAGATTTGGATTTGAGCTCGCTGGGGACAGACAAAAACAGAAAAAACTGCAGATCGGGATTTGGATTTGCGCGCTCTGGCTGAGGACCGGAGCGGGACTGGACCCGGCAGCAATCCGACGAAGGAGAAGGCAGAGGCAGGGCTCCCCCACCCACCAATCCGGTGAGGGAAGGGAAGGGAAGGCGCCAACGCCAACCGAATCGAGGCCAGGCGGTGACGCAAGAGAGACAGGGAGAGGGGTGGATCTCCGGTGGGCGCGCCACTCTCCGCTGCAGACGAGGTAGGGGCCGTGGGACCGACCGGCCGACGTGCTGTGGCCCGAGGGCAAGGAGCGCGCCCTCTGCTCTCGTATCGGATCCGCAGGCAGACGACAGGCGTGTCCGTGAGTGCAGAGGCAAGAGGAAGAGGACGAATCGCCTGACCTGCGCCAGCGGGGGCTGAGATCGCCGCCGCTTCCCCGGATCTGCTCTGCGCTCGCCGTTGATCCCCGGCTCGGAGCGACCTCGGCAGGAGGCGGCCTGAGGTTTCAGCTTCTAGTCTCGTCCTCCGCTCCGATTCGCGGTGGTGGTGGCGAATGGTGATGGGTGGTTCGTGAGAATGGTGGGGGTGGGGCCGTGTCGTGCCGCGCCGGTTTCTTTCTCGAAGGAAGGAAAGGAACCCGCGCACGCCCACCGTGTCCGTACGAAACGCCTAGAGGCGGACACACGGCACACGCTGCGGACACGTGGATTCCTCGCCCCCCATCAGCAGTAAGAAACCCAACCCGATAAGGCTTTGGTTAGCTACACGTGGATTGGGGTGAAATACATATGGATTTGAGGGATTGAAGTGTGTTTAAATTTACCGTAGTTTAAAATTTTCTCCAATCCCTTCTATTTCACACCAATCCACTCCAATCCACGGGTACCCAAACAAAGCCTAAGTGTTACGTGCGCTCATACTAAATATACTTTTGAAAGGTTATCCACCTCTTCGTCACGCCGGCAGATCATTGGCCTTGTCGAGCTGTCCTACGCGACAGACTTCGATCCTTTGCATCAATGGAGGTACATCCAATTATGCCGCAGATCGTACCATGCACCGGTTCGTTTCAATCTAGTAGACTGATTTTGCACAGGGAATTTATTTTCCGATCTGAAATTCGTCAAGCTGCCTAGTGGCGCATGCGGAACCTGGCTGTGCCGCCCTCGCGTTGACCCTATACACTGCGCGCTGCAGTCTCCACAGCCATCATCCTTATACAACGCGCGCGCGCTCGATGGCCCCCCTAGCGCGCACCCTCCCGCGGCAGCCACGTGGCGCTGTCGGAGCTGGGACCGGGCGGCGCGGGAAGGGGCCGGCGGGGCGGCGAGCGGGCGAGAAGGCCGCGGCGAGGGTGCCGAGGCGCCGGCGGCCTCCGGGCGGCGGCGGGCGGGGCAGGGGAGGCGGCGGCAGGTGGTTAGGGTTAGGGTTCGGGGTTGGGGCCGCCGGCGACCTTCTTCTCCTTCACCACCGGCCATAGAGGGAGGGCCGGGGGAGGCTGGCCGGCCAGGCAGTGGAGGTGGTTGGTGGGGTGGCGGAGAGACCGGCGGCGGGGGACGGCGGTTGGGAAGGGCCGGGGCGGGGGCGGGGGCGGGTGGCGAGCGGAGCGGCGAGGCGCCGGGAGGCGCCGGCCGCGGGCGGAGGTCGAGGCGGCGGCGGGAGGCGCGGGGGCGGAACGAGGAAGGAGAAGGCGGGAGGAGGAACAAGGAGGGGCACGGGCGCGGGGCTCTTCGAGCGAGCCCCCCTGCACAGCGCCCGATCACCCTACGCAAGCACGTAGACCAAGCAGACCGAGCAGATGCGATCTGATGTTGCATCCATGCCGATGGATCTCTGTTTTTTTTTCTCTACATTGTGACACAGAGGCTCGTAGCCGGCAGTGCCAGCAGCTCTTGCCGTGTCCTGCGTCCATACTGGCGGTGGCGGCTGTTGAACTCGTCTACTTGCTGCAGCTATCGTAGCGCCGCCGCCATGTGGCCTCCATCGCCCGCACGCCTGCTGCGTGACGCGCCCTTGCTGCTCCGCGCACCGCGGAATTGGGCTGTGTCAGGCCGTTTCATCACCTATGGCACCTCGCCTACCCGCGATTGTGTCCTCCTGGCCTGCTGCGCGCTTGGGCCTGCCGCCTACGTTTTTTTTATTTTTATATTTTCTTTCATTTTTACAGAAATATACCTTGATAAAAAAATTTACAATAATATACTTCCGACGCTCGGGTGGCGGGCGCCAGGCGCCAGGGGTGGGACGGGACCTGGCGCCCCGCGGCCAGGCGCCAGGACGTAGGCGTGCAGGCGGCAGGGCGTAGGCGCAGGCGCAGGCGGCTGGGCGTAGGGCGGTTGGGGGTGCAGGGGCCTGGCGCCCAGCGGCCAGGCGCCAGGGAGCGCAGCCGGGTGGCGCGTAGCTGCGTGCGCGCGCCTGCGCGGCGCGTTGGATCGCAGCGGGGCGTTGGCGCGTAGCGGCGTGCGGTGGAGAGGGCCTGGCGCCCGGTCATCCCGGTGACCAGGCGCCAGGGTCCAGCGCCTGGTAGCCCGGCGCCAGGTCCCCCATATATAACACGCGCACCGCCCTCCTCCCGATTCCAGTGGCCATTTGAGCAACCAGAGCGCGCAGGAGAGGGGCAAGCAGGAGAGGAGAGGAGGGGAAGGGAAGGGAAGGGTGGTGAGATGCGAAGCTGTGCTAAAATTTGACTGTAAATCCGATAATTTTTGTACTTAGTTTTATATTCGTACCAATTATTTATTTGCCATATTCACAAGTTAAATGCGGTAGATCTAGTGATTTAATTAGTTTTTGTGTAATATAGAAATTTAGAAAATTTTTAGAATAGAATGTCGTAGTTTTTTGAAAGTAGAAATTTAGAATATTTTTGTAAATACGATATCGTAGTTTTTTTAAAGTAGAAATTATAGTGTAATATATAATGTGTTTGAGTAGATCTATATATTAATGTTTATAATGTGTTTAGTATTAACCCCTAGATATGTTATATAAATTTGAATTTATAGTACAATATATAATGTGTATAAGTATTTAGTTAAATTAATTAAGGTTCAGCAGTATAATTTTAGAAATGTGTAATATTTACTATTTAGGTATATATAGTGTTAGCATTTATGGATTTGAATGGTTCAATATATTGGCAGAGATGTCAACCAAGTTGCATTTTGAAATATATTATGGTGAAGGCAGTGTTGTTGAAGGTTCATATGGAGTACGATTAAATGGTTTTAGTCGTACGTTGAAAGTAATAGAGAAACTTTGGGATAAATCATTTGGTTCTGTGCATAATTGGCTAGAGCGTGGATTTAAAATTAACACAGAAACACATGTGCTCACAGTCCAAACTCTTGTGACTTGGGCAAATGAAGGTTTTTTCTGGGAGTTGATGTTGATCCGTGAAAGGACCCAGATTCCACGATGCCGAAATCCAAGCCTTTACTCATTGCGATAGTCCCAAGATACACATAAGCTATCGCAATTCATATGTTTCAATCGGTATCACATCCACAGCTTCGAATAACATTACATTTATACATTAATGGCCTAAGCCGGTACAAGTCCAACAAGACTGAATCAATCAGAAATCGTAATCTAGCAGAGGAAAGTGAGTCTTCGGGTCCATCTCCACAGGCATCCTTGAGCGAAGCACCGTGATCCTTATTTGTTTCGTCCTTCTCGTCGTCCATCTCATCGCCTTCCGTCGAAGAAGAGGTCGTCATCCAGCTTATCTCTAAAACCTGCGCGCCAGTAGCGCAGGCTACCCTGAGACACTCCCCTAAACGGCAGCGTAATAATAAAATAGACTGGCACAAGTGGAAGGCTCTAGGCTTTCTATGCAAGCAAGTATATAAATAATATTATCCAGTTTACCATATCATTGTTTCATTCGGGAATTCGGTCACACGACGGTTCCCCTGCTCATCACTCATCCCAACACACACACCTCAGCACCATACACCTCTTCCAAATCATTCACACTCATCATACTACATCTGCGGCATGACAGCTCTCACCCGTCCATGCCTCAACGGCCGCAGCCGGTTTCCAAACACTCGAGGGAGAAGAGAAGAAATCCCATGCTAGATGAAGTGACTCCGCTATTGGGTCGTCCTTTGACCGGGGACGGCGGCTATACGTATAGATCATACACTCTTGAGAGGATATTGTACATCTGTACCCACACGAGATGGGACGGAGGCAGTAACGATCTGCCCTGGGCCCACCACACCGATAGATAACCCTCCCTTCCTAGCACCTCTCCTGCTTTTCTGAGCTAGAAACTGTGCGGATACAAACCCACCGCACTCTCAGAACTGTGAGCTCGACTAATCCGGGGCCCCACGGGTCGAGTATATCGGGAACGAGAGATTATTCCCGCAACCGTCATCGCCCTAACACTATCACCTTACGCCAACAGTTCCAGTGTCATTGGGGAAAGTCAAGAACCAGGCCTGAGGTCGCGTGGTATGCACGAGTCATAGTCCAAGATACTGTCACCCCTACTCGGTCCTTAATCGGCGAGAGCAAGCCTTCCAAGGGTCGGTTGCCACCCTCAGCGGTGGGCCGCGCACCACCACACATATCTCTCCACTCTAAAGAGAGTTCTAGTCTCTCCAATGATTTCCGGTGCCGACTCTCGCCACCCATCTCACACACCATCTCGCTCTCAAATCCATCCACTTCACACACGCCAAGAGTTATCACATCCCACCATCATATCACCCAATCTCACATCATGTTCATTTTAGTTAGTTATAGTAGTATAATGGTGGTGATGTAGCAAGTAAGGTAATAGTGGCTACATGAAAAAATGCTCCCTATCTTAAGGTTAACAGCAAGCATAAATAATAAAAGTAGCAGTAGCAAGTTGCGTGTCTATAGGTTATGAAGCAGGGAAGTGTCTGAATGGCAACCTCGGTAGAGGTCTTGCTCTAAATCTCTGGCATAGTCGAAGTAGTTTTACTCATCATGGTCCTCCGAGAGCTTCTCCGGACCTATATGCGAAACATCCAATAAATCGAATGCACACAAACTCCAAATAAGATGCAAGAAGAACCAACATCGCTCAAACAATAGCATTAACTCGTAGAGTTTGATTTTAGATGAATTTAGAGACTGGTTTCATATTTTTTGGACTTCGTAAGAATTTATTATGAATTCCCTAAGTTTAAAACAGGTTTAAATATCTCCTAAGGCCAAAACAGGGATAGGCTGGTCAAAGGGCCGAGTCCGGCCCACTCGGCTTCCCCCTCATGGGCGCGGCCCGTCTTCCCTCACGCAGCCGGCCCGCGGCCTGCCTCCTTCTACTCCCCGCGTCACGGCCTGCGAACGCGGCCCGTCTCTCTTTCTCTTTTCCGCGCGGCCTAGCCGACCGGCCCGCTCGTTTGGCTCAGCCTGCTCAAGTCGCCGCCTGACTTGGGCCTCTTTCCCTCTCTCTCTTGCGTGTCGTCTCTTCCTGCTCGGCCCGTGGCTAGGCCGTTCGCACGGCTCGTCTCGGTCTCCCCCTGCCTCTGCTCCACTGGCTCGCTGGAGCTCCGACCATCTCCTCGGCGAGACCTTCCCTTCCGGCGGCCTGCTACCTGGCGGCTCCTCTCTTCCTTGCTTTCTCCTCTGCGCTTGATTCCTCCGACCGAACCCGTCCTTCTCTTCCCTCGTTCGCTACCCGCTCCACTGGCTCGAGCTCCAGCTCCTGGATCGACTACTCCGGTGAGCCCTCCTCTGGCGAGGTCACGCCTCGATGCCTGGCCCTCAACCCGCATGGCTTGCGGCGCTAGCTCCTCCACGCCTCCTCAGATCGTTCCAAGCCTACTGCCGCTCCACCCGCTGCGCCGTGCAAGCGGTGCGGCTCGGCGTGCACGGGCTTGGCCCGATAACCATGGTCGGCTCCCGCGGTCATGAGCATCACTTTGCCGTGGCGACGGGTCGATCTAGCGTCGTCTCCCCTCTAGCAGGCCCTCAGGCCAAGCCATGCGCGGTTGCCGTCAAGGTGCGCATGCGCGCGGTTTTGGACTTGGCCCAGCCGTGGCGGCACTCGGCTCGTCTCTAGCCCGCTACGGTACCGACAACCCTCCCCGCAGATCAACATCATGCCGAAGAATCGGCCTGTCGCGGTTGCGGGCGCTCCTGGCCGCGGGGCTCGGCTCCGCGGGACGTGGCGTGCGCTGCGCTCACGGCGTGCGCGGCACCCAGATGCACCGACCCGGGGAGATCACGGTCAAGACCGGGCCCCCGGCGACAAACTAGAGCGGCGGCGCTCCTAGCACTCCACAGAACACGCTACTAGGGCGACCTCCATGGCTTTGAGACACCGCTCGACGGCGGCGCTCCAGGACGCCATGGCGGCAGCACGCGGACAGAGGGGACTCAGGGAGTCTGGGTCTGCGGCGGGGGTTGGACTAGGGGCGCTTGGTTCTCACCGTGATTGGGTCAGGGGTGAGTAGGCGATCTCGCGTTGGTGGAGGGTAGTAGGTCGTTGACCGCAAGGTCCGGCTTCGGCTCTAGGTATGGCGGCGTCGCGGACTGCTTCGGCGTGGGCAGGCGGTGTCCTTGCGCGGACGGAGGTGCAGCTCTCCCCCGGGCTCGCGGCCTCCTCCTCCTCGGCTGGTATGGCTCCGACAGCGGCCCGCCCCGTCTTCTTCGGCTCTGGTGACTTCCTCTTCACCCTCTCTCACCCGAGGGTCTCCCGGCGGCTGTGGTAAGGGGAAAAACTCCCCAAGTGGCGGCTAGGGTTGGGGGGCGCGGCGTGCAAGGCTTTATAGGAGGGCCCTAGGGTTGCCGTGGCGGCGGATTCGCTCGGCGGTGGCGAGAATTTGGCCGGGTGCCTTCTCTCTTCTTCCTCTCTCCCACGCTCGGTGGACAGCGTCACGCAATTCGCGTGACCCGGGGCCCGCGTGGCCATGGGCAGTTGGAGGCGGTAGGAGGACCCCATCCTCTCTTCTCCCCTCTAGCTTGGCGTGCAAGAAGGTGGCGAGGTCGGGCGGGTCTGGTGCGGCGCGGCGCGGACTCGGCTCGAGCCCGAGCTCGTCCGGTTCGGAGGAGGGAAGGAGGAAGAGGAAAGCTCTGCCGGTGGGTCCCGCTTGGCAGCGACCGGACCCCGGTGCGCGGCGACAGAGTGTTGGGCCTCGCGGCGGGTTTCAGCCCACGCGAAGGCTTGGACAGTTGGGCTTGTTTGGTTGGAGGTGGGCTTGGTAGGCCGAAAGGGGTTTTTCTCATTTTCTCCCAATTCCTGGTGCTTTATCAATTTAATTACTTAGGTTGATTTGATTTGAATTTGGTTTGAACTTAAACACTCAATCAAAGAAGCAAATAAATCCAATTTATGAGATGCAAAGATTACACAAGCTGAAGCAAAAGTAAAGCTATTCTCATTAGCATTACAAGTTGATTACTAAATTTTTAATTAATTAATTTACTAATTTCTAGTGGGTTGAATGCAATGCACAATTAAAATCAAACGAAATTTTTAAGTAGTGATTTTCAGATTACAAAATGTAGGGTTGTTACAGTCTTCCCCCCTCACAAGAATCTCGTCCTCGAGATTTAGGGGTGGCTTACTCGTTCTCGAAGAGATGCGGGTACTTCTCCCGCAGTTCTGACTCCTTCTCCCGGGTATCTTCCCTTTCTGAGTGATTGCTCCATAGCACTTTGCATACTGGGATCCTTGTTCTTCTGGTTCCTTTTTCTGCCCGGTCAAGAATCTGTACAGGGTACTCTAAGTACTCCAAGTTGTCTTGTAAGTCCAAGGCTTCGGGGCTGATCTGAGTCTCAGGCAATCTCAAGCACTTGCGAAGCTGAGAGACGTGAAACACCGGGTGTACTCCGGACAGGTGCTCTGGCAACTCGAGCTCGTAAACACGATCTCCATTCTTCTTTTTGATCTTATAAGGTCCAATGTACCTTGGTGCGAGCTTCCCTCTTGTGTGAAACCTCGTGGTACCACGTAGGGACGACACTTTCAAGTACACAAATTCTCCGGCTTCAAAAGTGAGCTCACGTCTGCGCTTGTCTGCATAGCTTTTCTGGCGGCTCTGAGCTATTCTGAGGTTGTCTCGGACCTTTGCCTCATTTTCTGCTGCTTCTACGAACATAGCTGGCCCAAAAAATTGTCTCTCTCCTGCTTCTTCCCACATCAAGGGAGTTCTGCACTGACGACCATACAAAGCTTGGAACGGTGATATCTCTATGCTGGCTTGGTAGCTGTTGTTGTACGAGAACTCTGCAAATGGCAAGCTGTCCTCCCAATTCGACCCGTAGGTCAGCACACAAGCTCTCAAAAGGTCTTCCAAAAGTTGATTCACTCGTTCTATCTGCCCATCAGTCTGGGGGTGGTAAGCGGTACTGTAGTCAAGCTTAGTGCCCAAAGCTTCATGCAAGCTCTTCTAGAATCTGGCGGTGAACTGCGGTCCTCTATCAGAGATGATACTGGTAGGAACCCCATGGAGTCTCAACACATTCTGTGTATATAGCTCAGCCAATCTAGGGGCATTGTGAGTAGCCTTCACTGGTATAAAGTGAGCTGACTTGGTTAAGCGATCAACAATTACCCAGATAGAATTATTCCCCTTTGGAGTGCGGGGAAGTCCAACTATGAAGTCCATGGTGATTTTCTCCCATTTCCACATCGGTATATCCAAAGGCTTCAACAAACCCGCAGGTCTTGGTTTTTCAGCCTTTATTCGGTTGCAAGTGTCACACTGTGCAACGAAAGCGGCTATGTCACGCTTTATTCTTCTCCACCAAAACAATTTCTACAAATCTTGGTACATTTTGGTGCTTCCGGGGTGGATCGAGTACTTAGTACAGTGAGCCTCAGTTAGAATGGATTCTCTGATCCCTTCGTCAAGTGGAACGCACAAGCGTCCTTTCAGCCAAATAGTGCCCCGATCATCTATCCTGAAATCCGGAAGTAAGCCTTTCTCCATTCCCACTTTCAATTCTGCTATGCTTGGGCAATCTTTCTGAGCTTGTCTGATTTGATCTTCTAGAGTGCATCTGACTCTCAACTCATTTAGCTGCTCATTGGTGACAAAATCAAGCCTCAACTGCTCCATTTCTGCACATAACTCTGCTGACAATTCTTCTCCTGTCAAAAGGTTGCAGTAACTCTTGCGGCTCAAAGCATCAGCTACCACATTTGCTTTTCCAAGGTGATAGTGGATTTCTAGCTGATAATCCTTGATCAATTCTAATCATCTTCTCTGCCTCATGTTCAGCTCAGACTGAGTAAAGATTTACTTCAAGCTCTTGTGATCTGTGTAGATATCACACTTGTTCCCTATCAGATAGTGTCTCCAAATCTTCAATGAATGCACAACTGCTGCAAGCTCTAAGTCGTGAGTGGGGTAGTTCTCCTCATGAGCTCTCAACTGACGGGAGGCATATGAAATCACATGGTTATCTTGCATTAACACACATCCCAATCCTTGTTTGGAAGCATCGCAGTACACAACAAAGTCCTTCTGCAGATCTAGCAAGGTAACCACTGGAGTCGTGGTCAGCTTGTCCTTCAGACACTGAAAGCTTCTCTCACGCTCATCATTCCATTCAAAGGACACTTTATCCTGGAGCAGCTCACTCATTGGTTTTGCAATCTTGGAGAAACTCTCAATGAATCTCCGGTAGTATTTAGCTAACCCAAGAAACTTCTGATCTCAGTCACATTGCTAGGCGTCTTCCAGTTGGATATGGCTTGAATCTTCTCAGGATCCACTGACACACCTTCTTCTGTCAACACGTGGCCAAGCAAGGCAACTTTCTCCAACCAAAACTCGCACTTGCTAAACTTTCCATACAACTGGTTCTTTCGTAGCTTCTCAAGCACATCTCGCAGCTGTTTCTCATGCTGTTCACGTGTCTTGGAGTAAATCAGGATATCATCAGTGAAAACCACCACAAATTGGTCAAGTTCTTCCTTGAGAATCAGGTTCATCATGTTCATGAAGTAGGCCGGAGCATTCGTGAGACCGGAAGACACAACGGTGAACTCATGGTGACCATACCGGGTCACAAAGGCTGTCTTTGGTATATCCTCCTCTCGTATCTTCATCTGATGGTACCCAGACCTAAGGTCAATCTTACTAAAGGACCTTGCCCCATTCAATTGGTCAAGCAGATCATCAATTCGGGGCAACGGGCACTTGCTCTTTAATGTGACCGCATTCAGCTCGTGGTAATCAATGCACAATCTCTTTGTTCCGTCTTTCTTCTTCACGAACAGCACTGGGGCTCCCCATGGTGATACACTGCATCTAATTAACCCTTTCTCCAGCAGTTCATCCAGTTGCCTTTTCAACTCATCGTATTCTTTTCCCGACATTCTATATGGTGCCTTTGCAATAGGAGCAGTCCCTGGCACAAGGTTGATCGCAAACTCCACAACTCGATCTGGCGGTAACCCTGGCAGCTCACCCGGGAAGACATCCGGATACTCACAGACAACTGGCACCTCTTCTAAGGTCTTGGTGACAAGGTTGTGCAACCGGTGGGTGGCCGTCGACTGTACAGGCTCAAACTCTATCTCCTATCCACAAGGGTGTATAAGCTTGACTGAGCGAGGAAAGCAAGATATCACACCTTTATGTTTAGTGAGCCAGTCCATACCCAAAATCACATCTATTCCATTGGAAATGAGGATGGTCAAGTCTGCCTTGAATTCCAATCCTGCTATTAGAATGCTCACACCTTTGCATATCAAGGTACAACTCATCTTTCCCAAGGGTGAGCCAGTGACTATGGGTCTTTTTCGAGTTATACTTACCAATGAATTCTGAGTAGCAAAATTAGATGATACATAAGAACTTGTTGCTCCAGAATCAAACAACACTAAGGTAGTAGACTCATTTTCCAAAAACTCACCGAGTATGACATCTGGTGCGTCGGTAGTATCTTCGGCAGTCACATGGTTCAACTGGCCCTGTATAGCTGAATGTGGTGCGCGGGCTTGAGTGCATTGATCTGACCTTCTGTGTGTATGCGCCTTGGCATGTCTTTTTCTCTTCCTTTTCTTCTTTTCCTTGTATGGGCATAAATAGGCATTGTGATCTGGACTGCCACACACAAAACAAGTGAATACCTCCAAGTCATCTGAAGTAGGGACGGGTGTGGGTGACTCTTCCCATGAGTTCTCCCCAAGGGGCTGGTAGCTCTGCCTCTGGCGAATGGGACCTTGCACTTCAGCATTGTAGTCCAGGTTATCGTCACTGTCACCAAGGTCATACCAGGGTCTCTGAAATGTTCTGGGTAGAGACATGTGATCGGTGCGCTTTCTCTTGGAGCTCTCACCCCCATTGTAGTCCAATACCTCTTTCCCAACAGAGATGGCCTTGTTCATCATGTGCCGAAGAGATCGGTAGACACCTGCGGTCAAGAGCACTCGGATTTCTGGATGTAGACCTTGCAGGAACCAATATTGCTTCTTCTCGTCGGTTCTGGTATCATCTGGGGCATACCTCATCATCTTGATAAAAAGGTTCACATACTCCTGTACCTTCATGGTGCCCTGCTTTAAGTTACGGAATTCTGCTGCCTTGAGCATCATCAACTCCTTTGGTACAAAGAACTCTCTGAAAGCAACTGTGAACTCCTCCCACGTGATACTGGCTGGGTCATCGTGGGTCGCACAAAAGCTGTCCCACCAAGCACTCGCTGAGCCTGTCGTCTGGTGGACGGCAAGAGCCACACATTCTTCATCCGTGCAAGTAGTAAGGTCAAGCTTCATCTCGATCTCCCTTAGCCAGTCCTCAGCCTCGAGTGGGTCATCGGTATAGTCAAAGGTGGGTGCTCTCAACTTTATGAATCCCTCAATCTTATGGGTAAGGCTTTCGGTTTGTGGATCTTGGGAATGGTAATTCTGATCTGGGTTTGGTGGAGGGTTCTGGTTCTTTTGGGCTTGTAGTAGGTCGGCCATTGCTTGTATGAACTGGTTCTGGTTAGCAATCAATTGGTTTTGGTTGGTTATTAACTGGTCTAGGGAAGGTGTGTGAGGATTAGGAGGCCGTGGTTCTGGAGGTGGTGGTAGGTTAATTTCAGGCTCTGGAGCTAGGTTGTCGAGCTGAGGCATAGGCCTACGATCTGTTTCTCCACTTCCTCTTCCTCGGTGCCTTCTCCTTCTTTCTTGAGGTGGCATATTGTCTCTCCTAACACCACCCAAGGCCATCAAGCGGTCTGACCTTCTTAGCGGCATCTATTAAGACGGGAGGGGTCGATGTTAAAACCAGTGGGGTGTTTATAAGGTTATTTACGAAGGAGTCTATAATATATTTAAGAGTGAAATAGTTAAATAGGAGCACTCAGGTAGAAGAAGCATAAGAACCAAATAAATCCATAAGATCCAGACACTCAATACAATATTATACCCTAATTATGTGCTTTCTCCAGGCTGACTCCATGGCTTTAGAGATATCGCACTTCTACCGAATTATTCTACATATTGGCATTTGGAGGGTAGTCACTAAATCATGGTCATTTGACACGTCAATTGAGATGGTGCCGTCCTTTTCCGTCAAAGGCTCTTGTCGGCATATGATTTATGCTCATCTGATTACCTTCAACAAGACGTTGTCTTTGATGATAATTGCTCCAATCCAAGTAGACACACTCAAGTCTTCATTGCACTTCGACTTTGTATGGCACTTGCACTTTGCCAGAACTCTTTTGATGCAACGAAGGTAGGATGCGAGCGATTGTCTTGTGTTATAATGTTTAAATCGAGTTGAAGGTTTTTAAATCCAGAGGAAGGATTTTGATTCGAAAGAGAGAAAATCAAAATTAATTTCCAATAGACTAAAGGTAAGAAGTAGACATGGGTTGGTAAAATTTTCCAAAATGCCAGTCGGGTAAAATAATTTGTTCATAAAATAGTCCTTATGTTCGTCCGAGTCTAGGGTCACGTGCTACGGTCAAGTTCGGCTCTGATACCAACTGAAACGACCAGATTTCGCGATGCCGAAATCCAAGCCTTTACTCATTGCGATAGTCCCAGGATACACATAAGCTATCGCAATTAATATGTTTCAATCGGTATCACATCCACAGCTTCGAATAACATTACATTTATACATTAGTGGCCTGAGCCGGTACAAGTCCAACAGGACTGAATCAAGCAGAAATCGTAATCTAGCAGCAGAAAGTGAGTCTTCGGGTCCATCTCCACAGGCATCCTTGAGCGAAGCACCGTGATCCTCATTTGTTTCGTCCTTCATGGGAATGATCGTCGTCCATCTCATCGCCTTCCGTCGAAGAAGAGGTCGTCATCCAGCTTATCTCTAAAACCTGCGCGCCAGTAGCGCAGGCCACCCTGAGACACTCCCCTAAGCGGCAGCGTAATAATAAAAGGGACTGGCACAAGTGGAAGGCTCTAAGCTTCCTATGCAAGCAAGTATATAAATAATATTATCCAGTTTACCATATCATTGTTCCATTCGGGAATTCGGTCACACGACGGTTCCCCTGCTCATCACTCATCCCAACACATACACACCTCACCACCATACACCTCTTCCAAATCATTCACACTCATCATACTACATCTGCGGCATGACAGCTTCCACCCGTCCATGCCTCAACGGCCGCAGCCGGTTTCCAAACACTCGAGGGAGAAAAGAAGAAATCCCATGCTAGATGAAGTGACTCCACTCTTGGGTCGTCCTTTGACCGGGGACGGCGGCTATACGTATAGATCATACACTCTCGAGAGGATGTTGTACATCTGTACCCACACGAGATGGGACGGAGGCAGTAGCGATCTGCCCCGGGCCCACCACACCGATAGATAACCCTCCCTTCCTGGCACCTTTCCTGCCTTTCTGAGCTAGAAACTGTGCGGATACAAACCTACCGCACTCTCAGAACTATGAGCTCGACTGATCCGGGGCCCCACGGGTCGAGTATATCGGGGACGAGAGATTACCCCCGCAACCGTCATCGCCCCCTAACACTATCGCCTTACACCAACAGTTCCAGTGCCATTGGGGAAAGTCAAGAACCGGGCCTGAGGTCGCGTGGTATGCACGAGTCATAGTCCAAGATGCTGTCACCCCTACTCGGTCCTTAATCGGCGAGAGCAAGCCTTCCAAGGGTCGATTGCCACCCTCAGCGGTGGGCCGCGCACCACCACACATCTCTCTTCACTCTGAAGAGAGTTCTAGTCTCTCCAATGATTTCCGGTGCCGACTCTCGCCACCCATCTCACACACCATCTCGCTCTCAAATCCACCCACTTCACACACGCCAAGAGTTATCACATCCCACCATCATATCACCCAATCTCACATCATGTTCATTTTACTTAGTTATAGTAGTATAATGGTGGTGATGTAGCAAGTAAGGTAATAGTGGCTACATGAAAAAATGCTCCCTATCTTAAGGTTAACAGCAAGCATAAATAATAAAAGTAGCAGTAGCAAGTTGCGTGTCTATAGGTTATGAAGCAGGGAAGTGTCTGAATGGCAACCTCGGTAGAGGTCTTGCTCTAAATCTCCGGCATAGTCGAAGTAGTTTTACTCATCATGGTCCTCCGAGAGCTTCTCCGGACCTATATGCGAAACATCCAATAAATCGAATGCACACAAACTCCAAATAAGATACAAGAAGAACCAACATCGCCCAAACAATAGCATTAACTCGTAGAGTTTGATTTTAGATGAATTTAGAGACTGGTTTCATATTTTTTGGACTTCGTAAGAATTTATTATGAATTCCCTAAGTTTAAAACAGGTTTAAATATCTCCTAAGGCCAAAACAGGGATAGGCTGGTCAAAGGGCCGAGTCCGGCCCACCCGGCTTCCCCCTCATGGGCGCGGCCCGTCTTCCCTCACGCAGTCGGCCCGCGGCGTGCCTCCTTCTACTCCCCGCGTCACGGCCCGCGAACGCGGCCCGTCTCTCTTTCTCTTTTCCGCGCGGCCTGGCCGACCGGCCCGCTCGTTCGGCTCAGCCTGCTCAATTCGCCGCCTGACTTGGGCCTCTTTCCCTCTCTCTCGCGTGTCATCACTGCCTGTTCGGCCCGTGGCTAGGCCGTTCGCACGGCCCGTCTCGGTCTCCCCCTGCCTCTGCTGCACCGGCTCGCCGGAGCTCCGACCATCTCCTCGGCGAGACCTTCCCTCCGGCGGCCTGCTCCCTGGTGGCTCCACTCTTCCTTGCTTTCTCCTCTGCGCTTGATTCCTCCGGCCGAACCCATCCTTCTCTTCCCTCGTTCGCTACTCGCTCCACTGGCTCGAGCTCCAGCTCCTGGATCAACTACTCCGGTGAGCCTTCCTCTGGCGAGGTCACGCCCCGATGCTTGGCCCTTAACCCGCATGGCTTGCGGCGCTAGCTCCTCCACGCCTCCTTAGATCGTTCCAAGCCTACTGCCGCTCCACCCGCTGCGCCGCACAAGCGGGGCGGCTCGGCGTGCACGGGCTTGGTGACAACTACCGGCGGATTTACGTCTGCCGTTAAGGTGCGCATGCGTGCAGGTCTGGACTTGGCCCAGCCGTGGCAGCACTCGGCTCGTCTCTAGCTCGCTACGGTACCGACAACCCTCCCCGCAGATCAACATCATGCCGAAGAACCGGCCTGTCGTGGTTGCGGGCGCTCCCGGCCGCGGGGCTCGGCTCCGCGGGACGTGGTGTGCGCGGCGCTCATGGCGTGCGCGGCACCCAGATGCACCGACCCGGGGAGATCACGGTCAAGATCGGGCCCCCGGCGACAAACTAGCGCGGCGGCGCTCCTAGCACTTCACAGAACACGCTACTAGGGCGACCTCCATGGCTTTGAGACACCGCTCGACGGCGGCGCTCCAGGACGCCATGGCGGCGGCACGCGGACAGAGGGGACTCAGGGAGTCTGGGTCCGCGGCGGGGGGTTGGACTAGGGGCGCTTGGTTCTCAGCGTGATTGGGTCAGGGGTGAGTAGGCGATCTCGCGTTGGTGGAGGGTAGTAGGTCGTTGACGGCGAGGTCCGGCTTCGGCTCCAGGTACGGCGGCGTCGCGGACTGCTTCGGCGTGGGCAGGCGTTGTCCTTGCGCGGACGGAGGTGCAGCTCTCCTCCGGGCTCGCGGCCTCCTCCTCCTCGGCTGGTATGGCTCCGACAGCAGCCCGCCCCATCTTCTCCGGCTCTGGCGGACTTCCTCTTCACCCTCTCTCACCCGAGGGTCTCCCAGCGGCTGTGGTAAGGGGAAAAACTCCCCAAGTGGCAGCTAGGGTTGGGGGGCGCGGCGTGCAAGGCTTTATAGGAGGGCCCTAGGGTTGCCGTGGCGGCGGATTCGCTCGGCGGTGGCGAGAATTTGGCCGGGCGCCTTCTCTCTTCTTCCTCTCTCCCACGCTTGGTGGACAGCGTCACGCAATTCGCATGACCTGGGGCCCGCGCGGCCATGGGCAGTTGGAGGTGGTAGGAGGATCCCATCCTCTCTTCTCCCCTCTGGCTTGGCGCGCAAGAAGGTGGCGAGGTCGGGCGGGTCTGGTGCGGCGCGGCGCGGACTCGGCTCGAGCCCGAGCTCGTCCGGTTCGGAGGAGGGAAGGAGGACAAGGAAAGCTTTGCAGGTGGGTCCCGCTTGGCAGCGACCGGACCCCGGTGCGCGGCGGCAGAGTGTTGGGCCTCGCGGCGGGTTTCAGCCCACGCGAAGGCTTGGACAGTTGGGCTGGTTTGGCTGGAGGTGGGCTTGGTAGGCCGAAAGGGGTTTTTCTCATTTTCTCCCAATTCCTGGTGCTTTATCAATTTAATTACTTAGGTTGATTTGATTTGAATTTGGTTTGAACTTAAACACTCAATCAAAGAAGCAAATAAATCCAATTTATGAGATGCAAAGATTACACAAGCTGAAGCAAAAGTAAAGCTATTCTCATTAGCATTACAAGTTGATTACTAAATTTTTAATTAATTAATTTACTAATTTCTAGTGGGTTGAATGCAATGCACAATTAAAATCAAAAGAAATTTTCAAGTAGTGATTTTCATATTACAAAAAGTAGGGTTGTCAGAGTCTTCCCCCCTCACAAGAATCTCGTCCTCGAGATTTAGGGGTGACTTACTCGTTCTCGAAGAGATGCGGGTACTTCTCCCGCAGTTCCGACTCCTTCTCCCAGGTAGCTTCCCTTTCTGAGTGATTGCTCCATAGCACTTTGCATACTGGGATCCTTGTTCTTCTGGTTCCTTTTTCTGCCCGGTCAAGAATCTGTACGGGGTACTCCAAGTACTCCAAGTTGTCTTGTAAGTCCACGGCTTCAGGGATGATCTGAGTCTCAGGCAATCTCAAGCACTTGCGAAGCTGAGAGACGTGAAACACCGGGTGTACTCCGGACAGGTGCTCTGGCAACTTGAGCTCGTAAACAAGATCTCCAATCTTCTTTTTGATCTTATAAGGTGGTGCGAGCTTCCCTCTTGTGTGAAACCTCTTGGTACCACGTAGGGGCGACACTTTCAAGTACACAAATTCTCCAGCTTCAAAAGTGAGCTCACGTCTGCGCTTGTCTACATAGCTTTTCTGGCGGCTCTGAGCTATTCTGAGGTTGTCTCGGACATTTGCCACATTTTCTGCTGCTTCTACGAACATAGCTGGCCCAAAGAATTGTCTCTCTCCTGCTTCTTCCCACATCAAGGGAGTTCTGCACTGACGACCATACAAAGCTTGGAACGGTGACATCTCTATGCTGGCTTGGTAGCTGTTGTTGTACGAGAACTCTGCAAACGGCAAGCTGTCCTCCCAATTCGACCCGTAGGTCAGCACACAAGCTCTCAAAAGGTCTTCCAAAAGTTGATTCACTCGTTCTATCTGCCCATCAGTCTGGGGGTGGTAAGCGGTACTGTAGTCAAGCTTAGTGCCTAAAGCTTCATGCAAGCTCTTCTAGAATCTGGCGGTGAACTGCGGTCCTCTATCAGAGATGATACTGGTAGGAACCCCATGGAGTCTCAACACATTCTGTGTATATAGCTCAGCCAATCTAGGGGCATTGTGAGTAGCCTTCACTGGTATAAAGTGGGCTGACTTGGTCAAGCAATCAACAATTACCCAGATAGAATCATTCCCCTTTGGAGTGCGGGAAAGTCCAACTATGAAGTCCATGGTGATTTTCTCCCATTTCCACATCGGTATATCCAAAGGCTTCAACAAACCCGCAGGTCTTGGTTTTTCACCCTTTATTCGGTTGCAAGTGTCACACTGTGCAACGAAAGTGGCTATGTCACGCTTTATTCTTCTCCACCAAAACAATTTCTTCAAATCTTGGTACATTTTGGTGCTTCCGGGGTGGATCGAGTACTTAGTACAGTGAGCCTCAGTTAGAATGGATTCTCTGATCCCTTCGTCAAGTGGAACGCACAAGCGTCCTTTCAGCCAAATAGTGCCCCGATCATCTATCCTGAAATCCGGAAGTAAGCCTTTCTCCATTCCCACTTTCAATTCTGCTATGCTTGGGCAATCTTTCTGAGCTTGTCTGATTTGATCTTCTAGAGTGCATCTGACTCTCAACTCATTTAGCTGCTCATTGGTGACAAAATCAAGCCTCAACTGCTCCATTTCTGCACATAACTCTGCTGACAATTCTTCTCCTGTCAAAAGGTTGCAGTAACTCTTGCGGCTCAAAGCATCAGCTACCACATTTGCTTTTCCAAGGTGATAGTGGATTTCTAGCTGATAATCCTTGATCAATTCTAATCATCTTCTCTGCCTCATATTCAGCTCAGACTGAGTAAAGATTTACTTCAAGCTCTTGTGATCTGTGTAGATATCACACTTGTTCCCTATCAGATAGTGTCTCCAAATCTTCAATGAATGCACAACTGCTGCAAGCTCTAAGTCGTGAGTGGGGTAGTTCTCCTCATGAGCTCTCAACTGACGGGAGGCATATGAAATCACATGGTTATCTTGCATTAACACACATCCCAATCCTTGTTTGGAAGCATCGCAGTACACAACAAAGTCCTTCTGCAGATCTAGCAAGGTAACCACTGGAGTCGTGGTCAGCTTGTCCTTCAGACACTGAAAGCTTCTCTCACGCTCATCATTCCATTCAAAGGACACTTTATCCTGGAGCAGTTCACTCATTGGTTTTGCAATCTTGGAGAAACTCTCAATGAATCTCCGGTAGTATTTAGCTAACCCCAAGAAACTTTCAATTGCAATGAATCGTCAGGGATGGGTGTCCCTGGCGAGTGCACGCCTACAAAGGAATTATGAAAACCCATTGGAAAATTTCAATTGTTACGGAGCATACATGTTATAGCAGAGAGGTGCCAAAATACAATCGCAATTTGACCGCTGCATTCGTGGCAAATGAAATGTATGGCCACATCCTGGACAATCCACACTTTGAGCCAAAATAGATAATCAGAGAGATTGAGCTAGAACACAAGTACACCATAAGTTATGCAAAGGCCTGGAGGGCGAAGCAGAAGGTGTTTGAGATGAGGTTTGTCACGTACGAGGATTCCTATGATAATCTTCCTCGTATGCTCGCTACAATTGCTCAGAGAAATCCCGGAACCTATTACGATGTGATGCACTTTCCAAATATTGAAGGAGGTCCTAGCATCCTCCAACGAGTATTCTTTTGCCTTGGTCCATGTGTGAGGGCATTTCGGTATTGTTTGGCACTACTCTGTATTGACGGCACTTTCTTGATAGGGAAGTACAAGGGTACTATACTGACAGCTATCGGGGTTGATGGAAACAACCAAGTGTTACCAGTTGCATTTGCATTTGTTGAGAATGAGAATACCGACAGTTGGTATTGGTTCCTTGAACGTGTGAAGGCTCAAGTTGTTTGTTCGCGGTCTAATGTTTGCCTTTTTGGTGATAGGCATGCTGGAATATTAGAAGCAATAGACAAAATCCAACATGGAAGTGGTGCATCCCCCGCCATATGGCCTGATGTCCACCATCGATGGTGCATGAGGCATCTGGATGCAAACTTCCATGATAAGTTTAAGAACAAGGATCTAATGGACTTGTTCAAGAAGTTATATTCGCAGAATCAGCAATGAAAGTTCAATGCTATTTGGAAGTTGCTTATGAGTTGACCGCGAAGCAACAAGCTGCAGATTCAGTGCAAGTTCAACTGCAAGGACAAGCAAACCATTCTCAGAGTGGATTCAAGATAAACCGAAGGAGAAATGGGCTTTGTTGTATGATACAAATGGTAGACGTTATGGCATCATGACAACAAATCATGCAGAGTGTTACAATATGGTCATGCGTGGTTCAAGGGGCTTCCTTTAGTGGGCATAGTTGAATTCATTTTGTGGGGCTGTGCAAAGTACTTCAGAGAGCGTTACATGGCTATAAGTGCAGACTTAAGTAATCCTTCGGTGTTCTTTGGGAAGAGAATAAGAAAGTACATGAAAACTAAGACGGATAAGGCACAAACCCATAATGCTAGACTTATGGGTACAAGAGAGCACAGGTTTGAAGTTTCATGCAGGGACAGATCCTGACGTGGTGTGCGCAGAGAGAGGACGGTGCAGGAAAGCCTCCTTGGGAACGTTGGCACCATTCACTGCACCTGCATGAAGCCAACACTTTTACACTTACCATGCTCACATGTTGTTGCTGCATGTAGAGAGGTTAGTGTTGATCCTATAAACTTTGTTTCAACCTTTTATACGAAGGGGGCAATTGCAGCAACTTGGAAACAAGAGGTTTTCGGCTATGGTATGGTGAGTACCTATACCGGACCAAATGAGCGGAAATGGTGCATTCCAAATCCATCACTGAAGAGAGGTGATAAAGGCCGACGGCAGAAACGTCATATTTGGAATGGTATGGATGAGGCGGAGGCCGGAAAGCAGATTAAACTGTGCACACAATGTGGTGCTGTGGGTCACCAAAATGCATTTCCTGGAGCTACTGAGGCGGGACCATCAGGGAATGCAACGGATGGCGTGCCTCCATCTTTTGAGTTGCCCTCCGCAATCCGTGCTCGTCCCCGGCGTTCGGTGTCTACCCGATCGGGTGTACTTTAAGTATCGTAATATCTTATTAATTTGTAATGCCATATTATGATTTATAAGGACATATTATGATTTGTAAGAGCATATTATGGTTTGTAAGGACATATTATGATAAATTTGTAATGCCATATTATGAATTGTAATAACGTGTTATGCAATTTTTATCGTATTATTGACCCAGGTATGGCTGAGGAGGAACCGACGCCTGAATTGCTTGACCCAGGTATTGACTCGGGGCACCGTTCGTACATGAGTGTCGTGGAGCACAAGCACCTTGCAACCTTTCAGTGTCGCCCCCTAAAGAGTACCTTGAACTTAAGCAATGATTTGTAACAATTTTCCATATTTCGTATTGCTCCATTCTGATGTATGTGTACTGCTCTTTCAAGTTGCATGGTGCAGGCCTACTTATTTTCTATTGTCTTGTTGAGGGTGGTCCTATCGGTTGGCACGGTCGCCCCAGGCCCAGGCTAGCGATTGATAACTCTCTTATCACAGCCCTAGTTGACAGATGGAGGCCGGAGACCCACACTTTCCACCTCCCTTGCGGGGAGATGGCACCGACCCTACAGGACGTCACCTACTTGCTCGGTCTTCCAATTGCAGGGGATGCTGTCGGGCCCCGTGTGGGCCCTCTTCGTGGAGGGATAACCTTGAGCTACGCTTTGCTGGGGTTGACCGTCTTGCCATCTTGGTCCACTTGACCCCCACCCCAATTCTTGGGGCCCGGCAAAGAATTGGTTGTTGCAGTTTAAGGTACATTGTTTATTGTAGTTCGAACATGTTATTTATCATTTCTGAACCAAATATATGTTGTGTAGTTAATCACATGAATCCTTTTCCATGTAGACAACCAACCTGCATCCGGACATAGATGATGATAGCGTCAGCCGGTCCTTGGAGGCCTACCTGTTGTGGTTGTTTGGATTCAAGATGTTCAAGAATGGCACTAGCAACTCCGTCGATAAGGTCCTCGTACCCTACGCGCAAGAGATAGCAGATGCACCTGAGGATGCTGTTCCCATTTTGTAACACCCCGAAAATTGCGTCGGGATTTTTCTCCTAATCCCTCTCTAATTCAAAATCGATTTTCGAAAACCCCGATGATTGTTTGTTTGTTTGTCTTGTGTGATGATGTGAGCTCAACAAAAATCTCCAAAAAGACTGAAATATCTCATCTCCAAATATTCCTGAAACACCCTACAAAACTTTTCTCTGAATTCCTATTCAAAATCCAACCCAGAAATCCAAAAAGAAAAAGAGAAAACCTCTTTCTCCTCCTTGGGCCACCATCCCACCCCGCGGCCCATCCCCTTTCTCTCCCCCTCTTTCCCTCACTCGGCCCGGCCGCCCCCAGCTCACCTTCCCTCCCCCGCCTCGGCTCGCTTCCCCGGCCCAAGACGAGGCAGCCCGCCTCCCCTCTCCCCCTCACTGCCACACGGGCCCCGCCTGTCAGACTCTTCCCCGTCTCCCTCATCCCCACTGCGCACGCAGCGCGCCACGCGTCGACCCCGACCGCGCCCGCTCGCTGACACGCGCACCGCGCCCGGCCCCAGTACGCGCCCGGTCCTCGCTCGTCCTCCCCATACTCATCGCGCCTCGCCGGACCCTCCCCGCCACGCCACGCCCGTCCCCGAACCCCTCCGCCGCGGCCGTCCCTCACCTTCGCCTCTACCCGGCCCTGGCCTTTACCCCGGACCCCGGTTGCGCCGCGCCGAGCTCCCTAGCTATAAATAGCCCCGCCACTTGCCGCTTTCTCCCCACACTGAGCTCGTCGTGGTTCACCGGCCGCCATTGCCACTTCCTCTCCCCCGGCTCTGCCAACCCCGGTGAGCCGCATCCGCTATCAAATTCGCCACCTCCGCTGTCCCCATCCCCAATTCCGGCAAGGAGAGCCTCGCCTCGCCTCCCCCTAGCTCCCCGAGCCCTCGTCGCCCTTCCATCCGCCCTATCCGAGCCACCACGGCGCGCGCCCTCCACCGCCAGAGCACGCACCCGCCACCCCCGCCGTGGACACCCCACGCCCGGCCACCCAACCACCTTCACAATACCACCATCCACTCCGCCTCGACGGTCTCGTCGTCGCGCCGCCGCTCTCGTCTAGAGAACCGGCCGGACGACGGAGAACCGCAGCCGCCCGCCACCGGCGGTCTACCCCGCGGTGCGCCGGTTCGGTCCGAGCAAACCGCCGTCGCCTCCCGGGACGCCGTCGCCCTCCTGCTGTCACTGACGCGTGGGCCCGGCCAGACGGCGTTGCCGCGCCGTCTCCCGCCCAGCGGGCCAGCCTAGTAAGCCGCGCGCGCCGCGCTCGTAGGCCAAGCCCGGCCGCGCGGGCCGAATCCCACCCCCGGCCCAGGTTCTATTGCCCGCGGGCCAAAATCAAGAGTTCGCCAGCCAAAAAGTCCATTTCCACCCCTTGAACTATCTCCAGTGATTAAAGCTGCCCCCTAGACACTATATACTCCATATATCCTCCGTTTAAACTCCGATTTGGGTGATTCTTGCGCCTAAACTCATCTAAAATCAAGCTCTATTCCTTCATACACTCCACCAAAGATCTTCTTCCCTCCAACGCCACCATGCGACCGCCATGTCGCCATTCCCGTCATCGCCCTAACCGTCCCGACCCACTACCGTGGCAATACCCCCATGACCGCCACCATGCCCGTCAGTATGGTCGGCAGTTGGCAGCCCAACCCGTTGCCCCTCGCACCTTACCAGAACCACCACTGCTGGTAAGTGCCACCAACAGGCCCCCAAATAATATTTACTCTCCTCAAAACATCCTTTCATCGTGTTGAGCTCACGATATGCCTCCATATATGTGTTTTTTCCCCTGTTTGTGCGCGTAGGTTATACCAGGTATCATAGCCAGTACGTCTCTCGCCAGAATTTCCATGAGACTCGAGGCCTGCGCCCAGCGATTACAGCAGATACTAGCTGAGCACGCGCAATGGATGGTGCACCACCGCGCACAGCAACGTGCTCGGCATGCTCAGTGGTTGAGGTACCATTGTGCCCAACAGTTGGAATACCAACGCATTCGGCAGATGGCGTACCTCCGCAACGAGTGGCTAGTGCGTCATCAGCACCGACAGCAGGAGCACAAGGATGCCCAATATTGGGCATTATGCCGACGTGTTATCCAGCGAATGGGAGGACCACGGCAAGTCCACTGGAATCCCCGCTTGATGCATAAAATTTCTATGTTTTGCAAATACAACCCTTGGCTTGATAATCACTATAAAACTTGCATGTTTTGCTTGCTAAGGAAAGACCCCACAAATATACAGCCACCTAAGCCTATTTTAGATGTAGTGCGCCTAGGTGGGAACGCTCACTAAATATATCTATCATAATCTTAATGTTAAGTTGGGATTATGGTTATGGAACTCGATGGGATTGGGATGAGGATAGGTGGGTGAGTGTTTTAAAATAAAATGGGGAAGAACCCCGGCAAACGACCCATAGGTCGGGATACGCCATTTAAGGGCAGGGTATGAACGGTAACTTAGCAAACCGCGGTTACCCAAGTCCTAGGAGTCGTGGAGATGACCGGGAAGGTGGATGCTCGCGGTATCGAGCAGTGGAAAGTGGGATTGGTTCTACCTGCGCTCTGTAAGGACCGCGTTGATTTTCATATTGTCTAACTCCTTTTAGTACAACCACTCGCTCTTTATGTGTCATTGGCTAGGCCCGAGCCAGAGTGGATAGCCTAGTAGCTTCTGTGCTGGCGCACAAGGGGCTAGGGAAGGGGTTGGGAGCCACGGGAGTACCGCGGGGTACTGGAGTGGCTAGGTGGCCCAAACCTCTAAAATACTGCTAGGTGATGAAACAAAGGCAATGGCTTGGTTTGGAATTCGGACGCTTATTTAGCGGTAAGTGTCGCTGAGTCCAACTTGTGGGAATTAGTACAACCTCTGATCAGAGTAAAACCTATTCGAATAGTCCGAGTCCACTGGTATGGATAAGTTACGGCTTGGTTCTTTAATTAGCACTTTTCATAAACTAAAACTGTGGAAAAGGTCTGGTTTTGGTCTGGATTGGTCTTTTGGGTAGAAGTTAAGCTACGGGGTAGAACCCGTAGCGGTGTGGAAAGTGTGATGGCCGAAATGTCATTGGCCATGCGGACCGGCAGGTCCAGTGGCACCCCTTTTTGAGAAAAACCCTGTTTCTGAATGACTAAAACTTATTAGACTATCTCAAACCCTACATACGTTTGCAAAACCTCCCTAAGCTCCAGATATATCCTGCATGTAGATGTAGCTATACCCCCACTCCTTACGAAGGAAGGTGGGCTTGCGGAGTATGATTGTACTCACCCTTGCTTTGTTGATGTTTTTCCAGTGGAGACGATGAGTGCACCACATACGACAGCGATTAAGGGCTACGACCTACTTCCCAACCGCAACGTGGGGAAGCTTGGGCCTACGTTTTATGTTTCGCTACTTAGACTTTAAGGGCTGCGCCCCTTTATTGTCTGACCCGTTAGGGCGGATCTGTATCACTCTGATGTACGAATGTGATTACCAAACCCTGGGATGGTAATAAAGCACATTTTAGTCCCATTATGGTAACTGGGGCGTTTCACATTTGGAGTTGGGGTTCAGCAATGCTCACGGCAACGTACCACGGCCTTTGTGATGCGTGCATCAAGAACGATAGCAACGCCAGGTTTCAGGGGTGCGCGCTACTACTGCAGTTGTGGTCGTATGAGCGGTTGGCAGTAGACCACAGAGGCTACGAGGAACTGTACTACGGGGACCTTGACGACGATGGTCCGACTATGGGTACCCTTTGGGTGTGCCCACGCGAGGTACATTGTTTTCAGCGGCATTGGTCGTACTTATTGCAATGCGTGCGTTCTAACTAAGACATGTCTCATACTTGTTGCAGAGAACTTGGGCACATGAGCAGGCAAAACGTACATATCCGGCATTTGTCGTTGAGCTTGATCGGCTTGTGGCCGACGATGTATTATGGGGGCCCTATAGTGCATATGCTGTGGCAAGTCGTGCTCCATTCGGGTTGTCTTCTTGGTGCAACTCGGACGTGGCTTTGTGGTATACGACGACCTCATTGGTGTATGATATCTGCATCGAGGCACACTGTCCAGACAGAGTTATGCGACAGTTCGGCTACGCCCAGCGGTTCCCAGTACCACGTGCAATAGATCGGGTTTCACAACAGGACCACAGGTACTTGCCAAATGAAATGCGTAAGTTCGAATGTAAATCATTTCACAATGCATAAGTTCGAATGTAAATCATTTCACAATGCATAAGTTCGAATGTAAATCATTTCACAATGCAAATGAACAATTTATATTTATTTTCAGGTTGAGTAGGCTTGGACAACCTTGCTCGGTCATTTGGGTGCATAAAATGATTGCGTTCACTGCAACCGATTCCTCCACAGTACACAGGTAAATAAAATGATTGAGTTCATTGCAACAATGTTTATTTCTAACATGTATTGTTTGACACCACAATGTTTGGTTCTGTTCCAGGACCAGGACCCTCCTGCTTCAACATGCCAATGGATCCACCATCGACGTCATACACGCCGAGGTGTCCATCTCCACCACAGTTCACACCCATGGGTACTCCTCCAACCATGTCCTACCAGCCGATGGGGCCTTCTATGTCCGTGGCCTACCAGCCGATGGGTCCTTCTTCCTACGTGCCCTACCAGCCGATGGGTCCTTCTCCGTCAGTGCCCTACCAGCCGATGCCGTCCACGCCGATCCATCCAGAGACAACAGGTTCTATTATACAATCCTTTGCTTCTCTATTTATGTTGCTACATAATTAACTTGTATTCACCACCACATAATATTTTATTGCAGGATTCAACCTATTTCAAGGCATACAAGACCGCCCGCTCAATTTCTCGGACATGGGTAACGAGCAGCAACATGTCCTTGCCGCGTCACAGTTGGGGGTGCTCCACTGTTTGGGACACAGGAGCCCACACAGACCCCTGTGGAGCAGACACGTCCACATCGAGTGCATAGGTCTCCTCATCCTTTGATGTACCCTGAGGGCCATGTGCACGCGCAGTAGAGGGAAAAGCGAGTTCGCCCTTGTAGGGGAGGGTAGCTGTGTCGGCATGTTTGCTTTTTATGTGACTCTGTTTCTTTTGTCCCGTGATCCATCATGGTATGATGTCTTGCATTGGATTCTCTGCACTAGGACATAGGATTCCCTTCATCCCTCCCTTGCACTGCATCCTGCCCTGTTGCTTTTACGATGCCGGATGCAGAGCACCATCTCCATGATGTCCTCTCGCTAAATTATTCATGGACCCGGTCCATAGCATGATGGCCTCCGCCTATAAATACGAACCTCAACCATGTCTACCTCCGCATCGCACAAACTCAAAAATATTACCAAAACCACCTTACTCCTCAACAATGTCATGGAAGGATGACCCATTCGGGGTTCCACTCTGGAGTGAGCGACCTAGGTGTCATTGCGGATTCCGTGCATCGATGGTCACTATCATGGATAGAAGCGACCGCAACTACGGTTGTAGATGTTTCAAGTGTCCTGACTTGGACGACGATTTCATGGTTAGATCCTCCCCATATTTACCCGTCATCTCCAACTTTTCTAACCATGTTTCTTTTCATCTGTAGCCATGCAGGTTCTTAGAGTGGATTGACACACTAAGTGCACCTGCTTGGCCTACGCGGAGACCTGAGGAGACAGAAACGAAAGGTCGCTACATGGTCCGGATGGATGAGGCCCGTGAGGCTGAGCGTCAAGCAATACTTGAGCGTGAACGTCAACTTAGGCAACAACAGATCCGGCTTGATGGAAAAAATAAACAATTGAATAGGAGGCGGGACAATCTAGTTGCAAGGGAGGTAGAACTGAAGAGAAGGGAGGATGATCTAAAGCGCCGCCAAGATCTGCTTCGCGCAGCAGAACAACGTGACACAACTAATCATGAGCCATCATCCTCCAGGGGAGATAGGAAGCGGAAAAACCTGTGCTTCACGCAATAGGTTATCTCGTGAAGCTACTTCTTGAATAAGTCTTAATCAATGGTCAAGGCAACGTGTACATGTACCGTAGTAGTAGAATCATGTTGTCGTTATTATGTGCAAACTTTGAGTTGGGTTCAGTTTTATGTACTATGTTGTTGTCCTTTTCGTTCCAGTTATATTTTTATCCCAGAATCTTACTCTCTTGCCTCAATCAAACGCAGTCAATGTCATTTTAAAAATTTATGAGCAAACACAGTCGCCATTCACCAAATTAAACAACTATAGTCACAAAATTTATACCTGGCAAACACAATACTTCAAATTACAATATTCACTTTTTTGTAAATTACAATCCTAAAAAATTTGAGATTTTAAACGCAACAGGACAAACTGTATTCACAAATTTGCAAACTAAATTCACATTTTTTGTAAATTACAAACTTACAAAAATTTGCAAAATAAATTCACAGTGACCTTGGCACCCGGCAGCTGGGCGCCAGGCCCCCGCGCCCCCGACCAGCCTCTACCCGCCTATGCCCGCCTCAGCCCCCCGCCTACGACCCTACGACCATGGCGCCTGGCCTCTGGGCACGAAGCCCAGGCGCCTGGCAGCTGGGCGCCAACATCTCGCTCCACCCCTGGCGCCTGGCCTCCAGGACCCTGGCGCCCGCCCTCCGGACGTCGGAAGTATATTGTTGTAAATTTCTTGCTCCAGGGTATATTTATGTAAAAACGAAAAAAATAAATATAAAAATAAAAAACGCCACTCTGCCGCACACCCCGACTGTGGCTGGGCCGCGCGCTGTAACACCTTAATTTTTGTTACCTGAAAATCCTTTGCAAAATAAATAATTAAATTCATTTGTTCATGTGCATGACATCATGATTTTTATTTTGTTTTCAAATTAACCAACTAAAATAAAACATAGGAACAACATGTTTGAGCACTCATGTCTTTGCATATTTTTATTGGGTGATTTGCAGTGTTCAAAGTTTGAATTTAAACTCTTTTGCATCTCTCCAAAATTTCTCAAACTCCAAACAGTACCAGAAAAGTTCTCTTTTCCCCCCTCTTTCTTCTTCTCTCTTTTGGCCCGAGACAGCCCAGCAGCAGCAGCCGGCCCAGCTCCTTTTCCCTCCTCCTTTTTTCTTTTTCCCCCCGGCCCGAGCCCGCCGCGCGGCCCAGTCCCGGCCGGAACGGCCCAGTCCGCAGGCCGCCCTCTCCTTCTCCTCCTCAGCCGCTGACAAGAGGGGCCCGCCTGTCGGCGCCTCCCTCCGCAGCCGCGCGCCCTCTCTCTCTCACTGGTCGCTCGGCCCCGCCTGTCATCGCCCTCCTCCCTCTCTTTCCTTTTCTCGGTCCGACGCTCGGCGGAGCGAGCTCAAGCCGCCGTGGCCTCGGTCCCGCGCCTCCGCGTCCTTCGCCCAAGCCTCCGAGGGTTCACGCGCCGCCTCCGCCCTTTCCTTGCCGCGACCCCGCTTTCCTTCTCCCTGCCCGCGTCGCGCGGACACGAGTCCGAGGCGGACTCCAAGTCCGACCGGCATCGGACTTTCCCTCTCGCGCGCCGCCTTCCTTCTCCCCTCCTGCGAGCCTCGGTCTCCGCCCTATATAAGCGGCCGCCCTCGACGTTCGTAGCCCCAACAACCCTAGCCCGAGCCGCTTGTGCCCTAGCTCGCCCTTGTTGCCCGCCGCCGAGCCCTCGGACACCGCCGAAAGCCACTGCGCGCCGACGCCGCCTCGCCGTCGTTCCCGTCTACGCTACGAGCTTCGCACCGAGGTAAGGAGTTGATCTAGCTAACTCTAGTCCCTAGCCGCGCCCTACACCGGCGGGAATTGCTCGCCGGAGTTGTGTCTCTGCGCCACCCCGTCGCCCGCCGCCACCGGCCCTTGCGCCGTAGTCGCACCCGCCTCGTTTGCTTCGCCGCGTTGCGCTCTCGCTCGCGCACCCTTCCCCGCCCAGCCTAGGCCACCGGAGCCGCGAATGCGCGGAGCTCCGGCGAGCCACCGCCGCGTCCCGCGAGCGACGCCGCCCAAAGCCGTCGCCGGGTTTTCCCCCTTACCCTCCGATCGTTTCCCTGCCGTCCGATCGAGATCCAACGCTCCAGAGCAGTCTGCGGTCCGGTCAATACCGGTCAGCGCGGGCGGTTTGCAGAAGAATCCCTGAGCTTTCTGAAAATCAACCCGCGATCCAGATTTATTAGATCTAGGTCCCTGGTTTTACGGTTTAGACCCTGAGTTTTTGGAAAATCAACCCGCGGTCCAGTTTTCTTACGGTTAGGTCCAGATTTTTATAGTTAGACCCCTGGAGTTTCAAATTTTCTTTATTTTAAGCCTTTAAACTTGTTTTATTCATATCTTTTGCGTTTTAACTCCGATTTGAACGATTCTTGAACCTACGGAATCGTAATAAAGTGTAGATTAATTCTAAAACCTTTTTAACCTCTGTTTATGATGTTTGGTGTACTGTTTTAGTTAATTAAATGCTCATTGCTTGTATGTATGCAACGTGTAGCCGACGTTCCGTCCGAGTTTGTCGAGAATCCATCTTGGGAAGTTCCTGAGCAAGTTTTTGCTGAGGAAGGCAAGTATTCTTTGACCTATGTCCTATTTACTTTAATTACACAATCTAGAGCCCAATTTGATTGCTCCTAAATAAGGATGACTAGCCTCATATACCTTTACATGTTTTATAACCTGGGAGGGCTGTGATGTTGTAAATTAATTGCTTCCGCTCAACTCACTTTATTTATGTTGCTAATCTTGACTAAGTAATGATGAACCTGATGATAAAAGTTTGGTTTTAATAACATGGAGGCTTGAGCATGTTTTGTTGGTTTTGCTCAAGTGCTTCGCCCTAAGGATCGGTTCGCCGAGCGACCACCCAGGAAAACAGTACAACCACAAGACTCACATGGGCACTGGGCTTGACTGATTAATTAGATGAACTAGAGTTTTGGCTTACTTTCCTGAAACATGGCGTATGAGGGGTCTGGGGGATATGGGACTTTGCCCTTTGCCAATGAGGTGCAGTTTGACCTGTCACCCTTTGGAACGGAACTCTCATATCTTTAGTTAACTGGAGTAACCTGTAACGAGTGGGCCATAATTCTAGGAATTCTTTGTAAAGGTCTCGTAATGAAACCCTGCCGATTCATCTAAGGTGTGAATAAATGGGGCTTTGCAAACCTCGGGCACAATGGGAATCATAACTTGTGGGTAAAGTTGTACAACCTCTCGAGAGTGTTTAAAACTGATATATCAGCCGTGCTCACGGTTAAGAGCGGCCTGGACCCTCACAGATTAGAGTTTCAGCTTCAAGGTGAATGGCTCATGGTGATCATGGTAATGACGATGGATATGGTTATGGTTCATGCTTATCTTTTTAATATGTTTTACTGTCTTTACAATAAAGGGATGGGTTATGCTAATCATTGCTAGTAATTAAAACTTGCCTAACTAAAAGCAATTGCTATGCCTAACCACTATAAAGCCAGTCCACTTTTATCCTAAACGGAATACTTGCTGAGTGCGTTATGTACTCATCCTTGCTTGTTTTATATCCGTTGCATCCATTGCAACCGCTGCTCAGATCCAGAAGGAAGTTGTGGTGATCCTAACCAGGAGTTCCAGGACTACGACGAGTTCTAGGCTGGTGTGCCATCCGTCAGTTGCCTGTGGTTTACGGTCGTCTTCCGCTGTCGTTTAGCTATCTCGCTCTCGTTAAGCTGCTCGTTAAAGACATTTATGGTCTGTAATAATGGCTATTACTCTTAAGTTAAATTACTGGTTGTGTTATTACTTTTGTTTATGCTGTGTATGTGGTTAAACTGATCCTGGCACATACATGGTTAGCACTTGGTTTTGCTTCTAAAATTGGGTGTGACAAAAGTGGTATCAGAGCCGTGCTGACCGTAGGACGCGAGCCTAGAGTAGAACTGGTCGTGATTAAGGATTTTGCTTACCTTTTCTTGCTTTCTCCATTCAAATACTTGCCATATATGCTATTTTGACATCCATACTTGTCTATTTCAATTAAGATCTTCTATATCTACTTATCTATCCCATAATAGAACTGTTTCTCATGTTTGCTTACGATGTGGGCCTGCAGATGTCGACTTTCAAGCGCACTGCCCGCATGCGTGTTGGTGGACGAGGTTATGGCGGACCCAACAGGATCAGATTGCCTACCCCAACCCCACCTTCTCCACCGCCACAAGAGTGGGTAGACCTGACTGAGTCCGAGGAGGAGGACCCAGAGGAGCTTGTCCCTGAGCTGTCCGAAGATGAACCAAAAGAGGAGCCGCAGGAAGAACCCTTGGAGGTGCAGCCACCAGTACCCCCTTCGGCACCGCCGCAGGAGCAACCCCAGGAGAAGCCAGAAGATCCAGCTGTTGACCCTGAAGACCCAGAACAAGATCCAGATGCTGGTAACGCACCCCCATCGGACGATGATGAGGACGACGATGAAGCTGGACCCGTGGTCACCACTACCCACCGCTGGTTCGACTACCCGCTGCCTGTTCCTCGGATGCTGAGGGAAACGCTGGAGATGCTCCACTACGATCAGTTCTGGATCACCTATGTGGGGACTCGCTACCGCCATCCCGTCCTACCTGATGATTGGGACATGACAGTGGAGATCAGCATCCCGGATGAGTTTGGATCCCGCCGGAACATCCACGTCAGGCACGCACCTACTCGCCGCAACAGCCATGAAGCCGCCATCAGTGATGCTGCCAGGGAGGCCTTGACGACGCTGTGCCATGCACACCGTGAAGATATGGCCATCACTTCACGCCGGTACTACCCCTGCCGTTCGGTCGAAAGACTTGATGCCTGGATCGCCAACCCGGAGGCAGAACAGAACCCACGCCTGGAGTCCACTATTGAGTACCTTGCTACCCTCAACGCCGACTACAATGCCGCCTTGGACGAGTTGGACATGGTGAGGGACGAGAACCGGAAGCTTCGAGCATGGGTTGCACATGGCGTTGAACCCGCGGAAGAAGAACCTGTAGAAGACCCTGCTGATGCTCCGCGTAGGAAGAAGGCCCGCTACAATGATCCAGAAGCTAGGACCTATATACGGCATCATGAAGACTAGGATGCTACCCCTTTTGTAATAGGTTCTATTAGTATCGATTAGTTAGTTCGGTTAGGCTTAGAACGATTAAAAGTGTGCTCGTTTGCTTATGATTGTGTTTTATGGATGATTTGGTTCTTTGTAATGAGTGCTTAAGTTGTGGGGTGATGTCCACAACTTAGTCTTTTGGTTGGATGCTTAATAAGTTTAATAAAGATAGTTAGTTTGGGAAAGCCTTGCTCTATCCATATATATGTTTAGATCTTTATCTCATCTATCTTGGTTACTTATGTTGAATGAGATGTATGGCCGGAAATAAGTACTAATGGTATATTTGGTCCATCAGATGAGTACAGGACGTGGACGTGGTCGTGGCCGTGGAGGTAGAGGAGGTCGCGGAGACGGAGGACTCCCAAATCCTCCACCGCCAATGACTATGGAACAACTGATCATGAACCAGACCCAAGTGATACAAGCTCTTGGTCAGGCAGTGGCAGCCATGCACCAGGCGCAGCAGCAACCACCCCCGCCACCACCGCCTCAACCGCGAGACAGACGCGCAGAATTTATGAAAGGACACCCACCTGTGTTCACTCACTCTGTCGATCCTATGGATGCAGAAGACTGGCTCCGCGCAATAGAACGGGAGCTGGACGTCGCTCAGTGCACCGACCAGGAGAAAGTCCTCTACGGCCCTCACCAGTTACGGGGTGCCGCTCAACAATGGTGGGAATCGTACCGCTTGGCTCATAACAACCCCAACACCATTACCTGGCAGGAGTTCACCGAGAGGTTCAGAGCGCATCATGTTCCAGCTGGTGTGATGTCACTGAAGAAAGAAGAGTTCCTGGCACTCACCCAGGGCACCATGACCGTCAGTGAGTATCGAGACAAGTTCCTACAGCTGTCCCGCTACTGTCCAGAGGAGGTTAACACCGACCCCAAGAAGCAGTACCGTTTCCTCAAAGGCTTGGTCGATCCACTCAGGTACCAGCTTATGAACCATACTTTTCCTAACTGCCAGCATCTGATAGACCGAGCTATCGTGACGGAGAATACTCGTCGCGAGATGGAGGAAAAGAAACGCAAACAGAAGGCGCAACAATCTAGCAGCAACACCCGCCCGCGGTTTTCTGGGTCCCAGAACTTTCAGAACCGTCCTACACAGAGCTCCGGACAGCAGGAGCCCCAGTTCCAGCGCTACAACAGTAATGGCAACTATCAGCGCCCGAACTATCAGTCTCAGCAGAACAATCCCCAAATGCAGCGCTCAAACAATCAAGCTCCCCGCCAACCGACTCCTACCAGTACCCCAGTGAAGACAGGCACGCCAGTACCACCGGGAAGCGCAAATTGCTTCAAATGCGGAGGAACAGGTCACTGGTCTAAGCAATGCCCATATAGAGGTACGCCGCAGCAGACACCGCAATCGAGTTCGAAGGCGGGCACCCCCAACCAAGCTTCCAGCCACGCCAAGATCAACCACGTCACCGCGGAGGCTGCCCAGGAAGGTCCAAATGCTGTCGTAGGTACGTTCCTGGTCAATTCCCAACCCGCCTTAGTACTATTCGATACTGGTGCTACGCATTCCTTCGTTACTGCTCAGCATGTAGAGAAGTATAATTTGCCTATGATAAAGATGGTAAAATCAATGCTAGTTAGTTCACCTGGGGGAAACATGCGATCCGAGTTCGCTTGCGATGATGCATCCATTAAAATAAGGGGGGTAGATTTTCCAGCATCATTGATAGTTATGAAAGCACAAGGAGTAGATGTTATCCTGGGTATGAATTGGCTGCAAAGATACAACGGGGTAATCTCATGTGCCGAGAGGAACTTTGACTACGCCAGCCGGGGAGAACATGGAAGTTCTGATAGACCCACCTCAAGCAGGAGTTAATGCTATTGATGCCACAGCCTTGGAGAACATCAGAGTAGTGTCAGAATTTCCGGATGTCTTCCCAGATTCGTTGCCAGGTATGCCACCTGAACGTGACATTGAATTTTCTATTGAATTAGTACCTGGAACTGCACCTATCTATAAGAAAGCATATAGAATATCTGGTGTCGAATTACTTGAAGTTAAGAAACAAATAGATGAACTATTGGAGAAAGGGTTTATTCGCAAAAGCACCTCACCTTGGGCCTCACCAGTTTTGCTTACCGAAAAGAAAGATGGAACCTTGCGAATGTGTGTCGATTATAGAGGTCTCAATGCCGTTACAGTAAAGAATAAATATCCACTGCCCCGGATTGAAGATTTATTTGATCAGCTCAAAGGTGCCTGTGTATTCTCCAAAATTGACTTACGATCTGGGTATCATCAACTAAGAATCAGACCTTCAGATATACCAAAGACGGCGTTCATTAGTCGTTATGGGTTGTATGAATATACAGTTATGTCCTTTGGTTTGACTAATGCCCCAGCCTTCTTTATGTACATGATGAATAGTGTGTTTATGGAATATCTTGATAAGTTTGTGGTGATATTTATCGATGATATTCTGATTTATTCCAAAACTGAAGAGGAACACGAAGAGCATCTAAGATTAGTGTTGCAGAAGCTTAGAGAGCATAAAGTTTATGCGAAGTTTAGCAAGTGTGATTTCTGGATTGAGGAGGTTAAGTTTCTAGGTCATGTCATATCCAATGGAGGGATTGCCGTTGATCAAAGTAAGGTATCTGAAGTCCAGAACTGGAAAATCCCAGAGGATGTGTGAAGCGTCCCAGCCCTTAAGCAGGACTAAAATGTGTATTATTACCATTCCCAGGAGTTATGGTAATCACATTTGTACATCAGATGTATTCAGATCCGCCCTAGCGGGACAGACCAAACGGGGCGCAGCCCGAAAACACTGCAGCGGAAAACTTTAAAGCGCGACCCATACTTTCCCACAACACACAGTTGGGAAGCAGGCCGTAACCCTCACACGTCCATGATCTTCTTTGCTCTGTAAACCAACAACAAAGCAAGGGTGAGTACATACGTACTCCGCAAGTCCACCTTCTTCCATAGGAAGGGGGATATAAACTATCATTACATGCAAGATATATCTGGAGCTGAAGGTAAATTTGCAGTAAAACATTTGATATGCAGGGTTCCTTAGTTCTCAGTTTTAATTGAGAAAACATCTTTATCCCAAAAGAGGTTGCCACTGGACTTGCCGGTCCATCGCGGCTCGTGGCACGCATGCCAGCACATTTTCCCACACACACACCTCCTCGGCAACCGCAGCTGCCTCAAAACCATCATTTTGATCCCATCCCAAAACCATATTTTTATAAGGAGCTAGTTCAGAAACCAAGCCGTAACTCGTTTGTCCATACCAGTGGACAGCGGACTATCATGATAGATTTAGTTATACTCTGGCCAGAGGTGCACACTTTACCCACAAGTTTGGTCCAGGTACTCATGATCAGTGAGCCCCTTTCCGCTCGCCGGTTTTTCCCCCGCAAGGCGCTCCCCAGACTTCAGCCATGAGAGAGTACGGGCCCACCTGTCGCTCAGACCCGCAGCCACGCGACTGTTGACCCCTGACCGCAGCCATGCAACCGCGCCCATCCACCCAATCTCTCATGCATCCCAGCACACCGGCTTACGCCTGGTTCGTCCAAAGCGGGTTCTAACCGAGGGTTGCCGCATACAACCTCGAGTGGTTGCGCTAGATGAGTTAGGCAAGATGAAACGTCAACTCGGTCCTTCAGGGTGGAACTCCCACAATGCTTACGCATGAGCAACACCAGCCCAGTCCTCACAACAAGGACCAGGTTTCCACCCCGTAAATGGCTTCAACAACCGAAGTCGTCTGCCAGGGTCTTACCCTATGTTTTACTGAAAAACAACCGCCCATACCCACCATCATATTCCCATCATTTTCATCAAGATTAATGTATATAATTGAGTGAGCGATCCACCTAAGCGCACTACATCTAAAGTGGCTCGGGAGGCTATATCCTACTATGTTTTACCTTAGCCAGCAAAACATGCAAGTTTTCTTGTTTTACAAGGCAATAGGATGTGTATATAAAAACATGGGTAATTTATGCATCAAGTGAGGATTCTAGTGGACTTGCCTTCATTTCGTCGGGGTAGCCGATACGACGGTCGTTGCATCATTAAACTCCTGTTCCGGTCTCTAAGTCAACCATTTCAGAGACGGAACCGAACGGCTCTCCGAGAAAGCCTACACGTTCAGACAAGCAAAACACACCAAATCAAGGTATACTCTGAGCTCATCGTGAGACGGGTTTTGTGGGGCTAATGATATCCTTAGGGTTTTGCATGTGAATAGAGCGGGAGTCAAACGGATAAATGGCACGTTTGGCCCCCTTTTAGATATCAAGAGTTTGATCTTTAGTGCCATCCATGCCTGGGCTCATGAGACGGATTTTCCGGCAGCATGAGGGCAGCATGTCGGCAATAAAGATTAATTTGGAAGAAGAGAGAGACGACACGGCCAAACCCTGGCGCGTACGGTCCAACTCTTCCTTCCGGTTGGGCTCGGTCTACTCCCGCAGCGCGATGGGCTTACATCGCGGTGAGGGAGAGAACGACGAACTCGGGCGGTGCTAACCATCTCCTCCTGTCGTCCGCAGTACGGGGATAGGGGTAGAGTTTGGCAACCGTCCGGTTCGGTTCAACCAAACCGGGTCTTCAGTGAACCGATCGGCGAGGGCGGAACTAGTGCACAAGTGGCTTGCCACAGGTGCCCTAGTCCCGTCGTCGCGGGTCGACCCAAAAACGACGTAGACCGTGGATCTTCAGGTGTCGTGGTCGGCAGAGTGTGTGGAAATATTATGAAAAGTACGTGAATAGATAGAGCTTGATTTTCAGAGAATTTAGGTGCAAGAATCACATAAATCGGAGCTAGAACGGAGAAGATACGGGGTATTTTGTGGCAGGGGGTAGATATGAACTTCCTGGATAGTTGGGGGGGTAGGATCAGACTTTTCTGGACGAACTTCTCGGTTTTGGCCCGAGCAGAAACAAACTTGGGCCTGGGAGGGATTCGGCCCACGGGGCCTTTCTTTTTTCTTCCTTTTTCTCTGCTTTCGGCCTGGCCCGTTCTTCGGCCTGGCCCGTTCTTCGGCCCACGGGCGTGCGGGAGCTGCTGGGCCGGCCCATGTGGCGCGGGGCGGGGGCAGGCAGGCGCGCCGAGCGAGCGGCTCGCTCGACCAGAGCGCTCGCCCGGTCGCCGCCGGGTTCGCTCGCCGGAGCTCACCGGAGCGGCCGCGCTCGTCCTCCACTCCCGGGACCGAGAGCGCCGGCGTGTAGAGGAAGGTGGCGCGAACCCATCCAAGGCCTTCCGAGCACGGGAAGAGGCACGGCGTTGGGCTGTCCACGGGGCGCCATTGGAGGCGGCACGGGGCTCCGTGGGCGGCTCTGCCCAAGCTAGGGAAGGAGGAATTGGAGGCGGGCGAGGGTGGAGGGTGGTGCTGTGGTACTCTCTGTGCAGTGGATTGGACCGAGGTGGCGCGTGGGTGGAGTATTTCCTCGCGCGGCGGCGGGTGTTCATGGCGAACGGCGAGAGAGAGTGGGGAAGGGGTGCTTGCGTCGGGCGGCGCCGGGTCGTGGTGAACCGGGGCCGGCCGCGGCGAGGGGGAGAATGGCGCGGTGGGGAAGGGTCCGGCGTCCGCGGCGGAGGGCGTCGGGACTAAACCCGAGCGGTCCGCGGCGGCAGCGCAGTGCGAGTAAGGGAAGGCGGCGACGTCGGCGCGGCTCGTCGCGGGGGGCGAGCGGCGCGGGCGGCGCGAGCGGGGAAGGGGGAAGGAGAGCTCGCGTCGGGCGGCTCCGGGTCGTGGCGAACCGAGGCCGGCCGAGGCGAAGAGGGGGAGAGGGACGACGACGTCAACGCGGCTCGTCACGCGGACGAGCGGCGCGGACGGCGCGAATGGAGCAGGCGGAGGGGGAACGAGGGGGAGCGGCTTGCCGGGCTCACCCTTATAGGCGCGGCAAGAGGTGGAGGACGGCTCGGCGGGCGACGGCGTCGCGCGCGCGCGCACGCGTCGCCCCGAGCGGCTGGAGGTAGGGGACGGGGGGGGGTGTGCGCGCGGGCGGGCCTTGCAGGCCGAGGGAGGGAGAGGGGAGTGGGCCTGTTGGGCCGCTCGGCCTGGGCCGGGAAAGGGAGAAAGAGAGAGGGGGGCGAAGTGGGCCGGGGGGGTGGCGAGGCCCACGTGGGAAAGAGGGAGTTGGGCCACGGGGAGGTGGGCCGAGAGAGGGGAAGGTTGGGCTTCGGCCTGGTGAGGAGAGGGAGGAGTTTTTTTCCATTTTCTGAATTTGATTTGGGATTGGAATTTGGATGGATTTTGTGGAAGGAAAATTTGAGGAATATTTTGGGAAGGGTTTGAGAGGATCTTTCCCGGAATATTCGAGGGGCTTGAGATGATTTTTATGAGCTCATAGTGTACACTTCGCAATAAGCAGGTTTTCAAAATCATATTTTGAATTTAGACGAGAGATTAGAGGATAATTTCTTAGGGTCAAATTTCGGGGTGTTACAAACCTACCCCACTTAAAAGAAATCTCGTCCCCGAGATTAGGGTAGAAGGGTTTACGGGGATAGCTTTACTTCAGCTAAACAACTTCTGCTTATAACTGAAACTTAAGCCTGCACGAGCGGAAGATGGAACTTCAAGAACAAAGAGCTCTTGCTTCTTCGGCTAGGATGGATGGAGTTTCTGCTTGAAGCAACTTCAACCTCGGGTTTTTCCACGGCTTTCCCTTGTTTGGCTACTTGTTTCTTCTTTTGGGAATTTGCCGTGCAAACCTCCCACATACAAAGAGATATTTCCATCTCCTTCATCTCATGCACTTTGAAGGTTGCTCTGGCCGGTAACGGCAGGCGGTGGCATGCACTGGCAACTCATGCATCATCCAGAAATTTGCATGCCTCAGCTTTCTGGATCTTCCTTCATCAGGACTAGCAGAGGGGAGGCTACCCCACTTAAAAGAATTAGGATACCCTCTAAGTGGATTACTATCCCTTCTGGAAGCGGGGAGTTGCTGGGGAAGAAGCGGTCATTTGGGATAAACTTCTTCATGTTACTTTTCTTTTTATCCCAAGCGCTTCTGGTTACTTTTCTCTTCATCCCAAGCATAACTTATTGCCTGCTTGTTGTCTTGATTCCTTGCTTACTTCTTGGAGCTTCTTCATCTGGGGGCCGCTTTATTAGCAGGGAGCTTCTTCTTGTTTCTTCTCTGCCCGTGGGAGAGTGACTAACCGGAGGAGGATTAGGAGGCATAGAACGAAGATCTCAGCAAAGACTATGTAGCGAAGTGGAAGGCAAGCTCTGGTTTCTGGGTTCATAACCCGAGTGGATTCGGTGGCGGGTGTGGGTAGCAAGGCTTAGTCTAAGTAGACAATCTCACAGACGATTTTCTCCTTGGGAGGTGGAGAACAAAAGGATGGCTATCCGGAAGGAGACTTTGATTATGTTGATGAGGACGATCAATCGGACGAGAAGGGCAAAGAGGGTTCCCAAACTCATCGATTCTGGGTGGTGTGGGCTTATCTCTCTTGTTTTGCTCTCAAGGGAGGGTTTGATGAATCTTCCCACAAAAAAAGGAGGTACATGATGAGAATGAGAAAAGCAAGAGCGTAGAAACCAAAGAGGACTTGTTCGATCAGAGAATCAACGAACATCTGGGGAAGGATTATTTTGATTTAGCTGGTGGAGGGAGAGTGTTATGAGCTTGCTCGGCGGGGTGGATGAAGAGCGACGTCCGGGGGTGCTTTTATGGACGCCCGGGAGAGTGGTGGTTACGGTGCGGTGGCTTGTGCATCGAAGGGACATGAGCGGTGGAGGTGGTGTTGGTACACGCGGCGATCATGCAGGGAGCAAGGGCAGTGGGGACCGGGTTGCGGTTGACAGCGGCGCGGAGGTGTGCTGCAAAAGCGGCAGGCAGGGTACGAGCGGATGCTTGCGGCGGCCTGCATGCGATGGTGTAGGGGCCGGTTTCGGTCGGCAGCAGCGCGGGGGTGCACTACTAAAGCGGTGAGCGGGGCACATGCATGCCTGCACGGCGGCAAAGGCAAGTGGGTGGCGGGGCACGCGCAGTGGGTGCGGCGAAAAGACAGGAGCGGCCGCTGATAAGGCGGGGAAGACGAGAGCGGTGGGGAACTGTGGCGTACACAATTCGCTTAGGGATTGTAGTATGCAGTGTCTCATCCGGTCTTTTCCTTTTTCCCAGGGCACTATTTCCTTTCACTGCGTACACTTTATCTCCTCATTTTCTGCTGCTGGTACTGTGCTTTCTTGGACACACTGTTGTTGCATGCTGACTGACTGGTTTGAATAAGGCTCCTTGTAGACGTTTTGCTTCTCTTTAGCAGACGGTTTTTGAGGTAAGAAGGGGAAGCAGGGATAAGAGTTAGGTCTACAAATGATGTGTTCTTTATTAGCAAAACTCCACAAACAAAACTGCAAACACAAAAACGAACACACTAACGTGACTACTCACGCAGGACTCCTTTCAGCTTCTGCTGCTTGGAGGCTCGGTCTTGCACTGGTGGCTGACCACTGGATCCTTCTCCTGGGAGCGAGAGCGACAAAAAGGCGCCCATGCTTGCTTTATCTTCTCGTTTGTTGAGGTCTTCTGGGTTCTTATCACTGGTCTGCATGTGATTGAGCAGGAGGGCCTGAAAACTTCCAAGATGACTCAGTATGGGTTGGTTAGGAGGGTTTGAACTTCCTGCCATCATGGGGTTCTGTATTTCTCCTTGAGGTGGGTGGCGAGGACCGGACAGGGCCCTTACCCTTACTCCATGACTGGGAGGGGAGTCTGTTACTGATCCTGGATGCATCCACGCCCTCTTATACTTGACCAACTCTCTTTCTGTGTCTTGGTGTCGGTCTACCAACCTGTCATGCAGGCGGCTTAGTTTTTCATACTCGTCGTCCAGGGCGAGCAGATACTGGACCAGGTAGGCTAGGGTAGGATCTCTGGACTTCTTGATCTCTGTCAAGATTGCTGTCCTCTTAATCCAAGTACTAGCACGTTGGTTCACTGGTGGAAAGAACCTCATAGGGCTGCTTTGTACTGCCCCATGGTAGGTCGAGCATAACCTTTTTATTGCCCCACGAGCGGCAATGTGGCTGGCTTCTAAGAATCCGTTGCCGATGGCTCTGCAGTACCAACCGTTGAGATTGAGGTTCTCTCTGATATAGAGTGTGACGGTCCATCCTCGTTCTTCCCTTTCGGGGAATGCTAACCCGCAGTACTCCGGGTATCCTGGAATACTGAGGTATCGCATGGTATCTCTTAGCAGCTCGGGAAAGCCACTTTCTTCCCGGCAGCAGCTGACATACTCGGCAGATTCCATCTGAGCAAAAGAGGCCGAACTCGGCTTAACACTAGCGCAACAGAAAACAAAAGCTACAACACAGACAACAACAACAACACTGCAAGAAACACACGCGAACTAAACGATTCACTCTTACAGAGGGTGCTAACTAAAGCGGAACAAAAATTCCACTACCCACATGTAAGAGGGGAACTGGGTACAACTAACTGCGGACCACACGGCTTCACTCCCGGAGGGCACTGGTGACTTCATCCGGGGATGACTCCCTGGATCTGCGGTTGACCTCTTGCAACGACGGGGGCCAGACTACTGAGTCTTCTTCCTTGCAGGACGAGGCTGAACTGGAGGGCTCTGGGGTAGATTCCACAAGGGGAGGCGCAGCTCGCGTCTCCAGCAGCTCTTCCCAAGGCAGCTCACTGAGTAAAACAGGACTTGGTGGCGGAGCTCTCGGGCTTTCTACTGACAACGGGGAGGTTGGTGCAGCTTTTAGGGTTTCTGCTAGCTCTGGTGAAGGAACTGGGGAGGGTTCTGGGTGATCTGGCTCACTCTCCTCAACTGGTATGCCTTCTAGGATCGGAACTCCATTGATGAGGTCTCCGACCTTTCTCTTCTTTATAGGCGTGGGGATGCCTATGAGCGTTGGAGGTTGCTTGGCCATGGCTGCTTGTATTGGGGCAGTTCTTGAGTTCTTCTGGCCTTCTGGTGGGCTTTTAAACACCTTGCCGGCGTGTCTGGGGCTGAATCCTTGTGTCCTTTCCAGACAGCAGACACGGCGTTAGGCACCGCTCACTGTGTTGCACTGATTCAGAGGGGCTCTGTATGCACGGTCCCTTGTCCACTGTGCTGCACTGCAAGGCCTTTCAAGGCAAGGGAGGCGGGAAACACAAGGAGGGTCACTTCCTTGTTTCCCGGTGCACGTCACGGTCATCCATAGGGCAGGGTGCCACTTTTGACTTCCATAGGGTGTGCACGTCTTTTCTTGCAGACAGGTTGAACACGGTCTTCAAAGCGGGGCACTTGACTGAGGAAGGGGGAAAAGAGCAGATAAACTCGTTTTGAAACGGAGTAAGATAAGGAGTAGAGGTGTTTTTCAACCGATTTTGGACTCAAAAACCTTTTTCCGACCTAGGGTTACGTCCTACGGCCAACTTACGGCTCTGATACCACCTGAAGCGTCCCAGCCCTTAAGCAGGACTAAAATGTGTATTATTACCTTTCCCAGGAGTTATGGTAATCACATTTGTACATCAGATGTATTCAGATCCGCCCTAGCGGGACAGACCAAACGGGGCGCAGCCCGAAAACACTGCAGCGGAAAACTTTAAAGCGCGACCCATACTTTCCCACAACACACAGTTGGGAAGCAGGCCGTAACCCTCACACGTCCATGATCTTCTTTGCTCTGTAAACCAACAACAAAGCAAGGGTGAGTACATACGTACTCCGCAAGTCCACCTTCTTCCATAGGAAGGGGGATATAAACTATCATTACATGCAAGATATATCTGGAGCTGAAGGTAAATTTGCAGTAAAACATTTGATATGCAGGGTTCCTTAGTTCTCAGTTTTAATTGAGAAAACATCTTTATCCCAAAAGAGGTTGCCACTGGACTTGCCGGTCCATCGCGGCTCGTGGCACGCATGCCATCACATTTTCCCACACACACACCTCCTCGGCAACCGCAGCTGCCTCAAAACCATCATTTTGATCCCATCCCAAAACCATATTTTTATAAGGAGCTAGTTCAGAAACCAAGCCGTAACTCGTTTGTCCATACCAGTGGACAGCGGACTATCATGATAGATTTAGTTATACTCTGGCCAGAGGTGCACACTTTACCCACAAGTTTGGTCCAGGTACTCATGATCAGTGAGCCCCTTTCCGCTCGCCGGTTTTTCCCCCGCAAGGCGCTCCCCAGACTTCAGCCATGAGAGAGTACGGGCCCACCTGTCGCTCAGACCCGCAGCCACGCGACTGTTGACCCCTGACCGCAGCCATGCAACCGCGCCCATCCACCCAATCTCTCATGCATCCCAGCACACCGGCTTACGCCTGGTTCGTCCAAAGTGGGTTCTAACCGAGGGTTGCCGCATACAACCTCGAGTGGTTGCGCTAGATGAGTTAGGCAAGATGAAACGTCAACTCGGTCCTTCAGGGTGGAACTCCCACAATGCTTACGCATGAGCAACACCAGCCCAGTCCTCACAACAAGGACCAGGTTTCCACCCCGTAAATGGCTTCAACAACCGAAGTCGTCTGCCAGGGTCTTACCCTATGTTTTACTGAAAAACAACCGCCCATACCCACCATCATATTCCCATCATTTTCATCAAGATTAATGTATATAATTGAGTGAGCGATCCACCTAAGCGCACTACATCTAAAGTGGCTCGGGAGGCTATATCCTACTATGTTTTACCTTAGCCAGCAAAACATGCAAGTTTTCTTGTTTTACAAGGCAATAGGATGTGTATATAAAAACATGGGTAATTTATGCATCAAGTGAGGATTCTAGTGGACTTGCCTTCATTTCGTCGGGGTAGCCGATACGACGGTCGTTGCATCATTAAACTCCTGTTCCGGTCTCTAAGTCAACCATTTCAGAGACGGAACCGAACGGCTCTCCGAGAAAGCCTACACGTTCAGACAAGCAAAACACACCAAATCAAGGTATACTCTGAGCTCATCGTGAGACGGGTTTTGTGGGGCTAATGATATCCTTAGGGTTTTGCATGTGAATAGAGCGGGAGTCAAACGGATAAATGGCACGTTTGGCCCCCTTTTAGATATCAAGAGTTTGATCTTTAGTGCCATCCATGCCTGGGCTCATGAGACGGATTTTCCGGCAGCATGAGGGCAGCATGTCGGCAATAAAGATTAATTTGGAAGAAGAGAGAGACGACACGGCCAAACCCTGGCGCGTACGGTCCAACTCTTCCTTCCGGTTGGGCTCGGTCTACTCCCGCAGCGCGATGGGCTTACATCGCGGTGAGGGAGAGAACGACGAACTCGGGCGGTGCTAACCATCTCCTCCTGTCGTCCGCAGTACGGGGATAGGGGTAGAGTTTGGCAACCGTCCGGTTCGGTTCAACCAAACCGGGTCTTCAGTGAACCGATCGGCGAGGGCGGAACTAGTGCACAAGTGGCTTGCCACAGGTGCCCTAGTGTCACGCCCAGTTCTCAACCAACGGAACCGGGACAACATATATGTGCCAGGAACGTGTCTCACATATATAATGACAATAGTGACATCACAGAACGTGCTTAAACGATAAATAAAGCGTTTACATAGAGTATAACATCACTTTATTACAATAAGACAACATGTCTTTAAACCAGAGTCATAGCGGAAGCGTAAACGAAGACAAATGAGCCGCCACAGGGACGTCGACTGGTGGACCGGTACGCCTAGAAATCGTTGAAGTCCTGAACATACTCTTCAAAGTCTTCTGGAGCTGAGCAGCGGTTGGGTTCCAGCCAACAGTAGGTTTAAAGTAAAGCAAGCGTGAGTATTTCATACTCAACAAGCACAACATGAACTATGAGGCATCTAGGGTTGGCTGACACTTAGCATGAGCTTTTAGTTGGTCAAGTTTTTATTAAACAACTAGCATCTACAAGAGAGTTGATAACCATAACCCAAGATATAACATGTGAACATTATTTAACAACATGAACATATGAACCACTTTGGAAAACCCAACAGAACCACTAATCAGCATAAAGGATCTGGGCCGCTCATAACCGTGAGCACGGCTGACATGTCAGTTTTACACTCTCGAGAGGTCGTACAACTTTACCCATGAGTCGTGGGCTACGCTAGTGGTCCACCACATTACCTTAGATGAGATGGCTAGCAAGCACACTACGAGGCCTTTACAAAGATCACGTTGGTAAGGTGTAACCACTAAGGTTTCAGGGTCCGCAACTGTGGAGCAAGCCTCAAGGGGAGATAAACGCACTCAACCCAAGTAGCGCGAGGGCCACAGAAGCTCACCTCCCCTCTTGCCCCGTCGGTAAGTTACCCCCAAACCAATGTAACCTAATTAATTAGCCAAGACCGTCCCATTCCAGTCTCATGGTAGCACTGTTATCCCAGGTTGTCGCTTTGCGAACCGGTCCTTAAGGAGAGTGGCTATAAGCAAAACCCATGCTCATGCCCCCTAGACCAAGTTGCTAAAAAGCCAATTTTTAAGGGAACATGAACCACAGAGGGTCAAGCTCAAGATTTGATTGCATAGATCCATTAAACAAAATTATTAATGAAAGATACATGAGTTCGCGCAGCAACAAGCAAAACTTAACCAACATGCATTCCCATAGGTAAACATTACGATAAAGAGGCTAGGTACAGTCCTTATTGGCATACAGGAACAGACACATGCATATGAAGTGATTAATGATTATTGGGTTGTGTCCATGTTATACTTGCCTTGCTCAAACTGGTCTTGAGGCTGCTGCTCAACACCCTCAAACTGCTGCTCCTCGTCACCAACAAACTGCTCACCGTCTAACCACGATCACGGCAACGTACAAACATTTCCACGCATACATACATGCAAACAATTGGCCAAAGGTGAGAAACAGTACATCATATCATAAAAACAGAAGGTAAAACTGTACTAAAAACATTCTACGTGTTTCCACGGTCGCGTGAGCGCAAGAATCACTCAAAACGGAGTTAAAACGCGAAAGTTATGCATAAAACGGGCTCCTAGGGGCATAACTGTGATAGAAACCTTAAACCAGGGGCTAGATTTGAAAAACCGAGGACCTATACGTAATTAAACGTAGCCGCAGAGGGTTCTGGTGCAAAACTCCAGGGTCTGGACGGCGGGTTCTAATTTTCAAAAGCGCAGGGGCTAAAACGCTAAAACCAGGACTAAAACCTAATTACTTTTCAACGTCGGTGGACTGCGGGTTGATTTCCCGAAAGTACAGGGGCTCTTTAGCAAAACGAACCGCGCTGACCGGTATTGACCGGTCATCGGCGAGTGGGAGCGGTTAGATCTCGATCCAACGGCGACGTTAGATCGGATCAGGGTTCTGTTCTCGTGCGTCGGATCGAGATCCGACGACGGAGGGAGACCGGGGCCGCGGGCGACGGCGACCGCGCCCATGGCGCTCTCGGAGCGCGGCGGGAACGGCGGTGCGGCGGCGTTCCGGCTCAGGGAGTGTGCTAGGCTCGACTAGAGCTAGCCTAAAAGGACGAGGGTGTTACGGCGAGCTCACCGAGGGCTTGAGGGCGGCGAGAGATGGTCGGTGGCGGTCTGGCGACGAGCGGCGGCGGCGTCGGTTCACGGGTGGCGTTCGCCCGCGTGGAACGTGAGGGTGAAGCGTCTCCGGGACTCCGAGGATGGGCGGCGAAGCTCCGGGATGTTCCTGCGACACGAGAGAGGGAGGATTCAGGGCCGGAGGGGCTACACCGACGCCGAATTCGGCGGCGGAGCGGCTTACCGAGGCGGGGCTCCGGCGACGATTGCGAGCTCGAGAGGGCACGGGAGGGCAATAGCTCTGGTGGAGAGGCGAAGGGGACGGAGGCGAGCCTCGGGGTGGGTTTTATAGAGCCTCGGCCGAAGGGGATAAGCACGGCCGCGGTGATCCCGCTCGGCGGCTTTGAAGGCCGGACCCGGCAGTGAAGGAAGGCGAGGGAGAAGGGGGAACCGGGGCGGGAGCTGCGGGATTTGAAGAGGGGAGCGTTTAAGGAAAGGAGCGGGACGCGGATTCGACTCGGGAGGCTCGGGCGCGGACGTGGCCGAGCGGAGGAAGGAAAGCACGCGAGATGTCCGGCGGGAGGAGGGAGACGGCCCTGACTGGTGGGGTCCGCCTGTCGGCGAGACGCGGAGAGGGGAGGGAGGCGCGGCCTTGGGCCGGCCTTTCGGCCCAGGTGGAGGGAGGGCGCGCGCGGCGGCCGGTCGGGCCGGGGCCCAGGCGGGAGGAGCGGGGGCGCGGGGCTGGCTGGGCCGGCCCAGGCGGGGAGAGGAGGCGCGGGGCTGGGCTGGCCGGTCGGCCGGTCGGCCTGGCTCCCCCTTTTTTTTTTTTTTTTCCTTTTTCTTTTTCTGGTTTTGAATTCCTTTGAATTTGGATAGAAAATGGGTCTAGAATTCAAATAAATTTGAATTTGAATCCTTAATTCACACAACCAAAAGAGGATGCACCAGCATGTATGCACAAGAAAGTTTGGCCTATGGTTTATTTTATACAAGTGTTGATTTTAAATAAATCATTTAAAAATGCAACTAAGCACATAAGCCTTAGAAAATTAAATAAATTACTTAGAATTTATTATAAAATGCTGGAATTTAAACTAGGGTGTTACACCTAGTCCCGTCGTCGCGGGTCGACCCAAAAACGACGTAGACCGTGGATCTTCAGGTGTCGTGGTCGGCGGAGTGTGTGGAAATATTATGAAAAGTACGTGAATAGATAGAGCTTGATTTTCAGAGAATTTAAGTGCAAGAATCACATAAATCGGAGCTAGAACGGAGAAGATACGGGGTATTTTGTGGCAGGGGGTAGATATGAACTTCCTGGATAGTTGGGGGGGTAGGATCAGACTTTTCTGGACGAACTTCTCGGTTTTGGCCCGAGCAGAAACAAACTTGGGCCTGGGAGGGATTCGGCCCACGGGGCCTTTCTTTTTTCTTCCTTTTTCTCTGCTTTCGGCCTGGCCCGTTCTTCGGCCTGGCCCGTTCTTTGGCCCACGGGCGTGCGGGAGCTGCTGGGCCGGCCCATGTGGCGCGGGGCGGGGGCAGGCAGGCGCGCCGAGCGAGCGGCTCGCTCGACCAGAGCGCTCGCCCGGTCGCCGCCGGGTTCGCTCGCCGGAGCTCACCGGAGCGGCCGCGCTCGTCCTCCACTCCCGGGACCGAGAGCGCCGGCGTGTAGAGGAAGGTGGCGCGAACCCATCCAAGGCCTTCCGAGCACGGGAAGAGGCACGGCGTTGGGCTGTCCACGGGGCGCCATTGGAGGCGGCACGGGGCTCCGTGGGCGGCTCTGCCCAAGCTAGGGAAGGAGGAATCGGAGGCGGGCGAGGGTGGAGGGTGGTGCTGTGGTACTCTCTGTGCAGTGGATTGGACCGAGGTGGCGCGTGGGTGGAGTATTTCCTCGCGCGGCGGCGGGTGTTCATGGCGAACGGCGAGAGAGAGTGGGGAAGGGGTGCTTGCGTCGGGCGGCGCCGGGTCGTGGTGAACCGGGGCCGGCCGCGGCGAGGGGGAGAACGGCGCGGTGGGGAAGGGTCCGGCGTCCGCGGCGGAGGGCGTCGGGACTAAACCCGAGCGGTCCGCGGCGGCAGCGCAGTGCGAGTAAGGGAAGGCGGCGACGTCGGCGCGGCTCGTCGCGGGGGGCGAGCGGCGCGGGCGGCGCGAGCGGGGAAGGGGGAAGGAGAGCTCGCGTCGGGCGGCTCCGGGTCGTGGCGAACCGAGGCCGGCCGAGGCGAAGAGGGGGAGAGGGACGACGACGTCAACGCGGCTCGTCACGCGGACGAGCGGCGCGGACGGCGCGAATGGAGCAGGCGGAGGGGGAACGAGGGGGAGCGGCTTGCCGGGCTCACCCTTATAGGCGCGGCAAGAGGTGGAGGACGGCTCGGCGGGCGACGGCGTCGCGCGCGCGCGCACGCGTCGCCCCGAGCGGCTGGAGGTAGGGGACGGGGGGGGGTGTGCGCGCGGGCGGGCCTTGCAGGCCGAGGGAGGGAGAGGGGAGTGGGCCTGTTGGGCCGCTCGGCCTGGGCCGGGAAAGGGAGAAAGAGAGAGGGGGGCGAAGTGGGCCGGGGGGGTGGCGAGGCCCACGTGGGAAAGAGGGAGTTGGGCCACGGGGAGGTGGGCCGAGAGAGGGGAAGGTTGGGCTTCGGCCTGGTGAGGAGAGGGAGGAGTTTTTTTCCATTTTCTGAATTTGATTTGGGATTGGAATTTGGATGGATTTTGTGGAAGGAAAATTTGAGGAATATTTTGGGAAGGGTTTGAGAGGATCTTTCCCGGAATATTCGAGGGGCTTGAGATGATTTTTATGAGCTCATAGTGTACACTTCGCAATAAGCAGGTTTTCAAAATCATATTTTGAATTTAGACGAGAGATTAGAGGATAATTTCTTAGGGTCAAATTTCGGGGTGTTACAATGTGAAGGGCATCAGGAGTTTTCTCGGATTAGCCGGTTACTATCGGCGCTTCATTGAAGGGTTTTCCAAGATTGCTAAACCAATGACAGCTTTGTTAGAGAAGAATATTAAATTTCAGTGGACGTCAGCTTGTCAGAAAGCCTTCGAGGAGTTGAAAAAGAGGTTAACCACAGCGCCAGTGCTAACTTTTCCAGATATGCATAAGCCTTTTTCAGTATATTGTGATGCTTCACGGCTAGGTTTAGGATGTGTTCTTATGCAGGAAGGCAAGGTTATTGCCTATGCTTCTAGACAACTGAGGGATCATGAGAAGAATTACCCAACTCATGATTTGGAATTAGCCGCAGTGGTGCATGCATTAAAAGTATGGAGGCATTACTTATTCGGACAGAAGTGTGATATTTATACTGATCACAAAAGCTTAAAGTATATATTTACCCAGACTGAGTTGAATATGCGGCAAAGATGATGGTTAGAATTAATCAAGGATTATGATCTGGAGATACATTACCATCCTGGAAAGGCAAATGTAGTAGCAGATGCTTTGAGCAGGAAGAGTCAGATCAGTTTGTTATGGGCAAGAGAGTTGCCGGATGAGTTAGCCATAGAATTCGACCGACTAAGTTTGGGTTTTCTTAATAAAACGGAAGGCACCGTCTCCATGGAGTTTGAACCTACGTTGGAACAAGAAATCAGGAAGGGACAACTTAATGATGAGAAGATCAAGGAAATAAAAGAGTTAATCAAGTTAGACAAGGCACCGGGATTCCGAGTGGATGCCGACGGCACAGTATGGCATGGGGATAGGATTTGCGTTCCGAACATAAAGTCTATACGGGATTTAATACTGAAGGAAGCACATGAGACAGCTTACTCCATCCATCCTGGAAGTGAAAAGATGTACCAAGATCTGAAGCAGAAATTTTGGTGTTACGGCATGAAACGTGAAGTAGCAGAATATGTAGCTTTGTGTGACGTTTGTCAGAGGGTGAAAGCTGAGCATCAAAAGCCCGCTGGATTGTTACAGCCGCTCAAGATTCCAGAATGGAAGTGGGAGGAAATTGGTATGGATTTTATTGTCGGCCTACCGCGTACACAAAGTGGTTTTGATTCTATATGGGTAGTAGTGGACAGATTAACCAAAGTTGCTCATTTTATTCCTGTCAAGACCACTTATTCGGGAGCCAAGTTAGCTGAATTGTATATGTCCAGAATTGTGTGTTTGCATGGGGTACCAAATAAGATTGTGTCTGATCGTGGAACTCAATTTACATCTCATTTTTGGAAGAGTTTGCATGAGTCAATGGGCACTAAATTAAATTTCAGTTCAGCATATCATCCACAGACCGATGGGCAGACAGAAAGAACCAACCAGATATTAGAAGATATGTTGAGAGCTTGCGCAATACAATATGGTACTAGTTGGGACAAAAGTTTGCCGTATGCCGAATTTTCTTATAACAATAGTTATCAGGCTAGTATCAAGATGTCACCTTTTCAGGCTTTGTATGGTAGACGATGCAGGACTCCCTTGCATTGGGATCAATCAGGGGAGAAGCAGTTGTTTGGTCCTGGAATCATAGAAGACGCGGAACGACAAGTACGAATGATTCGGGAGAATTTGAGGATTGCTCAAACCAGGCAGAAGAGTTATGCGAATAACCGTCGAAGGGATTTGGAATTTGTAGTAGGAGACTATGTGTACTTGAAAGTATCACCCATCCGTGGTTTACGCCGATTCAAAGTGAAAGGAAAATTAGCACCCCGATATATTGGGCCTTTTAAAATAATTGACCGTAAGGGAGAAGTTGCATATCAACTGGATTTGCCTGACAGATTATCAGGGGTACATAATGTGTTCCATATATCCCAGTTGAAGAAGTGTTTGCGGGTACCTGAAGAGCAGTTGCAGGAAGATGAACTTACTGTGCAGGATGATTTGACCTATACAGAATATCCAGTCCAAATTTTGGAGACGGCAGAAAGGACTACCAGAAACAGGGTAATAAAGATGTGCAAAGTTAAGTGGAGCCACCATACGGCAGAGGAGGCCACCTGGGAAAGAGAGGATGATCTCAGAGCAGATTACCCGGAACTCTTTGCTAGCCAATCCCAAAATCTCGGGACGAGATTTCTTTAAGGGGGGTAGGTTTGTAACACCTTAATTTTTGTTACCTGAAAATCCTTTGCAAAATAAATAATTAAATTCATTTGTTCATGTGCATGACATCATGATTTTTATTTTGTTTTCAAATTAACCAACTAAAATAAAACATAGGAACAACATGTTTGAGCACTCATGTCTTTGCATATTTTTATTGGGTGATTTGCAGTGTTCAAAGTTTGAATTTAAACTCTTTTGCATCTCTCCAAAATTTCTCAAACTCCAAACAGTGCCAGAAAAGTTCTCTTTTCCCCCTCTTTCTTCTTCTCTCTTTTGGCCCGAGACAGCCCAGCAGCAGCAGCCGGCCCAGCTCCTTTTCCCTCCTCCTTTTTTCTTTTTCCCCCCGGCCCGAGCCCGCCGCGCGGCCCAGTCCCGGCCGGAACGGCCCAGTCCGCAGGCCGCCCTCTCCTTCTCCTCCTCAGCCGCTGACAAGAGGGGCCCGCCTGTCGGCGCCTCCCTCCGCAGCCGCGCGCCCTCTCTCTCTCACTGGTCGCCCGGCCCCGCCTGTCATCGCCCTCCTTCCTCTCTTTCCTTTTCTCGGTCCGACGCTCGGCGGAGCGAGCTCAAGCCGCCGTGGCCTCGGTCCCGCGCCTCCGCGTCCTTCGCCCAAGCCTCCGAGGGTTCACGCGCCGCCTCCGCCCTTTCCTTGCCGCGACCCCGCTTTCCTTCTCCCTGCCCGCGTCGCGCGGACACGAGTCCGAGGCGGACTCCAAGTCCGACCGGCATCGGACTTTCCCTCTCGTGCGCCGCCTTCCTTTCCCCTCCTGCGAGCCTCGGTCTCCGCCCTATATAAGCGGCCGCCCTCGACGTTCGTAGCCCCAACAACCCTAGCCCGAGCCGCTTGTGCCCTAGCTCGCCCTTGTTGCCCGCCGCCGAGCCCTCGGACACCGCCGAAAGCCACTGCGCGCCGACGCCGCCTCGCCGTCGTTCCCGTCTACGCTACGAGCTTCGCACCGAGGTAAGGAGTTGATCTAGCTAACTCTAGTCCCTAGCCGCGCCCTACACCGGCGGGAATTGCTCGCCGGAGTTGTGTCTCTGCGCCACCCCGTCGCCCGCCGCCACCGGCCCTTGCGCCGTAGTCGCACCCGCCTCGTCTGCTTCGCCGCGTCGCGCTCTCGCTCGCGCACCCTTCCCCGCCCAGCCTAGGCCACCGGAGCCGCGAATGCGCGGAGCTCCGGCGAGCCACCGCCGCGTCCCGCGAGCGACGCCACCCAAAGCCGTCGCCGGGTTTTCCCCCTTACCCTCCGATCGTTTCCCTGCCGTCCGATCGAGATCCAACGCTCCAGAGCAGTCTGCGGTCCGGTCAATACCGGTCAGCGCGGGCGGTTTGCAGAAGAATCCCTGAGCTTTCTGAAAATCAACCCGCGATCCAGATTTATTAGATCTAGGTCCCTGGTTTTACGGTTTAGACCCTGAGTTTTTGGAAAATCAACCCGCGGTCCAGTTTTCTTACGGTTAGGTCCAGATTTTTATAGTTAGACCCCTGGAGTTTCAAATTTTCTTTATTTTAAGCCTTTAAACTTGTTTTATTCATATCTTTTGCGTTTTAACTCCGATTTGAACGATTCTTGAACCTACGGAATCGTAATAAAGTGTAGATTAATTCTAAAACATTTTTAACCTCTGTTTATGATGTTTGGTGTACTGTTTTAGTTAATTAAATGCTCATTGCTTGTATGTATGCAACGTGTAGCCGACGTTCCGTCCGAGTTTGTCGAGAATCCATCTTGGGAAGTTCCTGAGCAAGTTTTTGCTGAGGAAGGCAAGTATTCTTTGACCTATGTCCTATTTACTTTAATTACACAATCTAGAGCCCAATTTGATTGCTCCTAAATAAGGATGACTAGCCTCATATACCTTTACATGTTTTATAACCTGGGAGGGCTGTGATGTTGTAAATTAATTGCTTCCGCTCAACTCACTTTATTTATGTTGCTAATCTTGACTAAGTAATGATGAACCTGATGATAAAAGTTTGGTTTTAATAACATGGAGGCTTGAGCATGTTTTGTTGGTTTTGCTCAAGTGCTTCGCCCTAAGAATCGGTTCGCCGAGCGACCACCCAGGAAAACAGTACAACCACAAGACTCACATGGGCACTGGGATTGACTGATTAATTAGATGAACTAGAGTTTTGGCTTACTTTCCTGAAACATGGCGTATGAGGGGTCTGGGGGATATGGGACTTTGCCCTTTGCCAATGAGGTGCAGTTTGACCTGTCACCCTTTGGAACGGAACTCTCATATCTTTAGTTAACTGGAGTAACCTGTAACGAGTGGGCCATAATTCTAGGAATTCTTTGTAAAGGTCTCGTAATGAAACCCTGCCGATTCATCTAAGGTGTGAATAAATGGGGCTTTGCAAACCTCGGGCACAATGGGAATCATGACTTGTGGGTAAAGTTGTACAACCTCTCGAGAGTGTTTAAAACTGATATATCAGCCGTGCTCACGGTTAAGAGCGGCCTGGACCCTCACAGATTAGAGTTTCAGCTTTAAGGTGAATGGCTCATGGTGATCATGGTAATGACGATGGATATGGTTATGGTTCATGCTTATCTTTTTAATATGTTTTACTGTCTTTACAATAAAGGGATGGGTTATGCTAATCATTGCTAGTAATTAAAACTTGACTAACTAAAAGCAATTGCTATGCCTAACCACTATAAAGCCAGTCCACTTTTATTCTAAACGGAATACTTGCTGAGTGCGTTATGTACTCATCCTTGCTTGTTTTATATCCGTTGCATCCATTGCAACCGCTGCTCAGATCCAGAAGGAAGTTGTGGTGATCCTAACCAGGAGTTACAGGACTACGACGAGTTCTAGGCTGGTGTGCCATCCGTCAGTTGCCTGTGGTTTACGGTCGTCTTCCGCTGTCGTTTAGCTATCTCGCTCTCGTTAAGCTGCTCGTTAAAGACATTTATGGTCTGTAATAATGGCTATTACTCTTAAGTTAAAGTACTGGTTGTGTTATTACTTTTGTTTATGCTGTGTATGTGGTTAAACTGATCCTGGCACATACATGGTTACCACTTGGTTTTGCTTCTAAAACTGGGTGTGACACGCGCGCCCCTGCTGCGCTGTGGCGCGCCCTGCACAGTACACCGCCACAACCTGCAATTAGGCCACATTTTTTAGTGCCTATTTTGATCTCTGCAATCGTTTTCTGCAGAAACTTTTTCAATGCTTTGAGATGCAAATAAATTTTATGTGCATGCATTTGATATCATTTTTTATTCTACGTTATTAATTATTTCCAGTAGCAAATAATTTGTAAAAAATTTGATAAATGCATGTAACCGGAAATTTTAGCAAAATTTGCTCTATACACATGTAGTTGTATGTTTTTTCTCCCCGGTTGTTTTTGCACCCAGAAGGTTCACACAGGGTGTAGTTCATCACATCTATCATTTTTTTTTGGGCACGTATGCCCTGTGTGGCTAACACGGCCACCACACTCCGAACCGCACCTGTCGTGCATGCCAAACTATTTGTGTTTGCGCCTGTTGCGCTACTTCATGGCGTGGTGTCACCTCTGATGCATATGCTCTTCCATTTGCTCGTTGCTCATTTGAGCAAGCCGATCGACTCCTGCTGAGTCTGTGTGCAATTGTCACTGTCCTGATGACCGCGGATGAGATATATGCGCTATCGCCGCTGTGATTGACCGTGGACGAGCTACTAGTGCCTTGTGACTTACAGTTGCCCTGATGGCCACACATGCACTAGCACTTCAAATGCTGGAATTTGGGCTCACATGATATGTAACTAGCCGTACAAACCCCTGAAGATATGGTTTCAAATTATGATATGCATGAACAGTTTATTGTTTGACCTTGATTTTTGTATGATTTGTGTTGTGTGGCAGCATATGTTATATACATATATAGTCAAGTGGCCAACAACTAAAAAAAGTTGTACAATACATTGATAATCTGGGAAATTAATGAAACACATATATGACCATTTTTGTCTCTATGCTCTCTCCGCTCTCTCCTTACGCATAAAGCTATTTTACCCGAAGTAACCAAAAGAAATATAACATAATGCATCGAAGCCTCTTTGGCTAATTAGACATCACAAATTGGGATCTTTTTTATGTGCTCATGTCGTGGGTTTTAATGACCTTACATATGCTCTATATGTTAATAGTAGCTTGCAATCTCAGTTTTAAGCTGCTCAACGAGAAGTTAGCATATTGCTCTATTTGTCACTGAAAAAGACAAAGCATAATCTGAGATAAAATGCAATAACCCCCAAGTAACATGAAGTTGCAAATACACCGAAAGGTTATCTGAGAAATTTTCCGCCACGTTGTGTGGAGAATGATTGTGCGTTCTTGAAGAACCATATTGGTCGTCCTATATCGGACCCTATTTGCTCCTGTAGCATATAATTCTCAGAATTTTAACCAATTTTAGCCACTGAATTGGCTTTTGGGGGAGTATGCCAAATGGTAAAGGTCAGTCTCTGATAGGCATGTCGTTAGGTTTATGTAGCAGAACTACATTAGATTGTCCCCTTCACATATTTTGCCTCTGATCTACTAGAAATAAGAACAGTTGGAAGATAAATAAGAAATCCCACATCACTGCAAAGCTGAAGCTAAATTGGGTGTTGAGGCATCCTTGGTCACTATATTTTATTTTGACGCTGAAATATCATACAAGTTTGACCACGTACTTGCTAGTGATGATAATTTGTGATATAATGAAGATTTTATGGAGACCTGCTGCATTCTCCCTAGTCTTAATGAATTCTTCATATGAGAGTAGCACCATTTGTTGACTGAGACTTGTTCTGGAAGGATATTGGTCATGTTTCGCTTTCGCCAAGCGGTTGTCATCCTTTGCTTAGTCAGAAACTTTGCAGTTGGGTGATATTTTCCGGATAATACAAAATTTTGACCTTATCTGTTCTGTTCTAAAGCTTATTTTTATGCTGAAAAATAAAGATCTTAAGATCATGCTTTATAGAACAAATGGTATATAATATGAGAATAAAAGTTTGCCTTGTAGGCATTTTGCCCCACAAATAACTAACTTGGGAAATGATTAATCGTACTGACTTGGCATCACTTACCTGAAGTTGTGATTGCATTTTAGCATTGTGCAAAACACAAGCTTGCCACGTATCTTTGGATCTTACCTTGCACTTGAAGATGCATGTCTATACATCGGCCTCGTTGGTCGTTCCTTTGGAATGCAGTCGTGCCTTAGCTATATGCAGGCATATTCCTTTGTTTATTCTCAAGCATTGTTGCTTAGTGTGGTTTTAATTCTCTCATAAAAATTATACCTTAAGATGTTGCAATCGATGATAACCAGTTTTCTAACGGTATAAGTAATTGGGTAAACTATGAGCAAATATTAAACGAGCTGGACTATACAAATCTGTAAACAAAAATCACCGCTTGGCCGCACTGGTCTGATGCCATATACTTTGCTATCCTAATATATGCACACAATTCTCTACGCGCCTGGAAGCTCAATGCTACCTGTTAATGCTTTGGAGAGCATTGCAAACAGAGAAATTATGATTACTCGTTGATCTGAAATCAACTATTTGTTCACCCTTGAGCACTGCGAATGGAGACATCATTTTTGCTTGTTGATCTAAAGTCAACTATTTGCTCCAAATAGCACACTATGTGCATGAGCCTCTGAAGAATTTCTATGGCTAATATTGTGTTGCATATGACATTTTAAATCCTGAAGATTACCTGTGTATTTGGTAGTAAAGCTAATAAGTTTTGCAGAATTGTAACAGATGAACTACCTGTAGTTGTGTGTCTTACTAGAAGTTGAGACTAACCCTTCTGGTAGAAGGAAACCAATGCAGTATTCATACCGCTGCATTAATCTAAGTCCAAGCTCACTGTATATAATGTTTAAATGTGAACCCCCTCTATCTATGTGCGTAAGATTTCCCAATAAATCACCACCAAGCATGCTATGGCCACAACCAGAAGATTATGGTTGGGGATCATATTAATATGCTTTGAAATATCTCGGCATTAGGGGGAGATAAAAGCCCATCTTGTGTAATGCCTTGGTATTCTTGTAAAATAATGAAACGCACAAAAGTCGAACTAAACTTTTTGTTCAGTGTATACTCCTGTGTTATGGAGTTTGCCAGAAAATCGTTGAGTAACCGTATCTGTTGTGATACACAGTAAATGCTTCTACCTGAAGTAGATATGGATATACCCGGGATTAATATCATATCCATAGTTGACTTATTGGCATTTGATCTAATTTTGCGGGGACGCCTGCGAATATGATTCGTCGGCCTTAGTCAAGCACATGCACTTGATGCAGATTCATGTTGTATGTGAAACTCTCCTTCGATGAGCTCACCTTGCTGGTCATCCTGAAGATAAAATTCCTAGCAATGCGCGCAATACCATAGTGCTGGGAATACGGAACACAATTGAGCATTTGTTTTGGGAGACGACGAAGATCTTAATTAAATGTGGGAGACGAATGAGTCGACACCAATCTTGCCTCTATAGTTGCAATCATTCTCTTTGAGAGAACCCGGATCCGGAATAAAGTCCTAGGCATGAGTGCTTGAAGCTCTCTTATCGGGTCAATGAAAATTACAACCGAAGCTGAGCCAAAAATCGCAAGTGAAAGTCGTGACCTGGAGTTCGGACATTTATGGGTCACTATTGAATAATGTGTGGTGAATGCGATGGTTCAAGTGGTCCTAGAAGAGACCCATCCCCACATGTGTTGAATAAAAAATAGTTCCGTTATGCAATATAACTGGCAAAATGGCGTGAATTGAATTATGCAGTTAAAGGATTCTAAAAATCCATGTTGAGATCCCAGTAGAACTCAAAATATCAAATAAATATGCAACATATAAATCTCATACCAATATTGCTTTTCTGATGAAGCATGTCATTTTGAAGAATGACTAGTCTCTCATGTAGAGAGTATATCTTCCCGTAGATAGAATACTTCCTGGAAGGAAGGTTTCTCAAAGAAATAAAAGTCTGAGTTGATCATCAAAATTTGATAATCCCGATAGAGGAACTAAGACCCAAGAGATGGAATGAAATGAGGAACCAAAGAACTTGAAGTTCACCATATAAGCACGTGCATTTCACGAGTTTTACTAGATGTGTATCTATGTACACTCATGATATATATTCACTATAATGCATTTTTCACCTGAAGTTTTGGAACGATGGTATCCTCTAATGTCTTGAAGGCAGAAACCCAGAAGGTATGGTGTTACTGGCAAAATATTCCCATTGTGCCAGAACGACAGACTATATCAGTGTATCTGATAAATGAAGATCCTTGAAGAATTATAAATGGTCTTTGATAGATTTTTTTTACTTTCGTTACATTATTATAAAAGTTGCAATGAATGAGCGCCTGAAGCGATGAATCATATCTGAAATATGTACTCCAGCAACTTTGTTATCCTCTATGTCCCTTAGAGGCAAGTTATTTGCATTGCACAGCTTTATAGATTGTGGTGTGTGTGATATAGATGAAAATGTACCCAGGATTTCTCACCCATTGTTCTCAAAGAATGATGAGGCACATATCTTGAAGAATATGTTTGAGTTACGAGAAATAGTGACTTTGACGTATGTCATTGTCAGGGGGAGCGAATGCACAATATTGATCATAATTGTGAGACACTGCATGTCTTATTGTATGCCTCGAAGGCGTTAACTTGATGGTCAATTCGTATGCAAATCTTCATCGAAGGCTCTCTCAATAAACATATCTAATCGATGAACACCACTAGTGAAAGTGGCTTATTTATGTGCACTTCTCTCGTGAATCCCAGAGGAGAGAATTGAGGTGAAGTTCGTGATATAATCCTTGCACCAATATGCAATTTATTTGCTAAATCTCTATGGGCATATACTTCTAGAAGAAGGTGTTTTTGCCATATTGAGATAGTCATGCAAGGATCAGGGGGAGCACATCTCTAAGTTAGCCATTGTAGATCCGAAAGATCACAATTTGTCTTGAAGACATATGTTGTACTCTTTTTTCCTTGGTGAGTTTTCCTGAAGTTTCTCACATGAGGTTTTTAACGAGGCAACAAAGTGCAAATGCAACTTGCGACACTATGCGCTCTTTCTCCATATTTTTCCCACTGGGTTTTTGGGAGTTTTAATGAAGCATGAGTTGATCGCGGTATTCGCCCAAGGGGGAGTGTTAAGAAACCCAACCCGATTGGGGTTATGTGGGCTCATACCAAATGTACCCCTGAAGGGTTATCCATCTCTATATAAGTAACACCATGTGTATCTATTATCAACAAGAGAAGAGGCCAGAAGCTCCACCTACGTTGTCTCCCGTGTGTTTTATCTGTCGTGCATCTGGGATGGAAGACGGGATCTACAACTCACGCCTGATCTGTTGCGGGAGGGAAGGGGAACGGATCTGGTAATCTGCAGTAACGTAGTTTCTCAACAAAGGCAACGGAGAGGAGGTCGTTGATTAAGCTCTGTTTGATTCTCTTGGGCTAATAGAAATGGGCTAAATTGAAGGGTTAAGTTTTAGCCCACCCCTATTTGGTTACTTGGGCTAAAGCATGGATTAAAGGAGTTGGGGCTATAAAAAAAGACTAAAGTATCCACCCTAGAGAATACTCACCCTAGAGAAGGCACGTGGGGAGGAGGCGCTGTGGCCCTCGGCGAGCATGTGGGGAGGAGCCACGGCCGCAGTCGGCGAGCGCGCGTAGGGAGGAAGCGCCGCGGGCGGCCGTCGGCGAGCTAGCGGTGCGACGACGCGTTGGCGGGGGCGGGGTCCGAGGCGGATTCGGCGGCTATGGCGGCAGCGGAGAGGGCGCGGAACGTGGCGGTGAGGTTGCGGTGGAGCGAGGAGAGGAGACGGAGGTGGCGCGCGCGTCGAGGTGCAGGCGGCGCGACGTGGCGGCGGAGGCGGCCGCGTCCGAGGCCTGCTTCCGGATCTGCTCGGCCCGAAGGCGGTCCCCGTTCACGGTCGCGGACCGTAGCCGGTGCCGGTGGCCATGGCTTCAGAGCTCGCGCGCCCCAGTGGTTGTGAGCTTGGGGAAGAAGAGGAGAGGAGACGAGGTGGGGACGAGGCGCTGCGGCTGCCGACGAGCGCGTGGGGAGGAGCCGCGGCCGCCGTCGGCGAGCGCGCGTGGGGAGGAAGCGTCGCGGGCGGCCGCGGGTGAGCATGCGTGGAAGGAGAAAGAGGGGCCGGCGAGCGCATGGAGAGAGAGAAAGGGCAGGAGAGAGAGGGTGGGGACCGGGGGCAGGGGTGGGAAATAGGGCTGTTTAGCCTAGAGAAGCTCCTCTTTTAGGGCCAGTGAAAGAAGCAGTTTAGGCCTGGTGTTTGGCTACTTTAGCCCGTTTTGGGTCAAGTTTATCCCGTTTTGCACTAGCTCGCGGGAACCAAATGGGGCTTAAGGGATGTTTGGATCATCTTGCCAGGCAAGGACGGGGAAAGAAATCGGATGTTTGGCTAACCCGAAATTGACTTTCCTTTCGCGGGAAGGCAACGAGGGTTCCGTTTGGAACAAAGGTCCTCCATAAGAGAAAATAGAGAAAAACAAAACGCAGGAAAGTAAGTTGAGATGAGCGTTTGGAATACAGGATACAAAGAAACCTTTTCCTATGGAACGGGAGAACGCTAGCAGATTTTGAAGGAAATAAAACATCCACTATGACCTCTGGACTCTGGTTTTCATTCCCTTCGCGGAAGCCTGAGGCAAAGTTGGCAGTAGGCTTGCATTAAACTTGTCGTACGTGGGAACTGAGGACTCTGCATGCTGCAAAAAGCAAAGCTTAGTCTCCATATTTGCCCTCCACTAAAGTGCTTCATTGTTTTTAAATATTTATTTCTTTAAACATTCCTACAATGATTTTTTTGGATTCCAAACACCACATTCTATTCACTTCCTTTGTTTTCTATCCCTCTGTTTTATCACAACACACATGATTCATTCCTATGTTTTTTCCTGTTCCTCTATTTTTACCTTCCTTTGTTCCAAACAGGCCCTAAAAAGGTTAGCGAAGGCTTTACGGGATACCAAGCTTTGGTTAGGTTGGAGTTTGTGCTAGCAAAGTTTCCTTTGCCTTCGAAGAAGAGCCAAATCGGCTTTGTCGCTTTGCTGGGCTAGCTAGCTAGCTAGGTGTGATGCTCCGGCATCTCAAATACCTAATTAAAGTAATCTTACATTAAGCATTCATCATAAACATCATGTCATAACCATGGGTAGAGAGACATGGTCAAAGTTTGGGAGAAATGCACCCTTGTTACATCTTGTTTATGCATGTGTGTTAGTATGTTTGCTGTTGTAAACCCCTTTTTCTTTGGGATCTAGGGGAAACTCACATTACCAAACTTGTAGACAATGAAGATTTGAACAACGTTTATAAGTGGGGTTTGGCCAGATAATGAGGTTTACATGGTGTTTTGGGTCATTATTTGTCAGTTGAGAAAACCACTTTAAATCTGACTTGTTTGGTGAATTCAAATTTGCTCTAGCTTACAGTCACTTAATGAAAAGCTCCCATTGAATAAGTTGTAGGGTTTGAAATCCTAAACAACTCACTCAAAAGGCATTTTGGGAGAAAAGGCACGGAAATAGGACTTTTCTTTTTTCCAAGCACCCCTTTTTCTTTGGGATCTAGGGGAAACTCACATTACCAAACTTGTAGACAATGAAGATTTGAACAACGTTTATAAGTGGGGTTTGGCCAGATAATGAGGTTTACATGGTGTTTTGGGTCATTATTTGTCAGTTGAGAAAACCACTTTAAATCTGACTTGTTTGGTGAATTCAAATTTGCTCTAGCTTACAGTCACTTAATGAAAAGCTCCCATTGAATAAGTTGTAGGGTTTGAAATCCTAAACAACTCACTCAAAAGGCATTTTGGGAGAAAAGGCACGGAAATAGGACTTTTCTTTTTTCCAAGCATTAAAGGTCCCCTGTCCATACCCTAGGCTGATTTCAAAAATTGAATTTAAATCATATTTACACTTGGATTTTGGGGTTGTTCATTTTGACAAAGTTGTAGATCTTGAAGAGAAGAACATTTCATCCAATTTGAGTTTTTCCAAATTCGGCCTCTAAATGCGCCAAAGCAACGAATTACAGAGGTAGGGAAAACACATTTTTCTTTTCCTTTTTCCGCGGTCACTGACAGGTGGGGCCCGCGATCCGCGGCCGCGCGAACCGACGCGCGCCGCGTGGCTCGCCGGTGTACAGGGAGTACGGCGAGCCCCACGGCGGCCGTCCGAGCGCGTCAAAACGGCGCGCACCCGGCCCCTTTTCGAAACCCTAAGCCTCACTCTCTCCCATTCCGTTTCCACGCCGCACGCGCCGCCCAAAAACGAGCCGCCATTGACGCCGGCAAGCTCGGAGTCGAGCTCGCGCTGCCGCCTCCCGGCCTTCCCAAGCCAAATCAACCCCACCACCGCACTTCCCGCTCCACGCCGCCCCTCTCCCACTAGACCTCGTCGTCGAACTCCCCTCCCCCGAGGAGATTGAGCTCGGCGCAACGTCCTCACCGCGCCACCGTTGCCGCCGCCCACGCGACGGTCCACCGCCGTTCCGCCTCGACCTCGCCTCCGCCACCGACGAGAGCTACACCAAGAGGTAGCCCTCGCTCCCGCGCATCCCCCGCGCCCCACGTCGCGGCCCCGGCGGGCCGGAACTCGCCGGCGCGCGCCGCGCCGCGCCGCCGCGCGCGGCGAGAGGTGGAAGACGGGGGCCGGATCTTTTCAGATCTGGCCTGCTGATTGGCATAACATTGCTAGAGTGCTTATCTGGTTAATGGGGCCGGTGAAACCTTACTTGTGCCATCCGAAGAACAGAAACACGTTCCTACCCATTGGTTAAGAGGAAGGTGGCCCGGGAGAGCTTGGTACACATGACGGGGAGACCGAGATGTCGGCAGGCTCGTCATGAGGGCACAACCCGGGAGTCAGGCGGGAGTGAATCGAACTTGGGATGGGACAAGTGGAGGAGGGGGACTGTATGTGGGAAAGCCGTCGTGTGAGTAAGCATATGGGCCCCTGGCATTTTTAGTTATTCCTAGGAATTAGAAATCGATTCGAATCGTTGATGCTCACCAGGTGTGAGAATGCCGAATATCACTGACGGGCAACGTAGTAATAACATTAATATGATGTATTACGATCCATGTTTTTGAATGCTACATGCTTGACTAGTATATGCTTTATATTCATGCAAGTTTTTATGGAGTTCTTAACTGCAAATGGCTTAGTCATCATGAAAGGATAGCAGCTGTCAAATCCTGCTACCTTATAATCATAACTTGTCTAAAAGCAATGGCTAAGGACTCACACGACTAGTAAGCAAGCTTTGCGTCAGCCGTAAACCACATCCATTAAGTCCTACTGAGTAACTAGTACTCAGGGTTTGCCCCCGCCTTTGAATTACAGGTATGGAGTTCCTTTTCTGCGCCTGTGTGGGCGGAGGGGCTTGTTATCATCAGGAGTAAGAAGCGTCTTGAGCTGGCAAATGAAGTGACATCAGTGGGCATGATGTTACTTTACTTCTGCAAGTCTTTTGGTTATCGTGAGCTATGATGTTTAAGGATTTCCGCTGCGAGATACTATTTGAACGCTATTTACACATGAAGCTATGTTGAACTCTATTTTATTCGAATTGGGTTGTAACCTAACTATCCATGTATTATCTCTTCAACTGCCTGTGATGATGTAACTGTTGTGACTCCATCGAGAGTCATATGTGTATGCTGTCAGTTCCTCTGGGTTTTGGTGTGAATCGAGAGCCAAAGGCTTCTCGATGGACAACCGGGTTTAGTACGGTCTAAGTACACTGGGAGCTAATGGTGGCAGGTGTACTTAGCCCGGATTAAATCGGCGGTTCCGCCACAGCTGGTATCAGAGCCGATCATACACAGACAACAGTTATATCATCTAGTTTTGGTTTACAAAACTATTTTCGAAAGCCCTTTCGAGTAAACGATATGCCCGTATTAAGGATGTTAGTGTATATCAGGTGACATCGCTAACATTTTGACCTAGATAGAACTCATATGCATATTCGGCGCTTTGAGAAGCAACTTTTCGGCCATAGCTATCCCTAGTACTGGAGGAATGCTATCGGGTTTTGCGGATTGTTGTGAACTCTGCATTCATGCTGGTAGGCTAGAAATTTTAAGGGGGGTGGTCACCTTTGGTGTGTTTGTGACCATTCTCCTGTTGTGACGCAGCAAGATTCAATTTGCTTGCGTGGGTGCCAGCCTGGTCTAGCAGAGGACCGTACAGATGAGTTGTCCACGCGGCGCAAAATGGCGTGGATGCCACACTATGTGGTAATGTATGAGCAAGCATTTTTCTGCAGGTACACTAACTCCGCGCGAAATTAAGAACGACTAGAAAATGACTAGTTGCAATAGAGAGTGCCGTGCATATTGTCAACGAATAACCGGTAGTATATACTAGACTAGGATGTGTGATGTGAGACGGTACAAACGAATCATTCATCATGTTCATCACTTTGATTATATGCGGGTATTGCTAAAAAGCATACAAAAGAAATCATGAACTTAAGTTCCTTATCATTTTCTTTTCTTTGGTGCATTAAAATATTGTATTAATTCACTCAAAATTTTTAATGCAAAAGCCTTTCTTTTTGTGTCCAACAGATGGTTAGGACCAAGCAGACCGCGCGTAAGGCCGTGGGGGGTAGGGGGCGCCCGCTCCCGCCAGTGACCCACACTCCACCCCTGGTAGAGGACGGGCTACTCCACACTCGCTACCGGGAGGACTGCACCCTTTCCCGGATCCTGTGCAGAGCCCTGAGGCAGATGGGACGCCGCCCCTGTCCCTTCTACTCCGTGCAGATCATGCACGGGCAGGGGAGCTGCTGGGCCCGGGTGGTCATCCCGCACCCGAACTCTGCGAACCCACAGACCATCGCGGTCTACGGGGCGAACGAGGAGGAAGCCTATCTGAAGGCAGTTATGACAGCTATCACTTTTCTGAGCTCCTAGGAGGATGCGGGCCTCTCAGACCTGCGATACCTCCCCACACAGGAGATGGACGACGAGTGGGTCCGCCGCCACGACATGCTCAAGGCCCGCACCGACACACGACCCTATGCAGCATGTATGAGTTTGCCAGTGAGATGCACGGGATGTATGACCGCGCTGAGGGCAGGAGCCGTTTCTACTTTCACAGGCACACGGAGGCGCGTGCTCGAGTGGAGGAGCTGGAGGGTCAGGTGGCTCAGCTACAGCAGCGCCTCGCGGTGTACGAGCAGCCTCCAGCAGAGCAGGACCCTCAGGACAGAGAGTCCTCTGAGCCGATGGAGATGGAGGAGGAAGGAGAGGGCTCCGTCCCCACCGGCCACTCTGCGACTTAGAGAGGAGTGGTGATGGAGAAGGAGGATGAGGTGCTTTTGTGTGTCGTTAGCACGTTGATAGCGATATTTTGTATTACACCGCTCCGTGCATTTATGTGTGGCTGTACTAAAAACTTTGATGAGATGTGAGGGCTCATTTGTGTACGCCATTCATGTAATGATGGACACCTTGTTATGTGCCATTTGATGGTTGGTCGCTGAAGCCGCCATCCCATGATGTAATGATAAGACCTTAAGTAGTATTCGAACTTTTAAATCTCACTCGAAGTCTGTCGTACATTCTTGAGTAGCTGGAGTAGGTTGAATGGATGAAATTGACTTTGTATCTCGTTTTGGGATGCAGCGCTGGGATGATAGGTACACTAGTGTAGCTTTTCCCCAAACGCCTCGAGAGGAGGATTAACTTTTTATTGCAGATTATATGATATCATATTGCATGATTTCATGTATTTACAATGTTGTCCGTGATGCTATGATTTTATTAGCGCGTCACATTGCAATAAGGTATTGTGGGATTAAAACCCGGTTGACCTCCCTTTTGCAGATGGTGAACACTCGCAATGGGCAACACTTGGGGTCGGAGCCACATGTGAACGGCGCTCCACCCCCACCGGAGCTAGCCACCCTGGTTGTGCAGCAGGCCGAGCTGATCCGCCTGCTCGCAGAGGAACGCCAGAGCCGTGGTCAGCTGCAACCGCGGGAGCCCAGGAACCGAGGCATCTCCTACAAGGACTTCGAGGAGCTGCGACCCCCCGTCTTCACGAAGTGTCGTGAACCTCTGGATGCGGATGATTGGCTCCGCACAATTAGGTCCAAGTTCACACTCCTTCCGGAATTAACCGAGCAGCAGAAGGCGCGGTTTGCCGGGCAGTTGCTGCAAGGACCAGCAGGCGCGTGGCATGCCACGTTCCTCGAAATGCAGCGGGCTGGGCATGAGCCCACATGGGGGGAGTTTACCCAGGCCTTCCGGGCTCACTATATCCCGGACAGCTTGATGGAGCAGAAGAAGCGGGAATTTCGGGAGCTTAAGCAAGGCAACAAGACTGTGATGCAATATGTGCAGTCTTTCATTCACCTTTCACAATATGCCCCGGAAGACGTGGCAGATGATCCCCGCCGAGCAGCTAGGCTCTTAAACGGCCTTGACCCCACTCTCTAGACTCACTTGGGGCGCCGTTACCAGAGTTTCACTGATCTAGTGGACACCGCACTTGACATGGAAAATCGTCTCTGGGTCGCAAATGAGGACCAGAGGCGCAAGCGCCAAGCTAACACGTCTACTGCTGGATCCTCCCAGAAGCAGAAAGTAGTCTACAGACCTCCACAGCAGCACTACCAGCAGCCACGCTTCGTGGTTCGGCCAAATCAGCCGGGCTGGGTTCACAGGGCACCACAGTAGCAGCAGCGCCTTACCTCTGGCGCACAGGCTCAACTCCCTGCACCCCGTGTCCTCGCTATCCCAGGACCCGGAAATCCCTGTTTCAACTGTGGCAAGACAGGGCATTTTAGCAGAGACTGTAGGGCACCCCGCAGGATCCAAGGCCCGAACCCTGCGGGCGGCAGTCAGCAAGGCAAGCAGAAGGGGCCCGCACAGAAGACTGGCCGTGTGCACTATATTCACATGGAGCAGATCCCCGCTGGAGTGCCGGTACTCGCTGGTACGTTCATGATCAACGGTCATCCGACCGTCGTGTTATTCGATTCGGGGGGCCACTCATACATTCATTAGCAAAACATATGCACAGAGGCATTGCTTAAAAATGTACAAGTTAAGGGAAAATTACCACATCACTGCCCCAGGGGCTCCCATAGATACCAGTCTGGGGGTTAGACATTTAAATTTGGATATTGGTACGAAAAAGTTCATCATCAACCCCGTGGTGCTGCCACACCAAGGGATTGATGTTATATTGGGGATGAACTGGATGACGGAGAACGACGCCGTCCTGGATGTTGGCAGCAGGACAGTGCAGTTAAGGTCTAGGGTCAGTGGCAAGGTCTTACGAGTGCATATGCCAGACATGAAACACATGGTGCCCACAGTTAATGCAACTGAGCTTGATGAAATTAAAGAGATTCCAGTAGTGCGTGACTTCCCGGACGTATTTCTGGAAGAGCTTCCGGGTCTACCTCCGGATAGAGAGGTGGAATTCCGCATAGATCTTGTACCTGGCACTGCCCCTGTCTCCAAGAGACCATATAGAATGGCACCTGATGAACTGAAAGAGTTAAAGATACAACTGCAAGAACAGCTAAATAAAGGGTTCATTCGGCCTAGTTCATCACCTTGGGGTTGTCCGGCCCTCTTTGTAGAAAAGAAAGACCAAGGGGGTAAAAGGCTATGTGTGGACTACCAGCCATTAAATGCCGTGACCATCAAAAATAAATACCCAATACCACACATTGACATTCTGTTCGATCATTTAGCTGGGGCGAAAGTCTTTTTAAAATTTGACCTAAGGTCTGGCTACTATCAGATAAAAATCAGAGAAGAAGACATACCTCAAACAGCCTTCTCGACCAGATATGGCCTATATGAATATTTGGTCATGTCCTTTGGTTTAACCAATGCACCGGCTTTCTTCATGTACATGATGAATTCGGTGTTTATGAATGAGCTCGACAAGTTCGTAGTGGTGTTCATTGATGACATATTAATCTACTCCAAAAATGAAAAAGAACATGAGGAACACTTGCGGATAGTGCTCGCCCGGCTAAGAGAACACAAGCTCTATGCCAAGTTTAGCAAGTGTGCATTTTGGTTGAAGGAAGTAGGTTTCTTGGGGCATGTTCTGTCAGAGAAGGGGGTAGCGGTCGATGAGGCTGTCCTGAACTGGAAGCAGCCAGAAACAGTGACCGGAATCCGGAGTTTCTTTGGTGTAGCGGGCTACTACCGCCGCTTCATCAAGGACTTCTCCAAAATCGCAAAGCCAATGACCTCGTTAACAAAGAAGAATGCAAAATTCATATGGAGTCCGAAGTGTGAGGAAGGATTTCAGAAACTAAAGAAGCTGTTAATGACAGCACCCGTGCTAGCCCAACCAGACGTCACAAAACCCTTCGATGTGTATTGTGATGCCTCTGGCCAGGGGCTTGGCTGTGTCCTAATGCAAGAAGGGAGAGTAATCGCTTACGCTTCCCGCCAACTAAGGAAACATGAAGCAAACTACCCAACCCATGATCTTGAGCTAGCCGCAGTTGTACACGCCCTGAAGATATGGAGGCACTATCTGCTGGGCAACACTTGTCATATCTACACTGGCCACAAGAGCCTCAAATACATCTTCACACAGCTCGAATTAAACATGAGGCAAAGACGGTGGTTAGAGTTGATAAAAGACTATGACCTGGAGATTCATTATCACCCGGGAAGGCGAATGTGGTAGCTGATGCACTAAGCCGTCGGGCTCATTGCAATGTGATTGAAGCTCGGCCCACGGCAAGAGTGATATGTTGGGAGATGGATGAAATAGAAATGCCAACCGAACAGTTAGTCAAACTCTATAGCCTCATCATTGAACCAACAATAAAAGACCTAGTCACTGCAGCACAAAAACAAGATCCGGGTGTGGCCCACATTCGTGAGGGTATTGATGAAGAGAAACATGCTTGTTTTACACTCGATGACTAAGGGATCCTATGGTTTAAAAATCGCCTAGTAGTGCCGAAAGATATGGAGTTGCGAAAGAAGATACTCGATGAAGTCCACACCTCCATGTTTACTATGCACCCAGGCAGTAATAAAATGTACCAAGACCTGAAACAAAAGTTTTGGTGGACCCGCATGAAGCGGAAAATTGCCAAGTATGTGTCAGAATGTGACGTGTGTAAGAGGGTGAAAGCTGATCACTTAAAGCCGGCCGGTATGCTTCAACCCCTGAACGTCCCGGCTTGGAAGTGGGAAGATATACACATGTATTTCGTGGTGGGTTTGCCTCGCACTCAGAAGGGTTATGATTCTATATGGGTGATTATTGATCGATTTACCAAGGCTGCACACTTCATACCAGTTAAAACTTCCTACACCGCAGCCACATATGCTGGGCTGTACATTTCCCGAATAATATCCCTACATGGCATTCCCGTAACCATCACTTCAGATCGAGGCTCAGTTTTTGTGTCCCGTTTCTGGGAACAACTGCAAACGGCCCTAGGAACGAAACTGATTCACAATTCGGCATACCATCCTCAAACTAGCGGCCAAGTTGAGAGAGTAAATCAGATCGTAGAAGACATGCTGAGGGCATGTGCCTTAACTTATTCCACAAAATGGGATGAGTGTTTGCCCTTGGCAGAGTTTGCTTACAATAACAGCTACCAGAAGAGTTTGAATATGGCTCCTTTCGAGGCCCTGTACGGTAGAAGATGTAGAACACCCCTCAAAGGTCTGAACCTGGAGAGCGTGTCATTTTTGGCCCTGATTTGGTAACCCAAGCCGAAGAACAAGTAAAATTCATACAAAGTATCCTGAAGAGTGCACAGTCCAGGCAAAAGATTTACTCGGATAGGAGGAGGAGACCGCTGATTTTCGAGGAGGGCGATCACGTATACCTTCAAGTGTCACCAATGAAAGGGGTGCATCAATTTGGGGTGAAGGGAAAGCTAGCACCACGGTATGTTGGCCCGTTCAAGATCACCGAGAAATGCGGGCCCGTTGCTTACCGGTTAGATTTACCACCACACCTTGCAGCAGTGCACGACGTGTTTCATGTCTCACAACTCAAAAAGTGTCTACGAGTACCGGAAGAAGAAGTTGACACGTCTCAAGTCCAGATTGAACCTGACCTCACCTATAAAGCCTGACCCATAAAAATCCTGGACCAAAAGCAAAGGTCGACAAGGAGTAATGCCGTCAACTTTTTATAAAGTGCAATGGAGTGATCACTCCGAAGAAGAGGTAACTTGGGAAACTGAAGAATATCTACAAACTAAACACCCAGGTTTCCTTCCATCCACCTCAAATGAGTATGTCCCAACAAGTTAAATTTTGGCATTTTGCTTCAGCAAACAATTTACATTCTGGTTTCACTTAACCATCCACCCACATCACACTAAAATCTCGGGACGAGATTTTCTTTAAGGGGGGTGGGTTGTGATGCTCCGGCATCTCAAATACCTAATTAAAGTAATCTTACATTAAGCATTCATCATAAACATCATGTCATAACCATGGGTTGAGAGACATGGTCAAAGTTTGGGAGAAATGCACCCTTGTTACATCTTGTTTATGCATGTGTGTTAGTATGTTTGCTGTTGTAAACCCCTTTTCCTTTTGGATCTAGGGGAAACTCACATTACCAAACTTGTAGACAATGAAGATTTGAACAACTTTTATAAGTGAGGTTTGGCCAGATAATGAGGTTTACATGGTGTTTTGGGTCATTATTTGTCAGTTGAGAAAACCACTTTAAATCTGACTTGTTTGGTGAATTCAAATTTGCTCTAGCTTACAGTCACTTTCATGAAAAGCTCCCATTGAATAAGTTGTAGGGTTTGAAATCCTAAACAACTCATTCAAAAGGCATTTTGGGAGAAAAGGCATGAAAATAGGACTTTTCTTTTTTCCAAGCATTAAAGGTCCCCTGTCCATACCCTAGGCTGATTTTAAAAATTGAATTTAAATCATATTTACACTTGGATTTGGGGTTGTTCATTTTAACAAAGTTGTAGATCTTGAAGAGAAGAACATTTCATCCAATTTGATTTTTTTCCAAATTCGGCCTCTAAATGCACCAAAACAACGAATTACAGAGGTAGGGAAAACACATTTTTCTTTTCCTTTTTCCGCGGTCACTGACAGGTGGGGCCCGCGATCCGCGGCCGCGCGAACCGACGCGCGCCGCGTGGCTCGCCGGCGTACAGGGAGTACGGCGAGCCCCGCGGCGGCCATCCGAGCGCGTCAAAACGGCGCGCACCCGGCCCCTTTCCGAAACCCTAAGCCTCACTCTCTCCCGTTCCGTTTCCACGCCGCGCGCACCGCCCAAACCCGAGCCGCCATTGACGCCGGCAAGCTCGGAGTCGAGCTCGCGCCGCCGCCTCTCGGCCTTCCCGAGCCAAATCAACCCCACCACCGCACTCCCCGCTCCACGCCGCCCCTCTCCCACTAGACCTCGTCGTCGAACTCCCCTCCCCCGATGAGATCGAGCTCGGCGCGACGTCCTCGCCGCGCCACCGTCGCCGCCGCCCACGCGACGGTCCACCGCCGTTCCGCCTCGACCTCGCCTCCGCCGCCGACGAGAGCTACACCAAGAGGTAGCCCTTGCTCCCGCGCATCCCCCGCGCCCCACGTTGCGGCCCCGGTGGGCCGGAACTCGCCAGCGCGCGCCGCGCCGCCGCGCGCGGCGAGAGGTGGAAGACGGGGGCCGGATTTTTTCAGATCTAGCCCCCGGGTTTTTGCGTTTTTGCAACCCGGTCCTTACGCACTGGGGGCTGAGTCTTGCAGATCTTGCAAGCTAGCCCCCGGATCTATGGGTTAATTGCGTAGAGGTCCTTAAATCTAGGTTTTTTCTTTTTCTATTTGCTTTTTCTCGGTTTGAAATTTGAAAAATCATATCAATTCAAAGAAAAATTCAAAATGGACAAACTCGGTACCTATAAACTCCTCTTGAGTAGATCTACAGGGTAGGTATGATGTGGTTGTGTGAAAAGACATTTTTGCCCTCGGTTTTGTTGCATGCATGTTAAAGCAAAATAATTACCAAAAGTGATGCAAATGGACTCCAAATGCTGTTAAACTTGGACAGTAGCATGTCTAGAGTATTTGGACAGTGTAGGAATTTTTGTGGCCCTAGCATTGCTCATCTACATGATGTTTTTCCATTATCATGATAATTACATGTATTTATTGTAATATGAGTTGGGTGCTATATAAAAGATGCTCAAAATGACCCCCTAGTATTTCTCATGGACCTTGCACAGTATGGGTAGTCCACTGTTACAATATGAGACCATGCATATTAGTTTTTGATGGTGATTTGAAATTGACAAAAGATGCTAGTTGAGAAAGGAAAATAGGAAAAAGAGAACTTAAATGGCTAGAAAAATTCTATGTAAAATTTGGTAGCTTGTGCATGATGTGTAGTTTCCAAAAAGTATATTTGTGCATGTCTTTCATGATGTTGGAGCTTGGGTGTTTATTGTCACTATATGTAAATATGGAAAATAGATGTCCTGTTAAATGGAGAGTATTTCACTTGCAAATTTTTGTATGAGTAATTTATGCTGTTGTATGCTCACTGCCAAAGTTTCATGGTCAGATTCCCTTTCTATAATTAATGATAAATCCGGGAATAAAAAGGGTTGTTAAATTGTTAGGATTTTAATAAATTCATTTTAACTCCAATTGGGCTGAATTTTTGTCAGTAACTTTTTGCACATAAAGTCTACACCATGTAAAATTTTGAAGTCAATTGGAGCCGAGAAACTATTTAACTCAGGGGCTTGATTAAATGGGAAAAACAATCATTTATAAGTGGGGAAAATAGTAGATAGGGTCAAAAATGCTACATCATACAAATACATGGTCATGACATGGATACATGGTTTACATGATGGATCCTTGGTTAAGTTGGGTGATAGTTTGTACGATTTTCTAGTTTGTCCTAAGTTCCTTATAGTGTGCATCTCATGCACATATTTGTATTCGTGCACTCATTTGCATACGATGGCATACATATAGATCACGGGATCGAGGAGCAGACGCAGGAACAGCCGCTGATCGAGGAGCCAGAAGACCAGGAGTCGGACCCGCAGCAGGAAGATCAACAGCAAGCCGCCGACTTCATACCTGAGGAGACTGACCCTAGCGAGGAAGGTAGGCAGGACCATATTCTTCCAGCTAATAATGTTTTATGATTACGCATGTGCATTAGGTGTTGACTGGAACCTTATTGCATTAGACTCCTTAGCCGCCCCGGCCCTAGCACCTACACTAGGTACGTAGGACGAGTTGCCTAGAAATGCTAGGCTCGACTAGATACGAGTGAGATGTCACTCGTCACGTAGGTGTTTTGAAAAGAAAGAGAACACTGTCTATGCTAAGATGTCTTATTATGTTGATGATTAATTGGAGACTGGGTGGAGATTAAGTTTATATTTCGCGGTGTGCGTTGTTGCGGTGTAATGGCTCCGCCCGAGTCGCATAAGGTCCGTTCGCTGTTTGCCTGCTGATTGGCATAACATTGCTAGAGTGCTTATCCGGTTAATGGGGCCGGTGAAACCTTACTTGTGCCATCTGAAGAACAGAAACACGTTCCTACCCACTGGTTAAGAGGAAGGTGGCCCGGGGGAGCTTGGTACTCATGATGGGGAGACCGAGATGTCGGCAGGCTCATCATGAGGGCACAACCCGGGAGTCAGGCGGGAGTAAATCGAACTTGGGATGGGACAAGTGGAGGAGGGGGACTGTATGTGGGAAAGCCGTCGTGTGAGTAAGCATATGGGCCCCTGGCATTTTTAGTTATTCCCGGGAATTAGAAATCGATTTGAATCGCTGATGCTCACTAGGTGTGAGAATGGCGAATATCACTGACGGGCAACGTAGTAATAAGTTTAATATGATGTATTACGATCCATGTTTTCGAATGCTACATGCTTGACTAGTATATGCTTTATATTCATGCAAGTTTTTATGGAGTTTTTAACTGCAAATGGCTTAGTCATCATGAAAGGATAGCAGCTGTCAAATCCTGCTACCTTATAATCATAACTTGTCTAAAAGCAATGGCTAAGGACTCACAAGACTAGTAAGCAAGCTTTGCGTCAGCCGTAAACCACATCCATTAAGTCTTACTGAGTAACTAGTACTCAGGGTTTGCCCCCGCCTTTGAATTACAGGTATGGAGTTCCTTTTCTGCGCCTGTGTGGGCGGAGGGGCTTGTTATCATCAGGAGTAAGAAGCGTCTTGAGCTGGCAAATGAAGTGATATCAGTGGGCATGATGTTACTTTACTTCTGCAAGTCTTTTGGTTATCGTGAACTATGATGTTTAAGGATTTCCGCTGTGAGATACTATTTGAACGCTTTTTATACATGAAGTTATGTTGAACTCTATTTTATTCGAATTGGGTTGTAACTTAACTATCCATGTATTATCTCTTCAACTGCCTGTGATGATGTAACTGTTGTGACTCCATCGAGAGTCATATGTGTATGCTGTCGGTTCCTCTGGTTTTGGTGTGAATCGAGAGCCGAAGGCTTCTCGACGGACGAACGGGTTTAATACGGTCTAAGTACACTGGGAACTAATGGTGGCAGGTGTACTTAGCCCGGATTAAATCGGCGGTTCCGCCACACTAGGCAAGACAAGCCGTTGCTATGATCCAAGCATGCCCACTACAGGAAAAAGGTATTTTTTCGTGGGCCAATACTTTTTCGTGGGCCAGACCTAATTTTGTTCGTGGGCCTGCAGACCGACGAAAAATGGTGCGTTTTTCGTGGGCCGTGGCGATGGCTGACGAAAAAAGTGGGGTTTTTTCGTCGGCCGGCCCCCGGCTGACGAAAAATCTGGAGTCCGGTGCGGCTCTGGGCCCACAGGTTTTTTGTCGGCCTTGTGGCCCACGAAAAACAGCCAGTGCACGAGGCCGACGAAAAACATGAGGTTTTTCGTGGGCCCGGGCCGGCCAACGAAAAACAAGGTGTCCTAACTCACGCTCGTGACCCGCACGCCCTCTCTCCCTCGTCCTCAATTCGAAAAGCTCCATTCTCGCTCCCCGCCGGCGCCGCCTCACCCTGCCGGCCGCGCTGCGCCCGATGCCGCCCACCGCCGCCTCACACCCGCCGCCGCCCTTTTCCGCCACCATCTCCGTCACACAGCCGCCGCCTCGCACTCGGCCTGCCGCCTCCCTCCCCCTCCCCCTCGCCCACTGCCACCTCCCCTATCGGTGCCTCTGCCGCCCGCGCGCCGCCGGCCTTCCGCGCGCCCTCCGTACACGCAGCCGGCCTTCCGCGCGCCCGCCGCCTGTCCACGGCGCCGCGCGCCCTCGCCGCTCCGGCGCTTGCAGCCCCCCGCAGCGACAGCTCCGCTGGCGGCCCGTCCTCCCCGCGTCCCCTGCCGGTGCCCCAGCCGCCCGGGCGCCAGCGCCGGCCCCGCCGCCCCTAGGCGCCGTCGGCCCCTTCGCCGTTGGTTGCCTCCCCAGGGTGACTCCGCCGCTTGGGATCCCACGACCCTGACGCCCCTGCCGCCCGCTGGCCGCCGCCGGCCCTGACTGCCCCGGCCGCCTGCTCCTGGGCGACACCGCTGCCCAGAAGCCCGCCGCCCCCAGCTGCCCACCGCCTCGGTGCGCCCGCGCCAACTCTGCCTACAACCCTCGCGCTTGACTGCAACGAAGGTATAAACTTGAAGTCAATTTGACTTGGATAGTGGACTATGCGATTGTTTGGTACATGCATTGTCTAGTGTGATTATGTTATTATATTGATTTTTTAGTCGGCCATGTTCAATACCAACGAACCGTGATTACAGTTAATGATGTGTGGTAGGGTTGTTTTCGGCCGATGATTTTTGTTAGTGTGATTAGGTTATTATATTGATTTTTTCGTCGGCCATGTCCAAAACCGATGAACCTTGATTACAGTTAATGATGTGGTAGGATTGCTATTAGAGAATTAAATAGGCTGATGATTAGATTAGATTAGATTTTATATTAATCAACCTTGGTCACTAATCATTTTATGTGATTCCTAAACTGTCTTCTTACTATTCAATGATTTAATGAGATTCTAAGTTGTCTTCTTACTATTTATGCTGACACATGATTAATGATTATTTTTTAAGCACTTTATTTTTACCGTTATATATATTCTAGAGTATAGGGTTTATGCGCAAACCAGTAGTTAACCCTAGGCATCACCCGTTTCGAAAGCACGCACATCGCATTTATGGTGGTGTTTGGATCTAATGAAGTTGCACAATCTATGGATGCATGGATTGTATAGTTTCATTCGATCCAAACATAGGATTACTTGTGATGTGCGTGGTTCCGGGATTGTCCACATATTTGGACAGCCGGAGAATGGCGGTGGCTGCATGTGATTCGTGTACGTGTCCGATGATCTGAACGAGATTTCGATAGCATAACCCAGTTGTTCTCCGTCGCACCAGGAACAGGTGTGCGTTCGGAGAACAGCGGGGTTATGCTGCCAAAATTTCGTTCGAATCATCGGGCACGTCACGAATCGCATGCGGCCACCTCCATTCTCAGGTGGGTTTAGGGCCTTTCCTAGTAGGGTTCTTTGTTGTCACCTAAGCCACGTGTCGCTACTATATGATGAATTTTGGTTGGTGGTTTAGCCTCGAGAATGGGAGAACAATCGAAACGCTATGTATGACGGATGGCGAAAGAATGGGGCACACTCCAAGGAATGGCAGGCAATCGCAGAGAATTTTCTCAAGCAAGCATTCAAGGTGGCAAAAGGTCCTGTCACGCTATGTCCGTGCCTTGACTGTAAGAATGGGTCGTACAAAACCAGACATGTGATGGAGGAACACCTATGTAGATTTGGGTTTATGCCTGACTATCTTGTATGGCATAAGCATGGAGAGCAAGGCCACCATCGCATCTTAGGGCCGGCTCAGCAAAACCGTGATGGCATGATGATGGATATGCTGAATGACCATGCTATGGGTTTGAGTTTGATCCAGAAGAGGACAATCAGCCACCGCCAGAGGTGCAAGAATTCTACCGATTGCTTGCAGCCGGTGATGAGAAGCTGCATGATCATACCGAGAAGACCGTGCTTGATACGGTGTCGAGGCTTATGGCGATAAAATTGAAGCACAACATTTCAAACAGTTGCTTCAATGACATCACCGAACTAGTGTCTGAGGTTATCCCATCTGATCATAAGCTGCCGAAAAACTTATAATTCGCGAAGAAGATGATGGCAAGTCTTGGGATGAAATATGAAAAGATAGATGTCTGTCCTAGCAACTGCATGCTATTTTGGAGGGAGGATAATAAACTGAGTACATGTAGGCACTGTGGGAACTCTAGGTACATTCAGGTGAAAAATGAGGCGGGGGAGGATGTGGACACAACGGTGCTGGCTAAGCAGTTGCGGTATATGCCCATCATCCCTCGTCTGAAGCGGCTGTTCCTTTCTATGAAAATGGCTAAGAGTATGAGGTGGCACAAAGAACGCAGACATGGCAGCCAGAGTGAGGATGTAATGGTGCATCCGGCAGACGACGATGCATGGAAGGCACTGGACGAGTTCGATCCTGAGTTTGCGAGAGACCCAAGGAGTGTCCGTCTTGGGTTGGCGACGGATGGGTTCACTCCTTTCAGTACTTCTGCGAGCCCATACTCTTGCTGGTCAGTTTTTATCATGCCATACAATCTTCCACCTAAGATAGTGCTTAAAGATGAATTCATATTTCTTGCGCTCGTCATTCCTGGACCTGAACATCCAGGGAAGAATCTCAATGTCTTCTTACGCCCGTTAATAGAAGAACTCAAACAATTGTGGACAGGGGTGAAGGCGTATGATAGTTACGCTAAGAAAGAATTTAACCTGCGTGCCGCATACCTCTGGTCAATACATGATCTACCGGCCTATGGCAATTTCACTAGATGGTCTGTGAATGGCCGTCTACAGTGTCCCATATGTATGGATGACTCAGATGCATACAGGCTAAAGCATGGTGGAAAATACACTTTCTTTGACTGCACTCGAAGGGAGCTTCCTCCAAGGCACATGTTAAGGCAGTCGACTACTGCATTTAGAAAGGGTGTTAAAGTCACAAAGCTACCCTCAAAACGTAAGACTGCAAAGGAGATAATGGCATGGCATAGACGTCTGAAGGTTGATCCGAGCACCAAAAGGTTTCACTGTTACGGTGAGCTCCACAACTGGACTCACATTTCCTTACTTTGGGAGCTGCCTTATGCTGAGGCTTTGATGCTGCCGCACAATATCGATCTCATGCACCAAGAGCGTAATGTCGCGAAAAGCATCGTAAGCATGTGTTTTGATGTGACAAAGAAATCCAAAGACAATATCAAAGCAAGGAAAGACTTAGCATTGCTTTGTGATCTCCCAATCTTGAGGTACGGCTAAATGAGAAAGGAAAGGAGTGTAGACCATGAGCCGAATATTGTCCTAAGCCGGAAGAAAGGAAACAGATATTCGAATGGTTGAAGACCCTAAAATTTCCAGATCGCTATGCAACTAACCTAAAACGGGTGGTAAATGTGAAGACCGAAAAGTTGACCGGACTGAAGAGTCACGATTACCATATCATCATTGAAAGGCTTCTACCTGTAATGTTTCGTGGTTATTTCAAAGGCGACCTGTGGAGGTTGTTTGCCGAGCTCAGTTACTTCTACAGGCACTTATGTGCTAAGACAGTCTCGAAGAGTTTGATGGTGAAGTTTGTGAGGGAAAATCCGGTGCTTGTATGCAAATTGGAAAAAGTGTTTCCTCCTGGTTTCATGAATGTGATGCAGCACCTGTTGATTCACTTGCCCTGGGAAGCATTGGTTGGTGGACCCATTCAATGCAGGTGGATGTATCCTATAGAAAGGCAACTTAAAAAACTTAGGACTACTGTACGCAACAAGGCTAGGGTTGAGGGTTGTATCGCTGAGGTGTTTGCTCTTAAAGAGATGTCACACTTTACCAAAAAGTATTTCAACAAAGTAGACGCTGAAAAACACTCCAATCGGGTTTCTGTTACTGATGTGGAACCACAAAGCGACCTTCGGATTTTCATGGGCCAGGGTACAACCAGTGGACCTTCGACTGTACGCCATGTGGAAGAATCAGAGCTGAACTTGTTCTTGTTGTATATGTTTAGCAACATGAAAGAAATGAACAAATATTTCGAGTATGTCATCCTCTGACTTCATTCTATACTCTTTGATTTATATCTACTGTTATCTCTAAGTATCAAATAATCTCGTCCTCTCTGAACATCAAATAACGCAATGGGCTAACCGACCCACCGCCAAGCAATTAGGGAACCTAATGCGCAATGGGCTACGTGGTGGTCCTAATTTCGTGCAGTGGTTCCGCAAGCATGTAATTAGCATCTCATCATCTCTTCGATCATACGTGACCTTAACTTGCCTCTCTAATAATGATGCTTTCTTACGCATTGTCTTACTGATGGAACCATCCACAAAGACCTAGCCCAGCTGTCTCATGGTTTTGTGAGGGCAAGGAACTACAATCGATATGATGTTTCTGGATTTCGCTTCAGAACAGCAAAATTAGAGAAGAGCCATCCATTTGCAGCCACTGTCAATAGCGGAGTTATGACCACCGCTTATGATGCTAATGAGAATCTAGTTCACTACTACGGTGTCTTACAAAACATCATTAAGTATGAATTTGATGGTCTTAAACCACTAAGTGTGGTGTTCTTTGAATGTGATTGGTTTCATCCACATAATGGCACTCGAGTTGACAACTTTGGCATGGTCGAGGTGAAGCACGGTTCCAAGCTTCAAGGCCAAGACAATGTCGTTCTTGCTCATCAAGCTGAGCAGGTTTACTACCTGCCATATCCTCATCCTAGCTTGCATGCATGGTGGGTGGCATTTAAAGTTAACCCCCAAGTCTTGCCTCCTGGCGACGAAGGGTACAATGAAGACGATAACCATGATGTGTTCCAAGAAGGATCGTTCGAGAAGGAACGTTCTGATGATGATGATGGCAACGATGGATTTCAACAAGACGAAAGGGTTCAAGCCGAAAGGCTTCAAGGCGAAAGGTTTCAAGTCACTGATGGGGACGCTCTAGAGCTGTTACATGAGGAAGATAGGGACTTAATAGAGGAACCCACACGTCAGCAGAAACGGCCCATTACTAGAAAGTCAAAAAGAATTAAGGAGATGGCACGACTCAAAAAACAAGTGAGCATGCAACGAGTCAACGAAGCCGAATCAGATGCTGTTGATTTTGATAAGTATGTATTGTAAGATTTGTTTTCTTGAATTTAAGACTTTCAAATTATACCTGTTGTTTTATCATGTGTTTTCTTGAATTTAAGACTTTCAAATTATACTTACTGTTTCTATCATGTGTTTTCTTGAATTTAAGACTTTCAAATTATACATGTTGTTTCTATCATGTCTTATTCGAAATGTATATTAACCTACCTTTTGAATTTTGCAGATGTTTAGGCACAGGACGAGTAAGGCTGCCTCTAAGGAGGCGGCCTTTAGCAGCAGTCTTTTTCAGGGCACCTCCCAGAGTAGAGAAAGGCAGCTGAAATTTATGGGTTTAATGGATGAGGCAGCTAGGGAGTAGGTGGTTGACACTGATGCGTCTAGGGAGGACGCTGGAGGGGGTGGTGACACCAACTTGGGATGGGGTAGTGAGACTAACTTGGGAGGGGGTGGTGAGACCAACTTGGGAGGGGTTGGTGATGCGGGAGCTGGAGGTCAGACTGACGAGGAAGAAGACGTGGTTGATGCTGATGCTAGGCAGACAGGTTCTTCATCAAGAATTAGGTATCCTTGATATTACTGTTTTGCAAAGTTAAATTTATTTTTATCTTTCAACTGACTTTAATCCGTTTGGCTATATGTAGGTTTCGAAAGTGTAATTCAGTTCGTGCCAGGCCTGTTGAGAGTGAGAAGCTACTGATCAGGCCACTTGGAGAGTGGTGAGTCTCATCAATTGACGTGTTGTAGGTTTATAATGTATACATCTATTGTTGATCCCTTGTATATTTCAACAAATCATCTTTGTAGGTCGTGGGACGACGTCAAATGGGAAGGTACTAAAGGCCCACGCACCAAGATCAACGGTGTATTGGGTGGCCTCTGTAGGACCAAGATGTGCGACTAGAGGGGGGTGAATAGGAGCACTTGAAAAACTCAAACTCAAACCCCCCAAAGTGCGCTCTCACGAAAACACACACACCCGATACCGTCCACTGAACAGATACGTATCGGGGACTAGCGGAGGCTTTCGACTCAACGTCCAAAGAAAGGAACGCAAGCTGAACTAACACACACTAAACAATTGTGCAGAGTTGCATAGCATGGACAAGTTACCAACCCTAGGACACGAACCCGACTCCTAAACAAAAGCACACAACACCTAAACAGAGGCAAGGAGAGCAGACCGGACAAAGGAAACCCAAAGACTGGACAAACGGACGAACAGAAAAAAACAAAATGTCAAGACCGAAAAACCAGACACGGACCGGACAGTCCGCTCAGATTAGGAAGACCTGACCGGACAAAACAGAGAGGAAGAGAAACCCGGACTTCTAACCCAACAGACCGGACAGTCCGAACCCAACCCCTCGGACAAACCCACGGACAAACTAACCTGAGAAACACACACGAGATGGACGAGCCTCGGTTTCTCCGTCACACAGATCGGACAGTCCGCTTGAACAGACCGGACAAACGGACGGATTGTCCGGTCAGTTCTCGTTGCTGGCCTGAGTCTGGAACTGAGAAATCGGCTCACGAACCCACCTAAAAAACGACCAAATCCAAACCAAATCTCAACCCAACTCTACGAAAATTTGCACAGAGGATATTGAATCCATTTCAAAGTAAACCCCCAAAGAATTAACTCAAAATGATCTAGGGACTCACGGGAATTGCAAATCTCGCGGAGATGGTGGAAAAAGACCGAAAAGACGAAAAACGCCAAGAACAACCCTTGGTCGTGATTGAAAGATTCTACCACAAGGCTAGCATGATTTACCACATCCTAGAAAGGCAAGACCCCGACAAAAGAAAGGTCTCATCCTTGGACAACACAAAACGAGCCAAAATCTAAGAAACGGGACCAAAAACGAAACTAGAAAAGGGGGAAAAGATGGAGGGACGAAATTGCTCCTCTAGGACATGGAATTTCTCAACAAGGAACCTTAAATTAATCACGAAATTTAGGTTACAAGAGTTCCCTAGAGCCTACCTCCCTTCATCCTCCCACTAATGACAAGATTAGACTAAACTAGGCACTCATCTCCTAGCTAATCTCCTCTCTTTTCTCTCTTTGGACCTTGGCTGCTAGGGTTAGGGAAATCCTAGGGTTTGTGGCTGCCAAGATGAGCTCCAAGGGAGCCTCTCAAGTCTATTTATACCCTAGGCCCTAAACGACACAATTACACTAAGACCCCTACTCTAAAAATGCCCGGAGGGGGCCAAACCGAAAAGATACAATCGGACGACTACGATGACGGCTTGATCTTCTTCTTCTCCACGCCTCGCTTCGATGTGCGCCACGTAGCCAGTAGTCCGGAAGCTTCCCCCGGTTTTGAAGTCAGAAACCGGGAAACTTTATTCTGCGGGCTTCCTGGGCCAGGTCTTGACCCAATCTTCTATCTTGGCGAGTCGGAGCCCAACCCACCAAGTCATTTGAACTTGGGTGGCGGTTTTGAGCCGAAGCCGCCAAAGCCTCCCTCGTACGCCTTCGCGCCATGCACTCGGGTTGGAGCACCACGGTGGCACCCAGCTTCTCCAGTCCATCGCAGTTGCCTCGCGGTCCATCGGAGAGCTTACACCACTGTCGCCGAACCGCCCCTCCGTGTACCGAGCTTCCATGACCGATTGATGCCGAGACTTGCCTCCGGCCCATTGGAGGGCTTTTGCCTCAGTCCATCGAGGTCTTCATCACCTACCTCCAGTCCATCGGAGGGCTTGAGCTCGTTGACAATCACTCATCACACCAGGAGAGCAATGAGGCCGGTCCATTGGCTCTCAATCTCCCCCTTGATGAGTGCATTGTCAACACCTTCAACCTGTAACCTGAAATAGAACAAAGACGAGAGAAAAGCGTAAAACCGAAAAAGAAAGAAAGAAAAAAAAGTTGCTCAAAATGCCCAACAACCAAATACAAGCAAAGAAACAGGGCACAATGAGACAACAAAAGAAAGCAAAGCATCGGCTCCTTAAGACAGAGGCAAAAGGCTCAACGCACCGATGCAAAGAGCATGCTAAAAGCTCAAACTCCCCCTGAAATGCATCCTCACAAATACAATATGAATGCAAAGCTCTCCCTCAATAAAATCTCTCCTTAGTTCTCCCCCTTGTCCATATTTTTAAATTTCTTCCCCTTGGAGAAGTACACTAATCTCTCCCCAAATTTCTCTCCCTTGTTGACAATGGACACATCAAGGGTTCCGTGAATTCAACTCCCCCTAAAGTAGACCACTCCCCCTCAAAATATGCCATGAAAGGCAAGAAGTGTAACTGAAAGAGTTAAGAAGGGATGTAAAGCTAGTAATCACAAGTTCTAGCATACAGAGCAAGTGAGGGCAAGGAAGCATACAACAAGCTCAAATGAATCTATTCTACACATATCAAGAGTAAGCTTGTTTTTTAGGGTTAATGAAAAGAAAGCATCACCAACATGAATAGCACCTAGCAAGACAGTCATGAACAACAAAATGCTATCAATGCATACAAGGTGTGCTACTCTCAACCAAAGCATATACAACTAGCCATAGGTATTTTAGAGACTTGCAAATTTCAGATTTAGACATTTGAAGTCAAAAGCAAGTTCTTTTTGTGCCAGGGGTTATTTACTTGTCTTTTGCCACTTTTTACCAACCAATGCCAAGCCTAGGTTATATAACCATCAGAAGCTTAAGACAAGGTTTTGGTCATGCACAGCCTAGTCCAAGTTCATGCCAAAGTGCAAAGGCAAGCTGTCTCGAATTAGATCAGTGTGACAAGCAAACCCACCTGGATCTTTCTCAATTCAGCACATAAGACACCACTTGTAAGCATTTTGATTCAGATTTCAATTTAAGCAAGGTGTCATAAAAGCTTAGGCATAATCATAGCAAAGGCATACAACTAGAATATCCAGGTATGAAAACATAGCATAGCATTCAATATTCATACACATGCTAGGTAGCCAAATCAAGTGGTGATCATGGTTTTTGATTTGCAAAGAATAAAATGACTTAGCTCACAATTAGTATTCAACAGACTCAAGAGAGTTTAGCCAACCATGATCAAGCATGCATCTGTACAATCTAGCACAAGCAAGTACTAACTCATCATCTCAAAAGAGCTCTAATGCTAGTGAAGTGAAAATGCATATGATACAATGCAATGCATGATATAATACAATATGCAAAAGAGACAAAGAAAAATAAAAGCAAGATAAAAGCAAAATTTAAACTACAGAAGCTATTCCTTACTAAAAGGAATAGCACTCTATCCCTGACTAAAAGGGATAGCACACTCCAAGCTCACCTCTTAGACGCGTAAAAGTGTCAAACTCTAGGGGCTTGGTAAAGATATCGGCCAACTGGTTTGCTGATACTACATGGATCAAGTCTATATCTCCCTTCTCATAGTGATCTCTCAGAAAGTGAAACCTCACGTCTATGTGTTTGGTTCTAGAGTGCAAAACGGGGTTCTTAGCTACAGAAATAGCAGAAGTAGAGTCAACTAGGAGAGGGATTCTACCAAACCTAAGGCCAAAATCACTAAGGGTGGTTTTCATCCATAAAAGCTGGGAGCAGCAACTAGCAGCAGCAACATATTCTGCTTCAGTGGTGGAAAGAGCTACACTAGCTTGCTTGCGGGAGGACCAAGAGACAAGAGAGGTTCCTAAAAGTTGGCATGTGCCGGAGGTTGACTTGCGATCAATCCGGCAGCCAGCATGGTCAGCATCTGAGAACCTTCTAAGAGAAAGAGAAGAACCCGAGGAATACCAAAGACCAAGCTCAAGAGTGAATTTCAGATACCTGAAAATGCGCTTCACCGCTTGACGGTGAGAAGTCCTAGGAGAAGCCTGGTAGCGCACACAAAGGCAGACTGCGAACTGAATGTCTGGCCTGGTCGCCGTCAGGTACAGAAGTGAGCCGATCATCCCTCGAAATTCCTTCTGGTCCACCGCCTCCCCATCTTCATCAGCATCAAGCGCCGTGTTTGTACTCATAGGAGTTGTCAAGGGTTTAGAGTCACCCATGTTAAACTTCTTGAGTATGTCCCTTGTGTACTTGGCTTGATGGATGAAGGTACCCTCAAGGCGTTGCTTGATCTGCAGCCCGAGGAAGAACTGGAGCTCACCCATAAGACTCATCTCAAATTCTCTGCTCATCTGTTCAGCAAAACTAGACACCAAAGCGTGAGATGAACCACCAAAGATTATGTCATCAACATATATCTGAACTATCAGGGTGTCACCGCCACGACTCAACAAAAACAAGGTCTTGTCTACTGAACCCATCACAAACCCAGACTTGAGCAGGAAACTCTTCAACCTAGCATACCAAGCTCTAGGAGTTTGCTTCAGACCATAAAGGGCTTTCCTCAACTTATACACCCGGTCTGGAAATCTAGCACTCTCAAAGCTAGGAAGTTGTCTTACATATACCTCCTCCTCTATGAACCCGTTCAGGAAAGCAGACTTGACATCCATTTGCTGCAATTTGAACCCTTTAGAGACCGCAAAGGCAAGCAAAATCCTAATGGCTTCCAGACGAGCTACAGGGGCAAAGGTCTCCTCATAATCTATCCCCTCCTTCTAACAGAAACCCTGGGCTACCAATCTCGCTTTGTTCCTCACAACCATCCCATCCTCACCCTGTTTGTTCTTGAAAACCCACTTGGTACCTATAGGGCTACAATTTGGTGGAGGGTCAACTAAATCCCAGACATGGTTTCTCTCAAAGTTCTCCAACTCCTCATGCATGGCGTTCACCCAGTTAGGATCAGATAATGCATGTGACACATTCCGGGGCTCAAAAGAAGCAACATATGCAGCGTGGGAGAAAAAGGCCAGAGAGTTAACCGAAGAGCGTGTGACACGCTGGTGAATATCTCCAATCATCCTGTGTGGAGGGTGATCCCGCTGGACCTGCCAAGATGGTACAATCTCAGAGGTCACCTCCCCTACGTCCTCAATGGGTCCAGCCTCTGCATGAGCTTGCTGTCGGGGGAGTGAGGAGGAAGCCGTGGGCAAGGGTCCTCCTTCATCATCTGAGCTCGTAGCAGAGGGGACAGGAGCTGCAGCCGGTGCAGTGGCTCCTGCATCACCAACATCAACCGCACCTTCCTCATCCTCAAAGATGGGGGTGCCTTCTTCATCATCACCTGAAAGCTCAAAGGCAGGGGTTGTGCAGGGCATAGTTTCAGCAAAAGAAACCTCACAAGTCTCAACAACTTGCTTGGCCTCCAAAATCCATACACGAAAAGCCCTAGAACTAGAAGCATACCCCAAAAAATCCCATCCAAACAACGAGACTCAAACTTGTCCAAATGCCCCGCCTTCTTAAGCACAAAGCACCTGCAGCCAAACGCTCGCAAATGCTTGACGCTGGGCTGCCTACCAAACCGAAGTTCATACGAGGTCTTCCCAAGGAAAGCTCGTAAGAAGATCCGGTTCGCAATGTAACAGGCCGTATTCACTGCCTCAGCCCAAAAGCGCCTCGGAGTCCTATGCTCATCGAGCATCGTCCGTGCCATCTCAACGAGTGTGTGGTTCTTGCGTTCCACAACACCGTTCTGCGGTAGGGTATATGGAGAAGAAAACTGGTGCTCAAGACCTAGGTCACGACAGAAGTTTTCGAAACGAGAGTTTCTAAATTCACCGCCATTGTCACTGCGGATAGCCCTCATGGCCTTATGACTCTCGTTTCTCAGCCTCAGTACCAGATCCTGAACAAAACCAAACGCCTCATCCTTAAACTCCATGAAAAATACTCACGAGAACCACGACAAGTCGTCCACAACGACAAGCACGTACCACTTCCCACTGACCGACGCTACCCGAGCGGGACCTACTGTATCCATATGGAGTAGCTCACCCGGATAGGAGGTCATAACCTGAGACACAGGAGTGTGAGATGCGGCAACCATCTTGCCATGACGACAGGGGTGGCATACTAAGTCCTTCTCAGCTCTCAACTTGGGCAATCCTCAGATTAGGCCCATTGAACTCAACCTGACTAGCAGATCAAAGTTCAAGTGACCAAGCCTCCTATGCCACTTCCAAATATCAGCAGAAGGACTAGCAACCAAACAGCGAGCAGGGCCAGACATAGATGTGAGGTCAACCCTAAAAACCTGACCAAAAGGCAGCAAAGAGCAAACAAGGGCCTCCTCATCATCAAGAACGTAGCACGCACCCTTCTTAAAACGAACCTCAAATCCTTCATCGAGAAGTTGCGAAACAGAAACCAAATTGAACCCAGATTATGAACAAAAGCAACTTCTCTTAGGGAAAGCTTAGCAGAGAGTGAAACAGAACCAACACCCAACACTTTACCTTGACCATTGTCCTCGAATGTGATGTACTCCTTGATGCTCACGGGTTTGAGGCTGGAGAACCACTTGCGGTTCCCTGTCATGTGCCTAGAGCAACCGGAGTCCATGATCCACACGTCCTCTATGCCTCGATCCTGCAAAGTCAAGTAAAGCGACGGTGAGCAAACGGTCCGACACTGGGGTTAGTACTAAAACTGTTGTACCAGTGCCAAGCCATCTGCTCAAAAGTGGGGTAAGCACAATCAAGGAAATCATCACGATCAGGGTAACCATGACCTCCAAAGCGTGAACCCTCGAAAGCTCTCTCAAAGCCTCGGTCACGAGGTCCATAGCCGCGCTGAAAACGACTAGGAGCTCGGCCAATAAAGCGTCTCTCACCATCTGGAGCACGGGTCTAAAGGCCGCCTCCTCTCTCACCACCAGCAAAGCGGTCTCTCATCTCACCGCGGTGGGGAGGATCTTGCCTACCACCCTGGTAGAACTGATCCTGGTTCCCCCAAGCTCTCTCCTGCCTCTCAACCCGCTTCCTCCTGAAGCAAAACTCCTCTAGGTGGCCATTCCGCTGGCAAAACTTACAGTGGTAGACAGGCCTCCTAAGAACTGGGTTAGGCTGGGACGTGAGCTTAGGTGGTGTGGCCTTGGGTGGCTCAGGCTGCTGGACTGGCTTCTTGCCCTTGGGCTTAAGCTCTTCCTCAACAATCTTGTCCAGCTTAGCCTTGGAAGGCTTGGGTGTCCAGTACTGCTTCTTTGGGACAGCCTTGGGTGGCTCATGGTAAACTCCATCAACAGTCTCTCTTGGCTGGGTAGGTGCACTCTTGACCTTAATTGGGGCACTCTTCTCACCTGAAGTACTGCACTCTCCAAACCCAACACCACTCGTCTCACCCTCAGCTCTCTTGGTGCTCTCTATGATCATCTCTATTTGGGGTTGCCTCGCATATACCCAACTAAGCACCTCTCTCAACCTGTTGTTGTCACTCTGCAAAGACAACACCTCCTCCCTCAGATCCTCTAGAACCACAGTCTGGGTAGCACAAGTGTCACAGTCTAGGGAGGGAACCACAGCAGCTTTCTCCAACTTCCTAATTGTGGCATCCCTATCCACCAGCTGCATCCTAAGGGTTAGGCAGTTCTCACAAGTATCAGTAGGTGCTGAAAGCATCTCAAAGTCAGCTCTCAACTGCTCTAACTCACCTCTCAAAGTAGGACAGAACATACACGCACCCAAAAGCGTAGGTCTAGCCCTAAGATCCTCAAGCTCCATGAGCTGCCCCCTCAAACTTCTCCTTCAGAACAGCTAGCTCTCTAGCTAGATAGGGGCAAGACTCACACTCGAGCTCTCCACTCAACGTAGGCTCATCCAGCTTGGACTGGAGTTTCCCTAGCTCAGCTCTAAGGTCATCTATCTCTTCTACCCGCTTGGCATACCTATCTCTCTGGTCACCAAGATCCATCATGAAAGACTCGCAGGTACGGCACTCAAGCTCACTGGGTTGGGGTCTCACACTCCTCGACCTCTCATTCTCCTCTAAGGCCTTAGCAAGTTGGGCTTTCAACTTCTGTAGATTTTTGGCTGCTTCCCCAGCATCTTATCCTGGGCCTTAAGCTCTCAGCTATTCTGCTCTAGCATCTCAAGGATTTCGGCTTGCTCAGGAGTTACCTCATCATCGGAAGAAGAGTTGCTGCCGTCATCCTTGTCCTCCTTGTCCTCAAGCGCCATGGAGCAAACCAAGCTCCTCTTCTCCTTGTTCCTGCGCCTAGACTTGGTGGAGACAAAGCACAAGCCAGCTGGACCTTCTTGATCGTTCCTCTTGTCCTTCCTATATGTGATCTCCTCATCGCTTGAGCTCGACGAGGACGAAGAGGAAGAAGATCCGCTGCTGCAGAACCCGATCTCGGTGAAGAAGGCCTTGTCTCGCTTTGTCCTTCTTATAGCTCTTGAAAGCCTTCCAAAAGTTCTTCTTGCCGAAGGGATGCTTGCCGAAGCCGTGCTTGCTGAAGCGGTGCTTGTGAAAGCTTGGCTTGCCGGAGTGGTACTTGTCGGAGTCACGAGAGTAGCTCTTGCCCTTCTTGTAGTAGTCGTTCTTGTTGGGGCACTCGGCGATGAAGTGGCCGACCTCTCCGCACTCGAAGCATTTGGGCCGCTCGCCCCTCTTCTTGCTCATCCGGTTGTCATAGGCGCGCTGAAAGCGACTAGACACCAGACACAACTCGTCATCCCCAAGTGTCGCTAGCTACTCCTCTGTAACAGACATCAAAGCAGAAAACAAGAAGTTGTGTAATATGGGGTTAGTGACAGACTCACTAGAGGGGGTAGCCAAGGCCAGACTCTTAGAACTTGTACAAGCGAGGGAATCCCTCATCTTGTAATCTACCTCGGTGGCCTTGAGCTTACTATAGAGCGCCTCAACTCCAATCGTATCATACCCTGCCGACTCAATGATTGAGTTCACCTTGATCTCCCATATTTTTCTGTCCAAAGCATACAACAACTTGACAGCCTGCTGATGATCGGTATATGGGAGGGCAGCGGGGGCAGAGTTGACACGCAACTTGTTAATGATCGACTGAAAGCGACCAAACAAGTCGTCTACTGACTCTCCCGGCTTCTGGACGAAATTCTCATATTCGCGTCGGTAAGTCTCCACAAGCCTAGCCTTAATCGTCGCAGTACCCTCATGGTGTGCACTAAGCAGTGACCATATCTCACGCGCAATCTTAAGGTGACTCACTCTCTCATAATCCATGGGACCAAGCCCGGAGAAGAGAAAGTTAACAGCCTTGGCATTCGCCTCATGCTGAGCCACGATATCCTGCGTAGTACGCTCAGCGACTGAAAGCACCACAAAAGTCGTACTCTGAGTAGCATCCCATATGTCCTGACCCTGGCTAACAAGGAACGCCTCCATCCTACCCTTCCAGTAGGGATAGCCATCGGAGCCAAGGACGGGAATTTTTCCAGAGTAAGTCATAGTCGCTACGGTTTCTTCACCGGTTAAGATATGGGAAACCTAACCTGGCTCTAATACCACTTCTAGGACCGAGACGTGCGACTAGAGGGGCGTGAATAGGAGCACTTGAAAAACTCAAACTCAAACCCCCCAAAGTGCGCTCTCACGAAAACACACACACCCGATACCGTCCACTGAACAGATACGTATCGGGGACTAGCGGAGGCTTTCGACTCAACTTCCAAAGAAAGGAACGCAAGCTGAACTAACACACCCTAAACAACCGTGCAGAGTTGCATAGCATGGACAAGTTATCAACCCTAGGACACGAACCCGACTCCTAAACAAAAGCACACAACACCTAAACAGAGGCAAGGAGAGCAGACCGGACAAAGGAAACCCAAAGACCCGGATAAACGGACGGACAGAAAAAAAAACAAAACGTCAAGACCGAAAAACCAGACACGGACCAGACAGTCCGCTCAGATTAGGAAGACCTGACCGGACAAAACAGAGAGGAAGAGAAACCCGGACTTCTAACCCAACAGACCGGACAGTCCGAACCCAACCCCTCGGACATACCCACGGACAAACTAACCTGAGAAACACACACGAGATGGACGAGCCTCGGTTTCTCCGTCACACAGATCGGACAGTCCGCTTGAACAGACCGGACAAACGGACGGATTGTCCAGTCAGTTCTCGCTGCTGGCCCGAGTCTGGAACTGAGAAATCAGCCCACGAACCCACCTAAAAAAACGACCAAATCCAAACCAAATCTCAACCAAACTCTACGAAAATTTGCACAGAGGATCTTGAATCCATTCCAAAGTAAACCCCTAAAGAATCAACTCAAAATGATCTAGGAACTCACGGGAATTGCAAATCTCGCGGAGATGGTGGAAAAAGACCGAAAAGACGAAAAACGCCAAGAACAACCCTTGCTCGTGATTGAAAGATTCTAGCACAAGGCTAGCATGATTTACCACATCCTAGCAAGGCAAGATACTGGCAAAAGAAAGGTCTCATCCTTCGACAACACAAAACGAGCCAAAATCTAAGAAACGGGACCAAAAACGAAACTAGAAAAGGGGGAAAAGATGGAGGGACGAAATTGCTCCTCTAGGACATGGAATTTCTCAACAAGGAACCTTGAATTAATCACGAAATTCAGGTTACAAGAGTTCCCTAGAGCCTACCTCCCTTCATCCTCCCACTAATGACAAGATTAGACTAAACTAGGCACTCATCTCCTAGCTAATCTCCTCTCTTTTCTCTCTTTGGACCTTGGCTGCTAGGGTTAGGAAAATCCTAGGATTTGTGGCTGCCAAGATGAGCTCCAAGGGAGCCTCTCAAGTCTATTTATATCCTAGGCCCTAAACGACACAATTACACTAAGACCCCTACTCTAAAAATGCCCGGAGGGGGCCAAACCAAAAAGATACAATCGGACGACTACGATGACGGCTTGATCTTCTTATTCTCCACGCCTCGCTTGGATGTGCGCCACGTAGCCAGTAGTCCAAAAGCTTCCCCCGGTTTTGAAGTCAGAAACCGGGAAACTTTATTCTGCGGGCTTCCTAGGCCAGGTCTTGACCCAATCTTCTATCTTGGCGAGTCGGAGCCCAACCCACCAAGTCATTTGAACTTGGGTGGCGGTTTTGAGCCGAAGCCGCCAAAGCCTCCCTCGCACACCTTCGTGCCATGCACTCGGGTTGGAGCACCACGGTGGCACCCGGCTTCTCTAGTCCATCGGAGTTGCCTCGCGGTCCATCGGAGGGCTTACACCACCGTCGCCGAACCGCCCCTCCGTGTACCGAACTTTCATGACCGATTGACGCCGAGACTTGCCACCGGTCCATTGGAGGGCTTTTGCCTCAGTCCATCGAGGTCTTCATCATCTACCTCCAATCCATCGGAGGGCTTGAGCTCATTGACAATCACTCATCACACCAGAAGAGCAATAAGGCCGGTCCATTGGCTCTCAGCCTCTGTCGCTACCACTACCTGGTGTTGACGGCACTTAGCACGCCAAACCCTATACTGCAAGCGACAGTATCGGTGTAGCCTTTCCCTTAGGATGAGTATCTAAGGTTTTGTCAATCCATGGAAAACTAGGTTTAAACTACTATTAATCAAGGATTAATCAATTACTAACTAGCTCTAATACATCTAAACAAGCTTAAAAGAGGATTAAAACTACTCTAATTACACTCTAATCTATACTCTAATACAGGTCTAATTACGGTCTAAAAGAGATCTAAACTAGGTATAAAAGAGAATCTAATTACTGACTAATCTATATCTAAACGAAACTAAGGATGATAAACGAAATTCTAATCACAAACTAGATATAAAACTAACTATAGCATAAACTAGATCAAGAACAAGAGATTAATAGATCAAAAGCAAGATTGATGAAGAAGCTACTACGGCTAAAGAATTAGCAAGAGATATGAGACAAACTTCTTATAAACTATGAACTACCTTGAGCATGGATCTAATATGAAACATAGAATAAACATGATCATGAATGTCATAGACTTGCTCGAACCTTTCCCCGGGCTCTACTGTCACTAGAAACCAGGTAATCGACGAACTAGCAAACCCAAACCATCTCTAAGTATGAGTAGATTCAATCAACTAATTAAAGTAAAAAGATCTACTAAAAGACATGTGGATATATCAACTCTAGCTAGATCACATGTAGAGATGAAGCATTGCAAAGATATGGATCATATATCATGTATAAACAAAGAACTAATAGCAAATAGACTATTTCATTGATCGAACTCAAGGTTTATCATAGAAAAATAAGAAGAACAGAGAGTTACTTGAGATACATCATGAACTAGAAGCGCATAGTCGTCGAGACGGACTCGACGAAGAACATATTCGAAGATGAACTCGAGACTCCACGGGAACAGGTGAGGTCGGCCGACCCTAGGGGGGGTAGGTCGGCCGACCCCCTCTGGTCCTGCCTCCTCTCGCCGCCTCCTTTCGCCGAGATCTCCTACTCGCCGAGTTACTTGATCGTCGGCCCTAAACCCTAACTTTGGAGCTCTGGTTTACAATGAATTCGATGGAATTGGATGTCTTTCCCTCTAGGGAGGCCATATATTTATACTCCGGAGAGTTCCCTATACATGGAATCTAATAGGTCGGTTCTAAGAGTCCTAAGACATCTAAAACACCTATTCCTATGTATATACATGTATCTTGAAGAGTCCCAGTCGTCCATGAAGCTTTCTTGGTTGGAGAAGAAGTCCTTGTCCTAATCCTTCCTAAAACCAGCTTTCCATATTCTGCAGCCTTTAGTATTTCGACCATAACTCCCTCATCCGAAGTCCAAATAATGCAAACTTGGACTCTAAATTATAGAGCTCGAAGAGATCTACAATTTTGGTATTCAAACTTTCTTCATTTCATGTCGTTAAGGTCGCCGAATTAGGCCCGCAAGGTGCTGCTGTCTTGGAATCCGAGAATATCTCGAGATTTAATTGGGTCTTGGATTAGACTCTTGATAAACCTTCCTTGTCTTCATATTCTTCTTCCTCAAGCAAGGCTTAGCCTCCGGAACCTTCTCTATAATGCGCTTGGGCCTTATTTTGGATTTCAATTGTCCTTATTTTATTAATCATCGCACCTCCCTGGACTTGTAATTTTGATCCATCAACGAGTAACCTTCTCAATTATTGTAATTATTCTCCAATTATTTGCTGTTTTTCTGCAATATTTAATAATGTCCAAAAACAAAGAGCATTCTCAAAAACGGGGTTATTTGTTAGCAAAATAATACTAAATCATAAGATTATCTTCTGAAAAGAAATAAAATCATGTAAAAATAGAGCATAAATTTAGTACATAACACGCGTCAACAATATCCCCACACTTAGATCTTACTAGTCCTCGAGCAAAAAGATCGATCAAAAACTCAACTAAATTTTAAACAAGAAACTTAATTAAATATAAACTCAACTAAATTTAAGCTAGTATAAACTCAACTAAATTTAAGCTAGTTTTAAAATAATCTCTTCTTAAATTAAACAAGTTCAGAATTCAATTCAATCTCAACATGTGCATTTTAATCAACTTTCATGCATAGAGATCCACACAGAAGTTTTCGAAATCAAATGAATCATAGCAAAACCAAAACTTCCTTCAGATTTAAAATGGAGGGGTTTTTGTATGAAAAACAATCTCTATAGATCAAGAAATTACATTGGTTCTTCTTTGTCAAGCTCACATGTAGTCACTCATATTTTGTGGCTATCCTATATAAAAATCTAGCAAAGTTAAATCAACTTATTGTTCAGCTAAGATGTTTTCTTAAAGATCATCTAATCACCTTGAATTAACTTGGTCATCGGAAATAAGAAAATAAATATATGCATAAATAGAGAGAAAAAAAAAAGAAAATATAGATAGTGGACATGTGCAATATTGAATAAATGAAGTGGGATAATTCCCAAAAATTGCACATGGTTGGAAAAGTGAAAGCTTTTGCTCATTACACTAGTAAACACTAAGCCTCTCTTTCTCTTTTTCAAAATTTTCCTAATTCTACTTTCTTTCCTTTTTTTTTTCTCCCCTTTCTCCTTTTCCTAATTCTACTTATCTCTCTTTTCTTTATTTAATTCTACCACTGGTCCTTTTTTTCTCCCCCTTTTTTTTTACATGGACGCCACCTCTCTTGTTTTTCTTTTTTTCTTTTTTATTTTTCGCCCCTTTTGTCTCACTCTTTTTTTTTAACTCTATTTCTTTTTACTCTACTGATTTGCTAGATCAAGATAACTATAGAACTTTCTCTTGTGATTAGCAAATGAGCAAAAACTTCACTATACAGGCAATGAGTGTCGAAAGATCAAAGAGTTTAAGGATTTAGAATTCAGCAAATGCTAGTGCTCCAGTGTAGAACAACTAGCACTGAATATATATGTGGAGGCTAGCAATCAAGAGATAAAGATAGATGACCAAATTTTTTAAGTGATCAAATTTTCTAAAGAAATCAAACTTAACCAAACTCATTTGAGATAACTAGCATATAAATTGTGTTTTCAACTAGCTCTAATAGGATTTATCCTCTCTCTTGACAAAGGGATGGAACAATTGATCATAAGAGTTTTTTTTAAGTAAATAAATAAATCATCCTCAAAATCTCTTCCTAAAAAAGCTTAGCAAAGCTACAAATCATTATCTCTCTAATCAAATCATGGGTTATGCACTACTAATCAATCCTTTAAGCACCACAATAACCATATTATGATTCTGAACAAGATTAATTCTTAAAGTAATCATGAAGAACAAACTTAAATTAAGTGAGAAATTTTATTTTTAATATAAACTAAGATTCACATAAAAACAAATTTTATTTTATAAATAAAGCAAAAACACATTTGATGATACACCTCCCCACACTTAAACAATGCAATATTCATTGTTATTCACTCAAAGTATAAGATATAATCATCAAATATATAAATGAAAGCATAATAGTAGGTAAAGTATGAATGCAGAGAAGAGGATTTAAGAAAATGTTACCGTCCTTTGGATGAAGTGTAATCGAATCTCTCTTATCATGGATGAATGAAAATTAGATGGTTTTCTAGGCTTTTTATTGGTTGCTTACTAATGTACAAGCAATCTCATCTTCACACTCTTCACTTGTTCATCATCCATCAATCTTCAATCTTTCCACTTGTGGCTTCACCAAATATAGATAGTGTTGATGTAGCTGACTTGATGCCTTCTCCATATTACTTCTCTTGATGACATCTTCAGGTTTCAGATTTGAGCTTTAGATATGTTGACAATTCTTAATCCTTCAATCTTTGGGCACCATGGTGGCATATGTGTTGATTCTTGAAACACTTCCTCTCAATGTTCTACTTCATCTTCATCACAAAAAGGTTCTTCCAATCTTTTATAAATTCTCTTTATACCTGCAAAACAAATTGAGCGCACAAATCTACTCCCGTGGTGATAATCGGAAAGTAGATAGAATCTACATTCATCTAACACATCTAATAATTCCTAATTTGTGGCTTAATTACTCTAGTCAAAATAAGGATTAGTAAAACCTATATGAATATATGAATGTGCAAATGTAAATGAATGCATTGGATAAGCATATAAACATAGACAATGATTAAATCAAGTTCTAAACACCACGTCTACAATATGATTGCTAAGTCTCTCTATAGCCATTTAAGATTTAACTAACCAAGATTAAAACACCACGTTTTATCATGATTATTAACTAATAACAGCACAAGAAAAACCAAGCGCATTTCAAAGCTTATAAACTAATCAACAAAATATAAATATGGATAACTAGCAAGATTCACTTCATCGTGATGATCAACAATCTAGTCTAAGAACCATGCTTACACAAAATTGCTAAGAAAAAAAATATTGATCAAGCATTTAACAAAAACATGAAAGCACATATCATGAAGTTAAATAAACAACCAAGCTCATTAAAAATATAAACATGCAACTTTAATCTAAAATGCAACAAGGTGATAAATGCAAAATGCAATTTAAATGAAACATAAGATATGATATAAATGCAATCTAAACCAAATTTTTCTAGATAATTAGCCACAAATTAGTTATCAAAGTAAGATGTTTAAGCTTTCTAATTATCACATAAAATTAAAATTAAAACTAACTAAAAACGGGTTGCCTCCCGAAAAGCGCTTAAATTAAAGTCTAGAGCTAGACTAAATAATATCACAAGTTTAAGAATATAAACGGGATTTACAAAACTTGCGATAAACATAAGCATCCATAACCACAATTATGATTAAATTACAGAAGCAAAACAAATTATGGTTAACTAGAGTATGGATAATATATTTAGCATTAAATTTTTTCTCTAACTCAGGTTTATTAGGCATAAAATAATTAAAGTTAAAACTTATAGCCACATTGTTATTTTCAGAAAAATCTAACTTATAAGCATAATTATTATCATAATAAGGCTTAATAACAAGATTTGACTTATTCAAATTGAAAGATTCATCAAAACAAATAGAATTTTGAGAAACATTTGTGTACCTTGGATTCGAATTTTCGAATAGCTCACCCGCCGGCGTCTCAATTGAAATTTCAACCTCATCATCTTGAAATGATTCCTTATTGCTTTGATGATCTTCAATTTCACCACTGAGTTGTCCTTCTAAATATTCAGTCTTGAGCATGGTTGATGTTGAATCAGTCTCTTCATTTTCAAGCTTTGTCACATACTGATTCTGTGGAGTGAAATCTTGAGAAGCAACAGTGTTAACAACTGAGGAAGTAGCTGAGTATCTGGAGTCTTACTGGAGTGAGCTATTACAAGTTGAGTGACTCCAATCTGATTGATAGCTTATCTCCCACTCATCATCACTCCAATCTATATTAAATCCCATTGTTTGTCTCTCAAAATACATGCCATATAACATTTCTTCAGTTGTGTTGGTTGTCACCGAGTGAGGATAGCTTTGCTCATTGACTTCAAAATTCTGCAGCATCTCCCCTGTACTTTGGTCTTCACTAATTTTCCTTAGTGGAATTCCTGGTGGAAACAGCTCCTCTTCCTCCACTAAGTCTTCTGGTGAAAGTGGTCCTACACACTTGAGTGTATCTCTAAACTCCACTGGCATTCAGCTCATAAACTCTGTCAAAGCCTTTGCACTGGTAAGACTTCTATAATATGTACTCTTGTTCTCCTCTTGAAGCGCAAAACTCCCGTACTCCTCCTCAAATGCATAAGGCACTGGAGTCTTTTTGACCAGTGGTTGGTCTTCAAATATGGAAGGGGTAGGCGCCATGAGCTCCTTCTACGGCTTCTTCACTGCACTGTCTTTCCTATCTCTTTCAGTCTTGGAGTTTAAGCAGGCATCTGACAGAATCTTGATAGCTTCACTCCACTTCCTGCTCATGAGTGATCCTCCAACGCAAGTGTTTAGTCGCTCTAAGTCCTTAGTCTTCAGACTATAGTAGACAATTGACATGAACATGTCTGGTGTAAATCCGAGTGGCGGTCCTTGTGTCCTCATTTCCTCAAGTCTATCCCAAGCTTCATCGATATCTTCATCCTCTCTCTGTCCAAAGTTCCAAATTTCCTTTCTCAACTTATGTACTCTAAGTGGAGAAAAGAACCTTGTGAGAAACTTCTGCTCGAGAGTCTCCCAATCTCCTTCAGCTTCTACTGAGGCAGCTTGGTACCACTTGTTGTCTTTATCCACAAGGGTAAATGGAAAGATGTTCCACAACACCCACTCCACTGGGACTCCGTCTTGATAGAAGGTGCGGTACACTTGCTTCAGCTTCTCCAGATGCTTGTATGGATTTTCATCATCTTTTCCACTCAACTGATTTTCAGCAGCAATTCGGATGATTCCTGACTTCAGCTCATAGGATCCTGATTCTGGCTTCTTGTTTGATCTTTGAAACTTCAAATTCGCAGGTTTCAGAGTTAAGTACTCTCCAAGTGGTAAATCTTCGCGCATTGAAATCATACCTGACACAAACACAAAACAAAACACAAAACGAAAGATCTAAATTAAGAACGAACACGATAACGAACGAAGAACGCAAAAACTAAATTAGAAAACAAGAATGTAATTAGATAACTCTAAAGTAATTAGAACTAAAATTAGAAAACACTAAACAATTAAAAACTAAAATTAAACACAAACTAGCGAATTAGAACACGTTAACTAATTTAGAACACAACTAGAAAACTATTAGCAAACAATTAGAACAAGACTATCACACGATTAAAACTAAACTAGCACAGAATTAGAACTAGATAAACACACAATTAGCAATCATGAACTAACTATCAGAACTAGTAGTAAAAGGATAATACAAGTTTAATAATATATTAAACGATAGTTTTTCCCGGCAACGGCGCCAGAAAAGTTTGTTGACGGCACTTAGCACGCCAAACCTTATACTGCAAGCGACAGTATCGGTGTAGCCTTTCCCTTAGAATGAGTATCTAAGGTTTTGTCAATACATGGAAAACTAGGTTTAAACTACTATTAATCAAGGATTAATCAATTACTAACTAGCTCTAATAGATCTAAACAAGCTTAAAAGAGGATTAAAACTACTCTAATTACACTCTAATCTATACTCTAATACAGGTCTAATTACGGTCTAAAAGAGATCTAAACTAGGTATAAAAGAGAATCTAATTACTGACTAATCTATATCTAAACGAAACTAAGGATGATAAACGAAATTCTAATCACAAACTAGATATAAAACTAACTATAGCATAAACTAGATCAAAAACAAGAGATTAATAGATCAAAAGCAAGATTGATTAAGAAGCTACTACGGCTAAAGAATTAGCAAAAGATATGAGACAAACTTCTTATAAACTATGAACTACCTTGAGCATGGATCTAACACGAAACATAGAATAAACATGATCATGAATGTCATAGACTTGCTCGAACCTTTCCTCGGGCTCTACTGTCACTAGAAACCAGGTAATCGACGAACTAGCAAACCCAAACCATCTCTAAGTATGAGTAGATTCAATCAACTAATTAAAATAAAAAGATCTACTAAAAGACATGTGGATATATCAACTCTAGCTAGATCACATGTAGAGATGAAGCATTGCAAAGATATGGATCATATATCATGTATAAACAAAGAACTAATAGCAAATAGACTATTTCATTGATCGAACTCAAGGTTTATCATAGAAAAATAAGAAGAACAGAGAGTTACTCGAGATACATCATGAACTAAAAGCGCATAGTCGTCGAGACGGACTCGACGAAGAACATATTCGAAGATGAACTCGAGACTCCACGGGAACAGGTGAGGTCAGCCGACCCTAGAGGGTAGGTCGGCCGACCCCCTCTGGTCCTGCCTCCTCTCGCCGCCTCCTTTCGCTGAGATCTCCTACTCACCGAGTTACTTGATCGTCGGCCCTAAACCCTAACTTTGGAGCTCTGGTTTACAATGAATTCGATGGAATTGGATGTCTCTCCCTCTAGGGAGGCCATATATTTATACTCCAGAGAGTCCCCTATACATGGAATCTAATAGGTCGGTTCTAAGAGTCCTAAGACATCTAAAACACCTATTCCTATGTATATACATGTATCTTGAAGAGTCCCGGTCGTCCATGAAGCTATCTTGGTTGGAGAAGAAGTCCTTGTCCTAATCCTTCCTGAAACCAGCTTTCCATATTCTGCAGCCTTTAGTATTTCAACCATAACTCCCTCATCCGAAGTCGAAATAATGCAAACTTGGACTCTAAATTGTAGAGCTCGAAGAGATCTACAACTTTGGTATTCAAACTTTCTTCATTTCATGTCGTTAAAGTCGCCGAATTGGGCCCGCAAGGTGCTGCTATCTTGGAATCCGAAAATATCTCGAGATTTAATTGGGGCTTGGATTAGACTCTTGATAAACCTTTCTTGTCTTCATAATCTTCTTCCTCAAGCAAGCCTTAGCCTCCGGAACCTTCTCCATAATGGGCTTAGGCCTTTTTTTGGGTTTTAATTGTCCTTCTTTTATTAATCGTCGCACCTCCCTGTACTTGTAGCTTTGATCCATCAACGAGTAACCTTCTCAATTATTGCAATTATTCTCCAATTATTTTCTATTTTCCTGTAATATTTAATAATGTCCAAAAACAAAGAGCATTGTCGAAAACGGGGTTATTTGTTAGCAAAATAATACTAAATCATAAGATTATCTTCTGAAAAGGAATAAAATCATGTAAAAATAGAGCATAAATTTAGTACATAACACGCGTCAACACCTGGCATGGTAGTAGTGAACGGTGAGCGTCAGGCGGCTATTCGCTGGGCACATTGGGGCCTTAAGAGGGAGGTTGTGGAAGATGGTGTGGAGAGTAGGAGTCTACAGGGCGTTGTGTGGGACGATTTTTGGGTGAGTTGTCGTACATTGTGATTTTGATTGGAACGTGTGCATAATAATTCATCTGAGTTTGTTTTGTTTCATATGCAGACCCGGTACTACACGGATGTGGATCAAGACGATCGTGAAGCTACGAAGGCGCTGAAGAGGCACTTTAGCAAAGCTGCCGAGAAGGTCATTTAGGATTCAGTTTACAATGCAAGGATCGCGGCTGTCTGCTACTACTATAAGTCAGTGAAAGGAGAGAATATGACCAAGAAGAAAGGAGCCAATACGATATACCTTAAGGAAGAAGAGTACCTCAAGACCGAGGTTGATTGTCTTGTGAAGGACATAAAAGCTTGGAGGTGGTTGGCCAAGCTGTGGTCTTCACCTGAGTGGATTGAAAAGTCAGAGGGCAAGCGAAGCAACAGAGGGCAGGATCCGGGGCACAAGTACGGAGCAGATGGACACTTTGGGCTTCAGCGACGCATGGTAAGCATATGGCTCAATGCATGGTTGCCATAAGCATATATTCTTTGAGGTCATATATGTAAAATGCTTGTCATACGTGTTTGCAGGAGGCTGAGAGTGGAACTAGCAAAGCTTCCTCAATGTATTCATTCGAGGCCACCGAGGTCCTGATCCGAACAACACCGATGTTTTGTGCTCCCGGGCGGCCAAGGACAAACTGGTAAGCAATATTACTTGTTATACAAAGTTTGGTTTTGGCAATATTACTTGGTGTGCTCATTGTTGGTTTGTAAGATCGGTATGGGCAAGAAATGGTGAAGCGTCACGGCGAGGGTGTCTAGTGGATCCAGCAGCCTATAGATGTAGATGCTTTGTATCACAGCGGTGAGGGTAGAAGACATGGCAGGTTTGCTCCCTTGGATTAGTCCCGTTGCTTGTTTGATGCGCCTTTGAGATCCTAGTAACATGTCATATGTGAAATCGTTATTTGTAGGTACGCCTTTGGCACAGGGGTTGTTGACTAGAACCGTTTTGTGTCCCATGTGGGATCGTCGAGTATGTCTACAGCGACTTCTCGACGGTCCAGGGTTGAAGATGCACAAGAGGAGGCTCGCGAAGCTCGAGAGGAGGCTCGCCAGGCGCGAGAGGAGGCTCGCCAAACCCACGAGCAGAGCCAACAAGCCTTGGCGTACATGTCTTCATTTATGCAGGTAAATACATTGGACTATTGTTGTTGTTTCTATTTGATACCGTTTTGTGAATTTAACGTCACTTAATACATTACAGCAACTGACGGCTTCTCTCGGTCCTGAGGTAAACTTGGCACAGTTCTGCCCTCCTGTTTTCACTTCACAGACTGTCCAACAGGTAAATATGCTTAGTCTATTCGTTACATTTCTCGACAAGCTCAATTCGAATCATATGTTAACTTGATCTCAACATTAGCTACCTCAGGCGTGGACGCAACCTCAGGGCCCGCAGGGATCTGGAGGGTGGCCATTGTGGCCGGCAACACAGGGCTCGCAGATGGCACCGCAGGGCTCGCAGATGCCACCACAGGGTTTTCAGCCACCTATGGGGTGGATGCAACAGGGTCCTTATTGAGTACCAGGTCCGAGTCCCAACAATGGCCCTTGGATTCGGCCACTTCCGACTACGCAGGTACGAGCACTACATCGAGCTAAGTAACTTAAGTAACGATATTGGACTCTATATTTGGATATCTGGTCTTGAATCGAGTCGGTCCACCGTATTGATGTAGATAACATGTTCCATATATTTGTAATATACACTTGTGGTTTAGCTCAGCTTGAAGTATATTTTAACTTATGACTTGACCTTTTAACATGAATGACACTTTACAATTATGACTTGTGATATAGCCACTTAAACTCACTACTGATAAACTTCTGGCCACATCTGACTCGTTCATTTTGCAGGTATCAGGCTCACGTCCCGGCAGTGTGACTCCTGATGCAGAGGTCGACCCCATCGAGTACCTGCGCAATTCAGTCGTCGAAGGATCTGAAAGTGGCCACAACTCCAACAATCCACAATCGTAAGCTAGGGATTGTGTTGGTCATGTATGTTTGAGACTTTGAGAAGTGGACACATTTGGATGTGTTGGTCATGTATGTTGGACTCGACTCTCTATTTGTGATGGACTGGATTATATGTTTGTGATGAACTATGTTGAACTTTGTGTGTTTGCTCATGTGATGGATGGATTTCTGTTTCTATGTGTTGTATACTGTGATTTTTGAATGGAAGCTATGTGCTGTATATTGTATACTGTGATTCTTGTTGATGAAAAGGGAAAAGGGTTCTGTTTTTTTTTGGGGGGGGCGCAGCTTTTTCGTGGGCCAGTGGCGGGCCGACGAAAAAGCTGGCTCCTGGCGTGTTTTTTCGTGGGCCACTGCTGGGCCGACGAAAAAGCAGGTTTTTCATCGGCCGCCAGCTGGCTAACGAAAAAGCTTTTTCGTCGGTCCCATCCCTGGCCGACGAAAACCTCGGTCCACGAAAAAGTCAATTTTCCGTGGGTGCCGATGAAAAAAGTCACATTTTTTTGTGGAATTTTTTTTCGTCGGCCGGTCTTTTTCGTGGGCTTCTGCTGTTTAGGCCCAGGAAAAAAATCTTCTTCCTGTAGTGGCCCTAAGTTTTGGTGGATGGATTCTTCATACGATCCCTGCGCCTACCCTTGCAAATGCTATGGAGCCCCCCTAAGCCTTTCCTACATCTTTTGAGGAAGAAGAAGAAAGGGCAGAAAATGAGAGGGGAAGAAGAAAGAAGAGGAGAAAATGGAGGAAGAGAAAGAATGAGAGCCCCCTACATTTTCATGCTGCCTCCGCCACTGCGGCAGCGGTTTTGAACGGAAGACCGATGTGGGTGACGGGGTGTACCATGTGCATGCATGATTTAAAGAGGTGTTTGGTTTCTCCACTGTCTTATTATCTAAAGATGAATCTGGATATTGATATATCTCTACTCCTTTAAAGCACGAGTGGTTCGTGCGTCCTATCCCGAGCGCGCAGCGCTAGGAGCGCAACTTCGCTAACAGCCGTGGGCCATCGTCTTCTAATGGGCCTCCAGCAGTCCAGCTCCTCAGTCCTCGCCGTGCCGTTTTCTCCTCTCCACGTCTCAATCTCCCCCGCACTCGCCCCTCCAACTCCAACTGCCTGCCGCACGAACCTCGCCCCTCGCCTATCACTCGTTTCTCTCCTTCTCTCCCAGATCCGGCGACCCTCCGCCCCCACCAGACCTGCTGCGCCTCCGAGCCACCAGGGGAGCAAGCTGCGCCCGTAGCTGGCCTGGGCGTGGGCGGCGACGCGGTGAGCCACGCGAGGCAGAGTAGGGCGGCGCGGGCGGCGACATGGCAGATGGCACACAGTTCGCAGGTGCGCCACGCGAAAAAGCATGGCCACATGCATATGTGCACACATGCAATATCTCCAGCCATCCATTAGTATCACATGCATCACATCTAACCGTTGATTTCACACCTACTCCTGATTCTCTCACCTATCTTATGAGATCTCACCGTTGGACCTAAAAATGGATGGCTGAGATACTACATGTGTGCACAGATAGATGTGGAAAATCCATGTTCGTGCGCCACGCCCTTTCCTGTTCTTTCTACATCGAGAGCGCAGACACTGGAGAGCGGAGAAGAAGGGCTCCAGCTTCGACTCCGCACGCGAGACACGATCCCCGGAATCACGCGTGTGTGGTTGGCCGTGTCTGACCCATCCTCTTCAGGTGGCAGCAGCGACAGCACCCCCAAGCCGAAGACGAAGGCCGCCGCCAACGACGACGACGCGAGCGCTCCCGTGACGGCGATGCGGCTCCCGAGCCCCGACGTTCTACATGGCGTCGTACAATCTGAAAGGCGCGGCGTGGACGCCGGGCTGCCAGGACCGACAACTGGCCGCGTCCCTCGCTCAAGCTCCTGTGCGCAGACCACCCGGACCACCGCTTCTTCGCCGCCTGATGCGCGCCCTGGAGGTGGTGTGGAAGATGGTGGCCAGCTGTGTTCAGTCACATGTACTCTTCTTCTTGCCCATGCAACTTGCAACCAGGAACGCATACAGCTTCCTTTTGATCTCTACTCTCTAGCTAGCTCTTTGACAGGTCTTTTGAAGTACCAATAGTTTACAAGTCTGAGGTAGTTAGCGTCCATTGGGAGGACAGGCATCACAAAAAATTTGTGGCAGTACGCACGTTTTATCCTGTCGTCGTTTCAGTGTTTGTGTATCCTCCGAGTTTTCAGAAAAATGGTGTATAAATATCACAAAACGTACGTATATATATATAGAGGTGTAGAGCAACACCTATATTTGTAAATGGATTCTTTTATGCCTTATGCCCATTCATCCATTCCGTAGGATCCTGGATACTAATAATAATAGTATATAATGTATAATGGTGATAGTATGCAATGTGTAATGGTATGTTCCGTCGCAACGCACGAGTACTCCGCTAGTCCTCGGATAATGGGTGAATCAAACGCTCAATAGCTAGCTGCTTGTCCAGTTGGGCCGGCACTCCGGCAGGCTACCTGCACACGCCCCCATACCCGCCGTTTGCGCTGGCCCGACGAGCCCACAGCTTTACTACTGCCTTTCGGAAATCAGAACATTACACACTTTCCATTTTCCATTATCATTTGATATCAGCAAGTGATGATGGAAGATGCAGGGTAAGGTAATCAGTCGTATGCATGGCATGCCACACGATTTTAGAACAATTTTTGTACCAGCGGGTTGTTTACAATAAATGTAACGGGATAGAATCCAATACGATTTTGTCTATTATTTGCTTTTCTTCAACATATGGAATGTACTATTAAAACATGTCTATACATACTCCTTCAACATTTTTGATATGTTGGTTTCACATTTCCACTCAAAATAGTGTGCGGTCATAATCTCTATCTAATATTAAAGCAAATAAGGTTTTTTGGTCCAATGGTCCGTCTTGACAGGCGGAGACCACCTGTCAGCCTCCCAACTGTCCCTCTGCGTCGGCTGTTCTGGTCCGTCACCCCGCCGAATCCGAGTAAGTCTACCAGTCCCCTTACCCCTGCACGTATATGGGCCAATTGTGGCCTTGTGGGCCTTTGCCACACGGCCATGGCAACATGAATCAACCAACAACTAGACCCATTAAAAAAACAACAACCGCACAAATCGAGAAAGAGACGACACAAATCAGCTGTAATATTATAATTCCAAATCGCCTAGGGAACTTTAGATACACCTATTCATAGCTAAGCATCGCCATGGCTATCATGGACAAAACAAGAGGCCAGAGATGATGTTCAGAGACAGAAAGCGGAACCTTAAACGCAGCTCGGTACAACCAGTGGGCATCGGACAACCACACGGAGGAGGCCGGTTGCGGATGCGCGTGGGAGGAGGCAGCCAGCCGGAGAGGCCCGTGGCCCGTGGGCGTGTGTGGGCAAGCGATGGCGCAGCTCCAAATCGATGAAGGAGCCATGGAGATTTGCTCGGTGAGGGGGGAGGCTGCGGAGGGATCAGCCGACGTTGCCGTGGGCCGACGGCTCCCGCTCTCCCGCCAGGCGCCGGTAGGTTGGTGGGCGCTCACCAAGAAAGGACTACAGAAGAAGAGAGAGACTAGCAAAAGAAGTTGGCCTATCTGCTTGCCGCGTGTGGTGTCATTCATCTTATTCAAAAAATAATTTCAACATATCAAAATACAACTCATACTCAAAATATTATTATTTTTAGTATAAAACAAATCATAGGAAATTACTTCTAATTATTTGAATAAGGCGGATGATCAAAGTTTTTAAAAATAGTCAACCGCATTATACGTTTGTGAACAGAAGGAATATATTTTAGAGACAATGTCGTTGTCTAGCTACAAATGTTTTGGACTAGAGATAAGTGTTTATCTTCCAATCTTGCTTTAACTACGAACGGATCTGAAGCCGGCTGAGGGACGATGGCACGACCGACGCCGGCGCGGCCGCCGCGAGGCCGGAGGAGCAGTGGAGATGCGCGGAGGAGCAGTGGAGATGCGGTTCGCGGTGCGTCGCTGCTGGCAGTGCGGAGAGAAGAGAGGGAGAGAGCGGCTCCCCGAGTGGGGAGAGTGGTAGGGTTAGGATCGGCTAGGCTGATTTCCAGAGCTGGGCTAATTTTATCTAAGCCCGGAACCTGAACTTTGATCCCAAAATAAAATAGAAGTAACTTTTTCTTTTTCTATCACTCGATAACTATTTTGCCATATTAATAAATACGCTAATGTGTTATATCATTTGACAAAAAAACTAAAATTATAGGTAAATTTTTCTTTATCTATCTCGTCATAATTATTTTTCCATATTAACAAATATGCTAATATGTTATATCATTTGACAAAATAAAACTAAAATTACAACTTCAATAGAAATATACTAACCTAAATTTTTGAAATATCCCAATTAAGAAAAGGAAAACAACAATGAAAGCAACTAAATACCTTATGCTAATATGTTATATCATTTGACAAAATAAAACTAAAATTACAACTTCAATGGAAATATACTAACCTAAATTTTTGAAATATCCCAATTAAGAAATGGAAAACAACAATGAAAGAAACTAAATACCCATTTAAATTGTATGAATTGCAAATAAACAGTGTAGATATTTCAAAGACATATCCTTTAAAACAGCTAAAATAAACCAATAAGAAACACAAAATATACTCATAACATCAAACCCGGTGCAACGCATGGGCATTTTTGCTAGTATATAAAAATCAAATACGTACCATGGGGAAATAGCCATCTCAAAAGAAAAAAAAAACAAGGGAAAAATAGTCCGTCCATATTATTGTAGCCTATTTATTTTTTGGTGGGCCACAACAATGGACTCTTGGGCTATATGCACCCAAATCTCCTCTCTGATTGGGCCGTCACTCTTTTTTTCTCACCGTCGGATCCTAGGCATGGCTTCCCTTCGATCGTCGGTTTGGCAGGCCTGAAGCCCCTCCCTACGCCTGGGTCGAATCATCACAAACCTTTCGCCGGACCCAGCCTTGCCGTTCGTGGCCACTGGTACGGCCGCACCTCCCTCTGCCTGGCGCTTCGCCTTTTAGCTTAGGTCTACCATCGTGCTTCGCCCGCGCGCGGCCTGGCTGGCTCGGCGGCTCCGCTCCTCCACTGAGGCGCCGCCCGCATGCAATCTGCGGCGCCCCCTCCTTAGACCATGGTCACCAGGGCATTCGTACTGTCTACGGTGTGTAAACAGTGTTTTTCCACTCTACATACAGCGTGCAAGCAGTGTTTTTCACATCCATATCCACTGTCTGGTGATCCTAGGCTTGCCGCTACGGCGACCCTCCTTCGGTCGTGGGCAGTGGGCACGGATCCGAGCACGGCCCCTCCCCCCGCGGTGCGGGCAACTGCGCCCGCTGCTCATGTCGAGCTGCCGTGCCTTGCTGGCCGCGTCACTGCCGGCCGGGCTCAGCTGCCTCACCGGCGCCTTCTACAGTTCTACTGTTGCTGTGCGACTGTGCGAGCTCACGATCTGCTCGACAAAATGTAAGATGTACCGCGTCACCACGAACCACCTGCACTTCTTGACCGCCTCACGGCTCGACCAGAGGCATGGTAGCGTGCAGTGTGCAAGTGCAGGGCGAGTAGCGGCGGCGTGCAGAGTTCAAGCAAGGAAGGGCGCAATAACCCTTTGGTGCAGTATATGGGCGAGCGGCAGCGCAAGGAGTGCAAGCAAAGCAAGCCCATCGCAGCGAACGGGCTCATGAAGCGCCTCAAGCGCACCACACGTCCACACCACCAATTGCCGAGACAACAAATGTCGGGGGAGCAAGGCTCTCGCTCGCGTGCATGGTGTTCGGCGACGGCAACTAGCATATCCAGTGCAAAACGAAAAGCAAGGTACTGGATGAACAACAGCCAGTGCTCTTATCCGTTGCCCCATTTGTTTTGAACCCAAAATGATAGCCCGGTCAATTGCTTTTATCAGAATACTCAACTGAAAGATATATGCTTGTGTGTTGATGAAGTGCACACAAGCATAAGTCTTAATTAGTTAGCGAATTTGTTCCCAAAAAACATATTCAGATTATTGTCAGGGGCACATGTTCAAAGTTTTGACACGTAATGCTAGAGCCTCCATAGATCCATTGCACAACTTTCAAGCACTTTGCATAGAACAAAGCGAGGCTCTCAAAATTGCACAATAAAGCATGCATATATATCAACACTGCTGCATGACAGGGTTTTAGTAACACTAACTTGTGTTACTATACCTCAATTAAAGTGTTACTAGGTTTTCTAATAACACATTTTGTTTGTGTTACCATTGCCTATGTTACTGCAGGGTTGATATTTTAAAACACAAGGCATGTGTTCTTTTACATCTAAAAAAGTATTTTCTTATAGTAAAAAAAGTGTTACGAATTAGTGTTACAACTTTGTAACATGTTTTTTCTAAAAATGAAAAAAATTATATTTCTTTGTGGAGAATTAAACACACAACCTCATGCCTCTCATGAGACTTCCATTCCACCACACTATACAAGAACTTGTGTATAAAAAAAAGATGTTTTTTTCTATACACTATAATAAATTTTGTATTCGACATTTGAACCCTTAAATGATCTTACATCAAAAAGCTCTCAACTACAAAGTTGTAGATCTCTTCAAACACTATATATTTTGTAAAGGCTATGTATGCATACGAGGTTATTTGATAAATTCCAAATTATGATTTCACAAAAATGAAAAATATATTTGAATTTATAGCGGGCAATAAATGATCTCAAATGAAAAATTTATCAATTATAAAGTTATGGATCTCTTTGAATACTGTAATTTTGGTATTGTATCTTCATGTAAATTGATATTAAACAATTATGATTTTTTACTTAGAAATCTATTTATAAAGAATCATATTTTCATAAGAGGTCCAACCTGTGGATCGACTCGAGAGAATTCTAAAAAGAAGGGCTATTTGTAGAGGCGGCCTATAATATGGATGACCACTAAAACCTAATCCGATGGCGGTATTCTTGGTGGAGCTAATGCTACGAAGAGCATACAGGCTCCAATTTTAGTAGTCTCCACAAATAAATAAAACGAGGAAGTGTGTGTAAAAACTAATTTTGTAGTATTGAATAGTATTATATATGTTTCTTTGTAATACTTCATAGGTAATATCATTTTATGTTACTGTATGGTATGTTTTTGCATCATATTCTACGTGTTACATCTATGTGTTACAATATCTACGATATTTGTAACAATTTAGGAGTAACAAAACTTTAAGTGTTACTATAGTCATTATTTGTAACACATTTTTACAGAATAAGAACTATGTGTTACTAGCTTTCATTGTAACACATAGTTTGTGTTACTAAAAAAGTTTTCTGTGACACATGGATATTTGTATTACAAGACTGTGCTACAATAGCTATGTTATGTGGTAGTGCAAAGCAGGGGCGGGCCTAGTATTGATGCATGGGTATTCAACTGAATACCCAAAATTCTTGGCAAAAAAATGTATATACATAGTATATAACATGTATATGTATCAAAAATAGAAAATAACATCACAAACAGGCTTTCCAATCTCATATTGCCTCTTAGGCTCAAATAGTTCAGTTCCCAATCATATTTTAGTATTTAATTATGTGCTATAAATATGTACTAAAGATTTTTTTCGTCCTTTGAAAATTTTGAATACCCAAAGCCCAAATCCTGGGCCCGCCCCTGGTGCAAAGCGATGCTGCTCTTCTATATATACCAAAAAGGCCGAGGATGCAGCGCCAGATAGAGGTTTATAGCATGAAGAGCATGATGCCTTGAGGCTTCTGCATCGTGATAACTGAAGATCGTTCTTTTTATCTTTCAACAAAGTGTGCTTCAGTGAATTGTTTCAAAAAGCTCACTGTGGGGATCAACAGAATTGCAAGTACACTGGCCATCATAGGTTGGCGCGGCGCCACAGTTTCTAGTATTATGACGAAGAAGCCCCATCATGCATCTCTACCTTTACTTACCTAGCTCAAGTTGAGGACTCAATAAGCTACCCTTGCCGTGGGTCAAGGACAACCGTGCTTCCCCGGCGCCGCTACGATTATTGTTGGTGACCAGGCCGGCCGTCGCACCCACGCGTGGTCCACGCTACCGTTCGCCCGGCTCTGCCCTTCACCTTGGATGCGCCGTCCACTCAGAAATCTTCCGGTCCACCGGAGCACTCCGTCCACCCACCCCACCCTTCAATATTTCTTACCTCATTTCGGTCTAAATCGGTCCAAAGGGACCCACAACCTCTTCTCCTCTTCTTCTCCAAAATGTCGCCGCCGCCACAACCTTCCTCGCGCCTGCTCCTCCGTTGCCGCCGACTTCGGATTCGGGGTTGGGGGTTCAGGTTCAAGGTTACCGGCGCTGACGAGCTCTCCTCCTTCCCTGGCCTTAGAGGGAGGGTAGGGGTGGCAGGCCGGTCCAATGGTGGTGGCGGGATGGCCCCGAGACTGGCGGTGAGGGCACCGCCGGCTGGGTGGGATAGGATGGTGGTTGGGCCAGGGTTGGGGGGAGCTCCTAGGATGGGGATGGCGGTCGGCGAGGGTTGCAGTGGCGGAGATCGTGAGGCGGGGCAGCGCGCCGGCTGTGGTGGCGACCAGCGAAGAGGCCGAGACGAGGGTGCCGAGACGGCAGCGGGAGGAGAAAGAAACCCCCTCACCAGAGGAAGAAAAAAGGAGTAGGTGGACGGGCGGCTCGGGTACACCTAGATGTACCGAAGAGTCCCCCGTCCGTCGCACCACCACACCACAGCCCACCCGGTTCTTGCTACCCCATGGGCGGTCACTTCTTTTATAAATAGTGTAGATTTTTTTATCAAAGATAGTGTAGATTTAGATAGACACATAGTAGATAAGATTCCGCGGTGGCGAGACTAGGAGAGTGAATATTATACAACGGTCTTGGGGATATACAATGCCCCACTTGCATGAGCATGCGCATGCGCTTATATGGCCAAGCCCGAAACTCCCAGGTCCAAGCAGACATCTAATCTTTTGTTTCTAGGTAGCATTAGCTGTCATCGCCTCGTGCGTGTGATAGATAGATCCCCTACCCCAGGAGTACTGCATATTAGGCACCGGCTATCCTGTGCTAAACTTGTATGTTTTGAAGGGAACGTGGGCTTGTTTGGAAATGCAGTATTTCTACAGTTTTTAAATAATACCATAGTATTCAATAAAAAAGTGTTTGGCACATCTTTAGAAACCACAGTAGTGAAAACCATGGTATAGACAAAACCATAGTATTTTTAGAGTATTGGATACTTCAGCCTGTATCAAAGTTTTCCTCCGTCAAACGCTCTTGTTCCTCTGTCACACGGTCTGTTCCCCTTGACCCTCGCTACCTCGGCCTCCACCACGCCCGTCTTCCCGCGTCCGCCGCCAGCCCCTTCTCCCGTGGACGCCACCCGCCGCTGGGACCTCGTCCTACACCTGTCTGCCTCCACCTAGGTGTGGCTCCGCGGCCGACTCGACTGGCGGTGACCGGGGCGGGGAGGAGCGAAGGCGAGGGGCACCTGAGGAGGAGATGGCGCGGGGCGGCAACTGGAGCGGGTGGAGACGGCGCGGAGTGGTTGGGGAAGAAGAGCGACGTGGATCCGGCCCGGGGCGGACAGTGCGGATCCGCCGCCGCCGCCATGTCGCGCCCCACGCCGGTGCTGCCCTCGGCCACTGGCTGCAGAGCGGCCTCGACGCCGGCCGCGCGCGCAAGACCACGGAACCTCATGCTGCCCCAGTGCCCCGGCTCATCTCGTACAGCGCCGATATGCAGTACTCCTCCTCCGCACTCCCGGGGGCCGCGAAGCCATTGAGCATCAGGTTGACGACCGCGGCCACCGCGCCACCATCCATCAGCGCGGCGTGCCCGTCGGGGTCGCCGTGGCCTACTCTGCCTCCCCGCGCTCGCCAGCCTCGCCGCGGCGGCCTATGGCTCCCGTCCCCTGCCGTCGCTGCGCCGCCCTCTTGCCCCGACGCAGCTTCCTCGTCCGTGCCGCCGCCCGTCACCGTGATTTGAGTGATAGTGGTGGTCAGAATACTGATTTGGGTGTATGATGGTATTTGTCGCTGTGATTTGGTTTGAGACTATATTTGTTGCATGATAATAGTCAAAAATACTGTAGAATTAAACAAGTGTTGGTTTCAAAATATACTACAATTTTACTACATTATGTGAAAACTATGGTATTGATATCACAACCAAAAAATATCGTAGTATTCTAAAACTGTAATATTGAAAAATTTTGTTACCAAACAGAGCTAAGTATTTGTTTGGGAACAAAATTTTTCAATACCACGATTTTAGAATACCCTGGTTTATATTGGTCATAACATAACCATAATATTTCTCCTTCCTATCCAAACTATAGTATTATAGAAAGTGTTTGGTTCTATTGCCATACCATGGTTTTATTCGTCTTTTGTTCACTTGTATGAAAAAACTTTGGCATGGAGTGGAGTTTAGAATACTTCAAAAATACCATGGTATTGACAATAACATGGTTTTAGATACATAGTTTTTATAAAAGTTTTCAAACAATTTTTAGCTCAAATACCATGGTATTGTCAAATACTATAGTACTGTCTTGAAAACCATGAAAATAGTTGCATCATCGACGGCCAATCCACGGAGCAGCCGGGCGGTACATATTATGAACTGAATCCCATTCTAATCTAATTTTCAAATTTTTTGAGACGCGGTGAGGTGGAAATTCATAAGCTCCGGTGTTAAATTTAATTTTGGAAGGCACATGGACAGTCCAAATTTCAAATGTTTGATGGATCTTTTCGCTCTGCTCTTAAAAAAGACAGTCTAGTTGGTTCCACTTCCCCCGGTCGTTGCCCCACCGATGAGCGAGACTTGTGCAACTGATGGGTGGGCTCCATGCTGCGCGTGGTCCGCACGTTAGAAATATAAATCCCGCTGACTTGACACTACAGGAAACACAACCATTTTCATCGACCAAATTAACTTTAGTCGGCCACTGGGAGAACCGTCAAAAATATATAAGTTTTCATTGGCTAAGCGTGGCCAACGAAAGCTAACTTAATTTTCATCGGTCGTAAACCATGGCCGACGAAAACTTTTGTAGCTTTATGAAAACTAGCGCACAGTGGGCTGGGTCGACACGGCTAGGGTTTCCTTGTGCTTGTTTTCGTCGGCTGCTTACCTAGACCGACGAAAGCTACACGGTCGACGAAAAACAAGCAGTTGAGGACACGGATTTCACCTAAGTATTTCGCCTCTCTCCTCACTCGTATCTTTTTGCCGCCTCTGTCGTCCATTGCCGCCGCCATCTTGGGACCACGCCATCCGGCCCCGCGGCCGCCTTGCGACCTACTTATAAGTCAGCAGAACCGTTTCCTGTCCCCACCATATTTTACTATTAGTAATTGGAGGCTTTCTTTAAAGTCTCCACGTTAATTCTCATGAGACGCTCTAAAAAATAGAGAAATTTTAGAAATTCTCAAAAACAAAAAGCAAAACATCCGGCCATCCATTTATGGCATGTAATCATCATAACCATTGGATAAAAACATTCTTAACCCTACCTAATCGTGCAGCCCGCCCAAGCACCCCATCCGGCGCGCATTGGACAGAAACCTTCTAGCGCTACGCAATCCTGTAGCCAATGATCAGCCGCCCAAGCACCCCATCCGTCACGCTAATTGGTTAATCCACGTCTACTTGATTAATCGGTTTGTGGTCTCTATCTAATTAATGATCTCTCCAGCAGCCTTTCGTTGCTGCAATTGAATCGCCGTGCCATACCTATCTCCTGCAACCTCGCATGGTTGCACCTCCAGCATGATCGTGGTGAACAACCTCCTCTTCTCCGGCCGGAAAAGCCAACCCGTACCATCTGGGCAACCCAACCCCATCGATCGGCGTCCTCAACTGCTACGACAAGACGCTCACCGCCTCACCGTACTACGTAACCTACCGTGGCATAAACCTGAACGGTCAGCACGCTTGCAACTGCTAAGTCGATGAGGGCAAGGGTGGCAAGCTGCTAAGACGCTCACTGTACTACCACCGCGGCGCATGGATATTTAACAACTACGGCGGCCCACACGTGCGTGTGAATCGACAATGGCCGCATACGTCATCAGCAATTTTGTTGTACAGGTACGGTACATATGGTCATCAGTGAGTATTTCCGATTTTTTCATACCATTGCATGCGTGTCTTGATATATGCGTTGAATGATTTGCCAAAAGTAATTAGATGCGTTGAATGATTTGCCAAAAGTAATTCGAGTAGTAATTTAGAGGGAGCACAAGTGAACAAGTTACGGCCTCACATCACATGATCTACACGTGTGTTGCTACGAATAAGGTTTATTTGCACTTACGTATACAAAAGTAGTCAAATTAGTTCCTGATTTACTCACGAAACGTGCTACTTCTAATGTCAGGATTGCTAAAACGAATATTTAGAAAAAAGAACCCATTGTATGGGAAGTACTTCAAGATGTTATGCGGAGACATCCTGTTTTGTTGAACATAGCACCTGTATAGATTAGTCGTTCAAGCTTTCCAACCCACTTTAGTAGGGGGGCGTACTTTTTATTTTCATCCATTAGTGTGTAAGGGTTTCAATGTGTACTTTTTTCATGGGGTCAAATGGTTGTTCATCTATCTTTATCCTTGGAAGCTCAAGCAAAACCCCATTTACTTATGTTTTCTCACTCATATGAATCTCATGTCTTCCACTATTGGAGATCCTATTTGCGTGCCAACCCAAGACATGTTTATTTGACTTTGTGTATTAACGATTGGAAACTATCGAGGTATTTGTGTAAATAGATATTATAGTTGTGGAAATGCCTCCACGTTAATCCTCCAAACACGCTAGGCAAAAATGATAAATCTTAAAAATTCTCACAAAAAACTGAGATATTTGGCCATAAATCATGTAGCTTTAATAATAATAGTAGCCATTGGGTCTATTAGATTTTCTGAAAAAATTACTCACCATGCCATCACGAAAGATAAATTAAAATAACTTCCTAAATTTGCATATAAATTACCGGCTATGCCATTATGAGCGATGAACTAAAAAAAAACCCTAAATTTGCATATTAATTACCCACCACACCATTATAAAATATAAATTAAATAAGCCCATAAATTTGCATATAAACTACCCACTATGCCGTTATAAAAGATGAACTAAAGTAACATCTAAAATTACATATAAATTACCCATCATAATATCATGAATGTCAAATTAAAATCAACACCTCTAATATTACTAAATATTAAATAAAATAACATTTAAATTCTAAACTACTAACATATGTTATTATAAAAATTTACATAACAAAATAGGCCTATATATGTTTCTAAGTTATTAATTGTTGCTACTATTAGAGTTATCTATATACTTTTAATATATGCCTCCTATGGAGGCTCTTTTGTAACATGTACGTTAATCCTCACTGGACACGCTAAGAAGAAAATAAATCTTAGAAATTCTCACAAAAATCATAAACATCCGGTCATCCATCGTGTAACTCTCATAATAGTAGCCATTAGATTTATTATATTTTCTAAAGAATTACCCACCATACCATTATGAAAGATGAAATAAAATGACCATCTAAATTTATATAAAAATTAGCCAACCTACCATTATGAAATACGAATTAAAATAACTCCTAAATTTTCATAAAAACTACCCATCATACCATTATTAAATATGAATTAAATACCCTCTAAATTTGCAATAAATTACTCACCATACCATTATAAACGATGAATTAAAATAAACCCTAAATCTGCATATAAATCACGAATATGCTATCATGAAAGATAAATTAAAATAATTTCTAAATTTGTATATAATTACCCGCAATGTCATTATGAAAGAAGAATTAAAACAATCACATTTAATATTACTAAATATTAAATCTATATCTCATAACCCGTGCAAGAGCACGGATTGACGGACTAGTGTCCATATATATAGCAACTCAGCAGGCAGCCTAGCTAGCACTCGATGTGCCGTGCTCCTCCGTCCCTGCTGGTCGAGCAATCGGTGGTGTTGTCGGAGATGGCAAGCAAAGTTCTACTGTAGTTGTTTCATATTGACCGCCAGTCGGTAAATGCATATTCTCGATCCAATTCTCTGATCTGACTAGCTACACTAGTTCAAAATTTCTCTACTTGCATTACACGTGCATGCATCTTTCGTCCATTGACCATGCATGCAGCCCAAGCCATGCATGAACGCCTATCTATATATATATTTGAAGATCGTTTAAAAAATATATATTTGGAGATTCGATCCATTCGTCCGTGTAGTCTCATACTGTAGTTTTCTTTGCGTGCGTGAGTTCGTCGGTCTTTCTAAAGTTTTGGTGCATGCACATGTAATGCATTTTTAAATTTTCCATGTTCCTTGTAGTTTGGTTCCTCAGTCTTTTTAAAGTTTTGATCATTAAAAAGAACTCGCAATTCAATTGGTTCTAAATAAATTTAAATGCCGAGCACTATTTCAAAAACCATTTTACACAAATAAATAAAATCATAGAGAGTTTAAATTACACTCGATGGTACTTTGGGTTGTTTTTTTTTTTTCTTGCCTTTGTTAGTACATGCACATTTCATGTTTGTACCTTTTATATTTCAGATGCATAATTTATATAGGATTATCTAAGGGCAAAGGGCAGGATGGCCATATCGTTGTCTCTTTAATTGCTGCCCCCGAGGCTAGATAACAGGTGCAGTATAACCAGCGGCCACTTGTACAAAACAATAATCTTGTTTCTTAAAACCTCACCCCTGGTGCTTGCAAGTCCGCGCTTGGCGCGTCTCCGAACGGCCCTGCGGCTGGACGCGTGGCGAAGCGCGCAGGAGCTCGCGAGGTTATCTCGCCCAAGAGGAATTCGGGCATTCGCGGGATCAAAGACGGACGTCAGACTATGGAACGTGCATTCTACTGTCTACAGTGCGTAAACAGTATTTTTCACTCTGTGTACAGTGCACAGACAGTGTTTTTCATACCTATATCCCAATGATCCAAGCCTTAAGATGACAAACAGGACCACTTGTATTTGGATCCACGTGCAGCGAAGGTTTTTTTTTTTTTTTTTTGACAATACGTGCAGCGAAGGTTTTTTTTTTACCAGGTGCAGCGAAGGTTGGCTAAAAAAGTAGCGTGTGTCGCGTCTAAAAGTCTCGCAGCTGCGAGTCCATCCCGGACGGACCCAAAAAATTCATTGGACTGGGCTCACGCACGCATCACACCCCCACCAGACCGAGCTCTGGAATCTCGATCTGGCCGGCACCGCTTTTCTTCTCGCTCCTGCTCGCTCGCGCTCCTCGGCATCACTCGAGACGCTGAAGCTCATGCAGCTCGATGCAGATAGATGGACCATATCCTTTGTTGTTGTCTTTGTTCAATTGCCGTTCTTTCTTAATTCTATTACTTTAATATATAGACATTGCGATTTTATAGCATGGGGCGCACCAAGTGGCGAAGCAGGGTTTCGTGCTGATACAGTTCACGCTAACCATGCCCACAAGCCATATTGTACACGCAGGCAGGGTTGTTCCAATCGGTTCAGATTTTGGTTCTAAGTTATCTTCTTTTCTGGTACCCAAGTTACCGATTCGAGAGCTACTGCTCTTATTTCAATACAAGTGGGGACAAAAAAATTGATATTTGTATAGTGTATTTAAAATTTCTAAATTGTTTTTAGGTTCTAAGAGGAAAAATAAATCATGTTCTCCTTGTTGAAATAAGTAGTGCAGGCCGCTTTGGTTAGTTGTTTGGTTTTGAACTAGCTGGATAGTTTTTTTTTTTTTTTTTGATAATGGAACTAGCTGGATAGTTGGGATTTGTTTGTGGAACCATGGAGGCAGTACAATGAATTATTATATTGTCTATTGGTTTATTCATTCGGTTCCTCTGTGTTACTTGCGGCTTACATTAACTTGTTTGATGCATTTCTATACAGTTGTTCTCATTATCTGCGTCAGCTTACATTAACTGAGGCTATTCACACTCGACTCTATCTACCCACTCTAAAAAGGAATATTCCGTCTAGTCATCACCATTTTGAAATACAGTTAACAATCGTCCACGCTCATCCAACTCTATACCAACTATCAAACTATTTTATTATTTTCAACCCATCCCCTCCCTACTCTCTCTCCTCCTCCCATCTCCATCTACCTCGCGGTGCCTGCCCCGTCGCGGGAGGGAGCCGCGCCTCTGGTCCTCCACGTCTCCTCCGGTCTCTCCTCCTCCTCCCACGCGCGACCTCCTCCATGCGCTGGCCGCTTCCTCCCCGCCGGCCATGGCGCCGAGCGACCCACGGCGCTAGATCCGGCCCGGATTTGCTGCCTCCCTTGCTGGCCTCACCCGCGGCCACCTGCTCTTCTTCCTTCAGGCGCGGCGGGCCGAGGACTAGGCTGACGCCGGCGTGGGGAGCCGAGGATGACGACGACACCATGGCGCGGGGTTTGAGGAGACGAGGCGAGCCCGCCTCCACTGCTCCACTTGGGCGGAGCGGATCTGGGCTGCCGTTGCCGGCCTCAAGCTCCCCGCCGCCGCTCGCCTCGAAGGCCGCCGCTCCGCCGTGGCCACGAGATCCGGCCGCCTCTTCCTTGCCTAGGCGCGCCCTCTTCCTCCCGGCGCCTCTTCCTCGCCTGGCCGCGCCCTCCTCCTCCCAGCCGCCTCTGCTTCCGGTCGTTGGTCTCCGCGCGCGCGTCTGACGTGGAGGAGAGAAGGGAAGGATGGCGTCGCCTCCGTACAACGCTGCATTTGGAGATGGAAGCGGGGTGCGTGACGGTACTGTGCTGGGTACGTCTCCCGCTGCAGCACCTCTCAACTGTAAAGGGGAACTGCATCCCCTTTACAATCGACGAGTGTGGACAGCCTGATATCATACCGTTTGATACTGTTTTATACCAATTCTTATTATTTTCATGTAGAATGGGTCAAGTAGTCCCTTTAAACTGAAAAAACTTTGGGTTCCCTGATTGTCTTATAACGATGCAGTCAATGTGTTGGCCTGATTAGATGGCTTTCGGTAACAACTTTGTATTTAGTATTTAGCTAATGCCATAGGTCATTACTTTAGTTATCAAAAAATTATGATGAATCTCCAGTTGGTCCAATATTTTGTCCTCCTGCATCGGTTCAGCATCCACAACTTGGTAAGAGCCCGTGAAATATTGGGCTCTTTATTGCTTGTACAGTGATCCATTCTCCAACAGATCGACCTCCATAACTTGGCTTTTCCAAGATACTGGACATGTAATCAAACAGATGCTGTATGATGCACTTGTATCGGTACAATCACTTAATAAGATTGCCAAATGGATTTGCTACTGTTGCAAACTATCCTGTACCTGTTTACTTGCTTTAGCACTTTGAATGTACTTTATCTATAGAAAGACAAAGTTCTATAAGTTGTAAGGATCATGTTGTGGCGGAACCGCCGATTTAATCCGGACTAAGTACACTTGTCACCATTGACTCGCAATGTACTTAGGCCGTACTAAACCCGGTCGTCCGTCGAGAGGCCTTCGGCTCCCGATAACGCCAAATCTCCGAGGAACCGACATCATACACATCCGACTCACGATGGAGCCACAACAGTTACATCATCACAGGTAGTTGGATAGAGATTACATAGATACTTAGGTTACAAACCGGTTCGGAATTTAGTAGAATTCAACATAGTTTCATACGTAAAAGAGTTCAAATAGTATTTCGCAGCGGAAATTTTAACGATCATAGTTCATGATACTCAAAAGACTTGTAGAAACAGAACAACATCATGCCCACTGATGTTACTCCAGAGCCAACATGATGCTTCTCACTCCTGATGATAACAGGCCCCTCCTCCAACACAAGCACAGAAGAGGAACTCCATACCTGAAAATCTAAATGTTTGAAGGCAAAACACTGAGTACTAATTACTCAGAGGACTTAATGGACAGACATGGTTTACGGCTAACGCAAAGCTTGCTTACTAGAGAGTTGGTCCTTAGTCATTGCTTTTAAACAAGTTATGATCATAAGGTAGCAAGATTTGACAGCTGCTATCCTTTCATGATAACTAAGCCATTTGCAGTTAAGAACTCTACAAAAACTTGCATGAATATAAAGCATATAATAGTCAAGCACGTAGCATTCGAAAACATGGATCATATTACATCTTATTAAAGTTATTACTACGTTGCCCATATGCGGTATTTGGCATTTTCACACCTGGTGAGCATCAGCGATTCGAATCGATTTCTAATTCCCGGGAATAACTAAAAATGCCAGGGGCCCATATGCTTACTCACACTACGGCTTTCCCACGTACAGTCCCCCTCCTCCACTTGTCCCATTCCAAGTTCGATTCACTCCCGCCTGACTCCCGGGTTGTGCCCTCATGACGAGCCTGCCGACATCTTGGTCTCCCCGTCAAGAGTACCAAGCTCCCCCGGGCCACCTTCCTCTCAACCAGTGGGTAGGAATGTGTTTCTGTTCTTCGGATGGCACAAGTAAGGTTTCACCGGCCCCATTAACCGGATAAGCACTCTAGCAATGTTATGCAAATCAGCAGGCGAACAGCGAACGGGCCTTATGCGACTCGGGCGGAGCCATTACACCGCAACAACGCACACCGCGAAATATAAACTTAATCTCCGCCCGGTCTCCAATTAATCATCAACATAATAAGACATCTTAGCATAGACAGTGTTCTCTTTCTTTTCAAAACACCTACGTGACGAGTGACATCTCACTCGTATCTAGTCGAGCCTAGCATTTCTAGGCAACTCGTCCTACGTACCTAGTGTAGGTGCTAGGGCCAGGGCGGCTAAGGAGTCTAATGCAATAAGGTTCCAGTCAACACCTAATGCACATGAGTAATCATAAAACATTATTAGCTGGGAGAATATGGTCCTGCCTACCTTCCTCGCTAGGGTCAGTCTCCTCAGGTGCGAAGTCGGCGGCTTGCTGTTGATCTTCCTGCTGCGGGTCCGGCTCCTGATCTTCTGGCTCCTCGATCAGCGGCTGTTTCTGCGTCTGCTCCTCGATCCCGTGATCTATATGTATGCCATCGTATGCAAATGAGTGCACGAATGCAAATGTGTGCATGAGATGTGCACTACAAGGACTACAAACTATCACCCAACTTAACCAAGGATCCATCATGTAAACCACGTATCCATGTCATGACCATGCATTTGTATGATGTAGCATTTTTGACCCTATCTACAATTTTCCCCACTTATAAATAATTGTTTTTCCCATTTAATCAAGCCCCTGAGTTTAAAAAGTTTCTCTGCTCCGATTGACTTCAAAATTTTACATGGTGTAGACTTCATGTGCAAGAAGTTACTGACCAAAATTTAGCCCAATTGGAGTTAAAATGAATTTATTAAAATCTTAACAAGTTAACAGCCCTTTTTCTTCCCGGATTTACCATTAATTACAGAAAGGGAATCTGACCATGAAACTTTGGCAGTGGGCATACAACGGCATAAACTACTCATACAAAAATTTGCAAGTGAAATACTCTCCATTTAACAGGACATCTATTTTCCATATTTACATATAGTGACAATAAACACCCAAGCTCCATCATCATGAAAGACATGCACAAATATACTTTTTGGGAACTAGACATCATGCACAAGATACCAAATTTTACATAGAATTTTTCTAGCCATTTAAGTTCTCTTTTTTCTATTTTCCTTTCTCAACTAGCATCTTTTGTCAATTTCAAATCACCATTAAAAACTAACATGCATGGTCTCATATTGTAACAGTGGACTACCCATACTGTGCAAGGTCCATGAGAAATACCAGGGGGTCATTTTGAGCATCTTTTATATAGCACCCAACTCATATTACAATAAATACATGTAATTCTAATGATAATGGAAAAACATCATGTAGATGAGCAATGCTAGGGCTACAAAAATTCTTACACTGTCCAAATACTCTAGACATGCTACTGTCCAAGTTTCATAGCCTTTGGAGTCTATTTGCATCACTTTTGGTAATTATTTTGCTTTAACATGCATGAAACAAAACCGAGGGTAAAAATGTCTTTTCACACAATCACATCATACCTAGCCTGTAGATCTACTCAAGAGGAGTTCATAGGTGCCGAGTTTGTCCATTTTGAATTTTTCTTTGAATTGATATGATTTTTCAAAGTTCAAACCGAGAAAAAATAAATAGAAAAAGAAAAAACCTAGATCTAAGGACCTCTACGCAATTAACCCATAGATCCGGGGGCCAGTTTGTAAGATCTGCAAGACTCAGCCCCCAGTGCGGGAAGACCGGGTTGCAAAAACGCAAAAACCCAGGGGCTAGATCTAAAAAGATCCGGCCCCCCGTTTTCCACCTCTCGCCACGCGCGGCGCGTGCGCCGGCGAGTTCCGGTCCACCGGGGCCGCGACGTGGGGCGCGGGGGATGCGCGGGATTGAGGGCTACCTCTTGGTGTAGCTCTCATTGGCGACGGAGGCGAGGTCGAGGCGGAACGGCGGTGGACCGTCGCGTGGGCGGCGGCGACGGTGGCGCGGCGAGGACGTCGCGCCAAGCTCGATCTCCTCGGGGGAGGGGAGATCGACGACGAGGTCTAGTGGGAGAGGGGCGGCGTGGAGTGGGGAGTGCGGTGGTGGGGTTGGTTTGGCTCGGGGAGGCCGGGAGGCGGCGGCGCGAGCTCAACTCCGAGCTTGCCGGCGTCAATGGCGGCTCGGGTTTGGGCGGCTCGCGCGGCGTGGAAACGGAACGGGAGAGAGTGAGGCTTAGGGTTTCGGAAGGGGGCCGGGTGCGCGTCGTTTTGACGTGTTCGGACGGCCGCCGCGGGGCTCGCCGTACTCCCTGTACGCCGGCGAGCCACGCGGCGCGCGTCGGTTCGCGCCGTGGGCGCGGCCGCAGATCGCGGGCCCCACCTGTCAGTGATTGCGGAAAAAGAAAAAGAAAAAATGTGTTTTCCCTACCTCTGTAATTCGTTGTTTTGGCACATTTAGAGGCCGAATTTGGAAAAACTCAAATTGGATGAAATGTTCTTCTCTTCAAGATCTACAACTTTGTCAAAATGAATAACCCCAAAATCCAAGTGTAAATATGATTTAAATTCAATTTTTGAAATCAGCCCAAGGTATGGACAGGGGACCTTTAATGCTTGGAAAAAAGAAAAGTCCTATTTCCATGCCTTTTCTCCCAAAATGCCTTTTGAGTGAGTTGTTTAGGATTTCAAACCCTACAACTTATTCAATGGGAGATTTTCTTGAAAGTGACTGTAGGCTAGAGCAAATTTGAATTTACCAAACAAGTCAGATTTGAAGTGGTTTTCTCAACTGACAAATAATGACCCAAATCATCATGTAAACCTCATTATCTGGCCAAACCCCAATTATAAAAGTTGTTCAAATCTTCATTGTCTACAAGTTTGGTAATGTGAGCTTCCCCTAGATCCCAAAGGAAAAGGGGTTTACAACAGCAAACATACTATCACACATGCATAAACAAGATGTAACAAGGGTGCATTTCTCCCAAACTTTGACCATGTCTCTCTACCCATGGTTATGACATGATGTTTATGATGAATGCTTAATGTAAGATTACTTTAATTAGGTATTTGAGATGCCGGAGCATCACACATGTATATAATAATATTGTATGAGTTCATATCTGTTGTGAGACACATGCTTTAGTATGGCTCTGGTAGAGTGTTCTCCTTGCCAGTAATATGTAATAACTAGGTGATGGCCCCGCGCGTTGCAGCGGGAATTTGAGGAGACAAATCTTAGATGTGAATAGATGGTTGAAGAAACAATATTTATATATCTAATTAGATAATAGAGTATGATTAAATTTTCAAGTGGCTGATGGAGAAAATTATGCTAGTAATATGTGTCAATTCATAGGGTGCAAAGCTTGCAAATATGAACAATTTTAGGGACATTTCAATATGTCTAAGATAGGGGCCAAATATCTAAAATTGAAATTTAAAGCAAGCCAACTGCAATCACTAAGCATGCAGGCAAAAGTTGAAACAAATTAAAACTTGAAGCAAAGCCACTAAGCATGTGGAATAAATCCGTTGAGCAACTATTGAAAATTGTAAATATTAAGAATGTGTTACCTGAATGATGTACTGAAACAACATTATATGTTCCTTTGGTCTAGCAAGAGAAATCACCAGCTAAGATGATTTTAGTTGGAGGAGTTGAAGAACATGACTCGCATGGGGACATTCCATAAAACACGTTTAGTGCGTGTATTTGAGGATGAATACAACAGAAGGACATAAGAAACATGAATACAATAGGGATTGCAGTTGAGCTGAAGAGGAGAACAATGATTAGAGTAGTACCTAATATATTGATTGTTGTTTTAAGAAAGTCACGATGGGGGCAAATCACTTGGAATTGGAATGCAAAGGGTGAAGGAGAGACGTGGAATGCAAAACAGTGGAGTATGAATAAGGGCCATTAAAAGGATCTGTGTAATGCTGATGCAGTTTCGCAGGGGAGAATGAATGAAGGATGGGGCAGTTGCATGCAGGGTGCACCGTCTGCTATGGCCTGTACGTGCGGTGCAGCCATTGTGTGTGGCTAACTGTTTGATAGAGTGGCTGGTCAGTTTTTACGGTGAGAAAAACTTCAAGAGTGACAATTAATTAGTGCTGACGTGGCGCAACGTGGAGGCAGATTTAGGCTTTAGCGGCCTCCATCTATATAGATATATAAGATACAATTCTCAGGGTGTTAGATTTTCATCCAATATGATCAATTTAAGGGAAGAGAAGAAATATATAAAACAATACATGGTTCGTGATGGACAAGGCAGCAACAATCTTGGGAAAATGTGCCTCACTTTACATTTTTATGGCATCTAAGATTAACTTTGTTGCTTTCTCAGAAAATTAATTGTAACGCTGACCAAATTGTGCTTATTATTTGTACCATTGACTCATTGTTGTTTTTACGTATCATTGACTCATTGTTGTTTTTACTTCATTAATTTCTTTGGTCTTCTTAGTATGTGCTAATTCTGAATCTAGCAATATTTGAAATGATTGTGCCCTCTCAGAAAATTAACTGTATAGATGACCAAAATTGTGCTTGTTTACTTGTATGTGCTAATTCTGAATCCAGCAATATGACCTATTTGGAATGATTGTTTTTATGCAGATCTGTCTTCACCCGCACAATTCTTGATCTCACAATAAGTGACTCAACTCTACAAGGTCAACAACATCAGTATTTAAAAACAAGCTGCAAAAGAAGCCTAGGTTACAGAAGTGCTTTGCGATTGAGGGACAAGAGCTGACAGTGGGGAATTGCATCGGATAAATTTGGCTAGGAATTTATGCCGGTCCAGTGTTTAGATCAAATCTGAATGTATCTTTGGTTTTATTGTTTACCTGGCATAATATGGTGAATACAACATTACCATCTGTCTTGGAAGTGTATGGTGCTTCTCTGATTAGCAGTCATTGTATTTAACGTAAGGGTCCCCTTTTTCATTACGTTACCTCGATGGACAGGGTCATAGAAAATATACCATTTGTCGTTGCCCAAGCTATTTACATTGTTATGCAACACATGCCATCAACAAACAACGTTGTCCAAGTTTTCTGGTGATAGGCTGCGTGTCAAGAATGGTTGGAATGGTTATGCATTTGGGTGCTAGGAGCACCAAATTTTAATACCATATTCGTTGTTAATTACAAGGATTGTAGAGCGCCCAATAGGGCGCTTCTTTTTTCTAGTTCATTCAATTTGGTAAACTAAAGGTGATTAGCTGATTGATGGTGACAATGATAAGATATCTTAGAAAGTTTTGAACACACCACTTTACATGTTAGGCTGTCAGCATTATCCTTAATTATCTTTTCGTTTGGTAAACGAAATACTTGGTCGATGATTGGTTTGGCATGGTCTCAAAGAAGTATTTTTTGTCACACTATTTGTTCATACAATATGTCAATATAAATACATTACAATTGTATCAGATTTAGATACTCTTTCCATGAAAAAAAGTACTTATATGACTTCAATGTTTCCGAATTAGCAGTGCTATTTTCAAATGTTTGATGGACTCTCGCAAGAAAAAAAAGTATGTGATCTAGGAGAAAGTACCTTTTTCATGTGGAGGTTTGTAACAACAAACTTTTGCCAAACAGTTCTTTTGTGAGGAGGGCACGATTTGTATGAATTATACAGTCGGTGCAAGCTCAATGATCTAAATGGAAAGGTATTAGTAGCCCATGCCTAAAGGTCCAATCCGCTGTCATGCAGTCTCAGTTTGCTTAGCTGTCTCCACCACATGAAAAGGACAGTCTCAACCCGCTGTCCTTTTTAATGTTCCTAGTGTTCTATATATCTTGTAACCATGCATGTTCATTATTTATCCAAATCATTGTTCCACGCTTTACTTTACATTGATCACACGACGAGTTAATTGCATGGTACTAGAGCCTCTGTGTTCATCTACTATGCTGATGAGAGAAGTATATAAGGTTGAGAGAGCGATCAATTTAGCTAGCTATTTAACTAGTAAATACCCTCTCTATTAAAAAAAATCCAATTCCAGTTATGCACATGTCCAGATGCATATATAGCTGGAATCACTCTCTTTTTCGATGGGAGGTAGTAGTCAGGTGCGAAACAACCACCGGGCACCCGGGCTCGAGTCCCAGCTACCTCGGTGTGGACAGTGGAGCCCCATCTAGCCATCTAATCTCCCATGAAATTTTAGACATGAATATAAAAGAGAGTAAGAAAAATAGAGATGGAAGAAGAGAAAGTAGAGTAATCAGCCACAACTATACATTGATCCTAGATCCGCCACCGTACCAGCAGTGGTTACTATCAGCAGGATTGCGGCAACTGATGGTTAAGCTGCTCTGTCATCAACCTGTTTAGATTATCTACATAGCATCTAACAGTCAGATACATCAGTGGATCAAACAGGCTCATAGCCGGTACGCGAGTTCAGTGGTCTGGACAAAAGAAATTATATCTAGCTGATTCAGTACTTTTGTCCCTTAATATAAAGAAAGTCTATATGAAATAGGAGTAGTTGATTCAGTGCTTTTGCTGCTCCCGGTGTTATATTACTAGCTCCACTTACCCAGCCCTCGCCCCAGCAACCACCATAGCAATTTGCATTGCTTGGGGTAGTACGTAGCTATAGGTGTCGTCTCGTCTGCTATATATATGAAATGTTTGATGGAGTGGAGCTCCTGCTCGTACTAGGCACTAGTAGCTGTCCCGTGCTTAACTTGCATGCCAAGGGAGTGAGCAAAGATTAACTCGCAGATGGGCTAGCTGTACGTTTCATGCATCGATCGATCCGGCCGGTACATATTCTGAACCCCATTCTGATCTGACTATCGTCTGTCTACTAGCTCCTTGTTCGCTTCAATGAAGTCGAAATCTCCCTCTATTTGTGCATGCATCTGTTTAATTCGTTCATTGACCCGGCCCAGCCTAATTAAGTCGTGCATGAATGAACGCCTCATACGTACTGCACTTTTTTATTTGCGTGCAGGTTAGAGCAATAAGGAAGCACAATGTTCTTCGTGACCGCGGTGGTGCAGTTCTGGAGCAGATGGGGCCTCCAGATCACAGTGTCTTGCAGCCTAGCGGCGAATCTAATCCTGGGCTTGTTTGCCGGGACACGCCGCCGCTCGGCGTCCGGCCACTGGGCGTACCTCCAGTGGGTGGCGGGGCGCATCCTCTGGGTAGCGTACCAGGCCGCCGACGTCGCCACGAAGAACGCCATCGGCGACCTGTCCCTCGGCGGCTCGGATGCGTTGACGGATGAGCAACAGCTGGTGGCGTTCTGGGCGCCCTTCCTTCTGCTGCACCTGGGCGGCCCCGACAACATGACCTCCCAGGATCTCGAGGACAACAAGCTCTCCGCGCGTGCATTTTTTGACATGCTCGTCAACATTGTGGGGATCACTTATGCCATCTACAACTACACGTACCGCACCCACAGCTGGCTTCTGCTCACGGCGTCGGCCCTCGTATGGGTCGTAGGCATAGCCAGGTACGTGGAGAGGGTGGTCGCGCAGTTGCTAGCCAATCTGGACAACATGGAGGAGGAGGAGGAGGACTTGATCAGCAGCAAGAGGACTGAGCGGTATGTGGAATCCAGGATCAGCAGGATCCCGGGAAAGTGGGGCGAGCGCGAGCTTCGCGACGATGGCGAAGCGCTGCTCCTGCTTGCTCAGGATCTGTTCCCCGTCTGGCGCCGCGCTTTGGTTGATTCCTCCGTCGAGAGACGAAGATCGAGCATCCATCGTGCAGGCGAGCAGATATTCTCGCTGGGGTGGGAGAGCATGTGCGCGGTGGTGGAGATGGAGCTGTCCCTCATGTACGAGCTCCTCTACACCAAGGCGACGGTGGCGCACACCTGGCCAGGCTACCTCATCCGTCTGGTCTCGCCGCTCGCCACCGCCGTCGCTGCGTGGCTCTTCTGGTCCTGGCTCCATGAGCGGCGTGGCCGTGTCATCAGCATCAGGGGATCTTTCGTCATGATCACCTACCTCTTGCTGGGCACCGCCATCGCCCTGGACGTGGTCTGGCTGCTGAGAGCACTCGCGTCGACATGGACCTACGACTTCTTGAAGGCGCCGCGGCCGTGGTGTCCATGCCTCCACCACCAGGTGCTATGCTCTGGGAGATGGCGCCGGTTCCACCGCGCCGTCGTCGGCCTGGACCCGCTGCCGCGCCTACTCGGGTGCGATGCCATCAGCTGGAGCGACCGCTGCAGGAGGTGGTCAGGCACCATCGGACGCTACAACCTGCTGCGTCAGTGCACTGCTGCTGCTGCTGCTACTCGTCCTCCTGCAGGTGGTTCTTCATGGCTGGGCACTGTGGGCAGCTGGCTGGCGACAAACACCGGACTGGAGGAGAAACAGTACCTATCTCAGAAGCTTCCTCAAGGCGTCAAGAAACTGCTGCTCCAACGGGTACGGCAAATATTGCCGGTGGCTCCTGCTGGTGGGGATGGCGACGACTCCTACACCATGGCGACGATTAGGTCATCCTGGGGCCAAGAAACCTTCGAGAGGAGCAAGAAGCTTTTGTTTCCAAGACTGCCTGTTGATGAGCTGCCCAGGTTCGGTAAGGAATTCGAGGAGGACGTCCTCGTGTGGCACATCGCCACCTGCATCTTCCTCTCGCGCACAATGGTAAAGGAGGCAGCATCAGCAATGAGGCCAGCAATCGAGGCCATGTCGGAGTACCTCATGTTCCTGGTGGCTCAACGTCGGCAGATGCTGCCGGGCCTCATCCTCCACAGCCAGTTGGAGGTAACCCAAAAGGCCTTGGCAGACATATGGATCAGCAAGAGGGACAAGGGAGCAGGTACCACCAGTAGCCACACCACCACTTCCAGTGCTGTACCACCCAACAAAAAGGAGGATCAACTTGCGAAGATTCTGCGAGAAATAAGGAACACGTACAAAAAAGAGGGAAAAGACTGGAGTCAAGGCGAGGAAGCCAAGCAGCTTCTCAGGGATGCAATGGAGACCGCTGCTGCATTCACAAAAGGCAGCAAAGATAATATGCTAGGAATGCTGGACTTCATCTTCAATGTTTGGGTGGATAAGCTACTCTATGCGGGCATCAAATGCAGCAGGGAGAGCCATGCTCAGCAGCTCAGTCATGGCAGCGAGCTGACCACCATCCTCTGGCTCATTGTCCACCATGCTGGCCCATTTCGCATTGGGGAAGAGAAGCCTGCTGATGGGAGAAAGAAGAAGGATCAAGAGGAAAAAAAGAAGAAAGAGGAAGAGGAAAAGAAGAAAAAGAAGGAGAAAGAGAAAGCAGAGGAGAAGAAGAAATCAGATGATGCACTGCCCCCCGTGCGCCCAACCCAGCCTCCATACCCATACCCGTATCCAGCATACCCATACCCGTACCCAGCATACCCATACCCACAGCCACACCCAACCCAACAGCCCTGGGATCAGCTGGGCTTGCCGCCGCCGCCATATGAAACGCCCAGCTCCGAAGCAGAGGAAACCGAGGAACACGAGGTCCCCGAGGCGCCTTTGGAAAAAGTCGAGGAACCACCTAAGGCAGCCAAAGAACCTGATGATGATGATGCTCGTTTGGATGCTGAAGACTATGATCTGCCGATAGACTACGTTACGTTGTATTGATGTGCTGAAATGAAACCAGAATCCATACTATGTATAAGTTGTCGATTCTATGGTCAAATTTTAATATGCTGCTTTTCACTGTACAAAGATACCTCTTCAATATTTGTGGCCCCTCCTCTGAGATAGTGGCAGCCCCCTACGTACAACAATGCCATGCATAAGTTGTGGTTTCGCTACCTTTGATGGTGAAATCTTACTAGCACTGAGAACCATCATGGTGAAATCTTACCAGCATGAAACTAAATGATACTTCCTCCGAACTTTTTTGTTTGACGTCGGCCAGTGCAAATATGAGCTACGGGAACGTCTAAAAAGAACAGAGGTAGTACAAATTAGTGTAAAATGATCAAGCAACATTCAGAAAAAAATGTTGGTATAAAATTCAGGAATATAATAACCAGCAGTGAGTTGCCACGGGTCCAGCAAAATTTCAAAGCAATTGGTGTATGCCCATGCATTGCTATAGCACAATGTCTACAGTTTACAAGTATCACACAATTCTGTTCAGAACAAATTAAGATAAATCCCAACATTAGTACATCTACCATTAATTTTTTATAGGTCTCTGAATGGATCAGCAAAACCACCTACTCCTACCACAGCAGTAGGGAAGGAGAGTCTCGCCACATTCGCACGAGAGATAAATATGTTACATTGTAATGACGGCAAAGTACAATTATACCTATAGCTGCATTGCTATTTTTTATCTTGATATGTTAAGTCTCTGTTTATTGTGTTCGCACAGGGCTGCCAAATTTCTAGGGACACATCTGCTGCCGTCCTTCACTTCCTGTCTCTCTCTTTCCTAGAGAGAACTGCGGCTGCGACGACAATGGTGCGCTGGCGATTCCATTTACCCATTCAATTAGGCTGCTCTCACAAGTGGCACATATTGGAGTGTCCAAAACACTATTTTGTATGAGCACGCGTAATGTGTATGGAAAGGAGTTTAAAATATAGACAGTGTGATAGGTGGACCGGTGAAAACAGCTTGTGGTGCTGAACTGCTTGCAGTTGAGGCCAATGCGTAGGCTAGCTAGACCAGAAGCGTGTTCCCAGTCTCTGTAGTGAAATATAGCAAAACCATACGGGACATATCAATTTCAATTTTTACAGATGTGGACTGTCTTTTTCCTCAAGACCTGAAAATATTAGACATGCATGTCAGGCAAAAGCATGATTGACTGATAGATTGGTATTGGCTGGCTTACGGTGGTGATTAATTTTGATATATATATCTATTTACTTATTCATCTTACAAGCTCGGCAGTATACGTTGCTTGATTTATTCATTCACGTAGCATACGGGGTGTTTGATTCATCCAGTAAGTAATGATAAAACAATCTGCTGTTTGGATCGGAATTTTCATGCAAGCTTTGCCGCATACTCGCTGGTTTGATGCTAGCGGTGCTTCGTGGGCTGCCACAACCTAGCGGCGCTTCGTGGGCTGCCACCCGTTGGTTGCCAAAGCATTGATAGGTCAAAATTTTAATAAATTTGACCGTGTTTGGATTTAAAAAAAAATAATCAAACAATGAATTTTATTTTGTTCTTTGGACAAATTTTAGTTTTGATTCAAATACGGTTAAATTTGCCAAAATTTTGGCCTGGCAAAACTCTGGCAACCAACCAAGCAGGCCCTGAAACCCACGTAATGCAAAGCGGCTGGTGCGGTTGTGGGGCTTGCATCCTTCCACAGTGCTTTTGGGCTTGTTTGGATTGTAGGATTTTTGGATTTTTAAAAAAATTATAAAAGAAACCAATTCCTATGCTTTGCTTGCATCACATGGTGTTTGGAATGGAGGAATGGAAGTTGATTCTAGGCCCTGAAATAGCTATGGTCTGGCAGGCCCTAGAACAAGAATTTGGATAGGCCTTCGTGTGTTTGTACCTCTAGTTGGAAAACCAATCTTTTGTCATTCTTGGCTCCTTTTTCACTCAATGATTCATTCGAATTTCCCAACCAAAAATTCTATATGTCTATTCTATGATATTTCTATATATATAGAATATGATACCTTTTTATAAATAAAGGTTTGCTCTCCTATGCAAAATGGAGGAAATAAAACATCAACTCCAATCCAAGGGAAAGAATCTTTGCTCCTCTCACAGTATGATCACTCATTTTCCTATAATCCAAACAGCTCAAAGTATGTTTTATATTTCTGTGTTTTAGGATCCTATAGCTTTTCACTTTTCGCATCACCTCATTCCTATGTTTGTCTTTTATTTCTCTGTTTTGGTTTTATTTGTTCCAAATATCCACGAGGTTGTATTTCCCACGGCAGGCACCCAATCACGGCTTTAGGTTAACGTCTCACCACCTTGTATCACACATTCTATTTTAAACTCCTAAAATCTACCTACGATTCATGCTTTTTACACACCATGGTGCCAATAGCATTAGGCGTCGACGATGTCACCATGCAACGAAGTCTGCATGAATGCATCGGACGATTTGCCAACGTTGACCTCCAAATGAGTTTATGTCAGTTCGTTTTTTTTTCTTCATCTAGAAATCACAAAGCTTGTCGGCGTGCGTGTCTACGTACTCGAGAAATTTTAGTATTTGGGATCCAATTCGCGCGCCTTTCAGGATTTAGGATCCAATTCGTCTGCCTTCCTTCGATTGATACTGGGGCACACGAATTCTTCGTTTTGGGGGTTTTTCTCCTTTTTTCTTTATTTTATATTTTTTTCACCTCCCACGCTAGCGAACTGACTGTTTTGCCCTTCCCCATTCTTGGTTCAGATCGGACGAGAGCGGATAGAAAGACTGAAAAGGAGCAGAGGCTCGCACAGGCCAGCCGCCGCCGCCCAGTGCCTTCCCCGCCGGCCGCCCATCTCGCCTAGCCCTGCCGCCGCCGGCCACGCCCGTCGACGCCGTCCCCGCCGGCCGCCCAGATCGCGCAGGCTAGGCGCCTCCAACCAGCTCGCACAGGCCAGCCGCCCATCTCGCCTAGCCCTGCCGCCGCCGGCCACGCCCGTCGACGCCGTCCCCGCCGGCCGCCCAGATCACGCAGGCTAGGCGCCTCCAACCAGCTCGCACAGGCCAGCCGCCGCCGCCCAGTGCCTTCCCCGCCGGCCGCCCATCTCGCCTAGCCCTGCCGCCGCCGCCGGCGACGCCCGTCGACGCCGCCCGCCCCTCCGCGCCGCTCGCCCATCCCGGGCGGCGCCGGTCACGCCACTCTTCGGTGTCCGCTCGCCCATCCCGGCCTCTAGCTGCCACTCTGCCGAACCATGACCCAGGGGTGTAGCTCTCATACAGTGGGTTCTTGTGGTAGGAGTTCTCCACAATTGGAAGTGGACGATGTGACCCGGCCGCCTTTGGTCTACTGCGACAAGTGCTTGGATGTGAGGATCATTGCTCTGACCACAAAGGATGTTACCAGCCAGTTCTACGGGCAACGATTTTTCAAGTGTCCAAGAAACAAAAAAGGGGTGAGTTTCTTGACATATGAAATGTTATTTTCAATTCAATTTTAGTGAACTGAAGCCGATTTCTCATTCGATTTGATGCACAGGATAGAAGTGCCGCAATGGATTGTTGATGGGTCAACGAACTCATGGGCAACACGATCATCTCATAGCCGGATGTGACCTCCTGGAACCAAAAGGAAGCGTGGAAAAGCAAGTGGAGGAGGTGAAGAAGGAATTAGAGGATTTGAAAAAGGAGCTAAAGAAGGTGCTAAACAAAGTAGAGGGTGTCAATGGCTTAGGGAAAGTGTTGGTGATCCTTGTGTTGTTGGTGATCCTAGTTCTTCTTTCGAAGTAGGAGTTCGGTTGTATGTTGCTAGTGATCGTTGAACGATTGTTTGTACGCTGTTTAACTCTAGAATTAATCCTTGTAATGTGTGATATGGTGTGATGAAAATTATGTGTCCTTGCAGTGCATGTGAATGTTGGATAATTCTAAAAAAATTTTGGCAGCATGTATCGATAATTGGTGAATTCTGTAGGTGCAAGTATATACTATCAGCACACAGGTTCATCCATACAACTTAAAAACTAACCAGAATTACCCATATAACAGTATCCATAAAGGTTTAAAAGCTCCCATACATGTTTAGAAGAATCCATACAATTTAAAAAGCATCCATACAGGTTCACCCATGCAGCAGGATCCATACAGGTGCAAAAGCATCCATATAGGTTTAAAAGCATGCATACAGACTCAAAAGCATCTAGTACAACGGTCTATTTTTTTTGCCTTCCTTGGAGTGAGCTTCTTTTTTTGAGCTTTCTTTGCAGGGGATTTGTTTGACCTTGGTGGGGTGGTCTGCTGATCATTTATTGTTGCTCCAACTCCAAATGTCAATGCCAGTTGTCTGAATAATACAAAGAGGAAATGTACAGATTGAGTAACAGTTAATACGTGTGGTGCAGGAAATGGATCAGCAAGGACTGTATTACCTTCTGGTGACAGGCCCTGGGCTTGTATTGCTTGTCCCTGATCCACCCTCCATGGACAATGCTAGTTGACTGTAAAAAAAGGATTATGTGTATGGCATTGGTTTCCTTTAGAAGTAGTGTATTTATGTATGAACTTTACCTTCTAGTTACTGAACCTGGACTTGTATTCAATTGAGTTGTCCCTGATCTAGTCTCTATGTTCAATGCCAATTGACTAAAAAAAAAGATTGGTGCACAATTTGAGCATCCATTTTTCAGAAATAAAGCAATTATGCGGCATCCATTTTACCTTCTAGTAACTGGTCCTGGGTTTTGAGTTTTCTCTTGTGCAACCTTCTTTCTTTTTGCAGCTGATGTGCTAGCCTGACCTAATGGCCGCCCTACCTTTGCTCGACTCTTCCTGCAAATGCAAATCAGTAAGAACAAACAACTTAAGGTTCTTCCTGCAAATGCAAAGCAGTAAGAACATACGACGATGACCCTTTTTACCTCTTTTTTGTACCGTTAAGATGACACTTTGAAGATGATGATCTGTGGCCAAATGCAAAGCAATTCTTACATTGCACCTGCCACTTCCCCTTTGTCCTAGGCTTGTTACCTTTGTCCTCTAGGCAACCAGGAATTCTGTTCTTCCTTTGCCTTCCTACTGGTCTCTTACTCAGAGGTGGGAGCAACTTGAAGCCAAGGTCCACAATGGCCCATTGTGACTTATCTGGTAGTGGCTTGATAACACCAGCATATGCTTGTCTATAGTGATACACCGAAAAGTATGGATCCAGAAATTCTTGCATATTAGGATTTCTGCATGTAGTAATGAGTGCCAAAGCATGTGGGCATGGTTTTCCAGAGACTTGCCACTCCCTGCATGTGCATGTATGTTTCTGAAAATGCACCACATGCCTAATGATCTTATGAGTTGAAGTGATTTCTGTCACCTCTGCTTCATCCCTGCCACCTTCTTTGACCTTTAAGTGACCTAGTTCCCTAGACAAAGCATAGAGTTGCCGAACTACAGCCGGGAGCATGATGTGCCCTTCAAATTTTTCACCAATCCTTCTCCTTCTTGCATAGAGTTCCATGAACTTTGATCGAAGAGAATCTGCAAGGTCAGCAATTGGAAGATCCTTAAGTTCCTTCACCCATTTGTTCCAAACTCTGCAACATTGTTGTTAATATAATCACATTTTATTTCTTCTTGAAACCTGCTCCTCATCCAAAGTAAGCTGTGATTTGTATCCAACCATGGCTTAACCTCTTTATCAATTTCATCAAGCTTGTTCATTAAGTATTCATGATATTGTGGTTGGAAGGTCCTAACTGCAGGATACATACGACCATACATAGGGCCGCGAAACCTCTTAACAAAATTCTTCATCAAGTGCAGAAAACACTCTCTATGTTCTGCCCAAGGGAAAACAGCTTTCACAGCATTCGCAATGGCCTTGCAAGCATCTGAACTTATAGCCAAGATTGGTAGATTCCCAATGGCTTTCTGTAACTGTTGCATAAACCATGTCCAATTGTCGTTGGTCTCACCATCAAAAAATCCAAATGCTACAGGAAACATCCAATTATTTCCATCTATGATCCACAACACTACCAGGCATTCTTAGCTCAACCTCTGCCTTGAAGTTGTACAAATATGCAAAACTTTCTTCCCATGTGCCAAAAATGTGCTTAGCAGCCTTCTGCCTACCAGCCCATACAATTGAATAACCTAAAGTAACATTGTATTTATCCTCCAACTCTTGTTTTAGTGGTTTTGCACCCTTGTATGGATCCTTTTTCAATATTGGGATTGCCTTCTCTGCTACCCAATGATAGGATGCCATCTTAGTCCTAATTCGGCCAGTGGATGAGCAAAAGTGTTTTTTGTTATTCAGAGTAACCTGCACATGCAAACACAATGTTATATTACAATTTTTGTCACCACAGTAGAAATATATGTTACTATTATCTACAGAAATTAACAAGAAGTTAATAAATTATACCCTGACATGCTTTCCATCCTGTGTCAACCTTGCTACTATTGCCCAATGACAACCATTAGCCCTGCAAAACCTCCTAAACCTATTTTTGCAAGACTTCTCAGTTCCCACCTCAAATTGCCCCTTTATAGCATGTTGCTTAAGTGCTGCCCTGAATTCATCCATACTTGGATATATGCTACCAACTATCATTGGAGGATCTTCCTTGTCATAAAAAACAGACCTCTCACCAGGGATCTCATCATCAACAGCCAACTCAGCATCTGTTAGGTTTAAATCATCAACATCATGTTGCTTTTCAAATTCAATTTCAGCTGCAACCCTAGCTTGTTCTGCTCTATCATCTTCATCTCTAAGTCCAAGAAATTCATACATAGCATCTTCATCCATCACTGGAAGTGCTGCACCAATCTGCTCTTCAAGACATGGAGCAATCTCAATACTGTTCCAATCAATAACATGTGCGACAAATGTCTGATTGTTTCCATCTACTTGTCCAGTACCAGAGGCTGACATCGCATTACTTGTCACCACTTCTGTAACAGCAGAGCCAGAGAGAGAAGTCGACTGTCCAAAATTATCTTGAACATCAACAAATAAATGCAGCCTCTTCTTAGCCTGTCTCTCAAACAATGCAAGGGACAAATCTGAATCATTCACCAAGCTAGTTTCCCCTCCCGTGTCCATGTCATACACCCAAACAATTGGTTGTTGGCAACTACCCAATTTTATCTTTGTTGCCAGGTCTTTCTGTAAACTATCCATCTTATAGCAACGAGAGTCCACAGCCCATTCAGCGTACTTGCGTGGCATATCGACAAAGCTACCATCGTCGAACTTGGCTGTGAACTGAGAGAACTGAACGCACAGCCTAAATGCAGCATCCGGATCCGGATCCAGCCTACCGAGCACAAGGAACAAAGACAAAATACATGCATCAGATACCTAGTGGCCTAATCTGTTCTCATCCTTCGGCGTCCTTTCCCCAAATCAAACAAATCCCCAAATCAAACCTAACCCTAGAGCAAGTAAAATGCGTTCCTGACTTACCCGATTGGTGACTCGCTTGGAGTCATGGTGGCCGACCCGCTACCAGCCTCACCCGGCCAGAGCTAGCTGCGGTCGCCGGCGAGCTCCCTTGCCGCGGTCATCGCTGTCGGTGTGAGCTTGCTGGTGAAGACGAGAGAGAAGAACGAATGGGGAAAGGCTCACGGGAGACACAGGTGCCTGCTGCTTTACCGGTCAAAAGAAGAGACAGGGGCAAAACAGTCAGTTCGGTAGCCTGGGAGGTGAAAAGAAACTGAAAAAAAAACACAAAATGAAGAAAAGAGGAGAGAAACCCCCGAAACGAAGAATTCGCGTGTTCTGGTGTCAATTGAAGGAAGACAGACGAATTGGGTCCCTTGAAAGTCGCACGATTTGGGTCCCAAATACCGAAATTTCTCCTACGTCCTCGGACTGGCGCGCACGATGGCAGTCAGTAGAGAGTAGACATCATGTTCATGTGCTGTGCTGTGCGCCTGTGCGTGCCCACCTTTGACTCGCCTAATTTTGACTTGCCTATGCGAACAGGAGCAGCAAAGCAAATCGCAGCGCCCCGTGGCTGATGGCCCCACCTGCGGCGAAACAAACGTGAGCGGGGAGGGAGACCCGAGCCGCCGGCCGGGCGGGGCCGCGTCGGCGTCGCGGGGGCACGCAAACATCCCCTCCTCCGGGGTGGGGACGTGCGCGCGAACCACGAGTCACTCATCACTAGTCCTCCTCCTATACCCCAGCCAGCCAGCGCGGTCGACCCCGCCCCGCCACCACCAGCAGCAGGCGCGCACCGGCACTCCGGCGACCTCACCTCCCCTAGGCTCTAGCCCCGCCCAGTCCCCAACTCCCTCCATGGAGAGAGATAATGGCGGGAAGCCGCCTCCGCCTCCGCCGGCGCCCGCGCCCGCGTGGAGGCATGGTGCCGTCACCTACTTCCACCTCCTCTTCTACATCGCCATCTCCGGCGGCCAGATCTTCTTCAACAAGGTACGCTAACCTCCCCTGTGCTCCCTCCAGTCCTCCCCACCACCCCGCCTGCCCGCCGGCCGGCCGGGGGCTCCCGCCGCCGCGGAATGGGTCGTTGGGCTCCCGGGGTTGTTTCCCCCCGCAGATCAGCCAAGCGATTGCCGATCTGACCTGTGGCTTTTGGGAATCGCTACTCGATGCCGTGACAGATTCGATGCTCCTGGGTGGGTGCCGATTGCCCTGCAGAAGTTTAGTTGGACTCCCCCTGGGCTCTGTGAACGCCATGCATGCGCTGATCCCTTTCCCGTGAGCTCTGCTCTTCAGTGGCTTCGGATCCGGGCAACCGCTCAGGATCAATCTGTTGCTTGCTTGATTCGTTTGCCCACGCGACGTGCAACTCCTTTTGGGTTTGGGTTTGGGTTCGGGTGGGTGTTGACTTGCTTCTCGTGCCATGTGACACCAAATGGCTGCTTCAGTAGTAAGGAATTGGGCTCCTTTTTTTCTGCTAAAGTTGGCAAAAAAAAAAAAAAACATGCGCTGAATGGTGAGTAGTCCTGTCCAGGGCAGATGTTTGAGGGGTAAAATTGAATTGGCTATGGCTTTTAATTGGATTTATCACCATCAGTTAGGGCTCTGTTTGACTTCACATTGTAAAGCAGGATCGTAGGTTCAGTTACCACACTCTGACTAAATGTGGGAACTCTGCGAGATTAATTTAGTTGGCTGAATGTAGTAGTTCTGGTGTAGTAGCAACATTATCATGCCCAAATGCATTTTCCTTATGCCACTCGCAAGCAGTTGTATGAAACTCCGTTTATTTGATAATTTTGAACTTTTAAACCTTTTATGAAATTGAGCAGCCTTTTCACCTTATTAGCCAGTATTAAGCACTTTGTTTTCGCTTCATGCAGTGGGTGTTATCCTCAAAAGAGATCAACTTCCCCTATCCAGTGGCACTAACTCTGCTCCACATGGTCTTCTCATCTGTTGTGTGTTTTGCTATTACAAAAGTTTTCAAGGTACTTATTTATGTGCACTATGGTGGCACACAATTTGGTTGCTATGTTACCAGTTAGAGGTGTAATACCTAACACTTCCTGTGATTCCATTTGCTAACCCCGTATTCTGTAGATCTGGGTACACACTTACTCTTTCCTTTTATCTTGATGATATTTCCCAGATCATAAAGATTGAGGAGGGAATGACTACAGATATGTGAGTCTCGGCTCACTCTGATTTCATGAAATCACTTTCTTATAAATGAATTTTCTGTGGAATGATTCCAATACCTACCCAACCAACCGTGAGTTAATGAGTATGATGCATGCATACGAGTTTAGCTTGTAGCTTGTATAAGCAGATTACAAACCCAGTTTATGGATTTTGCACAGTGATTTTATGGTTTAATATTTATAAAAGGTCTTGAGGAAACATCAGGTTTGCCTTAAAGAAAATAGGATAGCATTCTGACCATCAAAGGGAAACTTAAACGTTGAGATTGATGAGTGACTTGGTACTTTTTTTTTTCACATGAAAGTTGGAGGCATAAAATGACGGGCATATTTGTAACCCTTGCCTCCTTGGAACTTGCTAGATCTTGAACAATACATGGTAATTGGATCTTGTTTTTAAGTCAAATCTAAATTTGGAATAAGTAGGCTCCATACCCTTCAGGAAATGTTTTGGTTTAGATATGGAAACTGTGGGCATATTGGTTTTCTGTGCTGTCTCTTAAAAGAAAACTAGACCACCTATGCGATTAAGAATAGTTATAGGCATCCAGGTTCGCTTTGATGAGGAATTGAACATTTGGTGGTCTAGTATGTACCAAAATTCATTGTTTTGTTCCTACTATGCTGTTTCTGGATTCATCTTTTTGTTCAATGTAAGTACCAGAACTGCCATCGTTTTCTTATACTAGCCCCCCCTAACTTTCAGATATATCAGTTCAGTCATTCCAATTGGAGCAATGTTTGCAATGACACTTTGGCTAGGGAACAGCGCATACCTCTACATATCTGTCGCATTTGCACAGATGTTGAAGGCAATAAGTATGTGTGCTACCCTCAGTTTTGAACTTTTGAATGGGATGTTTCACACCAGGATCGGCTAAATTTACATGTGATCCTAATATGCTCTTATTACACTACAGTGCCTGTAGCTGTGTTTCTTCTAGGAGCAGCATTTGGCCTGGAAGAAATGAGCTATAAAATGCTTGCTATCATGTCTGTTATCAGCGTTGGAGTTATTGTGGCTTCTGTCGGTGAAATCACAATTAGTTGGGTTGGGGTGGTTTACCAAATGGGTGGAGTTGTTGCAGAAGCACTAAGACTTATCTTCATCGAGATATTCCTGAAGAAAAAGGGCGTCAAGCTGAACTTGATATCTATGATGTACTATGTTAGTCCTTGCAGGTATGTTGTCCATTCGCTCTTCTGATTAACAAAGTCATAAATACCTAATATTGTTTTAACTCCACCTATGATTTTTCCTGCAGTGCTCTGTGCCTCTTTATTCCCTGGTTGTTCTTGGAGAAGCCAAAGATGGATGATAGTGTTTCATGGAACTTCCCGCCATTCACATTGTTCTTAAACTGCATGTGCACTTTTGTACTCAATATGTCGGTTTTCCTTGTTATATCTCGGACCAGTGCACTGACAGCTCGTGTTACTGGAGTTGTGAGGGATTGGTCCGTAGTTCTGCTGTCAGCTGCGATCTTTGCTGATACACAGCTTACGTTCATAAACATAATTGGTTATGCCATAGGTATTGTACCGATGAACCTGAATTATTTTGCTTCATGATGGTCTTTTCTGTATCTATTTGTTTTTTTACTTATAATTGTGCATCCTGCAGCCATAGCAGGTGTTGTTGCATATAACAATCACAAGCTCGCGAAAACTCAAGCAAACCCACAGCAAGGTAACGAGAATAAGGTCAGCCCAGGAAGCCCTCAAGATGTTGAGTCATCGATGAACTCTACAAAAGAAGATTCGTAGCATCCAAAGTAGCGAGGTTTTGAAACAGTTTTCTTTTCCAGGAAGGTAATATAAATTATTGATGTCGCTACTGCACCAAACGCACATATGTCATCCACAAAATTTCCTGATATGATGTTTACATTTAATTTTGATCCAGGAGATCTGTGCTCTTGCTTTTTTTGGGTTGGCCAGCTCTCCTTGTCCCTGGACTATAATTCTTTGTTCTTCCCATTGATCAGGGAAGACATTTTGTACAATGATATGCTCAAAGTCAAGATAACACGCTACCATCACATTTGTACTATTGTTGCTCAAAATGGTGGAAGCACGTCATACAGATGAAAATTAGGCCATGTAAAGTTGTGTTTTCTTTTGAACTATCGTAGCAACACTCCAGGTGCTCCAAAAGTGGCAGCCCTGAATCTTTGTTTTATACTTGGTTGCTTGGGAGATCATGAGCAGTAAGATGTTTTGATGTATGAAGTATGTTTGAAAGGACATTGTGTAATTTTGGCACATCAAAGAAAGTTTTTGAATCATGTAATTGCCTTGTGCTGATAGTTTGTTTGAAGGATTTTTGTTTCTACTATGTGCAGTGTTTCGATATTTCTGCAGAGTTGTACTGCATGGTGTACTGCTCATACTGAGTATTGACCCTTGAATTTTCAATTTTTCTGATTATTTGGATGAGAACATCCTCAGTTTCTTTAAAAATAATGTAAAAAGGTTATCCAGATGACAAATTTGCTGCAAATTTATGCGGCATCTTTTCCGTACTACTGTGTTAGCTGCTGAGTGTAATCAGTAATGTTAAAAAAACTAATTCTTTCAATAAAACACACACAAGTAGCATGATGGCACGAAAAAGCACACAAGTATCATGTATATTTGTTATATACTCCCTCTGCATTCAACCGGCAGCGGGCGACGCCACCGAAAAAAGGTGAGCGCTCGGGGGGCTATTTCTTCCTCCCCTGTTTCCCCTCTGTTCCAGTCTTCCATATCCCTTGTCCTGGTGCTCCAGCGACGTCGGTGGCCGGGGTAGCTGCGGGAGTGGTAGATCTGAGACCTCGCTTGCCCGATCTGAAGCCCTGGCTACCGAATCTGATGGAAGTGGTGGCTTGCAAGGTGGAGGTCCGGTTCCTCCACGGGGTGGCTCTGGTGCAGCGACACCCACCTTGCCAAGAGCTCGTGCTGAAGCTCCACAGGCCCAGGTCTGTGCGTGGTATGCTGCTGCAGCACCCCGAGCTCGTGTAGCACCTTGCAGCACCATGCCAAAGTATCCAAGGTTACCTCTGCTCTTATCCATTTTTTTCATACCATTAACCATCCGTACCAGTTGCATCTAGACACAGGAGAAAGGCAAACATTGACATGGATTTGTTGAACGGGAGACGGACTTTTGCCTTGTCAAGTTGAAACCCGAAGTGGATTATTTAATGAGCCAACTGTTGAGTTTTTTTTCCCCCGATTTCCATCCTGTTATAATTTTTTGTGCTATACAGTATTACCCAATGTGTGTGCTCTTGTTAATGGCCAATATGTGTGCTATGTTATCCTTCCTAGACTGATAAAGTGTTGAAGTTTAGCCGATGGATTTATGGGCGAAACAATTGACAGCATGGTCAGCAATTTCTTCATATCACTTCTTCAGATGAAGATGGGTCTAAACAACTTGGTGCTCGACAACTTCACATCTCTTCTTAGGTGCCGGTCTGTTGGATTATTAACATATTATATGAACTCAGTTCTCTTGCTTTTTCCTCCTAAAGTTTCCACCTGCAATACTGAACAGTTAACAATCCTAAGGCATGATTGGCATTTGCTGACAGACACATACTGCTCTCATTGTCAAGTGTTCATGCACATACCCATGCAGTCATGATAATATATCCATATTTATTTCAGAATCAGTGTTAACTTGCTCCTCAATTCACACAGAATACCACTTTCAGATTATTTGCACTCTTGCAGAGCATCTCAGTACATATCATTGAAACACGTTCAATCACTCTCATTGTCTGCATTTTCCTGTGGGTAGTGTCCTGATATTAAATTTGAAAAAAAAAATTGAAACCAAGGTTGTTGACTGATTTACTGTATCCACAAACTTTTTCCTTATGCCAAGGTTGTCTGTCTTGTGTTCTCATATAAATGTGCACATTTTATTTTCTGAAAATAATATATACTAGGGAACATGGGCTTGTCAAGAGCCAGGTGAGTTTACCATGGCAAGAGCCAGGTCAGTTTTTTATGTCAGATAGGTGTTTGACAAAATGGCCATAGGATCAAATTCCTAATTTTGCAATATTAAGCATTTCCCAATTTTTATTTGCGTCCAGGTTCTATTTACCACTTTCAACTTTTCTCTTTTTTCATTTACAGGCTGTTGTTGTTCGTCATGGAAGCTTCAAGTTCCTTCAACGTCAATCCAGTCCTATTTTCTGCTTCATCTACTTTGAGTTTCCCCGGCATGATGCAACTTCGGCGTTGTCACATACAAAACAAGTACGTGAATATATTGACAACCTCATTATTGTGTCCTTTTCAAAGCAGCTTTGTTAGATTTGTCTTTCCAATTGCAGAGTATATTAGAGCGTTAGATTGGGTAAAGTGTGTCATACTGGTTCATTAAAACATAATATTTGCAACCGCTTTTATCAATATTTGGTTTGCTGAAAGCAATTTATCTATTTGTGGTGACCCTTAACTTAGAGGACCTATCCTTCAGGTCTCCCTCACCCCCACATCACCCGCGCCACTTCCGCCAAGCGTCGACCTCATCTGCGGGGGGTTCGATCTGATTCTCGATCTGGTACTGTAAGCATGTCATCAATGGATATCGAATCAAGACAATATACGGTATCAGATTTCAGATTTAAATTTTTAGTGCCTTTTTCTGCATTAACATCATTATTAGGTTTTATTCAATGTTGTATATTCCAGTGCACTGTTCATCATCAAAAAATAACAGGGCATCATTCAAATTTCATGTAGTTCTCTAATTTACTCTAATGGGTTGCATTGTTCATCATATTGAAATAATGTGCTTAGTTATTGTCGTCTCCTGCACCTTTACTTCCTGACAACATGTTTACTTTTTTCACTGTTAGACCATAGCAACACATGATTCTAAAATGAGCATACAAGTAGGAATAAGAGAAGTCGGGGTGGGCATTTTAAACCCGAGAACCAAAAACCGAACCGAACAGAACCGAACCCATTATCGGTCTATTCGGGTTCGGGTTCGGTCCACACCAATGATTTAATTCGGGGTTCGGGTTCGGTTTCGGTTCTCGGCTTCAAAGACCCGAATAGACCGAATAACCCGAATAGAGTGAAACCTTTCTCGTGTCATGATTTTATAACATGACGTGCGAACTTATTAGCTAGTGGTTGTTAAGTAATAATAATATTAGTATCTCTCTATGTCTATATGTTATTTTTTCTTAGCTATTTTTTGCTATACTAGCACTTATATTTAACTACTCATTGTATATATTTTAATGGATCAAAGAGTCTGTAAAAGTTCGGTCAATTCGGTGGACCGAATAGACCGAACCGAAATTTTCGGTCTATTCGGGTTCGGTTTCTATTTTTTTTCCTAAAATTTCGGTTCTCATTTTTCAGAACCCGAAATTTTCAAAACCCGAATAGACCGAACCGAAATAACCGAGTAGACCGAATGCCCACCCCTAAAGAGAAGCACACGATTCTATCAATTGCATTGTTCATCGTAATGAAAATATCATGATGATTATTTATTCAAAATGAATTTTCTGCTGTCCCGGTAACGGATCAGAGGTGGTTGCACACCATTCGCAGACCTCTCAAGCACCTTTGGAGGTAAAAGTTGATACGTAAGTCTCGATGGTCATCGTAATATTGTTGGGACATACTAATAAACAAAGTGAGAGTGTAGGTGATCAAGATGAATCGAACTCACTGTCACCAATCGTCAATGCTAATGAATGGAAGAGGCAAAGGGATGGAGAAAGATACACAGGGACGTTCGCTGAACAAAGATATTTGAAATCGATATTTATGTTTCAGCCTTGCTGTCATGGATAGATCGAACAAAGCTACGTATTTGATCACACGTTTTATTGATATTTATCTATAATTTTAATATAGATCGAAATATCTAATGGATGTAAACCTTTTGAAACTATGGACTCATTGGATTAATGGGTTAAAATTTATTTTCTCCCATGATTGAGCTATAGCAACACGTAAACATATACTCAATTGTTGCGTTAATATCTTTCATTCATGTGGCAATGCACAGGCAGACAATAAATATTGCTAATGTTTGAAGGAATTTACGCTTTTGATTTCGTAGACAATGTTTTAGCTCCCGTGGCAACGCACGGGCATAGACTTAGTAAAAATTGAAGCTAGACCAATCAAATATAATATGCGATAATAATTATCGCCATCTGAATAATGCAAACTTAGTACCAAACAGTGAGCTTTCACCGCAAAAACAATACTACTCAGATTTTTCTTTTATGACGTCTAGACAATAACTTGCAAGTCATTTTGTGCAGCTTTTTTTGGTCCGAACGACAAAATAAAAGGGAACGGAGGACGTACATAATATAACTTGGAATAATAGCTTTGGAAAGTACAAGACATTCCATGGAACAATTATCACAAACATCACCACTTGGAAAATCAAGGATAGGTGCAGCAATGCCGCGCATAGAAGTTCACACATATTCTGCGGCATTAACTTGTCTCCGTCGACGGTGGATGCGGCGGGGGCAGCCTATAAAATGTCCTATACCTTACCGGTATGTTACGTTCTCTGGCATTCATAGAATCTTCTTCCTCGTCAGCTTCCTCTTCTTCCCAGGTCATAGGTGGCGGCGGCGCCATTGACGCTATTTGCGGTGGATGCAGCGGGGGCAGCGTAGACAATGTTCGATACCTTATCGGTGTGTTATTTTCTGCGGCATCCAGAGCTTCCTCTTCTTCCTGGAGCATAGGCGGCGGCACCCTTGGCGCTAGGTCGTGCCTTGCTCTCGTTCTATACGCGACAAGCATACAACACAAACAAGCATGCAAACATGTGTATAAGAGAACAATACACCAATCAGAGAAAGCTTTATAAAACACGTGTTAAAAGAGAGAGCTCGTCACTAGGGTCATGTGAGCGCAACAGACGTTGAAAACAGAGCTACGGTTGGAAAGATAAACCTAACGAAAGGTTTGCATTATCAAACATATGAAAAGGCATATACATTGGATTTATTTCAATTAACAAAATGTTGATTTGAGGTATTTCAAATAAACACCTAAGTTGGGATTAGTTCATATTACATTTGATTCAGAAAACGTAGTTGAAACTAATAATATTTTATTTATAAACATTCCATATTATCTATAGCATTTAATAAACATTTATCTTTATGAATGAAAGACATGTGAGAGTATCTAAACGAGGTATGCGTTTAGACTAAGCATGTTATTAAACAAAGAACATTAAGTTAGCATTAATCATATTAACATTAATTTATAAAAGACAGAAGTTTGAAACTCATATTGCTTTTAATTAGAAACAAGTTATATGCACGTTAAACAAATTAGCATGGACTTAAAAATATTTAAAACATGGACCATGGTAAAACATTGTTATTTACATGTAGGAAACATCGTTACGAAGCTACCGCAGTTTGAACGAGTTAAAACGGTGAAACTATATTTAAAACCAGGTTGCAGGGCTTAACTGTGATTAGTTTTGAAGAAACAGGGGCTCAAACGAGAAACCAGGTGCCTGCTTGTGAACAACATGGACTGAGAATTAATTAACAGGAATCAAGGGGCTCTTTAGCAAAACATCGCCTATCCGGTTTGACCGGCTACGTGGAGGCACCTGGGCCGTCGGATCTGTCTCCAACGGCCTGGATAAGATGGAGGAGGCCGGTCGGTGGCTGACTGGCTATGGTGTGGTGTGCACGGCACGAGAGGGTGATGGCGGCGGTGCATCGCCGGAGCGCGAGCCATCTCGTGCTCCCGGGGGGCGTGGGTGTCCGGGGCGACGGTGTTTGGAAGGGGAGGAGAGGCGCGATGCGGCGAACCCGGTGGGGGAAGATTTGAAGGCGGCGGGGCAGCTGGCGGTGGGTCATGGTGACGAACGCGTGCGGCGGCGCGGATTCCAATTCCCGCCGGGTGGGAAGGGTAATGGGGAGAGGGTTGGACAGGGAAGGTTTTACTCACCTCATTTCCGATGTCTCGGTCGCGGTCTGGACAGCGGGGACGCGGCAGAGACGACGGACGGCAGTGGCGGCCTGAGCTCCTGCAGGGGCGGCGGCGGGCACGCAGTTCGAGTTAGGCCCGATCGGAAGGGGAAGGAAAAGACTTTCCTGTGGCGCGCATGGCGTGTGCGCGGGGAAGGCAAAGCTCACCGTGGTGTCCCGGACGGTGGGGAAGGTCGGGAAGGCGGCGGTCGACGGCGGCGCTCCGGCTCTGCTGTGCGACGGCGGAGTTGGCGAATGTTAGATGAGCTCCGAGAGGGGCCGGGCAAAGGAGAGCGGGCGCGGTTCGGAGGTTCTCACCGTATTGATCTGGACGGCGAGGCCGGGACGCGACGGCGATGGTGTGGTGCTTCTCGGTGCGAGGGCGGGGTACGTCGCGAGCTCGGGTGGGCGTCGCGGATAGGGAAAAGCGAGGGGAACAGGGGAGGGCGCGCGTAGGGGTCGCTATCCATCGCAGCGGCGAAAAAATTGTCCTTCGTCGCCGAAGGAATCCCACCCGTGCCTTTCTGCGGTTCGTGGGCCAATTCATCCGTGATGGGCCGTCCCACTTCTTGTCCCACTGCTCGGCATTTTCTTCTTTTCGCGATTTTTTCTCTTTCGCCCGTCTATTTGTTCCGCGGCACGTTTTCTTCTTTCGCGGTTTTTTCTTTCTCGCCCGTTTGTTCCGCACGTTTTTTTCCCGCATATTCAATTTGTTCCGCGTGTTTCTTTCCTTCTATAAATTATTTTTTGAAACGTTTGTTTTTCGTTCGTACAGTGCATGGCATAATGAACAAAATGTTCACGTTTTTCTTGTTCTTTTTCGAAAATTTTGTGGTTCAAACAATATGTAGACAATATTGTTCTTAGGGGTGTAATCGGATCGGATACGGACGGATACTGTTGATACCGTATTTGTTTTCATATTTTTCCTTCGAATTCGGATCGGATACGGATATTAATAGTTGGTGTCGGATAAGACTTAGATGGACATCGACATCATATATATCCAACTTTTATTATTCGGATACGGATATAAATCGAATACGGATCGGATACTGAATGTCCGGACTCGGATACGGTCGGATCTCAACCCTTCTAAACGGATCCGGACTCGAATACGGACGGATAATATCCATACCGTTTACACCCCTAATTGTTCTACATGCATAATGGATTATTCTACTAACTAAATTAATTGTTCTACATGCATAATAAATTCTTTTATGCAAAAAATTAATTGCTCTACGCATGATATGTTTTGTTCTACAAGTGCTATAAATTACTCAATCTCATAATAAATTGGTCCACACACATAATGAATTGTTCCACACTCATAATAAATTGTTCTACGCCCACAATAAAACATTCTACATGCTAAATAAAATTACTTCAAATGAATAAGTAATTGTTTCGTGCACAAAATGAATTTATTTATGTCCATAATAAAATATTCTACACACAAAATAAATTATTCACGTATCGATGCGTACACTAAAACAAATAGTATAGAAAATATTGTCTACACATAGAAACATTTGTGTATAAACTCGTAGAACAAAAATGTGTACACTAAATAAATTACACTTGCATGAGTTATACTGGTCTATAAATAATTACACATAGACACAAAAACAAAAATTTATAATAAAAAAACTAATAGCATAAAAATATGAAACCAAAAACATAGAATAAGCGGCCATAGAAAAATTACACTAGCTTATGAAACAAACATATGTAAATCTAGAATAAACTATCAAACTTTTAGAACAAATATTTACATGTCTTGAACACTTATTTGGGCCGAGAATGAAACCCAAGAGAAGCGCGGGCAGACTCCTTCAGCGACAATCGAAGAATTTTTCGCTGCGGCGACAGATAGCAATCCCGGCGCGCATAACTGTTGCTGCGGCCACAAACCAGCAAACCATCGCCGAAGAATTACGCAGCTCTATTCCACACGCCACATGGGCCGTATGTTGGGTTGGGCCGTCCCGCTGCGATCCCGCGCGCACCCCTCCTGCGCGCCACCTGTATCTTCCGTTGGGCCGTCCCCGCGCACCTATGTTTGGGCCAAGCTATTTGCTCATAAAACACAGCTTCCCAATGGTTGCACGTGCAAATGTAAATTATTCTAGGTACAGCACAAATTGTTCTCTAAACATAATAAATTATTCTACATGCATAATAAATTGTTCCACTTACAATATAGTTTGCTCTATATGTATAATAAATTGTTCTATGCTCATGTGGATTGTTTTACACACATAATGGATTATGAATTGTTCTACGCAAAATGAATTGTCACATGAAACAAATTGTAACAAAAATATACCGATAGAATAAGAATATGTGCTCGTTGAAACTGAAAATTATGTAGCAAGAATAATTAAAAACATACAGATGGAACAAAAAATTATATTGTTATAATAGATATATTAGTTGAATACTCAAGCCTGTGAGGAAAAAATAATCCAATATCACAAGTGAAATACTAAAATCAAATAAATATGATAATTGGATATATAAAATAATGTATTATAGTATAGGAGGAAATAGAAAGAAGTTACAAAATGAAAGACAATAACAGAAAAAAAGGAACAAAAGGTGAAATAAAAATAAGAAGGAAAAAAGATGCCAGGGAACACCAAAGGAAATAGCCCATCAAAATAATTTGTACAAACCTGAGACAAATACGTGCAGACTTAAAGTAAATTGTTATAACTCACAGAATAAATACAATTTTATTGAATAAAAGTATATACACTAGAAGAAACCATACAAACATGTGATATTTAGTAATTTTAATTGAAACAATGCTCTTAAATAAAAATGAGAACAAAAATATGGAAAAAAAAAGAAAACACACACAAAAGAAACAGGAAAGATGAAGAAAATACGTAAAAAAAAAAGGAGCCATCCGAAGGAAAGAAACCGGGGCACGGTAGAGAAAAAAACCGAAAATAAACTAAGGCAGAGCGGATAGCAGATAGGAATATGGGCCGTAGGAGCTATATGGGCCAAAAACGAAAAGAGTTACACCCGTCCCGTCTCGGTGACGGAAGCGCTAACTTTCGCTGCGGCGACAAATATAGATTTGCCGGTCTGGGGATGCAGCTCCCAGCTGAGCGGACTGCAGTGTTGGGCCAGTGCGGGTGGAAAAGAGAGATAGGCCGAGCTGGGCTGGGCCGGAAACCAGGAAGAAAGGGGGAGGGAGGGTTTTAGAACTTTTCCAGAAAAAGGTTTTAAAGGCTAGGGCTTAAACTTTGAATTTCAATTGGATTTTGGTTTAAACACAAGCACACACAAGAAAAGAATATGCGCCAGCATGAGATGCAAAACACAATATTTTTCCTTATGTAAATTAGTTTCCTTTACAAAACAATTGTTTTCTTTATTAAATTCCTTGATAAACATATAAACGTTGGAAAAATTTTAATTATTCAAAAAATTCATTATATTAACGTAAGCTAAAAGTGTCACATCCAAATTAAAAAACCAGATGATGCCTAGCGCGTTGCAGCTGAAATTTTATAACGTTAAATAGAAAATGATTTATAAATTGAGAAATAGTAAATAAAATATTAACATAATGAAATAAAATGATCCAAACGGGCATCTACAACTCATAATTAGAACCACACGAACCAAAGGGTCGGGCGGTTCGATCCATTGACTCCGCGGCATCCACCAAGCGCTGCCTCTGCCTCGTTCGCTTCCAGCAGACCCAGCTTCGTTTCTCCATCAGCGCTTGGATGCCTCTGCCTTCCTCCCCTCCAATTCTGCCTCGTCTTCAAGCTCCGGCATCCCTTCCATCCTCCTGTGCTCGGTGTAGTTGGGGGTAGTCCTCCATGAAGCATGAACTGGTTGTATTGCGTGTGAACGGGTCGAAGAATTGCCACGGCGAGAGCTCCATGGCCGGCGGCGAAGGCACGTTTTGGGAGATGAAGGAGTTGTTTAGCCTCGCGCGTGGATGCTGGCACCGCTCGCTTGTTGCCTGAAGCTCGCGGCCGCTGGCGCAGCTCCGCTGTGTGGAAGATGGAGCCATGGAGGAGCTTGTCTGCGCCACAGCTCGGCAATCGAGCCAACGAAGGTTGAACCGCTGGCCAGCGGAGCTGCGGAGGAGCCGCCGAGGGAGGTTACGCAGGCCGCACTGCATTTTGCCTCCTAGTCGGGTCACGTGGAGCGAACCAACCGCCCCTCTACAAGCTGTGTGGATTGGTGGATCGATTCCGGTTCGGTCCACGGTCTATCCACGCCCACCTTTAGTCCTAGGGCGGGGGATTGGTTGGATCGTCCGCCGGTACAGGGCGATGGGCTGCCGGTCTGGGGGTCATGTGGCGGGGTTCTCCTTCCTCCTTTGTTTTGGTTGGCTAGATCTTCAGGGCTTGCTGCTGTTCCTTTTGGTTGTAGGAAGCGCTCATCTTGATGGGGGCGACCAAGCAGAAGAACGTACATGGTCCACCTGCGTTGCTGGGTCAGTGCTCAACTTGTTCATGTCTACATTGCAACATTTATTGGTTGTCGCAGCCTTACTTCCTGTCTACATTTCAAGGCTTCACGTTCACGGTACGGTCTGCAGGAAACGTACGCTCGTCTAGAGGGAGTTCGACCAAGAATGCCGGGCCTGCGCCGGCTGCCTGCAAGACTGGGTGAGTGCTCCCCATGGGCCTGTCCACATTGCGTGTTTTATTGGCTGTTGTCTTGTAATTTCTTCATGTCTGCTTAACTGCCTTGCAAGATGTATAATGGTTAGATTTACTGCATCTATTGTCGATGCTCTTGTTTTACTGCATCTGTGTGTAGCTCTTCTTTTGATTCATATGGGTTCACAGTAACCGCTGCTCCTCAAAGCAGTAGTAGACTCTGCTTTGTGCCGTAGGCATGAAAAAGAGATTATACAACACCTCTTCTTTGATTTTTATGTGGTACGTAAAGAGGAGTGTGCTCTTTACCAAAGACAATTTAGCCAGACGGAAATGGAATGGTCACCAAGGCTGCTGTTTTTTTAATAATAATGAGAGTATACAACACCTCTTCTTTGATTGCCGCTTGGCCAAGTTTATTTAGCGGGTTGTTTTTATGACACTAGATCTCTCTTCACCTTGTAACACAAAGCACCTTTTTAACCAGTGGTCTAGCCAGGGGGGTAGGGATTATAAACCCTTTCTTTTGGCAGGAGCTGCAGCTTTGATTTGGGTAATTTGGCTACAACGGAATGACTTAGTTTTTGATAGGAAACAATCTAAAAATTTTCTGCAGGTACTCTTCAGGGAAACTTTCTGGCTCCGCCATTGGGCCAAGTTGCAACGAAATGAAGATCAGGTCCAGTGGCTGACGCAGGGCGTACACAATCTTGAAGTGGCGGCTTTGAGAATTTTCAATTCCTTTGGATGGCAAGCTCCGGCCAGGATCTCTCTTGTTTAGTTTTGAGTTACCTGTTTTGCACGCTTTTGTTCCTGTTGAGTCTTGTGGGTTGAAGTAGGTTCTGTGTGCTCTTTGTTAGAAGCTTGACACTGAGTTGAGCTGTGTGGGTGTAATAATGTAGGTCTGATTCTCCACTCGTGGAGATGAAGCCGGAAACTTTGTTTTCCATCATCTAAAAAAAACATGTTAATAGTGACAGATCTGCTGTTAAAAGCAGTGGTAGGGTCTGCTTTGTGCCGTTTGTATGGAAAATAGATGATTCATAAAGATTAATTGTGGCAGCTGATGTTAAAAGCAGTGGTGGAGTCTGGTTTTTGCCATACGTACATGTCTGTAGATGTTTGGAAAATAGATGTATTACTTTCCTCTGCTATTTTATATTTAGGTCATGTGGCAGTGTACTGGTGGAGTGGTGGTTTACAGTTAGAGGATTTATTCTTTCTTGGATATCGCTGGTGTTACCAGTACGTTAGCTCTCTTCTTACCCTGTTGCTTCATATGGTTCTTTGTATGTGATGTGGTGTCATGATGCACCTCTCTACGATTTTGCTTCAATTTGATACCCTATGTTCTCGTGCCAGAGCAATGAACTAACTCATCTTTGTTTCCTCCCCCTTTTTTCTTCTGTTTCTTTGGGCTTTTTACTAAAAAATAGATGTGCTGCTGGCCTGACATATATATGTTGTTGGACGTAGGCCTCGATAGGGGCTTTGCCCAAGAACTCTTCTTCTCTCTCTCACTCGCGCACGAACGAAAGGAAGGAGACCAGCAGAGTTTTCCGGCGACAAACGCCGCGGTGATAAACGCCTCTCCTTGGAGTTATATTTCAAACCACACAACCTAGGTACCTCAGAGTCGGTGCTACAGTAACCGACCTGCTACGGTGCTAGCCAGCTAGGTGCAGCCGTACAGCTACTGCATGTTAGATTTGATCTCGGAACGGTCACGAGACCGAACCGAGACGGACTACGCGCCCTGATCGGGGGCGCGACCCTTTCCCTTGGTTGTGGCCCCCGGTCACAGTGCGCCATATAAAAGAGGACCTAGGGGCTGGCACGGACGCCAACGCATCCACAGCCGCCGCTAAACCCTAGTCCTACAGACCCTGAGGGACCCGATCTCCCGGCGCACCAAGTGACTGGAAGAGCCACTCCCGACGTTGCCTCGTCACCGCTGCTGCCGACCCGATGGCCAACAACAACGCCAACGTTGGTGATGCCCAGGAGCAGCAAAGGAGGCAAGAGCAGGAGAACAAAGAAGAGGAGTGCCGTCTCAAGGAGGCGCATGAGAAGGAGGCCAAAGATCGCCGCCGCGCCGAGCTTTCCAACACCGTTGTCCACACGGCACCGGCCGCGCCCTTCCCCGGCACCGAAGGTGACATCTTTCTCTCTCTCTCTCACCTTCTCCGATCTAGATCTACACGAACACCATGTTTTCCCACTATTGAACCCGCTAGTGGTAGGCACTCGGGGCCTAGATCCACAAGACATTTACCAACAATTGGTATCAGACGGCTTGGGCTCGGCCCGATCCCTAACCCTAGCGGGTTGATTTGGCTTTCGGGTCAAGAGAAATTGACACGAATCGACCGGATTTGAGTCATTTGTGGCTCGAATTCATGAAAACCGAAAGAAATAGGGGGAGGATTCAAACCCAAACCCTAGAAAAACCCCGATCCCGCACGAATCAAAGAGCCGGAAGGCATACCTTGGCCTCACCGGCTTTCACCGGCGTCCAAGAAGATGGCGGCCCTCGCCGCCGGCTACCGCGCTGCACGAGCGCGCGCACGGTCAAGAGCGCACCGCCGCAGGGCCGCTCGGCGGCGGCGCGTCAACCCTCGGGCGGGCGCGCGCGCCAACAAGAGGCCGCGCGGGCGGCGCCGGACCATGCTACTGTCTCGTCTCCCTCTCTGCTCGCCGGCGACGGTGACGGAGGAGGGGCGGCGGCGGCAAGATGGAGCGACTGCGCGGGGAGAGGAAATGGAAATGGCCTAGGGTTTTAGACCCGGCCGTTTTTTTCGGGGTTATATCCCCACGAAGATGAACGTCGGCCGTCGGATCTCAATCGACGGCCAACAGAGAGGCGGGCGCGCGCGCCGCTGCTGGGCTGGGCCAGATGCACGGCCTAGGCCTAGGTCGGCGGCTTCTGCCCGCATGACAGTGGCGCAGCCCGCGCCGCAGAGAAGGCCATGGGCCTTGTTTTGGGCCAATTTCGGCCGAAAATGAAGCGCAGGATTTTTCTTTCATTTATTTTCCTGTGCATGTTATTTGATTCCATTTTATATGCTTTTGCATGATAACTGAGACTTTGAATGCTTGGAGTTCTGTATACACAGAATTAGACATTGTGATTTGTACCATGTTTCCGCTGCTGATGATATGATTTTAATATATGCTATCTCTGGATAATTTGAAACCAACGTGAATGATTATTTAGAGATATGCATATTATTAGATGACTTTGTCGTTATTTATTTAACCAACGTTGAATTTAATGATGAGTCATGATTATTCTCTGATTTTATTCTATTTTTATCCAACGATGAATCTTGAATAAAGATTGATTTTATGCATGTTTTAATTTCGACCAACGTTGATTTTAACTCATGCATGAGAATTTTATATTGCTTTTGAGCGTGATCTAATTTGATTTATATTTTATTGTCAATGAAGGCATGAATGCTGCGATGCTCCTCACTCACATGGGGAAGATTGATTAGCTCAAGGGGCAAAACTATCCCACTTGGCGAAAAAACATTGACATGATGTTCACTGTGACTGACTTGAATACCGCACTCCTGACTGACAAACCCACTGAGCCTATTCCAGGCGAAGATCACTATGATAAAAAGATGATGCATTACAGCATCGAAAAAAGAAAATGGGAGATTTCAAACACTAAGTGTTTGAAGATTATAAGACACCTCATTGATGACTCCATTGAGGGGTCAATACCAGAGTGTGCTACTGCTAAGGAGCTTCTGGATAGACTGAAAACTCAGTTCACCGGATCCTCCAAGGCGTATGCTAGCGCTCTGGTAGACGACTTTACTAACACGAGGTGTGACAGTTCTGAAGTGCGAGCATATATCCAGAAAATGACAAGTACTGCTGCCAAGCTGAACAAGTACTTAGGAAAGGATTTGCCTGAGGACTTTGTGGTGCACATGATAATGTAATCGCTACCGAAAGAATATGAAACTTTTCATGTGCACTACAACACCACTGTCAAGGACAGATGGACGATTGAGCAGCTTATGGCACAGTGTTTGCAGGAAAAGGAAAGATTGAAGAGCCACAAGGGTGACTCTCTAAACTATGCGTCGCATCAGTCAAAGAAAATGAACAAGAACTCCAAGCCAATCTTCAAGAAAGGACCTAAAGGAGACCCTGGATAGTCGACAAGCAAGCCCCCTGCCACTAATCACAACCATGGCAGAGGGAAGAATCCTGACAAGTTCTTTCCTGTGCCTTTCAATGTTTGCCTGTGGTGCAAGCAAGAGGGGCATCACAAGAAAGACTGTGTTGACTGGTTGAGGTCTCTCATCCCGAAAGATAAAGGTACAGATCGTGTGACCTTTATTGATGAATCCCTGTATTTAGAATTTTCCACTAATGCTTGGTGGATTGACCCTGGTGCAACTGTGCATGTTGCGAACTCTTTACAGGGCTTCAGAATAAAGAAGATGCAGAAAAAGGGCAGAAGAAGCGTTAGAGTTGCTAATGAAAAAGAAGCCCCAATCAAAGCCATTGGAGATCTTTCTCTAGAATTAAATGATGGTTTTATACTGTTATTGAGAGATGTTTTATTTATTCCCTCTTTAAAGAGAAATTTGATTTCTGTCTCAAGACTCGATAAAACTTTGATACATTGTCATTTTGGGAATAATAGATGTGTTATTCAGTGTAATAACAGAGATGTTGGTCTTGGTGTTCTACGAGACATGCTTTATTTTCTTTCCCAATGCAATGTTGTGAATGAAATTGATGTATCCGATTCTGTACCTGAAACGACTATGACAAACAAACGAAAAAGAAACGATGGAGAAACTTCGTTGAAATTGTGGCATTGTCGTTTAGGCCACATTTCGAGGGAGAGGATAGAACGATTAATAAAAGAAGATATTCTCCATCCGTTAGACTTTACAGACTTAGACCGTTGCATTGATTGCATCAAAAGAAAATTTGCGAAGCAAATTAAGAAGAACGCTAAGCTAGCTCGGGAGTATCGAAGATAATCCATACAGACACTTGTGGTCCTTTCCCTGAAAGGACTGTGGACGGTTATGACTCGTTTATGACGTTCACAGACGATTACTCTCGATATGGCTACATTTACCCCCTCAAAGAATGATCAGAAGCATTAGACAAATTTAAGATATTCAAAGCTGAAGTTGAAAATCAGCATGACTTAAAGATAAAGATGGTAAGATCTGACCGTGGGGGGAGTACTACGGTCGACATACGCAGTATGGACAAGTTCCTGAACCTTTTGCAAGGTTTCTGCGAGAAAATGGAATAGTAGCCCAGTACTCCACACCGGGCGAACCTCAGCAGAATGGAGTAGCAGAAAGAAGAAATCGCACCTTTATGGATATGGTGCGGAGTATGATAAGCTACTCGACACTTTCGGTTAGTCTGTGGATGGAGGCATTAAAAATCGCTATTCATATACTTAATCGGGTTCCCAGTAAGTCTGTTCCTAAGACGCCATACGAGTTATGGACCGGGAGAAAGCCCACATTGAATTATTTGCCTGTTTGGGGCTGCCCAGCTGAGGCGAAAATATTTAACCCTTCACAGGGGAAATTGGACGAAAAGACATTGAGTTGCCATTTTATTGGCTATCCTGAGAAGTTGAAAGGCTTTAGATTTTACTGTCCAGATAGACATACGAAATTTATTGAAACGAGACATGCTGTGTTTCTAGAAAATGACATGATCCGGAGAAGCATGGTACCTCGAGAAGTGAACCTTCAGGAAAAGAGAATGTACGTCCCATTTCCGATGGTCGAAGAACTTTACTTCTCGATGCCTGCTGAGGTAGCACCACCAGTTCAGCCAACTGTTGTTGCAACCCCCTGCTGTGGATGTTGGTTCGTCGAGCACGACAATAAATAAACAAGAAGTTGTCCCAATCCCTGAGCCTCCGTCTCCTGCAATTCCTGAGCCTATGGCTCCTGATGCGGCTGAGGCAGCGGGACCGGAACAAGAAATTGTGCATGACAACCCACCACCAGAGCAGCCTCAAATGGAGGAACAAAATGTGCCCGTGAGAAGGTCACAAAGAGTAAGAAGATCTGCGATCCCTGACGATTACGAGGTGTATGTTAGTGAGGATATGACCCTAGAGGGAGATCCCACTACATATGAGGAAGCCATGAGAAGTCCTGACTCATCCAAGTGGCTTGCCGCTATGGAAGATGAAATGAGATCTATGGACACGAATAAAGTCTGGGACTTAGAAGAAATTCCCAAAGGAGCAAAGAAAGTAGGCTGTAAATGGGTCTATAAGACTAAAAGAGACTCTGGTGGGAATATCGAAAGATACAAAGCCCGATTAGTGGTGAAAGGCTTTACTCAGAGAGAGGGAATCGATTATACTGAAACCTTCTCACTCGTTTCGTCGAAAGACTCCTTTAGAATCATTATGGCACTGGTTGCTCATTTTGATTTGGAATTATACCAAATGGATGTAAAGACAGCATTCTTCAATGGAGTGCTTAATGAAAATGTTTTCATGGCTCAACCCAAAGATTTTGTTGCGAAAGGAAAAGAAAATATGGGATGCCACCTAAAGAAATCCATTTATAGATTGAAGCAAACTTCAAGACAGTGGTATTTGAAGTTTGATGAGACCATTCGAAAGTTTGGTTTCAAAGAGAATGTTGAGGACAATTGCATTTATGCAAAGTTCCGAAATGAAAGGTATATTTTCCTAGTCTGTACATGGACGATATCCTACTAGCTAGCAGTGACATGGATTTGCTGCTAGAGACAAAGAGATTTCTATGCTCGAATTATGACATGAAAGATTTGGGGGAGGCATCCTATGTCTTGGGGATTTAAATCCACAGAGACAGAAATAGATGCATACTAGGACTGTCACAGAAGACATATATTGAAAATGTCTTGAAAGATATGGTATGCAAGCCTGTAATGCAAGTCATGTTCCATTAGCCAATGGTGATGAATTTGGGAACTTTCAGTGTCCCAAGAATGATTATGAGAAAGAACAGATGAAATCGGTTCCATACGTTTCAGCGATTGGAAGCATTATGTATGCGCAAGTTTGCACAAGACCTGACTTAGCATTTACAACCGGGATACTAGGAAGATAACAGTCGAATCCAGGAAGAGCTCACTGGATACCTGCGAAGAAAGCCTTGCGATATTTGCAAGGGACGAAAGACCTGATATTGACATATAGAAAGACACACGCCCTACAGTTAGTAGGATATGCAGATGCAGACTAGGCAGGGTGTAAAGACACCAGGAAGTCCACGTCTGGATACGTGTTCACTCTGGCAGGAGGAGCCATATCATGGAAAAGATGCAAGCAATCCATCGTTGCATCGTCGACAATGTACGCTGAGATTATTGCTTGTTTTGAGACAACGGGATAGGCCATGTGGCTAAAGAAATTTATACCCGATTTGAGAGTGGTGGATTGTATTGAAAAACCACTCAAGATGTATTGCGACAATGAGTCAGCAATAGACCATTTTCACAACCAGAGGCCAAGTGGTGCATCGAAGCACATTGACATTAAATTTTATGTTGTGAAAGAAAGAATCCAGGATCACACTATTGACGTTGAGCATTTAGGAACCGAGAAAATGCTTGCGGATCCGCTGACTAAAGGTGTTTCACCCAAAGTGTTGAATAAACACTTAGCCGGCATGGGTTTACAGAAAGTCCTATGATTCTGTATTGAGGGCTGTTGAAACAACCATCTCACAGAAAGCTTAGTCCTGAGATGGAAAGATGTACTGTAGTCAATGAGTTCAATTGCACGTAACTGGTTTTTGAACGCTTTGATCTCGGTACGTTGATCTGTCAAGGGACGAATGAGACCGAGATCAAAGGGGGAGAATGTTAGATTTGATCTCGGAACGGTCACGAGACCGAACCGAGACGGACTATGCACCCTGATCGGGGCGCGTGACCCTTTCCCTTGGTTGTAGCCCCTGGTCACAGTGCGCCATATAAAAGAAGACCTAGGGGCTGGCACAGACGCCAACGCATCCACAGCCGCCGCTAAACCCTAGTCCTACAGACCCTAAGGGACCCGATCTCTCGGCGCACCAAGTGACTGGAAGAGCCACTCCCGACGTCGCCTCGTCACCGCTGCTGCCGACTCGATGGCCGACAACAACGCCGACGCCGGCGACGCCCAGGAGCAGCAGAGGAGGCAGGAGCAGGAGAACAAAGAAGATAAGGAGCGCCGTCTCAAGGAGGCGCATGAGAAGGAGGCCGAAGATCGCCGCCGCGCCGAGCTTTCCAACACCGTTGCCCACACGGCACCGGCCGCGCCTTTCCCCGGCACCGAAGGTGACATCTTCCTCTCTCTCTCTCACCTTCTCCGATCTAGATCTACACGAACACCATGTTTTCCCACTGTTGAACCCGCTAGTGGTAGACACTCGGGGCCTAGATCCACAAGACATTTACCAACACTGCACAGATCATACCAAAATCCTATTTGACCACTCGTACCCGCTGTCTTCTAGCTGCCTCTATAATCTTCTACCACAAGGATTATTTCTATGTAAAACATATATGTCTGATAATCACAGGGAAACAAGCCGGCTTGCTCGCATTTCCGGGATGAAACAAGAAAAGAAATTATAGAGGCGAAGCAAGGTATGCTATTAGTTGAACGATGCATGCATTTTGACCACGTTGATTCCTGCTTACATGGCATTTATTTTAACAATGTACATTCTTTCTTACATTGCAATAAATCACGTATATATGCAAATGATTTAGCAGTCAAAGATGAGAGGAGGTAGCTGGTCTCCGGCCAAACCAGATGGCCCAAAGTCACTGCGACACAGAGAATCTTATCGACTTAGGCATCTAGGATAATAGAATTGAGTCTGAGTGTCCCGTAAAAGAATTGAAGTGTTTAGGCCTCTAGGTCAATGTGAGGTCACGAAAAGTGAGTACAATGTTTCTCCTTTTTTTTATTTCCTTATTTGGATATATATGCTAAAGGAGGCGGAAGTTGTTAGTCTTGGTCACTTCTGTATAGTAAAATTCCCATGCTGATATCTTGCACCTGTTTCCAGCAAAATGATTCTTTAATATTGAGTAGCATCATTTCTACGCTGTTAGCTTTTTTTAGATCAATAATTGCCATTGATTGCTATATAATAAGTAAACTAGAGTAGTTCCGAATTGACAATATGATGACAGATGATTTGACAACTGTTGAACTATATTTCCTGATTGTTTTAACATGCCATGCTCCAGATAAATTTTCATCCACCACTAGAGTTTGGTTTGGACAGGGACCTCCTTGATGAAGCATGGAAAAAGATCTGGAGAGGTTTGGCTCTGTTGATCTATCTGCTCTTTGTTACACTGATCCATCGCTTCAAGGTCTTGCTCTGATTCCATGCAAAATGGCTGTTGTACTTTATAATTAGAACATTGCCTGTTCCTTTTGCTGCCACACCATGGCGTGATTAAAAAAAAGAGAGAGAACCGCAGCTCACCAGTTGTGACTGCTGCATGCCAACTTGATTAGCGTGGTGGTGCTATTAGCTGGGTTGCTTGCTTCTTACCTGATGTTGTGCAGAAGGATGAGTTAGGATTACCAGTAGTGCCTCACACATCGCCTAGCACTTAGAAATACTTTAGTACCTTGATCCTAACTCAATGCGAAAACTCTCTGGTTTGTAAGAAAATTTGATAAAGCAGCATTGTAGACTGACTGCCTACCATTGAAAAATGTTTTATACCCTATCATATGCTTCCTTAGTATGATTGAATTAATTTCCTAGATATAAATGAAATCAAAATCTATGCAGAAATTGTTAAATTGACTGCCTACAATTGGATAATGTTTTATGTCCCTTTTTCCATTTGGTTATGCAAAGCTAGCAGATAAGGTTACCTACCAGAATTTTATTCCTACCATATGCTTCCTTAGTGGAGTGATGATTGAATTATACCTTGGTGCTAATGACCATTTTAGATTGTGGCAGTAGATTCATCCCTTCCTAGCAGATCAGCACTAGCATTTCTTATAAAAGAATAGTGAATAACATTAACATTGATTAGGGGCTGTTAGTATTTGTTGTGTGCAGTTTTAGTTACATCATAGATACATGAGATTGGTTAAAATGCTATCAAGAAGAACATATATCTTTACCCATGCCAATCATTCATTATATATGACAGGACCGAGTGCATGGTCATATTTGACGTGCTCAAGTATGTGTTTGTCATTTTTAATTGAAATTATGCCTGGCTACTTACTGATTTTTTTCCTTGTCATGTATGTGCCCAATGGTTTTTCTTGGTGTGGTTCATAGGGTTCTGACTTCTGAGGCTGCAGCCTGAGTACAGCTACTGCCTCCTGGGCGAGCTGTCCAACGAGGTCGGATGGAACTACCAAGACACCAGGTTAAGCATTGTCCTCCCTTTTTATCTTCTGTGGCAATGATTGGCCACGAGCTTAACTGCAACAGGAAGTTGGAGAAGTATGAGAGAAAAAGAAAAGCAAAACTTGCTTCTGTATTGACATATTGGGGTGGGTGCATAAATGGCATACCTGCTTGATGTCCTTGCCCCCTCTGCATTTGCAGCTTTATTTTGGTCCCTCATCTGCGTTAGAGGAGCAACTGCAGTAAGGGAAAGAACTAGAGGCTTAGTTTTTTTGTTACTGTCATGTTCTGCATTTTTAATTATGGATATTGGTACACAGTGGTATACTGCTTCTAAAAGCAGCACAGTAAGGTCTCAGACAGTAGGCGGTAAGGCCTTAGTTAAATATTGTTGTGCCCATTTAGTGTTTTTGTGTGCCGTTTTTGCTTTCCCTTTTGTATGTTTTGTTGGGATAAAAGGGCTTTAACACCACAATTAATTCCTCATCTTGTGATGACCAATGAGGATAACATCAACCAACAGATAAGCAGCGAAATAAAATCAATCACATGCACATGACACAACGATTTACGTGAAAAACCTCCTCAGGGTGAGAAGTTAAAACTACGGGACCAACAGGTCCACTCCAAGCCTCCACTATAATCAACAATGGTATAAGGAGTTTTCTCTAGATCCACTAGTGGATTACAGCAGCAATACATCCACCTTGATGCAACTAGGCATCATCAACAACAACCACAACCTTTCAACAAGAGAGATAAGACAAACATTCTAAATTCTGCCCCCTTTGGTAATCAGTTCATATCCCCAAAACTACAACTCCACTAAGCATGTAACTTGGTAGGTTAATGGATCTACGAGTCCCCTGAGTGCTAGCTCAATCTGACACCATTTGACCCCTCAAACAAAATACCAAAACTGCTATGTGCTGAACTGTAGTTGACTGAACTGACAAAACCACTCTCAGATCTGATGCTCTACTCAACCAATTCTCAAACCAACTGACCAAATCAAAGAACTCTGAGTGTAGAACAAGCTCACCAAGTTTGGCGCAGATCTAACCACGTTTGAGCCTCCGGACACAAGTTGGATGAAGACAGAGCCACCAAATCTGGACAGAACAATATTTTAGCCTCGGAAATTTTCTTCTAATCTCCCCTTAATTCAAAATCAAATTTCCGAAAACCCTGATTGCTTATTTTGAGTGTGTTAATATGAGCTCAACGAAAATCTCCAAAAGTCCGAAATATTTCATCCCCAAATATTCCTCAAACACCCTACCAAAATTCTTCCCAAAATTCCTACTCAAATTCCAAATACCAAATTCAGAAAAAGGGAAACCTCCCTTAGGCTACCATCCCACCCCCACAGCCCATCTCACCGCGGCCCAGCGCTCCTCCTCACACCCACTCACCGCCACCTCGGGCCCGCGCCCTCCTCTCTCTGCCCAACAGGCCCCGCCCCTCACTCTCTCCCTCCCTTCTTCTTCCTTGGACGGGAGCGCACCGCGCCGACCCCGGCCCTCCCTCCGCGCACCGCGACAGCGCCGTCCCGGCCCCGGACGCGCCGCGCCCAGGCCCCGCCTCCGACCCCTCCGCAGGCTTCCTCGGCCCTGCCGCTGCGCCCGCGCACCGCGTCACCACTCGGTCCCCGCACCAAGTGCAAATCAAATTATATCAAATGTATCCGTGGTCGTTGACAATGCATCATTCGCTTTCTCTGTTATTTTGCTGCTATGCTCCTATTGTGATCCACCCTTGTTTTTAAGCCAACGTTTGTTGTGGCATCTTGTGACCTCAATGATGTTTTGTTGGACTGTTGGTTGAACACATCTAAGTTTTTGAATGTAAGTGCTTGGACTTGGGCCTTCTTTTGATCTTGTCACAATATTTTAAAAGATGATTTCTGATATGTCTTAAAATTGTTTCACATCGTGTCCACGAACAGAACATCTGGTGCGATGGGCCACTTCTCAGCTATATATGATATTGGTGCCATAACAAAGATGGTTGATCATTCCATACGAGGACAATGATCTGAAAACACATTTTTGTGTTTTACTGACATAATTAGTAGGTTGCATCCAAGTAAAAACCAATTACCCTACATCTGCCATACTATTCATGAAGGTGCACAGTTTGAATAACCTGAAATTTTTATGCAGTATGAACTGAAATTCAGACCACCAATGTCTGAAGTTGTCCAAGACCTGACTCGCATGATAATGCATCAAAGGCTTCCATGTAGATGTAGGCGCTCCCAGAAGGAAGGGAACAAATATAATGACCTGTTCTTGAAATTAGAATGTAAGAAGACACTTCAGTTTGGAGTGTCGTTTGAAGCTCCATGCTGGATTCAGTTCTTTCTGGTCTGTGGCCACGTTGCAAGGTGCCAGCAATGACCATTGGTGCAGCAGTACTTGCTGACACAAGATGGATCGAACATGGTAGCAGGATGCAACAATGCGGCGTGTTTTGTCCATTTCCGACAATGTTCCTCTGTATCTCTGTTCGTACGTTGAAGTATTAGTACTCCTAATTCATTTATCAATATACTTGGTTCTTCACGTGAAAATTGCCTATATGCTTGTTCTGTCCTCGAGATAGACAGTAATGAACACAATTATAATTCACGAAAAAATACCACAGGTCCTACGCGCGCATAATCACTAGTAGGTTCATCGTAAGCCTTTGTCGTCCTTGGCCTTCTTTTCTTCACTTTTGTCGGGCTCAGGCTTCTCTTCTCCAATGCGAAATGGGCCGGCGTTAGGCCTGTTAAAGGTTGGTCGTGAGCTCACCTCTGTTGGGAGTGCCGGTGCCCGGACGCTCGCATAGAGCAGCTTATCCACCCACACCTCGAAGATGAACTCCAGCATTTGTACTTCTCTACGTCGGCCGAATTTGGTGAGCGCACGAGCAATACCAATTGCGTCAAATACAAGTTGCTCACTGGCGTCGACGTTTTTAGCCCTGTCTTGGTCGTCCACCTCAAGACTGGGAGTGAAGTTTTAGAAAAAAAAGTATTAAAATATGGAGGAAGTAATAGATAGATATGAGAGGGAAATCTAACCAAATTTTGTTGAAATCTATGATTTGAGAAGATGGGTTGTCCTATTTTGAATGAAATAATGCACTCAATTTAGTTTGGTTTGGTTTGGTTTGTTTTGCAAAGCCATCTCTCGCTGTCGATACAAAAGGACATAGAAAACACTGTTATCATACAAAGTAGAGTTTGAAATATAGGTAGTTGGATGGATACGCTGCTGAAAATAGCCTAAGTATAAAGAAGTGAGTTGGTTTGAGTTGAGATTGTGGGCTTTGGTAAAATAATTTGGTTTAGTTTTATTGCAGTTTTTGGTTCAGTCCAGGCGCGCGAGCTAATCTTGGATCTCATCAGATCGAAACCAGCATACAGACACGATGAGTTGGATGAACTTGACACGAACACAGCACACAATACGAGAGTGAAATCGATAGGAAGGATTTTTAGCTTGGCCGTCCCACACGATCCTTTTTCTAATCGTTGGCAGCTCGTTACAGAGGCTAACGGTCTGAGAACTGCGCCGCACCATGCATCTACGCGACGGAGTCACCCGCAGCGTGCAGCCATGCTCGTGTTGTGGCGGCCCTCCAGAGTCCACACACATATATGACTACGACCCGACCTGCCCGACCGTTAGTTTATTCAAGAGAAAAACATATACAACCTATGTCATGCACATTAACCGACAACAACATAATGATTTATATTTGAATCGAGGGAAATTACAGAAATTGAAAACCAGGATAGATGTTACAGGGGAGCAGAATCTGAACGCACGCATGGCACAGAGTGAAAGCCAAGTGAAAAGCCTTCAACGACGAATAAGTACGGACTTTGAGGTAGGGCTTGATGAAAACTGGAGTATCAGGTTTTTAAAATCGGAAAAGCTAGCTGGTCCGAACTAGCTAGCCTGGCCGCTTTGGATCAGTGATCTCGTCTTCATCACCAGGTGTGAAGCTCTAGTCCTCTTTTCCAATACGAAATGGGCCAGCATGTTGGAGAATGATCCACAGCAGGGTGGTGAGCTCACCGCCGCAGCTGAGCTGCTGGGCATGGCGCTCCCTGCTGCATCTGATGCTCGCATACAGCAGCTTATCCACCCATATCTCGAACATGAGCTCCAACATTTCCGGCACCTTTTTTTTGTCGATGGATTTTGCAAACGCAATATCAAGCATTCCTCCGTCCCAGAGAAGCATCATACCTTCGTTTTCGTGTTGAGCCTCTTCGTCTTCACTCTCTACTGATTTTCCTGGACGAAAACTATCTGCTAATTTTTGTCGCAGGATATAGGCAAGGCGCTCCTTGTCTCCTGCTCCTCCTGCGTCTCCGTCCTTGCCCTTGCCCTCCTTCCATATTTTAACCAAGGCTTCTCGGGTTTCCGCCAACAAGCCTTTGAGGACGAGGCCCGGCAGCATTTGCCGATGCTCTGACAACAGGAACATCAGATATTCCGAGATGGCCTCGATCGCTGCCACATGGTTCTTCGTCGTCGTCGTGGACTTTGCTACTGCCTCCTTTACCTCGGGGCGCGAGAGGAAGATGCCACCCCAGGATGTCCTGCTCCAACTCACCACCGAACGCTATTTCTTGAAATAGCTCCCCCTCCTGCAGCATCCTGCGGTGGAGGGCCTCTTGACCCCATTGTGTCCTGATGGCCAACATGGTGTAGGGGGTCCCACCACGAGCCAAGTTATCGGCCGTCAGCAGTATTTGCCGTACCCGTTCGACCACCAGACTCTTGACGTTGTTAGGAATGACCTTGTAAAAGGACCTTGTCCTCCCGTCCATGCTGACGCCGGCATTGGTCGCCATGGACCACGATGAGCAGTAGTAGCAATGCACTCCTCCAGCAGGTTGTACTGTCCGAAATCCGATCCTGCCCGACCACCTCTTGTAGCTCATCGGGTCTCGGCCAATCATCAGCCGCAGGGGGTCCATACTGACGACGGCTTCGTGAAGCCGGCGCCATGTCCCATCGCAAAGCATCTGGTGGTACAGGCCGCAAGCCAGCTGCTTCGGCCGCTCCTTCACGGAGGCGTAGGCCCAGGTCGACCCAAGGGCTCTCAGCAGCCACGCCACGTCCAGGACCAAGGTAGCGGCCAGCAAGAGGTAGGTGACATCGACGAAAGGTGGCCTGATGGTCCGCGTCAGGCGGCCGGCGTGCTCTTAGAGCCAGGCCCAGAAGAGCGACGTGGCGGCGGCCGTGCCGACGGGAGAGATGAAACGGATGAGGTAGTAGGCCGCCGGGCAGGTGTGCGCCACGATCGCCTTGGTGCAGAGGAGATCGTGTTGGGTTGATCATGTTAATTAGCTAGGTGTGAAAACACATAGCTAATTGTGTGCTAAAGAAAGCAAAAGCAAATTGGCTTTTGATTATGACAACTAAACTCTAGTTGTCAATAGCCAAGACTAAATTGGCTTAGTGCTCTTGATTGGAGAGCTCTAGAATCAGCTACATATGGTGGGCTCCCCTAGTGTGCAACTCTATAAATACATGGAGAGGCTTATGAAGCAAATACCTCCCCACTAGTAAGCTACCAATCAAGTATGAGTTGAAACACCGGGAAGAACAGCACCTCTACATCGAAATCAAGCTCAAGAATGAATTCGTCATCGAGTGGAGGTATGTGTGCGTGTTTTCTTTCAAGTTTTGGTGTCCTAATCTAGAGCTAGTGATCCTGCAAGTCTAACAATGGCACCAGAGCCTGTCTAGCTCAAGTTAGGACCCAACAACACCTAGGGTTTGGTTTTGTTCTTCAAGATCATGCAAGTTTTCGTGGCTATATGTTATGTCAAGTGCATGTTTTATGTTGCTAATGTCAATATGCCATGGGGATACACCGCTAGAACCTGGTTCATGCCAAAATTCATGTTATTCATGCACAAGTTTGTGTTGTTCTTCAAGTTTACGCCTAGAACACACTAATCATATTCAAGGGTATATTATGCTTGTTGCTTATGCCCTACTTGGTGTTGTTTATTAAAGTTCATGCCCTAGTTTATATGATTCATGCACTGATTTTGAATTCAAGTGAAATTAAAGCTATCTAGCCTAAGGGTTTTAGATGTTCTCCATGTTTATGCTTGTTTGTGCACAAGAACACACCGTGTTCTAAGTTTATGCCCTAGTTCATACTATTCTTGATGATAGTAACATGTTCTTGTGCAAAGAAGCATGGAATTTAAGTTGCATAGGGTTTCTGATGGTGCTCAAGCATCAAATACGTGGGAATTACATAAACTAGAGCTAACCCTAGCTCAATTTCCCCAAAACCCGAAACCCTAGCACACCTAAATTCCCAAAATTTCCCCAAAATTGAGTAACCCTAGCCCTAAAGGATGGATGGCGGTGGACTTACCGAGCTCGTCGTCGCCGCCCGTGCGGTGGCGCCGCGGCTCCCTGTTCGCCGCACAAGCACATGCGGGCCGGCTCCTCGCAGGTGTGCGGGCGCCAAGGCTGGCCACCTCGCGTCGCTGTCACTGCTGCCGGGGACCGCCGCAGTGCGAAGGAGGCAGGCGCGCCGCCGCTGCCGTCGGTGGGACGCGCCTCGGCTCTGCGCGTGGCCGCCGTGCCTAGGCACCGTCGAGAAGCCACTCGACTGAGCCGCATGCAACCCAACGCTCGTACGCGTGCTCCGGCGAGGGGGGTCTCGGCGGCGCCACCCTCTTCCCCGTTGCTCTCCCTGCGCGCCGCCGCTGCGCCGCGGGCGCGCTGGCGGGACGCGCCGCCGCCGCTGTGCTGCGCCGCGGGCGTGGGCACGCTGAAGGGCCGCGCCGCCGCCGCTGTGCTGCGCCGCGAGCGTGGGCGCGCTGGAGGGCCGCGCCGCCACTGCTGCACTGCGCGCGCGAGCGCGCGGGTGCGCCACTCGGCCGCCGCCGCCGCCGCCGCGTGAGGGAGCGAGGAGAGAGAAGGGAGAAAGGAAAGAAAGAAGCTAGGGTTAGGGTAGGGGCCGACCGGCGGTTTTGATCCGCTCGGGCTCCTGTGAGCCATCCGATTCGATCGGACGGTCCAAGGGGAGCCGGCCGGCTCATGGGCCTAAAGGGCCAAAGGGGATGCCGCAGGTTTAAATGAGCTGGGCCAAAATCAGCCTAGCTTGGGGAAAGTTGCGGCCGAAGGAAAAAAAAGGAAAAAAATCCATTCGATCACCTTCAACTATGGCTGTCGTTCGCTTTTTCACCTCCAACTACAAAACCGGGTATGAATCCTCCCTCAACTCTTAAAACCGTTCGCTTTCCCTCCTTCAGCCTCCTTCAGTGGTTTTTTATAGCGGTTTTTGTGGACCCACGTGTTAGATCTTTCTTCTGCCTTCCTTTCCCCCTCTCTCCTCTTCTCCTGCACCGGCTGCCTTCCCCGTGTGGTCTCTTTCGCTCCCATCGTTGCGTGCCCTTCCTCTTCCTCTTCGGTAGCCGCGTGCCTGCCCCTCTTATTCCCCGCTCGCCGCACCGGCCCTCCTCACCGAAAGAAGCCACTTCCGCAGGGCCGGCCCTCCTCGTCGCCCGCGCCACTGGAGGCAGCCACGCCTACGGCGCCCAGGCCTCCTAGCGCGGACGGGCTCGCGAAAGAAGGCAGAGAAGGTAGGGTCCGGGACGAGCTGCTTAGTGGTGTGGTGCGCGGCGGGGATAAGGTCGAAGGCGGTGTAGGCGATGACGACGGCGGTTGTTGCTTGGAGGTGGTCCTTACAGGTGGCCCCCGCCACCTTCCCCCTTTTCTCCATCGCGTGCGTCGCCCCGCTCGGTCCCAATCCGTCGCCGCCCGCTCAGTCCCGATCCGCCGCTGACGAGGCCGCCACTCGCCAAGGGCCGGATCCACTGACGGGCGAGCGCGTCGTCTAGGTCCGCGGGTGGTGCCTGGGAGCTCGGCGAGCGACGTGGAGGGCGGTGTGGTGAGCGGGGAAGAAGGAGAGGAGAGACGGGGGAAGAGAGGAAGATTAAAGGCGCGCGTAGCGGTCGGAGCGGAAGAGGTGGCGCGGGGGAGGGGCCGGCACAGGAGGAGAGGAGAGAGAGGAGAAAAGAGAGGTAGAAGAAAGATCTGATAGTGGGGCCCACAAAAACCGCTATAAAAAACCACTGAAGGAGGGAAAGCAGACGGTTTTAAGAGTTGAGGGAGGATTCATACCCGGTTTTGTGGTTGGAGGTGAAAAAGTGGACGACGGCCATAGTTGAAGGTGGTCGAATGGACTTTTTCCAAAAAAAAATGATGATGGGCTACATAGTGTTCGGCCGCCAAAATAAGTAAAAGTTTGGACTTAATATTTTAGGATACTTTATGTACTGTTTTCTTATGTATTAAGCTCAATAAACTATCTAAAAGGATCTTTTGGGCATTAATAATTCTAGTGCAAATGTTTATACCTTCCAATGTTTTGGCACTAGTCAATAAAGTTTTATGCCCAAATAATGCATGTTTCCGCTATGTAATGAAGGTTAATTTTGAAAGTGTATTATACACATAAAATGGATTAAAACCTTCAAATTGAATTTTGGGTTTTATAAATTTTAGTGCAAATTAATTATGACTTACAAATATTAAGGCACTGAATAATGTTTTTATGCCCAAAATTATGTGAAGAAAATCTCGAGTGCACTTAATTAAGTCTCCCAAATATTAAGGCACTGTATGATGACAATTATGGCCCTGTAGTGTGTGGTTTTTACTGCAAAATTATGTTGGAACCACCGAGAAAACTTGATTAGAGAATTATGAATTATATTGAAATCTTCTGATTAAATTTGAACCAACGGGATAATTTTTCAGAGAATTTCAATTTTGGTGTGATTGATATAAAAGTTAAGGGCCAAGATAAGTTTTGGGCTTAAGTTTATTAAAATTAACCAGTGCAATTACTGATGTTATCATCTTATGTGCATTGTTTAATGAAGTTTGAAGCCCAATAATGTTGCTTTATCATTCACTTTGGTGATTATTCCTTATAAATAAAGATTGTTTTAGTGATAAAGTATGATGAAGATCATAGTCATCACATGAATTATAAGCGCAAGTTTGCGTATAAAGTTTAGTCCCAGTTTTGAGAATAGTTGATGAAAGTCATCAATCAAATGTGACAAATTATCTACTACTAAGGAATGAGCTCATAACATTTGATGATAACTTTTTCCTCAAAATTTTGAGATATGCATTCAATCTATTAATGTTTACTGTCAATCAAGACAGGTATGGAATGCATGTCGTATGTTTTAATGAATAAATTATGATTAAGTGGCCTTGGTTAACTAAGTCTGCCTCAAATCAAAATTGAACCAACGGAATATTTTGATTTGAGACTAGAACTATTAGTTGGGTATTAAGAGATAATGAAGTGATTCATGATCATATTCTAACTAACGTTGTTTATGTTCATGGGTTATCACTATTCATGGATTACCCACTAAGAAAGTTTTTGGTCCTAGGCCATGCATGACTTATGAGTCTCAACATGATCATGATAGACATTTCACAATAAGGCCACTAAAGTCAAAATATATTTTTTGAGAAAAATTTAAAGTGGAGTTAAATAATCAAGTATTATCTTTTTCCCGAGATTCAAGTTCCACTTATGTTTAAGTTGGGAATATGTTATGCTTGGCATCATGATTATGCTTCCGCAATTCTGATTTATTGATAAGATATTATTCTCTCAAAACCTTATAAGACCATCATGATTTACTTTTCACTATTTTGGATGGAACCAACGGGAAGTCCTGATTAGTGACATATGGTGGGATTAACTAATGCTGCATGATTATATTCTGACCAAAGTTGATTGTGGTCATGCATCATTAGGAAGGATCTTTTCCCAAATTAAGATGAAACCAATGAGATGTCTTGGTTAGAGATATGATAAGATTAACTAGTGACACGATTGCATTCTAGCCAACGCCTAGTTTAGTCATGCCACTGGGAATGTTTTCACTCTGGTCAAAATGGAACCAACGGAAAGTTTTGACTAGAGATAATGAAGTGATTAAGGTTATGGACCACGACTGCATACTGACCAACGTTGTTTGCAGTTATGGTTACTACCTTGAGTGATGTTTTCTTTTTCATTTTCTGCTATTGACGATATGGTTAAGAAATATGTCTTTTTGTCATGCTCTTAATAAGATCATCATGGAGTTAAAAGCATGATATACATGGTTAACCCTAACTTTTGGGTACCCTAATATGGAATGGAGCAAGTGATTATGTAAAATTATGGTTACTCTTGGGATATAGAATATTGACTATGCACATAGATATAAAATTTTTCCAACTAAGAAGCTTTCAATAGCTAAGATCAGGGGGAGTGACTAAAGTCCCTTATGATCACATTAAAAAAAAAGAGTTTGGGGAGCAATCTCCAACAAGAATTATGTTGATGAGGGGGAGCATTCCTCGTCTTCAATGAAAGATATAGCCAATTTGGCATTAATGAAGAAGATGTGATCATGAGAATGCTTTAAAGAGTAAGGACAAGAATATGAGCCATTCAAAGGTAAAAGATACTCATTTGAAGATGAGTTAACTCATTATTAAGGAATAATGCATATAATATAGAATTGAATTCTCCTTGATTGTTTATTCTAAACCATTTGATTCTAGAAGATCAGTGGCTTTTCTAAATGGATGAATGTGAGAATAAATTTCCTTATGTTTTGTGATACTAAGCTCCTAAGTTATGTCCAAACAAAGGGTACAAAGGGTACCATTAATGGTTGTTCAAACAATTCCACTGGGAATGGTCTATTCATAAAAATAATGTTTGAGACTAGTGGAAGTGTCATTTAATATCTTAGTTGTTTGAACAATACCATATTGATGTTATCAACAAAGGAGGATATTCTTTATGAAACCCAGAATATGTTTTTTGATTATCTGGGGTTTCAAGGTTATCTTGGTGATGCCCCGTATGTTTTTATGAAACATTAAGACCGCCAATATTGGTCCAACGAAGGAGTTTGGTAAAGAAAAGATTAACTGAGAAATAATCTCAGGTATTGACACAAACTCCTGTTGTTAAGGGCAATGAAAGTTTCATTGGCTATTATGAGAATTATGAGCATTCAAGTTTATATTTGCTCTTAACATAATGTTTGCTTCCGAAAAATTTGGCAGACATTGTTCCACGACTAGACCTCTGGAAATTTTATTGAGAATGGCTCTGTGTTATACATGGAGCATTGACGTGCCCTCAATGAAAAAAATGTTTGGTGGCCATAATATTACAGGTCATCTAGATATTTATCCCAAAAGATGTATTGATGATATGAACTCCACAGTATGTTCATCTTCACATATGGGAGGATCCATAATGTGGAATGGCTCTAACCAAAGGCATCATTAGTGATGCAAAGATTACAAGAGGCACGGTATGTCACAAATCCATAGTTGGGCTATGTGGATTTGGTTTGAGATGTGAAAGTTTAAAAGTAAAAAAATTATCTAAAGTTTTCCGGAATGCATTATGTAAGAGTGCAATTTACTTCTACAAACAACAAGTCTGTGTTACTGCCAAACACATGACATTATGAAAGATGGAATCCAGAATCAAGTCAATATAATGTTAAGTATTAAGCTCAAGTTTAGCCCATATGTACTGAGCTAATACAGTTATACACAGGCCTGTAAGGGATAAGATACGATGTTTAAAGCTATTGATTTTTCCTCATTAAGGCTTGTCTCAATTTGATGCCGGCATGAGACTGATTAAAGCTTGTAATTTGAGGATGAATGAGATCTCAAATACTGATTCTGGAAAAGTGGAACCATTATAACACCATCTCCCCATAAGTTTATGGAGTTTCGTTTCAAAGAGAAGATGATATACTAGTCATTGGATACGGCAGTACTTAATTGACTATTGTAATCTCTTGGCTTGGTGTATTGTTTATCAAGATATGGACTCATAAGTTTAAGTATCGAGCTCAAAGTTTAAATAAGTTTTATTTTAAAATGAAATAATGTACTATAGTCATTAGGGTTCTGTGGTACCTAATTGACCATTGTAATCCTCTGTCTTGGTACATTGTTTTGTTGAGAAATGAGCTTATGATGTTTAACCACATGATCAAGGGGGAGAATGTTGAGTTGATCATGTTAACTAGCTAGGTGTGAAAACACATAGCTAATTGTGTGCTAAAGAAAGCAAAAGCAAATTGGCTTTTGATTATGACAACTAAACTCTAGTTGTCAATAGCCAAGACTAAATTGGCTTAGTGCTTTTGATTGGAGAGCTCTAGAATCAACTATATATGGTGGGTTTTTCTAGTGTGCAACTCTATAAATACATGGAGAGGCTTATGAAGCAAATACCCCCCCTCTAGTAAGCTACCAATCGAGTATGAGTTGAAACACCAGGAAGAACAACACCTCTGCATCGAAATCAAGCTCAAGAATGAATTCGTCATCGAGTGGAGATATGTGTGCGTGTTTTCTTTCAAGTTTTGGTGTCCTAATCTAATCTAGAGCCAGTGATCCTGTCTAACCGATCGTACATGAGGGAGAGCTCCATCTCCGCCACCGCACACATGCTATCCCATTTCAGCGAGAATATCTTCTCGGTGGTGCGCTGCTCGCTTGATTCCGGACGCACGGAGGAATCAACCAGCGCCCGACGCTTGGTGACAGGGAACAGATCATGAGCAAGGAGCAGCGCCTCGTCATCATCAACCCCCCATCCACGACGCAGGATCCTGCTGATGGTGTATTTCACTGACCTCTCAGAGGAGCTGATGGTGGCGTCGTCGACGTCCTGATCCCTCTTCTTGTTGTTGCTCGACGACGATTCTGCTTCCTCCTGCATCCTGTCCAGATTGGCTAGCCATAGCGCGCATACCTTCTCCGCGTACCTGGCGAGGCCCGCAAGCAGCATGGTGACCGACGCCGCAACCAGAACCCAGCTGTGGCTGTGATACAGGTTCTTGTAGATGGTATAGCCGACCCCCACAAGATACATAATCAGCTCAGCCAGTTTGCGCATGGAGAGGTTGTTGTCCTCGAGAGAGTAGGCGGTCATGTTGTCGGGGCCGCCAAGATGCAGCAGAAGGAACGGCGCCCAGAACGCAACCAGCTGTTGCTCATCCACCGACGCATCGGAGCCGCGGAGGGACAGGTTGCCGATGGCGCTCGTCGTGGCCACCTCCGCGACCTGGTACGCCAACCAGAGGGCAGACCTAGTCACCGCCGGCCACGGGAAGCCGGACGCGGACGCGGAGCGCCGCCGTGTGCCGGACAAGAGGCCCAGGAGTAGATTTGCCGCTAAGCTGGAAAGGACTGTGACCTGGAACCCCCATTTGTTCCAGAAATGCGTCAGCAGATCCAGCACGGTCGTCACAAGCCCAAACATGGTCGGCCAGCCGGCCTGGCCGGCCTACTATTAGCTATACCTCCTCCGATCCGATTGAAGCTGATGAGCTGCACCAAATCCAACAACAACTACACAGTATGAGTGACCTACTGCCCGCACGATTAATTGGTGACATATATGCGTACCATCAATCATCAGATATATACTACACAAAGGCGGCGCCATGCATGCATGGCGTTCGTATGCATATGCATGCATCTCCATGACTCGTGTTCATTCAATGGAACAGATGCATGGACGACATGTGATATGCATATATAAATTTCGACTTAGAACTGAAGGGAACAGTGCAAGAGGATACATAGCTAGTCAGATCAGAATGGGATTCAGTTCAGAATATGTACCTCACGGCTGCTCCGTGGATCGGTCGATGATACTAGAGTTGCTAAGCTTTGTTGATCACTCCTTTCAGATCAAGTTAAGCACGTACAGGACAGCTAGCTAGTACGTACCTACTACTAGCAAGTACACTGGATGACTGGAAGGGGGATCTATATCATCATAACGAGACGACAGTTACTACAACTACTAGTAGCTAGTGCCACACACTACGACAAAATAGACGACAGCTTGGAGCTTCGGGGTTTACCTAGGGCAGGCACGCTCATGTGCGTGGGACTACTGCCCGGCTGTTTGGATCCGGAGGACAGCCCACGTCACATCGGATGTTTAAGTACAAACTAATTATACGGTTGAGGGCTAAACGAGGAGACGAATTTATTAAGGATTTGCTAATCATGGATTAATTAGGTTTAGTAGATTCGTCTCGCCGTTTAGTTCTCATCTGTATAATTAGTTTTATAATTAGACTATATTTAAGACTTTTAATTAGTGTTTAAACATTCGATGTGATGGAAACTAAAATTTATCTCCAGTATCCAAACGGGCCCTACATATCCCCAGTAGCCAGGACTATATTTATATTTTTTTTCCCCTATAAAAGCTTTGGACTGTTGCAGAATATTCCCTCTCCTGGTCCCTTCCTCGCTGCGGAATTATTACCATGTTACCTATGTGGTCTGTCTAAATCTACGCCGTCAAATATTTTTCGCCCACGACTCTCCTACCCACCAACATCTAGTGTGTTCCCACTGCACATCAAACTCGTGGTGTCGTCCTTCACCCTCCCCTCTGCGTTTTCCCTCCCCTATTCTCTTCCGTGGCACTACCTCGCTGCACCATGACCCACTTTTGTCCACAACTACTACTGTGGGCAAATGTTACTAGGATCGGCTGATCATCTATCAACAAAAGTTTTGCCGACGATTCCCAAACAATTGCGGTAGAAACCGTCTGTTGGAATCAAAGTATGTTTACGATTTCAATGCAATATCATGGTATATAAAACTATACTATGGTATTCTACACTAGTGGGTGTTTGGTTGCTCATCAGAAAATACTGCTTTGAAAACCACTGTTTGCTAGATATACTATGTTGTTTTTGGAGTGTTTGAAACTCCACTCCAACTCGAAGTTGTTATGGTCTATGTTGTATTCAAGAAATTCCAAAAACCACCATGGTATATACAAGACAATTACAACCAGCTATAGCACTCATAGCATTTTCATGGGCAGCTGAATGGCTATTTCTAGACGTGAGTTTGTCTCTATTCGTGGGTTTCTAGTAATCAATACTTTTTTAGTGGCGTGGACCGCCTCCTAAAAATCAATTTTTAGAGATTGTAAGTGCAGCAAGTCTCCTTAGTGGTTTTAGTGTGTTGAGTGGCAACACGATTAAAGGACTAGCTTCTTTGTGAGGTGTTTTGGACAGGTAATCACTAGTTAAATTAATTATATTCCAAACTGAAAGAATGGATACTCACATATACACATCTAATGTTCAGGCATAAATACTCTCATGTGTTGAGAATCAAGGGCTTTCATGCATATTGATTATATGATTGAAATCAAATGGACTATATTGGATATCTATCGTTAAGGAAGGATATTTGGCTGTGGATCACTACATTTGTGGTGTTACATTGATTGGATGGATTGTCATATTCTCAGATATCAATTGCTATGGTCATCATGTTCCATATTGATAAAAGTGACATAATTGCTATTTCTTTTATTTGGACGTCACTATATTGAATGAATCTCTCACAAATTGCAAATGGAAGATCAAAGTAAAGTTATATTGTATATCTCAGCGTAAAGATCAACTATATTGAATGATCAATGAGCAAATGTGCTCCATCTACCTATGAAAGAGCTTTCATCATTGAAGTCTAACTTATTCAGCTCTAAGAGGATTGCTCCCAGTAGAAGCTCAACGGTTTTCCCTCTCTACTGAAATTGATCAAGGCGGCATTGTTCATCAACTTTAAAACTCAAGTGGGTTCAACTAGATCTATATTTAATCTTGAGTATAGGTACGTCGTACTATCGAGAGAGAAGCTAAGCTTGAAAAGTCACTGGTCAATATGTGCTCTAGGTAGATGAGAGAGAGAGAGAGAGAGAGTCGGGCCATTACATCTCCTTTGATGTTTTTGGCACTGAGTGTTGGCACACCCAGACATTCCGGTAGGCCACACCGGATTGTCCGGTGTAGGCAATGCCCTGAGCTTAAGTTTAAAGCTCTCTCTGATTCTTATCTTGTGTTTAACCTCCTAGCTAGGTGTGTTTCCATAAGAAACAATCACCTACACCTTCTTAGCCTAATAACCTAGGCTCTGTGCCTTAGTTTGTTCTCTGTGCCATGCAGCTTTCATCGGACTGTCCGGTGACGCTGGTTCAAACCGCAATGGTTAGTGCCAATGGCTAGTTTTGTGGAGGTTCGTATTTATACATACCTTCCCCCCACCTCCTGTTGTAGTTGCTGTTGACGGCACTTAAGCACGGCAAACCTTATACTGCAAGTGTACAGTATCGTGGTAGCTTTTCCCCAGAATGAGTATCTCGGGTTTTGTCAATCCAGGGATAATTACGTTTAAATCACTATTAATCCAATATTAACTTAATTACTAACTAATTCTAATAGATCTAAACAGGCTTAAAAGGGTATTTAGAACTACTCTAATCGAACTCTAATTATACTCTAAAGCAAGGTCTAATCTATAGCATAAAATGATAGAACTCAGATTAAACTATTAAGCAAGATAGAATATGATTAAGGCATGGCAAAAGGTTCCACAAGAGATATGAGACAAACTACTTATAAACTAGGAACCACCTTGAGATAAGATCTACCAATAAGCAAAGAATGCACATGATCGTGAATGTCAAAAGCCTACTCGAACCTTTCTCCGACTATGCTGTCACCAAAAATCGGGTAATCGACGAACTAGTAAACCTTAACCATCTCTAAGCATGAGTAGATTTAATTAACTAATTAAAGTAAAAAGATCTACTAAAAGAACATGAAAGATCTTAAGTTTCAGCTGAATAACATGTTGGCATTAAGCATTGCAAAGCTATGGATCAGAAATCATGCATAAACAAGAAGCTAAGTCTAAAAGACAAACTTTATTGATCGAATCATCAAGGTTTCATCAAAGTAACATAAGAAGTACGAGAGATTACTCGAGATACATCAAATTCATGAAGCATAGTCGTCGAGATGAACTATACGAAGAACTCGACGAAAGATGAACTCGCGCATCCCTCGGAACGCCAGGGGTCGGCCGACCCCCCTGGGTTTTGCCTCCTCTTGCTTCCTCCTTTCGCCGAGATGGACTTCTCGCCGAGTTGAGCGACTTTGGACCCCACTCTACCCTAGACTCTCAACTTACAATGATTTGTGGCGAACAATCGTTGCCTCTCCCCTTGGGAGGCCCTATATTTATACTCCGGAGAGTCCCCTATATATAGAATCTAATAGGTCGATTCTAAGAGTCCTAATTGACTTACAAGACCTATTTCTATGTATATATTAGCTTCTAGAAGAGTCCAGGTCGTCCATATACTTCCTTGCTTGGAGATTAAGTCATTGTCCTAATCCTTCCCGAAATTGGACTTTCCAATTTGACCATAACTCCTTTATCTGAAGTCCAAATAAGGCAAACTCGAACTCTAAATTGTAGAGCTCGAAGAGATTTACAACTTTGGTATTCAAACTTTCTTTATTTGACGTCGTTAAAGCCTCTGAAATTGAACGACAAGCTGCTGCTGTCATGAACTCCGAAAATATTTCAGGATTCGGCTTTCCAAACAATCTTCATCTTCTATAACTCCTCTAATAATGGGCTTTTAACCTTCAATTGGGCTTCAATTAACTATCTTGCGTCAACAGTTGCCGCTTCCATCCAACGTCCATACTTTTTCAAAGGCCAAAGAAACACTCCCCAACCCTCTGTTTGTGAGATTGAGCTAGAATTGCGAGAATCTTGAGTTAGGAGTGAATTGTGAGATTGTGTGAGATATGATTGAGCAACCTATCTTTGAGCACAAGTTGCCCAGCATTTTCCGACTGGCGCTTTTGTTATTCTTGGAGGTCTCCTCCTAGACAGCTAGGCGTCTACCGAAGGGCACCCACAAGCTGGGTGCCACTCTTCTAAGTTTGTTATCACGCTGCTCTGCAGAGCACTGCTAGTGAGTAGCCTTATCAGCCTTTGTGGTTGGTGATGGGAGGCCGTGAGTTGAAAAAACTCAAGCTCTTAGTGTGCACCTCAATGAGGACGTAGGGATGAGGGTGTGCTTGAACTTGGGGACTAAAATCTTGTGTCTTACATGTTGTGCTCCTGCTAGGAGCTTGCTACAAGCTTTGTGCTTGTTGCATTTCTTTCATTGCATTACTTTGTGCTTCCGCTTTTACTCCTGTGCAAGTTTTCAGTTGTGGTGCACGTACTTAAATTGAAAGAAGTTAAACCACCAAGAAAGGCTAGTTACCCCACTGCATAGATCAATAAGTATTTGCTTGCATATTTACTTTGTTGAACTTACTATATGTGTGGCACCGGACTATCCTGTGGTATACACCGGACTATCCGGTGATATACACCGGACCGCACTGTCCAGTAGACAACACTAGACTGTCCAGTGTCGTGGGCTGACAGTTTATTTGTAAAGTGTCTAAATTTTCAGTCTTGCATATTCACCCACCTCTATGCGATGTCGATACTTTCAAAGACGATTCGTCTTATTATCCGCCCTCTGGAAAGGCATTAAGTTCTAATTAACCCGCCAGCTTATAGGACGAGACAACTAAGCACTAGAAACAAAGACTGCGCCAAATGACAGCGGATTGGAGCTTTGGACTTGGGCTTTCCGTTAATATCTTACTGTTCAGATCGTGGATAACCTTATATATATCATTCATAAAAATCTAAAACATGTTTCGGTCCCCTCCTCACAAAAGAATTGTTTCTCACAAAATTATGGTTACCTACTTACCTCTCTCGAGTCACGTACTGCGACAAGATCCCATCAAACATTTGAAAATTGGACTGTCCATGTGGCTTTGAAAATTTGACATCGGAGCTTATGAATTTCCTCCTCGATGGGTCTCAAAAAAATCGAAAATTAGACTGTTCACGTGCCTTCCAAAATATAAACCAGAGCTTATGAATTCTCCGTTTTGGTCTCGAAAAATTTGAAAATCGGACTGCTCATGTGCCTTCCAAATAACATAGGGGCTTATGAATTCTCCTTTTCTGGTATTCTAGGGCTATGCTACAGTACACAAATTAGCTCCGTAGGAGGTAAGACCTCAAACAAATCTAAACCATTGAATATAGATTTGATAAAAAAATAAATAGAATTGAATAAAAATAGAAAATGAATAGAACGACGTAATCGCCCGCCCTCATCACGTCTACGCAAACTTCGGGGATACAACGAAAACGGTTGTATTTGGACGCGCTGTGAGGAGGCACACAATGCATGTATGCGCTGTGCATGCGTGTTTGGCCTTAGCCGTCACGTTAAAAAAAATGTTACAAGAAATGCTCCATGCATGTTAACGTGGCTAATTGCACAATGCACATGATTCATCGTCACGTTCACATGTGTACATGGTAAAAAAGACGTCACGGTTCTTCTTTAAAAAACATCACCCATGATCTGGTGCCTATATATATCACATTCATGATAATTTGCACAATCGAGCTGTTATATTATGCCACATTACGATTTACGATAACATTTAGCAAGATATTTTATCTAGATGGGGTTTCACGTTCCATGTTATGTGTAGCGGTAAAATTGAAAACTCTAATAACGTAGATCATGGTCAATCAATATAAACATGTCATGTTTCCATTCCATGCCATGTGCTCCTCACGCCGTGTATGCCGCGAACAACTGCACGCCCATCCGTGCATGCCGGCGCTAATGATGCAGTTAATCTTTTTTTGAAAGGAAAATGATGCAGTTAATATTAATCATTATCCATACCGGTAAGTAATAAATAATTTTTAATTATTTTAAGTATTACTTTCTAGGAGGTAATACATCATTCAAATCACCTAGATCTACTTAAATGGACGGCTCACAGTTGTTTCAGTGTACCGTAGCAAGGGTATTCTATTATTCAGCCTGGGTTTCGAACTTGCTAACTAGTTTGCTCTGGTGAACCAATTTGAAAAACAAATTTGGTTATTGTGCATCTGCAAGATTGAATGAAAGTGTCATGTGGTTCTGCCATTTGAATTGCAAAGACACTATTCTTGTTTAAGAGCATTCAGCAGAGCAAGGGTCATCAGTCCAAATTGTCTCCTCCTGTGTTCTTGTTTAAGAGTATTCAACAGAACAAGGGGCAAGGGCCATCAATCCAATTGTTTCCTGAAACAGCAGGAGGGAAAGATAGACATGCTTCGCAGGAAATAGCACCAAAACATAGATTTACCTTTACACCGTACAATGTACATAAATATCAAGGGTTTTTGGTGTTTTTGGCCCCATTCAGATTGCAATTGCGATTTTGCCCTCATTTTTCTAACTTCGTGATTTTACCCTCTACTGTTCACAAATCAACGTGATTTTGCCCTTGGTCTTTGCATTTTTACTCCTGTTTTTTCCGTTAACTAAGGGCAAAATCGCATTGACCCGTGAATTGTAAAGGGCAAAGTCACGGAGTTAGAAAAACGACGGTAAAATCACAATTATACTTCAAAGAAGGGGTATGAACACAAAACTCCAAATATCTAACATGTTGTTTTCCTATTCCTCTACATGCGCCAAGAAGCTTGTAGTCTCGAAGCCACAACTTGTCCTGACGAATTTACCCTTGGTAATAAAACTATCCGAAGAAGAAAGCACAAAAGTGCATATGGCTCTCTCTCTCTCCGCGGCCGGCATGTCACCCTATACCGCCAATGCCTCTGGTGCCTGGTGTCCCTGGTCACAGCGGGCATCTGGAGCATCCGAGTTCTAGTTTGTCAACTCGTGGGTTTAGAGGGGACTAAAGGAATTGAGATAGATATAAATCCATAATTAATCAAATTATCCTCAATTCGTTTTAATCCACCTCAATCTATCTCAATCAGAGAGTGGCCAAAGTGACCTTGATGAGGAGTTTTACTGCCCTAGGGTGGGCATGGTATCAAGCTGCCCACCAAATGGCTTTTTGGGCAAATCCTCAATTGTGCATTGAGTCAGCCGCTTGCGCACTTCGCTCTGTGAATCAACGAGGGAACCTACAACATAGCAGCACAAGAATTACCATGGCATCTATTGTCAACTCTTGCTATAATGGTTGCAGGTTTGTATGCTATTTACTACTCTCTCCGTATTTAAACATAAGTTGTGGTTAACTTTTTTCAAAGACTTCGATCATCCGTCTTATTCAAAAAAATTGTACAAACATACTGCAATGATAAAATAAATCACAATAAAATAAATAATAAATTATGAAATTTTTTGAATAAGGAGTACATTGTGAAAAGAGGCCACGTCACCTATCAGCGAGTCATCATCGCTCTGTCCGTAGCCAAAAGTAGAAAACCCTCTCTATCCTCTTACCCTCTTTTTCCTCTCGTTCGTCCCGGTGAGAATAGGATCGTGGGCGACCACGGGAGGAGGATGGAAATCAGCGATGAGCGCACACGGAGCACGCTGGACGGTGGGATGCGCCTCCTCCGCCAGTATCGGGGGTAGGACACAGATCCAGACCGAATTCCATGGTGGTGGCGTAGAGGCACGCACGCCATGGGAAGGGGAAGCAGAGCCAGCAAGGAGGAGAACAGAACATAACGGCGGGGTTGAGCTCCGTCGCGCGCCGCCATTGCTGGGCACCGGCCGCCGCGGGAGAAGGCAGGCACGCGGGGCTGCGTCGCCGCAGGAGGGGGATGGCATCCGGGGAATGAAAATGAAAATGAAATAGAAAGAGAAAGAGGAGAAAATGGGTCAAGTGGAAAAGCCCAATGACGTGCACAAATTTTGAAACAATCACAGCCACACAAAAGTGAATGAAAAGACAACTGGAAATCATCCTGTGAGGCTACGAATAAATAGAAATTCTTTAGGTTTTTTTTTTTTTTTTTGCTTATTTTCCGATTTGGAGCGGTTACCTGGGCTCTAACGAGAGAGCGAATTCAAAGCCCAACAATGATCCATGAGTAATTCCGAAGCCTGAAATAAATTCCAAAGAGACGGATTAGCTGGCTGGGCCGAAGAGCACCAAAGAGAATTGGCCTAGGCGTTTCACTGCAGCGGGCCGAAAAGTGCACCAAATAGTTGGCTGACTTGGCCGGCCTCAGCGCTTTGCTGCAGCCCAAATTCTTATTCTGCCCGCGCGTTGCCGCGCCACGTGGTTGCCGCACCAAATAGGTCTTTGGTCCTTACAAATAAGTCCCTAATCATTACAGATATGTCCGTGGTAGGCCTATGGCTATGGAGTAACTTTTGTTTGGATGGTCCGTTACGATATCAACGTTGCACATAGTAGTTTTTTTTTTCTTCCTTGGAGTAACACATAGTTCTGTATTAATTTCCCCAACAAGGGCTATGGAGTAACTTTTGTTCGGATGGCTCGTTACGATATCATCGTTGCACATACTAGTTTTTTTTTCTTCCTTGGAGTAACACATAGTTCTGTATTAATTATCCAATTTTGTTTCTCTCCAATATTCAGTTATTTTTCCCTTTTTGTTCTTTCTGTTGTAGTTAGTTATTTTATTTTCTATTATCTCTTTGTATTTTTATTTAATCTATTTTTCTTGTTCATTCTATTTTCTAGTTCTTTATTTTATACTTCATTTTCTCTTTCCTAATATTTTTACTTTCAGGTATGCAACAGATATGGCCTTTCTATTAATAGTGACATGACATGTTGCAATTGAGAGCAAAATGTAGATGATTTAGGGACAAAAAAACTAGGCATGCATGGCGGTACTTATTTGCTAGTAAAGTGGAAGATGGTAAACAGCAAAATCTGCCGGATAGGCATAACATTTTTGTTTTCTACTCAAACATGTGGCATTTTATTTCATGTGAAAAAAATGGAATAGAATGAATTAAAAAAAGCTCCTATAATATGAGTAGTCACTTTATTGGAAGGTAAAAAAAAATAGTAAATGTGTATGGGCCGGACAATGTATTAATAAAAAAATAGTGATAAGAGAGTGCTTCCTAATTATTGCTCGCTACTAGAACAACATAAGAAAAGACCACCAAACAAGAAAATCACTAATGGAACAAAATACACCACCGAACAATAAAATTGAAGCTAGAACAATCAAATGTAATATGTGATAATAATTATCACCATATGAACAGTGAAAACTATAGTACCAAACAGTGACTTTCACCGATAGAACAATTCATTTTTATAACATGGAATGATAGTTTCAGAAAATACAATAAATTCTGTGGAACAATAACTTCTCACTGCTTGAACAATCCAAGATATACCATAGAAACATAATGTTTCATGACAAATAAAATAAAATATAGTACATGATATTAACATTTCACCCTTCACAAAATCAACTAAAGATGAATGAATACCGGAGGGAAAATATCTATAAAAGAATTCAAAGGGAAAAAGAAGTTCGTTGGCAAAATAAAAGGAGAAGAAAAGGCTCAGGAAAAATGAAAAAAAGCATGGGCCGCGTGCAAGAACCTTTATCAGGCCTAAAAGTAGTTCAGACTTTGTTTGGGTAACCTCGGATTGGGGAGAAATTAGAATGGATTGGGTGGAATCGAAATTTTTTTTGATTAATCGAGGATTTAAACACACATCAATCTCTTCAAACACACTATCCAAACAAAGCCTCAAATGTGTTTCGGGCTAACACAGAAAATGTGCCAGAAAGAAGAAAACGGCCCACTTGGCCGGTTTCTCCCCTCCCCCGCGCAACCGGGTATTCGTTGCGGTTGCTACCCCGAGCAGCCGAGCGGCGGCGGCGGCGAGCTGCAGAGCAGGGCCGGCGGCGCGGAGCAGCACCGCAGCAGAGCAAGCGGAGGGCCTGGAACCGGGTCGCCTCCCATCCTCCACGCTCCAGGTTCGTTCGCGCGCGATTAAATCAAGTCGCTCGAGACGAATTCGGCTTCCGTTTTTTGTTGGAGCTGTTGCGTGTAGGGTTCTCAAGTTCTCGAGCTGCTGCGCCGTTCCTTCTCAGGGAGACCGATCCGGCGAGAAATGGAAGGGATGGATCGTCCGGAAGGTTCCGTTTCCGGTTGCGAAGGAGAGCAGCAGACGGCGGCTTCCCTGCCGCTGCCGGCCGCCTTCCTCGATTTCCTCAGCGAGAATGGCCTGGACCCAGCGGTGTACTCCATGGCGGCCACCATCCCGCGCTACATAAGGTGGGGGAGCCTTAGCCCAGCACTGACGCCACCTTCGCTGCATTGCACCTCTTCACTGGTTTAGGACCGCTTTGTGGCACCCTGCCTTGCATTATGCTTGCTTTCTTGCTGCTACTCTGAACTCTTCTTATCCAAGTATGTTGAAGAGGGGGCTTGATTTGGTTTTTTCTAATCCCAAGGCTAAAACCAGGCATGGAGTCCCAGATCGCAGAGATCGAAGGCGAGTTGAACTGTGGCCTCGAGAAGGTTTCGTGGCTGCCTGGTTTCTATGCGATTCCGCCAGAGATTCAGATTGCTGGCTCCAAGGCTTATCAGCAAGGGAAGGTGTGAAGAATTTACATTTGATTGTTCAGCGGTGGGCTGTCATGTTAAATGCCCGCATGGCACAATTGTTGTTATATACATAAGTTGATGGCATCTGTCGTATGATGACACAGATCAAAACCTTTTCAAGGTGTCTTTTTATGTAATTTATCCTAAATGATACTTGTATGGCGTTCTCTTTGAAAAAGAAATATGCTAAGAGACTAGATAATAATATAACTAAATTGGTAAATGAGGTACACTGCATTCCAATTCTTAACAATGGGGGTGTGAGTACAAGTTACGCTGAATGCACAATAAATAGAGAGACAGAGAGTACTCCCTTTGTAGGCACCTTAATTGTAGATGATGTACTCCTGGACTCTTGGTTGCTAGTTCCGCCAGAAGCTAGAATTCACATGGCAAACCTGCCATGTTATCATGTTTTCCTTTTGTTCCATTTTCTTCAGCTAAGCTTATTTTAAATCAATTACAGATCTATGGAATCGATGCAGCTTCTGGAGCTGCTATACTTGCACTTGATGTTCGACCGGGAGATCATGTTCTTGACCTCTGTGCTGCCCCAGGTGATTATTTATATCAATGATTTGTTTTTGCTGGAGCGTTTTTTCTTAGTATCAAATGGATACAATAACAACAGATGTGCTTGTTTCATGAACTGTATGGGCTTCACAGTATATAATAACTAGTTTATTGCATTGCCATTACCATAAGAGCATGAAGATGTTACCCGTGAAACTTGAGGCTCTACAGCTGAGTAACCATGCTATGCGATCTTTCTACGTCTAGTGACACTGACACTCAGTTGCATTCCTGTTGTTTTTGAACTATTAGGATCCATTTCAATAGGCATGTCCAATTGTGTTTTCTGAACTGGAGTATCTTGCTATTGGTGTGTTAGCTGGTCTTAGACCTTTCCCCTTTTTTGGGTGGTATTTATTATTCACTCTGCTGACGATGCTGATATATGATATGCAAGGGGCAAAGCTTTGCATGCTTGCAGATATGCTTGGAAGCACTGGTTCTCTGACTGGTGTTGATGTTGCAAAGCACCGCCTTGCAGCCTGCCGTACAATGTTGCAGAAGTATTTTCTTGGTGGCCGTACCCGGCTCTTTGTTGCTGATGGAACTTTGTTTTCACTTTTACCAGTGAATTCCAGTCTGCGAAGAATGGAAGGTATTCTGGTTTTAAAGAACTACTGGTCCTACCGTTTTCTGTTTTTTTAGAACACATGAAATGATATATCACTTTTTTTTAGTCGATATGTCTGCTTTCTATCTGTCACAGAATCAATTGGCCTCGAAGAAAGTGGAAATATATTCACAGAATGGACTTCAAGGAAATCATGGAAGGATCGACAGAAGATCAAGAAGGCAAATGCAAATGGTCCACGTCACCTACAGGCAACTTCAGTACCTGAACTGATATACTATGGTAAACATTCAGGATTAGTTGGATTACGTAAATCGGATGTATTTCGTCCGTCAGTTGAAGATGAAGCATGTACATCTGGCTATGATAAGGTATTCCATTATAATCTCATGGCATATGTAATTATTTCTTTACTTCAATCAATGCACCTAGGATTATTTGAATTGAATAACATTTATGATTTAGTGTCACATAAGTTATTAACATCATCTGCTGAGGAGCAAAATGTGTTTTGTGATACTTAATAAATTAAATTATTTCACAACAACTTGTATAGCTAGCGTCTTTTACAATTAGAAATTAGAAACATCATGCTCAAAATGGAAATTTGAAGCCTTTGTAAACCAATTGCACATGCTTCTCAGTTCATTTGAATGAAATTTATGAAGGTCCTAGTGGATGCGGAATGTACTCATGATGGATCAATAAAGCACATTCAGAAATTTGAATTCTGGGGATGGAAAACTTTAGATCGCCGTGTACTTGATGCTGAAAGAACTGACAAGCTGCTTCAGCTTCAGGTACCTCTTTCATTCAGGCATCCAATTATCTATATTTTAGATCCAGTTAGTTATATATTATTATGTCCTTGCACTGAAGATATGTTTCATTACTTGTGAAATTTATGTTGTACTATTATCAAAAAATGGTTTGGTAAACTTCATTTGTTCTGCAGTTACATCTTCTCACAAATGGTTTTAAATTGTTGAAAACCGGTGGATCACTTGTATATAGTACTTGCAGGTATGTAATCTTGTTCTGGGATTTTAGCCTTAGGCTGACTCCAGCAGTCAGGGTAAAAGCTCCATCTATCCACTATTCCAACTACTCTCCTTTCTGTGAACAGTGTCGCTACAGTGTTATTTTGTACTATACTCGGCCTTTTATCCGGACTGCTGGACTTAGTCTTATTGAACTACAAACTTGGAATCTTATTTACTCCATCTTTTTTACAAATTTTTATACCTTCTCCTGTTACACTTTAATGTCATGCTGTATAATAACTACTGATTTTACCTTCAAATAGTTTGACGGTTGCACAAAATGAGAGCGTGGTTCAGCAATTCCTTTCTACACACCCTGCTGCAGGTACAAACTATGTTACTCAATTCAGTAATTTTATTGTGTTAACTGGACTCATTTTCCTCAGTTCGAGTGTTTATCCTTGCTGCTGTAGCTTTCATAAACAAATATTCCTGTACTTATGTTCAATATGCTTTAGGGGATCTTACCGATAAGAACATGGCTAGGGACATTTATAGAGAAATTTCATGTCCAAAGCATTGGTTTTCCTTATGTCCTCATGAGATTGGCGCAAAATCAGCCCAGCTCAGAGTAGGTGATGGGATCTGACCAAGCAATATCATCCCAACTATGGCTTTTCTTAGACCGATCATGTAGCTAGTCAGTGGACCAGACCAATGTTGTTGACCAGTTGTGTCCAGAGCTTAACTGGACTTCTCCTGACCAACCTCATCCTGAATGCATTCTGTTTTTTAGCAGTCCATCTTAAATGATGTTTGATTTAGTCTCATCAGTCAGCGCACTGAATCTTTTTCAACAGTGATGATTTATAGGTCACATATTGTTCAGTGTAGGCAGGATTAGTGAAGTGTTAAGTAATAAAATAAAATGATATTAAACTCTATAGAATCAATCAATATGCAAAGACAGAATCAAGAACAAAAATAAAAGAATAAAAAGGAAATAATTTTTTCCGTAATTAGGGACGACCCTAAAAGTTATTCTTTGGAAACTACTGAAATTTCTCTGATCTGGACCACAAATTATCTTCTTTGTTCTGGTACTGAAATTTGTTCACCATATCTTCTCTTGAAACATGCAAAATAAGGTTAGAGTAATTTCAGTTGGAGTATTGTAGTGCTGTATTTATCATGTGATTTTTTTTTGTTCATTTAAGCTGATTACAAACTTGCTTGATAGCCTTCTGAGATATGTTGCTTATTTTCCCAATTATCCCTGATGTCCATATAGAAGCTTATAAACTGCTTACATCACATTTGCAACTTGCAGATTTGCAAAAGATCGATTTGGCCGATAAGTGGCCCTGCAGAAGTGGCGGCATCCCCAAAACACTGCGATTTGATCCCGCAACTTCGCAGACTAGTGGTCTTTTTGTTGCCAAGTTCAGTAAACTACCAACTTAAAGCATTTTGTGGTTTATCTTCCTGTACCATTCATGTGTCCTTTCACTTGTAGAACTGGTTTTCTTGTCAGCAACTAAAATGATAATATAGTACAAGTTGGTTCCCAATCCCATGCTTTTTGTGAGATATTCTCAGTTAACATATGCCTCTGATTACCTTGAGACAAAAATATTTTTTCTTGAGTCAGCTGGCCATGGATTGGATAGTCAAATACTCAATGGTAGCAAACTGCCAGGTATCCAAATCTTAACTCAGGATGTGGTAGGTAAATGTTAGGTTTCATTTCTTTTGACAACAACCCATGCCATGCTGCTTGCTACTTGTTGGTACACCCTCCTCCAATTTTAAATGGATTGTACAATTCCTTTGTTTTAAAATATTTTTGGACAATTCCTCCAAGGATTTTAAATATTTTAAAACCTTGGAGGTTAAAATGTTGTTTTCCTTCATCAGTTTTATGCTGCCTGATTTCATAGTCTCCATGCCTCTCAGTCTGAACGCTGATAATTCATGGTAACTTCGCAATTCGCATGATGCGAACACCATCTTTATGTTGACACTTCTTTTTTATATATAAATTAAGAAAAGATAATGGACCAGAAAGATGCCAGCCCACGGTGAGATGCGCAGCCATCTTCATGTTTTGATGACTTGTGGTGAGTTCAAAGAGTTGCCTTGGCTTGCTTTGCTTCCTGATTTGTTTGGTTTCATAGGATTAGCGTATGATTTTGCATAGACAATGAAGTGCCTCTGGTTGTTGCATCACATTGCCTGACAGTAACTAGATGACAAAAAGTTTGACCATGGGCCATGAGTTCGTGATGGGCAGCTTATCAAACACCAAAGCAGATTTGCTTCCTGCAATTTAAAAATTAAAAACCATGGGCATGCTTACTGGGAAGATCAGCTGCATGATGTAATCCTGTGTTTAGTGCAATAATTTAGATTTCCAAGTAGTATGGCTTAAATTTCTTTTTTTCCCCTTGGCATTCCGTACAATAGTATTAGGTAAACTAGCCATCGTCCGAAGTACATAGGAATGTGTTGCCCGACCAGGTAGTTGAAAAGGTTTGAACCCTGTTCGAACCATAGAGGTTCTTCCAGATTATTGTGGGTACTTGAACATTTTCTATAGAATCGCTTTTGCAAAATCTCTGCCCCTTTTTAATATCTCTTCATGCCAATGGCTTCTATCCTCTAGAAGGAGAAGCCTAAAACATTCATGTCGGTATGATTTGTAACCACACAATAAAATTATACTTTGTCACATGCAAGTAAGCATTTTTTTTAGTAGACAACAAAATACCTGCCGCATGCATTTCTGTTGCTTTATATTTATCACAAGGAACTTGTTGGGTGTGATCGAGCACACCGTATCCCAATTGCATATCTGCACGCAGCATATATTTCTTTAGCTCCCATGCTCATGCCTTGCGCATGTGACTCATCCTCATCAGCTTATCGCCGCCATGCTTTCCACGGCTTTCCCTCTGTTCATTGCTAGCTCAACCAGAAGCAATGTTTGCAGGTACATCAGTGCACCATGTTCTCAAATCCCAACCTTTTCTACAGTACCTTTCTAGCCCATCCCTCAACACCTTGAGCTTCTGGAGTTCTGGTCTTGCATCACGTGTGCCTCGTGTCTTGCAAACAAGATACAATGCCGACCTCGTTATAATGGATTACATCGAGTGTGTGCCTTAATTTTTATGATCTCGAAATGTTGAACTTTGATCGACGATGGGGAGCATCTACGCAGCGCAAAAACTTGATTTCTCGGCTGTCCGATTTAAGATACTTTTTTAGATTAGATCTGGCCGTGCACTGAAAAGGAGAAAGAAAGAAATCGTCATGACAGACCTTATATTAGCACCCTATTTTTATTAGACCAACACGCCTATAGTTTGCACAAAGTAAAACAAGACACTGCAACTTGTGCGTGAAGTACCTTGGCTAGATCGGCATCTCCAGATTAGAGAGAGTATTATAAACCTACATTAGCGGGCTATAAGAATTGCCATGTCATATTTTTCTGAGTTGGAAAAAAGAAAAGAGAAAAGAGAAAGGGAGTGGGTGTCAAGAGCTCCAAGACACCTTGTGAGAGGAAGATGTGGGCCAAGAATTAATCGTAAAGACTACACCAACACCAAGTTATTATATGAGTGCGTTTTTAGTTGGCTATATGTGACATGGCACACACATAGAGTCTGCTCTTGGCTGCTTTATTAACCTTGCTCTTAACGAAGTTTTCAGACATCTCGCAGACGAAAGGAACGTCGTGAGCCATTAAAAAAACAAAACCATTAAATCTTGAAATAAATCTAGAAAAAATATGAGCACCAGTGAACCCGGTTGAGCATAATCCTAGAACTATGCTATGAAACACTTGAGCAAAATCTTGAAACAAATTTAAGACATCAAATTTTATTTTTCTTTGAACACACATATATGCATATATGATCGCCATGTTTTCAAGCTAAGTATCTACAAAGACCTATTGATAGTAATTTTCATTAAGTTTGACCAGATCCTACCAAAGTAAAGTGTGAAGCAAAAATGGGTATGTTTTTTTATTTGTCTCGGAAGATATATATTTAATTCTTGACTAATCATTGGTAAAGGAAAAAAATGAAATACTTCGTGCACTCAAAGGTACTCACGTTTTGGGCAGGATCTGGTCAAAATGCTGTCAGTAACTTCTACTAAAAGGTTAAGTTATGGACATATAAATCATGTCTAGATTGTCTTAAAGGTACTTTTTCATAACCTCATAAACTCATTACATTTTACAAGTACATTCTAATTGACAACAGTAGTCAAAATTACACCTGAAGACTAGCATCTATACACAGACTCTATATATACATACACAACACAGCCATGTCGGTACTAACGCCGATATTTAAGAGCCCAAGTATCATCTCTTCTTTGGGCTAAGTGAGACGGCCACCCCACCCCACCCATGGCTGAATCTCACCGGTGCACAAGCGTCGCAGCGGAGCTGGAGGGCACGCTCCTCATCTCCGGAGGCCTCTTCCCATACTTCCTCCTCGTCGCTCTCGAGGCCGGCGGCCCTCTCAGAACCGCGGCCTTGCTCGCCGTGTACCCACTCGCGGCGCTGCTCGGCGCCGCCTTCTCCCACGACCTCCCTCTTCTCGCCATGACCTTCCTGTCCACCGCCGGCCTCCGTGTCGCCGACGTCACGGCGGTGGCGCACGCCACGCTGCCCAAGTTCTTCCTATCGGACCTCCGTGGCAGCTCGTTCCGCGCCCTGGCGCGCCACGCCGGCGGCGAGCGCCACGTCGTGACGCGCCTGCCACGGCTCGTGGCCGAGCCGTTCGTGAGGGAGTACCTCGGCGCCGACGTCCGCGTCGTCGGCACGGAGCTGCGCGTGGTCGCCGGCCGGTTCACCGGGACGCTGGCCTTGCCGTCGCCCGGCGTCGTGTCCGGCGACCGGAGCTTCGGCGCCCTGATGAGGGCCGTTCTTGGCCGCGACGACCGGATCGTCGACGTGGGGCTCTGCGCCGGGGACCGGCACCCGCCGGCGTTCTTGCAGGTGTGCCAGGAGCGGCGGACGGTTTCGGCGCCGGAGAAGGCGCCGGCGCCGGCGACGGAGACGCCGCTGCCGAGGAGCGAGTACCCGCGGCCGCTGGTGTTCCACGACGGCCGCCTCGTCCGCCGGCCGGACCCGCTCACCTGCCTCGCCATCTTGCTCTGGCTCCCCCTCGGCGTGCTCCTCTCCGTGACGCGCCTCCTCCTCGGCTTCCTCCCTCACGGCGCCGGCCTCCTCCTCGCCGCCGCCACCGGGTTCCAGATACGCGGCGGCGGCCTCGGCGGCGGCGCACCGGACCGTCGTCGGCGGGGCACATTGTTCGCGTGCAACCACCAGACGCTGATGGACCCGGTGATCCTTTCGACGGTGCTGCGGCGGAAGGTGACGGCGGTGACGTACAGCCTGTCGGGGTTCTCGGAGCTGATCGCGCCGATCCCGACGGTGCGGCTGACGCGCGACCGCCGCCGGGACAGCGAGATCATGCGGGCGGAGCTGACCCGGGGAGACCTGGTGGTGTGCCCGGAGGGGACCACGTGCCGGGAGCCGTACCTGCTCCGGTTCAGCCCGCTGTTCGCGGAGGTCGCCGGCGAGGTGACGCCGACGGCCGTCCGGGCCGGCGGCGCCATGTTCCACGGGTCCACGGTGCGGGGCCACAAGTGGCTCGACTCCGTCTTCTTCCTCATGAACCCGGTGCCGTGGTACGAGATCCGGCTGCTCGCGCCGGTGGACACCGCCAGTGGCCGTGGCCGTGGCTCGTCCAGCCGCGACGTGGCCAACGGGGTCCAGCGCATGATCGGCGACGAGCTTGGGTTCGAGTGCACCGGCCTCACGCGCAGGGACAAGTACCGGATGATCGCCGGCCACGACGGCGTCGACGCGAGGTCGTCGCCGTGACTGGATTGGATTGGATGGAGCCTCCATTTGCCGACTCGTACGCAAGCAACGCCCGCGGTGGTGTTCGTGAACTTGGAGGCACTTTATTATTTTGTCAACTTTATAAGTGCATTTTACTCTCTGTTTCTCAACTTTATTATTTTGTCATCGTGTTGGGTCACTTTTTTAGTTATTATATTTACCAATGCAAAAGAAAAAACAGGGTAATTACCAATTGTATATTTTTCCAGCAAAGAAATACGGACACAAATCTCTACCTAATTAAGTGCAAAGCTGCTGCTAACTTAGGAATACCTCAAGATGTTCTTTTTAATTGCGCACATGCAAGATGAATCCATGTCCATGCTCATTTTACGTTACTCACGTAGTAGGTCTTGGCGTGAGTCGTGACACCCTTCCGAGAGAAGAAGGGAAAAGACGTGTGAAATTAAACCCCATCCACCATCCATCTTTGCATGACTATTGAAGTTGCCATGCGCCAAAACCAAATTTCACCACGTCACCCTGCAGGACTTGTGAATCTGACGGTCTTTCAGAGACTCTGAATCCGTTTCAGAATAACACACACTCTGAATTCTTTCAGAGATCTATTAACGCGTCAACGTACGGCACAGATCGATGATGCTAATAGTTCATCTCTACCTAAAATTAAATCAAATAAGGTTTCACGGTCCTTCGATCCGTCCTGATAGGTGGGCCCGTCTCATCAGTCACCCACCCCTTTTCCGCGTCCTCTTCCTTCGCACAAGGCGGCGCCCTTCCCCGCCTCCTCACGAACACGGCCTATTCAACTCCTAATCCGCATCGAAAATCCGTCTACCAGCCATGTCTAACTCATGATGATGTGCTAGCGCGTTTCTGCTTTTGTCTGTTGGTGGCCCTGTCCACCGGTCCGTGTCTGAGCGAGACTACAAGAAGCACAAGACCATTGGCCGCATGTAAAATCGAGGTAGCATCGTTTCTACCCACTCTGCATCTTTGCACCGCGCACTCCAGTCCAGCCATGCATGCCGCTCACCGTCACCGGCCCGTCCAATAATGTGACATGTAGTGCTGACACTTGATACTCGCAGGTGATATAATATACCACATGCATGGGATAGTAGTACGCTATTATAATCTAGGTAAATAAATTGTCTTCATTAGCTAAGTCTCTTTATTGATATAAGTTTATTATTTATGTATAATTTGGTACGATCTGACCTATATCTCTACCGGAATCTGGATTCAATTTAAGTTTACTCGCGAGGCTAGGTTAGGACGGCGGGAGTAGAACTACACGAAACGAACGTCTAGATCGCATATGGACTTCATTTTTTACATTCTATATATATCATTCGTTATGACCTTTTTGACACAATATGACGTATAGTTGTTTTTATACATTAAAATTAGAAAAACACATTGAACTCACGTTTTAAGAAAATATGTCGCTACATCGTTCAAGGCGGGGCATATGCACCACTTAGTGTTAGATTATACCCGTAGCAAAGCATGGGCACTTTTGCTAGTTGAATAAAAAATAAGTAACTCAGATTTGACATGTACACCATGAAACATATATATTCTATGATTGATCCGATCCGATGATACTAGTTTCGATTTACAGCGACTATAGAAATAGCTATATATGCTTCTAGCGATGATACTCAGTAAAAGAAGAGTCCGGCCAAGGGATTAGTTGGAATTCAGTATAGTTCAGTTCATTGTTTGGTGACGATATTGAAAACCAGTGATAGAAAATAGCAAATCTTGCATATATTGTAATCACACCTGAACAACCTCAAGTGATGACCATATATATGCGATGGATGTCTTATCGCCATGTAGATTCTAATTAAGGTCCAATATTGCCCTTACTTTGAGTTGGCATGCGTAGCGTGAGAAACATAAACTACTGTATTGCGTACCGCACCATTCCACTGCCCGTGCCACAATATATTCGTTGTAGTCGATATAACCCTTTTAGCGACAAATATAGTCGATATAAAGTCATCCCGACATGATCGCATGTTTCAGTCGGTATAAATTTTTGCCGGCTTACGTGCTGACGCCATTTTGATGTTGTGGTATAGTGTCATAGGAACCATTTTTTGGATAGACTGAGGTAGCAATGTTTTCTGTCAGTTGTTACATCGCACGTTGAAGGTATATATGCCAAGTTCTTCGTACCGAGATGGCTCTTCCATTCTGTTATTTATGTATTTCGAGACATTAGATAAAAGGCTAGCTTACAAAGCAAGACGTACTTATTAGAGCTATAGGCGTTTCCAAGAGCAAACAAGTTCACTATGAGTGAACTAACCCGCCTTAATTATTCTACTCCCACTTCTTGATGCATGGCCTCTTTGCAATTAAATCATGTTCGTTCATGGAATCCTGCATATATCAGGAAAGTCAGAAACCAAAACGAAAACAGTATGATTAGTTAACCAGTGTGTATACAGTATATATGTACAATAGCTATGATTATTTGCAGGCAAATCGTCAGTAATAAACCAAACCAGTAATGAAACGTACGTGGAGCAGTCGAAGCTGAGGCTGAGCGGGAACGGCAGCGGCGCGCCGCACTGGGCGGGGAGGTCACGGATGGCGTCGACGTTGAGGCCCTGGAACCTGGCGGCCGCCTGCTTGACGCACTCGCACGCCTGGCGCCGCTCCGCCGTGCCGGACGGCATCACCCTGATGCGCCTCACGCCGGCGCAGCACTCGGCGGGCGGCGCCGCCTCCTTGCCCGTCACGTACCCGACGCAGGGGCGCAGGTTCGCGTCCACGTCCGCGCACGTCACGGCGCCGTCGGCCGCCGCCAGCAGGGCGAACGCCACGGCGGCCGCCATGATCATCAGCGCCGCCGCCGCAGACACGCCGCCGGCCTTCTTCACCATCTTCTCCGACCCCTGCTAGTGTGTTGCTGGTGCTGCTGTGAGTGTGTGAGCTGCGATCGTGGAGTGGCTCGGTGATCGATCGCCTGCTGGGGGTCGGTTTTATAGGGCGCTCTGGGTGGGTCGGCGAAGCGGTTCAGCTTTTGGCTGCTGCTGATGCTGCTCATAAATGGCAGCTCCGGCCTCCGGGTGATGCATTGGTGCGCCAAAAAATGGCAGATGGATAGGGTTCTTTGGCCTTGCCGACATGCCGTGCATGGTGGCCACGGCAGCCATTTCAACGGTTTCATGATGATACTCGCTAACGGAATGCTACGTCACCAGATAGCTATACCACAGCGCTCATTCGATCATACGTACAAGTACTAGGCTACTAGTAGTGGCAGCTTAATTATTAAGTGGGAACATCTATTCCAAACTTATTACTCAAATCAGGAAGAGTTTCATCATTTAATCTCATTCATCGTTTAATTCCAAATTATGCATCAGTTCTCTTATGCACTATTAGCCATGGCGACCAGATAATAAACTAAAGAAGCATGGACGTGATCACCATGGCAGGCTTACATTTACTTGCAGCTACCGTGCGTACGTCGACTCATTCAAACTAAAGAGGCGGCGTGTACATGTGCGGCGGCAGGCGCGGCGTGGCGACGGCGACGAGCGGCGTGGCCTTAGGCATGGTCATGCCGTACACCTCCTGGGTGTCGACGTCCTCGGGGCGGAGGCCGTCGGGCGGCGACCAGTCGAAGCAGTGGAAGAGCCTGGCGAGCGCCATGAGCACCAGCGCCACGCCCAGCGGCGCGCCGGGGCACTTGCGCTTCCCGGCGCTGAAGGGCAGGATCTTGAAGTCCGGCAGGTGGCTGATCTCCACGCGGCCGCCCTGCTCCGCCGGCAGGTGCCGCTCCGGCCGGAACTCGTCGACGCCGTCCCACACGCGCGGGTTCCGGCCCAGCGCGTGCGTGTTGATGAACACGCGCGTGCGCGCCGGGATGTGGTACCCCATGATGGTCGTCGGCTTCAGGGACTCGTGCGGGATCAGGAACGGCCCCGCCGGGTGCATCCGGAACGACTCCCGGACCACGCACCGGAGGTAGGGGAGGTGGGCGAGGTCCGACTCGGCGACCATCCGGTCGCGCCCGATCACGGCATCCAGCTCCTCCTGGATCCGCCGGAGCACGCGCGGGTTCTTGATCACCTCCGCCATCACCCACTCGTTGGTCACCGACGAAGTGTCCGTAGCAGCAGCGATCATGTCCTGCCATGGATTTCATTCATTCATTTACATACACTTGGAACGACACGTATTATCTAACAAAAAATATAATGAAAAAAAAATTACTGTGCCTAATATTAAGCAAACAGTGTACCTGCATCAACGCTTTGATCTCCACATCATCCATGTGCTCCTTCCCGTTCTCACCAGGCAAAGAGAGCAGAACATCGACGAAGTCCATCTCTTCTTTGCTGTCGTCGTCATCAAGGGAGGCGCTCCTCTTGGCCTCCCTGGCCTTCCTGTGTTCATCGATGATCTTCTGGTGGAAGTCGTCCACCTTCTTCTCGACCTCCCTCATTTTCTTCTCGCACCCGTACGGATCGAGCCACCTCCAAGCCGGCAAGTAGTCCCCGAGATAGATCAGGCCCAGCAGGAAGAACAGCTCATGGGTGATGTGCATGAACTCCATGGCTTCACCGGGGCCTGCTGACTGGATCCCAAAGTACTGCTTCCCCAGCAGCATCCTTGTGACGTTGTTCATCGAGAAGGCACCGAGAACCTCTCTGAGGTTCACGGGCTTCCCCGACTGAGCTTTAGCCCATACAAACTGGCAGAGGTGCTCGGCCTCCTGAGCGCGGTGAGCAGCAAAGGACTCGAGCCGCTTGGTTGTCAGCAGATGCTCCATGCAAACTCTCCTCATCCTTTTCCAGTTTGGCCCCAGCGGAGCTAGAGCCACATCGCCGCACCCATAGGCAAGATGGACAGCAGCCAGTGTCCGAGGCCGTGAAGCAAAGACCTCATCTTGCCGGATGAGTATTTCACGGATGACTTCAGGATCATCAGTGGTGATGGCATCGATGGTGCCTAGGCGAAGATAGACAAGGGGGCCATATTTGGTGCAAAATCGAGCAAAGTCTTTGTGGGGAAGTGGGCTCAACTGGAGAAGGTTCCCAAAGACTGGCCATGTGGGAGGTCCAGGTGGAAGCCTCAGCCTCATGCTGTTCAGCCTTCTCCAATACACTACAATAAAGATCCATGAGCATAAGAGGATGGAGAGAAGCAATGGATTCATGGTTCAGAAACAGATGGCAATTAAAGTTGAACTGCAAATGTCGGCCTATTTATGGGGTCTATCAGGTACATGTACAAAGTAAATTTGAGTCGCTGAGGGGTTGAAGCGAATTGGTTACAGTATTGGACTAGTCATGGTTCTTGTGTTGATCTATATATTTAAGCATCTCAACTACCATCATGTATAGAAAAAACTGTCATGATCTTGACATGACTGGTGCCATGTAGACCGTAGAGCAATGGAAACATGCCAAGGAAACAATAGAGGACTAGAAGGTGATGTTGCGTTCCTGTAATTAGGCTTTTTTTTCCTCCGTTATTAAAAAAAAAAAGAAATAGCTTGTGTACCATGCAAGTACTACTCTACCAGCCACGCATCTATTTTTCGCACACAAAAAAAGAGATAATCCCTATTTCTATTGAGAACATCTATAGACCTCCATAAATTGCTTGGTAACTTATACTGCTAAGAAAAGTTTAATGATCACCCAATTCACAATTCACATTGGTAAGTTTGTCTCATCCAAATGATTGAATCTGCATAAATATTACCTCACTCAGTGGCTCTCTTCTCTAACAACTGATGAAGGGATTGCCATTTTCTTCAGGAGAAAGAAGATTATATCTTGCACAAAATATTCTTGAAAGCACGCAGCTGCCAACAGTTTTCTTTGTGTTCAACATCTCACCGTAGCAGATGAATTATTTGCTGAAGTATCATCAATTCCCGCTGTCTGAAAAAGGACGCAACTGGCGCATAAGATATTCCCATGAATCAAATACCATCAGTTGCAATGTGAAATTTGTTTTCCAAACAACATGAGGTGATACAAGAAACAAGGCTAACCAAAACATTGATCCCGGCCAACAGGCTCTTTGATCTTCATATCAGTAATCATCTTATCCTAGGCATTGAAATGAAGATGTGCATGCCCATGTGTGTTATGTTGTCTCAGTTCCTTACACTTACCCTTGGCATCTGTACTACCAAATTGACATCTACTCTTGGCATTAAAATTGTATCGTTCCTGACACCAACTTTCTGTCTTGCGATATGCCAGTTACCTGCAAATCGAGGTGCTCATTCTGTGTTAATTTTTTATATACTCTTATCCTGTATGATGAGGCTATACCCAGGACTTTTACTAGCCATGTTAGATAACTGTGTAACTTTCAGCATCTCATCCTTCACCCCTGCTGAGGAGAACATGTTTGACAGGACCGAGTTAGCTGTTGCATTGCAAGGATCCATCTCAAGAAGCCTTTGTGCTGCTAATTTTGCAAAAGCAAGATTAGAATGGAGTCTACTAGAGCTAAGCAAAGCTGCCCATGCATCAGGATAATCTTTCTGTGGCATCGAATTAATCACTTTCAGTGCTTCATCAAGTAAGCCTGCACGACCTAAAAGGTCAACCATACATGTGTAGTGGTCAAGGTTTGGTTCAATGCCATAGACTGACCTCATGGATTCAAAGTGGTTATAACCTTGTTGAACCAAACCAGCCCGTGCACATGCAGTCAGTATTCCCAAGAATGTCACATGGTTAGGCCTTTGGCCATCATTTCGCATTCTGTTAAAAAGTTGGAGCGCATCTTCAGCCAAGCCGTGTTGTGCAAATGCTGTAATCATAGAATTAGTGGCAATAAGGCTTGGATTGCTAATGTTTGAGAAGACACGATGAGCCTCAGCCAGCCTACCACACTTTGCGTACATTGTCACCAAAGAAGTGTGAACAGCTGAGTCGAATAGCCATCCCATGTTGACTGCATAGGCATGAGCTTGCAATCCCTGATTCAACAACGCCAGACTAGCCAAAGCACTCAGCAAACAACTAAAAGCTACTGTATTAGGTTTGTGCCCTTCCTGTGACATGCGACAAAACCAGCGCACAGCACTTGCGCAGTCTCCATTTGCAATAAAACTGGAAATAACTGCAGTCCAAGCAACCTCGTCTTTTCCTGGCATTTGTTCAAAGAGTTCAACAGCCTCTCTCATCCAACCCCTATTAGCAAACCCAACTACCAATGAGGTCCAAGAAACAGCATCCCTCTCGGGCATCAACTTGAACAGCACATGCGCCTCTTCGATCATGTTATTCTGAACATACCCGGTGACCAGTGAGTTCCACGATACTATGTCTTTATGCTTCATGGAAGCAAATGCCCTTTTAGCATCGACCATAAAACCAAACCGAGAGTACATTATTATCAGTGAATCACCCAAAAAGGTATCAATTTCAAACCCCATTCCTATCATTAAGCTGTGAACCTGGATCCCTTCGCCGACAAGACTGGCCTGAGCACAAGCATCTAGCACAACCGAGAGTGTCGTCGTATTAACCTGAACGCCTTCCCTTCTCATGTCCAGGAACAGCAAGAGACCATCTCTGCACATCCCGCGCTTCACATAGCCTCGGATCATTGAGGTCCAGGACACCACATTGCGCTCCGGCATTGCATCAAATAGCCTCCTCGCATGTAACACAGTCCCATACTTGCATAGCCCATCAACCATAGCGCTCCAAGAAATGACGTCCCTCACCGCCATTCCCTTGAACACCCTCAGCGCCATGCCAAGCTCCCCTGCCCTGAGGTACCCCGCCATCATCGCGTTCGACCCCACGGGGTTCCTCCACGGCGGCGGCATCTCCCCAAACACCGCCCGGGCCTCCCGCAGCATGCCCTCCCTGGCGAGGCCCGTGATCATGGCGCCGTAGGACACGGCGTTCTTGGCGGGCATCTTGCAGAACAGCGCGTGCGCAGTCGCGGGCCTCCCCGCGCGGAGGTAGAGCGAGAGCAGCGCGTTCCAGGAGGCGGCGTTGCGGCGGGGCATGGCGTCGAATACGAGGCGCGCGGACGTGGGGTCCCCGGCGTCGGCGTAGGCGGTGAGGAGGGCCGTCCAGGAGATGACGTCGCGGTGGGGCATCTGGTCGAACAGTTGCTGGGCGTCCCGGATGCGGCCGCGGCGGCCGTAGGACGTGAGCAGCGCGTTGAGGTGGGCCCTGTTGGGGCCTCGCACCGGCGGGGGCTGCTCCGGGGCCGGGAGCCGGTGCGGAAAGCCCGCGCCGGCGAGGGCGGCCGTGGCCGGAGCTCTCGGTAGCCGCAATGCGGCCATCGCTCGAGCGGGCACTGACGGTCTGACGCAGTGACGGTGACGAATGCGTAGTGCTACTAGTATATTTCAATTTCTCTTCCACGTCAGATGCTGAAAAAAATGTGTTTTTGAAGCAGTATTTTAATTTTTGATATTTTCATATAGCTCCACTAGATTCAAAAGATCGAATTATTCAAATCACTTGGATTACTGCTTAGCTGTGAATGGTCCGAGTTCTTAGTGTAACCAAGCTGTCCACGACTAATCTAGATCAGCAGTAATGAAAACATTTTTTTCCTTATGTTTTTGAGATCAAGTAAGCAGTCAACTGCTTCATGTGTGATAATCCTGGAAAAAATTTATCACGTTTATTTACTTTGACCACATGCCATCAAAGTTTTTTGTTTTTCAAAGGTGTCATAAGACAGTGACTGGAACAAAAGAATGCTGAATATTTCAGAATCAGGAGACAGCAAAGAGCAGGGAACATATCGTCTAATACTCTAGTTTTAACAAAAGAATGGAGACATACATGTGATCTGAGCATTCTAATCTGGCCTACTACATCAAAATTGGATAAATTACAAGAGCAAGGGCGCCAAGGGTACAATAGAACCAATACAGATGGTGCAAACACACTAGCCAACTGTTTGGAGCTTCCTAAATCTTCAAGCTCCTGCCTCACACCCATGCCAGCTCGAATTGAGCCACCAATGGAGGAGCAACAACACCTACGCTACAGATATCGATCCAGTGTTCGGAGTCAAAAAGGGGAACATCAGCCAACCCAAATAAACCTGGCTGGGACTTAAGATGAGGAGAGGACAGCGTCCATGTATCCTTCGCTTTGTTATCTGTAATTACAGCAGGATGCTCGACCACGGATCAGCTTATCCCACAAGCACAGCATCTGCCTAGGTGACTGATAGTGGGCTGTGTAGTAGTTCTCCAGGCACCCATACTGGCAGAACTTCCAGCTGTGGGAATATTGAACAGGCTTTGTTGAATTGAATTTCTCGACCCAAAGACCCATACTTACATCTTCCATCTTAAACAGCTGCAAAACAAACCGATTGGATCACAAATCGAAGTTCATGTGAAAAGTAATCTGGAGAAGGCACCAGCGCAAACTCACTCTTAGACTCTGATTGGCATGCTGTGACACGATGAATTTTGCTATGTCGCCAGAGATCACATAGCCCGGTCCATTTGCATATGGAGGGTAGATATCCTCGGGCCACTCCTACAGTAATGATTGATAAGAATCAGGACAGACAATGAACAAAATGAGGTGTGTTACAAACTGGGCTGTAATTTACACAGATGTATTCAGTAAGAAATGAGAGGTATATGTTGCTAATGTTGGCAAGTCCTGCGTTAAAATGAGGAGATTACCTCATCTGTAACTGCCCATTTTCCAGTTCTCAGAGGTCTATGCAAGAGGTTAAGGTTCCCCATATATAATGGTTTGCCACCATTGTTCAACCTGATGTGCCTCAGAACGACATCTACTCTCACAAATGTATCGTCGTCACATTTCATGATGTTTGCAGCAGTCAAGTTCTGGACCTGAAGGTCATAAAAGCAACAGACATCAGGTTCATGATTAGTTGACAGTCGACACAGGGTGCATATTATTGACTGGCTGATTTCGGATGGCAACTAAAAGTTCTAGCGACTATCATGATTGCAATATTCCATTAACCTATTTTATATGGCTTAATTTCTCCTAGAAGTGACGTGTCAAAAGAGCCACAATTATTGAGCATAGATAAAACAAAATAAAAATAGATCACAAGCCATTGCAAGTTCACTTTAGTTGACATTGAAAAACAACAGAAATGCAAGAAGTGCAACAGCAATGACATGATAACAGCACGAATGTCTTACCCCATACTCACAAATAGCAATCGTCTTAAGAACAACCAGCTCATAACGATCTATAAATGGCAAAATAACAATGTCTCCAAAGTACTCTGCTTCTTTCTTCAGCATTACATTGACCTCTTTCCTTGAATTCTGCAACCAAAGTTTTATCGTAAAGAAGCAGATAGTATTTAGTATTTTCCTAAAGCAGATAGTATTTAGCATTATCCGCAAGTTCAACATTCCATGCTATGTGCATTTTCTAAACATACAATTAAATACAGATTGCAAGTTCTACTGCAAGGAACTGAAGATGCATTTTGATCTAGCATAAATCAGATCCACAAATAACGTGGATACCCCTGTTATTTACATAGATTTTTCAGGCATGACTAGTTATCAATCATATTTCCAATGGGCATCTTGAATCTGTGTCCCTTTTGTTTTTTGTTTGTATGTAAGGACTTAAAAGTTTATATCCAAAAAGGAAAAAGTATAGATAACCCCCTGAACTATCAGGGGTCGGATACTTCACCCCCTCAACAAAAAAAAAGGTATAGAACACACCCTAAACTATCCAAAACCGTATAGATAACCCTCTGGGGCGGTTTTCGACCCTGGTTTGATGATGTGGCGCCCGGTTTTGCTGACGTGGACGGTTGTTTTTGCTTCACATGTCCACCGTGGCATCAGGCCCACGCGCTAGCCACACCACGGTGGTAGCCACGCGGGCGTGCGGCCTCCAGCGTGCCGCCTCGCTCCCGCAGCTCGCCGCCGACTCCCGGAGCTCACGATGGAGGCCCTCGCGGCGTGCTCCTCGAACACCGCCCTGGCGCAGGAGTCCGGCACGCCGGTCCTCGCCACCGTCTTCTTCCGGCTGGACCAGTCGCCCAAGGGCGCGCAGGAGCGGCGGCAGGGCTTCTTCGCCTTCGCCATGTCCCCCATGTTCTACACCTACGCCACCCCTCCCCCCGGGTGGACGCAGCGGTGTGGACGACGGAGGGCCTCAGGGGCCGTTGCAGGCAGCCGCCGACCCAGGGACGTGAGAGGTGGAGAGCGCGCGGGGTGCCGCCGTGGGCAACCACCAGCCTGGGGATGCGCGAGGTGGAGGGAGCGCGCCGCCGCCGCGGGCAGCCGCTGGCCCGGGATGCGCGAGCTAGAGGGCGCGTGGGGCGCCGCCGCTCCCGCCGCCCCGTCCTCGTCCAGCCCGCCGACACCGGCAAGCCTCCCAAGGCTGTCTCGCTCTCCGCCGCCAGCCATCCCAAGCTGCCGCTCCTGCTCCTGCTCCTGCTCGGGCCTCCACTGGGGACGAGGAGCGCCGCGGCGGGAGCGGGGACGAGGAGCGCCACGGCGGGGGTGGGGACACGGCGGGAGCGGGGGCAGGTCGACGGTGGCCCCGCGGAGGAGGCCATGGGCGGCGCGGGCATGGCGGAGTGAGAGACGCAAGAGGAGATGCCACGGTGTCAGAGGCTGACGTGCGGGCCCAGGCCATGGTGGAAGGCTGACCGGGTTCCACCTCACCCTAACCACTGTCCACGTCAGCGCTAGGCCCTCTAAAACCGCCCCAGGGGGTTATCTATATGGTTTTGGATAGTTTAGGGTGTGTTCTATACCTTTTTTTTGTTGAGGGGGTGAAGTATCCGACCCCTAATAGTTCAGGGGGTTATCTATACTTTTTCCTGTCCAAAAATATTATCTATTTGGATGGATAGGTTGCTTACCAATGCAACAAAGAATCGGGCTACTGCTTCAGAAGACTTAATTTGTGGAGTCTGCATCCATGTTTTTCTCACAGCCATGCGCTCAGCGAAGTGATTTGATGCAGACAATATTCCGATGAAAAGGGAAACAGGACCTTTCGGTAGTGGCCGAGACCTCCACTTTTCTGACATGTCGAGGACTTGTTGAAGAGAAAAACTAGGATGAGACATAGGAAGAGCAGTGGCATAAACTGAATGTACATCTACATCGCCCTTAACGAATAATCCCGTTGCGTCTTCAAGAGTGAAGCCCTGAAACGATCACCTGGTACGCCTGAGTGTTTATTCTATGTATCATAAGAAAACTTAAAAGAAACAGCAGACAGACACGCCTAAACAACTTACTGGTCGATAAGGAAAAGATGTCACATGCCGACCACCAACATAAATATGGAAGCCTTCGACTCCAGCTTGTATAGTCAGAACAAATAGCCTCTCCTCTACGAAGGGGAACGGCCATGTCATCGCAGGTTTCTTTGCGCGCCCTATGAATCTCTTGAGCCACGAAGTTGTCTTGGACTCTTTTGTGTCGACAATGTCATTGCGTATCCATTTCTCACATTTGGGGAATCCATCGACTGCCAAGAAGATATGAAATGGCAAGCCACCTTGTATTAATTCCAGCGGAAGCAAGCTGCCAATCCTAAAACCGTTACGCAAGCCATAGATAGATATAGCATCCTAGAACGGTTCGGTTACCCTTGTCGTCATTGTCGTCGGGCGGTGATCCGTCGCAGCGCTGCGCGGCGCCCCACTGCATCCTGTAGCAGGTGTTGTGCTCGAGGATGGGGTGCTGGCTCCAGTCCCCCCTGAGCCTGGGGTTGAGGTGCAGTATCCTGGGCGGTTCCTCCCCGTCCACGGCGCGCAGTCCCTGGAGCTCGACCATGAACTGCGACACCATGACGGTGCCGTCCCCCTGCCGCATCCGCGCGAGCTGCGGCACGTACTCCCGGTGCGCGGCGCGGGGCGTGCCGACGACGGTGACGGAGGAGCCCGCGGCGAGGCCGCAGGGCAGGAAGACGACGCGGCCCCGCGCGCGCTGCGACACGGCGGCGGGGCACCGCGAGGCGTCGGAGGCGCGGGCGGAGGCGGCGGCCAGCAGCGCCCAGGCGTCGCCCGCGAACGCCGCGGCCTCCTCCCACGCCGCGAGCCCCAGCGCCCAGGCGTCGTCCGCCATGCGGTCCAGCGCGGAGACGCGGCGGTCGGCGTTGCGCGCCGCGAGGTCCGGGAGCGAGACGCGGTCGTAGCGGTGCCAGAAGGGGCGGACGGGGAACGGGGCAGCCGTGGATGCGGAGGCGGAGGAGGAGGAGTTGGAGGAGGCGGAGGCGGGGGGCAGGTGGTCGGCGGAGGAGGGCGAGGAGAAGGCGGCGGGGTCGCCGGCGAGGTCGGCGGCGGCCAGGTCGAGCACGCGGCGGAACTTGAGGGAGATGAGGAGCAGGTACGCGGCCCCCAGCGCCAGCACCAGGTGCGACGGCCGCACCCGCCGCGCCATTGCCGCTCCCTCCCTCGCTCCTTCCTCCCCTCGGGAGCGGAGCGCCTCCGCCCCGCTCCGCGCCCGCGGAGTCCGGCCGGTGGCGGCAGCGGTAGAGCGAGGGCGCCGCGCCGCGCCGGGGAGGGGAGGGGAGAGGAGGCGTGTGGGCCGGATCTAGAGCGGGCGCGCGGGGCTGCCTGGGATCGGAGAGGGGGGCGGGGGCGTGGAGATGGGGGGAATGGTGGTGGTGCGTGCGTGCGGGGGGCGTACGGCCGGCCGCACAGGAGGTGAGGAGGCGTCGTGGTGGCTGCTCGTCCCGCACGGCCGGCCGGGCGGGGTCGCCATTGGCTCGGGTTGGTGGAGCCCGCAGGTGGGCCCGCCTCCCTAGGTCTACAACGGAATGTGGCGCCACGTCGGGTCGACCTTGAGACAAAAGCTCAGGATCATTTCGTCAAGTGTCGCATTTTTATTTTTATTTTTTGCTGTAGTGACAACTGTTCGAGCAACCGTTTTCCATTCATTCGACCATTAGTTTATTTCCTTTTGTTTGGCCTAGTCAGTGGACGGAGGAGGGGATAAACCTTTCAGACGGGGAAAACGGTGAATTTTTGTTTGGATTGGGGCGTGGGCGGAGCTTTTTAGAGGCGAAACGGGGCTCCGGCCTTGCTCGCTTTGAAATTTCGTTTGACTTCTATATGTTGTTTGCTCGTTTAGCACAAGACATAAGCCTAAAAACGAACTTAATCCATCCGGTTTTCTTAGTTTGAAATTACCGCAATTTCGTTTCGTTCCTATGTGCAGTTTGTTTTGAAATTACCACATACCAGAGTTGTGTGTGTCTCAAAGAGTGAAACCATGATGTAATTATAGGAGAGGCAAATACACTAAATGTAAACTAAATTAGTATTAGATTACCAAGGTCGTTAGATGATGCTTTTTAGAAAATCAAGAACACTAGGCGAGGGGGGCACTGCCCCCTGTGCCCCTTCCTAGAATCGCCACTAGTTCTAGGGGCCACCAAGCCAACACCATACTACGGTTGCTCGTTCCTGTTCCAGCCTTCTAGGCAATTATATAGTGCAACGAGCCGGGCACGGTGCACAAATGCGGACATAACGGTAGATAGCTCTAAGATATTCAAACAGACCTCTAGTACCAGTAGATAGCTCTGAGATATTTCCTTCTCCGCTGCGTCCTTTGCTTTATCGTTGCCAGTCCTCTAGTGTTAGACATCAAAAGCTAGCCTTGTGCTTGGACAAACACAGAAATTTAATGGAAATCCTTGAATCCCATTGAAAATTATAACGCTTTCTTATGTGCCATTGAAAACTATACTTCTTATTTTTCATCTCTTCCCTAGCTACCATAGCATGGAATTGTATTGCTTCCATTGTTGAAACATCTTCCGTATCCAATAGTAACTCTCAATGGAACCTTGTTCACACACAAAGGCTTGCCTGATATGTGCAAGTTTACTTGTGATGGTCGTTGATCATTCCTTCACGCAGAACATGCACATAACTGCTCAGCCTTCACACGCTGCGTGCATCCGAAACACAAAATGTCAAGGAACAGAAAAGTAATGAGATGTTGTTTTAGAAAATCAAGAGCAATAGGGGGCATTGCCCCCCGTGCCCCTCCCTTTCGCTGAGAAATCGAAGAAAAGACCTCGACCTAAGCACGCTCCGCGTGCGAGTCTGCGAGATCACCCGTCGGTGAGGCAGCACGCGCTTTTTCAGTTAGTTATTGATTGTGTTGTAGATCCTTCACCCGAACGGAACGGGTGCATTTAATTTTTTTTGCCACTCTTACATATGAAAAAAAAATCGCTGCCAATGATATATGGACCATTATGAGTCAATAACAATGGGCTAGAGTGGCATAGATGTTGCCACTCACCTTATAAGATTGGCAATAGATTAGACATACCAAGACCGAGGCACGCCTGGGGCAGCTTAAGCAGGCTCAGCCCATCTACGTCCGCGACAGCAGAGCGCCTCTCCTCCTCCATTGCACCGGCCTGCTTGGCCATTTCGATATGGCCCATTGGCCCTGCTGCCTGCTGCTACTATCTGTGCCTGTCGTAGCTGATGATCTCGAATTCTCGATTGAGCTAAAAGAAAAGCTAGATGATCTCAAAAAAAAAAAATCTATCGTAGCTAGACTAGAATCTTGTTGTTGCCTTCAAACGCAAGCAAAGGGGGCAGTCATGCTCATGGGGGGCTAATCTAATCATGTGCGGCTGGAGTTGCTGGTGCTGGGCATGCACAGGCACAGTGATACAGACACTCCATGCCATGCATCTTTCGAGTCAAAAGCTCTACTGTACCACTCCAGCAGCACTGTACTAGTAGCTCAACAACTCAACTCCGACCGCCACTCTGTCGGTAGCGCCACGCCGCCATCATGGCCGTGATGATTAGATTACCTTTGGCACGGCCCGTGGATGATGCATACTAAGGCTATCTCCAGCCATTGGGTATATGGGCTACTTATAACACTATTTGACACTGTAGCGCTACCGTAGACAGAGAGGAGGATAGTTGGAATAGTGGATAGGAAAGGTTTTTTAGGCAATGGTTGGGGATGGTCTAATGCCCATCGATTGGTTTCTGATTCCCCGTCGGATTTGCCTAATCTCTCCTGTGATAGAAACGATGCATGGCTCGTCTTCCACAAAACGATTTGTTTTTCACCTCCCTCCCCGTCACATTTTTTTTTCCGGCACTCAAATCTCGGTCCAGCAGCTCAGACGTACGTGTTCCGTCAATTTCTTCGTTAAGATACATACATCGCACACGGCATTCACAGTCCAAAATGGTGCAAGATTGTTTTATATCGAGCATAAGATTAGGAAAAGAAAGTTTGACTAAGTAGAACATCTTCTTTTAAAGAAAACTTCAGAATATCATTTTCTCCTTGGATACGCAAAATAGGAGTAGTGATTTTACCTAGGGTGTGCTTGGTTCACCACTGCCTAGCGACGCCGACCCTCATTCTGACCGTATAAAAATGTTTCCATTTGGTTATCCGTATTTCGCCATGCCCTCGGATATGCCAAGCTACCTTTAGCAGTAGTCTTGGGCAGGGCTTGCATTTTCAGAAAAAAAAAATTCCTTCCTCACCTAAAAACACAAGGATTCAATTTCGATTCAAAATTAAATTCCAGCATGCATTGACATATAGGGAGTAGCGCCCAAGTAGTTCAAGAATCAATAGCCGACGAGTGATGGTGCAGTGTGAGGACATGGTGAGGCCTGCAGACGTCGTCGCTGTTCAAGGTTGAGAGGAGTAATTTGGAGGAAATGATTGGTGTTTTAAGGTCAAAAAAAATGTTTTGGATAGTATATAGGTGTCCGAAAAAGGCCTTTCAGTTCCTAACTAAAACTTCAGGCCGGTATAGATATCTTCCGCTCCTCAAAAAAAAAAAAAAAAACTAAAAGATTATGAAAATACCAAACTGAAATTGTAACCTTGGTCCTAGCCTCCGAAGACATGGTATCAAACCGAATGCTGCTTTCCAGACCGAAACTTGGAAACTGCCTTTGCATAGAGCATGGCTATAATACTGTATTTAGCAATGCGTGTACGTGTTGCACATCGAGACACGGCTAACTGAGTCATTTTGAAAAAAGCTACCAAGAGAAAAAAATTGGCCCTAACAACTCATTGGATTCTACTCTAAATGCGGCCGGCCTCTAAAGTGGAGGACATCTAGCCCCGCAAATCCCTAATTGCTGCACCGGTCCACACTCGCACAACCGAAAGCAAGACCTGTGCTGTACGAACACAAAAGAGAGGAAAAAACCAAAACAGCAGCCAACAACAACCCATCCCAAAACCTACCTGACCCGCTCTTCGCCTCTCTTCCTCTCTCCTTTCATCTCCGCCCTTCCATTCCATGGTTCCACACTTCCACTCCACCGCTGGACGGAGAGGGACGGCGGAGAGAGAGAATCCGGAAGACCGAAACGAAGGGGGAGCACGGCGACAAACTGGATTGGGGCGCGGGCCCCACCCGCACCCTGACCTGGCCTTCCATTCCCACTCCGCCTCAGCCAGGGAACAGTAGAGGCGATCCCCTCGAGCTCCATCCAGCTGCTCCTTCCATTCCGACCCCCGGCCCGGCGCCCCTCCCCTGTCCTGTCCTATGCGCTTCTTCTCTCCCCATAGAAAACCGCGAAGCCCACCAGCTCCCCAGCGTGCCCACCGCCGCACCACGCCATAGGGGCGAATGTTCTTGGACGCGCCTGCTCCCAGAACATTCCCTTCCTTCTCCCTCCCTTGTACTACTATTACCCGCCGCTGTCCCTTCCATAAACAAAAAGGAAGGTCTCCCCCCTGCCCTGCCTCCGCAGCATCTTGCCTTCTTGGACTCCTGGTCTTCTTCTTCCTGGGGTTTCTCCTCCCTCCCCGCCTCTGACTCACTGGGGTTTAGCCGTTTAGGGGCCGGCCGCCGGGGCTCTTGTCCTCCCGCGTAGAGTTTGGATCTTGACGGGCGAATTGGAGGAGCCACTGCCGCCACCGCCGGCGGCGACCGCCTGTAAGAGGCGGCAAGGGGGTTCCTAGGACTGATTTCTCTGGGTTCCAGGTACGCGATTCTGTGCATCTCTCTCCCTCTCCGCCCCTTCCCAAAGGTGTCACTTTTCTTTTTTTTCTCCGGCGTGCGATTTTCTCAGGTTTGCCTGGTACCTCTTTCCCTTGCATCAGAAAGAAGCTCGCGTGCCCGTAGATGTGCAACTTGGTGTGGCTGTTCCGCGTGCTCTGGCGGATCTTCAGCGCCGCCTTCTGAACCTCCCGCCGCGCTCTTCTTCCTTTCGCCGGCCGCGGCGGCTACCGGTGCCGGACTGGACTGCGCCTCTTTCCGCGGGAGGAGAGTTGCTCGTCCCTCCTGACAGTGTTCTTCTGGAGACTTCGGTTCAAGCGCGTGGAGGACAAAATTTTTTTCTTTTTGCTGCCTTTGATCTCAAGGAACCGAGCTGAGCCCAGCTGCTCTGCTCGGCCATTGATGTAGTGTGGTGCCCACCGTCCTCCTGGGCCTCGGAGACGAAGCAGCTGCCGCTCAGGGATGGCCGCCTGCCTCAAGCTGGGATCCAGAGCTGATGTGTTCAGGAAGCAAGGGCAGGAATGGTATGTGCGGCTCCGCGCTTTCCCTCCACCATGTTGCCCTGCCATGCCTAATGTGTGCAATAATTCGTTTTTATTTTGTACACTTTGCCACCGTCCTAATTTGCGATTAATTTGACTAGTTTGTTGATACAATTATTATACCCACACAGGCCGCTAGTATTTGTCTATGTGCCGAATGAAAGGTGCCATGCATGATACTAGAAGCTGCCGTACATCCACTTCCAAACATCTTCCTGTTGGCTTCATCTGGGCTCTGATTATAGTATTATCAGCCTAGTCAATTTGTCATGGGTGCCTGGGTGGTGTGGCTTCACTAAGAAAATGGGAGCCAGCTATAATACCAGAACCTTATCTTTTGTTTTTAGCAGATACAACTTTCTTGGTAGCTTTACTATTTTAATTATAGAAATACAGCCTGCTGATATTAAAATTGCCAATATTTCCATTTCGATGCGTCCTAGGCACAACAGAATTCGATCAGTTTGTGGATGCCGACTTTTCTTTCTCTGTACTGCTTTGGAACTTATTGGGTAATAGAATGCGTACAGTGCAGAAATCTTGTCCTAGATTTGGTATTTACAGCCACGATTTCCCCTTCTGTGTGCAAACAATCGTTTCCTTTGACTTTTGGGGGTGTAACTGTGCACATGGTGAGCACTAAAATGAACCAAATTCGTTCCTTCACACTCTGCGTTGTCCACCACATTATGTTGTGTACTCTATGGCAGATACTGGTCCTACAGTGTGTAAATACACCTTTTCAGCTCTGCTACTTTTTTTTCTGCGAGAACCTGCCTCTGCCTGCACATATTTCATTAAGAGGAGGATAACTTACTGCTGGAGGTTATAGCTAGTCCAAAGGCCTAATTTATCAATAGTGTTTATGTGTAACAATTGATCAATCATATTTTTTTTTATCTTTTTAAAGCTATTTCTTGGTAAATCTAAATTCAGCTGACCTTGAAAACTTCATGCTGTGCAATAATCTGCACTGTTGAAACCAATGTTTAATGTTTCTATATCGCAACTGTATTTATCAATTAACTCAAGTCCGAAAATCCACAAACTCTGTTGGCTTTCGATGTCCAGGGACATGATGCCTATTGTGGATCCTGTTTATGATAGGCAAGAAAATTATCGTGTAGTTTTACTTAAATGAGTTCTCTACTTATTCTCATGCATGTCTGTTTGTTAAAGTTGTCCAAATACAATAAACTGAGTTACCCAAAGAGAAAATGACTTATGACAGATATGCCCACTATTTTGCAGGTATTGCACATCTGGCCTTCCTAGTGATATAACTGTGATAGTTGGGGAGCAGTCCTTCCATCTTCACAAGGTAAATTTTCTCCAGTATGATTCACACAACTGTTTCTTTGTTTCGCGCCATTTTCCATTGGCATCATGCAAATGACTCATTTCTTGAATTTGGTGGGATATATTGCAGTTTCCTCTATTATCAAAAAGTGGCCTTTTGGAGAGGCATATCAGAGATAAAATCGATAAGGGGGACGATAGTTGTGTGATTGATCTATCTGATATTCCTGGCGGACCAAAGGCTTTTGAACTAGCTGCTAAGTTTTGCTATGGTGTGAAGTTTGAAATGACTGCCTCCAATGTTGTACACCTTCGTTGTGCTGCCGATTATCTTGAAATGACAGAAGAGATATCCGAGGGAAATTTGATCGCACAGACAGAGAATTTCCTTACCCAAACAGTCCTCAGGGGCTGGAAAGATTCTGTCAAGGCGCTTCAAACTTGTGATGACGTCCTTGATGTTGCTGAAAGATTGCAAATTGTTAAGAGGTGTGTAGACTCTATTGCGACCAGATCATGCAGTGATCCAGATTTATTTGGTTGGCCAGTAGCTCAGTATGGAGGCCCCATGCAAAGTCCTGGAGGGAGCCTCTTGTGGAATGGCATTAGCACGGGAGCAAGGCCCAGAAATAGCAGCCCAGACTGGTGGTACGATGATGTCTCATGCTTAAGCCTTCCGTTATACAAAAGGCTCATCTCAGCCATGGAATATCGGGGCATTAGTCAGGAGGTTATCGTTGGATCCCTTAACCATTATGCCAAAAGGCGTTTGCCTGGTTTGAATCGGCGTAAAAGCATCAGTGATGTCAGCAACTGTCTCTCTCTGACAAGTTTAACTTCCATTCCCTCTGAAGATGACCAGAAGTATCTTCTTGAGGAGATCGATAGGCTGCTACCTTTCCAAAGGGGAGTTACATCCTGCAAGCTACTTTTTGGCCTTCTGCGCACAGCGATATTCCTGAAAGCCAGCCCCTCCTGTGTGTCGAACTTGGAGAGACGGATAGGTTTACAGCTTGACAAGGCTAGTCTGGAAGATCTTTTGATAACAAACATCTCTGATTCTGTAGAAACACTGTATGATGTGGAGTCTGTGCAGAGGATTGTAGACCATTTCTTGGCAATGGATCAAGAAACTGGTGGGGCCTCCCCTGGCATTGGCGAAGATGGACAAATGTTAGCCTCACCATCTTTAATGCCAATAACTATGGTTGCTAAGTTGATTGATGGTTATCTAGCTGAAGTTGCATCAGACGTGAACTTGAAGCTGCCAAAGTTTCGGTCTTTGGCTGCTGCTATACCAGATTATGCTCGTCCGATAGATGATGGACTTTATCGTGCTATTGACATATATCTCAAGGTAACACCGTTGTATCTGCTCCTTTCCGTGAACAGAACAATTTCCTTTTATGTGAAAATGTTCACATCCTCGAGAACAGAAGTTAACTATTGTTTTCAAATCCCTGTACTGCATATGTATTCACATATCTTTTATATCCTTCAATCGTAGTAGGATCATGTCTTTGCAAATGAATTGATGGATGGCTGATCCATTCTCACTGTCCATGATTCCAAAGATTACTCTCTGTTCCACTAATTCTAAGGTTTAGAACCTATGACTTTTGTTGCACCTAGATGGTGCTTACTCCATAGTCCATACTGCTGTATTCCGGTCATATTCTGATATTGCTGTTGCATTTTCATTGCATCTTAGACATGCATCTATTATAAAAAAATTGCTTGGTACTTTGTCAGGTTGGTAAGTTCATGTTTAATTTGCTGAGAGTCCATGCTTTGTTTTTTTCTGCTGGTAGGCACATCCACATCTGTCAGAGTCAGAGAAGGAAGAGCTCTGCCGAGTGATGGACTGCCAGAAGCTGTCCCTGGAGGCATGCACCCACGCGGCGCAGAACGAGCGCCTCCCGCTCCGCATCATCGTGCAGGTCCTCTTCTTCGAGCAGCTCCAGCTCCGGAGCTCCATCGCGGAGTGCCTCATGATCTCCGAGCCCCTCGACGGCGCTGGCACCTCGCGGCAGCTCGGAGGCCTGCCCATCTCAGGCGAGCACCACCGTGGCGGCGCCGGCTGGCCCCTGGCTGCCCGGGAGAGCCAGACGCTGCGCGAGGGCATGGACAGCATGAAGCAGCGTGTGGCCGAGCTGGAGAAGGAGTGCTCCGCCATGCGGCAGGACATCGAGCGGCTTGGCCGCAGCCGGAGTGCCGGCAAGAGCAGGTTCCCGTTCACGCTGACCTCCAAGCCCCAGGTCTGCAGCACCAGTGACAAGGAGGACACTCCGGAGACGTCGAAGATGGCGGGGGCGGTGAGCGAGGACAAGGTGGCCGTGCTGAAAGGTGGCGCCGGCGCTGACGTCGCACAGCAGCTCAAGCTCAGGAAGCACAAGATGAACCTGTCAACCTGTTAGATACGGAGTATTATTCTACATACGGACCATACAGTATAGACCCAGGGTGAACTTGTAACCACTGTTAGATCCTGAAGTTTTTTTTTTTTTTTTTTGACTTTTGTTCAGTGAAAATGCACAGCTCTACCATCATCTTTTGGAATTTGACATCCATCCACTTGATCCGGGAAGTGTTCCATCTGTTCCTTGAATTTCAAATCAAAATCAAAAGAAATTTAGCAGCAGCATCCTATGGAATTCCTTTGAAATTTATGTGTTCCAAACAAACTCTAAAACAAGATGAGAAGGCTATCTTTGGAGTCTGCTTGGTTGGTCACCAACCGTTGGTGGCTAAAATCGTGGCTAATTTTAGCCATGGCCAAAGTAATTTATTTTTATACTACATTGGCCATGGATAAATTTTGGCCACAACTTTGGCCATGACTGTTCATCTGAAATATGGTCGAAAAAAAAGAGAAAAACTCGAAGAACTCATGCTTGGCTTGTGCCCGCTTGTCCTAGCCTCCTAGGCTTTACCCTTCCCCACACCTGGGCCTCCAAAGTAAGGCCGGCCCAGTTACACCAGCCAATGTACACAATCTCAACGAAGCCCAACCCACCTCTCCCTCCCTATAAATTCGATGGCCGCCGCTCATCCCCTAGGTTAAAGCGACGCCGCCTCCGCCGCCGTCCGCCTTGCCCTTCCTCTTCCTCGAAGGCTTGGTCCTCCTCCTCCCTCTCCCTGTATCCCCCCACGTCCCCGCCGTTAGCTAGGGTTTAGCGTTAGCGTTCCTCTGCAGCGATGGCGATCAAGCGGACCAAGGCGGAGAAGAAGATCGCGTACGACAAGAAGCTGTGCAGCCTGCTGGATGAGTACACCAAGGTGCTCATCGCCCTCGCCGACAACGTCGGCTCCAAGCAGCTCCAGGACATCCGCCGCGGCCTGAGGGGCGACTCCGTGGTGCTCATGGGGAAGAACACGCTCATCAGGCGATGCATCAAGGTCTACGCCGAGAAGACGGGCAACCACACCTTCGACCCGCTCATGGACCTCCTCGTCGGCAACGTCGGCCTCATCTTCACCAAGGGAGACCTCAAGGAGGTGCGCGAGGAGGTCGCCAAGTACAAGGTGAATTGGAGTTTCCCCGCCCCTTTTGTTTGCTACCATAATTCTGAACATGGAATGTGTGGTTCACACACTGCGAAATTTGTAGTAGTGTGACTTAGCATGGAGTTGTGAGGATATTACATTGGGTATTGCTTCATTGCTTGGACAACATTATCTATTCTGTTGTATGTTACGTGGACCTAGTTCACTGGTAGAGTTGGATAGTTCCATCTGTGGGCTGTGGTTGGTGGTCAGTTATATTCTCCATTGTGCTCTATTACTTGTGTTCAAGGAAGGGCTGTTGCTTTCCATGTGATTATTCTGTACAACATTCTTATTAAATTTAAGGCTGATCATGTTTAGTTGGGATAGTCGCTCCATGGACCTTGATGAGGTACATCGATAAGATTACCCTGCCTAGAAACCTAGTCATCAGATCTGCTCGGTAGTTGTTTCTCTGATCTCTCAGTTCAGTTCAGCAGCTGATGGCTGGATGCTCTGCTCTGTGCTCTCTTTCGCTAGAATGGTCTGATCAATTTATGACTAGGCTAGCCTATCTGATTGCATTCATCAAATTCCTTGTCAAATTGTTTCCTGTTCGGATGTTTAGGGGACTTTAGATTAAGAATATTGTCTATAGTTTGTTCTTTATTTGCTATAGATTAGCTATATATTCATTTAGCTCTAAGAACCCATTTTCTGATAGTGCTGGTTGAATGTCAGACTAAATTAAAATTGACATAAGTATCTGTTCTTACATTGTCAATCATTGCGACTAATTTCATTATTAAAATCTCCGAGAAAAAGGCATATTTGAGTAGTAAGATTTTAATTCATGTTACTGCTTACGTATTGTATTATGTCCACAGTTCTATGTGGTTAATCAGACATCATGTGGAAGTATATGTGTTTGCAGCACTAGGCAGTGTATCGTATTTTTCCGATTACAGATGCAGCATAACTATTCACTCTTTGTTTAGCTTATCTAGAATACTAATGTCAATGATTCATTGTGTTTCTGCCACAGGTTGGTGCTCCTGCTCGTGTTGGGCTGATTGCCCCAGTGGATGTCGTTGTGCCCCCTGGCAACACTGGTCTGGATCCCTCCCAGACCTCTTTCTTCCAGGTGAGCAGTGGAAACAATACATCGCTGCAACAGTTAAAAGCACAACATGGCAACTTCTCATACCTCATTTTTGTTTCAGGTGCTTAACATCCCCACCAAGATTAACAAGGGTACTGTGGAAATCATCACCCCTGTGGAGCTGATCAAGAAAGGTGACAAGGTGGGCTCGTCCGAGTCTGCCCTGCTCGCCAAGCTGGGTATCCGCCCCTTCTCGTATGGTCTCCAGGTCACCAATGTCTACGAGGATGGGTCGGTGTTTAGCCCTGAGGTGCTAGACCTGACTGAGGAGGACCTGATTGAGAAGTTTGCCACTGGTGTTTCTATGGTTGCTTCTCTGTCCCTGGCTCTCTCGTACCCGACCCTTGCTGCCGCGCCCCACATGTTCATCAATGGGTACAAGAATGTGCTTGCTGTTGCTGTGGAGACAGACTACTCGTACCCTCATGCTGACGAGATCAAGGAGTACCTCAAGGTAAATACTCTTGTGCTTCCTGTGATTCTGTTGAAATTGTTGGAGCACATTAAGTCTCTGTGTTGATCTAAATAACTAGAAAATTGTTTCTATAGCTCGTAGCTTCTCTTATGCAGCAAATGTTAGGGGGGAGTACCTCCACTCCCAGCTGGTCCTAATTTTGCTATGCTTTTGGTTTGCAGGACCCGAGCAAGTTTGCAGTTGCTGCCCCTGTCGCTGTTGCTGATTCTGGTGCTGCAGCTGCTCCCAAGGAAGAAGAGAAAGCACCAGAGCCAGCTGAGGAGTCTGATGAGGAGATGGGCTTCAGCCTGTTTGACGACTAGAGCTGTCCGCGATGACGTCATTCCTGCTGCAAGTTTTGGCTTTTGCTTATGAGTTGTGAACAACAAAGTATAGTTTCCCGCACATTATTATGTCTTCAGTGGACAAGAACTATGTTGGTCTCCCTAGCGTGTAATCGACGAAGGTATCTGCTTTCAAGCAGTTGTGTGGTGTCCTAATTGCTGTGTCCCTGGTTTTGATGTTTATTTCGTCCGGCATGTCATTTGCCAAAGATATGTGGTGGATTCTGGGATGGTTAGTTTTATGATGTTTGCAAGTGATCTGGTGTCTGGTGGTATCTGAAGAGGTGGGGCAGGGTAACACAAGCGAAAAATTGCTCGGCAAAGTAACAGCGAGGTAGAACCGTGAAGGATGGGTAAAACGTTGCTCGTCGAACCGAGCAGTCTATTGAGGTACCGTGTCAAACGCACGGAGTATAGAATCCAATTTTGTTAATGCCTCCGTTTGTTTACTACTTTACAGTTAAGATTTTTCAAAAAGGCAAGTTATACAGTTTTTGACCAATTAGTCAGATCATACGCATGCTTGTATTTCAAAGCTATATACTGTTACTGTACATTACTACTAGTTTAGTGCACCTATGAAATGGTGGCACATACTGGATCTTTGAATACACCATTGGCCTGGTTTCGCGTTCCAAGTGTTCACAAAAACTTCTGGTTCTTCCGGTCAAACACGTTGACGTATGATCCAAGTGTCAACGAAACACAACCTGAAATTCAAAGAAATCTGCTAAACCTTTTTGTTTAAAAAAAATTAACTCCTCCTTTTCTCTATGCGTAGCTGGGGCGGGAGCCGCCGTGTCATCAACCATTCAACATGGATCACGAAAAAGCATGGTCGCCTCGTCTGCCTGTCTCTCTGTTTCCCTATCTCGTTACCTGCCGTCTGTGGCCGCTACTCCCTCCCTCGAGCTATCCTCACCCATCGCCGCGCTCCCTCTCCTGCCCCTCCTCCTCCTTGCCGCGTGCTGACCAATGCCACCGGAGCTTGGCGTCGTGCGGTGGCGCGAGGTAGACGACGGCGTTACGCCGCGGCATTGCCGGGCCCACGTCGCGCAGTGCCTCGGCAGGGTCCTCGCCCGCCGAGCCGTCGCCGTAGGCCCAGGAGGCCGCCGGCTCTCCGGCGCGGAGTTCGTCGCCGGCGTGCGGAGGCTCGCCGCCGGGCTCGCCCACCGCGGCGTGCGCCCGGGCCACGTCGTCGCCGCCGTCGCCCTCAACAGGTAGGTAAACGATCCCGGCTCCACTGATCAACCACCATCGCGTACTTGCTTCGCGCCCTCTCTCACAAGTCGCGCGTGGCATGACGATCGACACGCAGCATCGAGTACGTGGAGCTGTTCCTCGCCGTCACGCTCGCCGGAGCGATCGTCGCCCCTCTCAACTACCGCTGGGTGCGCCACCGCGTTCTTCTTCTGTTCCATCCAGTAGCTGCTACTATCATTAGCTTGTCGTAATCAGGAGGATGCGTTCTTGCGACCCTGACTGACAGAGCTTCGAGGAGGCAGCGCAGGCGCTGGAGCTGGTGCGCCCGTCGGCCTTCGTCTTCGACGCCGGCTTCAGCTCCTGGGCGCTTCGGTTGACGGCGAGCAGCAGGGTCCCGTCCATCGGCCTCTACCTCTTCCTGGGTGACCCTTGCGGTGCAAACTATGCTGCCGCTGCTGCAAATTGTAAGGCGTCCATGATTCATCGCTTGGGAGATCGTGCAGCGTGTAGCGTTCAGTTGTTTACACACATGGGCACCATGACCATGCTCTGTCTTGACTTGAGCTTGTTGTTTCAGTTGTTTCAGTTGATCACGTCAAGAGGAGCATGGGAGGAGACACGGCCGTGGAAATGGAACCCGTGTCGGCGCCAGGGGACGTTGCTCTGATATGCTTCACATCCGGTAAATGAGGCTCTCCTGTCTCTCATATAATACACTGAATTTGCACTTCCATTTGTATGTACCCAGCAGCCTGATCCTTTTCCTGCACTTTTCTTGTGCGTGTTTTACCAAAAAAAAAAAAAAAATCCTGATGACAACCGTTATGATTTTCTTTTTTCATTCAGGGACTACTGGGCGGCCAAAGGGTGTAGCAATAAGCCATACGTCTTTGATCGTCCAATCCCTTGCGAAAATCGCCATCGTTGGCTACGGTGAGGACGATGTATGATTTTCCTTACAGATTCGATAAATTGATGACAGAACTTTCATTATCTCATCGTTAGCGCATTTCGATTTCCTTTCAGAAGAAACAGACAAAAAGTTCATGAGCTTAAACGTTTGCCTTTGTTGGCCTGCAGATCTATCTGCACATGGTTCCTCTGTGCCACATCGGGGGGATCTCCTCATGCATGGCTGTCCTCATGGCCGGAGGCTGCCATGTCCTGATGCCGAAATTCGACGCTAAATCAGCTTTCGACGCCATCCAGGAACAGGGAGTGACTTCTTTCATCACTGTTCCTGCCATCATGGCTGACCTGCTGTCCTATGCTCGGTATGAGACATTGATCCAGTTTCCTGAAATCCAATCCTAGGAGTGCACAGCTGTTGGTAACTAGGAGAGTAGTAGATTAACATTTGTCACATTTTCTTCAATCAGAAAAGAGATGATATCTGCAGACTGTGGGAGGACAGTGACCAAGATTCTGAATGGGGGTGGTGGGCTTTCAGTTGATCTGATAAAAGGAGCTTCGCAACTGTTTCCTCGTGCTGCTATCTTCTCAGCTTACGGTATGTGTTCTTTGCCAGTTACCACTGCATATTCTTTGGAATTATGTACCATGAAGATTAATATAGAGTAACATCTCTATGAATAGGGAAACATTGGCTGATCAGATAATCTCTGGAACCACGTGTTAGCCACTTTCGAAATGCATCTACTGAATTTTAGCAGCTTATTTTCAACAGGGATGACTGAGGCCTGCTCATCTCTGACATTCATGGCTCTCAACATACCAAAGCTTCGAGAGCCCAAGAACCAACCAGGCAGCTATTATGGAGGCGTTTGTGTTGGCAAACCGGCACCTCACGTCGAGATACGAATCGGCATGGATCGTAGCAATCGTAGCAACACTAGCTCTTCACCAGTTGGGAACATCTTAACTAGAGGCTTGCATACAATGGTTGGGTACTGGGAAAACAACAAGGTGGATTCATCAGATGCTGTCAGGAATGGATGGCTTGACACCGGAGACACTGGGTGGATGGATACAGCCGGTAACCTCTGGCTCTTGGGGCGGCAAAAGGGCCGCATCAAAACCGGAGGTGAAAATGTTTACCCGGAAGAGGTACTTCTATTTCCATAACTAGTCCAAATTCTACACATTATTCAACCTTTAGCAACTACAGCATTTGATTTGGCACAATGCATGGCACCTGGAATTGTTCAGGTTGAATTGGTACTGTCTGAGCACCCTGGAGTAGCAAGAGCGGTGGTGCTCGGCATACCGGATATTCGTCTCGGGGAGAAAGTTGTCGCTTGTGTTAGCATCAGGGATGGCTGGAAGTGGGTCAATGCAAAAGCTGAGCACCAAGGTGAAGGCAAGGAAGTGTCTCCTCAGATTCTTCAGGACCACTGCAGGGTGAAAAATCTGAGCAGGTGATCTTATATGTTCCTCCGAAAGTATAGAGCCATTTTCGAAATGAATAATATCTTTGTAATAATTTTGTTTGAGAATAAATTTCCCTTGCCAATGAAGCTAGCATCATCACTCCCAATTATTTGTGTAACAGATTCAAGGTACCAAGGTCGTACTATCAATGGAGGCGGCCGTTTCCAGTGACCACCACAGGGAAAATCAAAAGAGAGGAGCTGAAGAGGGAAATCTTAGCAGCAATTCAACTACCCAGCAATCTGTAGTTTTTAACACAAAAATCGGTTTCGTGAACCAAGATTTGGTTGAATTCGCTTCTAATCGAAGTCGCTTTTTTTTTTTTTTTTTACACTTTTACTGGTTGGAGTTGGAGAGATGCGAGCGAGACACTGGCAGAGAGTCTGTACATGTGATTTTTGTCCTTTGGAAACTGAAATAATTTATCTGGGTGCTGGTGAATAAAATTTGTAACCTTGTTTTCTTAACCACAAATTCCTCATACCTATATTTATATCAAGGCCAAGGCGACGCCATGAGGAAAAACTCTACCAAAAAGACTCTGAACACCATTTTAAAACTTCAGACTCCAGAGAGACTCAAGCCAAACCAAGACAAACAACTCGCGCCAACTTCCAATTCAAACGGCTTAACTAGTGATGACAGTCCAAATTCTTACAGCGCCAGACTCTACCTGTCCACTGTCCTGTCCAGATTCCCAAGCCGGCAATGGAATGAAACGGCTAGGCATGCCAAGAGCGTGATGCTGCGAAAATAAGCTGGGGGACCCTAGCAATCAAGCCAGAGAACTTGGCCACCGTCTCGTCTGTCCTCTGCTCTGCCTGCCCGCCCGGTGAAACCGTGAAACTGTGTTGCTGTGCTGCAGGCTGTAAAAATTCTCTGCTCCAAGACATCAGACTGCCACTCGTTGTATTCCCTCTCTTGCTCTGGCTCCATAGCCTGGCACGTAGTACATACAGTATAAATACTCCTACTTATTACAGTAGCAGCAGCACACTCAGCTGACAACTCCGAACTGTTTGTGTATATACAAACAACTCCGAACTGAATTGAATGGCTTCACGCCGGAAACGCGTTTCAGAATCTTCCGTCTCTGCAAATCGCAGCCGCCTGTGGCATCGCCCGTGACTCGTGTGTGGCTTCCATTCCATTCTCTCCGACTCCGATCCTTGCTCTGCTGCCCCCGCGTGCGTGCGCACAGCTCTGCTGGATTCAATGCTTTCATGCCTACCGAAGCGTTCGTCAGAGATAAAAAAAAACAGGCCACCACCATGGGCCCAAAGAGTCACTGCGTAGAGCTGCGCATCCGACACACTTTTGCTCCTCCTCAGTCCTCATGCAGTGCTTGCGTTTCGTGTGCATGCCATGCTCTTCTAGAGTCTAGTGTATGTAGTAGTGCGCAAGCAGAGGACACCGCCATATCGTGTAAGTATATAGATTCCACCACAAATAGTTCCAGAAGAGTTAATCATCAATTAAACCCAGCTATAACAACAACAATTGGTGGGCTTTACACTCTAGATATCAATCTACCTCTGCACATTTAGACACTAATAATTACCTGATTGGAAATGTAAGCTTGTTTAAGACCAGTTTGGCAACACCATTTTTCCAAGGGATTTTTAAGAATTGAGAGAAAATTAGTTCATTTTTTCTTAGGAAAATAGGAATTTTTTGAGAAAATGGGGTTGTCAAACTAGCCTTTAGATGAAAAAAATTGTAGCAGTGGGAAAGATTTAATTTACACGATGGGAATAAAAAAAATTTACCTGTGGAAGAAATCATATAAGCTAGGTGGAACAAAAATTTATAAGAAGAGAATACAAGACTCTTTTTTACATCTAGAACAAACCATACATATCTGCGGAAATGCTGCGCCCCAAAGATGATCTAGATGAGGGTATGTATATGTATATATGGACGTAGGTCTTTGTTCACATCTTGATCGATCGAGTTGTTGGACAGAGGGAGTATAAGAGGGAAGTATTTGGAGGGACCGATGGAACAGGCGGTGACTCGCTTCACACCGACCAGTTGGACATGAAGAGCGGTGATGGTGCGCATTCCTCCCCATCAGTTTGTTTGGTTCGTGGCCAAAATTTAACCATAACTTTGATAATGATTTTCGCTGTGAGCCAAACAAGTCATATGCCTATCGTCTATCTAAAAAAAAGTTCTCTTGGCAGAGTACTTTTATTTTGTTTTATTTACGCACACATTAGTGAGGCGATTCGGGTTTGCTTGTAATAATCGAGAAAAGTGTAAACTAGCACAAGGAACGCATTGGTGGCCTCTCCGCCCGCCGGAAGCACGGGTTCCCCGTGACGCGTCCACGTTGGCAGCCGGGGTCCACCGCCCCCATCCACGTCAGCTCCTGCCGCCCGTTCGAAATTCGAAGGCCGCGACCGCGACGCGTGGCAATATAACTCGAGAGGCGGCTGCGCTGATCGCTTTGCTCTGCTTCCCTGTTCCCTCCCACGCGCGCGCCTCGATCATTCGCCTCCTGCACTCCGGTCACTGGGCTCCGGCCGCAACCATAGGGTTTTGCGGCGCCGGCCCCCCGGCTTCACCTCCACGCACGTCCCCGCCGAGGTGAGCGCTCCCCCCTCTAGCTGACCCCCTCCGCGACGACGCGCTGCACCGAGAGGCCATGCTAACCGTCGCCGCCGCGCCTGCTGAAATTGGTGGTGCAGGGCGCGCGAGGTGTTCGACGGAAGTTGAGGGCCGAGAAGCGACCGATGCCGAGCGGCGGGAGGCGGCTTCCGCCGTGGACGTCACCGCGGAGCGCGGGGGCGCCGAGGTGGACCCCCGCGGCCTCGGGCTACGGGACGCCGCCCGTGACCCCGGGCGGCGGCGGCGGCTTCGGCACGCGCGTCACGCCGCCGTCCACCGGGGGCTGCTCGTCGCGGCCGCCGAGGCCGCCGGCTTCCCAGCTGGATTCGCCCTACGTGCGGGCGAAGCAGGCGCAGGTAAATTGTACTAATCGATCACTGGCACGCCGTAGCTTGGGCACCATGTTCATACAGGCTCGGGATTTCAGCACTACGCGGCTACGTATAGCTGAAATTGTCGGCAATGAATCCTAAGCCTTCGGCTCACGCACGCAACTGTCGACTGATACCATGAAAGGGTCTAGGCATTCCTCGTACATAATGGTTGACACCTTACCATTTCGGCCGCGTTTATACTTGGGCTCTGAATTTGAGCAGTACACGGCTACATGTAGCTGAAATGGTCAGCAATTTCTTGTACGTGCGCCGAAGCCCTTGACAACCACTTGTCTAGTGTAATTGTGTAGATATCAACATATATGCAATGTTCACCCAAGCTACTCAAACATTTCTAATCCTCAGTTAACATATTATTACTGGGCAAGCTGCGTTACGATGGCATTTTCCATTCTGCTGTGTGTGCAGCAGCCTCGAAGACTCTGACATGTTGGGGGAGAAGGATGAAATATCCTTCAGGAGAAGTTCTGTTGTTTCAGGATACCATGAACTGTAACAAAAGATCAGGGAATTGCACTGCACAAATAAAATTGTAGTAGATTAAATGAGCATCCCCATGAAGCAACCAGACATTTGTTACCACAAATGGCTGCAACAAAAGATTGGAACTACTAAGTCAAAGATTTCTTATGTGTCCTAGCATCAGTTGTTTCATTCTATTGTTGATGCCCATTTTCCTGTTATTTTGCTTCTTTTACACATACCATGCTAAACTCTGTTCATGTTCTAGAGCTTTTGTAGTCTTATAAAATTAAATTTTATTTGCCATCCTGAACATCGGAACTACCATAAGCTGAATATGCAGTTTATGTTTCCTTATGTTGTTTCTATTATTCCAGGTAATTGAAAAGGACCCAAACAAGGCTGTTCCATTGTTCTGGGCAGCTATAAACAGTGGCGACCGGACTGAGAGTGCATTGAAGGATATGGCCAATGTACTGAAACAAGCAAATCGGGCTGAAGAGGCCATTGAGGCAATAAGATCCTTCCGTGATCGTTGTCCCTATGAAGCTCAGGAGTCCCTTGACAATATTCTTCTTGACCTGTACAAGGTACATTTCTTTTCTTTCAAAGAAAGAGGTTATTCCTATAACATAAGTCTTTGCCCTATAGCTCTGTTTGAGGTTTGGTTGTGCAGATAGATATGGAACACAATAAAAACAGTATTTTTCATGTTAAACCAGAAATGTGGTCGGACAGATGAGCAGATTGAAATGCTGACAATAAAGCTGCAAATTGTTGATGAGGAGCTAGCTTCTGGCCGATGGAAAACAAAACTGTCTAAATCTAATGGAAGAGTGGTCTACCTTTCTCTCAGAGATGAAAAAGCAAGGTATTGAAAATCTTTATATTCCCATTTGAAATTTGACTTGTAAACACTATCCAAACTAAGCCCCTTGTTTCTCGTAAAGGTTATTGGGGAACCTTGCATGGGCCTATATGCAGTCTGAAAATTATGAGGAAGCAGAGATGCTCTACAGGTACATCGTGAGTTAATTACTTAATTCTTCTTCCAATCCTAAACATCATGAATTTTCTCGAATGACATGTTGTGGATGGGCCTATCATCCCTCCACGATACTAAGCATGTGCATGTCATACTCACATGCGTGCATATGGTGTGCTGAGTGCACCTACCCTATGCCTTAAAAAGGGAAAACAAACTAATGCTGGCTACTACTGACTTGGCACAGGCAAGCTCTTGCTATAGAAGCTGACTACAACAAAGAGTGTAACCTAGCCATCTGTTTGATGAAGACTGGGAAGTTGACTGAAGCTAAATACCTGATCCAAGCTATACCTTTCAACTGTGATAATGAAAGCCATGTGAAGTCTCTTTCCCGGGCTACTGACATGCTTAGGGAACTTGAGTTGCAATCACTCCCTTCTCCCATAACTCAGATGAAGTCCAAAGAATCACAGACTTTGCTTGCTGATGTTGTGGAGATGCTTGAAGATCCACAACAACAAACACTATCAACTCCTTTGAGTCAACTGAAATATAAAGAACCACATATTCCAGTTTCAGCAAATGCAGAGAAGCATGAGAATTGCCGTTCATGGCTTCCATCTCCCATAACACAGTTAAAGCGTGAAGAACCACACATTTTGGTTACTGCTGGTGCAGAAAATAATAAAGGCTTTGGAGAGTTCCAAGATCTTTCTCGACTGTTCAATGATGCTGCTACACCTCATTCAATACTTGAAAAACTACGGAAGAGGCTAGTTAAAGAGACACCACAAATCAGCATTCCTGATCAGATTCAAACTCCTACTCCAACTGAATGCTTGCCAAACTCTGATGAAAGTCAAGATGCTAGTGAGATTCCTGTGCAAGAGGGGAAGCTATTGACCAAAGGTGTTAGAAAAACATGGGCTGACATGGTGGATGAGGAACAACAATTGGGTGATGACAAACCATGGGCTGACATGGTGGTGAAGGATGAACAGCAGTTAGGTGATGGCAAGTCAATGCTTGGTGTGGGAACCACTGAACAAAACGAAAGCAGCAAGTGTGCGAGTAAGCAGGAGTACAGAACACCACCATCCTCCCAAGAAAGCAACACCCTTCAAAGACCAGTCGTGGGTGGTCACCTGCAAGGTTCTTCAGTGGGTTCATGGAGACGCAGCGACTCCAAAGTCTCCACGGATAAGACCGTGAACTGGGAACTTGTCAGGACTGCCCCGACATGGAGCAAGCATAAGCTACAAGATCACAGCAATCGAATTTGTCAAAGGCTAGACACAGTTCATCTGCATGAGAAAGCCTCAGGCACCAAACAAGCACCATGGAGAAGCAGCGCATCTCAGCGTGCACTTTTTCCTGACTGGAAATCAAGGGGTGAAGGATATGGCCATGGTTTTGTGCCATTTGGTGATAATGAATATTCTCAGTGTTCAGGTCACATTGATGGCACTCATCGCTGGCGTAATAATGTGGCAAGTACAGGGTCATGGAGGCCACAGAACCGTCTACAGGTCTTCCAGGAGATCACAAATGAGATCAACCAAAACGGCAACGCTATGTAACTACGTTTGGGTTTCTTGCTGTCAATGGAAGTTTTTTCCAGCAGCATGTTGTTTGCCCTACAGATGGGAGTATGGGACCAGTGAAATAGTTCCTCATACCCAGTTTTCCGCTTCAATTGGTTCTGTTTTTATTTCCAGCAGCATGTTGTTTTCCCTACAGATGATAGCTGTATATATTTTCCTTGTCACTAATGTGCCAAAGTATCTGTAAAAACTGTTGGCCTGGATATCAAATTCCAGAGTAGTCACTGTTTTTTGACAGAGAGAATCTTTTCCTTCACAGATTTCACATTGTCTGCACAATGTGGCTTACCATGAAATTTCTTGGAGTCTTGCCATTACTGTTCTTGTCATTACTGTTTAGATGTTAGTACATGGTTCCATCTGTGGCTGGACATCTCCTGCATAATGGGCTGCTGCAAGATCTGAGCGTGCTCCCTCCTCTGTCCACTGCAGGAACAAGCAATGGCAAGCACTGCAGTTTGCAAATGGGCGCAGGTCCAGCCGCTGGGGAGCCTCCTGCATCTGCATAGTGCTCGCCTCTGTGGCATTTTCTAGCTTGTCTACACACTGGAGCCTGACGGATTCCATTACTGCAGCTGGTCTGGGCGTCCTAACATGGTGGCTGTCCTTCCTCAAGGGCAGCAATGGCTGGCTGGCTGCCTGGCCGGCAGCCTTGAGCTTCATCTGCTGCAACCTGGAACTGGGTCCCAAGGCCCTGGCGACGCCTCCAGCCCAGCTCTCATGACGTGTAGTGCCGTGTCGGCACTTCAACGTGGGCGACAAGGCTGCCGGCGAGCCTCGCCGGCGCCAGGGCTTGGCCTCCAATAATTCCGGTGCATGATTGTTGGCTTCATCACAGATGGAGAAGCTGTCGACTTATACTGAATCCTCATCCTGGTAATTGCTTATACACTGTTACACACATGTATGTGATGACCTGCATTGCTTGGCTATGGTTGGTAAGGCGCTCTTCTTCAACTTCTCATCCGGTAACTGTTGAAATGCACACACTGCATGACTACATCTCTCTTCTGGTCATACACTGGTGGACTTGTTGTCAGTATGAGCAGTAACCAGGAGCCACTGCACCAATGGATGCATGCATTTGGAGGCAGGGGTTGCATAGGGCACGTGAGCTCTCGCACACACATCTGAGGTGTACACAATTACTGCTAAACTGTGCAGCCGTCAGCCTTGGTGAGTAATGGGGACGCCGACCATTACCTGTATCATCTGCTGATGTCTTTTTTCAGGGCGTCTACTATATGGGCAACTGTTCCACCGGCTCAATCATGTCGTGCAGCAATCTTCTTCAGTTAAGTTCTGGACAGGCAGAGAGAGGAGGGTGACATGGAACAGTGCGTTTTCACGTGCCAATACTGAGGTTGGAGAGGTAATTGGCAGACTGCAGTTTACAGTCATTAAGCCTGAGCCTAATGCTGTGTGATACTATTCGATGGTGTACGGTGTACTTGTCAGATCGCGAACAGATTTGCGCTGAAAATTAATGTGATATTATTCAATGGCGTTTAGAATGGTAGGTAGATTGCGAACAGATTTGTGCTGAATTCAAACTTCCATGCACGGACTACACATTTTATGATTGATTGAGCATACGGATGCAGATCTATCTAAACTCACTTAACTAGGCACAGCCCTTTTTGCCGACAAAATGGATGAAATGATTACATTAATTTGGACGACACATTGAAGATTCAAAAAACGCCAGCCATGTAGCTCTTCAATCAGGGGATCAATTCAAATGCAGCCAGCTGCTTTTCTATATCCTGAATAGTGAAACACTCAGGTCCTCAAATAGTACAAAACTATATAAATTCTCCATGCGTTACTGCAGAATTTGAGTGACGTGTATATCACATAGAAACATTGTATGCATAAGACCATTAAAAATCGATAGAAGATATAAATAAAAATCTTAGTGGATGTTGACATGGCATCCAAGTTAGTAGTGGGGTCTTGAGATTTGAGATGATGTGGCTTCATGCATATGTAGAGAAATCATACAGTGGGGTACACCTATTTAGGCATAGAAGATAAGAGACTTAACAGTGACATAAAATTATTGGAATTCATTCTCCATAACTTAAGTCTTGGATATTCCACCCTTTTAGGACATTTGTTGGCAGCTGGTTACTGTTGGCTATCCGAATCATGCTTCAAGCGTTGTTTGCACCAAGCTGGAGACCAAGTAGTATAAGCAACATAGAAAGGCATGCACATATATATACAATCATACAAATGGGCGATAATAAATAAACACAAATAAACTAACTTTGGAAAGGGGTGAGACAGTGAGGGTAAGGGACCAAGAAGTAAGGAACTCGGAAATAGAGAGATATGCTTGGCACCGTGCACGCCATCCATCATAGGCAACCATACATAGAAATCAAGCTGTTGCTCTATAGGTGAGTGGCATACAGGGAGCCAGGCACATCCCAAACAAACCTTCATATGTCACCATTGCTTCATCTATAGAATCTCTATAGATTATAGAAGTATATATAGAGCCCTTCAACTGCCCTGATCTATATATACGCCATGCATTGCCAATGCATGCTAATAAACACCTTGCAGAAAAAATTGATATCCAATTCTTCATCACCTGCAGTGTTCTAATTGGGGTGGGGATAGATGTATATATATATCAATGAATGTGGTGAAGGGAGGAGGTAGAGGTGCCTGGCCTTTATATAGGCCTGAGCCTGTGATGTTTGTAGGACGGAGAGGATCCCGGACATATAAGATAAACAAAATCCCAGCAGAAAATGCGCTACAGTATTTACCAATGGTAAACGAGGAAAAACCAATGTTTTACCAGAAGCTAGCTCTGCACAAAGCAACATATATATGCATGAACCCAACTAGCTAAGGATCACATGTCATTATAAAATTACCTTGTTATGAAAAACGAGTTTTTTTTTTTGCATCGTTTTTCTAGGAGAAAAACATAAATTGAGGGCTTGTTTGGAACCAAAGTTTTTATATACTATGATTTTGCAATACCATGCTTTGCATATTCCAATACACAACATTAAAAACATAGTATTCTCTAAAACCGTGGTGCGTTTGGTTCTACGGTGAAAATCAAAGTATTAGTCGGCCGCAGCGGCCTCCTCATCCTCTTCGTGGCCGCCCCGGCCCTGTCCTCTCGTGCGTGCGCCTGCAGCCGGCGAGAAGGTGACTGTGTCGCCCTCTCTGTCTCCTCGCCTCAGCGCCTTGCCGGGGGAGACGGCGGCAACCCGACGCGAAGGAGGCAGCCCGTGTGGGCGGCAGCGCGGCACCTAGACGTGGAGGAGGTGGACTGTGTAGGGAGCGGCGCCTCGCCGAGGAGGAGGTGGCCCACGCGAGCGGCGCCCCTGCCGGGGAGGAGGCGGGTGGCAGCGCAGCTTATGAAGGGCGCGGTGTGAGGGAGAGCGCGGTGGGAGGTTGGGCACGGCAGAAGAAGACAGTCCGTGACGACTGACGAGACAAATGGACGTTCCATTGGGTGAAAACTTTGGTAGGGAGTGGAGTTTCTAAAACCACAAAAATACTACAGTATTTGCTAAACCATGGTATTGAAAACTCTGTTTTGTGATGGCCAACCAAACATGTTTTGGTCTGAAATACCACGGTATTGCCAAATACTATAGTATTAAATCAAAACTATGAAAATACTGCCCTACCAAACAGGCCCTAAGTATTTTCTAGAGCAATAGTAAAAGAGCATTTGGTACAATAAAAATTAACCAAAATGCAAAAGACAAACAACCAACATTGGAAAATCAGATAACCTAGTTTCGCAGACAGGATTATATGTTTTTTTTCTGAGGTGAAAGTCTTTCCCATCATGTTTTGTAATAGATCTTAATATACACGTGGAGCAAGAGCTCTCCACCCTATAAACGTGAGGCCACCACTAAGGGTACCTAATAATGGAAGTCAGGGGCTGTTTGGAATACATAAATTTCACAAGAATTATATAAAAATTTCACAAAATATAGTTTAATTTTATAGGAAAAAACGCAGAATTGGAAAATTTTCTGCGTTCCAGATGTTTTTTCCGATGACGTTAGATGTTGGGTTGCATGCAGCATGCTTGGGCCCAGAAGAGGTTGTACTTTTCTTTTCTTTAATTAGGCAGAAGAGGTTGGGCTGGCCAGACTCGCGGAGTGCAGCTTCTGTGTTTATTAGTTGCCTATCCCGCCTCTGTAGCTTGGTTCCCGAGATGTAATGATTCACCTCACGCTTGGCTCACGGGGTACGTGAGAAATGAACGTTCTTCGGAGCCATGTTTGGTTTAACGATGTAATAGCACATGTGATTAGTGCATACTAAATATTTTTTATTTATTTTAAAATAGATTTAAGGATTAATACAATAGATTAAAAGTTATTACACTATCATAACATAAAAATATAATAAGTTTGATAGTTAACCTTGCACGTTTAGCTCACGTCGCATGTGCTCATGCGGACAACCAAACAGTCTTTTGAACCAAGAGCGTATGTAGCAAACCAACCTTCAGCCTATCTAATACGAGCCATGCTCCGGCAGGTTATCTTATGCAACCGACCAAACAGACCATCGATCAGGTTTAACGAATGAATCATGGGCCGAAGGCAACTAGCTGGTTGAGCCTTGATTAATTTGGTTCAGCCCAACAAGCTACCGCAGGGAGCTGTGGACCATACACCTGGCTCCTTAGTTTCTAAACGTGTTTTTCTTATAACTAGCATAGATGGATGTATGTGCAACATGCATGCATGTATTGTGAGATAATCAAGCAGACAATAGAAAGGAAAAATAAAATTAAAAGGAAAGAGTCCTAATTAATTAGCGTTATTCCTTTCTCGTTAAAATCAAAAAAAGAAAAGTAACAGGTGGGCATACATATAAAATGATGTGAGAAATAAAGAGAGAAAGTGATGAAACATTTTGTATCTATGATTTTTGAGCCTTTTCACCCCTTTCCATCCTTTTCCAAACTGCGCAGTGGGATTAGCGTGAGGGGTATACCTATGTCTTCGTAGGTAAAAAAGATTTTTAGAAAATTCGTTCTTTTATAGTGTAGAATAATATACTTTCCACTCTCTACTATGGGCACAGTTCGACCCCTCCTTCAAATCTCAGAAAACCTGATGATTTTTTTTACTCATTTACACCTTTGGAAACTGTCCTATTCTCCTCTTTCATTTCAACGTACATGGCGTCACGTTAACCTCAGATACGTAAATCAGATTTATCCAAATATATTTTAAAGTTTATTTAAAGATACTAGAATCGTCATATGTAATTTATTTTTAAATCAGAAAATATGAAACCATAATCAAACTTTATACTGAAAGTATTTTTAGTGTTCTTTTCAGAGTTATTTGAGGCAGCGTTCCATTCTGCGACTGTAGAGATTAAAAGCAGCGGAAGAAAGCAGCGGACTGAACCAAGAAGGGTCCTCACCCTCCGCTCCACTAATCAAACGGCCTGGAACTCAGCTCGACTACCTGTCATGTACCGTGAAGTCGTAGGCGGCCGGACATTGAATGATTTTGGATGCAGAGTAACTACGTGAAGATTGTTTGGGCTTGATGCTGCTCGTAGTGGAAAACATGGCCTAGCTAGACAAATACATGAATGGGATACGTGAATATACTTTCATCAGTTCTTCATATGTGCACCAATATATAATTGATCTTTTGTTAGAAAAGCAGCGTATTCCTGGGAATAACGGTGCATCAACACTGGATCTGCCCCGGGTGCCACCGTCTAAAGGCTTGTTTGGATTGAACCCTGGCTAGGATAGTGGTTTTTTTATATTTTAATTTTTTTTAAAAAATTTCACAAATAGATTTTTGGCAAAACTTATTCCAAATATGGATCCAAACATTGGCGTCATAGGACAAAACGCCGAGGTATAACAGGTCGGCGCTACATCATTTAACGCCGACCATTTAACCACATCAGCCGCGCTGATGAGCTGGACAACAGGGGTCGGCGCTATTTGATTGAACGCCGACCCTTTGTACCTCGGCGTCAGTAGACACAGCGCCTACCTTTAATCCGAGTTGTGGTGAATTAACAACTGGAGCTCGGCGTCGAGTGATCAAACGCCGAGGTAAGCTAGCATGGCGCGTGCTTTCAATTCACGCCGAAGTGCTGCCGCCCGCCACTGCTACAAGTAACGTATGCATGCCTGCTTATTATATATATATAGCTGCCACCGCGTGCTTAATTAGCTTGTTTGTGTTTGCATGCTACGGCTGATTAGCTCAAGTGCTTGCTTGAATTGTGTATGCCTGGCTTGTAGCTTGCTTGTACGTCGTTTGGTTGAAGCCCTGGTGAGCTGCCTGTCCCAGGCAGTGGCATCATTGCCTGTGGCCAGGCTCACAAAATCGGTCTCCTGGGCTTGCATGCTTGTTTGCCTGAGGTGATGGTCGTTGCCGTATTATTTAATTGTTTATTTATTGCATTAGCTGTTTAATGAAGTCCATAACGCACTGTGTACAAGAAGATGGGTGGGAAAAATCACGCACAAGGTGTAACGTGTAAAAGCTTGGATCATAAAGTGCATTTTCCTAGGTTAATGGAAACAATTATGCCCAACTATAATTACATGCCTTCCTCTAATTTCTTAAAAAAGCACATGCCTAAGTCAAAATAAAATCCTTCTAAAATACTAAACGGCATGCATGAGGCTCCACAAGTTAGACTCGAATGACTCCAAAATACAACACTACTCAAGTAATATATAAGCTTTATTCTATATTTCTATAAGACCTTTGTATTAGTTTCATATGTTGTTCAAAATGAATTACTTATTTTAAAAAAATATATGTGGAAAACCCATCTAAAGAAATCTTTTCGATAAATTTCACCACTGAAACTATCAAGTGCATCTATCGAGGCTGACATGATACCACGTAGGCTCAAATTGTCCTCAAAACTGCATAGGGAGGAGAATCTGACAGTTTCCAAAGGAAAAGGCGCAAAAACATATGAATATATGATCTTCTAAATCCAAAGGGAGTAGAAAAATAGGTCCCCGGGCACAGTTTTTTAGAGTAAAAGGGCCCGACGCCCCCGCCTTTTAACTGAGTCAAAAGACAACCATTCAGTTTTACATCATTCAAAGCTCATACAAATAAAAACCTCCTCCTCTCCTCAACTAGTACAGAAAACTCCATCTCACTCGAACTAGCACACTCCTAGGCTTCCTCAATCCTTTAGATCTTCAAACTCGAGAGAAAGACTTCCTTCACAGCGGGATCACCCCAGCCATAGTCTTTTCCTTCGGTGCTTCCAAACACGCAATCAACTCCTGTTTCCTCTCCTCTTGGCATAACAGCACCCAGTTTTGTGCCAGCCTCCGGATCACCAGCAGCAACGTCCCCATATTCTGCCAGGAACCATATTCTGCCAGGCACACTACATTGTGCACTAAGAATCTCTTATTACTTAGCCACATCCTCCCAATAGATTCAAAATCCCTACCCACTTCTATCCCCAAAATCCCAGACAAAACCTTCCACATTTGCTTAGCTACAACACACTCAAAAAAGAGATGGAAACAAGTCTCTGTCTCAGCGCAAAACAGGCATGAAACATCATCTAAATCTTTCCTCTTAGCTAAATTAGTTCTAGTGAGAACTTTATTATGGGCCAAAAGCCACAAAAAGAAGTGTACCCGCGGGGGTATCTTGCTTTAGCCTCCACAAACCTGAGACATGTACCGGCTTAACCCCTCGGAAATTAATGATCTTATAAAGGGACTGTGTTGAATAATCCATTAGAGGAGAATTGCCAGATTAAGGCGTCCTCCTCTCCTGTAAAGACAATAATCTTTGCTAACTGAACTACTTCTAACCAACAATTATATAACTCCTCACCTATAGTTCTCCTAAAAGTACACTTGAGACCTACCCCATCCCAGAGGTCAGCCACTGTACACTAGCACATACAAATTCCAATATTGAATAGCTAAACTAGAAGAGCCAAGCCAATTATCCTCCCAAAACTTCACCCTCTTGCCATTTCCAATACTCCATCTAAACCCAAACTTAGCAGCCCTAACAGCATACATGAAACTTTTAAAGAACTGAGAACAGCCTAAATCCCTAGCAGCAAAGATATTAGGGCTATTAGTCCCCGGGCACAGTTGAGAGAGGTGGAAAGAACTTTTCCCCATTTTATCGATGATTTTAATCACTTTCATATTTTTATTGCACTTCTAGAAGTGTTACCCTTTTGTATATGCTTACGCTTATACTAGCAAGAAAATACACGCCCATTCTATATATATGAAAAATATTTAGAAATCAAGAGGGGGTTGGGTGGACCGGAAATTTTCTGAATGCTGTTCCTCATGAGGTTCCTGTCACGACATGTGTATTGTGTTTCCCTGACGCATTTTTCCTATCCGGGTTGTTAAGAGTCTGTGGGATATGGAATGTTCGGTTCACACACACGCATAGATTAAAATGAACACGTAGACGGTAGATATATATATATATATATATATGTATGCATGATCCACAATAATGCATCTTTAATTTCTACCCGGCCGGATCGACGTCAAGCAATAGATCTGTCATCACACTGAAGAATATGTAACGATTATCTACCTAGTGTACAACTGTATATTATTCCATCCCAAAAGAGGGTAGGTTTAATTTTGACTGTCTCTTGATTCTGCATGATGCCTCCGAGAGGAAGTATATCTAGAGAGCCGGCCGGCCATGATGCCCGATCGTCAAAAGTTAGGCACACAGACACGCAGGAACACGTAGATTATTATTCCATCTGTTCCATGCATGGACGAGGACGACGATGAGTCGATCCTGAGACGCGATAAGCACGTGTGTCACGTCGATCGATCGAGTCGTCGATGATGATCGATGTTGCCTGCAGCTAGCTAGTCGTGCCGCCTGCCTGCTGGCCTTGTGTATTTTCGACTGGATAACATTTTTTAGATGATGGAAATATATTCCGCCATCAGACATCATCAAAAGACAATACATCAGACCAAATAAAAACAAAGTATTGGTCCATATTCTAAACAAACCTAGAATAATGTAGCCAAGATACATGGATAAAAGAAAAAAAAATAGGCTAACTCCAACGTAATAATCCAATATACGTTTTTAATGGCTTGTTTTGATAAATCTCTAAATGAATTATTTTCTAGCAGTCTTCATCATGCACTAGAAAGAAGTTGAGGTTGAGGTTGAGTCGATTTGACTATTACTGAAGAATGGCCTTCACAGCTTGAGTCAATTTCACTCTAACAACCAAAATCAAACCACCACAAATAACCTTACATAGCTGATGCAAGGATCTGACGACGCCGAAGATTGTTGAATATGCTGAGAGTTGAGCGGGACGCATCGGCACATCAAGAAACATCGGACGATATCTCAATAAAAGGATCTCCATACATAGAAGTCTTTCACAACAGCACCTTCACGAAGGGTACGACGCGGAACGCCGCTGCCGCTCGTCCAAAAGAACGAGGTTTTCACCTTGTGACGACGCCTCAATGGAGGGGACAACACCTAGGGGCGACGCCATCGTCATGTTGAATAAAATCCAGCGAGGTTTTCACCGTTAATTCCAGCCCTGCAAAACTGCCATGCATTTCAAAACTTTGGTAGGAGAAGGTCATCACCAGACGTCCTGGTGCAACTGACGTGGCGGACGGGGCAGCTCCGCGCGATAGACGGAAATTCTATTGAAAGCCAACATATACACATAGTAAAAGAAATTTGTGTATCTTTTTACAGCTGATAGAAGATGCGCTAGAAGATAAAGATAAGTCAGAAATTCACATAAAGATTAAAAAACTTCTATCTATCCATCCAGTAGCCTCTGACAACAATAGACATTATTGGATCTATTCCATTTTCTAAAAAAATAAAATTTTCCCACCATCACGAAATAATAATATAGATTGCATCAATTCTTCTAAAAAAATCACAACTCTGCTAGTATAATTGAAAGAGAAAATAAACCCCTAAACTTACATTAAAATCAACCAACTATGGTATTACAAAATATGATTTAAGTAACTCCTAACATAAATTTACATTTAAGTTGCCCACACATAACATCACGTTAAAAAGATTTCTAAGTCTTATGTCTATTAATATTACTAAACTGTGCTAGGAGGTTTCACGTATCTGTTGTACATCTTTTTACAGCTGATATAGGAGTGCGCTAGACAATAAAGATAAGTCTAGAAATTCACATAAAGATTAAAGATTAGAAAACATCTATCTATCGACTCTGACAACAATAGACATTATTGGTTCTATTCTATTTTCTAAAAAAGAAACATTTTCCCACCATCACGAAATAATAATAGACATCGCATCAATTCTTCTAAAAATTACACACTCTGATACTGCTAGTATACATGAAAGATACATAAATAAACCCCTAAACTTGCGTTAAAATTAACCAACTATGTCATTACAAAAGATGATTTAAGTTACTAACCAGCTGTGCACGAAGCATACGCTTGATGAGCTAGTATGCCTTGTGAAGTACGTGTATTGCATATACATGACGTATTTCAGTTCCTGTTTGATTTCACTGTTTTGGCCATAATTTGGATGTAATAAATACATTTCTTTATTTGATCCACGGTGTCGCATCACCACAGCGTGGACGTGCTTGCTGATATGAGGACATCTTATCATTAGTGTGTTGTATTAACATTTTATAGTTGTGTGACACTAATTAATTTAAAACTAGTCTATCAACCCGTAATTTCGCATATGTTAGAGTGTTAAATGTATTATGTGTTACAGTACAACATATATAGATCTATTTTTATATTTAGTTTTTTATAATAGCTTATCTTGATGCTTTATATGTATGCTTAATTAATTTAGATAATCTTTGATCGATTGCAAAAGTAGGTGGATTTAATATAAATTTGAGAGGTTATTTTTATTATACTATCAATCATAATAACTAAGGTGAATAATTTAAATATAAATTAGATGGGCTATTTGGTATTATCAATCATAATAGCAAATGTGAACAATTATGTATAAATTTATGGTGTTTTCATATTTTTTTTCGTAATGGCAAAGTGGATAATTAATATATAGTTTTAGGGGTTATTTAATATTGTTTTGATAATGGCAAAGGTGAGTGATTACTTATAAAATAGATCCAATGGCTATTAAGATTCCAACATGTCAATTGATGATAAGATGTTTTATATTATTGTGAGAATTTCTATGACTTTATTATTTTTCTAGCGTATCTTGTGTGGATTGACGTGGAAACTTCAAAAGGAGTCTACAATTAGTAATAGTAAGATTAGGCAAAAAAAATATCTGTTCATGGAAAGATTTCTAGTATCTTTAATGGGAACAGACAAAAACCGAAGATAATTTTGAAAATGGAAAAAAACCTAAAAAAAGAAGATATTTGCTTTCAATGAGAATTGAACTCAACACTTTTTACAATGGCAGAGGTGGGTAATTATTTAAAAAACTGATTAAATGGCTATCAATATTCCAATTTGCCAATTGATGATTGGATCTTTCTTATTATTGTAAGAATTTCTAGACTTTATCTTTTTTTTAGCGCGCTTTGAAAGCGGTGCTTCTTTTAGAACATTCAATTAGTAATTAGTAATAGTAAGATTGTGAGAATTTTTAGAATTTATCTTTTTTTTTCTAGCGCGTTTTGAAAGTAGTGCTTTTTTTAGAACTTTCAAAGAGTAATAGTAAGATAAGATATTCCAATTTGCCAATCGATTGTTGGATCTTTCTGATTATTGTGAGAATTTTTAGGATTTATCTTTTTTTTCTTAGCGCGCTTTGAAAGTAGTGTTTATTTTAGAACTTTATAGTAAGATTTCAATAATGAAGTCTCCCATGTTATCTTGTTGTACCGAAAAATTCTACAGCTTGCACCAGTGTTTTCCACGCAGAAGATGTTCTTTTGCTTCAGAGAAAAAAGGAACTTTTGTATATCTTCTACTAGATGATCTGATCTTGGGAATATTTGATTGAGGTGTAAAGTGATCATTGCCACGTAGCAAGTCTCATCCTTCCCCCTTTTTGCCATTGCTTACAGCCGATCTTGTTTCTTTTGTAGTATACCTAATTATGAATACCATAATCGATTCTTAACATCACTAATTTAATTTTGTTTTTCATAGGAGAATCAAATCCGACATAAAAAAATTGTAAGTCCGTCGGCCAAATGGAGTATAATACAAGCTAGCTTCTGCTGGGTAAGTTGTGTCGAATTGTGATAAGTCGATGCCACACAAGTAAAAGTTGCACCTCTTTAGTTCAATTATTTATTGACACATGGCACAAAAGCAACTACTCCCTCTATCAACAATGCAACAGTTACACTTGTGATAATTTGTACACAGGGTACATTCACTAAATACAACCTTAGCTACTACCATAACTATATGTAGGTCTACTGTTTAATTTTACTAAAAAAGAAAGCATATATAGACGATACCATTTGTAAATTAAAAGAAAATATAACGGCATCATTTTTATATGTATTTGAACCTAAGTATTTGTCAAGATAATTTAAGTTTAACAACACATTCAAATTAAATTATTTCAATTTTCTTGAATGGACAGGCTAGCTATCTTTTTCTTAAGATGAAGGAAGCTTTCAGGATGAAATAATATTCTTGTTTCCGTAGTCAAACGTTGTATTCAGCCTATATTACAGAACAAATAGAGAAACATAGAAATGCAGAACAAAAATGAGAACCGGTACGCTCCAAGCAGTCTAGAATCTCATACTCCATGTAGCTCAATCTACCTATCAATCAATGACCCAACTATCTATTTAGATTCACTACTCACTCTTTTTTTATCAAAAAGAGAGACATGTATTTCATCATATAGAGGGGGAGGCAGCATTAGCTATAACTATTAGGGGACTTTTGGTGGTACTTGTTGGATCCCCTTTCCTTGACTTCAGGTAAAAAATCTCTAGATCTAACCTTCACTGGTTGTATCTGACAACAGTAGCATTGTTGCTTTATTGTCAAAGGAATTATCTGAAGTTCGAAGAATTTGCTCTCTTAGGTCTGAAAATCTCTTAGATCTCTTCTAGTTGTTGGACCATGGCAATGGCGCGGCGGCACACGTGCAGCGTGCTTGCCATTTCCTTCTGGTTTTTCTTCATCATCCTAGTATCTATATGTGGTGCACGGAATTGAAGCTTATATTGTGCATGTGTTGTTTTAAATCGTTGCGGCATGATATATGATGGGGATGTCATGTCACTACTCTTTAATAATCATAGAATGTTTGCATGCTAGCTATATGTAGAGGCCTAGAGTGGACTTGTAGCGATTGTGCACTTTGATGTAATTTCCTGAGATTGGCTAAAGCCTTTTTTTTTATCTAAAAGAATGTATTTCATCATGGAGAAAAATATTACAGGATCGACATCATCAACCTAGACTTAGGCTCTAGCTGTAACTATTCTCTTGCGAATCAAACAGCAATTTAAAAGCACTTGAGTCAATAAAATTGTGGCTTTAATTAGGACCGACATCATCAACCTAGATAGATTGGTTGCCTCACATTAATCTCATGCACCAAGTCGCAATTTCTACAGTTGCATTAGGATCGTGTTTCACATGCTTGAAACTTCTACCGCCCAAGGTATTATATACTCTTTGTTTGATTCTCACTCCTTGTCTACTCATTTGTCAAAAAAGCATTAATACCTTCTCTATACCTAAGTACCTATAACTAGCTACGCTACCTATATAGACCGTATAAAATAAAATTAAAAAAACAAGAGCTTCTGATCGACGATAGAACTTTCAGGCTGTGATTGATCGAGTTGATTGGATTCCTAAGAGAGAAAGGAAGGAAGGAATTGGTTTGGTAATGGAGATGGAATGGCCCTCGATGTTTAGCCTTTCGGCCACTTTGGATCAATATCATATTTTTATCAGATATTGTTGTTGGGATGCTATAGGGTACATGCATGTACACAATTCCTATTCTCTTTGCTTCTCAATCACTCGCTTGGCATTGAAGCACCACTCTCAAATTTTCTTTAAAGTTTTGTGGACATGTGCATTTGCTTGTGTATTTGATGCGACAAAACTATAGTTGACCGTGATAAACAGTGTAGTAGATGACATGCCATATTTCTAGCTCCACCCCCTTTTATCGCCCTCATGTGTGCCATGTTTTATGTGCTGAAAACCTTATAACTCACCTTATGCATGCATATTACTAGTCGAATTTATTCATGCTGGTTACAATAAGGCTTGTTACAATAAGGTGTAGGCGTCGAGCCTGCATATGGTCAATAGCATTTGAAGAGGAGGAATTTGGTCCCTCCGTAACATAAGAGTATAAGACTTATTATCAATGCGGGTCATTTCCACATGCGACCAAGCAGCCGTTTCCAAAAATGTACTTTTATTAAATACAATAGCCTTAAGTTAAAAGTCTCTAGAAATTTGTTATGGGATATACTTCCTCCGGTCATTGATATATGGCATTTTTTGTTTAAAAATTAAATTTAAAATATCATATATTAATAAGAGGATGTATTAATTGTTTTTAAGTAGGCCGTCCGTGCATGATAGCTGTGGGGTGTGAAAAAAATATAGGAAACAAAATGTAAAAAACACTAAGTGAGTGTTTGAATACACGAGGCTAAAGTTAATTATACTGAATGGGCTAAACTTTGCTAACACTTGATCTAACCATTGGTCCAAAAAATTAGCTAAGGTGGGCTAATCAAGGGCAGATCTAGCGTGGGGGGCTAGGGGTGCTCCAGCACTCCCTACCCTCTCGCGAACAATGGGAGCCCCCTAAGCCCCACAATAATATGTATGTATAATCAAAGAATACAAAGAAGAAATTGTAAAGAATTAGAAGAGAAAAGGGGAAAGGAGTGGGAAGAAGAAAATGAATACCTCCTAATTCTAAATACTAGATCTGCCACTAGAGCTAATGTCAATTCATAGTGTAATTAATGGATCAACTAACTATTAGCCTATACTATTCAAACACCCATGGCTAATGGTTAGTGAACTAAACTTTAGCTAGCTAAATTTTAGCTATAGCTAAACTTTAGGTCTAATATATTCAAATAGGCCCTAAGTTCCCCATGTGTTAGTTATGCGTTTTTTTTACACGGAAATTGTGTGTGTGTGTGTGGTTTTTAGGCTTTCAACTTTTGAGCTCATGTTCCATGTGATCCATTCTTTACCATCCTACCACATACTTGTTGCTGATGGTAATAGGATAACCTTCCATTTTGAACCTTGTGGAAAAGGAGTTTTTGAGGCAGTCCAAATAAGGAATTGTGTCTGGATATATATATATCAAGATAAGGAGCATCGTCCTTTGTAACGGTCAATGACTGATATGTCTGAATATCAATTTCTATGCGCCTTCGTTTAAGATGGACGCTTTTGGGAAATACCTTCTGCAAGCAATCACCTTAAGCGACCATCCCTAAAACTAACTAACCATTTCAGTGGCAAACACTTAGGAAAACCATCTCTGAAAAATACATGAATTTTACGTTCTTTAGCCATGTAGAACCTTTTGGCTTATTGCACCGATGGTAACCGGATAACTGGCCACGTGTGCAATAAAAATAGGGTATTGGCGAAAGTCAATTGTAGTAGAAAATTCGAGACAGCAAAAGAAAGTTTGTTGAGATGATGTGTAATAATAACTAAAAAGAGAGATTATGTAGGGTAATTGGTAGAAAATAATAACTAAAATTTTAAAAACACAATCATTGGCATTAGCATCCTTTGATGTATGTGTGCAATCTATGTGCGTGCTTTTCTACTTTAGGCATTAGTATGCTATGCTAGCCTAGTAGATAGCATATGCTGTTACCTCATAAAGAAATAATTGTGGCATATTTGCATATTCTACAAGCAAAAACCTTACACATTTTTCCTCTACTTGCATTATTGGGTGATACATGAGCATTTCAGTAATGGCGCACCTAGAGATCAAAGAGGAGTGTTTGTAGATGATGTATGGGTGAAATTAAATACCATTGAGAAACGAGAATTGGCCAGATTTGACACATGAAGTTCTCCAGAAATCAGTGTAATTCAATGAATAATCTTGTATGAAGAAAATAATTAAAAAGAGATAATCAATGAAATAGGTCTGATTTTCTTTTTTCGCGTAGGGTGCCAAAGTATCCGTTGGAATAATATCATTGAAGTTTGAACTCTACTTTTTTTCTAAGGACACGCTATCCAGATAAAAAGTAGATATAGTAGCATTGAAGTATTTTCTGTTGGCGAGAATCCACCAATTTATTATATACACAGTTTTGATGTGACACATAAAATTGAAATAGCTTTTTATAATGGATAAAAGTTTCAGAAAAAAGTTTTGAGTGCGAACTAAAAACTTCACTTCTTATTTTTGGTAAAACAATAATTCATGGAACGTTCCATTTGCATGCTAGCGCTAGGTTCACGCATGGCACGTAAGATGAAATATCTGCACTCTGGCTAGGTAGGTAGCTGACGACATATATATACACACAGAGAGAGCCGTGTGCACAAATATAATGTTGCAGGGAGAGTGAGAGCAGAATAAAGTCCATTCTTTTCTTCAAAGCCAGCCGGGACGAGAGAAGGATAATATTGACGATAAGAATTGCTACGTGGTGTTCCAACTCTCAACAAAAAAGACACACGTAGACGCGGCTTATATATCCACACGATACAACCACGTCATCGTTGCGCTACAATTTTTGGTCATGGATGAAGGAGGAAGAAGAACAAAAGGAGAGGAGGGGGTATATTTTCATCTACTTTTTCTTTGCGTGGGCATTTTGAGACTAGCCTGATGTGAGAGTGAGATGTTCTTTGCCTTGGCCAATGGCAGTCAAAATGATCAGATATGCCTGTCCATGGACATGGCATATAGTATATACATCTCTGCCAGTGGCGACAAATTATACGGCGGATCGGAGGGGGAAAAAAAAAGGAAAATGGCGACAAGAAATGGTGCACCTTAGAAAGTGCAACTTGAGTGAGCTTGACATATTATATAGGATTCCAGGACCCCACACGAGTGAATCTGATATAACATCTCTTTCCAAATGTCGCAAAAATTAACTTTGTTGAGGGCATCTCTTTCCATGAACCAAAAATATCAAAATCATTTATATATATCAATAACGGGCATCATATATAGATGGCCAACAAAAATGCGCATCACTTGGAAATAGGCATCAATTTCCCTATCAAAATGCTAATTAATTTAGTCGACATTATTAGGTAGCCTTTTGATTAGTAGTAATTGGTTAGTTTTTGACTTAGCTCTGCTGCTCTGCAAAGTGCGTGCATTGCTACTAGCTCTCGCACGATTATTGATGGGCCGCCGCTGGCCGGGGATGCCGATAATAAGGGCCACACAATGGCAGCCATCCACGTGCCGGCGTCCTGTAGAGGTATTCCCATTGACATTGGGCTGATGATTTGACGCGAGAGAACAAGGCCGACGTGGCATAACTGAATGAAGGATCGAGCCGCCACGTGGCAGCCGCAGTAATCGGCTGACTAGGAAAGGAAGATGCATGGCATCGAGGGCGACGCCTCCCACGGAGAATCTGTAACTTGTCATTACCAACACTGCAACCGCCTTTGCTTGCTCCCATTATTGCAGTGGCCATGGCCAGGTCAGATCTTTTCTTCCTCAACAGTGATCAAGTGATCATGATGGATCGCCACATCATATATTCGTATTGGATGGAGACGATAATTAATGCTCCATCCATTTTAAGAATATAGGGCATAACTGCTTTTCTTTCATGATCCATGAGCACAGGCACTATTGCTTGCATGCATGGTGAAAAGCATCATGCCCATGGCGGGCAAGCATGCAAACAAAAATCAATTGATTATTTGATCCCTCTTGTTGAGAGTACTTGCATTGCATCTTTGGAATGGAGGGAACTGAGGGTAAAGTGATCACAATATACCGACATCAAATTAGAGCTTTGCATTAAAAAGGGAAATCTCTCAAGAACCGAGTGTCATGTAGTAATTGTACCTTCCATATCTCTGGGGTCATCAGTGAGTCTGTCTCTAATGGTAGATGGCGAGATCATCGAGAAGTAGATGTTTATGGTGACCTATAAGAAGGGAAGTAGATGAGTCAATCAAACCATGTGTCGCTTACATTGTATATGTGATATGATGGTGTGTGAGAGAGCATGTGTGTCTCTATTTCTTTCCAAAAATGCCTTGTTGCAAAAGAGTGATTAAGCTTCATTCACTTTTATATCTTCTTTTTTGCATTTGTTCTTCTCAAATTTTGAGTCGCATTGAAGATTAGTTTATATTTGCAAAATGAATGTACCTCAATCGATTATGCTCGTGTTACAGTTGAGTTTCGTCACAACCAACCACGAATTCTAAATATATCATGTGATATATCTTGTGGTGGACTGCTGGTATCAAACATCCACATGGTAAATTAGGCATTTAAAAATTAAAAGGTCCAAAAAATCATGTGTCAAAACATATACAGGAACCTAGCTAGTGCACTATGTGTTTAGTAAGTATTGCTAGCTCTACCATAGGGAGAGTTTTCCACCATAAGTTCCAATTTTGCAACCTACCATACTAGACTAGTATAGTAAAACACGCAAGTAAGGTGCAATAATGTAAATGTGAAATGTAAAGTGTGAAAGAGATCACAAACTTTTTATGGTGATAGCTCACGTATTTTATCACCGAGGCATCGAGAAGGCACATAAGCTTCCCCCTAGTCCACATTGGTGGAGCCGCTTGCAAGAATACCCACGCGAGGGTCAAGATCCCATTGGAATAACTCTGTGGATAGCCATAGGTAATTCCCCTATGCAAGTGAGTCTTTGCTAGACTTTCTCAGACCCTCTATGTCATTTTTCACTATAGAGAGCTTCAACCAAACTACTGAGGGCTACTTGTCCCACGTACAACACCGGCAGCCACCATCTAGACTCTGGAGGGTCACGTGAGACATAAGAGCCCCGTGTGTACAACTTTTGGTGCATACACACAAGCACGTGTAACAAGGAGGTATGCAAATCTCACCTAACTCTATGCTAACACCTAAAGCATTATGCTATTTGACCTAATTTGACAATAGTGCACCCTAAGCCTATGCCTAATCTTTGTTTTAGCACGTTTGTGGCTAGTTATGAGATTAAGTGTCTTAGCAATCCTGTAGCTTCAGCATATTCCAACTATTCCCAAATGGAAAGTGGAGGGTGTATATAGCCCCAACCAAAGAAAAATTCGTTACAAAGGAATAGCAACTTTTATGCAAACGACAGATTGTCCAGTGATGAGAAATGCATAGAACTATAAAAATACATTTTGATGCCACCTAGACTAGCCGTTGAAGCTATTGTTGCCTCGTCCTGAATGGTGAATGGTTGAACACCAGATATTTCGGTGTGTGCCCTCAACGAGCATCGGACAATCATGTTGATTGTTCTTGTTCCTCAACTACTCTACTACTGATGAAAACTTCGGTGGGTGGTAATCTTCAATCATCACAATCCGGTGTTTACTCCGTACCGGACGTTCCGAGATGAGTAGCAATGAGTCTTCTTTAGTGCCCTGACACAAAAATCTAGTGTTGCCAATTCTATTAGCAATAGACATTCAGTTAGTACAAACTTATCAGCCCTCAGCTACTTCTTATGTATCTTCACCATATGCTATTATGGGTGCTTGAGCGCTAGAAAGTTTGATGGTCATTGTTCAACTAATTTTGTTCATTTTTTTTTCACAACTCTTCGTGTCTTTGTTTGGTATATTTTGCCTAATTGCTTAGGTCTTCTAATGATCTTCTAGGTTCTTCAACTTGTGCATTTGATCTTTATTATTTGGGTTGATGTTTTTCTAAGTTCATCTCTTTGCATCTTTAGGACAAAATCACGTATAAAAAGGAGCAAACATTGTTAATCCTTATGATTGTGTTGTGAAATAGCTCAGTTCAAATTTGTATGATGTCGGTTAAGCCAAAACTTAGCCACTTAGGTATCTGACAACATATATATAAAAAAAAAAGCGGAGGGGTAACCTGCTAATTTACGGTAACTCTAACTTTATAGGCGTAGGCAAAAAAATTCAGAGGTGTTTGAATACAGAACCCTAAACTTTAGTCTCTATAGTGTAAAATGAGCGTACTGGCTAAACTGTATCAACTATGCCTATGAATGGGCTTAACTCTTTAGCGGCTAAAATTTATTAGCCTTATAGTTAGTTTGGCAACCTCATTTCCTCAGGATCGGAGGCCAAGGGGAATGGAGGGGAAAGGGCATGTTTGGATAGTAGCTAAAACCCTTCAATTCACATGGATTGAGGAGGAATTTGAACTAATTTTTTACTTCAAACCTCTCCAGTCCACCACTAATCCAGGTGGACTGTGTTTAGACCAAGATCACCAGAAGGTGCAAACGTACCGTATACAGTACGCAATGATTGTTTTTTCACTCTGTGTACAGTGCGCAAACAATGTTTTTCACACCTATTTCCTTACGGCAGGCGTACGTGTACGGACGGCTTCTATCCCACTTCCAACGGGAAATGTTAATTTTGATTAAAGCGGGAAGTTAGTTGGAAGGCGCGGCATGCCGCGGAACTCAATCCAGTTCAGTTCCGGTGGTGGTGATTAGCAGAGGGGAGGCGAGAGCACAGGCGCTTGTCGAACGCCGATGGCTCGACCATCTTTGACAATAGTTGAGATGTGAGAATCGGATCCGGTCGACCGCCCGTCCGAATTAACAACACAAGCAGCATTCCGCCGCGGCCCAACAGTTGTTGTTGTTTTTTTGTATTTCGAAAAGAGAAAAAAGCTTCTTTCCCGGCCAAGCGCCCTCGCGCGCGCGCGGAATTATTGCCTTGTTGGCGCCAAAAAAAAAGCCCCAAGGCTGATGAAGCTGCTGAAGCGGAGAGAGAGAGAGAGAGGGAGGAGAAGATTCCATGGACATGGAGGAGGAGGAAGGGAAGGGAAGGGAGGGAGAGGCGGGGCAAGGAAAGGAATTCGGCCATATCCGAAAGGCATCCGTTCCCACGCATCGATCGCCCATCCACTCCACTCATCGCCGCCCGCCGACGTCGCGCGATTCCTCTCCTCTCCTCTCCCTCCCCGGCGAATTTATCCCCCCCTCTCGGCCCCGGCCCCGGCCCCAGATGGAGAAGAGAATCCCACCGCCACGCCAGCCCGGCCATCCCCCGCCGCCGCAGCGGCGTCCTTAAATCCTGCCCCCGTGGAGGTGGAGCTCCCCATCCACAGCGCTCTGCTTAATTTCCCTCTCCCTCAGACCAGTCAGCTTCCTCTCCTTCCTCTGCACGCACATTTCCTGCCTCCATCCACTCCATCGTCGTCTCCGGCAGCAAGCACCAGCACCAGCTAGCTGTTCTTGGCAGGGTTCTTGCCTTGGTAATAATGCATACATCTCCTTCATTCCCACTATTCTTGCCTTCTTTGCGTTCACCATGCCTACACCTTGCCCTGCTGCTTGGGTTTACCACCCCTACCCTACCCAGCAGCATGGGTTTCTCTGCCTGCATCTGCAATCTGCATGGGTTTTAGTTGAATGCCTTTATTTGATCTAGAGCTAGCGTGCGCATTGCGTATATCCGGCCTGGTAGCTTCGGCTTCCTCCCTTCCTTCCTGAACCCCGCGCATATCTTGCACAGAGCTTCACAAATCCTCTAGCCTCAGGTCCTTGTGCTAGTCCCGAGTGTAATGCAGCAAGCAGTACAGCATAGTTACCTTACCTGTTGCATACCATCAAGCCTACTTCCTAGCTCATCACATACACCAGCTGTTTCTCTGTTTCCTTCATGCATGCCTCTTCGTTTCGATCGTTTCGTTTCATCCGAATCCTTTTGCTTCATGCACGCATGCATGCAGCTGTACAGCTGCAAGTGAGTCATGATCTGATATGGTTCTCTAACCAGTAAGCAACTTCGATCATTCCGATCGCAGGCATATGCAGGACCAGCTCGTGTGCGGCGGCTGCAAGCGTGTCCTTCACTACCGCCGGGGAGCCACCGGGGTCTGCTGCCCAGCCTGCAACACCTTCACCGCCGCCACCACGCCACCGGACATGGCTGAGCTCGTCTGCGGTGGCTGCTTCACCATGCTGGTCTACAACCGCGGCGCCGGCAACATCCGCTGCCCGCACTGCGGCAGGCTCAACTCCACCAGATCAGGTAACTAGCTATTTAAAACCTCAGCTAGCTGGCATATGCATGCCACCCTCTGCGAGGCCAAGGAGTGCCCACCATCATCATGCTTCATGCTTGCAAAAAAAATAACAGGCTTCCATTCCATCAGATTATCAAAGGAATAATGCCAAACAAACAAACAAACAGATTGCCGCAGTTGTTGTATCGATCGCCTGCATGCAATTTTATTTAGCCCAGCAACTCACGGAAGGTTTCCCCTGATTGTGAAGCAGCGAACCAGATTGGTCACCTGTCGTGCGGGCATTGCCGGACCACCCTGGCGTACCCACCGGGAGCCTCCACCGTAGGATGCCCAACATGCCGCTGCGTCAATCCTGTCAGGGTATGTTACAAACTCCACGCCCTTGCCCATTGCTCAACTCAATCCGTCTGCACTTGTCTTCTAGCGAAACTCATGCTCCATTTACAACCTTTTTTCTGCAGAACAACAACTCTGGAGGCTCTGCACGGCCTGCGGCATCGGTATGTCGTTCTCCTCCTCGCTTCTCCAACTCTCAGTAGTGCCCACTGCAATTTTCTGCGATAAGGCATAGCATACTATTATCTTAAGAGGCATATACGGTTTGCTTCACAAAAGAATCCCATGTATGGGATGGGACCAGGGGGAGATCAATGCATGATCTCAACGCAACCCCACCCAGCCTCTAGGTGTTGCGTCCCGGTAGGGTTGCCCTTCCAAAAAGATCACAGCATTTGGTAGGTTCAGGCCGCTCCATGTCTTCACGGGAATCTGTTCCTCAGCATGTAGGCAGTAGGCACAACGCACCAATGATTAAGCACACCCGATGCTTTGCTTTCCCGCCCAGATTTTTCACTTGAAATCCTCTGGACCATGCATGTCTAGTCTAGTCTAGTCTAGGATCGAGGATGAAACGAAACCGCTAGCTGGGCCATCGGGTTGGAGCAAACAGTCTGAATCTAGATAGACTGATGTCAAATGTTGGACGATGATGACACCGGGCTCTGCTTTATTCGCTGAACGTTCATGTTCTCCTACTTGCAGGATGCCCGGCCCCAGACTGTTCTGGTTGAGAATCCTAAGACTCTGGATGAAAAGGGCAAACTGGTGAGCTTATCTCTTAACACTCTGACTCTGACTGACTGACTGACCACAATCCGTTTTTCCCCCCTCTTTGTCAAATCACCACCAAGTGGGGTACTATGAAATGAACCCATGAAACCCTGACTTGAGTGTTTTGTTTGTTCCGGTCCAGGTGAGCAATGTCGCCGTTGGTGTCACCTCTTGGAAAAGATGACACCAGGAACTCCTCCTCGGCACCGTCGTCGTCCCAGGGGCCTATACAGATTATTAAACCCCTTGGTGGACATGCATAACTATCGTCGTCAGCAAACTAATGTGAAATCAAGTGTGTTTTGAAGCTTGATGTGTAGTACTAAGAAGAAGAAAAAAAAAAAGTAAGTAATATGTAACAGCTGAGCACGCAGCAAAAGATCTGGAAAATGTAAATACGCTAGCCGACCGTGTGTCCGCGCTAGCCTGCTGCCTTGCCTGCCTATGTGTACTCTCTGGAGCCAAAAAGGAATGGAAAGGAGCCAAGCATTGTGTCCCCGGAATTTTCAGTTTTTATTCTTGTCCTACCAAGCTTGGACACGCCGCGTCGGCTTCGCACTCCACCGCTTTAATTTGCGAATTCCGATTCTCAGGTTGAAAAAATGTGAGGCAGCCACTTTTGTGGGTGGGGAAGAAGATGATAGTGATGGCCACAGGGCCGGGGGTGTGTGTGTGTGTGCACAGACTTCTATTTCAAGCACTCATCGTGATAAGATTTTGACCAGCTGAAGATTCCGCAGCCTAAACTCTCCTTACTAGAATTCTAGAAGAAAAGTTTTTAGGCACGGGACCGGTCGATTTTTGAGGCACGCACAGCACTCTTGATGTCGTTACTCAGAACGTGAAAAGGAAAAAAAAAAAAGGAAAGATGAGGGGGCCCTGTCAGTGAATCTGCGTGTGCAGAAATGGGCACTTTTTGTTCAGATAACTGAATGGTGCCGTGACTGAATTTCGCAGCACACCGTTTCAGTTGACGCGAAATCTGTTTTTGCTCTTTTTGCCCCCTTGTCATGTACTCCTCCTAGTACAGTAGATCGATCAGTTGAGGTGAGGGGAAGGGAGCAGGCGCGAAAGGCTAAGCTCACCTCGCATCCGCGGCCTCGGCGACGGTGGCCTGAACCCTGAACTGCCGGACCTGCCGGCCCCAAACTGGCACCTCCGCCCGCCGGAGAAACCTCTGCTCGCCGTCCCAGCAGCGGGCGAGGACGGCGGCGCCGGCGATGGTGTCTCCTCGTACAGCACCCTGAAGCGCGGGTTCCTCCTCAAACTTACTCAGCCCCTGCTCGAATCCTCGGCCTCCCCGTTCGCCGGCGCCGCCTCCAGGCAGCAACCTCTTCGTCGGCCCCTGCCTGCCTGCTCCCCGGCGTTGCGGGTGATGGCCGGATCAGGCGCGACGGCGGCGGTGGAGGCGGAGTCCGGAGGCTTAGCTTCGCTCTCCCCGGCCGAGCTATACGGAGGCGCTGCGGTGGCGGGGCAGCCGATCAAGATTGGGGAGGCTACGGCGAAGGCGATGATCGGCGCCAAGCAACAGCGAGGGGAGTTCGCTTCCACGATGGGCTGGGCTGGGCTGGGCTGGGCTGTGGCCGCGATTACCGTCCACGACCCGTCTCAGAAATGGGCTGGGCCTCGATCGCGAATGCATGGGAAATTTTTTTATTTTTATATTTATTTAAAACCTTTTTTACAAAAATAATTGGGTGTTCCAGAAATTTGCAAAAGTAACCTTATACCGCCGGACGAAACGGCGATTTTTAAATACCGCCAGGTGGGGCGGCGGTATAATGACGTGGCGCCTATCTGATGGCCGGCCTGGTGCAGCTGGCAACATATCGCCGTCTGGGCAGGGTTTTTATAAATACCGCCATCTGGCTCGGCGTTTTTTAAAAACCGCCGATTGGGCCGGCGTTTTTTCATTTACCGCCGCTAGGGTTGTGCACCGCTGGGGTGGCTCGGCATAAAATAAAAAACGCCGGCCCATTCGGCTTTATTTAAATAACGCCGGCCCATTTGGCATTATTTAAATAAAGCCGGCCCATCCGGCTTTATTTTAGCTATTTTTTTTATTATTCGTTTTTAGAAGAATATACGATGGATGGCTATGCTTAGAGCGTTTGGTTGACGCGAGAAAATAAGAAGCATTATTTAAATAATTTTTTTGAATGGCATAGACTTCGTTTGTTTGGTTCACGCTAGATAGTAAGGAATATTTCGGTATTGCAAGGCATGATTTAAAAAAGTTAGAATCGAATGAGAAAAAAGTAACACGTGAAACTAAACCCAGCTTAAAGTTTGCAGATAATAACCACAACATAGTACATGGCTTTTGGCATAGTTGATTCTACTACTACGGTACATGTTCAACATGCATTCACCATTGACTATGACCCAGACAACGTACCACATTTTTGCGTTGACATGTTTTGATAGTGTCCAAGTTGCTCTATGAATACACGCCTTAGGGAATTTAGAAGCTGGGTATGAGCTAGACTACCTTCTGCTCCGATGTCTAACCATAATGTGCGGATGAGAAATGTATGGATCCTCCTTCCTCGTAGAACCCATGTCCCCCAGATGGTGGTGACTTAGGGGGCCAGTCACTTCTCGGGTGGTATGGGCACTTGCAGAATGGATCTGGGCACAACGGGTCATCCTCTAGGCTGATCACCAAAGTTGTCTTCTTCTTCTCATCTTCTTCAAGTGATTTCACCTTGCACTCGAGGTCATGGATGCGGTTCTTGAGGTAACTGATGTACTCGTCGATGTGTTGATGGTTTGGAGGATCAACCCACTTAGTAAAGCGACAGCTTCCCATGTCATAGTAGTCCTGCAAAGACAAGTTTTGTTAGGATTGGGAAAATAGAAAAAATGCAAGGTAATAGTTACACATACATAGCCATTGGGGCAGCGATAGAACCGACGGCCACCATCTATCCATGAATCGAACACTTGCACAACACAGTGCTCCCCATGGGCACACTTTGGCCACTCGTCCCTTCGATCATCATAAGGCCTAAGTCGTCGTGCACCCACGAAAGTGTGAATTCCCTCTAGAGAGAACTGCTCTAGTGGAGGCTCGTACTCTTCAGGCCCAAAGGATCCTTCCCAGACAAAGTGGTGAGGTGGGTTTCCCCTCCTCCCATGGCCACGACCTCTCCCAGCTGGTGCTGCCATTTGTGTTTTGCACACTCGGTAGGTGTTGTTTGTGTAGTATGTGCAAGGCTGGTGGTGTATTTATAGTCGTGCTCAGGTCACACTGATGAAAAGGCTGTTGATGCATGTGAAGTATGCTGAGTATTCATATTTGCCTGCATAGTCAGTTGAGTATTCACATCAACCTAAAAAGGCTACCAGGCAATGGTTCATCACATCCATCTGAAAAGGCTATTGAGTTGTATCTGAAAAGGCTATTGGGCAATGCTGCCTCACATCCATCTGAAAAGGGTGCTGCCTAAACCCTGAAAAGGCTACCGGGCAATGCTGCATCACATCCATCTGAAAAGACTATTGAGTATCTGAATTGGCTATATTTTGTATCTGAAAGGCGTTATATAGTGATACATTTAGTATGAGAAACAGCGGATCTAATATTATTGCAATAGTCCATTACAGAAACGACAAATAAAGTACAACAGATTACATTAACACACAAATAAAGTAGAAGAGATTACAGTACATAGCGCTCATATTGCATTTAAACTTATTGAAATAGTAGCTTCAGGAGACAACCTATTGGGTGAAGCGAATGTTTTTGCCCTTCTTATCTCCTTTGGAGGATGATGTCCCCTGATCAGTTCTGTCACGTTGTTCTGCAGCGCGAAGCAGATCTTGGCGGCGCTTGAGTTCATCCTCCCTTCTCTTTAGTTCTATCTCTCTTGCAACTAGATTCTCACGCCTCCTATTTAACTATTTATTTTTTCTATCAAGCCGGATCTGTTCCTGCCTAAGTTGACGTTCACGTTGAAGTATTGCTTGACGCTCAGCTTCACGGGCCTCATCCATCCGGACCATGTATCGACCTTTTGATTCTGTCTCCTGAGGTATCCGCCTTGGCCAAGCCGGTGTACTTGGAGTGTCAATCCACTCTAAGAAAGTGCATGGCTACAGATGAAAAGAAATATGGTTAGAAAACTTGGAGATGATAGGTGTATATTGGGAGGATCTAACCACGAAATCGTTGTCCAAGTCAGGACACTTGAAGCATCTACGACCGTAGTTGCGGTCGCTTCTATCCATGATGGTGACCATCCAAGCACGGAATCCGCAACGACACCTAGGTCGCTCACTCCAGAGCGGAACCCCGAATGGGTCATCCTTCCACGACATTGTTCAGGAGGTAGAGATGTGGAGGTAGAGATTTTTGAGTTTGTGCGATGTGGAGGTAGAGATGGTTGAGCGTCTTATTTTATAGCCGAGGACATCAATGCTATAGACCGGGTCCATGCCAAAGTCAGTGGGAGGACATGATGGCGACGGCCCTCGGCATCCGGCATCATAAAGGCAGCATGGCCAGTGCAAGGCACGGGCGAAGGGAATCCGATGTCCGACTCAAGTGAATCCAATGCAAAAGAAACAGAGTGACATAAATGCGTACTGGTCGATAACGTACAGTCACATTAAAAGCATGCATGTGGACACAGCTACTGATAACATACTAGATACGACCCCTCTTGTTCCTGCGTGCAGCTCTCTGGGCAGCCCAAGTGTGCCGTGACCCGTGACTGAAGGGGTCAGGTGGCTGTCGCGTACGTCGGGGAGGGGCTGTATCGTGCGCTGGCGGCTCCTGTGACTGCTGAGTGGCCCCAGGTGGCGCGTCGTGTAGCTGTGAGTAACCAAGCTCATCGTGTGTAGGCGACGCGAACAAGGACTGCGCCATCTGCTCTGCTACTCCTGGTGGACTGTGTGCAGCGTGGCCAGCTCTGTAGCTATCGTCTGGGGTTGTGCCAGCGTCATATCCTGCATAACAATCGCGTGAATTAAATGTACAGAGTAAAATTATTTTCATTGCGCAGTATTGGAAAGCCACCTACCCCACTCAAGGGGACGAGGCCGTGACGTCCCTGCAGCAAAAGAGTCCTGGTAGTAGGGAGCAGTACGTGACGACGTCCCTGCAACAAAGGCGTCCTGGTAGTAGGGAGGGGGACGTGACGACGACCCAGCATGGGTCCCGTACTGCGTACCTGCAGCACGAACCTGGTATAAATATTTGTCTAACACTTGTGTACACGAAAATTACATGTACAAGAAATACCTGGCGGCGGGTAGGTCATCGGCGTAGTCTGTGCATACAGTGGAACAGGACCTGGTGGTGGCGGGGTCGGGGCAGGGGCACGAAACATCGGCTGCTGTGGTGGAAAGCCAACATCGTCGTCACAGCACGACAACGGCCTAGAAACTCTTTTGCACAACTCAACTATCTTGTCGTACGCCGCCTTGTGCTGTTGTGGGGCCATGGTTAGGGAAGAACGACTGTACGACAAGGCCTCCGCATGGATCTGTCGGATAACGTCGTGCTGTTTCATGAAGTGTGCATTAGTTTGCAAGGAAGTACAAACTTCGACGTGTTTCAATTAGTAATCGACAATCAGTAAAGAAACTTACTGCTAGAGATGCCCCCTGATCTCGCTGTGTAGGGTAACTGTCGGTGACGGACGGTGTGCGTCGTGGTAACTCCTGTGGCGTCGATAGGACACGAACTCGTGTCCTAGGTAGGTACCACCGGAGGAAGTGACCCCAGGCTGCATCGTCGTGTGGCCTACCCTCCAACACGACGTGATCCAACGCCGTTGTCCACTTGGCCACGAACTCGGCAAGACGTGGTGCCCAAAGCTGACCAACGGACTGGCCCTGTCTAGTAAACCTGCAAGTAAAATCTAGTTGTGTTAATTGAATGAGCTTGTGAAATATTTGAAAGAAACAACACGTAAATACACATCGTTTGCACGAACCGGTGCACGTGTGGCGGTAGAAGGCTCCGAGGCACGACAATCTCCTGGAACAAACCTAGCTGACGGAGCACGCGGTGCACTAAGTGTTCCTCGACGTAGATGTCGAACACTAGTGGGCTGTGTGTCCTCCAGTACTCGGCGTCGCGTACGCACAGAGGTGATAGGCCCTCAGGTGCGCGACTACCCACTGCCTCCACAGAGTAGGGCTCCCAACGAACCTCATCGTCACGGAGGACGTCGAACTGGCCTACGAAGTCAGGGTAAGACTTCCTAGTCTGCACGTGAGCGTACGCGAACTGCGAAGCATTCAATTATGACGTTAATGTAGATAAGTAGACACAGACCGAAATAAGTACAAGAGGATCAAGGCACTTACTCGTCGGTCGCACCATAGAGAGCCCATTGTCGGACCATCTACGTCGTCGACTATGTACACCTCGTATGGGCTATGCACGATCGCGGGCCGACCAATCTGAAACCTCTCGTGGACCCAAAGCTGCAGAAGTAACGGGCACCCCCCGAAGATGGGCTCCGCTCCGGAACTCTTCAAACAACTCGTGCACAAGCCACGGTACGTCGCCGCTAGGACAGCGGACCCCCAGCTGAACTGTGGGATCGCCTCCAGTGGGCCGTCGGCGACGTAACGTGCGAAAGGCAGTAGGTGCTTCGGCACAAAGCTGCCCGCGGAGCTGCAGAACATGACCCAGCCCATCAACCACAACACGTAGGCCTCCAAGTGTCTGGCAACCTCGTACTCTGTCGCACCTACTCGAATGTCGTCCGCCTGTAAAAAGTTAAACTTAGGTCACAACTATATGATTTTAAACTTTGCACGTAGCGGTCTAATTTATGTCGGACAAATACTCACCTTGAACTGAAGAATCCACCACTTTGGTGGACCGCCCGTGTGCGTCGGTGCAAACTCCCTATAGGCCTGTGCGGTGCTCCTACGCTGTACACGACCGAACCGATCGAGCAAGTCGTCTCGCCAGCCTTGCCCGACGTCTGTGGGGCCCATGGCATCGCCTCTCAACGGCAACCCAAGCAGGTACGACACGTCCTGCAACGTAGGCGCCATCTCGCCCACAGTGAGGTGCAAAGTGTGTGTCTCCGGTCTCCATCTATCCACCAGTGCAGCCAGGAGAGAGAAGTCGTAGCTGAAACATGGTCGTTCTCCCTCGAGCAAGCGAGCAAGGGGGAGGAGGCCCGAAGCGCGTAACCTAAAAAAAGCGGATTAGTGATCCATTGTATATATTTCGATGCGATTCAATATATCCAAATAACACAACAAAGAACGAGAAGCGAACCTCGGTAGCCAACGAGGGTTCAAAACCATCGTCTCCATCGGAACACGTGCACGAAACTGTCCAAGCGAGCAACCCAAAACAGCACTGAAGTAGGACCGATGCTTCCTGTCCGTTGCTGCATCGAGCAGCTCGGGGGTCACGTAACCCTGTGGGGCAGCCATCGCTACAGAATGATTGAAATCGTTAGTCCTCATTATAACTATATGAAAATTAACAAAAACATTAACATAACATCGCATCAAATTCAAATTAATAACAACTGTAGGTTCGGAACATCAAATAAGTAAAATCCACGATTGCAACGGACTAACACTGAGCTACAACTAAAATAATAGTTACATAGTAGACAAAGGTTCCACACATCATGTTATTATAATACATGGTACAAACTAAATTACATTAAACGACTTCATCGGTTCCACCACGATTGCGTCGACCTTGGCTCGATGATCCAGTCTCAGGTATGTTCGACACGGTTCCTTGACCTGTACTTTTGCATTTTTTGTACGAGTGTCCGAACTCATTGCATCTGGAGCAAACGACAACTCGTGGCCCAGCTTCGGCGTCATCCATGTTACGAATGCGACGAGTTTTGCGCCGGCCTATCTGTTGTTTCATGTCAGGGTGAGGATTGGGTATGAAATCAGGGGCACCATCTGGAATACTGGTGAAATTCCCTGCCATGGCGAACCCATATATCTCGGACTTCCAGGTGTGATAGATTGCATCCTTCATGTAATAGGGCGACACAAACATATGTGCATTCAAACCTCCAGCCTCTTGACACGCAGCTATGACATGTGTACATGGCCTGTGGTATAACCTCGGCTTGTGGCAGCTACACACACAATGGTTATTGTACAGGACACATTCTTGCACGTGCCTCTCATGATTGCCTCCTCTCCGTCCTTTGTCCCTACAAAGAGCCTCGAATCGATGCTCAGCGACACCCATGTTCCTCACACGATGTCCTGCGGCTTTTTTGTTTGCTTTGTCCATGTACTCAAAGAATTTCTGGCCATATATGAGGCGGTGGTCCTTAAACACCTTCTCCGCTTTAGGATAACGTTCCCGAAAATATTGTGTTGTGCAGTATATGTAAAATTCCACAATTCCAACAAGTGGCATACTTCTGCTGCCACGTAGGACCCAGTTGTACACCTCGGCAAGATTCGTGGTCATAATACCATAACGAGCACCTCCTTCATCATGCAACAGAGCCCACTTCTTCTTTGGCTCATGCTCAATCCACTCAGAAAAAGACTTGATCAAACGACCAGGCCTCCGTCGCACATTAGGACCATCAACACCCACATTTTCCATTGCAATTGGCTCTTCATCTTCTGCATTCACGCCCCTACTTCTTAGTTCGGCAGCCTGCTTCTTCATGTGCTCATCGAGCTTTTTCCACAGAACATTGAATTTATTTTCTTGATTCTGGCTACACAGCCTCTTAAAAAGTGTGGTTAGTTTCTTACTCTTGAACTGCTTCTGAAAATTTGCACCCATGTGTCTCATGCACCACCGACTCTTCAGATCAACCCACTTCGGTGTTCGTTGACGTTGTACAGATCCTTCCTGTAAATCTTGCACTGCTTGCATAATGCCGCCATGGCGATCATGAATGACACAGACATCTCGCCGATCCTGAACAATACATGACTTGATCCTCTCTAAAAACCAGTACCAGCTGTCCCCGTTCTCACTCTCAACAAACGCAAAAGCATGTGGGAGAACCTGATTGTTACCATCTGCCGCAATTGCAGTCAGCATTGTGCCCTTGTACCTCCCTGTTAGGAAGGTTCCGTCGATGCATATCACTGGGCGGCAGTACTGGAATGCATTGATACACGCCCCCAATACAAAGAAAGCACGCTGAAGAACATGCTTTGTGGGGGTCATGAGGCAAATTATAGTGCTTGATCTCAAAATAACTACCGGGATTCCGCTCACACAGTGTATTCAGCACACGTGGGAGGTTGTGGTATGATGCTTCATACGTTCCCCATCTCATTTCCAACGCCTTCTGTTTCGCTCTATAAGCTTTGCTGTAAGTTATTTTGTACTGGAAGTCGTCCTCTATGCTATTGATTATTGCCTTCACCTCGTATCCTGGATTATTTACTATCTTTGAGTACATATATTGAGCCACAAAATCAGCTGTCAAGTTACGGTGCTGACCTTCAAGCTCTTCAAGGATGCATGTATGGTGTTCAATTCTTGAAACTGTCCAAAAAGTATCATAATTTCCTATGTATGCATGGACCCTAAAAGGACAATCATCTCGTATGCACTTCACATCATAGACTTGTGGACTACTCTTGACAACTCTGAACTCTTTCTTCAAGCATTTGGCCGACCATCTTTGCACAGTCTCTTTCAGTTCTATCTTGCTATGGTAAATAGCACCCACAGATACTTCATTCTCACTATACTCCCATGGCACCGTTTCACCTTCATTCACCAACAGTTGAGAGTGATCATAGTTATTCCATTGACTTGAAACTTGCACCGGCCTATCATCTTCATGATCTGAATCGTCATCATCACGTACATCTCCCTCAGTGTCCTCCCGCTGCATCTGTTCAACCAAACCTGGAATTTCTTCACCCTCGTCTACCTCACCCATTGGCTCCCAAACGGTTTGGCTTCCTTCACCTTGCTCATCATCGCCAATCTCATTAAGCTCATTCACATTATTTTCTACAACTTGTTCAACTACTGTGGCATCATCATAGACCTGTGCGCTTTGTGCTTCAACATTCACCTTCTCGTATGCTTGCACAAAAAGAATCAGAGGTAACCCACGCCGCAGGCTAACATCAACAAACCTATTCCAGAAGGTGGTATTATCTATTGTAACTAATTCCCAATAAACAGGCGACGAGGTCCTAGTTGTGACTGCTGAAATGCGCAATTCGCATTCATCATCATCCAACTTGAAACACTTCATGAACCAGTTATACACCGAACGGAATGGCCTCTCAGTTGTCACTGATCTAAACCCACTCAAATCTACCCCAAACTGACCGTAACGTATCTTCCCTTCACCATAGTAAATCTAAAAGTATGTTTTATCCGACATGGCCTGAACAAATGTGACAATGCCAAAATAAATACTTAGTAAATATGTGACTACATTTATATATAAATCATACAGTTATCCTAAATGTAATTTTTCGACTTATCCTAATTATTGAATATTTTATCTAAACCTATTTCCTAAACCTTGCACTCCAAAAAATACACTAATTTTACATGACATACTACTAAATATAACTACTCTATTGCTAATATTAAATGAAATAACACTAATATTACCTAAACTACAACAATTACTACCTAAACTACTATTAGTTTCATCAACTACTACTACTAATATTACATGAAATAACACTATTATTAACTAAACTAAAAAAAATACTAACTAAACTACTATTAATATCATCAACTACTACTAATATTACATAAAATAACACCAATAGTACCTAAACTACAACAAATAATACCTAAACTACTATTAATATCATCAACTACTGCTAAACACCTAAATATTCAGTGGACGATTACCTTCTTCTTCGACCGACGGCTCGCAGCGCCTCCCGCACCGCCGTCCGTCTCCCGCACCGCCGCGTGCTCCGCGCCGGCGCGCGCCGCGCGCCCCCGGCTCCTCTCCCTTCCTCTTCTTCTCCGCCCTCTCCCTCAACCGCGACCGCCCTCTCCCTCAACCGCGACGAGCTCGCGACGAGCAAGAACAGAGAAGAAGCAAGAAAGAGAAGAAGAGGGACCCCGGCCGGGCTTATCAGCCTAAAAACGCCGATCCCGCCGGCGGTTTTTAAAAATCGCCGCGTGCTCCGGCGGTTTTTAAACACCGCCGCGTGGTCCGGCGGTTTTTAAAAACAGCCGACTGATCCGGTGGTTTTTGCATTGGGGCTCCACCATTTCGCCGGGTCTGCCACACTGCCAACATATAGCCGGGTGGATCGGCGATTTTTAAAAATCGCCAGTTCAGCCGGCGGCATATGTATATTTCTGCAAATTTCCGAAACACCAAATTATTTCTGCAAAAAACGAATTTCAAAAATATAAAAATAAAAAAATTTCAATGCATGGCTGGACCCCCTCTCCAAAAATAGTTTGGTTATTATTTATTTATTATCTGTAAAACACAAGCTAGTATACTAGTAGTATTTCATGGAAACAAAATTTTGGATTACTTTAGCATTCTTTGCTCCCAGAAACAAGTAATAGTAGTACTCCATGCAAAACCCAAAAGCTTGAGAAACCTGGGGACCCATGTCCTGGAAAAACCTGCGAGTTGCTCAAGCGGCTGGCCTTGTTTAACTTCCATGCCTCGGCTGATCGGCTTCGTTTCATTCCAAGGGGGCAAGGAAAACCGATGCTGGTTTACATTCTTTATTCTCCGTTTTTTTTTCCTCCTTTCGGTCTCAAGCAAGGCTGGCTGTAGTCAGTAGCCACGCTCACGCATGCATTTGAACAAAGGAAAAGTCATGACCGAACTGGGGTAGTGATCATGTTGGGTAATGGCTCATGTGATCCGTCTCCAGGCTCCAAGCACAAAACCAGAGAGATTCCCAAAATAAGTCAAACCCATGCAAAGATCACCCACCCACCACCCCCGCCCAGATTAATCAAATCACCTAAAATATATATAATTATTGATCACCGACACCAACCTTGAGTAAACATGCCTTTTCTAAAAACAACTGATCATATTAAAAACGTAAGTATACATTTTCTCTAAAATAGTAGTACTCCTGTAATACTCCATCCGTCCCAATTTATAGTTTGTTTGACTTTTTTGACATCAAATATAACTTTTTTGTTTTATTAAGAAATGCATAATTATTATTTATTATAATTATGATTCAGTTTAGCATATAATATATTTTAACTATGACTTGAATTTTTCTATATTTTTGCAAAAAAATTAAATAAATCAAATAACTGCAAATTGGAATGGAGTACAATTTTTGCTAGTACTTTTTGATAGCACGAAAATTGTGTACTACTCCTAGTATGATAGTCACGCTTAAATTCCTCCCACCTCTGCCGCTACATGTTTTTCAGTAGAAGAGGATTTAGGGTGCACCGGTATGAAATTCTATGCAACTAGAAACATTTATTCCGAATTATTCTCGTGTGAAATGAAAGAAAACATATATAGAGAACAAGTCAAAATAAACATGAAAATATATAGATATAGGGGCAAGCCGGCAAGGGGCTACATTTGGATCAAACTGCTATTGGAGTCAAGTGGCCGAATTTGCGAGACCAGATCAGGGAGGCTTCCGCGAGCTGCGGTGGTATAATAAGCCTTTCACGTGGCGTCCCGCGGGCGCTAATGCCAATGCCAATGGCGGCCGCGGCCGGCGTCGCGGGGGCGGAGGCGGCCGGCTTCGGCTCCAGCAACAACCACCTGCGCCCGCGGCTTGGGCCGCCGCCGCCGCCCCCGTCCCCCGCGGTCGGCAAGGCGCTGCCGTCCGGCGCGGTGCCGCGCCACGCCTACGTGTTCGACGGCGCGGGTGGCTTCTCCGAGGCGCCGTGGGGCCTGCTCGCGGCGCCCGCGCGGCGGCCCGGCGAGTTCACGTGGCACCACGTCGAGCTCCCGCGCGCGGCCGCCAACAAGCCGCTCCACCACGCGCAGGCGCTCATCGAGCTCCTCTGCCCGCCGCTCACGCTGCAGGAGATCCTGGCGTTCGTCGCCACGGGCCCGCACTGCGCGTCCGGCGGCGACGGCGGCGCGCTCCTGCTCCGCGTCAGCTCGCCGGGGCCCGTGGGCAGCGCCTGCGCGCTCCGCCTCGCCACGCGCGTCACCGAGGCCTCCGTCGTCACCGTCTCCGTCGGCGGCGTCCCGCGCCTCGCGTTCGGGACCACGCAGGCCTCGCTGCTCTCCGAGGTCCCGCTCGGCGTCGCCGCCACCAGCTCGCGCTCCGACGAGGGGCACGGCGGAGGGCGCGCCGTCGATGGCGGCGTCGTCATCGAGGAGCGCCTGCTCGAGTCGCTGCTGGCCATGAACCACGCGGACGGCGCGCACACCGACAACCCGGTGCCCACCACGGTGTCCAACCTCCTGGTGCACGTCCTCGGCACGCACGTCGACCACGTCCACGACATCGTCACGCGCCTCGAGATGGACCTCGACGCCATCGAACTGCAGCTCGACAAAGGTTGGTGGTCGAGCCTGTGGTTGCTTCCTTGGCCGGCAATGTCGCGTAAACTTCCATTCATTCCCTCATCTGGATTAAAGGTATTCGCTTGCTGCCGACCTACGCCTCTCTGCGGTTGGTGACGACGAAAATGTTGACCTCTTGCTGCAGGAACTCAATGGGTTACATTGATGGGATCCTAATTAGTATTCGCTAATTGAGAGGTTGTTGCAGATGAGATTTTCTCAAAAAAAATGAGAGATGTGTGTTTAGAGGAGATCGAGTGTGGGTTAGCATTATCCTGCATTCTAGTACTCTGACGACATGCCATTTTGCATTCTTCTCTCTAATGACTTAAATTTGTATTTCATCATCGATGAATCTTGCTCGCAGGTGGCCACTTTATGAGGAAACTTTTGCTGGATGGCAGGAGATTCCCAAAAATGCATCTAGATTTACAGCGCTTGCTTCAGGTATATTATGAGGTTCCACTCAAGTTTCTGGAAATGTACTGTTAACCTGGGATGCTATGTTATAATTTACGCTGTCTGAGTTTTAGTCAAAATTGCAATGTGCATGAATTGAGTGCCCATTTGACGTTGAGGTTATCATGCCGCATTGCTTATAATTCTACTGTACTTCCATAATCTAAAAGGGTAATTACTTGAATTCAGTTTTTATTGTATGGAACAGAACTCACAGACTCGATTGTACTATTTTGTTTTTAGGTTGTTTCTCACGGTGAACAAGTATTTCCCCGTGTGAAGGAGAAATGTGCGAGCAAGAGTTGGTTTGCAACAGGAGATATAGCAGCCCTTGAAGATCTGATAGGTCGCCTTAGAAGGCTCAAAGAAAATTTAGGGTTCATAACAAATAGAGTGGCCACACTTCAGGCTAGTCTGGACAGTTGGCAATCAGAGCAGATAAACAAAAGCTTGTACTACCTTTCTTTTCTCTCCATAATATTCCTTCCTCTTTCCATTGTCACTGGAGGTAATCTCACTCTCCTGATGCTCACTCATGTACTTTCCTCAACTCATATCTGCTTTTCAGGGCCCTCGTTTACGCTTTACCTGACTCATGTTGCAAAAATTTCTCCAGTTTTCGGGATGAATGTTGGTGGCGTGCCGTGGACCGAGCAGAACAAGAACCCTAAAAACCGGGATGGCTTCATGAATGTCATGCTCATATGCGTTGCCATCCTGTTACTTCTGTTGCTATGTTTCTTATTTCCTTCACTGTACTCTCATGTGACAACGTGGAGAACCCGGCGTGAACTGACCCGGAGCAATTCTCAGAACAAGAAGCATCTGAAACTCTTCAAAGGTCACAAAGAAGGTTACATGCGCCTATGACAACACGGTTGCAGACTGCCATGTCCACCTCGGCGGTAAGGTTATTGATGTGATGTTGTAAACTTAGTAGAAGATCCTAGATAGTCGACACATGTACAGGTTTGAAGGAGAACCTCCATTGGAGGTTCATATCTTGTTCATTGCTTGGTTCATTTTGTTGTAGTCTTGGTCTCCTGGAGAAACTTGTAGATTTTATGGCTTCCACTGTACCTTTATTTATCCTGAAAATGCAAGCGTGATATGCTTCACTGGAAATGTGCCACAAAGCCCACAACGCTTGACCATTGTTGTTTATTCCTGGTGGGTGTGTTCTGTAGGTGTAGGCAGCGTATGCCACTATTCCTGCATGTTTTCAGCACATTAAAACAGTACCTCGCTGGGCAAAAAGCTATGGTTTTTCCTCTGAAATGCAATATGCAGGTGTCTTCATTGTTTTGTTTCATGCCAACTTGATGGTATGGTACATACCTGGCAATTGACATTGCCGGCATAACACATGACCAAGTCTCTCTCGGGAGCAACGAAAACGTGAAGTTGTTTACGCCAAAACTGCAAATGTTACTGATTGGATCCATCGAGTAAACAAATAGCTGCCAGATCGACGTGTTGACATTTGGTTTGGAATTTGGTGACAGGAAGGCCTGGCCAGAAGGCACCTTCAGAGTTCATACGAAATAGCTACATGGCATATTAGCACCTACCGACGTTTCAGATAAGATATAACAAAATGAGTTCTAGATATTGACATCTTCAAGAAGCTTATTGTATTTGAATATGGTAATATGATTTCCGCATGGTAGTTGAAAACAAAGGAAAACGACAAAGCTAAAAGCACGCTTCAATGTCTGCAATTATAAGGACGAGGGGAAAGGTAGACCAGCACAAAATGGTTTCTTATGCGACGAGAAGGATTGGAATATTTCAATGATACACCTCTAGGAGAACATCCATCACTCGAATGGTAACTCTAGCCCAAATAGAAATGGCGGACAATTTCTCCAGCTCTAAGGAATTACTTCTATTGCTCAGAAATTTTAGTGAGGCCTGATCTTCAGCACTAGCTTCTTCATACGGAAAGCCATAACCGTACTTGATGTTGCTTGTTAAGGTTTATCATCGCTACCCCAAAGATAAACAGGGAAGAACCGAGTGGAGCCCCTTGATACAACTTCACTTCACGCTTTAGCACGGGACAGTCTAGAGACACAAAGCTCAACCAGAGAACAACAAAATATCAACGCGAGCAAAACGCTACAATAACCAAATACCATGTTCAGCATCAGCTCTTTTTTAATCAGATGTTCAGCGTCAGCATGGCACGGCATGACAGTCGCACTGAACTGCATGCAACAGCAGCCAACTTCCAAGGCAGGCATCATAACAATAACAAGATTACAGATCACGGTTACTAAATCATCCAAGGCTCCGATCCAAGCTAAGCCATGCAAACTTGCACAGAGCATAACTCGGTCTGATCCATGACAAGTCGGCCTCTGAACTCAGGATCCCTGCAATGCAGCTAGCCACAAAACAGCAGCATGCTCTTCAACACAGCTCGCAGATGCATGCTTAAGTTCCTCACATTACATACAAAAACAGTTCAGATACCAATCAACCATGAAAGCACAACCAGTGACAATCAGCAGATAGCCCGATCAAACACCAAATGCAAGCCCAACCACAGCACAAACATAGAAATAACAGGTAGGAAGGTATTAGCAGCAAATAAAGCTCCATAACAGGTCCACAAAGCGACAATTGATTTGTGTTGACGCAGAACTCTCAATACAATTAGAATGGCGATAACAGGCCTACAGATTTGCATGTTTCACAGGCAAGACATTCAACAGATGAATGGAAGGTGATACCATGGCAGGTAGACATCTCGATGGGGTTTTGCATCTGAAGAAAATGTCTACACAAGCACGCCATCACCACCACTTGGATCTCTGCCTCATATTTTAGCGCTCCCTCTTCAGCCTCCTCACGTGCCTCTCCTTCCACTGAACATTGATACAGATTGGAATGCATTGGCGGAAACAGCATTACATCATATAGGAAAATAGTACCACAACATAAAAAAGGAAGAAATCTAATTTCCACATGATATTTGAATACAAGGGCAAACATCAAAGCTAAATGCATCCTTAATTGTCTGCAACAAAGATTGACCAGCATAGATGATTTTCCCACTCCATATGTGCAAAAAAGAAATCTCTTTTCTTATAAAAATAAATATGTACCAGGGTCTGGGCTCCCCTACTGTTTTGACTAAAAGGTGTACAAAAAATGTGACATTTCAATGATACACCTATGAGAGAAATTGTGATCATGACATTTAATTTCTATGCACAACTCCATGTGATTTTCCTTTGATCTGCACAGCCTCCAATGATGGGACACCAACGCAACTACCCTTCTAGAACCTGTAATTCAGAGCAACAGTGTCAGGATGAAACAAGGTACTAGGTAAACAGGCAGTGTTTTGGGGTATTGGGGTACATCACAGGTTTACTTGTTATGCTGTTTATTGTTTAACTATTGAATACCACAACACTAAGGAAAAGAGCAGGAAAAGCTCACTTCATCTAGGAAATTGAATCAATTGTTTGAAATTTTTACTAAGACCTGATCTTCAGTACTAGCTTCATGATACTGAAAGCCATAAGCATACATAACGTTGCTTGTTCAGGTTTATCGTGACTACCCAATGATAAACAAGGAAGAACCCAGTGGAACTAATTTGCACACCTTAATCCAACTTACTTCAGGGTTTCTGTACAGGAGATGAGTGATCTGCGAAAACACAGAGCCATCATAATGATTCATACACAGACAAAGAATAAGACAATAACATTATTATCACAGCCAGAACCACTTGCCATACCAGTAGAAATAATTCTCTCGATGTTATCAATGCGTCGCTGTATGGACTTGAGTAGCATGTTCAATGCTGAAATCCTCTTGCGGATACTGGAAATCCTTACTGAATGTTGCATTATTACCAGAGAGGGCGCATTCTCTAATAGCTTGTCAAGCTCTGCAAAAACTGGTCTTAGTTTTTTTTTATACAGTTACTGGACACACAGACATTATCCAGCAAGATAATGTCTACATAAACAAGAGCACATTAAAAAAAAGGAGGTGTGGTGCATAGAAAATTGTAAAAGAGTATTGCAAGGCACATAAAGGTAAAAGTACAGTTCAAATATGAACTCCTCTGTCCCCATAAGAATGCAATTCCAGCATTCAAATTTTGACCCACAAAAAATGCAATTGTAGATTGTTTGTTCTTTTTTCCTTTCCAAGACACATGTGCATGATCAAATAGGGGCTTCCATGTCATTTCTCATGACTAAGTAGTATTTTTTATGCAAACTGGCTAATGTTGCCCCTCACATAGACACCCCCAGATTTAATATGTTAATCCTTATAGATCATTTAACTAAAAGGATTTACAAATACATCCACTTATTCATTAACCCATTCAAGTAATTAAACGTGAATTTGGCTGGGACTAAATGGAATTGAATATATCAAGTGTAAATCAGAAGTATCCGAATAACAAAATGAGCATTCAATAGCCTAAAGTGCGACTGAACAGCAGAAGTATAGTCAATCAGTTTCCTGGGGGATAATATTGATGACGTAATTTATACAGCATCATATAAATGAGGTTCATATGCACTTCAGTGCTCACAGTAACAGAATGTGTAATCTTGCACAAGAAATACAATGGCGCTTTAGTTAAACTACAGCTGCCGCGAGGTATAATTGACTTCACTTGTGCAAGGTTGTGATCCCAAAGAGGCAAAGTGCATCTGTTTTTTATAATGAGCTATCCCTGAATTTCATTACCATTGTATCGAAAATGCAAAACAGTGTCTTTTATAAAAAAAAATGTAAAAGAGTGTTGACTAGTTTAAGAAGGAAAAGAGCTAAGGTGCATAGATACAAATACAGAGCTCATGATGAAATTAGTTATTTGCGTAAATCCCAATGGATCTTCAGTTTGAAGTGATGCTACAATATGCATCGGACAGTGATCAGAGAAAATGGTACGCATCAGAAGTCGACGACCCTAAGCCACAACATGGCCACTACATGACAGCAGCAGCAGTAAGCAAGTAGTAGAGGGGTGCCCCTCGTGGAGCCGGGAGAGAGAAAAGCAGATACCTCCGTTGAGGCGGTCGATGGCAGCAACAACCCCATCCTGACTCTGGGCAGTAGCGGCCACCTGCTCCTTGTGCTCCTGCAGCGCTCCCCCCAGCACCCCTGCGATTGCAGAGGCTAAGGCCTCACACTGCTCAGGAGGGGATGATGTGCTCTCGTTCTCCACACCACCAGCAGCCTCACACTGCTCAGGAGGGGATGCTGTGTTCTCGTCCTCCACACCACCATCACCCACGCCCTGCGCAGGCCAACATTTCATGAGTTTCAGCTCGGCAAGACAGACCATATAGCGTTTCACACTAAACATAAACATACCATATGAAGAAAATTGCATGTTTCCAGTTTTTGAACTGCAATATGTTGGTTTATAAAAGCAGGGGAAACCTCTTTTCTTTTTTTCTAAGAAAATGCAAACAAATCATCAAGCAATAAATAATCAAATTCTCGAAACGAGATGACGAACTAAAGTAATTCCATTTACTAACTAGATTTAACGAGAGGCTAAAAGACAATAATCCACGGGGCTCATATCAAGTGTATGCAGTAAAGAAACCTTCACCGTGGCTGGGGAAGAACCCTACCAGGCGGCGGCGCCGCAAGCGCGCGACCCTTGTCCAGACCGCAGCGGCGGGACGGGACCATGGGGACACGAGATACCAAGCCAGGGCGGCACCTCGCGTTCCATGCCAAAGATCCCAAGCCGCTCGCCCGGCCGCCGCGACGATGGGTGCCACGCGCGCACGGCGAGATCCGCTGTCCCGGCAGGGGCCTCCCCCGGAACTACGCCACTCGAGCCTCTCTCTTTGTAATCACAGCCCCCGGACAAGGATGAATCGAGCAGAGGAGAACTATTCGTGGCAAGGAGCTGATGCGCCAGACGGATGAGAGCAACGAGGTATAGGAGAAAAGAGGAGCAGGAGGGAAGATGGAGGATACCTCGGCGTTCATGATTGCAAAAGCTACTCCTTTTGCGGCGGCGGGGTAGCGACGGCCGACGGGGGGAGGCGGCGGCGTGCAGGGAAGGGGAAGAAAGGCGGCGGCTGATGGGCAGGGAAGGGCGTGTACATCAGCTGCCTCTTGCTTCACTCAGAGTCCGTCGGATCCGGAATGGACGCAGGGGATGCAGGCAAAAGTTACGAAGAGCCCTAAAGCCTGGTAGCAGCGGGGCACGGTAAAAGGCCCTGCATCTGTAAAATAGGGGATGGAAAGTTAAAAAACAGCTGCAGCGGTTTCCTGTACATCTCCAGGAAATTTCCATCCCGTATCCCCTCGCCACCCTCGGCTACAGGGCACAGGCTCGCGTATGGCCGGCGGCGGCGGCCATGTGTGCAGCGCCGGCAAGCGGCCGCGGCTGCGCCGGCCTGCGACGCCCACGGCGGAGGCGATTGGCTGCGGCGGCGCTCATGACGAAGGTGAGTCGCGGCGCCGGTAGCGTCGGCTGCCTTTGGCACCGGCGAGTGTCCGCGGCTCCGATGGCGTGCGACACCTACGGCGGAGGCGAGCGGCTGTGGCGGCGCCCACGACGAAGGCATGCCGCGGCGCCGGCGGTGGAAGCCAGCGGCTGTGGCGCGGCGGCGGGCGGCGCCCCCGGATCCGGCGGCGGCGGCCGAGCGTGGGAGGTGTCACGAGCCGACGTCCGGGCGTCCACGGCGGGGCCGAGCTCGCAGTGCCGGCTGTGGCGAGCCGCGGAGCCTCGAACGGGTCGAGTCACGGGCTCACGGCACCAACGAAGGGGCTGAGCTGAGCCGCCGGCGGAGTGTGGCAATGAGTCCCGAGCGAGGTCTGGCGGCGGCAGTGGCCGCCGCGCGTGAGGTACGGTGCCGGCAAGCGCGCGAGGGCCGCAGTGCTGGAGATCCTCGCGTTCATTGCTGCAGCCCTGCACTGCGCCTTGGCCGACGACGGTGCGCTCCTCCTCTGAACCAGCTCGTCGGGGCCTGTGGGCAACGCGTACGCGCTCCGCCTTGCCGCGTGTGTCAGCAATCAGCATGAGGCGCTCATGCGGCGACGGCGGCGCCTGGGCGCGTGCAGTAGCCGCGAAGGCACACGCGGCGACGGAGTGGCGGCGCAGCAACACGCGCAGGCAGCGGTGGACAGCGCCGGCGTGCAGCGGCTGCGAAGTCGCGCAAACAATGGTGTTGCAGCTCGCGCAATGGCGGATGGCTCTCGCGGCAGTCGGCCTCGAGCGGGCGGTGTGGCACGGCTGTGATTGCCGGCGACGTCACGAGCTATTGGTGCCTGCCCACAGACGGCTGTGGCACGAGCTATAGGTGCCAGCGACGACACAATCCATTATCCATAGGGAGATGGCTGGCGGCTGGTGCGAAAGCGGCCGTCTGTGGCGGCGTGTGGACGGCCGGAGCAGATGGGGCTGCTGCTGCAGCATGCAAACGGCAGACCGGCGAGTGGAAGATGGAGAGGGTCGTGGGTCCCCCACAAGATGGAGGATACGGTGTACAGGGTATTGCTGCAGACAAAATTTATTTAGGGGAAGAAATCTCTTGGAGGACTCCCTAAATATTAGTTTGGAGGATGAAATATACAGGATACCATTGCGGAACAGTACTACTGGTATTTAAGCTAGTGTTGAAAACATTGTTTACGCACTGTATATATATTGAGAGTGGAGAGCAATGATTACGCAATGTATACGGGGATGCACTACCTGAGCTGGAGACACTAGTCTTATAGTCGTCTGCAGCCATGCTAATCGCCACACTTCTATGCAATGCGCAGGAGTTACGTAAGAATTGACCCTATTGCCCTATACTCCTTTCACCTTTGATCACTAATATACAAAATTTTCAGTTTAAAACTAAACTAAAAACGAACAGGGGAGAAAAAAATATTCCTTCTGTAAAGAAATGAAATTATTGTTTTTCCTAAGTTAAATCTGACTAAGTTTACACAGAAATATAACAACATTTATTATATCAAATATGTATGGTATGAAAATATATTTCAACATAAATCTATGATATTGATTTTATAGCATAATTTTTAATATATTTTGATATAAATTTGATCAAAGTTATTATGCTTTGACCTAAGACGAAGTTTTTTTTTTCTTTTGTGGATGAGGAAACCCAGCATGTCGGTTAGATCAACTTTTGCCTAAAATAAAGGATGTGATTATGCCGAATTCCATGATGGTCGTCGTCGTGGATATCCAACACAATACATTGGTAGCAAATTCAGCTCATAGGAAATCAAGTGTTAAGATATTCCAAACTCAAAATGTCCTACGATCCAACATATTCCGAACACTTGCATTGGAGTACAGAATTATTTATCCCACTGCGATGTCCTAGGGTCCAAGCACAGATGGTACACAGGTTGTGCGAAAAATGGGGTGATATACTCTCGCGTAAACAACCGGTACATGACGCCGATGCAGCCACGATCAGTAGTCATCACCTCTGGAGATCACCTCTTTGCAGGTCGGACGGAGCAAGATATGGTGTGCTCAAACTGGGAGACATAGCTTCCTCTCACGTCACACAAGGGAGGGTACGGCACTACGGCGCAACCATGTCTGCGGCAAAGTTTCGACTGGGGCAGACAGCGGTTCACCTGCCTGAACGATACCATTCGCAAAGATTCTTTTTTTTTTTTTTTGAGTGGAGCGCAAAGATTCTTCAAAGCCATGAGAAACCCTAGAAGCTGACACAAAAAGGGAAGGGAAAAAGTCACTTCAATGACCAGAAACAGCCCTCCTCTCAACGTGGTGGCAGTGGTTGTTTTTGAGTAAATTTCATCAACGGACGTTCAACCTATCTCATGTTCTCGTATAGTTTTACATTACATGGCCCTTCTTATCATGTGGTTAAAAAATCAAAGTAAAAGAAGCAATAACTCTTTTCTTTACCACGCGATGGTATCTAAGAGAAGCATAGATAAAGCAAGATGTTGCAGATCTATAACTAGCGAATAAGTAGATCATATCTCGTTCATCACCTCTTCTAAACATCAGGTGATATTCATGCCCAAGATCGTAGTCAAGACCCTAGCTCCTAGTGGCTTGCTCTGACCTCATCTCAATGTTGATGGAAAGACAACTACACTAAGAGCAATATATCTTACATCACATACACACCACGCATACAAACATCACACATAACCAAAAAAAAACGTTCTCCGTTATGCTTACTGAGGGGGTAAGCCTGAAATTAATCCCTAGTTTTCAGTACTACATTGTCCAGCTCCAGATTGCGGTGCCACATTTTTAGCTACTGGGTGTTATTTCTGACGTGAACAAGGTTCCTCAGCTCTTCGAATGCATCCATGGTCTCTGGATCGAAACCTCCAGCAAACTGCAAAAATGAGCCGGTAGTTCAGAACACTTGCAGATTTAATAGTGTCATAGTGGAGAGCGTGCCAAAACTAATAAAACAATAGGTTCCTGTGACAAGCGTCAGAGGGAAATAAATCTGTTTAATCCCGCGTGGAATTGGAAATGAGGAGACGTGAACTGAATATTGTTGCTAATCTGATCAATAGGGTATGTGATACGTGTGTGAGTTTGCCTTCTATTAAATTACTGCTACAATGTATTACCTGATGCATCCTGAAGGCAAATCTCACAGCCTGAAGAAGCATGTACTCCAGAGCCGAATCCTTGTTCAGGGGGCCCATGTATTGAAGCTCCATTGCAACTCTTTTCATGTACATCTTCGCTAATTTCACAGAAGCAAATTTTATCTGCAATTATCAAGGAGAACATAAGGGAATACTGCACCACTATAGATAGGTATTCCAGCAAGTCTTTTACAAGCCGACGCTGGTTTTATAGGCTTTCATGACAGCAAGAGCATCTGTAACCGCTATCAAATGATCAAAGACGAATTCCTGGAGAGACAGTTAACGTTCCTTAAGCAAGGATGCACAAAAACATATTCTCAAAGAATAAGACCTTTAGTACTCATCAAACTAAGCACTCTAGGTCTCTAGCTACTGAAAGGTATATAGAAAAGCAATGGAAACCAATAAATAATTAAAGAGTAAAAGTATTAGACAGCAAGCTTTTAATCATTCCATAAAGCAGTGTAATTCTACGAGGCCATTTGCAGTTTGAATGCTTAGTGGAAGTGCACGTTTAGAATTTAGACATGAAAGTGACAGTCCAGCACATAATATTTACCTTGCTAATAAGATTGCTATCAAGCATCCAGTCAGTAGGAATATTAAACTCCTTGCACTGCCTCATCATAGCATCTCTTGTCCTCAGAAGGTTGTAGACACCTCGCTCAGTCCTGAATTAAGAATGTCCATCAATTTTCAGTAGTTTGTGCATGATTATGGGTAATAATTCATTATATTTCAGTAAACATGATCATACTTTTCAGATAGAGTAACCATTTTCTTCAGTGCCATGTCACAGGGCAGGCGTGGATCGTCTTTATAGTTTGAAACCTCTGATTCCAACTTCTTCAAATCCTGATAGCCAAAAGCTGCCTCTCGCAGAGTGTCCGCCTTCCTCTCAGGCCAATCAAAATGCTTCAACACTGCTCGCTCATCCACCTTGACAAAAGTCAATTGAGTTAAAAATAATTTAAGTGACTGCTGCAATTGAATATGGTTACTCAGAACCGGCAAGATAAGAATGTACATACTAGGAAGCCAAGTTCATCATCTAGCCACTTCACAAATGCAACCACATCTTCAATATCTTTGTAGGCTGCACCAGTCACCTCCTTAATCAACGATTTCACAAATTCACCTTGAGTCTCAACATCTGCCTTGATCTGAAAATTAAGGAGATTACATAGAAAGTTAAAGCACACAGTAACAGAACCAGACGATTATTGGATTTTCAATAAGCTAGACTGAGTGCACTACTTACAGCCTGCAAATGGGACGAGCGGTTCTCGATTTCACCAATCATGCTACTCCGCGCATTTGCGGAGTTAGCTGCTTCACAGATTCCACCACTGGAAGTATCCTTTTTTGAGTCCCTTCTCATAAGTGAATGATAGAGCTCTGCAACCTGAGGTGCCCTCTTCATGACCCCTGTACTTTTTGAGGAAAACTTTGGAGGAGGAGGCGGTGGCGGTGGTAGTGGCGGATTTACAGTTGAACCATTTGATGGACCAGAATTTGACACAGAAACAGAAGGTCTTGGTGGAGGGTTGGGGATGCGCAACGCACGCTTTTCAACGTCCAGACACTGAGACTTGGATACTTCTGGCTTGCTGAGAACAAATCTTGAACTTTCAGATCGACCAAAATCATACTTGTCCACCAGAAGATCACGCTTCTCCCTCATCGTTGGATCTTTATTACAGGAGAATGACTCATCTGTTGCTTCTGGAAGGCTGATAAAGGTATCAGATTGCCTTCTTTTCACGATGTTGAAGTCTTGTGCACATCCCTTTGGTCCACCAAGTGAGTGCCTACGTGTCGGGCTTCGGACTTCCGCAGCTTCAATCCATGCCCTATCAAGAAGAGCTTCCTTTTTAGATGCTTGACAACTTATATCATTCTGAGACCACTGCTTGATGCGTTCTGCAATGCTTAATTTCATTTTCATATCAGAACTGTCCTCAGCATTTCTTGTGTCACCTTCACCACCATCGTCCTCATTAAAAGCCATGCAGCCACTATAATCCATATCTGTCATTGCTCTAGCTGCTTGGTCTGAGTTACAGAGCTCATGACGTAGACATGAATTGATCCAACGAAGATAAGCAAGCTCCTCAACCTCTGTTAGCCGACTCATTTGCAACCCCTCAACTTGCTTGCTCAGGTTTGCATTTGTGTGCCTCAGCAATGATGCCTCAGCTTGAACCTTGGCAACTATATCACTCTGGCAACAATAGTATATGAAAGAAAAATTAGTCGAAATATTTTCCGTACAAAGTAAAACTGGAATAATCAAGTTCAAGCAATGGTACCTCTGCATTCTTCTCAAGGCCAGCCAACTTGGACTCAGCTGAAGAGAGCTTAACTGCTAAATTTCGTTTCTGAAACTGTAGCTCTTTGTTTAAACGGCGTAGTTCAACAACTTCAAACTCCAAGTTTCCTGAAGAAGGCGTATTTTGCCCATCAACACTAGGTGCCTGGATTCCATGGCCATCTAATCTTGTATTCTCTTCATGATGCTCTACCACAGAAGATAGAGCTGATAGTTGTTCAGCTATGTTTGTTTTTTCAGCTTCTAATGAAGTATTAAGTCGTGCAAGCTTGTAAATTTCATCCTTCCTAGAATCAAGCTCCTTCTCAAGTTCTGAAACTCTTGGATTTTCTCTGCATTGCCGCAACTCTGACTGTAATGCTAGCTCCCTTTCTTTCGACTCGCGTAGTTGTTCCCTGAGATGATCCAACTCAAGAAAAAGGTCATGAGATGCTGGGGACCTAATACTGTGGCAATCAAAGACATGGGGGTGGACTTGAGCACCAGCAGGTGAGCAAGGAAAGTCTCCAATAAGAGATCTTTTAACCCTAGAGTGGTATGGAATCTGTTGATTGGTCTGATTGACATTTTCGACACTTGCAAGAGGTGGTTTCTTGCTAGCAATTGCTGCTGTCTTCTTGGTTTTCTTATCTGTTGTAAACCCTTTGACAATTTGGGAACCCCATGAGGATCCAAACTTAGGTTTCAGAGAACTTGGATTGCTTTTGGAGTCGACCCTCGATCTGCATGGCTTTGTTTGGTTGTCAAACATGATTTCCTCTTTCATCTTTTCCCAAGATTACCACGCTCCAAACACTGACCATGCAAAACTGCACATAAATGAGGAAATCCGTTAATGGTATAACATATATGCAGCAGCCAATGTCACAGCAAGAAAATAATAGCAGTAAACTATTTGCGAAATACTGTAACTAGAGAATTCAGGTGTCCAGCTCTCCACCCATATTGCAAATCGGTCATCAAACTTAGTATGTGAGTAAAGGAGCTCTTATCAGCTACTTTATTCATGCAGCAACGAGCAACAAATACCATAACAGAGATCATTTAAGTTTAGCCCGCAGAAGCCTCCCCTTACCCAGTCACTTCTAATTGCTCCCCTTAGCGATACACATGACACTTATGTGAAGCAAAAAGAGAAAATGATGGCTTGAACAATCAAAGCTTTGAGCAGACATATCAATCGCTGGATTCAAAATTTGTTCTAGCTACACAGCCCAGGCATTATAGAATGAAATGCGTTTTCGGCAAACAGCAGCAACCTCATTTCCATAACCTCTTAAACACGAGGTTTACTGAAACATGAAAAGATGACGGTAAATGCATCAAAAATACAATGCCTTTCATTATCTAAAAAAAATACAATGCCTTTCGGGTGAGAACAAGAGACCAAAAAAAAATAAGGAAAGCGCCACATCAAGGTCCAAACTTTTCTGCCCCTTGGTCCTTGGAACCAAAAGGGACCGAGCCCCTTGGAACATGAAAGATGAAGTGCACGGACAGGCATCTCTTACCTTTCATCCCACCATCGGAGACCCGGGCAAAGAGCGCCTCACCTAAAACCATGCGCAACAGGGAGACGAATCTGGGGCCAAGCACGGTCCTCCGTTCAAACCCCCGAACATTTGCCCCCGCTACGTACCAGCTCAGAGCCACCAAGACGCAGGAAAACGAAACAGCTCAAAATCGATCCTGAAATCCCTCAGTCCTAAGCAGCTCAAGGCCGCGGCCTTGAGCTCCCCCCACCAAGAACCCCGAATCAGCTCGACCTAGCTAGCTGATCCCCCAGTCCTAGCTAGCTCAAAGCCGCGGCCTTTCGCATCCAGGCGAACCGAATCGGCCTTCCAAATCGTGCTGCGGCCTGCGGGTGGACGAAGCAAAGCTGGTGGAGCAAGGACCCAAACTGGCTCTAGCCTCTACGATGCTGAGCAACTAGCACGACGAGCAGCGGCGCTCTAGTCATCAATAAATAAAGAGGAAATCGAGCAGCGAAAGGGGGGGAGTAGGGTCAAAACAGACAAGCGATAGGGGGAGCTTCGGATGCTTGCCTCGCCCGGAGCGAAGAACTGCCCCGCACCCACGCGCGGATTTTTCAATGGATTCCTCCCCGAACTTTGAGACGCCACGCGGCCGCCTCGAGGCCGAGGCCGAGGTCGTCGAGGTCGACTTCTCTCTCTCCCTCTCCCGGTCTCCCCTCACTCTCTCTTTCTCTCCTCCTGTGGGGATTGGGGAGAAGGCAGCGGAGGAAGAGGGGGGGTGTTTTGAATTTTGAAATCGGACGGGGAAAAGCTGGGTAGCCGTAGCATGCACCGCGTAGCCATGCTTGCTGACAGGTGGGGCCCGCGATGTCGGGGTTCGGCTTTTTGCCGCAGCCTGCGCGTGTGCACCGGGTACTGTGCGATCTAGGCCCGCATGGCAGCGAGACGAGCGTTACGCTCCCGACCTAGTAGACTTTTGTCAACAGGTTGTCCTTGCCTTGGACGTTCCACGGTGTTTCTTGGCTTGCTGCCAGCAGAGACCATCTGGACTCACCCTAATATCTGATTTTCGTGTAGCCACAAGTGTATTTTTAGGTGGAATGTAATTTATAGATATAGAAAAAAATAAACAGATCTACTTTGTACTGCACTAGATCATAATGAGTCAGGTATCCAAAATTCGTACCACGTCCGTTCTAAGACCAGTGTCACCAGGGTGTGAATACGGGTGTTTGTGCATTATACATATAGTGAGAAAACACTATTTGCGCAATGTACATAGCACAAATGTACGCCCTGATGACAATGGTCTAAATTATTGCTCATTTTGGTTTCATCATGTACTATTTTTTGTAATTTTAGCTTAATTCTTAGGAAAAGATATTAACATCTAACTTATGAAAATTTTCATGGTGCATTTAGCAGAGCTCCTTTGATTTATAGTTGGTATCATGCATTTTCCCATAAACATAATCATCGGATGGATTTATCTTTGGTTAAAAGTAAAGTGAGTTGTAATTTGAAATGGAGGGAGTGCTCAGGTTGATATTTAAAGTGATTGGTTGTCTTCTTTTTTTGTTGCACATGATAAATCATTGCGAAAAAAGAAGAGTTCCTTGATTGAGCAGTAGATCCCCCCCTCGACAGGCAGTGTAAGTTTTTGTTAGTTTTAATTCCATATTGTAAATACATTGTGGCCTTGTGCGGGAGTATAATTTAATATGGGTTAGCTCTCACCTTGCATCTTTACTTTGAGTTAGATTTGAGACCTTAGGTGGTGTTTGTAGGTTTCTGTGGGCCTAGGCAAACGTGATGCACTCTCTTATGAGTACAGAGAGCCGTGTTATTTTTTTTTTCATGCCCTTAAAAAGAAGAAGGTGTAATGTCATGCACGCATATAAATGTTGGCAAGTCATTCCCCCGACGGATACTATTTCCATTCTCTAATGTTCGTCACTGACTAGTTCATTTTTAACTAAAAAATATCAAATAAAAACGGAAGGAATATGTTATACCACATATTTTATACATTATGTTTATTTTGTAAATGGAATAGCCCTCTGCAGTTGAGTATTTTATTTTATTTTTCTGCTAAATGTTTTGTTAATATATTTTGTATAAAGAAACAATGTGCCAAGATGTGTTAGAAATTGAAGTAGTTGCTACTTTTTTTTGAGAGGGGCTTTCTTTTTTTTCCATTTACTAGCGTAGATATACGTGTAACACGCACATGTCATGAAATGATCGACTGGGCTAGAAGAAAGGAAAAAGAAATAATAAATTAAAATAAAGGGTACTTACTTGATTGACGTTTTCTTTTCTCATTAATTCTAAGAAAAAAAGTATCCGGTGAGTATGCGTACAAAATGACGTGAGAAAAAGACCGAAAGGTAGAAACATTTCTCCCACCCTTTCCAATTTGCGCAGTGGACCCAACGTGAAAGGGTATACTGGGACTATCGCAGGTAAAAAATTTTTCTCCAAAACTCACTCTAGATAGTGTAGATAAATATAACAGAGACGGGACACATGTCTATCTTCGTATGGGTCACTAGAAAATTGGTGAAGCCTGGTGCTACTGTGGCTATCTACTTGGGCCGGGCCAATTCCATGCTGCTAGCTGAAGCCAAAAACACAACCAGCGGGTAGTATCAACTAGTGATATCACATCAAAAATATCATTGGACATAAAGGCAAAGTTAAAGTTCCACCACATGATCGATTTGATTTGAGAATCACATTACAGTTGATGCATAATTTCATGAACAGAAAAAAATGTAACTGAATTTAATCTAGAGTAGCTCTTACCAAAGTTCCCTTTACTGATTACATAAGGCAAACTAAAAAAAGGATACCCAATGTGATGGAGCACTCCCTACCCGTGCAAACACTCGATCCCACTGATGCGCACCCCCCCCCCCCCCCCCCCCACAAACACACACAACAACATGGGAAGAAGAAAATACGAAGAAATGAGAAGAAAAGAAGGGAAAAGAAAGAGGAAGGGGAAAAACGAGCCTGTTAATTGTAGATCCTATATCCACCACTTGTACATACGCCGGAGGACGCCGCCGCCGATGCTGATCTCTAAAATAGAGGACGCTCAACGCTCTAGTTCATTCATGGCCCTGGAGTGTATATACATCATGATGGTGTCCGGTGAAATAGAGTACCAAACACTTTCTTGTCCTCTTTGAAGCGAGTTGAGAGGGAGAGATCCACAAGGAAGGTACTCGCTCCCTCTAGTCTACCCCTGGTTTCTGTCTCTTGGTGTTGGTGGGTGCCGTGCCTGCGGTGTGTCCCCCTCTGCACTGCATCCCCTCCCCTCCTCTCCTGGCTTGCCCTTTTCTTTTCTTTTCTATTCAGTCGGTTCCCCTCTCCCCCAAGCCAAACACCACCCCACCCTGCCCTCCTCCTCCTCCTCCTCCTCCTCTCTCCTCTCGTCTCGCCGCTTTCCCCACCCAATCCGACCGCCGGGCCGGCTCCTCTCCGCCGGGGCGGGCGATTCCCCGGAGATTCCGCTCGATCCGGCGCGGATTCGGGGCGCTTCTCGGGGCTCCTCGGCGAATCGGCGGGGATCGGGACTCCGGGCTGGAGGTCAGCCACCCACCCCCCACTCTGATCGCTGCTTGGTGCCTGCCGCGTGGGGTGGGGGTTCTGACGTTGCTGCTGCGTGGGGCGGTGGTCTGGTTCCGGCGCGGGCGCTTGCGTACGGCGGCTGCAGGCCGAGGCCGCGCTGCGTCGGTCCGTCTAGGTGCGATGAACGGATGAACGAACTTTTGCTCTAGGACTTGGTGGCTGGTAGGTGGGGCTGTGGGAAGGGTTCGATGATCGGGACGCCGGGATGCGCGGAGGTGGGTATGAGCCGGGGCGCTAACTCCTGGCGTGCTTAATTAAGCAGTGACTAGTAATTGCAGGAGTAGATTGATTGCAGATGGGAATCTACCTGTTGCCTTTAATGACTCTCTGGCGAACTGGTTGTATGCTGCCTTGGTTGGGAATGGATGCGCGTGTGTGTGGAATGGTTGGGGTGCCAAGGAATGCTGTGTGGAAAAGTAGGCATTGCGAGGAGGACAAAAAGAGGATTGCTGTGCGCCTCATCCTGGGCTGGTATGGACAAATATAGGACTGAGTGATCTGTGGGAGAAGTTTTGGATCACCCAAGCATGTGGCTCTAGCAGTATACTTGCTGCTTGGACTGAAATCACAACCTAACCCCAACCCATGCATCTGTACGCCGGATTTGCTCGCGGTAGTAAGTAGTAACTTTACTGTCTGTAGTTGTCCCAAGTAGAATAACCGTAGAGCTTTGGGCTGCTTCAAAGGTCGTCTGGTACTGATTGGTGCATCGGTCGTCCCGTGCGCACATTCCTTTTAGTGTGGTTTACTGGACTAAAGCAGATCATCTTGCCACTTTTTGGTTCAAGTAGTAGCGGGCAATCACCATTGACCATTGGTGGTTTCTCCAACAACGTTGGTTGGCTACATTGTGTTACTGTCCTTTTAGTTCAGTGAAGCCTGGCACAAGATAGTGTTGCCATGGCTTTCCTTTGATGTGCACAGCCTAATTATTTTCCTGCTTTTGATTAGTTTGTGGGGTGTGCTGCAAAGCAATCAGATAATTCTAGGTTTACAACAATGAGTATCTTACTAGCTTCAGATACAAAGACTAACAGCCAGAAATCCATGCACAGGATGTTCTCTCCTCTTTTCTGAGCAGCAAATGGATGCTCTCTCCTCTTTGTAGTGGAGTGTTGTAATAGGGCCAATTATTATTATTTTTGTTCATAATGTTCAACCTGGTTCAGTGATACTTTTGTTTACTTTCTTATATTATATTTTAGTATTGTCTATCAGATAAATTCCCCCACTCTCACAACTAACTTTGGACTAGCGCGACCCTTGTCATGTGTGGTATGTATTATGCCCAGTAGGATTGGCTTGCCACCTTTCCTCACTTCAATGTGTTTGTTGCATCATTTTTGGCTAGTATTTTTTGTCTGATGGTCTTGCACTACATACTGTACACAGATTGAGGTAGATAGAATCTTATGCCTTCCTTGATGTTTCATGACTCTCATTTTTAAACTTCTGCTTCTCCGCAGAAACCTCCATCTGTTTTAGTAACACTTTGGAACATTTTACTTGGAGTTTGCATGACATCACCTTCCCTGAAGTGAAAATATATATGGGCTGATCTTGGCATTTCATGGGAGGTTTTGAAGATGATGAACCACCCTCAAAACGCGCAAGAGCATCCTCAGTAGAATCTGCAAGTTTGCCAGATTCTTTCTCGTTTTCGAAGTCTGCCAATCCTTTGGGAAGTACAATGGCTAGACCTTTGCCTTCCCAAGGGAAAGAAGTTATGGTTGGTTCTAAGGGTGTTATTAAGAAGGATGAATTTGTTAGGATAATCACAAAAACTCTTTATAGTCTTGGATATGAAAGAAGCGGAGCAGTTCTTGAGGAAGAATCAGGGATAACTTTGCATGACCCTATGGTGAATCTTTTCAGAGAGCAAGTGGTTGATGGGAATTGGGATAGTGCAGTGGCTACCTTGAATAAGATTGGCAATCTTGATGAAAACATTGTGAAGTCTGCTGCATTTTTGATATTGGAGCAGAAATTCATTGAACTTCTGAGAAATGACAATGTCATGGGTGCTATGAAGACTTTACGAAGTGAGATCACACCCCTTGGTGTTAATAGGAAAAGAGTGCATGAACTGTCGACTTGTATGATCTCTTGCTCTCCACAGCAGTTGTTCCTTGGTTTTTCAAAGCTTGGCATTGATTCTTCTAGTTCACGGTTGAAGCTCCTAGAGGAATTGCAAAAAGTGCTTCCCCCAACTGTTATGGTACCAGAGAGGAGGTTAGAGAATTTAGTTGAGCAAGCACTTACTGTACAAAGGGCTGGTTGCTATTTCCATAATTCTATTGATGGGTTGTCACTCTACGTTGATCATCAGTGTGGGAAAGATCATATACCGTCTCGCACACTACAGGTAAAAAACTAATGTTGGTGCCTGCTTCAGTGTTTGCTTGGAGTGCTAAGGTTTCCACATAAGTGCCTTGTCTGCTGATCAGCCACTACTATGTTGTCTTGATTTGTCATTTGTACATTATTTAAAACACATCTCAATTATTCTTTCTTTTGTATTTCACTGCCATTATCTATATTTTGGATTATGATGTACATCAATTTGAATGAAAGCATTGGAAGTCCCAACATCGATGCTATAGTTTACAAATCTTAAGGCACGATCGAGCTTTATAGCATATGCATATAGGCCTATTTTTAAGCTTCCTTCGAGCTTCCCCCTTGCTCCATCTCCTCGCTTCCCTCCTCTCGACCTCTTTGCCAAATAGTGATTTGTATATCTCAGGTTACTGCAGAGGTATTTTTTTTTCCAGAAAAAAAGATTAGATAAGAGCTGAATGCTTCTAATATGCGGCTCTTCCGCACTTTATGAAAATATTGCACTAGTGAGTTGTTTTAATAAAGCGTTAGCTGGTGTTATGTTTTCTTTGGTAATAAACCGATCGTTCACTCTGAGGAAAAAAAGAAACATGTAAGTCTCTTTATGTCATACTTTGTTTTAAAATTGGCTGTGAAGTGAAAAGTTAGATAATGTGGTTATCAATATTTTTTTTTTCTAGTAGTTGCATATTTTAAGGCTGATGGTTCTAATTCACAAGTAAAAATTTTGTTGCAGGTTTTGCGCGCACATCGTGACGAAGTGTGGTTTATCCAATTTTCAAACAATGGGAAGTATTTAGCCTCAGCATCGAATGATAAATCTGCAATCATATGGGAGGTAACCTATGCTTCTTTCATCCACTTTCTCATGGTTCAAATATAAATTGGTGGCTTATTCCTTTGTTTATTACTATTTTACATCTCATGTCAAGAACCGAACATCTCTAGTGCTTTGAATTCCCTACTTTTTTTCTTTTACACAATTGAGTTCAAAATCCTTTTAGTTGTTTTCGAAAATAAGATAGAAATTTGCCATTTCATATGACTTTTTTACTAAAGCCTACTAGTTGCATTCTGTTAGCTTCTAGAACAAAGGAAATTCTGGTGTTTCCCAAGTTTGCTCCCTAGCTTGAATCTTGCCACTTTTGCGATGTTCTTGTTAAGCTCATGAAAGTGTGTCCCCACCATCTTAAAATGACACAGCCATAGAAGTTGGTCCCTGTGCATGCGCAGTGCAGTTTAATTAGTGGATCTGGGTGTTGTGATTTTTCATGTTTGGGGGCTCGATATATTTCAAAAAATCTAGATGTTAGTATAGTATGTTACTTATCATTTAGCTATTTGTGGGTTAAATGAAAGTGTTCTTTTGGGGTTGGGGATAGTCAATAAGAAACTCGATCCTGTAGACAGTTTTCTCACTGGTAAAGGAAACTGTACTTTGTTTTTTACAATCTGTTTTGTCTTCCGTTATTGACCAACGGTGTGAAGTTTACTTTTCCCATTTGTCATTTATCTCTTCATGCAGTAATCTTTTCATTTCATAGGTCGGTGAAGATGGAGAGCTATTACTGAAGCACACATTGAGTGGTCATGAGAAGTCCGTGATGATGGTTGCATGGAGCCCTGATGATTGTCAGCTTCTCACGTGTGGACAGGAAGAAACCATCCGACGCTGGGATGTTGAATCTGGCAAATGTCTTCATGTTTATGAAAAGCATGGCATTGGATTTATATCATGTGCTTGGTTTCCAGATGGGAAGCAAATATTGTCTGTTCTAACTGATCAAAACTTTTACATTTGGGGTTTAGATGGTAAGGAAGTAGATTCCTGGAAAGGGCAGAGATCAACAAAAACATCTGATTTTGCTGTAGCAAAAGATGGAAAGCTTATTATAAGCATGAATGGGGAGAGTACGATCCTTCTGTTTGATAGGGAAACAAAACAGGAGAGGTTAATTGAAGAGGATAAGACAATTACTTCATTTTCTCTATCAGAAGATGGTGATTTCTTGCTTATAAATCTTGTAACTGAGGAGATACATTTGTGGAACATAAGAATCGATCCTATTTGTGTCAACCGATACAGTGGCCATAAGCGCACCCGGTTTTTGATACGGTCTTGTTTTGGCGGATCTGAGCAGGCGTTCGTTGCTAGCGGGAGTGAGGATTCACAGGTGTGACCACCTAGCTTATGTGTGCCATTTTTATTTATTTGCGCTACTCTAGACAAATACTATTCTAGACAATTATATTTGCCATATGATGAGTCGATTCTAGTGGAGAATGAAGCAATATGTTTTCATGTCAAGCATAATCAATGCATTGCATTATTCTTTTGTATATGCTAAAGCATTCAAACAACATGAGATCTAAAAATCTTTGGCCAACTCGCATGCTGTGACAGTCGTCATTTATGCCTATGCGCATGCTAGTTTCGACCAGTTTTCTGCTATACATGTGGTGCACAGTATATTGATTGTCACTTTTATCTATGACATGTCTTATGACGTAAATCATGTGCTTATTTATCTTTAGGGTAGGTGATGGTAATATGAACTTTAGAAATATGTTGGAACTATCAGATTCTTTGGACTGAAAAAATGCTTTCTGATGAACTATTACTTCAGCGGGTGTAGTGGAGGCATGTAGCTGTAGAATCCAAACATCTTGTAGGCAGTAACCTTGCATTTAGATCTTAAAACTTTAATATAAAACAAAATATTTGCTTTTGCAGTGCCTAATAGTTTTGCAGTTGGTTCCCGCCACACGGTTAATTGCAATGTGTCCTTCAAGTACTTATATGTGCAATACTTGTCATATATTTTCAGGTCTACATATGGCATAGAGCCACCGGTGATCTCATTGAGACTCTGGCTGGTCACTCGGGCACAGTCAACTGTGTAAGCTGGAATCCTGCAAATCCTCACATGCTCGCATCGGCGAGTGACGATCATACCATTCGTATATGGGGGGCAAAGAAGGCCAGTCTGAAGCTCAAGGATGTTGGGAGCAGCAGCTGCAGCAGCAATGGGATCCATGCGAACGGCAAAGCACATGGCAACGGTTTCGTTCACCAGTGCAACGGGAACAGCACTAAATGATTTGCCAGGGCAATGTATCTCCATGGATGGTTGACTGGCATTTGTAAATCCCCCCTTTCCTTTACTTCTCTCTCCATGAAGAAGAATCGCGACCACATAGTAGAAAAAAAAAAAACGAAAAAACAAAGCTGCAGCACAAAACGTGGGGAAACCTGCTGGGTTTCGTGCGCCATCTTTCCCTTGTTCCATCATGACTGTTATCACATTTATTTCTTAATTCAAGCTGGGATAGAATTATGATATTACTTTGCATCCCCGATGTCATGATTGACCCTCCTGATTGATTGCAAGTGCATTTTGGTGGTTTATTCTTCTGGTCACCACCAGAACAAGTGAACTTGTGCCTTGAGAAGAAACATACGTTGGCTTTGGATGTTTGGTGTGAGGAAAGGGACGGGACATCTGATCATAAATTTGAATTCAATCCATTTATTTGTTTTGATGGTTTAAGTGGTTTATTTGGTCACCGTGTTATTCCTTGTAAGCACATATACTCTATTTATTTTAAATTGTAAGGGGTTCTACTCTCTTTTTAATCCAGTAGAGGTCTAAAACCTGTAACAATTTAGGACAGAGAAAATAGTATATATATAGGTAGCCGGTGACTTATAGATATTAATTGTCTTATTTAAAAAATTAGCGCTAATGCTAAAAAATAGCTATAACAGTAAGATCAAAACGAAACAAAACAAAAATAGAAAAAATATAATACTGATAGTGATTTTTTTGAGAGAAGGTTTCCCCGCTTTATTTCACAACAAAACATTTTAAAGTTTTTACAAAACAAGCCAAAGCGTATTCGAAAATGTGCCCGCCTAAGATCATCCCCAATGGGAGAGTATATGCTTGTGTAAAAGGACTGCATTTGACACTGTTTAACACTGTAGCGCTACTGTACACAGAGAAATGGGTAGTTGGAATAGTTAGACATTTAATGTTTGCACAACCATATAGTCATGGGTTGGGGTTAGTCTAAGAACATGTTTCCTTAGGACAAAAGAGTAGGACAACCTTTTTAGATCGAGGCTCCACCACGTGACTCAATCTAGAGATGTCAATGGGGAATTTTCCGCCGGGTTTCAGCACCCTAGACCCATCCCCATCAGGCTATAGCCATCCCCATCCCCATACCCATACCCATCATGGGTATAAAACTCATCCCATACCCATTCCCATTCGGGTATCGGGTCCCCATTGGAGCCCCATCTCCGATAGAAAAAATATGTGAGCATATAAAAAAATTGTCAAGAAATATGTAAGAGTAGTACATTATCGCTGAATTTAAGATGTAAATAGCCTATGTGGATGATTAGGTGAATAGTGCGAAAGGGTTAGGTTAAATAGACAAAGGGTTTTAGGGTTTATTTGTTGGGGTCTCGATTAGGGTTTAACCTGTTTGATAGGCTGCATATTATGAGCTGTTTGGTTCGCGTATTATTTCACCGTAGCCGGTCACGCCGTTGATTGTTTCGTTGCTCAGCATTTGGTTGGACTACCCCGTAATGGGTCACGGCGGCACCAGATACCGGCCCATAGGATTGTGCCGCGAGTCCACTACCGCTCCCTTGCGCTGTTACGCGTTCCCGCAGCTTTGCCTAAGCCAACCAAACAAAGCACGCTAATGATTGCAAGGCAACAGGTGACGCCGGTAGCAGATTCCATTCCGGTTACCGTCTCAGTGGCTGAACCAAACAGCACCTTAGACTTAAACATACATGTTGCACATCAAATTTAACTAGTGTACATTTTTCATGGATAATCGGGTTCGGATGTTGCCTTCCCAAACCCATACCCGCGTACCCAATGGGGGAAGAATTTCTCCCATATCTATACTCATAGAGAACAAATTCTCCCCATACCCTAACCCTAATAGGGGAATTCCCCATGGGTAACCGGGTATCGGGTCCCCATTGACACCTCTAACTCAATCCCACCTCTTTAACAATTCTCCACATGCCCAAAGCCCTGAACTTGCCCTGTAAAGCTCCCAAACTTGATCCTTAGGCTATCTGGGGTTCCTCAAATCCCATTCCCTATCACTATTCTAACTACCTTTCTTTCTGTCTACAGTGCAGTATTTATGTCAAACAGTGCCAAACAGTGTTTTAGAAAACCCTTTTAGGGGATCCCATAGTGGATAGCCTTACTCCCAACTGATGCGTACCGGTTCCCTTGATCTTGTTTCCATAGGTGCAATGTACCAGCCTCAATCTTCCTGGCATATCTGTTTCATGAATGGACTCCAATTTCTTAGCATCCTTGCCATATCGCCAACCAATATGTATACTCAAATCCATTTTCTCCCCTGAAAACACAATTCATTATGACATTTTCTAAATACACCATAAAAACTGCAGAAGAGATCACATTTTGCAAAACAATTTTAAACTAAAAATAGTACTATAGTTGAACCACAAAGGGCAAATATAGTCTTTTTGACGTAGTCTACTCGTATCCAACAAGACATTGTTTTATGAAATGAATGAACAAATTCTCAAATATACATGAAGCGACCTTTTCTTCACCTCCAGTGAAATTCAAACACATCGCCATCAACCTCCTCCCTACCTGTCTCAGCATTTGTTTTTACTATTGCATTTCTTCTACCTCACCCAGTCATATACCATCCGATACTAATAGTGCTATTGCCACTAGTGATAGAAACGAGCCGGACTCGGCTCGGCTCAGTGGAGGCTCCCAAGCCGCAACCAAACACCCACACCAAAATCAATAATCATTAATTTACATAGAATCTGGAAGATGCGAAAAAAATCATCTAATATTTTGCAAGATTTTAGCTCGGCGTGGCTCTCTTGTGCATTATTTTTGTTGAAGACAACCGTAGCAATCCCTTCTTTTTACAGCACAGTAATAAATTCAGTAGCTTTTTTTTTTTTGAGTGGATAATTCAGTAGCTTTATGTTTGGGCTGTTTTTTCTTTTTGAGGGGAATGACTTTGGGCTGGTGGAGGTGGTTTGCTTCAGCTTCCTGGGAACACGGCCCACCCAAGGCCCAAGTCCACGTTCTCGAAGCCACCTGACCGCTCCTAGGGTTCGGCTTCCCTCCCCCACCAATATATACACCTCAGCCGCCGCCATTTCCCCCTCTTCCGTCCCCTCCCTTCCAGTGCGGCCGCCGCACCACCACCACCACCACACACGGCAGGTAAGCCTATCGCCGGCGGAGAAGATGGTGACGCTGAAGCTGCAGAAGCGCCTCGCCGCCAGCGTTCTCAAGTGCGGCAAGGGCAAGGTGTGGCTCGACCCTAATGAAGTCAGCGAGATCTCCATGGCCAACTCGCGTAAGACCCCCCACCGCTCCGCGTTATTTCGATCAACGGGGTTGGATTGCTGTATTCCACACTAGAGTTTAGGTTGTTTTGATCTGCTAGGTATTTTAACTGACCTCTGTAATCCATATGCCTTAGTTTCTAGTATGTGATGGTAGTATCGTTAAGGGCAACGGTAGTGGTGGCTGCGCTTGTAAATCAACCTTGTCGATCCGTTGATTCACCGCTGGGCACCTGCAGCTTTGCCGTTGTTGTGGTCCCTAGCCGTCTCGACACACAAGGGATTTATTAGGGGTATCTGCGATGATAATGTCAAATTGTGTATAGGTTGCAGTTAGTATTGTGATTTATTGGCTAGGGCTGCTCTTAATTGCACACCATATGATTTTCTGTTCCCGTGTCATGACAGTGTGTGTTTGTTGGCTCATGCTGTACTTGTCAAGCATTTATCTGCTTGATAGTGATTTTTTGCCATCATTTATCTACAATTTTATGTGATTTGATCGAGCAAAAACAGTCTATTGCTCTGCTCCTTGTGTATATCATACTGACCAGATTATTTTCTATTTTTTTGTTTGCTCTAGTATTTTGGGTTCATTTACTGTTGGTTAATGTTATGCATGGACCTGAATTTCATATGTACTGTGCTTGTGTTTAAATTTTTGAGATTAATATCTTATTTTGCTACTGATCAATGAAATGAACTTACAGGCCAGAACATCCGGAAATTGGTAAAGGATGGTTTCATCATCAAGAAGCCTCAGAAGATTCACTCCAGGTCCCGTGCACGGAGGGCTCATGAGGCCAAGCAGAAGGGCCGTCACTCTGGATATGGTATACTTCTGCAGCACTAATTTAATTTCTTCCATCTCTGTGTGAATATGTATCAGAGATATCTACTCTTTCGAGTCTGTAAACGTGTGTCTGCTCAACCTGCAGGTAAGCGCAGGGGTACCAGGGAGGCTAGGCTCCCCACCAAGATTCTGTGGATGAGGAGGATGCGTGTGCTGAGGCGCTTGCTTCGCAAGTACCGGGAAGCCAAGAAGATTGACAAGCACATGTACCATGACATGTACATGAAAGTCAAGGGAAACATGTTTAAGAACAAGAGGGTGCTCATGGAGAGTATCCACAAGTCCAAGGCTGAGAAGGCCAGAGAGAAAACACTTGCAGATCAGTTTGAGGCCAAGCGTATCAAGAGCAAAGCAAGCCGTGAGAGGAAGATTGCCAGAAGGGAGGAGAGATTGGCCCAGGTAATATGATGTCCCGATGCCTCCTACATGCATTTATCTTGCTTGTTTGAAATATGAGTGCTGGAATCTCTTTTTAGTGTCCCTGTGATTATTTGAAATGCCATTTATAGTTGTTTCAACAAAATTGAAAGTATGTTATATAAGTTCATTATTTTTTCTACTTTGTGGCATATGATGTGCCTTGATTTATTGCTTATTGATATCAGCCATGGTTTGACTAGTACTTTGTTCTATATTGTTCAATGCGTACACCTTTTTCCTTAAATCTGAGATATCTTGATCTGTCTGGTCTATTTTTGTTTGTTTGGATTCCATGTTGAGGTATGTTCCATCTTTGTGTAGGGCCCAAGGGAACCTGCAGCACCAGCAGCTGCGGCTTCAGCTCCTTCAGCGTAAGTCTCTTGGAACTGCTGCAACATTCTTAGTACCGTTTGTGGACAAAAGTATGATTTCATTCTTTTGTGGACGGAGGGAGTACGTGTTGTCTGGAAAGGTGTAGCATTTTAATCCGTGCTCTTTTTTTTGCTTGCATTAGAGTGGATCTGGCACAAATATTGCATATCATTGCTTAGTGTGAAATGATATTTGGTTTCCCAGATGCATATCATTGCATCAGTACGGTCTTGCTATGCCTATCCAAAGTCCAATGTTATTTAGGGTGCCTTTGGCAAGCTGCTAGTGTTATTTTGCATTAGTCCGATCTAGTGTTATTTAGGGTTTCCTACCGTTCAAGTAATTCATCTGCCTTAGCTGCTGTCTCCTCTGTTACTCAAACCTGTGTAATTCTTAGCTCGGTGCACTTTATCAAGTAGCGCCACCAAGGCACAGAGCCTGAAGCACCAAACATTATGAAGCCGCTAGGATAATTATCTGAAAGATCAGATCTGACAAGACGAACGTGCTTTTCAATTACCTTGTATTTATTTGTACCAGCTGTTAAGATGCATTATTGTCTGTCTTTCAATTACCCTTCTATATTTACTAGTGCTGTGTTCCCTGATGAATTCACATCTGTATCATTCTTCAGTGGAAAGAAAAGCGCCAAGTAGGCTGATGGAGATGGATGGTGGTGATGATGCAAAAGCCCATCGAGAGATGTCTACCTCGTGTCACCGTTCATCATCTGTTGGATGGCTTGTCTGAAACCTGCAAATTATTAGGCATGTTACCGTCGTTCTAGTTATATCAAGAGTTTTGCACTAGACAATCAATGGCCTTTTTGTGGACCGGTTGTGAACTTTGTTTGCTGCTAATGTATACACTGAATATCTGCCCACATCATCAATTTCGACCTGTTAGCAATGGTTTGACCTGAGTGGAGAACTGGAGATGCTCGACGTGCTCTATCGGTTGATCGACTCAAAAGAATAAACTCAAGATTTTGAAAAGAATACTCTAAAAACATGGCACCGCTTTCTATATGAAAGTCGGAAACGAAGTTAACTAACTACACGCCTATTTGAAAATGATGAAACTTAACTAATACGTTGGAGACAATGTATTTTAAATTATATGGTATACAATTATTGTTATGTAACATGTATGGTAATACATGGTTTCACTGAACTTTGTGTGTTTTCTATACCAAAGTTAAAACTCCAAAAATAATATAGCATTGCGAAAGCCAATTCTGTGATTTTTCCAAAGGGCTACTAAACTCCTTTTCCCAAAGGGCTACAACTATGTCACACTTCCAAACAGACCTTGACTTGCACGGGCTTGCTTGCTTGGATTATAATTCTTGCCAAGCTAAAATTGAGACAGTTAAAATCATGGTTTGTCAAAATTTGGTTGTGTCAAAACTAGTGGAAATGGCATGCACTTTTCTCATGTGAATTTCAAAAAGTTTCTAGTTAATTATTTCGGCTACAAACAATTTACAGAAAAATGGCATGCACTTTTCTCTTTTGGGTAGTTTTAGGCCAAACATACAGTAAAGGCCTTTCTTGTCTCTCAACAACTCTCGCTGTACAGAGGGCGGCTATGTCACTGCTTTGCCAGAGCAGTTCGTACCACAAACAGCCTCAACAAAGGTATGAAACATTAATAAATCCAGTTGCATTATGGCTTTGGGCTGTTGTTATGGTAAGCTAGCGGAAGAGCACGGTGTTCTATTTTGTTTTGGCGGTAGGAATTCATTAATTCATTTTATGATCCACGGAGGACTAGTGCCCCCAATCCGCTCTCTACATCTTTCTCTTACAGTGTCCGCCATCAGATCCGTTCATCGTCACCCCCATCGCGCTAATGAGATTTAGCCGTGCTTGTCAGTATGACTCCTAGACCAATAGGTTGACCTTCACAACCATTGACCAATGATGCCCCATCATCTCTCCCACAACTAACTCCATCAGCCTAGAGACCTACTACCTAAACACCCCTCGTCCCTGGCAACCCCAAACCCTAATCCACCAGAGATGCGACGTCATGGTGGAAGGAGGAAGACCGGACTGAAGGGCGTCACCACAAATTTGGTTTGGGTGAGTGGATGACTATTGGTCGCACTTGCGATGCAAAATAATTACAGGTGGAATAAAACACCATGATGTGTGCCGTTTTACTACTGCAAATGTATTTGTCATACGAGCAACTAGAATCTAGAATCTAACTTACACCGAAGGACCACAACATTTTTGTTTTTTTCTCCTTTTTCATCCCTTTGTTTGACCAACCTACAACTTTTTCTTGCATCGCTATCATTGTCGCTTGTGCTAGGATTAGATCAAAGTTGTCGGGGACGGTCTTCTCTAGGTGGCCTAGAGCGATGCGCAGAGACATTAGGCAACCATCTTTGGTAGCGGGTTCTAGGCTAGGGTGACGAAGTGGTAGGGCACCACCGATCATGAGTGACGAGGGACAACATATGGGAGGTGTACTTGGTAGGAACACGAGAATGATACCTTAGGCAAAACTGGATTGGTGCTCAAGCCGATGCTGGTGGTGGATCTAGTGGACCCACACCACTAGAGACAAGTAGATAGCAGGGCGGGAGCAAAGTAGGAGATGGCTTTGGTGGGCTTTGGTGTCCGCACAATTTATGATCACTCCTTTGATGTATATCATCTCATTTGCTTCACGTTTCCAGAAGCATGGCCCACTTCAGGCAAAGCATATGTTCTTGAAGTCAATCGATCATCGCATAACTTCTATGGTTTCATTTTTCCTTTTCCCTTGTTTATTATTGGGCTGAATATGTACTATGGCCCATACTTTTCTTTGAAGTTGGCCCAATTTATTTTTGGTAAAAGTAATATCCTATATTTATAAAAGATATTTTACAAATTTAATATCGATGTCCTACGGGTGGCTGAAAATATTCGACCTTCTCTAAAATAATGTTCTAACTATACATGAAAAATATTGTATCCTATATAAAAATATTTTTAGATTCATCACGGGAATTTATTATATCTTAAAAATAAAATATTTCCCACCTTAACCAATGGAATATTCTGCTTGAGTATTCTATGTTCAGAATAGTAATTCAACATTATGCCTTCAGACGAAAAATATTCTTACCTTATAAGAAAAAAAAAATCTTTGCTCACCATTGAAACATTCTACATTTGCAAGAGAAATATTCTATGTTTCAAATAATAAATATTGTTAGTACAAGGAAAAACAAACAAGATAAATATTCTAAAAACAAACAAAAATAAAATCACAAATATAGTCGAGCAATATAATATGGACCAAATAAGCTCAACAACATAGTAAAAAGCCCTAAAACCTAAATTTTAACCAAGAATTAGTTGTTTAAAGCGCCGACACGTGAAAATGCTTAAATATTTTAAACAATTTATTCGATTTATTTATAGTCTATTTATCTTTTTGCTCTTTTAGTCCACAAATGTATAACAAGGTTGATTTTTTTTCACAATTCGGCTTATTCAAAAATTTATAATTTATTTTATTGTGATTTTTATCCCTAAATATAGTTTGTTTACATATATTTATTTACGAACGAAGATAGTATAATCTTTATGATAAAAAATATATCATGCACAGATATGCTCGGTGTTCTTAATCTCTTTACGCATGGGCACAGATATGTTCCACAGTTTTAATCAGAGTTAAACAGTCGTCAAAACCATGAACAATGTCCACGCCGAGTCATAAACCAAATATAAGCCCTAATTATCCTGGTTCGATCTTTCGTCGTTTCCTCTCCTTCACGATCGCGGATCGCACTGTGCCATCTAGCCGTCTAGTGTCTAGAGGGCTAGTCGGCTAGGGCATGCAGTAGCGCTCCCTTGGGCAGCGGGCGCACGGCAATCCATCGTCGAGCGACGGCGGGACCGCGGCGGTCCCAGTCCGCCCACCACAATCCACATCCCAGGCGACGCAGAGCGCAGCGTCGAGCCGCCGAGGGCGCTTTTGGTTTTGGTTGCATATAGTTGCAAGCAAGCGCGCTCAGGACGGGGCAGCAGGAGAGGCCAGGTCTGAATAAGGTTTACAGGAGTCTGCGCTCTGCAGACTAGGTATTCTTTCCAATTTTAATCTCACCTTTTCTCACCGGTGTCATGTGTCTATCAGTACTGTGTATGTTAGCTAGCAACTACAGGTAGTTGATACGTTGACTGGTTGTACATCATTGTACAATCTGCAGTCTGCACTGTGCACGGCCACTATGGCAAGATGAGTTTCTACACCTCAGAACTATGCGTGCTCCAAGAATTTGTATATGTATATCGTGCCAAATGATGATGCACAACTGCGGAAAGAAACAAAGTATGTAATCATACAGTACTTCTTTGTGTTTTGGGAAAAATATCCAAAAGATGAGGCAGCATGATATGGATGCTCACTCTCTGTCTTTTTCCACATCAGAATGCCAAAGAAACATATTTTTGCAGGTGCATATGATTTATCATGACGCACAGGGACAATGCTGGGTAAACCTTTCAAGTGTGTAGGTTCATCTTCTGTATCCATGTAGATCCATGCACCATATCAATTGACCATTGGATTTTGTTGCTTATATAACTAATTATTGTGCAGATAGTTGTATATGATCAGCTATAAGAATAGAAAGCTGTAGAGCATGGCTAGCATTTTTCTGCAGTTCTTATGCTCCCAATAATACTTGGACTCATATGCAACCGAGTTACACAATAGATTTTATTTTATTTTTCCCTATCAGCTGAAACATCTAAAATGCTTTACCTCTTAACGTAATCCTCTGTCGTGCGCAGGCTGCATTTGCAATTATGGCAGGAGCCTTATGTAGACCTGCTTCTCTTCGATCGCGTGCTGGTGGTACTAATTGGAACTGTCAGAGTACCAGGACTCCTTCCTCGATAGTTTCAGTGGCTCAAAGTCATCGAGCCAATACACCAGCGATTGGTTGTCTACGAGCAATGCATGGTCCTACGGCTATGTCTGTACTTGGTTCCAGATTGAATTGTCCCAGCAGACCATTGAAAGGACAAAGGAATGCTCGTCTCATCACCAGGGCAAATCTCAGTAGTTTCAACTGGGAAATTATGAACATTTTAGCGCTTGCGCAAGAGGGAACACAGAGCTTAGCGCTCAAGATAGGAAACAATCACGTCCTGTGGGCACGCATTTTCGATTGCGTTTGCATTTTTCTCTTCAGCTTCATACTCAACAAGGTAAATTACATTCAAATGAAAATCTCTGCTGCCTCTAGCTACAATGCAAATTGACACTATTATGCTTAACTGATTGATAGTCATGAATTTATTCTGCATCTCAGGCTCTCCAACTGATCGATGGTAGAGCTAGCAGAGGAAGCAGTGAGACTTCTTTGAAAACTCAAAGCACTGAAACTTCTGACGAGACAACAAGCAAGGTGTCCAAAATCTCCACGGCCACACTTGATGAGTACGGAACTGATTTAACAACATTAGCAAAGGAGGTACTGATCTGGATTTATACAGTGCAATAATAATGTTCTGGGACACTAACTGGTAAAAACTGATCATATACATGCTGTGCTCCAGGGAAAGTTGGATCCTGTTGTTGGAAGAGAAGAGCAGATTGGTCAAGTTATACAAATTTTAAGCAGAAAAGGGAAGAACAACCCCTGCCTGGTTGGCGAACCAGGCGTTGGAAAAACGGCAGCAGTGGAAGGCCTTGCCCAGCTCATTGCCAGGGGTGATGTTCCTGAAACAATGCAAGGGAAAAAGGTTAGTCACTTGGTTATGTAGGAAAGCTCTTGTGATTCGTTGTCTTGATTCTGTTTGATTGTTATTTCAGTACAGATAAATATGTTGCAAAATTGCAATATACTATTAAACTTTTTTACATAAAGTTAGATATATGGAAATAATTTTATGTCCAGTTAGGTTTATCAGTTGCATCCTTGTTTTTCCTTGTTTGTGCTGTCCACTTTGGACATTTAGACCTGTGTTATTTTTTCTGTTGAACAGACTAATAATAAGCATTCAACTGTACCATCACTATGTAATTTTGAACCACTGTCCTTATATGAGTTTCTTTGGAGAAATATCCACGTTAATGCACTAATTCGTTGCTCTACACAAATTGACTAAAATAAAATAACATGATACATGTCCAACATCTATGGTAATTTTCCTTTTGCTTTATTTGAGCTGTCGTGTACAACATATTATAGGAGTGGTTGGTTTCCAACACTCTGTCAATGACAGGTTATCTCTATCGATATGGGACGTCTTGTTGCTGGAACAAAATACCGTGGAGAGTTTGAAGAAAGACTGAAGAATCTTTTGGATGAAACCAAGCAGTGTGGCAACATAATACTATTCCTTGATGAAGTTCACACCCTGGTAGGAGCAGGAGCAGCAACAGAAGGCGCTATTGATGCTGCTAACATTTTGAAGCCAGCACTAGCAAGAGGTGAACTACAGGTCAGCACATCATGTCGGACCTCATATGGGAATTTGTTCAATTTGTTTTGTTAAGTTTCTCACTCTGACATTGATGTTGTCAGTGTATTGGAGCCACCACGACTGATGAATACACGAAGCATATTGAGAAAGACCCAGCCTTGGAAAGGCGCTTCCGACAGGTGAAAGTTCCAGAGCCAGCAGTTGGTGAAACCATAGAAATTCTAAAAGGGCTTCGAGAGCGATACGAAACCCATCATAATGTCCAATATGCTGACGAATCACTGAGTGCAGCTGCCGAGCTCTCATATAAGTACATCAGGTCAGTGCTCTGGACTTCTCAAGAAGTGTAGAATTGAAACCACACTGTAGACGTAACAACCCACTTCGGTGGACTATGATCTGTGCATTTACTTAGATGAGGGTCTGTTTGGATGCGGGTAAGGATTTGCCCCTCGAATCACCATCACAGGTGCACCACGTAATCTAATAATTGCTTTGTTTGCAGTGATCGTTTTCTCCCAGATAAAGCTATTGACTTGATTGACGAAGCAGGTTCTCTTGTCAGAATGAGACATTCCCAGGTACAAATTCTCGCAGATGTAAGTTTTAATCCCTAATTTTTCTCTTACTATTTACACACAATCTCAGTTGAACTTGTCCACAGCGGAAGCTACCAAAGGAAGTTGAAGATCTAGAAACAGAGATCAAGAAAGTCATGAAGGAGAAGCACGATGCTATTCGCAGGGAAGACTTTAAAAGGGTAATGATGATCCAGATTTACTGCATGTGTTGACATTTCCTTTGGCATCTTCTGCACATATAAAGTTGATCTGAATGCTATGCAATCAGGCGAAGGAGCTTGGTGACCGTGAACTGGAGCTGAAGTCCCAGATCACAACCCTGACCGGCAAGAGCGAGGTGTGTGTAGTGCCAGTGGTCACCAAAGAGGACATCCGTCACATTGTGTCCCTCTGGACCGGCGTGCCCGTCCACGAAGTCTCCACCGACGAAACCAGCAAGCTGCTCAAGATGGAGGAGATACTGCACCAACGCATCATCGGCCAAGACGATGCGGTGGCGGCGATAAGCCGGGCAATCCGGCGCGCCCGCGTCGGGCTCAGCGACCCGCACCGGCCGATCGCGAGCTTCATATTCGCAGGCCCGACCGGCGTCGGCAAGTCGGAGCTGGCAAAGGCGCTGGCGGTCTACTACTACGGCTCGGGCGACGCCCTGGTCCGGCTGGACATGAGCGAGTTCATGGAGAAGCACGCGGTGGCGAAACTGATCGGTGCGCCCCCGGGCTACGTGGGGCACGGCGAGGGCGGCCAGCTGACGGAGGCCGTGCGCCGGCGGCCCTACACGCTGATCCTCCTGGACGAGGTCGAGAAGGCGCACGGCGACGTGATGGACATCTTGCTGCAGGTACTGGACGACGGCCGGCTGACGGACGGCATGGGGCGGACGGTGAACTTCACCAACACGCTCATCATCATGACGTCCAACATCGGCGGCGGCATCGTCACCAAGAACATCAATGGTGGAAGAAGCAAGGAGCTGGTGGAGGAGGAGATGAAGCGCTACTTCCGGCCCGAGTTCCTGAACCGGGTGGACGAGACGATCGTGTTCAAGCCGCTCACCAGGGTGGAGCTCAAGGAGATCGCGGCCATCATGGTGGAGGACGTCGCCGGCAGGGTGAGGGAGATGGGGATGGAGCTGCGGGTGACGGACAGGTTCTTGGACCTCGTGGTGGAGCAAGGCTACGACCCCAGCTATGGAGCCAGGCCGCTGAGGAGGGCCGTGGTGGAGCTGCTGGAGGACAACCTCACGGACAAGATGCTCGACGGGGAGATCAAGGACGGGGACGTGGTGACCGTCGACGTCGACGCCGCGGGGAACGTCGTCGTGCTCGGACCGGACAGTCGTGTCGATGTCGTGCTGCTGGAGGCACTCGAGTTTGCAGTCTAGTTGTTATTATTCACTTTTGTTCATGCGTATTCGAAGAATTTAATTGCTAAGCAGCTGCCAAGCTGCGTGGTTATTTTAGAGGCAGTTCATCTTTTGTAAATACTGTACTACTACATATGAGTAGCTCAGAGTTCATCTATAGGTCGATGCGAATGTCATTTCAGTTTTTCTTCAATTCCTCTCCTCCAATTCTGGATGGTTAGTGCTCCAGCAGCTGCAGTTCCTGTGAAGGGTGTACACGCGGTGGCGTACAGAACTCATCTGAGTCTTAGGATTCATTTTTTTTTTTAAAAACAGAACAATAACCTAAATGTTTCACGAACAAGATTGAATCTATGTCATGCCAGAATGAAAACGACGTGGAGATCAGGAGATGGAGTATTCTTTTCTGCCGTGGCCAACCTAACCTACAGATGCATGCCATGGCAAAACTAAGACATAAAGGAACCGGTGCGTCCATATACCATTTGGACCAAGAAAATATCAATCATATAGCAATCCGTTTAGCATCTGGCCTATATTGTTTTTCTCCATGACCGTGCGTTACGTTAATATCCTTTATATAACACAAGTTTCAGGTATATATGGTTAACAGCTTGGCAAATATTACACGCTGATCAAACATGCGCAAGAGGATCGGCAAAAGCTCACAGCCAAAATAATGTGGCATGAATACAAGATGAGACAGCTGTGTGCCAGATAAGCTACAGGCCACTACGTAGTTCAAACAACTTCTGGTTCCAGGAAATACCATGCTTTGAACGCAGATAGATAAAACCATAATATTTTATGTCAAAGACAATTACAAACTATGGTATTTTGAAACTACGGTTTTGGAAACCATGCTTCTAGACAGGCCATAAGCTGCTCAAATCTAATGCTTTGGACGCGACCACAAAGCAGTGTTAGCCTAAACGGTAAACAGTCGGTCACCTACTGTTGAGCCATTATTCAGTGCTAAACGGCCGTTTAAACGGGTTTAAACGGTATAAATTGACAATTAAACAGAAACGGTGAGCCACTGTTTAGCGTTTAAACGGTGTTTAAACGGGCTAAACGACCGTTTAGGCGAACAGTGCCACAAAGCAACCACGCCCAAATTACAGATTGGCTAACAGAAGAATTATGCTTTCTAAATAGGTAACAATATAAAAGCAAGACACGAATTATTGACCGATTGTTCAGAGAAGGAACGGGGCATAGGCACACACAATATATATGATCAAATAAGCACAAATTCGACAAGAAATTTTAAGCAGAATTTTATGGTCCTGTTTGTATTTTTTGTGTGCTTTTGTTCTAGGCAATACTATGTTTAGTGATTTATACCATGGGAGTATTTGAAACTTCAAAGTTTCTAGGGTTTTGGCTATCTTGTTGCGTATTCCCAATCAGATACCGAAGTTGTGTCCAAACAACTGCCAATCTAAAGAATTATCATAGTTTCAATGGAGTTAAATAAAACCACGGTTTTTATGTTAATTAGGACAATTGCAAACTATGGTACTATGAAACTATGTTTTCGAAAACCATGCCTCAAAACAGGCCATAGGCTACTGAGATCTAATGCCTGAAATTATATGATTTGAAAGGATAAACAAGAGTTACAATCACAGACAAAATGATATAGCTAGCCTAGGGAAAAGCGGCAAGCAGCGTCTCTGACAGCAGACATTTGGGGATCGAAGGCCCACAATCCAGTTCTTGACTGACAGAAAAAATATGCTTTCTAATAGGTGATAAAAAAAAAAATCAAAGCAGCCCAAAAGCATATATTGAACAATTGTTCAGAGAAGGAACAGGGCACACGCATACGGAATGGAGGAAATGTCACAAAAAACATCAACTTGATTGCTATCATTAGCTGCTAACAGCAACAGCAGGATGATTTCTATGCAGTGACATTGTATATTGTATTGCACAAGGGAACCAGCACAGAGAGACAAATCACCACCACCACCAACAACTCTCTGGTAGTTTAGGAATAAAGAACATATAATAGAAAAGCAGCGGTAGTAGTGGTAGAATACACCATGTCATCATAAATAGTAGCAGCGAACGATTATTAAAGTACTTATAAATCCATACACTTGATCAAACATGGCACTCATAGTAACTTGCTACTAAGAACTTTGTTCCAGACACAATAATAACCAATAGCTTAGGACAATAGATAGCCAGACATAATAATAACCAATATATAGCTTAGGACATTAGATAGCTGGGGAATAGACCGCGAAATAACGGACACATGGACAGCAAAAGTAGTAGGGGCGGATGGTGGACTCATCATCAGTTGGATGGCGTAGGAACGGCAGCGCCAACACCAGGATCAATCGTCTCCAAGCCTGGCTTTCTCCCACACTTGTTCGAGCAATTGTTCGTTCCGTGTGAGAATGTGTTCAGGCACCATGACGCAGCCGTTCCGGTCGAAGGTGTCTCGGACCCATTCCTGGAACGCGAAGAACTCCTCCTTGCCGGCCTCATGGTGGGCCTGCATCTTGAGGATCAGCTTCCGATTCTCGGCGAGCTCCTGCGGCCAAGAGTCAGTGGCGGAGGTGTCGATGCTGTAGTCCTCCCTCTTCTGCGAGAGCAGCCATGCCATGTAGTCCAACGGCATCTCCACCCACTTGACGTCGTCACCCTCGCCGGCGGCAGTGTCCACCTCCACCCAATTGACAAAGTGGTCGTCGCCGGTGCCATCAGCAACATCGACGACGACGGCGGCCTCCTGGTCTACTGGCAGCTTCTCATCCGCGGCGGCGACGGCTCCGTCGTCTGACGAGCCTCGTCCTCCCGGCGCAGCCATCTTGTGAGGATCCTCCTTCATCGTATCAATCATTCGATCTCCTCCTCCCGGAATAATGCCCTCTCGCTCGCCAGAGTTGTTGATCCGATCCGCCGCCGCGCGCATGGAGAGGGGATCGCAACTCGATCGGTTTACTTTTATACGAGTCCTCTCCTCCGACGTCGGGACGGGATCCAGGCTCCAACTAGCTGGGCCGGGCCATTTCTCGGCCCAACTCTGTTTTCGTTGCCTAAATTCGTTCAACACCACTCTGGATGCAAAGCAGCCAAGCACGGCCACCGGCCTGGGCAATCAACAATCATAGGAATGTTTCGCAAAAAAAAAAAAATCATAGGAATGAATGAAAAAAAAATATTTCTGCACGTGTCATTGAAAGGATCCGTTCCTTGAACGTGAACTATAGCAGTCAGTCTTCCTGAGAGTTGTAGTCGGAGCCGTTGTCGTCAGCTGGTGTTGCAGCTGCTCCTGCTGTGAAGGTTTAATCCTCGATCCAGGGTTATATTATATAATATAGCAATCTGTTTAGCATGCAGCTGGACCTTGAAAATTATTCATTGTATAGCAAGTTTCAGGCATGTATGGCTAATAACTTGGCAAATAACATGTGCCGATCAAATAACTGAAACAAGCAGGAATAATGCGGCATGAATACAAGCCGTGCCAGATGAGCTGCAGCCTGCAGGCCGCTATATATCTGGTTACAATAATCCCGAGAGCTGGCTCTATATACGTGGCTGTCAAATTAAGATATTCATGTGTTGATGATAGCAAACGACATTACTCGCAGAAACCAAAGTAGCATTTGAACAGCAAGCGGCACCCTGCAGAGTAGCACATTTATAGTGCCATCGCCGGCTTTATTTTTAAATGTCGTTTCCAACAGCAGCTTTAGTTAGTGTAAAATGAACTAAGCTCTCATCCCCCGGCATAAAAAAAATTTGAAGGTATAAAATAGTTGACACTCCTTTTAATATTCAAATGTAAAGTGGTCTTGGTATACACATGTTGGACAGAGATAACGAGTCAACATGCATCCATATAACAAAAACAGTCCCTAAAAGAATCAAGATGTCTCTTAAAAATGTAAATCAGGAGCATAGATACTCGCAGTAATTATGATGTACTAGCTAATCACAATTAACCCAGAATCTTTTTGGTTGCACAAGCATGGAATAGGTTGTCGATTGGAACATAGAGAAAAAAAATACAAGTTGTACCCATCCTCTTAATTAGTTCGAAATTGGTTACAGATTCCAACCTCCTGTTGAAGAAAAGCAAAAGATGCATGGCTACAATGCACCCAAGAAGACGCCTCATTGGGCCCTGGCTACAGTGCAGCTCGTCCGTGGCCCTTTGGTAGCTTCTTTGTTCCAGAGTCGTCCACATCCTTCAGTTGGTAATAGTGTGGTGCTATCTCTACCAGCCATTCAGGCTTCAGTTCTGTCACCTGGCGCATAAACTCTTTTGTCGTGAGAACTAATTCATGGTATACTACCCATCGTGGACGTACCTCTGCTAGTCCTGAACTAGGATGGATATGTACAGTCTGAGGGTTCTTGACAGTCTTATATGTGCCATCCCTTTGCAACCGTGCAGAATGATGGAAGAAACCTGATGTTATAGCTTTTTTAATAGCATCCAAATCACTGGCATTTGAGCATATCTCAATCTCGACTCTTTCCATAAGCCCCTCTAGTTGATCCCGAATATCTCTTGCCCTCTTCATGCTGCGCACCTGTATATAGTTTTCATAACACCATTGAGTTGAATAGTCTGTTTCTTTCCATGAGCTATAAACATTTAATAGTGCTATGTGATCCCCAACATTGCCAGTGTGGAAGTTCAATCTTGCATTGTCTGCATGAACTTGTTTGTCTTTTGGACGATAGAATATGGAGTTGCCAATCGACAACATGGAAGCAATGGAGATGACCTCATCAGAACACTTATATTTCTCTGAAGCTACTATCATCTTCGACAGCATAGGATCCAGTGGAAATTCTGCCATTCTTCTTCCAGTCTTCGTCAACTCCCCACGACTGTTGAGTGCACTGAGAGCAAAAAGTTGTTCCAGGGCTTTTAATAGGGCTTCTGATGGAGGTGGATCCATAAAGTCAAAGTTAACCAAGTCATGAATGCCAAGACTCTTGAGAGTAAGCACAACATTCGCAAGGTTGGTCCGTTGGATCTCGGGAACAGTATTGTCTTCAAGGTCATGCATGTAGTTATAAGTCGTGTATAGACGGAAGCATTTTCCTGGACCAGTCCGTCCTGATCTTCCTGCCCTCTGGTTTGCTGATGCCTTTGAGATAGGATTGATAAGCAGAGACTCCATTCCAGTGCGGGGATTGTATGATTTGATCTTACAAAATCCTGGATCAATAACATACTTTATACCATCAATGGTTAATGAAGTCTCTGCTATATTAGTAGCCAGAACCACCTTGCGAGCACCCTCAGGGGTTGCCTCAAATATTTTAGCTTGAAGTTCAGTAGGCAGATTTGCATAAATAGGGCAAATAATCAATTCTGAAATTTTGGTGCCTAAGCCCCTTGTTCTGTGTTTAAGGATTTCATCAACTGTTTCAATCTCCTCCTGTCCCGTGAGAAACACAAGGATATCTCCAGGGGGTTGGGTCACGTGTATCTGTAAAACAGTGACAATTGCTGCATCTATGTAATCGGCTTCTGGAGCCTTCGTGTAATGAATTTCGACTGGATATCGCCTCCCAGGTATCTTGAAAATAGGAGCTGAATCGAAATAGTCACTAAATTTTTCTGCGTCAAGGGTGGCACTTGAAATGAGCAACTTCAGATCTGGCCGAAAACGAGAAATATCCTTCACCAAACCAAATAAGATGTCAGTCGAGAGTGTACGCTCATGAGCCTCGTCGACCATCACAACACTATAGCTAGCCAAATCTGGTTCACCAAGAAATTCCCTTAGAAGCATTCCATCAGTCATGTACTTAATAATTGTTTTCTCTGAGGTGCAATCCTCAAACCTTATGGAGTAACCAACCTCATGTCCCAGTTTAACACCCATCTCTTGAGACACCCGTGCTGCAACACTCATGGCAGCCACTCGACGAGGTTGAGTACAAGCAACCTTTCCTTTCGCAGTATACCCAGCCTCATGAAGGTACTGAGGTATTTGTGTTGTTTTGCCAGACCCAGTTTCACCCACTATGACAATAACCTGGTACTCTTCTACAGCCTTGAGTAGTTCATCCCTGAATTTGTAAATTGGAAGTGTCTTTCGCTCATCCTGGAGCTCCCTTTTCAGAATATCTTTTGCATCAATGTCCTCTTGATCTGAATCGTCTTCAGGCTGGGTTCCTTGTATGACTGATGATTTAACAAATTCAATGCTATCTTCAAAGACATATTGATAGTCATCAGAAGACCGCTTCCTATCTTTGGATCCGAATTGCAGATTTGCTTTTCCTATTTGGTGTTCTTCCCACGCTTCCTGCTCAGCAAAAGGGTTCATTTTATCCTTTGCTTCAGGATCTTTGTACCGCTGCATGGCCACAGAGAATCTCTTTTCTTGATTGACATTTTCACCCATGTCATATGCTTCAGGCATTTTGTACTCACCAACATCGTCAGCACTCTCAACACGCTCCTTGACAAGATCATAGATCCTCATCTTGTATTTCAACTCCTTCTCTTCTGCCTCGGTTAGTTTCACATCCTGAAAAATGTACTGATGGTCTACAATTTCATCATGAATTTCTTCGATTTTTTTGTCCCTTCGCTTTTTCAGGTACGCTTGCCTTGAGACTTTTCTCAGATCTGACATGTCATTCTTGTCCATTGCTTGAGATCTTCTAGTAAGCTCCTCTTGTTCTTCCTTAGACAGTTGCCGTTCCATCAACTTTCGTGTGTTAGCTGCGTCTCTTTCTCTCATGTTTTTCTCTAGCTGGGCCCTTTCCTGCTGATCCCTTATCCTCTCTTTTTCTTCATCAGAACCGTCACCACCTTCTTCATCCTCCTCTTCCGTTCGACTCCGCACATTCCTTACAGAGTCCCTCAATGCTTTTCCATCATCACCACTATCATCTCCGCCGTCTCGATCCGCTTTCTTCCTGAAATGTTTCCGGCTCTTAGAAGGTTGACTTGTCGATGTCTGGTTCTCAGCACCATTGTCATCCTCATCAGCCAACAGCAGCTTGTAAGTGCTCTGTTTCTGGACAAGTTTCGCCGCCTCCCTCTCCTGCTTCCGGTAATCGCTGATCCCAGTGGGCCTGCGGGGAACCTTGGCATAGATGTCCGCCGCGAAGGTGCGGGTCTCGGCGGAAGAGGTGAACCCGAACTCGACGAGCTTGCCCACGAGGTCGCCGGTTGAACCGCACTCCTTGGCAAGCCTGATGACGTACTGGACAAGGACGCTCTTGGAGTAGCCCAAGAGCGACATGAGCTTGTCGGAGACCCACTCCCGGAGCTGCCCATCGCTCGCCATGCCCTACCCCCCTCCTCCCCTCCGTTCGCAGCCGGGCTAGGGTTTGGCGGCAGCGGCAGCGGAAGCTGGAAGAGACAAAACCAGGCGGTGGCAGTGGAGTGGAGTTAGAGCTAGGAGATGCGGGGCGTGACGGAGGAGATTTGGCGGCGACGGAGGCGTACCGTGGACGAGGGCACAGACGGCGGAGGCCGCGGCGGCGGAGCAGGAGCACGGGGGGAGTACCGTACCGTACGAAACGTCTTGCGAGAAAGAGGAGAGTCCAAGTTGGAACGGACTTTATTCCTCCCTTCGTCGTGGCCCATCGACCAACTAGCTGGGCCGTTTCTCGGCCCAATCCCCCGATCCGCATCCGCAGGGCGTTTTTTTATTTTTTAGATTTTTTTTCTTTCGTTTTTACAAAAATATACACTGGTTGGTAACATTTGCAGGGATGGTCGACCGGCGCCCGGGGGCCGGGCGCCAGGGGCAGGTGTGGGGCCATCAACGGACGACCGACGGACGGAGAGACGGACGGAGACGGAGAGCCTGGCGCCCGGAGCCCCGGCGCCAGGGGCCTGGCGCCCGCCAGGTGCTTATTTATTTATTTATTAGCTCACTAACCTCACGTTTAATCACTAATCTCGCTGTTTAATCTCGTGCATCCGATCCGAGTTAGGGAGATTAGTCAGTGTATTAGTTAGTTAGTGTATTATTTAGTTAGTGTATTAGTGTACGTAGTAGTTAGTGTATTAGTTAGTGTATTAGTGTAGTAGTAGTTAGTGTATTAGTGTAGTAGTGCGCAGTGTATTAGTGTAGTAGTGCGCAGTTGTAACCCGTTGTAATAACTGGATTTAGTATTTAGTATTAGTATTTAGTTGAATATATATTCAAAAATATTTAGTATTTATTTGTAGTATTTGTTATTAAGTTTTAATAGTAGTATATTGTAATAATATTTACAGGGAGGATGAGCTAAAGCGCCGACAAGATCTGCTTCGCGAAGCAGAACAACGTGACCTAAAAATACTTATAATTTCAAAATAAACATACGCAAAATAGGAAATAGAAAATGGAGAAAGAAAATAGAGCAAAATACTTGTAATTTCAAAATAAACTGGGGTCAAAATAAACTGGAGGGGTCCTGGTGAAAGGGTCGAAACGCTAATTTAGAATGCTAATATAATAGGCAAGGTTGAAGCTAAATGGTTAGAATCTAACTCGGATCGGATGCACGAGTTTAAACAGCGAGATTAGCGATTAAACGTGAGATTAGCGAGCTAATAAATAAATTAAAAAAAAAGCACCTGGGCGCCAGGCTGGCTCACTCCGTCTCCGTCCGTCTCCGTCGGTCGTCCGTTGACGGCCCCACACCTGGCGCCTGGGCACCGGGTGCCCGGCCCCCGGGCGCCGGTCGACCATCCCTACAAATATTACCAACCGGTGTATATTTTTGTAAAAACGAAAAAAAATCTAAAAATAAAAAAAACGCATCCGCAGGTCAGGTGAACTCCACCGAGCGTTCCTCCCGAGGCGGGGCCCGCCGCCGATCCAGTCCAGGCGGCGCCTCTGTGTCCGCTGCAAGTGTTGGGGGTCGGCGACGGCGAGGAAGGACGCCGCCGCACGGCGCCGATGAGGCACCAGCGGCAACGCCACTCTGCATGCACGACAGCGGCCTTCGCATCCCCCGGCGCCGGCGACGCGGGGGGCGGCCTGGGGACTCCACCAACCAACCACGGCAAATCTCCGTACTTACTGACCAAACTTGCTTGCCTGTAGCTGTAGTGTTGCTTATATTCATTCTTAGCTGATTACGATTGTTAGCAGCCAGCGTGATTTTGCTGCGGCCGGTGACTCTGACAGGCATCCCCACTCTCCCAGCCACGCAAACAGAAGATGGAAAAGGTCTGCACGAACATTCCCTGCTTCCTGGTCCTGGCCAGAACTTTGATGTCAGATGAGTGTCCATCTAAAATGTCTGTTTTCATGTTTTATTCCTTCACGCCACCGGAATTGTGTCAGCTTTCCTTCCAATCACTAGCTTGACTATTACTACTCATGACTATTCCTGGTAAAAAAAAAACATGTGCAATTTATCCTTCAAATAAATCTATTTCAGAAATATCAGAGTTTAAGGCGCTGGCAAACAGACAAAAAGCTCCATGTATGACCACGTTTCTTTTACCCGTCTTTGTTTCTTTCTCGTGGCACTTGTCATGCACCTATCGGTCAACCCAACTGGTCAGAAGGCAGTAGAGCAAATCAGCTGGTAGTCCAGGACGGCGACAGCAGGAGACGAATTATAAGGAGTCTAAACACCAAGGATACCAGAAAGGAGAAAAAACTAAAAAAAAAAAAAATCATTCCTCAGGCCTGGAGAGATGAATCATCTACTCACCTTCTTTCTCGTGGCTCATCTACTCATCTTCCTGTCTAAACCTTTTGCAATCTTAGCTGCAGAATCGACCAACAAATCCGAGATTGACGTTCATGCCCTCCTCGACTTCAAGCAAGGCATCACCAAGGATCCCAACGGTGTCCTGGCCTCGTGGCAAGACTCGGTCGACTTCTGCAGCTGGAGAGGGGTCACTTGTGGTAAGGCTCTTCCATTCCGTGTTGTATCACTTGAGCTGAACTCGCTAAGTCTGGCTGGGCAGTTATCGCCTTCTCTTGCTAACCTTACTTCAATAACGAGGTTAGATCTTGGAAATAATTCGTTCAGTGGACCCATCCCTGAGGACTTGGGCACACTCCCTAATCTCCAGGATCTGATTCTTGCAAGTAACAATCTTGGCGGAGGTATCCCTCATTCCTTGGCTACTAGCTCATCACTCACTGTGCTAAACCTGACAACGAACAGATTGTCAGGGGGCATACCTGCTAGTCTGTTCAATGGATCGTCTCAACTTGTCTCTGTTGATCTTGGAAGGAATTTATTCTCTGGGCCTATTCCAGATTTCCCAAGGATGGCAACTCTTCAAATTCTCAGCCTTGCAGATAACCACCTTTCAGGAAGCATACCTGCATCAATAGTAAATGTTTCTTCCCTTTCTGAAATATACCTGGATTCAAACATCATAGGTGGATCAATTCCAGAAACTCTAAGTCAAATTCAAAACCTTAGCGTGCTGAGATTATCTGAGAACAACCTAGTGGGGCATGTCCCAGCCCAGTTTTATAACATCTCGTCCCTCATTTCCCTTGACTTAAGCCAGAATAATCTTATAGGAACACTACCATCTGGCCAGGAATTCTCACTACCAAACCTTGAAACATTCATCATGTCAGATAACTCAATCGAGGGATCCATTCCAGCATCACTAGCTAATGTATCAAAACTCCAATGGATCGATCTATCCATCAATTCACTAGAGGGCTCAGTGCCACCTCTAGGATCTTTACCTCGCTTAGGTGTACTAAATCTAGGAAGTAACTTGCTAAAGTCTGATGTCGGTGCATTCATTACCTCTCTCACAAATTGCTCCAATCTAACAATGTTGTTAATGAGTGACAATAGGATTGACGGAAGGCTGCCAATTTCTGTTGGCAATATTTCGTCGAGTCTGGAGAGATTAGACCTTGGAAAGAATCAAATTGTTGGTACACTACCAGAAGAGATAGGCAATCTTCTACAGCTCCAATTACTTGCCGTTGACCAAAACTCAATCTTCGGAGAAATTCCGTCGAGCGTTTGGAATCTAACCAACTTGGTAGTTTTAAGACTATCCCAGAACAATTTTTTCGGTGAAATCACACCTGCAATAGGCAATCTTCAGAATTTGTCCCAGCTTTCTCTTGACAGCAACCGTTTGGATGGAAACATACCAGCAAGTTTAGGACAGTGCAAAAAATTGACTATGTTGAATTTGTCTGTCAATAACCTTGGTGGATTCATACCAACTCAACTGCTTACTCTAACCACCCTTCTCAGCTTGGACTTATCCAAAAACAATCTTACTGGATCAATACCACAACAAATTGATCTGATTAATCTTGGGGTTCTAAATGTTTCGTACAATTACTTGTCTGGGCAAATTCCTCCTTCTTTAGGACAATGTCTCGTTCTATCCTTCCTCCACATGGAAAGTAACCAGCTGGATGGCATCATTCCTCAATCTTTTTTGAACCTGAAAGCCATGCAGCAGATTGATCTTTCCCGAAACAACCTATCAGGACTTGTTCAGAGAAGGAACAGGGCATAGGTACACACAATATATATGTGATCAAACAAGCACAAATTCAACAAGAATTTTTTTGTATGGCCCTGTTTGTATATTTTTTGTTGTTCTAGGCAATACTATGTTTTATTACAAAATGATAGCATAGTGGTCTGTACCATGGGAGTATTTGAAACTTCACTCAAATCCAAAGTTTCTAGGATTTTGGCTATCTTGTCACATATTCCTAATCAGATACCATGGTTTGAGATGTTGTGTCCAAACTCCAAAGTCCAAACAATTGCCGGTTTCAAGAATTATCATAGTTTCAAATGGAGTTAAATAAAACCATGGTTTTTATGTTAAGACAATTGTAAACTATGGTACTCTGAAACAATGTTTTCAAAAACCATGCCTCAAAACACAGGCCTAAGCAAGAGTTACAACAATCACAAACAAACTGATAGATTGCAGAGGCTGCCAACAAATACATGTGGCTGGCCGTAGGCATTTGACATCAAAGGCCCCTGGGAACACCACAAAGCAAACACGCCCACACTCCAGTTCTTGAATGACAGAAAAAATGCTTCTGAGTAATGGGTGATAAAATCAAAGCAGCACAAAAGCATATATTGACCAATTGTTGAGAGAAGGAACTGCAGGCCACACGCGCACGAAAAGGAGGAAATGGCACAGAAGCAGCAACTTGATTGCTAGCATTAAGTAGAAAAGGACAGAAGAATCTGCTAGCACTAGGCTGCTAACAACAACAGCACGATGATTTCTATGCAGTGACATCATATATTGCACAGGGGAAGCAGCACAGAGAAACAAATCACCACCTCCTCTTTGGCAGAGTTTAAGAACAAAGAGCATATAATAGAAAAGCACCAGTAGTAGTAGTAGAGTACACCATGTAATCATAAATAGTAGCAGTGATAGATTATTAAAGTACTACTAAGCTTATAATCCATACACTTGATCAAACATGGCACTCATAGTAACTTGCTAATAACTTTGTTCCAGCCATAATAACCAATAGCTTAGGGCATTAGATAGCCAGACATAATAACCAAATAGTTTAGGACATTAGGCTGTCTCCAGCAGAGCATCTATCCCTATTGCATATTTCAAACTCCACTCGGTCTACAGTATTCGGTGTACAATGTCGTTTTTTACATAGACAGTCATATAAACGCTCTGCTGGAGGCTAAGGAATAGACCGCAAAATAATGGACACATGGACGACAAAAGTAGTAGGGGCCGATGGACTCATCATCAGTTGGATGGCGTAGGCAGGGGAAACACAAGCATCAATCATCATCTCCAAACCTCCCTTTCTCCCACACTTGTTCAAGCGCTTTATCGTTCTGTCTGAGAACGCCTTCAGGTATCATGACGCGGCCGTTCCGGTCGAAGGTGTCTCGGACCCACTCCTGGAACGCGAAGAACTCCTCCTTGTCGGCCTCATGGCCGGCCTGGATCTTGAGGATCAGCTTCCGATGCTCGGCGAGCTCATCATTCTCATCCGTGCAACAGTCAGTGGCGGAGCTGCTCCTGTGGATGGCGTAGTCCTCCCTCTTCTGCGCAAGGAGCCATCATGCCATGTACCCCAGCGGCATCTCCACCCACTTGATGCCATCGCCATCGCCGGCGCCAGTATCCACCCACTTGACATCGTCATCGCCGGCAGTGCCAGCAGCCTCTTGGTCTGGGTGACTGGGTCTGGCTTCTCATCCGTGGGGGCAACAGCAGCATCGGCGGCGGCAGCGGTGGCCGGCTTTCCTTCCTCGTCGGAGCCTCCTCCTCCGGGCACAGCCATCTTCTTCTCCATCGTATCAATCTCCAACAAAAAGGAAAAAAAAACAGTCCCTAAAAGAATCAAGATATCTCTTAAATAATGCAAATCAGGCCGGAGCATATATAGATACAGTTAGTTCCGATGCAACTAATCACAATTAACCCACAATATTTTTGGTCGCACAAACATGGAATAGATTACCGATTGGAACATAAATTCAAACATCCTGTTGAAGAAAGCAAAAGACGATGGCAAAGCTCTTCGAACTTATATTCAACACAGGGAGACGAATCACCACCACCTCTTAGGTAGTTTAGGAACAACAAGCATAACAGAAAAGACGTAATCATAAACAGCTAGCATTAATCTATTATTAACTAGTGAGTTGGCCCGCGCAAATAGCGCGGGTAGCTAGTTTTTTCTTAACATTTTGGTTTTGGTTGAATTATTTTAATTTAGTTGTTTTCATTTTTTTTTTCTCTCTATGTATCTTGAACAATAAATATTGTTTTTTGGATTTTTAGTGTATTATCATTTCAATATGTTTTCATGAGTTAATCTTTAAGTTCTGTAGACATATTTCGCAAATAAAATTATTTATAAATTATTTAGATATTTGTATGTGGGATTCAAAAAATATTGCTATTTTTAATTTAATTTAAATCTTGGATTTTGTTTTCTATATATCTAAACTAAATTGTATAACCATTAAAACATTGTGATTTTATACTTGAAAACTTTTTATATACTCTTTTGTTTCACAAATATAATTTCTACAACTATGTCTAAACCTTTTGCGGAAAGGGCACCGACATCTACAATATCAATTAGTTATATTAATTCTAACATAAAATATGTTTTTTATAGTGCATCTGTTTTGTATTAAAGATGCAAACATTTATTTGAAAAAAAAATTGGCTTAGGACAAAGGAAAAGTCTATTATAATTTAGAATGGAGGGTGTATTGAACAACTTAGATAATCATACCACTTAGGCCATATTTGTTTCTCTTATATTTTGGCAGGTAAATAACTTGAAATGGTATGCATTTTATAATAAGCGTGTACAAAATAAGCTAAAATAAGTATCATTTGGCTACCTTATGTATTATAATAGTTACCACCTACAATTAAATAAGGTACATAATAAGTTGGAGTGTTTGTTGCCCACCCATGATTATAAACCATATTGTATAATCTTAAGAGGTAAATTCAAACATTAAGTTATTATAGCCAATATAGCCATGAAAAAAAAAGGCTTGCATCTCTAATCTTCAATAAATATAGTCTAAAACCACATTGGCTCCATGCCCACCAATTAGCAAGGTGCCTCACCTATGTTGCCACTTCTCATTGTCATCACCAACATTTTAGTTTTATGGCTATTATCATGACACATCCTGACATGATCAATCAAAGATTGTCGAGATCGAAAAATGTAGGCCTGATCGGAAGTGATTGTTGTTGCTTATTGGGCTGCGCTGTACAACTCAGCCGATCGATATAGCCCACCATGTTCTCCTTCGTTTCAGCGGTGCAACATCCTAACTGTTGCTGGCTATGCAGTAGTGCTTGGCTGTGCAGCTGTTGTGCTTGGCTGTGCAGCAATAGCTGCAGCACAGCCGCAGCAATCTAAGCCGATCACACCTTATCTCCTAATGTTCACTTTCCAACACATGTTCTGCATCTGCATCGAGATACAACAATACAAAAAACATGTACGTTACTTTTCCTTTGCTAGCAGTTTATGATAAATAAATGTCCCCATATATGCCTAGTATATCAATAGTTCAAATCTTTTTTTATTAATATGGATTTTTTGAAGCCTCCATGAAGAACATGGTGTTGTTTTTAATCAAACGGTAGAGTTTTCTTTTCTTTCTTTTGCAAATCCATCCATTTCTACTTCTAGTATTTGTATTTTATAAAACATGGTGATTTATAAGCCCTTTTGGTGAATATGGTACCATATTTTAACAATCCTGGTTAAGATAATAGATAGTGGAGATCTTTACCTTTTATGAAATTAAAAAATGTATTTAATTTGTGTTTTTGATGATTGTAACATCCAATAGTGTATATTTTGGCTTTCGAGTTTTTTTTCATTAATAAAACCTTTTTATTGTGGGGACCTCCCCCACAGTCTTTTTGTCAAAAAAATAGTGTATATTTTTTATTTGTTTCAGTACTTAATATAAATCTTTAATTTATACATGTTCCTAGAATGTTATGTTGTATGGTGTTTTTATTGCTACCATAGTTTCTAGACCCCATCAACAAACATGGTGCCTTATTTAATACTTTTAATATAATTAATAGATAAATTTAATATATCTAACTTTCTATATTAAATTTATGATCTTTATTGAATTTAAATTTGATATATAATTTATTTTTTTTTTCTCGAACCACGTCATTTCATTTAAGGTAGAAAAACAAGTACATCAGGTGAGCAAAAAAGCCCAACCCGAACACTAAACCCACAACATAACTAAACCACTCACTCAAACACAACGACCCAGACCGCCAGACCTACCCAGCTGCGGCCTGCGACCTAACACACAGCTCCTGGAGGCCGGTGGCTCCAGCCTTGCACCACAGCAGGCTCTCCTCAACTAACTGGATAACCCGCTCAATGCGTGGCTGGCAGCCCTCAAAGACACAAGAATTTCGGAAAATCCATATTTCCCAGGCGACTAGGATGATCAGCGTGTTAAGCCCTCTCCGTGCCTCTTTGGGTACCGTGGAGCTGGAACGTGCCCACCAGGCGAAGAAGCGTGTATCCGCAGGCGAGGGCGCTAGAGAGGCAAAATTCAGGGAGCAAAGGATGTTGGTCCAGATTTGTCACGAGAAAGGACATCCCAGCAAGATATGTTGTATAGTCTCATCGCTCTGATCACAGAAAGGGCATGCCGAAAGGTGTGGGAGTCCTCTTTTAGCCAGGCGGTCCGATGTCCAACAGCGGTTATTTTTTGCAAGCCATAGAAAGACCTTGCACTTCAACGGTGCCCATCCCTTCCATATCCTTTTCCAACCGCTGAGACCAACAGACCCCAAGAAGAAAGCCGAGTAGGCCGACTTGCTACTGTACACCCCGGATTGTGTGAGCTTCCAAAGATGTTTGTCAGGCACATCATGTTGAAGTACTGTGTCATCCACTAGGTCCCAAACCAGCAGATACTCAGTAAGCACTTGAACCGATAGAGCCCCGCGAACATCCATCACCCAAGACCTGTTATGAAGGCCCTGTGCCACTGTCCTGCACTTAATTGCCCTTTTTTGAACTGCTGCAAATAGAGCTGGCGCAAGGTCAGCTATGCACTTGCCATCTATCCACTGGTCTGTCCAGAATTTAGTTGTATTACCATCTCCAACCACAGTACGCACCGCCACCTCGAACATGGCCTTAGCCTTAGCTGGGACAGATACATGCAGTCCTCCCCAAAGCCTATCCGGATCCGTCCGCTGAGACCAGAGCCAGCGGATTCTCAAAGCCCAGCCTAGAACTTCGAGGTTATGAATGCCAAGCCCGCCCAGCTCCAGAGGCCGCTGAACCCGATCCCAAGACACCAGGCAATTTCCTCCATTGGCCTTCTCTCGCCCTTTCCAAAGAAATCCCCGACGCAGTTTATCGATTGCCTTAATAACCCATTTCGGAAGATCAAGAGCAATCAAATGGTGAATAGTGGTAGCCGTCAACACCGCCCGAACCATAACAAGCCGGCCCGCCCGGTTCATAAGACAGGCCTTCCAACCCGGCAAATAATCAGCCACCTTATCAATGAGAGGTAACAACATCGCCTTTGTCGGTTTGCGAACACCAAGCGGCAAACCAAGGTATGTGCAAGGGAAATCCTTTATAGCACAGGACAGAGCCTCGGTAGTAAGGGCTAGCGCCTCGGCTGAGCAGTGTATCGGAGACGCAGAGCTGTTGGTGAGGTTAGTTCGGAGCCCAGAAGCATGTCCAAAGTAATCAAGAATATATTTGACCACTTGAAGATCTTGGTTAGCTGGTCTAAGGAAGACCACGGCATCATCTGCATAAAAGGAAACCCGGTGTCTGACCTGCTGAACCGCAAGTGGCTGTAGGAGTCCCTTCTCAGTGGCAAACTGCACCATGGAGTTGAGAACGTCCATTACTAGGATAAACAGCATAGGAGAAAGGGAATCCCCCCTGACGAAGACCTCGGTGATGGTATATATTATCCCCTGGCTGCCCATTCACTAAAATTTGAGTAGAAGAGGTGGATAGTAGTAAGCACATCAGATTTCGCCACCGCTGTCCAAAACCCCGCTGCTGCAGAACTTCTAGGAGAAAGGACCAGGAAACTGAATCAAAAGCTTTGGAGATATCTAGCTTAAGGAGAATATGAGCCTCCTTCTTCGCATAAAGCGATTTCACCATCTGCTGGACAAATAGGAAATTATCATGAATATTTCTCCCCCGGACGAACGCACTCTGATTTGCAGGAACCAAAGTGGGCAGCAGGGGGGCCAATCTGTTGGCCAAGACTTTTGTCACCAATTTGGCGACGCTGTGAATCAAGCTTATGGGCCTGAACTCCTTGACCTGAATGGCGTCTACCTTTTTTGGCAAAAGTGTGATGAAGGCTGTATTGAGTAGCCTAAACCTGGAGACATGACCTCCATGTATGGCTGCAAGAGCAAGCATGATATCCCTTTTTATAATACTCCAACAGACCCTATAAAAACGACCGGTGAACCCATCTGGTCCCGGTGATTTGTCCATAGGCAGGTCCTTAATTGTAGCCCAAACCTCCTCCTCTGTGAAGGGAGCTTCAAGAGAAGAAAGGTCATGTTGAAGAACGCCCAGTTCAGACAACCTTAGAGTATATTCCCTGTCTTCTGCCTTACCAATCAGATTCTCATAGAAGTTCAGTACAACCTCTTGTTTTTCTTCCTGTGAGACTACTACTCGGTCTTCAATTTGGAGTTTGGCAATAAAATTCTTCTTTTTCCTGTATCTGGCCTGCTGGTGGAAGAAGGAGGTATTAGCATCCCCCTCCCGAAGGTACAGGATCCTAGCGCGCAGCCAGGCAACAGTACGCTCCAAGGAAGCTAGACCAAGACAATGAAGCTTCAATTTCTTCCTCAACTGTTCCTCCCCTTCTGATAGAGCACGAGAATCTCTCGCAATCTGCAATCGATGAATAACCTCCTTAGCCATCCCCAATTGCATTTTAATGTTGCCAACCTTCCTTTGCGTGATATATAATTTAATGTAGAACGTTAGATATTCATGAAACCCAACTATCTTGGTTTTTTCATTTTTAATTAATGTAGTAATTTCTAGGCACATTGGTGAACATGATGACTTCTTTTAACACTCTTATACATAAAAAGATGGTGGACTGCATAATCTTTTTTTCTGACCAAATTTTAATTCTTTTGTTAAACTCAATTAAAGTAAAAGAAGTACTACTCTCAGTTCCAAATTGTACATCTTTTTTTTTCAACGGACCCAAATTGTACACCTTAGCTTTATATTTGATTTATTTGGTTGATTATGACCGAATCTATAGAAAAAGGCTATAACTTCAAATTAATTCCACTAAAACCTACAATGAAATATGTTTTCATAGTGCATTTATTTGATATTTTTTAAAAATAGTTAATATAGGAAAGTTTGTCTTAGAAAAATGAACTATCATTCGAAACAGAAGGAGTATGACTTGGATATGATAAAAATAAATTGGACTGATTTAGAATCGGAGAAAGCACTAAAACTATATCAATATAGGTAAGTTGGGCCATGTCGCTCTAATTATTGTTAGTCGCTAAAGAGTAAATTAGGCAGCCATATTGTGTGCAAGTTCTATACTTTACTATTAGTGCTTTTCACTTGAAAAATAGAGGGTAGAAGCTAAAAAACAAACATAATGTCTTTTCCTCGTAAGCCTAAAAAATGCTTTCTTCAAGTGATGTATCACAACTATACCAACATAATCCAGTGGCCACCAACTCATGTTCTGTTCGTCCGTACCACCACTAACTTGTATCGTCTCTAGTGCCTCGGTGCCTTCGATCAATGTAGTAATTTTTAAACCCTCTCGATGAACTAATTGTGTATATTTTTTCTTTATGAAATTGTGTTTGATAAATAAATTAACATAGACCATCATATGTTCATAAAATCTAGTACTTGATATACATCTTTGATTTAATATAGATGGTTACATGTTTTTTTGATACTATAAATAATTTTTAGACCTTATCAATGAACGTGGTGGCTTATTTAATCCTTTCTTATTAAGATAACAGATAGGTGGTCAACAGCTCATCTCTCTCTTTAAAATAATTGTATATTGTACAAAATATTTTGATTAACCATGACAACCAATTGTGTGGGTGTTTACTCTTTTCTAGTTGTATTTGAGATCGTTAGATGTTCCTAAAACCTACTAATTATCTAGGTTCTTTCATTTTTTGACTGATAACTTCTAGGCTTGCTCAGGGGAAATATGATAGCTTCTTTTAACACTATCTTATACATAAAGAGATAGCGGAGGGCTTTATCTCTCCTGTTTTTGGGGCAAAACTCATTTTTTTTTGTCAAACTTGATCAAAGTAAGAGAAGTAGTCTCAGTCCGAAATTATACGGTTTAGCTTTATACTTAATTTATCTGTTTTATTATGACCGAGCCTATAGAAATTATATATTTATGTCCTGATCTTACATAGGATACATGTCCGATCCAAATAAATTTGTATACTTTTTTCTTAATCAAACACAAAGACGTATCCTATTTGTATGATACAATTTGTTTTTTAATCAAATACGAAGCTATATCCTATTTGTATGATAGATTTCAAATTAATCTATGTCATAATCGATGTCTAGGCTCCATGGAACAACACGTTGGATTTATGAACATGTCTACAGGAATATGCTATATGAACTCTTAGTTGAATATGTACCATTATAGATTTTCATAAAATTTAATTTCTAAATTCTATTGGTGAACACATGGTGGCTTCTCTTAACACTCTGCCACACAGCTCCGCCATGAAAATTCAAATAGGGGTGTTCAGTTGTTACCATAGTCATAGTTGACGGTGAGATGGCCGTCCTAGACGCCCTGTCCGTTGGTGTCAATCTTGCTGAACGCGGTGTCTTAGTCCATGTCCAGCCCGCCGGTGCTGCACTGGTTCACGATATTTGCAGTGATTGATGCGCCCGTGGCCAGCTTGGTCACCTGCCAAGGCATCCACGTCCACCATGGATCGTATATCGATGAGTAATCGATCGATCAACGCTGTTGTTTCTTTTACTGGCCGCTACATGGTTACCGATTTTTGGTTGAGGATGGTTTTGATCAGGCTATCGGGTGGAGTTGGATTTAATCTTTTATATCCTTATTAGATCATGGTACGATCAACGGTGTATTCAAAATTCCTTTTTTACATGAATACAGACCAGCTGTTTAGATCTTCCTAATCCAACTTTTCAAAATTATTTTCTTAGTTCAATATAGACCATTAGATCTTCATAAAATCTGACGGTATTGTTAATAGCTCGTGAAACCCTTTTAATCTGCTACAAATCTACTTATCTTGGTTTCAAAACCACAGCACTTTGTTCCGGCGATTTCGTTGATTTCGTCCGATTGATGGTTCTTGATTAATGATATTGATGGAGCGGTGGCTCTGTTTTTATTGCGCTAGACTAGACAATTGCTTTCAGATTAGAATACGTTGAAGTTTCCGTTGGAGTCATAGTCAAATTCGTCCATGCATGCGGTGTGTCGGAATCAATGATTTCTTTTCCTTATGTCAGACATGTACTAATCTTTCTTTCTTTACATGACCTGGAACACTTACCATACAAAGATCTATTTCTTTGCGTGATATAATTCTGAATTTAACGTGAACCGTTAGATCTTTATAAAATCCGACGGTGGAGAGCTTTTCTTTTTCCCGATTAACGTGGGAATTTTTTGACCCTCTCGACGAACGTGGTGGCTTCTTTTAACACTCCCTTATAATAATAAAATAACTAGACTAGACTAGATAGAAGATACGTAATCATCCCCATACACGCACTTGATCTCAAACATGGCAGACATAGTAACTTGGTTCCAGACGACGACAGACATACTAGGTATATAGTAATAACTAGGTAAAGACTAGATGACACCATTAGGTATCGCTGGGGGATATACTAGATGGCAAGATAAGGGACATGCAGGCAGATCGATGGGCGACTCGCTCATCACCATCAAAATCATCAGTTTGGATGGCGGCAGGCCGGGTAGCACCAGGCACCTGTCATTCATATACGATCAGATCTCCAGCAGGCCTCCCACGCCTGATGAACAATCTCCTGCCTCCGCCTGAGAAGTCCTTTAGGGATCATGACGCGGCCGTTGCGCTCCAAGGTGCCGCGGAGCCAGTCTTGGAACGCGAAGAACTCCTCCTTGCCGGCCTCGTCGTCCGCCTGGGTCCTGAGGATCAGCTCCCGCTTCCTGACGATCTCCTCCGCCGTGTAGAAGCCGCCGTCGATGGTGGCGGCGCGGTTCCTGCCGTTCTTGAAGAGCTCGTCGTCCTCCAGCGTGCGCACGCGGTAGCCCTCCCGCTTCTGCGACAGCAGCCACGCCAGGTACCCCAGCGGCATCAGCTGCCTGATCGGGGTTCTCATCCGCAGCAGCAGCAGCGTCAACGGCTCCGGTCACAGCCATCTTGTATCGTATTCGTGTGCGTCCTCCCCCGGAATAATCAATGTCCTCGTCGTCAGAATTGCTTATTGATCCGGAGGGGAACACGCAACTCGCAATCGCACGCACCAAAGGCGGCGGCGCGTGCATCATCAGTTTGCTTTTATACTCTGGAGTCCTCCGAGACTGCAGAGTTGGAACAGGCGAACCTCGGTCGGCGTGTCGTATGCGCGGCCCGCACGTGAGCCTGTACATGCCGGATGCCACTCTTACTTGTTCGGCGCGAGCGACGGCGGTTGACTGACTGCAACTCCTCTCCACCGAGCGTTTCTCCTTCTCCCTCGGCGCTGTTCCTGAGGGCGGGCCGGATGCCAGTGTCGGGGGGTCGGACGCGGGGGACGGCCTGGGGACTCCACCAACCAGCCGCGGCAAATCTCCGTGCCGACCAAACTTGCTTGCCTGTAGCATTGCTTATCCATTCCATTCTCAGCTGTTTGCTATTGTTATCCGCATGATTTTGATGAAATTAGCTCAAAAAAACAGAAGATGAAAAAGGTGCACACAAACATTCCCTGCTTCCTTTTCCAAGTTTTTGTACTTTAACCTTCAATTCAGTGTACTTCATATCCTCATTCTTCTTATTTGGCTAGGATTATATATGATCGTCAAGCTCCTGGCCACAACTTTGATGTCCGACGGACGGGTATCCACCTAAAATGTCTGTTCAGGTTTTATTCCTTCATACCACTGGAATCGTGTCAGCTTTCCTTCCCATCAGGCTATCACCAGCTTCATTATTACTACTCATGACTGTTCCTGGTACAAATATGTGTGATTTATCCTTCATATACATCTATTTGAGAAATAAAACATCAAAGTTTTACTGACATTCTTAGTTTGATAAGGCACTGGCAACCAGACAAAAGCTCCATGACCACGTTTCTTTTCCCCTTCTTTGTTTCTTTCTCGTGCCACTTCTCATCCACCTATCGGTCATCCAAACTGGTCAGTAGAGCAAGTCAACGTCCAGTCCACGGCTACATAATTCTGACTACAACAGCAGGAGACCGAATTATAAGGAGTCTACGCACCAAGGATACCAGAAAACAGAAGAAACAAACAGAAAAAAAAATCATTCCTCAGGCCTGGAGAGATGGATCATCTACTCATTTTCCTTCTCGTGTCTCATCTACTCGTCTTCCTGTCTAAACATTTTGCCATCTTAGCTGCAGAATCGACCAACAAATCCGAGATTGACATCCATGCCCTCCTCGACTTCAAGCGAGGCATCACCGACGATCCCAACGGTCTCCTGTTCTCATGGACAATAAACTCTGACTTCTGCAGATGGAGTGGGGTCGCTTGTGGTAAGGCTCTTCCATTCCGTGTTGTATCACTTGAGCTGAACTCGCTAAGTCTGGCTGGGCAGTTATCGCCTTCTCTTGCTAACCTTACTTCGATAACGAGGTTAGATCTTGGAAATAATTCGTTCAGTGGACCCATCCCCGAGGACTTGGGCACACTCCCTAATCTCCAGGATCTGATGCTTGCAAGTAACAATCTTGGTGGAGTTATCCCCCATTCCTTGGCTACTAGCTCATCACTCACTCTGCTAAACCTGACAATGAACAGATTGTCAGGGGACATACCTGCTAGTCTGTTCAATGGATCGTCTCAACTTGTCTCTGTTGATCTTGGAGGGAATTCATTCACTGGGGCTATTCCATATTTCCCAAGGATGGCAACTCTTCAAATTCTCATCCTTGAAAAGAACAACCTTTCAGGAAGCATACCTGCATCACTAGGAAACATTTCTTCCCTTATTGAGATAAACCTGGGTTCAAACAACTTAGGTGGATCAATTCCAGAAACTCTAGGTCAGATTCAAAACCTTAGCGTGCTGAGTTTATCTGAAAACAACCTAGTGGGGCATGTCCCAGCCCAGCTTTATAACATCTCGTCCCTCGTGGCCCTTGACTTAAGCCAGAATAACCTTACAGGAACAATACCATCCGGCCATGAATTCTCATTACCAAACCTTGAAATGTTGTTCATATCGTATAACAAACTTGAGGGATCCATTCCGACATCACTAGCTAATGCATCAAAGGTCCAATTGATCGATCTTTCCAGTAACTCATTACATGGCCCTGTGCCACCTCTAGGATCTTTATCTGCCTTGCTTGTACTAAGTCTGGGAAGTAACTTCCTAAAATCTGATATCGGTGCATTCACTACCTTTCTCACAAATTGCTCCAATCTAATAACGCTGTCTATGAGTAACAATAGGCTTGATGGAAGTCTGCCAACTTCTGTTGGCAATATTTCATCAAGTCTGCAGATATTATACCTTGAAAATAACCGAATTATTGGCACAATACCAGTTGCGATTACAAAACTTTATAGTCTTGTAGCTTTAAACCTTGCACAAAATCAAATCAATGGCACACTGCCAAAAGAGATTGGCGCTCTCCAACATCTCCAATTGCTCTCCGTTGCCCTAAACTCTATCTCCGGGGAAATTCCTGCAAGCGTTGGGAATCTAAGCAGCCTGGTAGTTCTAAGACTATCCCAGAACAAATTTTCCGGTGAAATAACACCTGCGGTAGGTAATCTTCCGCAGTTAATAGAGCTTTCTGTTGGCAGCAACAGTTTGAGTGGAAACATACCAGAAAGTTTAGGAAACTGCACGCAGTTGACCATGCTGAACTTGTCTGTCAACACCCTTGACGGATACATACCAGCTCAATTGCTTACTCTAACTAACCTTCTGAGCTTGGACTTGTCCAGAAACAATCTTATTGGATCAATACCACAAGAGATTAATTTAATCAATCTTGCCGTTCTAAATATTTCATACAATCGCTTGTCTGGGCAAATTCCTCCTTCATTAGGCCAATGTTCTGTTCTATCCCTCCTCCACATGGAAAGTAACCAGCTGGATGGCATCATTCCTCAATCTTTCGTGAACCTGAAAGCCATCCAGCAGATGGATCTTTCTCAGAACAACTTAACAGGACAAATTCCAGATTTCTTTTTCTACAGCTTCACTGCATTGGAGCAAGTTAATTTCTCCTACAACAACTTTGAAGGGCCTGTAGCTATAGGAGATTTGTATAGCTACATCCCTCAGCACCCTGTATTTGTAGATTTGCGTGGCAACACTAAGCTATGTGCGAGTGTAAGTGTCAGCACATTTGCATTGCCGATCTGCCCCACAACATCAACAATGAAAAACAAGATTACTCTCTTATGGCTCATAGTGATTCTACCAATCACTATTGCCTTTTTCTCGTTCTTAAGCTTTATCATCATACTTCTGAAGAAAAGAACACAAACGGCACCAGTTTACAAGGAGACGATGAAGAAGGTATCCTATGGTGACATCCTTAAAGCTACTAATTGGCTCTCTCCTGTCAACAAGATCAGCTCAAGCTGCACCGGTTCTGTCTACATTGGCAGGTTTGAGTTCGACACAGACCTCGTGGCCATCAAAGTTTTCCACCTTGACGAGTATGGTTCACTAAACAGCTTTTTTATGGAATGTGAAGTTCTCAGAAACACCCGCCATCGCAATCTTATGAAAGCAGTGACCATATGCTCAACAGCAGATTTCGAGAACAATGAGTTCAAAGCCATAGTTTTTGACTTCATGGCTAATGGAAGCTTGGACATGTGGGTACACCCAAAGTTATACCAAAACAGTCCCAAAAGAGGTCTGAGCTTGGGTCAGAGGATAAGAATAGCCATGGATGTGGCTTCTGCTCTGGACTACATGCACAACCAGCTGACACCACCTCTAGTTCACTGCGATTTGAAGCCAGCCAATGTTCTTTTGGATTATGATATGACGGCTCGAGTTGGTGACTTTGGATCTGCAAAGTTTCTCTCTTCAGGTCTTGGTAGTCAAGAAGGCTTTGTTGGCGTAGGAGGAACTATCGGATATATCGCACCCGGTGAGTTCACCTTCGCTATATGTTTCATAATTCTTTTTTAATCTTTTTTACATTGCTAACATGTAATGGTTGCTTTTGCAGAGTACGGAATGGGGTATAAAGTCTCAACTGGGTGCGATGTGTATAGTTTCGGTGTGCTGCTACTAGAAATGCTCACCGGGAAGCGACCTACGGACGCAATGTTCATCGATGGCATGAACCTTCACAATTTGGTGAGCTCAGCGTATCCAAATGGACTTCATGAGGTTTTAGATCCCTACATGCCTCAGGGTGGTGACCATGCATTTGCGGCATCGATGCTAGAGGGCTATCTGATACCCTTGGTTGAAGTTGCGCTCGCATGTTCCATGGAACTACCCAAAGATCGACCAGCAATGCACGATGTTTGTGCCAAAATATTTGAGATCAGTGAGGCATTCACCGACTCCTGGTGAACTAGTTACGTTCTTTGGACAAAGTTTGGCAATGTGGTGCGGCCAGCTTGTTTGATACAGACCGGCACATCTTTATTAAGAGAAATAAGAGTCACATTTATTGTTCTTCAATATGTATACACCCTTCTCCTTTGGAAGAAATGTCAGACCTTTTTGCTCCAAGAGAAGGACGCCATCATATTTTCATCGTAGTATGCTGATGATAGTAATGGACTACTTCATTCATACTTATAAGTACTTGCATGAACCTATGACATTCCCTACTTAAAAAGCTTTTACTAGATATGAACAGTCATCAGCATCAGAAGAAGACTTTAGTAAGTTACAAGTTGTAACCGTGAACTGTGAGTTCTAAGGGTGTAGCATCCCAGTAGAGTTATTGTTTGTAGATGTGTCTCTTGTGTGTATAATTTCTAATCAGAATGCCTAGTCTCAATATAAAAAGTGGGAGAGAATGAATTCCTTATTCGCCATCCGAAGGTAATGCCTTTTGTATCACCAAAAAGTTTTGAGAACCTTATTTCCCGTCTACTTAAACTTTTGCTTCTTACCTGCCACTTGTGTCCATTTTGCAATTGGATGTCGTTAAGGGCAGCAACTGCTATGGAATCTTTTTTTTTTTTTTGCGAACGTGTGACACACGTTTTTCATTAAGAGGAAGAGAGAACAAAGAACAAACAGCAAACCGTGGCTTACCAGAGACACACACACACACTCCTAGAATCCTAAAACCTTAAATTACATCAAAGATTGGCGACCTAACTACGACGACCCATCTATGGTCCTACACCACACCGGGTGACGATGCTTCCTCGACCCAATTCAAATTGGGGAAGAGCTCACGAATGGCTTCTAGCTTCCCTGTCGACAATTGCACACCAAAGGTGGCACGGCAAGCAGCCAAGGCAGCAACACCGTTGGTCACCTGTGTAGTTTTCACTCCAAGCTTTTTCAGCAACACATTTCTTGCTTGAACTTCGGGATTAGCAGCTCTATACGCACTGTTAGCTGCTAGGCGAGCGCTACGACGACGCTGATCCTCACCGGGCGTGGAGACCGCAGGCTGGCGAAGCTTGGGCGCGCCACGAATGATCCCATGGGCCAGCGGCGCCGTCACACGAGCAACCAGCTCCGACACTAATTGCGATGGCGTAGCAGGCGAGCCCGGATCAGAGCCAGGATTCGTGGCTGCAGTCACGACGACCGGCGACGCCACCTCGGCAGCCAACGAGGGACACACAGTGGCAACCGCCTCCTCGGCGATTAGCAGTTCTTCCCGCAGCTGCGGCGCCACAGCCTGAGTATCAGCACTGCCCGAACCCGTGACGTGACCAGCATCAAACGCCGATACGAGTGGCACGACAACGTCTTCAAGCACAACTGATGCCACACCGTCACCGTGTGCCGCATCAGGAGCCACAACCACAGGCACAGACCAGTCCGGAGACCGTCGCGGCGACACGGCCTCAGTATCGGCGCCAACCTGGCCACCATCCAGCAAACCCAACGGCACACTAGCTGCCCACGAACCCTCCACGGACCCCACCTACACAACTTCCGCCACAACCGCTTCCCCAAGCATGAAAGGTGAACTGGGCATTACCCCTTCCGTGTTACACCCCTTCACCAAAGGGGGCCCACCAATCTCCAAAGCTGCACGGACACCATTCTCCATGGCCGCAAACTCGACGAGTATGGGGTCAAAGCGGGCCAACTCCGCAAATCCCGTCCACTGAGGATGCACCAAGCACGGGTCAAGCGCCTCCCGTGAATCGGCAGCGGCAGGCAGCGCGAAACTCGCCGGGGAGCCCATGCCTTGAAACGCCGCGTCGGCCGACACAGCAGGCAGCCGCAGCAGCGGTGCACGGCCAAACCTCATGCACCCAGTCCATGACCATGAGGCTCCCCCCAGATGGATCACGGAAGAACCGCCAGCCACAACTGGAGCCGAGGAAGAAGAATGACGAGACCATGACTGGAACGTGATGCCCCAACCTGGCCCCAACAACGAGAAAGAGCCATCACCGTCAGAATCAAACCTTCGCCGCCGTGGCAAGGGCTCTCTGCCTTCAAGATCACCATCGGCGCTCGGCTGAGGCACTTCAGAACCTGTGGAGACCGAGCATCCTAAAACGTGTCGACGGGACCCGGCGTCGACCGGCAAGGGCGCCGGAGCCACGCAGCAGGAGAGCGCCGACAACGTCGGCGACGAACCCGCCAACACTCGCGCGCCTGATGCCCTTCCCCATTGCAATGGAAGCAAAGTGACGACCCATGGCAAGCCGCGGCCATATGGTCCCAAGAAAGGCAGTTGAAACAACGACCCACAAGTTCCGGTGGAACTGGTCGAGCCTCCCGCCCGTGTCGGCGCTCAACAGGGCGGCCAGCAGGTAACCGAACCCTGGAGCGGCGACGACGACGATGAACCACAGTGGTCCACCCATCAACGACCTCCTCTGAGACTGAAGTATCACGCCCATGAACCACGACCTCAGACCTGATGCGCCTGGGAGATGCATCACCAGGACATCGGAGGCAGTTCCCCAGAGACCTAGAGCGACGTGGAGCAGGGTCCCCCAGGCGGAGAAAGACGGATGTACGTCCATGCGACGGCGCACCAGGAGATGGCCCTACGACGCCGACCGCCGGCGCAACCCAGGTCGGGCCACCGTCCTCCGAGCACACGACCTTGGCCGTCTGCGGCCCACGACGCCTTTTGCTGCGATGACGACGACGCTTCTTGGTCCCAGCAGCGTCTCCCCGATATGTGCCAATCTCGCTACAACCAACCGGCGGCAGGGGCATAGCGCTCGGGGGCGCGATGTCAGGGTGAGAGGGAGAGCCCAAGAGGGCGTCCCGGTAGGGAGACGGCGAGCCCTCCACGGACGTCTCATCCTCTTCGGGGTAGATATCCGACCAGCGCAGCATCTTGGACCGGCCCACCGAGGAACGAGCAGCGAAGAAGGGTGCTGCGGCAGAGGACAAGGGGGTGGCAGTCTTACCTTCGCGGTCGGGGGTGGGCTGAGTCGACGCCAGGGCCAAAGTGGCCGGCGGCGGGGAGCGGAGGCTGCGGGGGGAGACCGACGCCGGAACCTCCGAAAGCAGGCCATCAGACAACAGATCAGGGACACGGGGTGCTGGATCTGCTGCCGGAGCGCTGGATTGGGAGAGGGATTCGGTGGGATCTAGGTGAGGGCCGGTAGCAATGGGTGGCGGCGGCTCACCTGGGAGGGCCGAGAGCGGAGGAGCACCGGTCATGTTAGTCACCACACCTCGCCCAACCTAGTAGCAGGCCCTACCACTATGGAATCAACGTTGTGATGCACTCATGCAAGCAGCCTCTTTTATTTATTCACATGATTAACATCCAATGGTGGCACACGATTCATCGTCAATAAGCTGGGTGAGATACGATGGTGGAGGCTGACAACAGGATGTAGGGTGGTCTGATGAGGTACGGTACGGTCATGCAGCAGCGCCATGTGGAAGGGCGGCGGAGGATTCTCATAAGATCACTGTGACCAATGGGTGAGATACGAAAACCTGCCGCCACTGTTGCTGCCGCCGGTGAGAATCAGGCTGCTGCCGACGCTACTGGGGATGCCGTTGCCGTTGCCGTTGCCGTTGCCGTTGACGACAGGTGGGGTACAGTACAGGCACGGCTTGGTGCAGAAGAGGGAGAAGGGGGACTGCCAGGATTACTGCGTGCTTACCCTGGAGGACTACACGCCTCCGGCCTCCACAAGAGCACCACTACCACTGGTCCACCACTGATGAGTGATGACAACGGCTCAGTGTACAGGAGGAGAAGAAATGGTGGCCTGTGAGATCGCATCGTTAGTGCTATAGGATCAAATTGTATATTTGATGAGAGTATGTAATAATGTGGTCTGATTCTCTCGTATGTGTGTGAGTTGAGAAAAATGTCCGAGTATCAGCCATGCAACGACAACCTACACTAGTCTAGTGAAGTGTACATATTAGTAGCATCTATAGCAGCAACAACGAACGTAGAGAAAAATCAGCAAGCTCCTGTGGTGAGCAATGTCAGTCTAACTAGTCGTTATACAGATGAATAAAAGTCTTTGCCGGCCAGCGGCCAAGCTTTGTAAGCAAAACAAGGTGATCCGAGAAGATTAAGGGTGTGTCCAATGGCAGTCTAAATAGCCAGCTGACTAGGCTAGCTCAAGAATGACGTGGATGAGAGAGAACGAAGGAAAAGTAAGTCTCTAGCGATTCTTTCGTCGCTAGCTCTAAGGCTCGGTATGTGTGCATGCAGAAACGTGAATCGGTGCATACTGTAATCCTGCTCTAGAAGCCAATGGAAAGAAAGCTGAGTAAAGAAGAAAATAGATTAAAAATTCTTACAAGTGGATTCTACATAATGAACTGGACTCCAAATAGCTAGTACTAGCTAGGACCATTGGAGAAGCCCTTAGGGTTGTGATGACATGGCACCGTACCGGCAAATATAGAAGCAGCCACATATCAACAAGGTGACCATGATAACTCAAGAAAAATTCAGTTATAGAATATGGTCGAGTCTGCCACAGAGAGATTAAACCTTAGAAAGAACGCATTGCCGGTCAATATCTTAATATTACTAATTGGTTTGGAGCCTCCACATTAATCCTCACGAGACGTGCTAAGAAAAAAGATAAATCCTAAAAATTCTCACAATAATAATAAACATCCGACCATCAATTGTCATATTGGAATATTAATAGCTATTAGATTTGTTTTCTAAGTAATTACCCACCTCTGCCATTTGAAAGGTTTTGAGTTCAACTCTTAACGAAAGCAAATTTCTTTTTTTTTTTGGCGGATTTTTTTTATTTTCAAATTTACCCTCATTTATTTAGATTTTTGCATATTTATTACCCTCCTAAATGATCCCATAACCTTTTTTTATAAAGATGCTAATTATACACTTTTCTATTATGAAACAAAATGTGAAATAACACCCTAAATATATATCTAATTGCTCACATTTGCTACTATGATGGATAATACTAAATAACTCCTCTAATTTATATCTAAACTGTTCACCTTTGTTATTACAACGGATAGTATAATAAATTAAAAATAGACCCTCAAATTTATATTAAATTACCTACTTTTGCACTCGTAACAAAGATTACCTAATCAATAATCAAACATGTATCTAAAGTAGCAAGATATGCTATTATAAAAATCTAAGTATAAAAATAGATCTATACATGTTGTACTATAACACGTAATACATCTAAGACTCTAACCCGTGCTCTCGCACGGGTTGATAGACTAGTAATTATTAATCTTGATGGAAGATCTTTATTAATTTCAAGGAAATTACATAGATCGAGGCGATGCAATTTTCTGAAATATCTCCCGGTTTCAGTGCTTGGACTTATCGAAGAACAATCTTATTGGATCAATAGCAATGTTTAAAATAACCCGCTATAGCCGGATATAGCTGCTGGGACGAGTCGGGGATAAGATAATTCACATTTAGCGCTAAACACAGTTAGCCGCTAGTAGCCGGCTTTAGCCGCTAAATGGCCTTGTTTTCTGCCCGCTAAATCTTGACTGGGTGGCTGAGTGGCTCTAATGGGCCGAAAGTGAGAAACAGCAGAGGCCCAACTGAAACTTGCAGCTAATAGTCTCTGCGGTCTGCACGAGTCTTCCAGAGTTCAGAACACAAGACTAGCTCCCGTCCTCAGCTCACTGATTCAGGGTGTGTATTTACTACTTTTCTTTAAAAACGCTAAAGAATTTAGCTGCCAGCTATATCCAGCTAAAACCTTTTTAGCTGCTGAAAAAGCAAGCCGCTAAGCACCTTAGCCTTAGCCGGTTATTTTAAACATTGATCAATAGTCAATACCACACCAAAATTGATTTGACCAATCTTTTACTGTTATAATATTGGTATATAATATTTCATGCTTCATTAAGCCAATGTCCCGTTCTATCCTTCCTCCAAATGGAAAGTAACCAGTTAGATTGCGTTATTCCTCAATCTTTCAGAACCTGAAAGCCACAAGACAACTTAACAGGACAAATTCCAGATTTCTTTTTTTCTAAAGCTTCACTGCATTGGTCTTCAAGTATTAGTGCCCGGAGAACAAGTCAGCGTGCAGTCAAGAAATCAGGACTACGTAATTGTGACTACGACAGCAGGGGGACAATGAATTATAAAGGAGTCTACACTCTACACACCAATTAGCTAGGATACCAGAAAAAAAGAACAGTTCTAAGGCCTTGAGAAATGGATCATCTACTCATCTTCCTTCTTGTAGCTCATCTATTCATCTTCCTGTCCAATCCTTTTGCAATCTTAGCTTCAGAATCGACCAACAAATCCGAGATCGACAGGCAAGCCCTCCTGGACTTCAAGCGAGGCATCACCGCCGATCCCCTTGGTGCTCTGCGCTCATGGCGTAAAGACTCGCTCGACTTCTGCAACTGGAGAGGGGTCACTTGTGGTAAGGCTCTTCCATTCCGTGTTGTCTCACTGGAGCTGAAATCGCTGCAGCTGTCTGGGCAGTTATCGCCTTCTCTTGCTAACCTTACTTCAATAACACGGCTAGCTCTTGGGAACAATTCGTTCATTGGACCCATCCCTGAAGACTTGGGCACACACCCTAAAATCCCAGGGTCGTCAATAGGTACTGCAAGTGGGTCTCTCAGCTATGTCGACCTTGCATACAACAATCTTGGTGGAGGCATCCCACATTCCTTGGTTACTAGCTCACCACTCACTGTGCTAAACCTGAAAATGAACAGATTATCAGGAATGATACCTGCTACTCTGTTCAGTGCATCGTCTCAACTTGTCTTTGTTGATCTTTCAATGAATTTATTCTCTGGGTCTATTCCAGACTTCCAAAGGATGCCAATTCTGCAAATTCTCAGACTCGCAGACAACAACCTTTCAGGAAGCATACCTGCATCACTAGGAAACATTTCTTCCCTCATTGAAATAAGCCTATATTTAAACAACTTAGGTGGATCAATTCCAGAAACTCTAAATCAAATTCAAAACCTTGTCATGCTGGATTTTTATGGAAACAACCTATCAGGGCATATCCCAGCCCAGCTATATAACATCTCGTCCCTCTCTGTTCTAGACTTAAGCCAGAATAACTTTACAGGAACGATACCATCTGGTAATGAATTCTCATTACCAAACCTTGAAGCATTCAGCATGTCGTATAACTTAATCAAGGGATCCATTCCAGCATCGTTAGTTAACGCATCGAAGCTCCAATTGATATATCTTTCCAATAACTTACTAGATGGCCCAGTGCCACTTCTAGGATCTTTATCACACATAATCTCACTATCTTTGGGAAGTAACTTCCTAAAATCTGATATCGGTGGATTCATTACCTCTCTCACAAATTGCTCCAATCTAAGGCTGTTGTCAATGCGTGACAACAGGCTTGACGGAAGTCTTCCAATTTCTGTTGGCAATATTTCATCAAGTCTGAAGAGATTAGACCTTGGAAAGAACCTAATTGTTGGCACACTACCAGAAGGGATTGGCAATCTTCTACAGCTCCAATTGCTTTCTATTGACCAAAACTCAATCTCCGGAGAAATTCCTTCAAGCGTTTGGAATCTAAGCAACTTAGTAGTACTAAGACTATCCCAGAACAAATTTTCCGGTGAAATCACACCTGCAGTTGGTAACCTTCAGAATTTATTGCAGCTTTCTCTTGACAGCAACTGTTTGAGTGGAAACATACCAGCAAGTTTAGGACAGTGCAAGCAATTGGTCATGCTGAACTTGTCTGTCAACAGCCTTGACGGATACATACCAACTCAACTGCTTACTCTAACTACCCTTCAGAGCTTGGACTTGTCCAAAAACAATCTTAATGGATCAATACCACAACAAATTGGTCTGATTAATCTTGCCATTCTAAATGTTTCGTACAATTACTTGTCTGGGCAAATTCCTCCTTCATTAGGCCAATGTCTCGTTCTATCCTTCCTCCACATGGAAAGTAACCAACTGGATGGCATCATTCCTCAACATCTCATGAACCTGAGAGCCATGCAGCAGATTTATCTTTCCCGAAACAACCTGTCAGGAAAAATTCCGGATTTTTTCAACAGCTTCACTGCATTGGAGAAACTTGATTTATCCTACAACAACTTTGAGGGGCCTGTTCCGACCAATGGCTACTTCAATAATGACACTGTAGTAAATTTATATGGCAACACTAAGCTATGTTCAAGTGTCTTGTTTATATTGCCGAGTTGCCCCACGACATCAACAGCACAAAACAAGAACACACGCTTAATGCTAATAGTGATTCCACCAATCACTATTGCCTTTTTCTCGTTCTTAAGCTTTATGGTCATACTTCTGAAGAAAAGAACAGACACAGTAGCAGTTTACAATGAGATAATGAAGAAGGTTTCCTATGGTGACATCCTTAAAGCTACCAACTGGCTGTCTCCTGTCAACAAGATCAGCTCAAGCCGCACTGGTTCTGTATACATTGGCAGGTTTGAGTTTGACACAGATCTCATGGCCATCAAAGTGTTCCATCTTGATGAGCATGGCTCACTAAACAGCTTTCTTATGGAATGTGAAGTGCTCAGAAACACTCGCCATCGCAATCTTATGAAAGCAGTGACCATATGCTCAACAGCAGATTTCGAGAACAATGAGTTCAAAGCCATAGTTTTTGACTTCATGGCTAATGGGAGCCTGGATATGTGGCTGCATCCAAAGTTATACCAAAACAGCCCCAAGAGAGGTCTGAGCTTGGGTCAGAGGATAAGAATAGCCATGGATGTGGCTTCTGCTTTGGACTACATGCACAACCAGCTGACACCACCTCTAGTTCACTGCGATTTGAAGCCAGCCAATGTTCTTTTGGATTACGATATGACGGCTCGAGTTGGTGACTTTGGATCTGCAAAGTTTCTTTCTTCAGGTTTTGGTACTCCAGAAAGCTTTGTTGGCGTAGGAGGAACAATCGGATATATCGCACCTGGTGAGTTCACCTTTGCTGTATGTTTCATAATACTTTTTTACATTGCTAATCTGTAATGGTTGCTTTTGCAGAGTATGGGATGGGGTACAAAGTCTCAACTGGGTGCGATGTGTACAGTTTCGGTGTGTTGCTACTAGAAATGCTCACCGGGAAGCGACCCACGTACGCAATGTTCATCGATGGCATAAGCCTTCACAAGATGGTGAGCTCAGGGTATCCAATTGGACTTCATGAGGTTTTAGATCCCTACATGTCTCAGGGAGGTGACCATGCATTTGCAGCATCGACACTAAAGGGCTATCTGATACCATTGGTTGAAGTTGCGCTCGCATGTTCCATGGAACTACCCAAAGATCGACCAGCAATGCACGATGTTTGTGCCAAAATATTTGGGATCAGCGAGGCATTCACAGACTCCTGGTGAACTAGTTACGTTCTTTGGACAAAATTTGGACAATGTGGTGTGACCGGCTTCTTCGATACAAAACAGCACATCTTTATTATTAAGAGAAATAAGAATCACATTCGTGTTTATTCTTTATGTATACACCTCCTTTGGTAGAAATGCCAGTCTTTTGTTTGCTCCATCCAAGAGAAGAACGGCATCACATTTTCATCACAGTATACTGATAATAGTAATGAACTACTTCATTCATGGTACTTATTAATTAATCACTTGCATGAACCTATGCCATTCCCTATTTAAAAGCATTAAAATTAAAGATACGGATAGTCATCAGCATCGGAAGAAATTCTTGGTACTTCTCCCGTTCAAGATCGCCCAGGTCGGAGAACGCGTTGGTGTAGATAAAGTGGAGCAAAACGGGAGGCGATGGCTTGCAGGCGGAGAGCTCGCGCGGCTTTGAACACGAGTGACCACGCCGCGGGCACGACACTGTTCGTGCGGAACGCTTCTCCCCTGAACGACGACGAAGGTGACATCCGCGCCCACCTGCGTCTACAGCAGCTCGCCGAGAGCCACGTCTCGGAGCGCGCCAGCCCGGCAGCCTCGGCTCGAACAGCCACGAGCCTGACGAACACGGAGCCACGGACGCGTACCCTTCTCTGTGCTTCCCGTCGGCGTAGCAGCGGATGGCCCAGTCGAAGCCGCCGACGGCGAAGGGGGCGGAGGTGAGGACTGCGGACGGCGCGACGGCGGCCATGCCGAACTGGTGCTCGCCGCGCATGTCGTGTTCGTGGACGTCGTGCTCATCGACGATGCCATTTATCTCGTGGCTGTTCGTCGACGCGAGCGTGTGTATCTATTGACGCCTTGACGGAGAGGAGGTTGAGCTCGGTGGATTTGAGGGAGAATTAAAAGATCCATTAATGATCGGCGAAGAATTCGAAGGGTCAAGAATTTTAACTACAGTTCCGGAGAACGGGGAGAACGCGCGAAAATTGGGAATCGAATTGCAATGAATCAGCCAGAAATTCTTGTTGGATCCAATGGGTTAAAGCCAACCTGCCTAAAACTAGCGACTAAATTTTTGCCACCCATATTTGGATCTCGTGATTAAAGTAGGGGCTAAAAGCTTTATTGCTGCACAGAATGACTCAAATGCCCTCCACCCACCTACTTTCCCATTCTTCCCCTGCGCGAGCGCTGCGGCTCGTCTCCCTCTTCTACTCGCCTCGCCTCTCGCCTCTCCATCGTCCCCCGCCGGCCATGGCGCTTGCCCGCCTTCTTTCCTCGTCCCCCGCCGGCCATCGCGCGGTTGCCGAGCTCTCCTTCCTCCCTCATCCCCCGCCGAACATGGCGCCACCCACTCCACCAACGGATCTGAGGGCCGGTGGCCCCCCGTCATTTTCCCTGCTGGCTGTGCGCCTCTCTTCCCCCGCCGGCCTCCACACATCTCCGGATCTGGGCCTCATCTCCTGCGCCCAACATCCCCGGCCGGCCGCCGCGCCTCGCTCCTCCCGTCGGCACGAGGTGAGGCGCGACTGGCAGCGGACGTCGACACGTGGCGAGGCGATGCGGGGCGGCGGGCGGCGGCGAGACAAACGGCATGGAGGTTCGACCGACGTATAAGAGGAGGTGAATTAAGATTTCTAAAACTAAGCTTCTCTGACAACTATAACAACTAATCAAAACTTATTCAAGATAAAGCTAATCATGTGTACTAAGGTTTTGATACGTATTGCTAATTCTATCATGGCCAAGTCTTGCACCTAGTTCCACCTAGAAATTAACCTATCAAGGTAGTCTAGGAATGTAAGCAAACAATTGCAAAAATATAAATGCGGAAGCAAAAGAAATAGGTAGAGAGATGCAAACTCCCGATGACGATGAAGGTGATGGAACACGGAGATTATTTTTCCCGAGGTTTAGGGAGACCAACGTGTCTCTACCCTTTACTCCTTGTTTGGCGCCCTCCCGCAGGGCTTTGCTCTCGCGTAGTCCTCAAAGGAATACGGCCTCGCCCTTCGCAAGGGTGGAGGATGGCAAAGTGACCTCCTCGGAGGTCAAGCAACCACGGTCGCGTCTTTGGATATCCCCGGTACACACCACCCGAGCCTTTCTCTCGCGTAGTCCTTCACGGACTACGGCCTCGCTCTCGTAAGGGTAGAGGATGGACAAAACCGTTCGGGTCTTCCATGGGACTTCTCACGGAGCCACCCTGCCGTATCCGCTAAGGAAGCTTTTGGCCAACTAGCCGAGGGCCTTCCTCCCTCTCACAAGTAAGGTGGCGGCCACTCCACACTTCAAAGGGTCTTGCAAGACTTACAAGCCCCACACTTACAAAGGTAAATGTGCACGTAGGCATAGGTAAGACAAATAGGCCTAAGAAAATATGCTATGCAAGCTCTAGCTATGTCGGGATGTGTGTAGTTAGCTCTTGTGGTGGTTGGGCTTCAAATATTTGTATGAGGCTCTTTGGATGGATCAAGAGGGTGCCTCAACACTAGTATGAACTCAGGAGTCTCTAACCACAATGTGGAGGACGAGCAAGGGGGTATTTGTACCCCAAGCCTCAAGACTAGCCATTGGAAGCAATCTTCACTTTTTCTGCGTGACCACCGGACCGTCCGGTGGTACACTATCAGATCGTTCGGTGTGTGTATTCGGCTAGCCATTGAAGTCAGCCATTGGACTGAGAATTCGACCATTAGAAGAACTGGACCATCCGGTGCTGCACCACCGGACCGTCGTGTTGGAGCTTCGGTCTTCAAGTTGATGTGCCCTCGGTCCAAAACATCCGGTGGTACCACCGGATCGTCCGTCCGATACGTGTAGGCTCTAGGACGCATTCGCTCCTTCTTCTCTGTCCAAAACGTCCAGTGGTAGACCACCAGACTGTCTTGGGTCTTTTTCTTCTTTCTGGTCCATCTGATGGGGCTCCTTTTGACCTTCTAGTGGCCCAAAAATTGGCTTTCGACGTGATGGAGTCTTGATCTTCTCTTATGATCTTTTAGACCTTTTTTGAGGTGTTTGTTCCCTAAGTTCTCTACTTGCACCCTAAGACTTAAACAAAAACACTTGTGCACAAATATTAGTTCCATTTGCACAATCACATTAGGGAACTAAGTAGAAGGCTTATGGTCCATTTTCCTTACACGACACATGGTCACATGAAATCTAGTTTAGTGCGTTCGAACCTTGAACCGCTCGCGTTGATCTCAGATGGCGCCGCCGCACACGGTTCGTGGCACGCACCATTGGCTACAGCCTCATTAAGGGCTCTGCCCCAGGCATGCATGTCTAGACCGGCGCGTTTGTCGCCGGAGGGTACCGGTGATCTTTCTGCTTCTACCCGGTGGCACACCCGCAAGGGCAAGCGCGGCTTCCCGCATGCTCATGCTGCAGGCCTATATATGGAGGAGTGAATTGCACACTAGGTCCTTAAATATTTTCTACCATACCATCTGGGTCCATAAACTTTCAATGTGCACAATTAGATCATAAACTTTTCCTGCTATATCATATGTGTCCAACAGAGGTTAGCCGGGCAAACTCTGCCTACGTGGACATGCCTGCGCGTGCCACCGTGGCTGTCAGCGTCACATGAGTCCTGCAGCCACGAGCCTTCATCGTCGCCGCAGGATACTGCGAAGCCCAGGCGGAGGCGTGAGATGAGGTTGTCCGCGGTGGATCGAAGTTAGGAGAGGCAAAGGAGGACAGGGCGGGCACAGTGAGGAGGTGCGCGTCGATGGCGAGCTAGGCGAGCGTGGCCGTGGGTCGACGGCAGGAGCGAGATGGTGTGGAGGCGGGCGCACCGCTCTGCCGGTGGCGGCGCGCCCTTCCTGCACGGCCGCTCCGCGAGCAACCCACGTGACGCCGACAGCCACGGTGGCACGCACGGGCATGTCCACGTAGGTAGAGTTTGTCTGGCTGGCCTCTGTTGGACCCAGATGTATAGCGAGAAAAGTTCATGGAACTAATTGTGCACTTTGAAAGTTCATGGACCCAGATGTTATAGTGGTAAAAGGTTAAGGACCTGGTGTGCAATTCATTCCCTGTGGAGCCAGCTCGAGGGTTCGACGGACCTCATTGCCGATTGCATCCATGCGTCGTCAATATTATTGTCTCCAACGAAGCTGGGTGCCTGAGCTATAGCTCATGGTTCACTTGTCCTTGATGAATTTACTTGTCCTTTATTATTAAAAATAAGTGTACTTTTAAGATAAAATTCATTCCTAAAATACATGCATAATGGTCTAAAGATAAACCACTCTATGCATAAAGAATTATGTCCATGTAACAGATTAAATCTATCTTGAAGGAGGAACTCATTGTTACTTATAGTGCTGAATGCTCTAGTGTTGCTAACACGAGGACGTCCATAGAATGTCGTCGTGCAGATCGGTCGATCCAAATCAGCCGATCGAAGAATCAGCCGTAGGAGGAGTCGATGGAGTCGAACTCGAGCAAGTGGTCGCGTGATCACTACCCAAAAACCTAATTCATCCCAACCCGTGCAGGTTCTTCAATGGGATGAGGTTTTAGAGACACTGCTCTCCCCGCAACTGTCGTCACACCGGTGTAAGGGATGGAGGTTCTGAGTAGCTGCGCAACATTGAAGACCGAGATCTCTCTAGCCAAAAACCCTAGATGGGTTTTCTCATGTTATTATGAGTACGTACCCACGGGACGACGCCCATTTTTTATAGGAGAGTGAACTCGGGTAACTTGACGCAAGACGGAAGAAAACCGACTACGGAAAGATCTCGTGATAAGATTAACGGTTCCAAATTTGATGATGCCTAAGTCACATTCAGATTAAGGTAGAAAACTGCAAAAGAATTGAAATGACAAAAAGGTTAAGATGGAATTAGGGTAGAGTATTAGAATGGACATGATGGACTGCATTAAATTGGTTGGTTAGACATTGAGTTGTTCAAAAAGGTAAAATTATTAGCACTGACTTTACCTTGATTTCATTAAAAAAAGTACATTCATTTCTGGATTATTAAGCTTTCATAGTTTTGTTAGTTATGATCATGACCACAATTAATCATTGTTTGAGCATTTGAGATCCTTCAAGCAATGTATCATCTATGATTTCATCATGACATCACGGTATATGTGGGTAATCTATATAACCCCCACCATGCAAAGCTTCACAGGCAGACTTACATAATTATTTTAGGAGCAAGAACATGATGGAAAATTGATAAATTCATCTTAGGTTTGAACAGTGGCGGACTTTGGATTTTAATTTAGATTCAAAAGATTAAGTATATAGATTCAAAATATCACATAATATTTGACAGTTTACTACATATATGTCTAAGGTGTCCTATATACTATCATAAGGTTAATATTATACTTATTGTGTCAAATTAGACAAAAAAGTAAAGAAACATAGCATTCGACTTATTGAACCAATTTAGGGCCCTGAGATGGCTGCGAAAGCCAAAAGCCAAGAAGATCATCAATACTTATGACGACTGCGTACTCTTAGTCGGTGTCGAAGGCATTGATCGCTCCAAAACCATGTACTTAAACTTCTATACTTTGTAAAAGATGCTCGAGAAGAACATGTGCCTACAGACAGCGCTATCAACATGATTCAACACAATATATATTGTCTCCCGTAGAAGCAGACAGCGCTATTAACATGATTCAACACAATATATATTGTCTCCCGTAGAAGCGCACGAGCATAGATCTAGTCATTATAAAAGTAAACACATGTCAAATCCCAAATGATAGTTATACCAAATCATTGAAAAACGATCGTGACAGTGATAGTCTATTATTCTAGGAGCAAACCAGATAACATACCAAAACAACTTCAAAACAAACAGTGACATGATAGTGCTAGTCTATCATCCTGATTGCGCATATCAGACACAAACTGCAAAAACTTGACATCCCTCACTTGGTTAGGTGCACGAAAAGAAAAAACAGACCAAACAATACCAGTTAGCACAATGTACTGTTGTACGCATTAGGTTCAGTTGAGTGGGATATGGGTGGTGTTTTGTGTCTGCTAGTTTTGAGTTTGTAATGAAACTTATTTGCAATCTATGCTATGAAACTTCTTTGCAATCTATGACATGTATAGAACATTCTTCATAGCCTCCTTCATAGCGGTTTGCATCCCATCGCCTTTGGAGTAGGGCATCCTTTGATAGATATGCAGCCTTTTGTTGGCGATAATGTTCTAGTCTTGAACAAGACTTCTGTAACACCCCGAAATTTGGCCCTAAGAAATTATCCTTCTAATCTCTCGTCAAAATTCAAAATATGATTTTGAATTTTTGTTTGAGTGCAAGTGTACACTATGAGCTCATAAAAATCATCTCAAGTCCCTCGAATATTCCGGGAAAGATCCTCTCAAACCTTTCCCAAAATATTCCTCAATTTTCCTTCCACAAAATCCATCCAAATTCCAAATCGGAAATGGGAAAATCATTCCTCTCCGGGCCGCAGCCCATCCCCTTTTCCCTCTCCCGGCCTGCCTCCCCGCGGCCCAACTCCTTTCTCCCTCTCCCGTTCCCGCGTGGGCCTCACCTGTCCGGCCCGCTTCGCCTCCCTCCGCCCACCTGGCCCAAGCCGAACGGCCCGGCCGCTCGCCCTCCTCCTTCCCCCTTCCCTGCTCGCCGCGCCGCGCACGCGCGCCGTGCGTCGCGCGCCAAGCCACCGCGCCCCGACGCCGTACCGGACCCCGGACAGCGCCGCGCCTCGCGTCGCCACGCGCCTCCGCGCCGACGCCTCCTGCCCGGGCCATCCCGTGACGCGCCGCGCCGCGCCCACTCGCACTCCACACGTGACCCGCGCGCCGTGCCGCTCCCCGCCAGCCGCTCGTTGCTCCGGTGCTCCCCGTACCCGGCCCCCTACCACCGCATCCACACGCGCCATGACAGCGCACGCCGCGCCCGATGACACCGGCCGCCACTCATCGCCGCGCCTATGAAAGGCGCCGAGCTCTTCCTCCCCGCGCGGCTCTCCCCCTCTTCGCCTCGGCCGGCCTCGGTTCGCCACGACCCGGAGCCGCCCGACGCGAGCTCTCCTTCCCCCTTCTCCCGCTGGTGCCGCCCGCGCCGCTCGCCTCGACGAGCCGCGCCGACGCTGCCTCCTCCCTCCCGAGCCCTTTCCCCTGCTCTCTCTCGCGCCGCCCTCGCCGCTCGCCTCGGCGAGCCGCGTTGACGTCGTCGTCCCTCTCCACCCCACCAAGCAACCACAATCCGATTCCTTCGGCGCAGAGCACCACCACCTCACCCTCCACTCTCGGCCGCCCTCAATTTCTACCTCGTTCGCGTGGACGGAGCCAACCGCCGCGAACGCCATCTCCTCGCTCTGTTCTTGCACGCGCAAGGGCACCGCAGAAATTCTCCGTATAGGAGCTGTCCCGGCTCGATTCCTCGGACATACATGTAATACCCCGGGTTTTATCTACCTCAAAATGCACCTCTAAATGCACCCGGTTTTCAAATTGTTTGCAAAACTCTCCCTCAAATATCCACAGTTCGATCTCTAAAATCAAATTCACAAATATGAAAAACCTTTTCTACCTTCCCGGGCCGAAATTTCCTTCTCCTTCCCCTTCCCTCTCTCTTTCAGCCCGGCCCAGCGCCCCCTTCCCTCTCTCTCTGTCAGCCCGGCCCAGCGCCCCTTCCCCCTCAGCTCCTTGGGCCGAAACCCTCTCCTTTCTCCCTTCTCTCTTCCCCTTTCGGCCCGGCCCGGCTCCCCCTCGCTCGCTCCCTCATTTCCCCGCACGGGCCACGCTCGGCCCAGCTCCCGCTCCCTCTCTCCTTCCTTGGCCAAACGGCCCGCTCGCCCCCCCACCCGTCCCCTACCTCCAGGACGCGCCAGCGACGACGCGTGCACACGCGCGACGCCGTCGTCGCCGCGCCGTCCCCCACCTTTCTGCGCCGCCGCAGTACCTCGGCCAGGCACTCGAGCGCCGCCGCAGCGTCTCGGCCAGGCACTCGAGCGCCCCTAGTCACCGCCCTAGCCCGGCCGCGGCACGCAAGCCGCTACCCCCCCCCACGGGAGCGTCCGGTCCCCGCCGGCTCGGCACGCCATGCCGGCGCGCCACGGCGCCGCGTCGCCTGCGGCCGAGGTCGCACGCGCACACTGCCACACTCACGCACGCGGACGCGCCCACTTCACCCGAGCGCGCCACGCCTCCCCTCCCCTGCTCCGGGACCCGCCGGACGGCATCGGCCCCGCCTCGACGCCGCCGCGTCGCCACCTATAAAAAGGGCAAGCCCCGCGCCGGCTCTTCCTCCCGCTCATCCCGACGCACGCACCCACCACCTCCACCCTCGGCAAGCGCCTCGGCGCGAACGCCCCGTCCACCCCGTCCCGGTGCCCGCCACTGCCGACCGCCTCCCCCTCCGATTCCGGAGCTCCGAGCTACCCCGAAGCTCCAATAGGTGAGCACCGCGTCCCTGGTAAGGGCGCGCCTCTTTCCCCTCCATCAATTGGCCCGGCCCCGCCCCGGCCTCGCCGGAGCGCCGCCGCGCCATGGCTCTCCACCCCGGCGCTCGCCGCCTCGCTCGCACACGGCGCCCCCCTCGACCCTGTCTTCACCAATCCTCTCGGCAAAACTCCACGTCACTCTAGGGTCGGTCCCCGGCGACGGAACCGGATCACCGGCGGCAAGCCCCCGGTGAACCGCTCCGCCCCCGGCGGCCGGTCCATCGAAGACCCGGTTCGGCTTGGGCCAAACGGCCGTCGACGCCGCCCCCTGCTCCGTATGGATGACAGGTGGGGCCGGCGCGACGCCGTCGCCCGCCGTCCCTTCCCTCCGCGCGCGCCGTGGGCCGGCCTGTTAAGGCCCGCGCGCGCGCCGAGTGGGCTGGGCCGAGCCGCACCGGGGGAAAGGGATGGGCCGCATGCGCCGTTTCGGCCCGTGTGGTCTTTCTCTTTTTCCATTTTGATTTATGGATATTCCAAAAATTGAAATGTGTATATCTCGGTCATTTTAACTCCGAATCAAGTGATTCTTCCACCTAAATTCATCTAAAATCACCCTCTACCCATCCACATAATTTCCACTCTGTTTTGAATATGTATGCATGTATGTTTAATTGTGTGTTTGTTTTGCGGTAGACGAAACGCCCGATAACCCGCCGGAACCGGAAGTGACTGCTATCGACACCGAGCCCGAGGAAGCAACTCCCGAGCTTCGCTGTGACGAAGAGCTTGACGACGGCAAGTCCACTGAATTCCCCGTGCTTGATGCATAAAAATACCTAATTTCGTCAATACAACCCCGGCCTAGGTTCATAACACAAAAACCCTGCATGTTTTGCTAGCGAAGGACTACTCCAATAAAGTAGCCTCCTAAGCCATACTAGAAGTAGCGCGCATAGGTGGGATCGCTCATATGCTATACCATTTATAATCCCTCACTTGGAAGATGAATTATGGATGGGCGGAAAAGAAAAGGAAAGTGTTTTGTGTAAAACATGGGGAAAGACCCCGGCAGACGACTTCGGTTGTTGAAGCCACATTTGGGGGTAGAAACCCTGGGGTGACGTGATCACGGAAGCCCCGGAGTCCGGCCCTTGTTGCGAGGGTCGGGCAGGTGATGGCTCAGTTGATGAGCGAATGTGGGAGCTCTACCCTTAAGGACCGAGTTTACGTCTCATCTCACCTAACCCGCTTGTGCAACCACTCGAGGTTGTATGCGGCAACCCGTGGTCGGACCCCGCAAGGACCAACCGGACATAGACCGGTGTGCTGGGATGCATGAGAGATTGGGAAATGGGCGCGGTTGCATGGCTGCGGTCAGGGGTCAACAGTCGCGTGGCTGCGGGTCTGAGCGACAGGTGGTCCCGCGTCTCTCATGGTTGAAGTCTGGGGAAGCCTTGCACGGGAATGGCCTAGATAGGATTGATATGATATGGTCGCTCCTATCATGATATCCGAACTTGTGGGTAAAGTGCACATCTCTGATCAGAGTTTAAAATCTATCCGGATAGTCCAGTGTCCATTGTTATGGACGGGGTTACGGTTTGGTCTCGGAAACTAGCTTCTTACAAAATGTGGGATGGGAAGGGTTAAAAAGAATGGTTTTGAGGCAGCTGCGGTTGCCGAGGAGGAGTGTGTGGAAAATGTGGTGGCCGGTGAGCCACAAGCCGCCCGGACCGGCCAGTCCGACGGCAAGTATTTTGTTCTCGGGGAATCAAACCGTTTTCCTAAACTAAAACACTCCAACTAGTTATCCCATGCATGCGCAACTCCTATCATGGCAAACACCCTAAGCTACAGATATTTCCCTTGCATGTACTAATAGGTCTTTACCCGTCCCTCCGCGAGGAGTGAGGTGGGCTTGCGGAGTACGAAGTACTCACCCTTGCTTTGTTGTCGTTTTTCAGAGGACTTCGACGCGTTCGCTGAAGCGTTCTTCGGCTAGGTCGTGCTCTTATCCCCAACCGCCTGTGGAGTTGGGTCGAATAAAAGATGCTCGTTTTATTTACCGCTTCCGTTTATTTATGTAATGTTGTGTTGTAATCGCTAAGTCAGACTCTTCACTGCTTTGAATAAATGTGTGGCTAGCCTCCTGGGACTAGCTTTTGTATCACATTTAGCTTCTGAGAAATCAGGGGCACTTCAGGTGGTATCAGAGCCGTAGGTTGGCCGTAAGACGCGACCCTAAGTCAAATAACGTTTCTGAGTCCAAATTCTTTTATAAAACTTTCTTGGTGCTTATCCATCTATTTACTCCTGCTTGTTCCTTCTCCAGATGGCCCCGGCGATTCCAGCTCTAGCGACCAGTGGGCACGGAGAGACTGACTTCGTCACACTCTTGCTCCATTGCACTCGGCTACTCGACATTCCCAAAGAGCCTTACTACAAAATTGTAGAATTCCACAAGCCTGACACCATAGGGTGTGCCATAACCGTATACATAGAAGCCAGCAAGAAACACCCCGGCTTTGCAGTAACCACCCCTGGCCATGACCCAAACCTTACCAAGCACACCGCAGCTCTCAACACCCTTCGCCGCCTCTGCAACATCTATGAAAAAGAAATCGAGCACACCAGCGTACGGTTCTTCCCAGCGGAAGACCGAACCACTCCCTTATGGAAGAGACGCCTAACCCCAGTAGTAGAAGCTAGGATATCCAACAAAAACCCCACCATATCCAGCTTGACCAACTACCTTTACGCCTTAGACACCCATGTCCAAAAGCTAGACAAGCAACTGTTCAAAACCCACCGTCGAGTGCTAGCCAGTGAAATGGAGGCTAGAGAGCTGAGAATCCAGAATGCTTCCCTACGTACTAGATTAGCGGCTACTGAGGACAAGGAAAGGGCAGCTTGGGAGATGGTGAGGAGCACGCGCAACAAGTACAAGGCAAAGATGGAACGCATGGCAAAAAGGACTAGAATCGAGCCTGAAGAGCCAGCAACGGAAGAACACACCACAAAGAAGGCCAGGACGGAGCCTGAGGAACCCGCACGAAACAAGGAGACAGAGGATCGCCAGGATGCTGACTTAGCCAGTCTAGAGTTAGATTGGAGTCTTTTTCCTCCAGCTAGTGAGGCTTTCCCTGACGACGATATTGATATCGACCTCTCTGCTTTCGAGATGCTTCCCCGAGAGGGTACCCCAACGCCTTTGGAGGAATTGATAGACCTCCTCGAATAGAGTCAACCATGGTGCCCTAGGGCATGCCTTGCCCCTTGTATCGCTAGAATGGTTGTTTGAATAAAATAAAATTTTGAAAACCCCGTGATATTGTCTACCAACGAAGAACACTTAATCTCTATCTTAAACACCACCCTTGTCTTTCAGATGGCATCTCACCACTCGGGCAACGCCGACAATGTGGTGCCAGAAGCAGTGGCAGAAGGGCAGGGTGACAACGGCCAGCCAGCAGCAGCAGCAGCAGCAGCGGCAGTAGCGGTTGTTCAGAACCCCACAGCAGCAGGTGAACAAAGTAGAAACAGTGGAGCAGAAAGTCACACTCATCCGTCTCAACGGGCCCGTACTCCACCTCCACCACCCAATCCGATCGTGGAACTGACTCAGAATTTGGTCCGTTGCATAGAAGGAATAGCTCAAAGGGCACCGCCATCCCAGCAAGGCAGAGCTCAGAATCTGATGGGGGAGTTCATGAAGTTAAGACCCACACCTTTTGCTGGATCCCACGATCCCCTTGAAGCTTATGACTGGATCAAGACTATTGAAAGAAAGTTGGAGATTATTAACTGTGATGAGCCAACCAGGGTAGCCCTGGCCACTCATCAACTCACTGGGGCAGCACTGGCCTGGTGGGAAAGTTACCGTGAAGCTCACAGAGGGCAAGTTACCTGGGAAGGGTTCCTGGAAGACTTCCGCAAATATCATGTTCCAGAAGCTGCAAGAGATCTCAAGGCAGAAGAATTCAGGAAGCTGAAGCAGAACACCATGACCATGCAAGAGTACATTGAGAAGTTCACCACTCTGTCCCGTTATGCACCGGAAGAAGTCAACACTGATCCTAAGAAGTGCAAGTGCTTCATTCGGGGACTGAACCCTGAAATCAAGTCTATAGTTCACTCAAATGAAGCACCAAGCTTCGCAACACTGATCAACCGAGTCATCCAGATAGAAGAAGATAAGCGCGAAGAGAAAAGTCAGCTCAAAAGGAAGTTTATGGAGATCAAGTCCCAGCGCCAGGAACGCCGTTTCCGTCAGAAGAGCTTTGGTGGGCAAGTGTCACGGGGCTCGTATGGTGTGCCCCCCAGAAACACTATTTCGAACCCGTCACGCTTTGCTCCAACTCAAAGCAGCTATCAGACTCAGCAGTATGACCCTCGTACCTGCTTCAAGTGTGGCAAGCCTGGGCATTTTCAGTTCAGCTGTCCTCAACCGATGCGACCAGCAGCATCCACCTTCTCCAACTCAGTAAATGGGCCAAAACAGACCAGTGCTACCGGGAACCGTCCTGCGACGAGTACTCAGTCCGGCAAGCCACCCCTGCCACCAGCTAACAGGGCCCGCATCAACCATGTCGAAGCGCAGGAAGCACAGCAGGCTACTGGTGTGGCTCTCGGTGAGTTCCTGGTAAACTCAGTTAAAGCAACTGTTCTATTTGATTCTGGTGCATCACATTCATTTATATCCTCATCCTTCGTCGAGAAACACAACATCCCCACCATACCACTCAAAAAGCCACTCCTGACCCGAACACCCGGGGCTGACATCCCGTGTCAACTCGGGTGTGTCGGGGTCCAAATCCTTCTAAGAGGGGTAGTGTTCACCGCAAACCTCATAGTGATCAAGTCCCAGGACATTGACATTATTCTGGGCATGAACTGGTTGAGCTCTCACCAGAGCGTCATAACCTGCAAAAACAAAACTGTGCACCTAGTCCACCCTGATGGAACCAGAGTATTCTTCCACGTCGATAAACCTACCCGCGACCCCATGAACTTCCACGTACAAATCCAGACCATCCATGATGTACCTATAACCCGAGAGTACCCAGATGTCTTCCCTGATGAGCTACCCGGGATGCCTCCAGACAGAGATATAGAATTTATAATTGATCTTTACCCCGGGACTCCACCCATTGCCAAGAGACCATACAGAATGTCATCAAAGGAACTAGTGGAACTGAAAGAACAGCTCAGAGACCTGCAGGAGAAGGGCTTTGTCAGACCCAGTTCTTCCCCATGGGGAGCCCCTGTGCTCTTTGTATCCAAGAAAGATGGAAGTATGAGAATGTGTATAGATTACCGATCCCTGAACGAGATGACCATCAAAAACAAGTACCCTCTTCCGCGGATCGATGATCTATTCGACCAGCTGAAGGGAGCAAAGTATTTCTCCAAGATAGACTTGAGGTCAGGTTACCATCAGCTCAAGATCAGAGAAGAAGATATACACAAGACTGCTTTCGTTACCAGATATGGCCAGTATGAATTCACAGTGATGCCTTTTGGACTCACCAATGCCCCGGCTTACTTCATGAACCTCATGAATAAGATATTTATGGACGGATTAGACAAGTACGTCATAGTTTTCATTGATGATATACTTGTCTATTCCAAGACAATCGAGGAACATGAAGAACACCTCCGGAAAGTACTGGAGAAATTAAGAAGCCACCAGTTGTATGCTAAATTCAGTAAATGCGAGTTCTGGTTAGAAAGGATTTCATACCTGGGGCATATCATCACAGCAGAAGGGGTAACAGTGGACCCTGAAAAGGTAGAGGCAGTAATGGAATGGCCACAGCCGACTAATGTGAGCGAAGTCCGCAGTTTCATTGGATTGGCGGGATTTTACCGCCGTTTCATTGGGGGCTTTGCAAAAATTGCCAAGCCCATGACAGCGCTCCAGAAAAAGGATGCCCGGTTCGAATGGACCGAGGCCTGCGAGAAAAGCTTTCAAGAGCTGAAAGCCAAACTAACCTCAGCCCCAGTCTTAGTACTGCCTGACATTCACCGGGACTTCGTCATATACTGTGACGCGTCTCGGCAAGGGTTGGGTTGCGTCCTCATGCAGGACGACAAGGTGATAGCTTATGCCTCCCGGCAACTCAAGGATCATGAGCAAAATTACCCCACGCACGACCTTGAGTTAGCTGCGGTGGTACATGCACTGAAAGTATGGAGACACTATCTGATTGGCAACAAGTGTGAGGTGTATACTGACCACAAGAGCCTCAAGTACATTTTCACCCAGCCTGACCTGAATCTGAGGCAACGCAGATGGCTAGAACTAATCAAAGATTTTGATATGAGCATTCAGTACCATCCAGGCAAGGCAAATGTGGTAGCGGATGCATTGAGCAGAAAAGCATATGGCAAGGAGTGGATCCCAAGGAATAAACACTTAAAAGAGGACCTGTTGAAACTCAACATGCACATTGTACAAGAACCCAAACAAGGCCTGTTGGCAGTTCAACCAACCTTGGTAGAACAAATAAGGCAAGACCAGAAGGCAGACGGAGAAATTCAGAAGGCAATCCAGCGCATCGGTATCGGGCCAGTCACCGGACTTCGGGTTGATGAGAAAGGCACCCTATGGTTTAAGAACAGAATCTGTGTGCCGAAAACAGGAGTAACCAGGAAAATTGTGATGGAAGAAGCCCATAACTCAGCCTACTCTATTCACCCAGGGTCTACCAAGATGTACCTGGACCTAAAAACAGATTACTGGTGGAAGGGCATGAAGGCAGATATCGCAAGATATGTGGCACGATGTGACGTTTGCCAGAGAGTAAAAGCAGAACATCAGAAACCAGCAGGTCTATTGCAACCCCTACCCATCCCTATGTGGAAATGGGATGAGATAGGTATGGACTTCGTGACAGGGTTACCAAGAACACCAAAAGGGAATGATGCCATATGGGTCATTATTGATAGACTCACAAAAACTGCCCATTTCCTGCCTGTGCGAACCACCTATAATGGAGCAAAGTTAGCCCAGCTCTACATCGAGAATGTGGTAAAGTTGCATGGGATACCCAGCAGAATAGTGTCAGATAGAGGGACACAGTTCACCTCCAAGTTCTGGAAAAGTCTTCAAGAAGCAATGGGCACAAAGTTAGACTTCAGCACCGCATACCACCCACAGACAGATGGCCAGACAGAAAGGGTAAATCAAGTCATGGAAGATATGTTGAGAGCGTGCGCTCTCACCTATGGCACCAACTGGGAAGCCAGCCTTCCGTTTGCAGAGTTTTCGTACAACAATGGACGCCAAGCCAGCTTAGGTATGGCGCCATTTGAAGCTCTATATGGAAGAAAATGTAGAACCCCGCTGGTGTGGCATGAAGTGGGAGAACGATCCTTAGTAGGACCTGCCTTAATTAAAGAAGCAGAAGAAAAGGTGGCAGAAGTCAGAGCAAGACTGAAGGAAGCTCAATCCCGACAGAAGAGTTATGCCGATGGCAGAAGACGGGAACTTAGTTTTGAAGAGGGAGACTCAGTGTACCTAAAGGTGTCACCTATTCGAGGGACAAAGAGATTCCAGATCAAAGGAAAACTCGCACCCCGCTACATCGGACCCTACAAGGTGGTTCGGCGAATAGGAAAGGTCGCCTATAAGTTGGAGCTGCCAGAATCGATGCGTGACATACACGACGTGTTTCACGTATCCCAACTAAGAAAGTGCCTGAAAGTACCAGACCAACAAATAAACCTGACTGCCGAAGAGTTACAACCGGATCTAGTTTATCAAGAGAGACCAATCAAAATTTTGGATACAGTCGCCCGGAAAACACGGACTACAACAACCAAGTTATGCAGAGTTCTTTGGAGCCGTCACGGCGAAGAGGAGGCAACCTGGGAAAGAGAAGATGCTCTCAGGAAAGAACACCCCCATCTGTTCGAAAACCAACCCGATCTCGAGGACGAGATCTCTTCTAAGGGGGGTAGGTTTGTAATACCCCGGGTTTTATCTACCTCAAAATGCACCTCTAAATGCACCCGGTTTTCAAATTGTTTGCAAAACTCTCCCTCAAATATCCACAGTTCGATCTCTAAAATCAAATTCACAAATATGAAAAACCTTTTCTACCTTCCCGGGCCGAAATTTCCTTCTCCTTCCCCTTCCCTCTCTCTTTCAGCCCGGCCCAGCGCCCCCTTCCCTCTCTCTCTGTCAGCCCGGCCCAGCGCCCCTTCCCCCTCAGCTCCTTGGGCCGAAACCCTCTCCTTTCTCCCTTCTCTCTTCCCCTTTCGGCCCGGCCCGGCTCCCCCTCGCTCGCTCCCTCATTTCCCCGCACGGGCCACGCTCGGCCCAGCTCCCGCTCCCTCTCTCCTTCCTTGGCCAAACGGCCCGCTCGCCCCCCACCCGTCCCCTACCTCCAGGACGCGCCAGCGACGACGCGTGCACACGCGCGACGCCGTCGTCGCCGCGCCGTCCCCCACCTTTCTGCGCCGCCGCAGTACCTCGGCCAGGCACTCGAGCGCCGCCGCAGCGTCTCGGCCAGGCACTCGAGCGCCCCTAGTCACCGCCCTAGCCCGGCCGCGGCACGCGAGCCGCTACCCCCCCCCACGGGAGCGTCCGGTCCCCGCCGGCTCGGCACGCCATGCCGGCGCGCCACGGCGCCGCGTCGCCTGCGGCCGAGGTCGCACGCGCACACTGCCACACTCACGCACGCGGACGCGCCCACTTCACCCGAGCGCGCCACGCCTCCCCTCCCCTGCTCCGGGACCCGCCGGACGGCATCGGCCCCGCCTCGACGCCGCCGCGTCGCCACCTATAAAAAGGGCAAGCCCCGCGCCGGCTCTTCCTCCCGCTCATCCCGACGCACGCACCCACCACCTCCACCCTCGGCAAGCGCCTCGGCGCGAACGCCCCGTCCACCCCGTCCCGGTGCCCGCCACTGCCGACCGCCTCCCCCTCCGATTCCGGAGCTCCGAGCTACCCCGAAGCTCCAATAGGTGAGCACCGCGTCCCTGGTAAGGGCGCGCCTCTTTCCCCTCCATCAATTGGCCCGGCCCCGCCCCGGCCTCGCCGGAGCGCCGCCGCGCCATGGCTCTCCACCCCGGCGCTCGCCGCCTCGCTCGCACACGGCGCCCCCCTCGACCCTGTCTTCACCAATCCTCTCGGCAAAACTCCACGTCACTCTAGGGTCGGTCCCCGGCGACGGAACCGGATCACCGGCGGCAAGCCCCCGGTGAACCGCTCCGCCCCCGGCGGCCGGTCCATCGAAGACCCGGTTCGGCTTGGGCCAAACGGCCGTCGACGCCGCCCCCTGCTCCGTATGGATGACAGGTGGGGCCGGCGCGACGCCGTCGCCCGCCGTCCCTTCCCTCCGCGCGCGCCGTGGGCCGGCCTGTTAAGGCCCGCGCGCGCGCCGAGTGGGCTGGGCCGAGCCGCACCGGGGGAAAGGGATGGGCCGCATGCGCCGTTTCGGCCCGTGTGGTCTTTCTCTTTTTCCATTTTGATTTATGGATATTCCAAAAATTGAAATGTGTATATCTCGGTCATTTTAACTCCGAATCAAGTGATTCTTCCACCTAAATTCATCTAAAATCACCCTCTACCCATCCACATAATTTCCACTCTGTTTTGAATATGTATGCATGTATGTTTAATTGTGTGTTTGTTTTGCGGTAGACGAAACGCCCGATAACCCGCCGGAACCGGAAGTGACTGCTATCGACACCGAGCCCGAGGAAGCAACTCCCGAGCTTCGCTGTGACGAAGAGCTTGACGACGGCAAGTCCACTGAATTCCCCGTGCTTGATGCATAAAAATACCTAATTTCGTCAATACAACCCCGGCCTAGGTTCATAACACAAAAACCCTGCATGTTTTGCTAGCGAAGGACTACTCCAATAAAGTAGCCTCCTAAGCCATACTAGAAGTAGCGCGCATAGGTGGGATCGCTCATATGCTATACCATTTATAATCCCTCACTTGGAAGATGAATTATGGATGGGCGGAAAAGAAAAGGAAAGTGTTTTGTGTAAAACATGGGGAAAGACCCCGGCAGACGACTTCGGTTGTTGAAGCCACATTTGGGGGTAGAAACCCTGGGGTGACGTGATCACGGAAGCCCCGGAGTCCGGCCCTTGTTGCGAGGGTCGGGCAGGTGATGGCTCAGTTGATGAGCGAATGTGGGAGCTCTACCCTTAAGGACCGAGTTTACGTCTCATCTCACCTAACCCGCTTGTGCAACCACTCGAGGTTGTATGCGGCAACCCGTGGTCGGACCCCGCAAGGACCAACCGGACATAGACCGGTGTGCTGGGATGCATGAGAGATTGGGAAATGGGCGCGGTTGCATGGCTGCGGTCAGGGGTCAACAGTCGCGTGGCTGCGGGTCTGAGCGACAGGTGGTCCCGCGTCTCTCATGGTTGAAGTCTGGGGAAGCCTTGCACGGGAATGGCCTAGATAGGATTGATATGATATGGTCGCTCCTATCATGATATCCGAACTTGTGGGTAAAGTGCACATCTCTGATCAGAGTTTAAAATCTATCCGGATAGTCCAGTGTCCATTGTTATGGACGGGGTTACGGTTTGGTCTCGGAAACTAGCTTCTTACAAAATGTGGGATGGGAAGGGTTAAAAAGAATGATTTTGAGGCAGCTGCGGTTGCCGAGGAGGAGTGTGTGGAAAATGTGGTGGCCGGTGAGCCACAAGCCGCCCGGACCGGCCAGTCCGACGGCAAGTATTTTGTTCTCGGGGAATCAAACCGTTTTCCTAAACTAAAACACTCCAACTAGTTATCCCATGCATGCGCAACTCCTATCATGGCAAACACCCTAAGCTACAGATATTTCCCTTGCATGTACTAATAGGTCTTTACCCGTCCCTCCGCGAGGAGTGAGGTGGGCTTGCGGAGTACGAAGTACTCACCCTTGCTTTGTTGTCGTTTTTCAGAGGACTTCGACGCGTTCGCTGAAGCGTTCTTCGGCTAGGTCGTGCTCTTATCCCCAACCGCCTGTGGAGTTGGGTCGAATAAAAGATGCTCGTTTTATTTACCGCTTCCGTTTATTTATGTAATGTTGTGTTGTAATCGCTAAGTCAGACTCTTCACTGCTTTGAATAAATGTGTGGCTAGCCTCCTGGGACTAGCTTTTGTATCACATTTAGCTTCTGAGAAATCAGGGGCACTTCAATACACCACCACACCACCCTCCTCTACCTCTGCCCCACCTCCTCCCGTCCTTCCGTCGCACGAGCGGAGCTCCCCGCGAGCACCCGAGGCCGGCGGCCATGGCGTCCGTGGACGTCCCTACTCCACGCGTCCTCCCATGCCCGGAAGCCCTCGGACGGATCCGCGTCGCCCTCCTCTTCGCGCCGGTGCCCTCGCCTTCTCCAACGGTGGTCGGGAACCACCGTCCCGGCGCACCCCGGCGAGCCTCGGCGTCCGCCCGACGGCGACGGCGCGAGCTGAGCGCTCTGGCCGAGCGAGCGCTCGCCCGAGCATGCCTGCCTGCCTCTCTTTTAGCCGCACGGGCCGGCCCAGTAGCCGAGCCGTGCGCGTAGGCCAAATGAAAAAGAATGGCCTCGTGGGCCGAAAGCTACCCCAGGCCCAAGTTGCTTTCCCCTTCGGGCCAGATTAGAAGTTGCCACCGAGAAGTCTAATCCTACCCCCTCAACTATCCAGGAAGTTCATATCTACCCCCTGCCACAAAATACCCCGTATCTTCTCCGTTCTAGCTCCGATTTATGTGATTCTTGCACCTAAATTCTCTGAAAATCAAGCTCTATCTATTCACGTACTTTTCATAATATCCTCACATACTCCGCCGACCACGACACTTGAAGATTCACGATCTGCGTCATTTTGGGTCGACCCGCGACGACGGAACTAGGGCACCTGTGGCAAGCCACTTGTGTGTTAGTTCCGCCCTCGCCGATCGGTTCACTGAAGACCCGGTTTGGTTGAACCGAACCGGACGGTTGCCAAACTCTACCCCTGTCCCCGTACTGCGGACGACAGGAGGAGATGGTTAGCACCGCCCGAGTTCGTCGTTCTCTCCCTCACCGCGATGTAAGCCCATCGCGCTGCGGGAGTAGACCGAGCCCAACCGGAAGGAAGAGTTGGACCGCACGCGCCGGGGTTTGGCCCGTGTCGTCTCTCTCTTCTTCCAAATTAATCTTTATTGCCGACATGCTGCCCTCATGCTGCCGGAAAATCCGTTTCGTGAGCTCGGCATGGATGGCACTAAAGATCAAACTCTTGATATCTAAAAGGGATGCCAAACGCGCCAGTTATCCGTTTGACTCTCGTTCTGATCACATGGAAAACCATAAGGATATCTTTAGCTCCACAAAGCCCATATCTTGATGAGCTCAGAGCGTACCTTGATTTGGTGTGTTTTGCTTGTCTGTACGTGTAGGCGTTCTCGGAGAGCCGTTCGGTTCCGTCTCTGAAATGGTTGACTCAGAGACCGGAACAGGAGTCCAATGGTGTAACGACCGTCGTACCGGCTACCTCGGCGAATGAAGGCAAGTCCACTAGAATCCTCACTTGATGCATAAATTACCCATGTTTTTATATACACATCCTATTGCCTTGTAAAACAAGAAAACTTGCATGTTTTGCTGGCTAAGGTAAAACATAGTAGGATATAGCCTCCCGAGCCACTTTAGATGTAGTGCGCTTAGGTGGATCGCTCACTCAATTATATACATTAATCTTGATGAAAATGATGGGAATATGATGGTGGGTATGGGCGGTTGTTTTTCAGTAAAACATAGGGTAAGACCCTGGCAGACGACTTCGGTTGTTGAAGCCATTTACGGGGTGGAAACCTGGTCCTTGTCGTGAGGACTGGGCTGGTGTTGCTCATGCGTGAGCGTTGTGGGAGTTCCACCCTGAAGGACCGAGTTGACGTTTCATCTTGCCTAACTCATCTAGCGCAACCACTCGAGGTTGTATGCGGCAACCCTCGGTTAGAACCCGCTTTGGACGAACCAGGCGTAAGCCGGTGTGCTGGGATGCATGAGAGATTGGGTGGATGGGCGCGGTTGCATGGCTGCGGTCAGGGGTCAACAGTCGCGTGACTGCGGGTCTGAGCGACAGGTGGGCCCGTACTCTCTCATGGCTGAAGTCTGGGGAGCGCCTTGCGGGGGGAAAAACCGGCGAGCGGAAAGGGGCTCACTGATCATGAGTGCCTGGACCAAACTTGTGGGTAAAGTGTGCACCTCTGGCCAGAGTATAACTAAATCTATCATGATAGTCCGCTGTCCACTGGTATGGACAAACGAGTTACGGCTTGGTTTCTGAACTAGCTTCTTATAAAAATATGGTTTCGGGTTGGGATCAAAATGATGGTTTTGAGGCAGCTGCGGTTGCCGAGGAGGTGTGTGTGGAAAATGTGATGGCCATGCGTGCCACGAGCCGCGATGGACCGGCAAGTCCGGTGGCAACCTCTTTTGGGATAAAGATGTTTTCTCAATTAAAACTGAGAACTAAGGAACCCTGCATATCAAATGTTTCACTGCGAACTTACCTTCAGCTCCAGATATATCTTGCATATAGTGGTATCCGATATCCCCTCTTCCTATGGAAGAAGGTGGACTTGCGGAGTACGTATGTACTCACCCTTGCTTTGTTGTTGGTTTACAGAGCAAAGAAGATTGTGGATGTGTGAGGGTTACGGCCTGCTTCCCAACTGTGTGTTGTGGGAAGGAATGGGTCGCGCTTTAAAGTTTTCCGCTGCAGTGTTTTTCGGGCTGCGCCCCGTTTGGTCTGTCCCGTTAGGGCGGATCTGTATACATCTGATGCACAAATGTGATTACCATAACTCCTGGAAATGGTAATAATACACATTTTAGTCCTGCTTAAGGGCTGGGACGCTTCAACTTCCATCTCTTCTCCCCATACCACTTGGTACTCATACCTGATCAATTCCTTTCTGTATAGATGTTGAGGAGGTTGTTTTAGTGGAAGATGTACATATATGAACGAATAAGAAGACTTCCATATGATATTTTATCACACCTTGGAATTTTAGATTTTAGAACACGTACATCGGTAAAAAACACAATTGAATAACATTTTTTTGAGTTTTCAAAATTTTTATCAACATTTATCAATTAAACATCACATTTAATTATTGGAAATTATATGTTTGGACACTTCTTATGTTTGGACACTTCTTAATCTACCGGATTCTCACTAAGAGAGACAGAGAATACACATTTGTAAAATTGATTTTTGCTCAGCTCTACTCGTTGAGTAGAGATTCACCCATAGTTGTTTATCATCAAACCGTTAGGCAAAGCTTCACCTAAACACCAGAGGAGCTGGAGCTGAAGCCGCATAGGAAGATAGGATGCCAAAGAGGTAGAGTGAGGGAGAGCAATGGAGACAATAGAAAATATACTTCCTTTCCCTTACCCACTCATATAGAGGAGATAAGTGACATAATTTTCATATCTTTCCCTAGCAGAGTGGGATTTTACATACAATTGTATGGGTCTCTAATGTGTTGGACTTTTCATAAATTGGAGCCAAAATGGTTATCATGTGATATTTCTCGGTATTTCTGTTTTGATAATTGAGTGACAAATAAACAAGACTGAGACTAGTGAACTTGTTTAGATGCACATTCTCAAATGTTTCGGTTCAATTGATGAATAGAAGAAAGAGGGTTGAAGGTAAGGCCCGAATGGCCGACCCAAATAGGGGTCGGTACAAGGAAAAATAGAAGGGAAAAAAGCCCTAAGAACAAAAGGAGATACAATTCAAGTACAAATACAAAGGACTAGAAGGTATAACCCCCACTGGTCAACTATGTCTCAAACCAATATTCCCAAAGGTCAGTACTTTGGTGGAGCTACTGAGTTACAAGTACCGGAAGGTCCGACCCCCTACATTAGGCGGTTAGTTGGACCATTGTAGATGAGGGGCTGGGAGATAGACAATTGGCAGCATTCAAGAATTGGAAGGTCCGACCCTCCATCAAATGTATAGAGTAGACCATTGCAGCAGTGGAAGTATTAGAGATGGCTAAGATGTTATAAAGACCGGATGGTCTAACCCTAAGCATCGGACAAATATTAGATCAAATTGGCTGAAGATACGAATTTCACTTGAAGATCCCAAGTTACATGGACCTCTGACCAATCTAGGCCAAACTAAGCCTCGAACCATTGCTAGTCCAATGACTAGTAGGAAAGATAAAAAAAGACCAGATGGTCGAATGTTTGCCAAAAGCATTGGTTGGACCATCCGGTCCTAACACTTTCTAGGAGCCTTTTGGCTAACGTGTAGTTGGAGTTCGAGGGCTATATATGCCACCCCATCTTGTCATTAGAATGTTGTTGGAGCTACTGAAGACCGCAACAAGTGTAGAGATGTATTCCAAGCACATCATCTACTCCAACCATCATAGAGGTTCTTAGTGCTTAATCCAAGTTAGATTAGGGCTTTCAGAGAGTGGGCCTATGGCTCCTGTGCGACTTACATCAATTGACCCTCTCCTCATCCAATTGACCATCTCCCCATCTTAGGTCGGATATCCTGGTACGATCCTTTCATAAATGAAGATATGGTATCCTAGGCAAATGCCCAATAAGAATGGACGTCAAACCTATATCTACAGTTTGAGTTTTTGTTGCTTTGTCGCATGGTCTTCAATCGATCAACTATGTTGCTAACTGTATCGGCTTACCATCCTTGTATCGGTTGTCAGAACATATTGCCATTGAATGCTCAATGTTGCTTGGTGACTACCGTGATGGAGATGGTGTGCCACCTGATTCCATATTTCTAGGAGGTAGAGGGAGAGTAGTGGGGCCGGGTGTGCATTTTAGCCGCCCCAACCTTGCTGGGATAGAGCACAGAGTGGGAACATGCAGGCGCTGCCCCATAATTAGCCTTGTGTAGATCAAGGAGGGACACGGGGATGTGCGCATGGAAATGTCATAAGAGGGCAGCCTCAACCATGGCACATAGCAGGGGAGGGAGAGTACCTGAAGAGGAGGGGTTCAGATGGAGCACAACAAGGAACGACGGAGTTGCTGATTTGGTTACTGCCGATCTATTTTGAATTTTTTTGGGGGAAATGACATTGCTTCTATGGAGTAAGATGGAGCACAGCAAGGAATGATGGAGTTGCTGATTTTGGCTACGGCCAATCTATTTTGGATTTTTTTGGGGGGAAATGACATTTCTTCTAAGGAGTAATGTGTTAGATGATTATTAATATTGTACCCCCACCATCTCAATTTATAAGTCGTTTGAAATTTTTTTGACACTAAGTTTGACCAACTCATCCTATTCAAAATATATGTGAAAATATAAAAAAATTAAGTTCATAGTTAAAGCATATTATCACAATGAAAATAAATGATAATTTTGAATTTTTTTAAATATGACGAGCAAGACAAACTTAGTGTTAAAAAATCAAACGACCTACAAATTAGGACGGTAGGAGTAGCATTTTGGCCCTCCTCTTTTCCTCTACTGGATCTTTGAGAATGGGCATAGCATCTTGGAAGGTGTGGTTATTCTTCATAAAATTGTACACGAGTGATGAGTTACATTAGATTTTGGCTAAGGAAAACGATCTATTTTGGATTTTTTTAGGGGAGGGGTGACATTGCTTCTATGGAGTAATGTGTTAGGTGACAACTAGTCCTCATCTGTTCCACTACCGGGTTTTTGAGTGGGCGTAGCATCTTTGAAGGTGTGGTTATTCTTCATAAAACCGTACATATGAGTTATATTAGATTTTGGCTAAGGAAAACCGATCTATTTTGTTTTTTGTTGTTTTTTTTGGGGGGGGGGATGACATGGCTTCTATGGAGTAATGTGTTAGCTTCTCTACTGGGTTTTTGAGTGGGCGTAACATCTTTTAAGGTGTGGTTATTCTTCATAAAATTGTACATATGAGTCATATTAGATTTTGGCTAAGGAAAACCGATCTATTTTGGTTTTTTTGTTGGGGTTGAATGGCATTGCTTCTATGGAGTAATGTGTGAGCTGACGACTGGCCCTCCTCAATTCCTCTACCGGGTTTTTGAGTGGCGTAGCATCTTTGAAGATGTGGTTATTCTTTATTAAATTATACATGATTTACGTTAGGTCTATTTTGGACTTTTTTTTGGGGAAGGGGGAAATGATATTGCTTCTATAGAGTAATGTATTAGTTGACAATTGGCCCTCTAGGTTTTTAAGTGGGCGTAGCATCTTTGAAGGTGCTCACCACTTTTTACACGTAAGAGAAAAGACCTTCAACAAGAAAAGCCTCTATGTTCAATTCCCTTTTAACATTGTGGCCATCGTGTTATCAATTTTAATAACTAGGTTCAAATAAGATGGATATGTAGGTGCGTATTGCTGTGGCGCGCAGTGCAAGACAATGCTTTAGACGTTCAAATGGGTGCCAATGGTAAGCACAGTCTAATAAGAGTAGATTGTGAGATTAACCGTAGGACGAGCGGGTTGCTAGCCATAGGAGGAGATGAACTGGAATAAGGTGAGCGCTGAGGGGAGCCGGGCAGCCGACGACGGTGGTTGGCGCAGTGACCGCAGAGCGGAAGGTGCATGTGTGAGGTCTCGAGATGTACCATGTATGGGAGGAGGCCGCGGCGGAGCACAAAGGCTCAAAGCCGGGGAGGGACGGCACGGCACGCAACGCACGTGTCAGACTGCCCCAAGTGCTCCCAGGAAACAAGTGAAGTGAGTGCGCCCCCACCCCGACCCACCTCACATCACACAGCCACGCACACGCACCCGTGCCGTGCTTCCTTCCCGCTTCCCCCCTCTCGTCAACCAAAACCAAACCAACCAGCCTCCTCGGCCTCGGCGTCTCCTCCCCCTCGGCTCCCCCTCCTTCCCCACCACCACGCCGCGCCGCCCGCCTCCCTCCCTCCCTCCCTCCCCAAATCTCTCGCCCCCCAGCGCTGCCTGTCCGCGCCCGCGCGCCATCCGATCCCGACCCGATCGCGCCGCCGCCGGGCCCTCCTCGACTCGACTCCGCGGTACGCCCTCTCGATCACGGGCGGGCGGGCCCCGATGCCCCGCCCCCGGGCCCTTACTTCGGCGGCGGAGGCATGAGCCGGCGGGGACTCGCCGGACCTGCCACCCATGGACGCCACCGCGCGCCCGGCCATCGTCATCGACAACGGCACGGGGTGAGTGAGTTACCCCGCCCCGTTCCAGGGGCTTGGTTTCATGGTCTCTGACGTGGGGGAGGGAGTCTCTTCGTGCGGGTTGATGGCGCTGGTTAGGTTAGGGCGAATCCGCCTGGGTCGTCGAATGGGATGGGGGAGGCGTGCTCCTGCTACGCTATTTGTTTGTGCTGCTGCTCGTTTTTTTTTTTTTTTTTTTTTTTTTTACTGACGCTGTGGAACAGCCTGGATTAGTTTGACGGGGAGACAACTGTTAGAAGAGTGGTGGCCGTGAATCGGGACCACTCGTTTTTCTTCCAAAGGAAATCGTGAAATCATGTCTCTGCCCTCTCCGGATGTCCGTCCTGCTCGTGCTGTACGTCCTTGTATGCTGCATGTCTTTGTCTTGCACAGCAGGCTCTACAGTGACTTGGGGAATGTGGTGGGAAGTGGTAGTAATTACTAGCTTCCAGGTTGTTAGGTTGTAAAGGACTAAATCTTGAATCGGGATCGCTAGTGTCCTACCAAAGTAATGACGGGCATAAAAGCGATCTTACTAGTAGGATATCCACAAATGTTCATTGAATTTGGATTGCTTAACTGGATTGCTTAACTATGTAGTATCACTTTTGCTTCTAATGTTTTTCTTATAATACCCACTTGCGGCCTCCTCCTCCTCCTATGCATCCGTGACTATGACCGTTTCTGTTTCTTACAAGATTTGTGTACTCTTTATGTTTAGGTATAGCAAACTTGGATTTTCTGGTAACTCTGAGCCGTCGTTCACTCTCCCTACTGTCGTGGCTGTGAATGAATCTTTTCTAGACCAGACTGAGCTGCTGAGTAGTGCGAACTGGCTAGCGCAGTACAATGCGGGCATCATGGCTGATCTGGACTTTTTCATCGGAGATGAGGCCCTGTCGCGGATTAGATCTAGTGGGCTGTACACTTTAAGGAGCCCAATTCATCATGGTCAGGTACGCATATGCATTTACTTTTTCAGTGATATTATTGTCCTTCGTTTGAGTCCTGCACCCGTATGCCTTATACTCTTTCCTGGTTCGCAGGTTGATGACTGGGATACAATGGAGAGGTTTTGGCAGCAATCCATTTTCAATTATATGCGGTGCAATCCTGAAGAACACTATTTCCTTCTTACGGACAGTCCTGTCAGTACACCTGAAAGTCGTGAATGTGCGGGAGAAATAATGTTTGAGACCTTCAATGTCCCTGGACTATATATTTCTGTTCAATCTGTCCTCAGCCTTTCTGCTGGATATGCCTATCTGAAGAGTATTTCTGATGAGAATTCGGATGCTGCGGTAGGTTCTGGAAATACCACCTTCTGTGCTTTTTTTTGTTTGATCAAATACATTATTGCTTATCACTGCATAAACTGTATCTCATTGAATTATAAGCACTGGTCTTATTGGATCATTTTTAACAGTAGTGATCTCATGCCCCCGTAAAGATAGACTCCCATTTTACATTATATATGTTCCTTTGAGTCATGGTGTCTTAAAAAGAAAGTAAGTGTCATAATTTCAGTATGTGTTGCTTGTCAAACTCTGAAACTCTTGGTTGAGAGCAGACATTTGTAGTTACTAGCAATCACTGTCAGATGTTCCAGTCTCTTGACCCTTTTCATTTAATACCCATATATTCTTTGGTAGAGCACATTGCTTCTCACTTAACACTGACAAATACATATCTTTCAGTCTGATATGACAGGAGTAGTAGTTGACATTGGGGATGGAACTCCACACATTGTGCCAGTTGTTAATGGCTATGTCATTGGGAGCAGCATAAAGTCTTTTCCCTTTTCTGGAAGTGATGTAACCCAGTTTGTTTCGCAGCTTTTACAGGTATTTCATGTACTCGAAATTTTTTGCAATTGTATTCCGAAGCAAAAATTATCATATTGTTCGTAAATAGGGCTGCACCTATCGCTGGTTCACTGCTCTTAAAAGTTATATTTTAGCATTATAATAAGTTTAGTGTTGAGGTATTTTTTACAAGGAGACATGTATATATTGTTTGTGTAGGGTTGCTTTGCATTTTGCACAGTAAGATTAATTATTAGATAAGACTGCAGTTTGGTCAGTGCCAATCGGAATGCTGTGTGGCAAGTGAAATGTATATTGGCCTATTGGGTAGCTTTTGGAAGCCTCCAAGTTATCGGTGTTAATGCATGAACACTAGATATTTTTTGTTGGATTGCTTGTCATTCTTAAATCTTAATGCTAGTTTGCAATTGTTTTCTGTACAGAGGTGATCTTCCAGTAAATCAGCATAGCTCGCACTAAGATATGCTATATTAGATTATTAGTCCACTGACCCTCCCCAGTGTTAGTGTTAGCTTGCAGATCATACACTATCACTAGAAATTCTATTAGTAACATGTGATCTGATGAAATTGTCATAGTTGTTATTTGGATCATTCTTTTAGAATAAAGTGAATATCATGATATTTGTTAATTCATACCCCTTCAGATCATTTTCAGATGGTGCTGGTTAGTCCTGAACTAACCAGCAATCATTTTAAAAAAGATTGGCGGTAGTACATAGTTTTTGAATGGCGTCCTATCCTTGATTGTTATTGTGGGGTTAGCAAAAAAAAAAAAAAAAAGAAACAACACCTGAAAAGGGGAAATTCTCTTGTTAGTATAGTTAGTCATCTTGTGGAAATCTAACTGCAGAACCACTGTCAACAAAAACCATATTCATAGTTGTACTGTTTTGATTATCTGTTGTTAGTCCTTTATGCTCTCAGTACTTGTGGTCCATTCCGTAAAAACTTGATGGATTTTCTCAGGCGCATGGATGCTGTCCTGCTGATGGTGTATTACATTATAAATGCTGTTAATGACTAGTGTCACCTGGTGATTTTGCAGGAGAGAGGTGAGCTTCTGCCGCCTGAGGAATCTTTAGATATATGTCGTAAGGTGAAAGAAATGTATTGCTATACTTGTTCAGACATTGTCAAGGTATTGTCCTTGATTACCTCTTGGTCTTCACAACAAGTAAATTTTTTAAAATGGTTCCCTGTGTAAAAACTACTCGTAACTTGGTGGATAATCTTTAATGCTATTTTATGGTTGTTTGTGTTGCTTAACTGCCATCTATGTTTAAACAAACAAAAAGATTTTACATTCCTATTACAATTTCAGGAGTTCAAGAAACATGACAAGAAACCTGATAAGTACATCAAACATTGGTCAGCTATCAAACCAAAGACTGGGGTCCCATATACAATTGACATCGGATATGAACGTTTTCTTGGACCAGAGGTTTGTTCCTATTTCTGTCATCAAAATTTCGGTGTTTTTTGTTCCTAAAATACTCCAACTGGTATGATATTATTGCAAACAATCATCGTTTGACCAACAATTACGCTGTCTTGCAGTGATGAATTTCACATAGCTTTTGATCTTAATTCTTACAGTACTCTTAAGAAAGATAATGAATGTGCTAAGTACGTTAAGAGCTGAGACAGAAATTTTAACTTATGGTTGCTGTAAAGTAAGAATGAGACTATGATAAGCTTCATAGAAAACATCCTGGCTTCTTGTGAGCCCTTCTTTCTGTTAGTTGTGTACACTGAAGGAACTAATTGTCAATTTGAATGCCCATAGAAGCCTAGGTCCAGGAAAATGTATATACTCCCTCCATTTTTCTTTCTTTGACGTCGAGCAGCTCATATTTGAGCTAGCCAGAGATATAAAACCGAACAGAGGTAGTACGTCATTGGGTGGCTATTTTGAACTGTATTACTTTTGCTATGGCCATATCAATGGAGCTCTTGGGAACATGGATCAAGGACTGACATTCATATGGTTGCAGTATTATTTGTTGTCAATATTTGTTGGTTCTATGAATTGTAGCCATGTACATTGCTGTAATGAAATAAAGCTACATATTAGAATGAAATGTGTAGGACCAATTGAAGAGTTATTAAAATTTATAGTACACAGGAAATGCAGGGTTCCAACAGAGGAAATTAATAAGTTTTACAGTTCACACTGTGAAATTATGTTGAATAGTTAAATTCTTCAAATCAATGAGTGATCTTTTATGTGGAATTGAATATCACATCCTTTGATTGGCATATAGATTTGCAACTATTTGGGAATTGAGACCAAGGTTTACCTGATTTGTCCAAAAATTGGAAGACTTGGCAGTTGCCATTATTCTCTGCAACTGCCTTGACCTTTGGCGATATCTTGATTCCTTACCTCTTGTAGGACACTACATAGATCTTGGTTCATACCTCCTATAGAACACTGTCTGAATCATTTTTATGCTATCAAGTAATACCCATAAGTTCTGTAGTAGTTCAGAATTGTTCCAGTGCATGATTTGTCATATGCCAGTTGCAACCATCAGGTATAATAATTGGCATTAAAAGATTTTATGCTATCAATTATATCTTGAAAAGTTTAGTATGTGCTAGTGATTGTACTTTGTTTTCCAATGACCTTTTTATGTTGGTATTTAACCTTTTTTTTTTTTTGTTAGTAAAACTTTTAACAATTTACAGTTAATCATGAGTTTGACTAAAAAAGAGAAGTCAGAGTCAGATGTGCTTCTCTAATCATCTGCATTTGCCAACAAATGCAGATCTTCTTCAATCCTGAGATCATCTCTGCCGATTTCTCCACTCCTTTACCTGAGCTGATCGATAGTTGTGTTCAATCTGCACCAATTGACACAAGGAGAGCTCTTTATAAGGTGATTTCTTTGAGCTCTTCAGGAACATCAAAGATAAGTCATACATGTAAATACTGTGATATTTATCTGAATCTTACTTTCAACAGAACATAGTATTATCCGGTGGATCTACCATGTTTAAAGACTTCCACAAGAGACTCCAAAATGATATAAAGAAGATAGTAGATGATCGTGTTGCTGCAACTAACGCCCGTCATCGTGTGGAAGTGAGAGTAAGTACTGATGCTTGATTCTCAAGTTTAGCTGTTCGGCTGTTCACTTCTAATGTACTGCTGAAGTTGATGGTCTAAATGTGAGTAATTTGTAGTGCTTCTTATTATCATCTCATTTGACATCTTTGTTTTTCTGTTGTCAGCCTATTGAAGTCAACGTGGTTGCCCATCCAATACAGAGTTATGCAGTTTGGTTCGGTGGTTCAGTAGCTGCATCTAACCCAGAATTTTACGAGGTACCTTCTACTGGCCATTCTTGGAGCCTCAATAAACATGCTTCTTTTTCTGCTATCTGCACTGTTATGCAGTTATATAATGCAATAAAATGTGGTGAAATTTATTAACATCAGTGGAATCTAAGCGTTTCCTCATTTCTCATTCAGTTTTGCCACACAAAGGAAGAATACGAGGAACATGGGGCAAGCATTTGCAGAACAAGCCCAGTTTTCAAAGGAATGTACTGAATTTTATACACATTCATCTTCCAATAGGAGCTCTTTTAGGTTTCATGGAATAGAATATAGGCAATTTTGATTCTTTTTTGGTCTGATCCAACCATTGTCGGGCCATTCTGACCAGATCTGTAGCGCTGTCTGTAGTAGTTCGTTGTGTTCTGTGTCGCATGTTTTGTATAGCCAACAACCTTGTTCCTGTTCGAGGCGCTTCACTGTAGCTAGAACCTTGGACAGCTGGGAGGAAATATTGATTTTCGTTTACATTAGTTTGTTCAGACAGATTTATATAACTCTTTTTAATAAGAATCAGGCTAAATTCCCGACTATTTGTCTCTCGTTATTATTGTTAATATGAAGTCTGGTTAGATTTAGGATAATAAGTCTACGAAGGAAGACCTCTCTGGTCGGTTATTTTGGATGACTGCAGAAAACGGTGTCAAAGAGTTGTATTTATACATAAGTTTACATAATCCGCTCCATGAGTGACAACAGAGTAGAAAATATATTCCATATATCATGTTGGTTTATTGTAATACATTGCGTGCGCGTATTATATATACACAGCAAAAAGAATAGAAGCCCCAAACCACTTCACCCGCCTAAAACTGTACACGACAGAACCCTAGCCTCATCCAGCATTCAGCTGATCAAAAACCTGGAGTGGCAATGCATATGATTTGCACCTGGGAAACCGATTCTGCCACCATTTCTAACCAGTTCCTACGATTGGCATGCAAGATTGCAAGCCCCACGGCGGCGACGTGTCATCAAATAATCATCTCCTCTGTCCTCTCCGAACCTGAATGCTTGAATCCATTCATGATTCATCTCACGGTCTTGGTAATCATGCGAACCCGATGCACCTGTGTACTTGATGGGATCACAGGAACCCGATGTAACTGGATACAAGTGTCTTCGCTGGGATCACAAGAGTCTGGCTAAGCACGAAGAGCACGAGGGTTAGCTCGAGCATCAGGATGGTGTTTAGAAATGCCCGGTCGACAATCCAACCAAATATCGTGATGCCGCCTGGGTTGGCCAGCAGGTACAGCACTGAAAATTATGCATTGGAGAAAACAAAGCATAAGCATCGAAATGATCTGTGATCACGTGGAAAGATTGAACATCAAGCGACGGAGAGTCAAAGGAAGAGTTGGATTACTTACCAAGTGATTCCCTCTTGTGGTACGAGGACATGTAAGAAGCCAACTGAACTGTGCCTTGGGAATTGCCATGAAGGGAGGCACTCTCCAGGGACTCCAGATCGCTTTCGGAGTAATCTCTCAGAAACTGATGTGCTGGAAAGGGCACAAGGTTCCCAGAACTGTTTGGGGTGGTCACATATGTGGAATCAGTTGAGCACGTTGCTAATGCATGCCATCGACTAGCCAATGAAGCAATGTTTTGAGCTCTGTGGGAGATTTTAGCAGCAGCATGTAAACAGAGGACGAGACCAACAACTTGAACAACTGAAGAAACCTGCAGTATAAAAGCAAATCCATTTATGATGTAAGTTTTCAAGAAATTAAGTAAACAGAGGATGATGTAACTGAATGTCAATGCAAAACCATGTGTATACTCACAGCTATGTCACCGGCGTTGGTGAAATTGATCGGCCCGTTGTAAGCTGTTGTCTTGAAAAGAATGGCAAATTGGCTTGCTGTAACAGAAAGGAAGAGCAACAGGAGGAACATGCGAAACCTATGACTGATCTTTGAGAGATTGTGGCGGAGCTGCAGGTGCTCTTTCAAATAGACCAAAGGATCCACATCTTGCTCTAGAAGTTTGCCATAGTCATCGAAGTGGATAACTTGCAGATTGCAAACCAAGTTGAAGAGCATGCAGGACGACAATATAATCGTTGTCAGATACATCCATGACATGATGGAAGCAAAAAATATAACACATGCTCTCCAAATTGACTCCTGGAAGATGTGGGAACACCGGAAGAATTCTCGTGTGACCTTCACAACAAAGCATGGCACTATCCACCACATAAGTGTGCGGAAGAAATCCTGCGGTAGGGTTGCAAACTTGTCAATAGAAAAATATAACATAACAAAGTTCTTACCATGATGGCTGTCACTCTAAGCATGAAATGTTCTACTTTAAATGTCCAGTAGGAATAAAGCACAAGGTAACTCAGGAAGGGCAAGAACCATTCATTCAGACTGTAGAGCTAGATAAGGATATGAACACACTGTTTTAGCCTTCTACTGCAAACAACAGCTCTTCCAAATGTAGGAGTACAAGAGAAGAAAAAACTTTGGCTCCAAAGCTTCTTTATTTTTTAAAAAAAAAATCCTGTAGACTAGCCAGCACTTGCAAGGTATCGTCATCATCAAAACTAAATGAAATATGTCTGCAGGTTTCGATCAATTCTCTCCAAAAAGACATAGTAAACATCCAGTGTGAAAATACAAGTGCATTTACAAAGGCACGAATATTTGATAAGCCGACAACATAAATTTCCATGTAGACAATAAACAAAGACAAATATACATGTCGGCACAAACAGAAACTGAGTACCACACCACACGCACATGAGCTCCACTCACATGGTATCACACTAACATATAAACGAGGCACATGCAAACCACATAACAGAAAGAGGATCACTTCAGTTCGTCCTTTGGTAGCGACAACGCCAAGGATCCAAAGTGCCACAGATTAGACAAAGGAACACTCCTTTCGTTGTGGTATCACGATTTGACATCTAGTCTCACGGAATATGCCTCCTGGTCCCACATGTCAACGAAACATGGAACAAAAAAATTCAGAAGTTCCAGCCAACGATCCAGACAGGAGGTTTCAGCAGAAGCTGCTAGAGACTGTAACACGCAAACTTCCTACGCAATTAGGATAAGCACAAACCAACAACCTAGTCCCAAATTAGATGCACCAAATAAGAGTTGAATGGTCCAATGCCACCTGAATTCACGGATTTCTCCTAAATAAGAGTTGAATTGCAGTTACATACACTAAATTTGGTTGGGCAACAATAAGTTGCCTGTATAGTCGTCCACTAGTAGGTACTAGTAGGTAGAGCAACCGCAAGTAGAAGCAGCAGAAATAACAGGAGCAACCATTTTTAGCAACTGCACTCACTAATCACTATCGGATTCGGAAAGCAATAGCACGCGATTCGAATTCGAAGCAGGAAGGACGGAATCGCGAGCGGAACCGAGACGAGATGGTGCGGGTGAGACCTTTGAGAGATCACAGGCATCACCTTGATCTTGGCGACGTACTCCTTCTGGAAGCGGATCCTCATCCCGAGCTCGGGGTCGACGAAGAGGAACTTGCGGAGGCCGTACATGGCCATCTTCCTGGAGACGCAGGCGAGCGCGACGCCCGCGGCGGCGGCCTGCGAGAGCAGGACGCAGAGCTCGAAGACCTCGACCTCGAAGTCGTCGCAGGCGACGCGCTCCCCGCGGCACGGGGACAGCGCGACGGCCGCGGCCGGCAGCGCCAGGCCCAGCACGGCCAGCGCGGAGGCCGCCCCGGCCACGCCCAGCGGCGTGGAGGCCGCCAGCCCCGCCGCCGACAGGAACGCCTCCAGGCGCCGCAGCCACCGCGCCAGCGGCCCGTCCGCCGCGTCCGCCGCCGACTGCAGCAGCGGCGACGTGACCGCCGCGTGGTGGGTGTGGTTCTGGTGGTTCCCCACCGCCGCCGGCGAAGGAGACGGCGCCGGCGGCGGGCGAGGCGGAGGCGGAGGCGTCGGGGGCGGCGGCGCTCCGGCGAGGTGGTCGCCGGGGGAGGCCATGCGGGCGGGAAGCGGATGCTCCTCCGGGGGGGGGGGGGGGGGGCTCGCCGGAGGGGAGGGGAGGTCAGAGCCGTGAAATGAAAAAGCGCCGACGGTTGGTCGGGGACGAGGAGGTGGGGCCTTTTTATGACTCGCGATCTCGCGGGGCCCACGAGGGCGTGGGCCCGCGCGTCAGTGGGAGCGGGGGTGGAGTGCTAGGTGGGTCGAGGATTTGTGCTTGCTTGGACCTCGGGGGTCGGTGTCGGGACTCGGGAGGACGGGGGGAGAGCTCCCCGCGCCGCCGCGACCGCGAGGCTTGTGGTGCTCGTCGTCGCCCGTGCGGCGAGCGACGGCGCGGGGAGGGAAGGGAGGGCACGTGGCGGGATCGCAGGCGGGTGGTCGGCGACGTAGCGGAGGGAGGATGCCAGAAGGATCCACTATCCACATGGTTTGGCTGAGGCGCGAGTAGCTGCCGCAGGGCAGGTGCAAAGCGACGGAAAGCGAACCCCACATTAAAGTACTCAAAAATTCGGCATTCACTGTACTTTATTGCCAAGTAAATCGAAATGTTTTTGGGTCTTAAAAACTAATGTGATGTTATAAATATTGTTGTATTTTTTTTCTATATGCTTGGTAAACGTTACAGAAGTTCTTTTGGCTAGAACAAAGTTTAAAGAGTTCAACATACACCGTAATTTTTAGGAGGGCGAAAGCCTTTACTCCTACCTTGCTGTAAATATTATTAGAAACGAATTAGTTTAGTTCTTAAGAAAAAAATATCAAGAACCCATACAACGAGTAAAAAAAACCTTGACAAATCAACCCCTGTCATACCACATCAACTCAGTAAGTTTTAACGGAAGGAAACCAGCAATACCACCACCACTACTGCGCCGAGATGATCGTAAAACCACGCAACCACATTCCTCACAAAACAACTAAGCCAACTTTAGTTGATCAAACGGTTGGACCGGGACATCAACTGAGAAAAGGTTTGTCCTGGATGGCCTGAATATTCATACTGTCGCAGCATGTACCGACCATTTTATATTTTCATCGAGACGAGGAGACGTGGCCATGCATTCTTAGATCTACCGTTAGTTCGTTACAGAGACATGAGGTAATTTTATGAAGATGAGAAATTTTGATATACTCTCTCCGTCTCAATTTATAGGTCGTTTGATTTTTTTGGTATCCGGTCAAACCGGCTCGTCTTATTCAAATATTTGCCAAAAATAAAGAAAAAATTAATTCATAGTTAAAGTATATTATATGCTAAACTAAACTACAATAAAAATAAATGATAATTGTGAACTTTTTTGAATAAGACGAACCAGTTTGACCAGATGCCCAAAAAATTAATCGACCTGTAAATTGGGATGTGAGGGAGTATAATACAATAATGCTACTGATGATGGGCATAATTCCTCAAACCGCCTGTTTTTGTCTCCATACAAGTCGCCGCCGTCCATTCTTGTGTTGCTGTACCCTATGCCCTCCAGACTCCAGTCAAAGCTGACGACACACCCATAAAAAAAAAACAGACGAGCCGATGCAAAACGGCGTGGCAGACTTGCCGGTGGTACTCAACAGCGACCAGAAGTGGTAGTCTCCTGTTCAGGGAAACATTCATTAGGCTTGCAGGTGTGTATGATACCACATGATTCTGATGTTGATCATGCATATGGTTCTCACGCAGACGACATCAACACGGCCCTAGATGGAAGCATCATCGGTTCTGGAGTCGTGTTTGTCTAATAACCTCCCGTGGTGTTCGTCCCCTCTTTCCAGTTTTTATATCTGAGCTGGATTAATTAGTACCTCAAATGCACGCACAAAAAAGATTAAATTTTCCAGAAGGGAAATGAGCTATGGCTGTCATGCCCGTGCATTTGAGGTAGCAGCTGGGTGACCGTGCATCTCGCCGACCAGACCACTCGTACACCATCTGCCACCGCCTGGTCGACAGTTCAGGGTGGTGCCGAAAGCTTTTAAATTTACTGCTAAAGATGATGAGGCAATCCCCACGTGATTAGTCTACTCTGTTAAGCGTGACAGGCCCCTGTAAACGCCGGCAAAGTTTATATATATATATATATATATATATATTGCGCTAATTAGTACCCTGGGTACCGATTAGCTATTCAGTACCCGGGTCACCTTCCGACCCACGCGGGCACCGAGCGAACCAGCCAGTAGCCACGCCCCCGACCCACGCATCCCATCTGTACATGACCCACGCTTGACCAGCCATGTCCGTCGGATTGACCGAGGCCACGATGTCCTCTTGAGTGTTCTGCTTAGGTTGTTAGGTGGTTCCACGCTCGATGCCATGAGCCCATGACTGATGCTCGCCGCGTCCTCATCGGCGAATGTGACGTGAGAGATATGGAGTACTGACTGCTCGATGATGCAGATGCTCCCCATCTGATAATATTTGCACTCATGCAAATTCAAAAAAAAATTATTATATGGTAATGGGGTGTAAACATGTGTATTTTGGTATGGTTGAACTTCGAACATCGTTTGTCTTTATTCCTCAATCATTAAGAGGCTGGGAACTTGTTTCTTTATTATAACAAAAGGATTATTTAATCATATGATCCTAAATGGATTCATACAGTGTGTTTTAATTGAGAATCATCATAGAGAATATCTCTTTTTTACCCCCTTATAACCTATGAGGCTATGATCATCTGACATGGACATTCATGCTCATGTATCTTATGTTCGGTTATGGCAAGAGTTACATTATATCTTACAAATAGACTTTTTTTTGTTTCTGTTCATATTTGTTGTATTGGCCGTTCAATTGGCTTCTATAACCAGCCACACACTTTGAACTTTCTATGACAAATTTTAATCGTTATTTTCATTGCTCACTGTCGATATAATCAACAGTTAGCTGTAGGATAATGAGCTTTTGCATTCACCTACACTGATATAGTGATATTAAATATAGAAACCTAATAGTTTCCTAGAACTATGACCGTGAGGGAAGAAGAGTGACAATAACTGTTTGTTAAATGTTAAGAGTAGCAGCACGACTGGAAGTATTTGTGGGAGAACGGTGTCGATGAATAGACGTCAGAAGCAGGTGGCAGCATGCAAACACCCCCAGATCTATAGAATCCAATAGAAGATAACATCGTAAATTTCAAGGATCTTTGTAGTCTTATTAAAAAAATTAAAAACAATGACACAAATACTCAACGAGAAAGAACCAAATATATACATCGTTACTTATGATGACACTTATTGTTAGGACATATATACAACTGAAAAGTTCTGTCCAGGCATGAAAATTCATGAAGCCTTGTGTTATCATGTCTTAAGTCTAAGGGTAAACACTGCCTTAGCTACTTTTCTCTGTCATATGGACAAGTCACTCAGATTCCACATAAGCAGATGGCTCTGCCAAAACCTTAAAAGAACATAGTAGCAGTAAAATATAAAGATAAGAAATGGTTCCATCTAGACAATCAACTATCTTGTGTGCTTGCACTTCAGCAAACAACAGCATGTGGCGTGAGGTCTTCTGAATGCAGGTAACCAATATATTTTACAATCTGCAAGAGGCAGGCATAATCGGATGAATAATGCTATGTATGATCACAGAGGCTTAAAGTATGGTTGCAAATAATTTCAAGTGTGAATTAAAAAAATAAATTCACATAAATTGTCCGCTTGACATAGAAATATTAGTGAAATGGAAAATATATAAGAATCATAAGGTATTGAGTAAGTTCCTGGTTATAAATAATTACCTGCGCGATCACAAGAGACTTCAAGTATACTTGCTAATAGTTTGACATGTGAATTATAGAAAATAAATCTTCAAATGAAGTATTTCTGAAAGTTATGAGGTTTGGATGGATATAGCCTATCAGTGGTGGAATTATAAAATTTCAAAGGAGTTTGGCATACATCAAACCAAGTCATATTCATTGAGCACTAGATAAAGATGGCAACGTTATTAAAAAACAACTTACGATATTTATGAAATAGATAATATGCATCATAAAAAGCTATTGAGCCAGTTTCTTGTCCACAAATGGTTATGTATAGTTACCAAGAGTTCAAGACCAATTGCTAGAAGTTTCTTATGTGAACCAAAAATAACAATTTTTGGATGAGAGTTTTGGATGGATATGATTCAGCCTAGAAGTGGTGGAACTAAAAAATTCACATTAGGTTGGAATAGCAATTAAGAGCATAACAAATCTGGATTTCGAAATTAAAAATCACAGTTATATAAACATCAATAAATAGCATAAAAGCATGTGTGCATTATAATTAGGCATAAACAGTAAGCAGTACATTGCAATCATATTTATCATAGCATAAGTGTTAAGTGATACAGCATAATGATGGAAGCCGAACTATTTTCTATTCACATCAGAATAGACTCACATCTTAGATTAAGCTTCTAGGCTGAGTTACCTTTTTTTTTGCATGAAGGAGAGGGCATAGTACTTGCTAGTCAATAAAATAGGCAGAAATGACACGCTAACTTATCATGACTATCAACTGATGCAGGAAAATATAGTATTTCCTAGATTTAAGTCCGGATTCAGATAACTAATGCATCAACACGAACAATTATATGTAGGCCTTGCCACAAACTACATTCTCCAAAATGTGACATAAAAGTTTTGAATGGAGATGCAAGTGTGTGCAGATAGATAGAGAAGGGAAGAACTACCTGAACGTGATGGGCTGATGGCCAATTAGTGTTATCTTGCAAAGAAATACTAGCCCAAAGAGATGAGATCTACAGCAACAAAACAATGAGTCATGGCTGCATCAAGTTATAAAAACGATGGATGAATATAGATTTGTACAAATTGAGTGACAGGTGAAAGGTCAAGCCACAAATCTGAAATAAAGATCAGCATTTCCGGTTTGAAATCACAAATCTGAAATATAACAACCGAATAAGCCCAATGTTCTTGTTCTCAGGATCAAGATGTAAGACCTAACAACTTCAGTACCTCAAAATGATAGGTTGTCCTTGTCAGCTTGTGGCATAATCAAGACCAACTTATTGAAACAACCTCATTCCCCTGCATGCAGACGTGAAATAAAAAAAAGTCAATGAAATCCATATTGATGTTGGGCAAGGCAGGAAAAAAGCTGTACTCTGACTGATTATGCAAGTCACAAATCTGATGGGGAACATGACACGCTAGGGGCATCCTAAAGTAACTACAATGAAGAAAACCCATAAGTAAGAGAAAAACAATTATGTAAGAGAACAATAGCATGTCAGATCAGATCGCAAAAGGCTATTTGTTAGCACTACAATTACACTACATGGAGAAATGTATATGGGACCAGGTTACCTAGAAAACAAAGTTTGGGCTGTTAGAACATAAATTTACAAAGTCGAGCAATGAAAGAACCTAGGCTGTTTTGTGGCAGCAAATACCAAGTAGTAATATGTGCATCATGGCCAAATAAAAAAAATTCAGAAAAAAGTAGCGACAACTACAAGAAGTTGAATTTAGTCCAAAATACACAATCAGGTAACAAGAAGTCATGAGACAAGGGATATGGAATATTAAAAATGTGATGAGTAGTTATCGATGTCCATTTATTGTCAATCCAATGATTTTTTTCACAGGCAAGGTAGCATTTGTAATTTGTGGTTTAAGCTCCTTTTCCTCAGACAGAACTGAGTTCATTGTACCCCTAAAAAAGTGGGGTCACTCACAAATATTAGGAAGTGTAATAATGGAGTCCATATCACAAAAAGATGAGCACCTGGTAGTAAGAAGTGACATCAGGTTATTGGATTAGTTGCATTGGAATGAAATTTTAATTAAACAAATATGACAATATGGTTAAATAACTAATAAAAAATGGAAAACCTAATGAGCTGCAAAAGCCTTCAATAGAGTTAAGCACTGTCTGCACTCTACACGGAAATTGTGGTCATAAGACCGGCACATGCAGCAGTGGATTAAAGCAGGAATACAGGAATTAATGGGGGTGTAAGAGAAACACCTGAGGAATCAGATGGCATAGCTGAATCCCAGCAGCGAACGAAAGGCTGAGTCGTGGAGCAGTAGATGTTTAATAATTTTTAAGTTATATTTATTTTTCATGCTAATATTATACGGGCATTGACAAAAAATATATGCAAAGAATGTTTTTTTTTTTGCCTGACTCACGAGCCCAAACGAGTCGAGCCGAGCTAGCTTTTTTGCTCGTTTACTTAATGAACCGAGCCGAGCTAGCTCGTTACTCTAATGAGCCAAAGCGAGCGAGTCGAGTAGTTGGCTCGAGATCAACACACAAAGATTTGGTTGCTAAAATGAAATTTATAAAGCTGAGCAACAAAGTATGTGCGAAGAGTTGAGATTAGTCACAAAACCTCTACAGGGCACCAATAAATCAGCAAACAATATATATGACAGATTAAATTTTGATTATTAGTGTTTAAAGGCCATTTATTATCAATCAATTTTTTACCCACAAAAGCTAGTATTTGAGGTCTATGCTCCTTTTTTTTTTCCAAACTCAGTTCAGATCATAAAAATTAAAAGTGTCTTAAAAAAATGGGATCAATCACAAATAATAGAAGGTGTAAAAGGAAGAAACTCAGATCACAATTCACAACAAAAAAGATCATCTGGTTTCTCGATCAGGAGGACTAAATAATGTTTTGTCAATATCAAAAGGAGCAAACAGCATAATAGAAAATACGTTACGGAACATACAAATTCTTAGGGGTCATTGAATTATCGTCATGTGTGTAGACTGACCAAGTGCGCGGAACAGACAAACAGCACAATGGAACGCATTGCCTGGAAAGTAACAATGGGAATGGGGTAGTGGGTTTAGAGTATAAGACTGACCTGCTCATGGCCACTCATGGGTGTTGCAGGACGCCAGGGTAGAGAATGATGGTGCCTCGGAGGTGCAGATTGCAGAACGAGGTCTCCAAATCAAGCTGCTTGAGGAAGACCTGGACACTTAGTCCTCGACCAACAGCCACGGCCCACGGCCACCAGGACGTCGGCGCCTCCAGCCGCCGGTTGCTTCACCGGGATAAGAAAGACATACGTTGCCTGAGGCAGAGCCATGGACCGCAGCACAGAAGAACTGCTGCTTCACCACCCGTCTAGGCCTCTCGCCCTGGGGGTGGTTGATCAGAGCCGCCGCCTAGACCTCCCTCGCCGTTACTGGGGGTGGAACAACCAGAATGGAAGAATCACACAAATATTAGATAATAGATATCGTGATTTGGAAACATACAAATTGGAATCTAACCTGAAGCTTCGACATGTCGCTCGAAGGTGCGATTGTGTGACTCCGTGAGGCGATAGCGCGGATGAACTGAACTGCGGATGCACGATCCTTGGTCGATTAGTGAGCTCATGGAGCTGGTTGCGCGCGGGACCGGAGGCGGGGGACGAGCAGCCGGATTGGATGGGTACTCCGAGGAGGATTCGGCGGCGGCGAAGAGGAGCAGGCGAACAAAAACCGAAAATGTTGCGGCCGCGGAAATAGGGAGATCGTGGGGATTGGCGGCGTCGGACGCCTGGCTCGGTTCAGAGGGGATATCGTGGGGGTCATCGGGTGGGGACGAGGAGCAGACGATGGATCGCCGCGTGGTACCCACGTTCGGTCGAGGAGGGCTCGGGTACTGAATAGTTAATCAGTACCCAGGTTATCATATAGTAATATTATATATATATATATATATATATATATATATATATATATATATATACACTGTAAAATAACTTATTCTGCAGCCAGGCCATACGACCCGCCATCGGCCGAACCAGACTATCCGCTCTGGGCTCCTGCCTCCTGGTGCAGCCTTCTTTCTAGCCGGGGTCTGAGCGAGCCGAGCCGCTATGCTAGCCGAGCCGCTACAACCCCGACTTGCAAGGTGATTATGGCAAATAAATACGCAGCGAACCTGATTATTTACGTTGATTAGGTAGCGGCGATTTCGGCTCCAATTGGCGCTGCATGCATACAAGCTAGCTAGGACCGATGGTTACCAGAATGCAACACCACGAGCCGAGTTAGATGGCATATATTGAGGTAACGAGACTTTAGTAAGTTATTTACTAGAATTTAGACTCCTTATCCGTGGTTATTCTTTTACTAAAATTTTTTTTTGATTACTAGAGTCATTGTTCTTTGACGTGATTTACTAGAATCTATGACCTTCTACCTATAAATTTTGTAACTAATTTACTAGATAGTACTCCCTCCGTCCCGCAAAGAACGTCGTTCTACAACCCCGAGGCCAAAATACCAGATAGAGGAAAGGACCAAAATGGCCTTTAGATGCTCTGCGTTGGCCGCCGTGCCACGCCCCTGAGAGAGGCCGCGGCCGAGCGCCGCCGCGGGAGCTCCACACGCCCACCACCACCCCGCCGGGAGCTCCGCGCGCCTCGACGTCGAGGGAGGCGAGGAAGATGTCCGCCCCGCTCAGCGCATGGATCTGGAGACCGCCGACGCCGCCCGCCCGCCCGGCACCGCACCGGTCTCCTCGAGCTCGCCCGCCTGCCGCCGCCGTCGCCCCCATCACCTCGCCCGCCCGCCGCCACCGCGGCTCCGGTCTCCACCACCGCCGCCAGGGACCAAGCCACCCTCGAGTAGATCCATGACCGGGCGCCAGTGCGGGGGCGCCTTGGGGCGCGGACGCGGGGTACTGCCACCGCTAGGGCGCGGGCGAGGGGTACCGCAGCCGCTGAGGATGAGGGCGAGGGCAACCATGCAGGAGAGAGAGAAACGGTGGAGGAGGGTGGGGAAAGGTGGATGGCGAGGCCCCCGTTGAGGCAGTGTGCCAGGCGACGTTCTTTGTGGGACAAAAACATCGGTGCCAGACGACGTATTTTGCGGGACGGAGGGAGTATATAGACTTGCAACACGTTTTAGCTATTAACAGATTACGAGAATAAAAGACAACCCTCGTGGTTTGTCAAAACTATCCCACAATGATTTACTAAATCTTATTCATGGAGTTTCCTCTTTCTTGAAAATCCGTGCATTGGTTCGCCAACTTCTAATAACTTTGATATATATCAACTATTAGAAAATTTACAATGGCTTTCGCTAATTTACCAAAAAGTAGCGTTATCAAGTTACTACAAAATGCTGTCTAGTAATGCTTTTGATAATGTACCAGAAATTTTATGATGAGCTACGCTAATACACTATTTGGAAAAATGTCTCGCATATATCAGGTATTTGGCAGAAAGTATATGAATTACAACAATGGCTTAAGTCATATACCAGTGTTTGTATGGTATGTGTTACGATAATATTCAGTTTACTAAACATTTGATGATTATGGACAATGTATATAATTTACGATACAATCTGTTTTTACACGCACATCACACGTACAACAGCCTGAAGTTTTTGTCAAACACTGCCTGTTGTTTGCTAGTTGTAGCTTTTAACCGAAGGGAGATGCACAAAAGTGGGTCTTTGTCATAAATAGGGCATGATGGCTGACTAGTGATCAGAGTAGAGATCAAATGTTTATGTGTATTCCCTACTCTCCAAAGTATGCAGCTTCTGCATGAGAAACCTCGTTGCCTGAAATCACCAGAAATAAGAACAACTTAAATAATATATGCATAAAAAAGCTAAAGCCATGCATTCATTTTCCTTTTCCTGAACATCAAGCTATATGCATTCTTGAGGTAAATGTAAACACAAAATCCAACATGATATTTGTAAATTTATCTCTAAATTACGATAACCAGAGTTTGTAAATCAAGTAGCATGAACCTGAACATTTACTATATTATGGATCCAAAGTACGATAATGAGGTTGGATGAAAATTAACGATAATATTGATCATTAAGCCAAATTGTCGTTTTTTTTCCGAAGCTATGTGAATCAAGCAAACAAGAACACAAGGAATTACCATAATTAGGCATGAAACAGTTCCACGAATTGGTTACTACAATCTATAATGACAAAATATATTTACCATGAAATAGTTTGAATGGTTCCATGATAATTTGAATGGTTTACGTCAATAGTAAGAATGAAGAGTTACTGCAATTCGGCACAACCAGTTTTGCGAAACAAGCCACTGTGATATCGAGACCAATTTACCATGAAACATCTTACAAAAATCGAATGAATCAAGATGATAATTACAATTTCGTGGTAAACAACCACAAGACTAGAACACTAATTTGGAAAATAGGCAGACCGTACCATAAGACTATAAGTCACTGCCGTGCAAAATTGATGTATATGATTAGAGTGACCAAAAGACATGGTCACCACGTGACAGGGTTACCATACTCTGAAACCATGATACCTGGCGATACCTAAAATGAAAATGGATGCCTAAATCAACTCCTATTCCAAACCAAAAATAGAGTACAAAATTTTATGTAACAATTAATCTTCAAAGCAAAAAGTACAAAAGCTATGTTAAAACAGATAGGTTGATGGCGGATTGGGGTGCAAACCTACTAATTCTTCGGCACCTCTGTGCAAATCGATCGGCACCAATGATCCTCAATACCAGATCAAACTGTAAACAAGAAATCACCAGATGGGGGCCTCTATGTAAAACTACCATCGAAGATTAGGTAATCACTCATTATGTAATTGAGTACAAGTTACACAATGACATTTTCAAATTTGTAAAATATATCTAAAGGAATACCAAATTTCCTTTGCCACAAACAAGTTACACAGTGGCATACTTAATTTCCTTCAATATACTGTAGGAAAGAACCAGATATTCAATGCAATGTCATTTACCACAGGCAAGTTACTAATATGGATATTCAATTTACTAATTGTTAGTACGGACGGAAAATAAAAAAAACATGATGACAAATTCATTCAAAAAATGGTGCGCATTGACCATAGTGGTGTAATCAGTTTACGACAATGGCTCACCAGCTTCTACTGGATAAACGTGAAGTTACTAGAAAAATGTAAAAGCCTCTCAAACAACCAAATATATATTGAACGATCTGAATTCCAAGCAAACCTATGGCTAGCTAAGTAGCACTGGCAAGGTTCCAGAGTTCAAAAGTGGAATTCAACTCATGCATAGCCAAGCTTGGCACACAAACCTGGTTAGGCTATTGTGTTGCTGTCACCAAGGACGATAAAATACTAGTGTACGACTATTTGACAAACAAAATATTTTATTTCATCAATTTGGTATTAATTCTTGCTGTGTTGTAGTACAACTAAAATCTTGGTTACTGTCAAGGGTATTTTCTGTATATATCTGTGTTGAACTGATGTGCAGATGAAACAAGAACTTTAGTAGCTTGGAAAAAAGCCTGGTGATAATAGATTGGATAGCACAAGGACTATAGTTCATGAGAAACAAAATATAAGATAAATCATCGTCAAAGTACCCTCGAATTTACTAAAAACTGATTAGGAAACTATCCGTAATAATGAATATTCAAGGCAAAATATAAACAAGGATATGTGATGGGCGTATAAAATGTTCAGTGCAATCATGCAATCCTGTGACACCGAAATCCTCAAGAACATATTGATTTATATATCCGAAATTACTACGTTGCAGCTAAGTATTGAAGATACTAAGTGGATCTACGATAAAGCCATGGTTATGGTAAAAACGATCAAAGATAGAGAGGTCCTTGCCAATAACTAATGAATGGAGACATTAACATTGTTTTTGTGCAATGTGAAAACGCTAAAACATAAATTTGATAAATAGACTAGAACTAGAAGGAAATTGGTGAGCAGACACTTGCAGTAATATATTTGACAAAATTACCATAAGGCAGCAATGTTTTTGGTCCTTTGTTGAATCTGATTTACGAGAAAGTAGAATTTTCAATCTGCACCAAGCACGAGTACTAGGAAAATGCAAGTATGATATGAATTCACGTGGATACAAAGTGAATTCACATTGGGACGTTGGTGCAAATCTACAGGCGTCAAGACAGAAATTTACATGGCTGCTGGAAAAACCACCGAGTACCTTGGCCACTACCGTCCGCATCCAACAAGATCCTCCGCACTGGCACCAAAAACACGCTAGATCAACGCTGGATAGTTGTTACTCTAGATTTCTTGAACGGCATGCAAGAGTACATATCTCATTCTCACTGATCTTTCACAAAGCTGAGGGGGAACTCAACCAAAGATTAGATCGATGGTAAAAAAAAATCAGATTAGGATAATTCTCCAACGTGCTCAATAGATTAAACTGGAACGGCAAGAAATTACTTACTAAAGGCATCGATGGAGAGTAGAAAGAGGCAACAAGCGCACACCCATGAAGGCCATCATCACCTCACCGAGTCCGAGATATGGATGCGACGGCTGCTGATGTTCCACCCCTTCTGCCGGCATGGGACAGCCACGGCCAGGACGAATGGCTCCGGGATGTCGCCGATGGAGCGGATCTGTAGGGAGTCGCCGAAGATGGGATTCGGCAGCCTTGGGAGCGGCGGAATTTGGGATTGGGGTATCAGGCTCAAATCTCGCCTCCTGGAGTCATTAGGCGTTGGAGCCGAGCCAGTGAGCCGCTTGGCGTTGGAGCCGAACAGGTGAAGTGGCCATAAATAAAAAATGAGCCGGCTTGATCAGACAAGGAGCGGTGGAAGGCTCCGTCGTTCGGTCCGGCTGCAGAATAGCCTATTCTGCACCTGGCTATAATATAACAGTTCTCTCTCTCTATATATATATATATATATAATATTACTATATGATAACCTGGGTACTGATTAACTATATATATATATATATGTATATATGTATGTATTTGAGGAAGGGGAAATGTTACCTCAAGTCACCATCATCCGGGGTGTGTCCTCACCTGACAGCCAAAGCTGGGCTGGATCTGCATCATGGGAAGAAAAAGATATAAGAATTGTCATCGTTATCAGATCAAATAATTATTTTTGTTAGAGGGCAAGCTAGCTCTCCATTTTGGAGAACCAATTTTTATCTTTTCTGCGTGCAAGAAAGGTGAGAAGAAAAGGATGCAATAATTGATAGTACTTCTATGCAATTATAATCAAGGGGGAGAACATTTCTATTCATAATGTATTCACAGAACAATACTATACAAACTAAATGTCTCCACCCAGTTGTAGCAAAGGATATAACTATTAATCTGATTTTGCTGTGGCTAATCAAACTAGAAAGGAACGGTCTTTGCTGAATCATCTACCAGTGTACAAGGCATCAAGAAATTTGCTGGAGGCATGTTCAGGTCAATATATCAGAATACTTTCAAAGCTAAATAGAAAAGGCAAAGGGCAAAACAAAGCCCACAATAATTCCATCCTCTCTGCAACAGCTAGGGGAAAATACATCAGCATATAGTGCTTCTCCTTTATTCCATTGCTTTTCATTGAATATTTCCAATAAGAATAATCTTTTCACAAAGGTCAATAGTTGCTTACATCCATTGGAGAGCAAGATTGATTTAGGAAGTTCTTCTGGTTGTTTGGAGACTCTTTGAGCTTCAGATTCTAGACGTGGGAATCAAAACAAGTAGACATCATTAACGAGTAATAGGAGACATGTTAGCACCTGGAGCCTGTGTCTGTAAGAAATGGAAACAGATGCAGATCTACCTTCACGCCAAAAGCTTCCCCTCTGCTAAGTCAAACCTCTGTTGTAAAAGGGTTACAAGGTTTTACTGTCAGTACTCAGGCACTTCATAAGCAAATATCCTAAATAGATAATATGAACCGGAGACGGGATAAGATCAATTGTCTGAGACCTATATATACAGACCTTTAATGTCCAGAAAACCACTGTCAACTTCTAAAGTCAAAGATGTACCTTTGTTCTTCACATACTACGCACTACATTTTTAGGCTATCCCCAATGCAGATGTGCAAATAGGATGTCTATACACTGATTGACACTGTTTAACACTGTAGTACTACTGTAGACAGAGAGAGAGGTAGTTGGAATAGTAGATGAATAGAGATAAGCAATGGGCTGTAGACAGAGAGAAAGGTAGTTGGAATAGTGGATGAATAGGGATAGGCAATGGGTACAGAGATTTAGGAGCTAGAGTTTCCGGTCTTCGATCTCGCTGCCCAGAACTCCAGAAGTAAGGCTGTGTTTAGATTCAAAAAGTGAAGGCGAAAAGCAGGCGAAATCTGCCAAAATTTGGCCAAAAACATCACATTCGACACTGTAGCGCACTGTAACACTTTTCGTTTGTTTGTGGTAAATATTGTCCTACCATGGCCTAACTAGGCTTAAAAGATTCGTCTCGCAAAGTACATCTAAACTGTACAATTATTTTTTGATTTCATCTACGTTTAGTACTCCATGCATGTGCCGGCATTTTTGATGTGATGGGGAATCTTCTTTTTGCATAATAGAATTTGGGGGAAAGTTTGATCTAAACACAGCCTAAAATAGAGCATCCCCTCCCAGTAAACAGATAAGGCTGTCCTTAGATTCGGAAATGTCAAGGGCGTTCGTGCCCAAGGACGCCGGACCTCGACTACGTAGCTCGTAGTCTCGATCCGTGGTAGCTGACGGGGTTATGCCCCCACGTCGTTCTTCGCGGGCGGGTTATTCCCCCTGGCCGGCGGCTTGAGAGAGAGAGAGAATGGGATCAATTCCTTCTTAATTTCCAAACATAGTCTCGTACATAGATAAATAGCCCTCCGGCTAACCAATCGCTCCTTAGATTAAGGAGATAAAAGTGGAAACTAATCAAAGGGAAAACAAATCCTTATCTTTCTAAGCTTAGCCACTTTCTGTGGCCTGAGCATGCACGCGCCCGGCGCGCTCCGCGGCGCGACGGATGTCCCGCGCTCGGCGGCGCCTGCTGTACGTGACGCCCCACATGACAGGAAAGGCATGCGCCCGATCATTGACCAGGTCTGCAAGATTGGCATAGAGAATTTCCATCGACTTATTCGGAGTTCGGACTGCAAAAAAATCAGAGGAAACAGTCATGGATTCATAAAACTGAAAACTTCCGTAAGCAAAATGATTTGGACATCACATAACCTACCAACGTTTCCAAATTAAAAAGGAAGAGTCACCAACAAGAATCATCCTTTTTTGATGATAGGATGCTTCTCTGCCACCAACAATTGCTGTGGTGTTATTAACAACAATCCATGTAAATTCAATGTGAGAATCTGACTTTGGTGTTGGAGACAGTTGCTTCCACTCGGCTCCATCGCCTAGCATATACGCATCACCGTACACAACCTGCAAGAGTGCAATTATGAGCATATAATAAGAATTAAGCTGCAGGAAGCTGTTCACATAAACAAAGGAATTTGTACTCCAGGACCAATATTGAAAAGATATGTTTGTTTGAGGTTCAAGTTAAAGCAATCATTATGAAATTGTTTCAAAAAAAATTTTGAAAGCAATATCCTAACTGCAGGAACTTATTTTTTAAAAAAATAAAATTGTGAGATACCATGTTTTTCATGGTGTCTTGTATTTTATAAGTAGAACTCAACATGGCCCAATGCAGCTTTTATGACGAGGAATAAGCCACAGGTGCAGGAACAGGCTTCAGTACGAACCATATATACAAGCCTCTGTACATATTAAAAAATAGGGTGCTTCCTTGCTTAGCCGTACAGAATACAGATACGATCGCAACAGCCTATACTATATGACTTTGTGAGGAGATCCAGAGCCTGGTGAACAATCTATTTTATTGAACACAACGGCCACAACTCCGATTTCTCGTAACTATCAACAATGAAGAACATCAAGCCTCAAGCATTGATTTAGCTGTTCTTTAGGTGAATGACTGACATATGAGACCATTAAATCGGCCCATTAACAACATTAACCAAAGATGTGCCCAATAACCACGCCGAAAACCTTAAAATCCCCAGAGGTTAGAACTTAGAAATTTGGAATTGACAATAGTGGATAGCTGATTACAATGGTCAAAAGTAATTCATCACAATGTAACCACCGTCAAAAACTCACAGTACTCCCAAGAAGTAAAATATTTGATCGTTTGTTTAAACTTCAAAATGATGATTGCTGAACAACATACAACCAGCCTGAAAAATATAACATTAAGTTTTATCTACGACCAATCGTATTTTGAGAGAACAAGAGCCACAACCCAAAACAACAGAAGCTGACAAATAATCGGCCGCCTGTGGTTCTACTTCTCCATCTTTGCTGATCACAATTCCCATGTCACCAAGTTCACACGAAGTGATTGAAAAATGATCACCACATCTGCACGGGTACAACAGTTCGACAGTATCAGCAGTGCTCTCGATGATCATATCGCCAACCTCAATTTCGGATGCAATGATCTCAATGTTCTGCCTGGATGATAGCAGCTGCTTATTGTAGTCTGCTCTAGATTCTGGATGGCTCAGAATTTCCCATGCTTTCTGCACACACAAAAATTCTTGCAGCTCATTGGCAAGCACACATGACTCAACAGTTGCCCGTGCCTTGTCAGGATGAGTATTTAGAAGAGCAGCCTTGTACGCCACACGGATCTCTTCATGTGTAGCATCTTCGCCCACAGATAAAACCTCGTATAAGGTTCTCTGGATGGACATATTGCCGCCTAGAACCATGGAGGAACCTGGACCACTACGTAGGGGCAAAAACAGTAAGTACTCAACAAAACAAAGAATCATGCATTGTATGTCTAAACACTTCTTTGTGGCAATGTAAGATTTGAGGGGTCGATAAAAAGCGGTGTGCATTGTTTTGTTTACTCAAAATTTGAAGTTCCAGAAACATTCTTTCTACCAGGGAAACAGCAAAAAGGTTTAGGTTTGCAACAACAAATTGACCAGCATGCTCCATCAACTACAAAGAGGCATTTAACTTTATTTTGGTTAAGAAATATCAAACAGCCCAAATCACTAACACTCCTAAAATCCATTTGATAAAAAAAGTCACAATGATACAATTACTCAACCTTACATACAAATCATCTCACAAGTGAGGAAAATGCTGAAGAGTTCTTAAGAAAAATTCAAAATTTAACCTTGCTATCTTAGAAGTCGATTGAAGGATCCCATCAACCCTTCGACATTCAACTCTATGGATATGGACTTATGAGCATAAGTAGTCTAAAATAATAATATGGCTAATATTACATTTACAGACCAGGAGAGCACAGGGTAAGCTGCTTTCTTTTACGATTTCAGGAAAAACATTTGCTCAGAGCAAACATTACATGGGGCTGAAAATGCTCACCAGATTTCAACTGTTAGATTTGCTCAGACATTCAGTTAACACCCTAAATTGAACGCAGCAAGCTACACAGAAACTAGGAATGTCAACAGGGAATTCCCCATCAGAGAATGGTCCCCCCATCCTCATGCTCGTGTAGAGAAAATTTCCACACCCCGTCCTGTAGTTGGGGGCATTTTGTCCCCCATCCCTGCCCCTGTGCGGGGAATGAATCCCCAACGGCCCTGTCCCCGTTACAAAATGAAAAGAGAGCACAGAGGCAAAAAATGAATCCATGGCAACAACACAGACAGCAATTGAACAGGCAAAGATTTGTCACGCTACCATGCAAATTGCCAAAAACCCAAGAAACGTCGCTAGTTCTGATCTCATAAAATCCAATGAAAATACCAAGAAGAGAATAATCGAAGAAGAGACCCACGAGCTCACGAACCGAACCTGATCTCTGGTGCTTAGCATCTTGACCACGTCCAATGGCAGAGCCAAGATTTGAACCTAGGGTATGCCTAGCAAATTCTACTAATAGACGCAATACAGTATAATCCGATACACAATCCGGTAATACGTCTAAAATTCTCTAATCGGTTCGGTATATATACAGGTATGAAACAACCAAAAGTACAACAATTATATAATCAAAAGGGTATAAGGAAATATTGAAACATAAACACCAGGCGCGCTGAAATACGGAACAATCACACCAGTTTCAGGCTAACCTAAGAAAATATACACCAAACTCAATTTACGGCTAAGCAAGCCTACATTAACTGTCTCATTTGTCCACGCACTCACTCACCAGAGATGGAGATCGCAGTGAGAAGCAAGGGCAGGGCCGCAGACCGCAGGGGCGGCTAGCCGCTGGCAGCCCGAGACCCTGCGGATGCGCCCAAGCCAAGCCCGACGGGCCGGGAGGGAGGGAAGGAGGACGGTACTCGGGAGGAGGCGCGGCTCTGGACGGCTGGAGCTGGAGGCGGCGCCGCGGCGGCCGGCGTGGGTGGGGACGGCGCTAGCTGCCTGCTAGGATACGGCTGTGTGCCTGCGTTGGGCTTTTTTTTCTTTAAAAAAATGAGTTGGGCTTTTCTTAGTTGGGCTTTCAAAAGTAGTCAAAATTCTCTAGCGATGTGGCCCGAACTGCCTGCAGGGTAGATTAGGGAAGCGGACAAGCGGTGGCTGATGGCCTCATTTTTGTTCTTCTTCGTGGTTCAGTACTTTGGCAATTTAGAAGCAAAAATAAAGGGCATGTTAAAACTACAAAATCTAGTGAAATATAGATAACACGCAAATTCAAAGACAACAAAATACACTAATAAAGGCTAAGAACAATTGTCTGAGTGAGAGGGCCCTAGCAGTTGGTACAAGGAAATTACTGATCTACAATGCACAGAAACCCCTGCCGTAACTTTCAATAACATCAAAAGCGCAGCTTCGTTCTCCACATACTGCCGACAACTTTCTTAGGACCTGGATTATCAGGCCCTCGATCTCGTTGCCCAGAAGTAAAATAGAGCCACCCCTCCCAGTAACCAGCCAAGGCTGTCTTGATACGGAAAGGCATGCGCCCAATGACTGACCAGGTCTGCAAGAAATGACATGGACACTTTTAATTCGTTTACTTGGACCTTCAAACTTCATAGGAAACTGTCATAGACTCATAAACTACAAACACCCACAAGAAAGATGACTTGGACATAACTTACCAGTGTTTCCAAATCGAAACGGAAGACTTCACCAACAAGAATCATCTTTTTGGTGATAGGATGCTTCTCTGTGGTTCCACCAACAATTACGATGGAGTCATTGACGACAACCCATGCAAATTCAATGTGGGAATCTGGCTTTGGCATTGGAGACAGTTGCTTCCATTTGGTTCCATCATCCAGCATGTACACATCACCATACACGACCTGCAAGAGTGTAATTCAGGACAGATAAGAATTTAAGCTGCAACAAAAGGTTCATATAAACAGAGGAACTTGGACACAAGGACGATTTCAAAGTAAAGTTTGTTTGAGGCTCAAGCTGAAGCAATCACTATAGAAGTATTGTCTCAACTGCAGGAACTTATAATTGGTTAAAGAAATTTGGGAACGCAAAAAAATATTGTTAAAGATAGGATGTTTTTCATGTTGTGAGTAGAATTAAACATGGTCCAATGCAGGTCTTGATGTCTTGATGATGAGAAGATAATGCACTGGTGGAACCCTATGCATACCTCATGTCTCCGTACGCATTTGAAAATAGGTGATCCTGGTTTAGCCATAAAGTCTCCTTCTTGTCCACCAATTACAAATAATTTATCATTAGCTACAACACATGCCCTGCAAAAAAAAAAAAAAAATGAAGCCAGAAACTTAACGTATTGTCCTTCAGAAATGTATGCTAGCGAAAGAATGGATGTACCACTACAAAGGATACCTTATGGCAATTACATACAAATTACACAAATCCACTCTGACGTACCTATGAGGTCCACCACGGGGTATGGGTACTTCAGCTCGCCACTCGTTATCCAATGCCTTGCCATCCTTGACAGCAAGGCTCCAATGCTCCAATCCAGGTTCATGACGGTCCTCTTTACCTCCACCCATCACATGGAGGCGTCCACGCCAAAGCTGAGTAGCCGGTGCATACCTGAAAGAATTTACGTTTATTAGTCCTATGTGCCAACAGTGGCTAGAGCAGTACAGAATGCAAGCAATGGACCACCTCAGCAGATTTTGAAAATATGGATTGGTTGTCAATAGAGGGCCTTGAGCCCTTGACAAATACTCAGTCATTGTGTAGGCTTAGGCCTATCACACAAAGCCAGAAGATTATTTCCAGGCACAATGTGACTGCTTCAGTATTAGCATGATGTAAAATTCGAAAATTAAAAACAAATGACTTAGCCTCTATGATCACATACTGACTTTACCGACAGAAGCAGAGAAGCAACGTCCTAACTCCAAATAGGTTCTGGTTAGTAAACTGAACCATGTATACCTGGGAAATGGTAAAGGGGGCAATTCATGCCACTCGTGCGTCACTGTGTCTAAAACGAAATTCCGGTTTATTGAGGCACGGCACTGCGGTCCATGTTGTCCAGAAACTGCATAAATGTATCTGCCATCGGACACCATTCCTAAATGCGAATGTGCCATCTCCTTGGGCATATCAAACCTTGCAGTCCATCTATTTGAAGTGAAATTGTACACATCCACGTGAGAATGGACCTGAAAACACAAGGAGCAAAGCAATACCATATCAGAAATGCTGTCACCATAATAGTCATATTTGCTGAGCAAGAAACGCTTGCCCTTGCTCAAATCAACAAATTGATACAGACCATAAGCACTTTCCGAGAAAAGTTGAAATCTAGAGCAGCGATATATGCAGGGATTCGTTTTGCAATGAAGCTCTAGTTTTATGCTACACGAGAAAGATTGGAACCGAACGGTAAAACAAATAAAGCTCATACGGCACATGTTTGTTCAGCTAAGCCTTTGACAGCACACAACCAGGTTCAGTTCAGCCCTTTCAGTGAAGCATTGCATTCAGCAGTGTCGCTGAAAGAGTTGATCAAGACAGAGAAAAAGGGGATGAACGACGCGACATTAACTAATAAGCCATGATGAGTTGAGTTCCTCACATGATCGATGCTCCCGTACCCAGCGAAGACGTAGAGGAGATCCCCAATCTGCACGGCCGCCCCGTCGAGTCGCGGCACGGGCGCCGCGGGCATCTCCTCCCAGTCCCAGCGCGGTGCCGGAAGGTCAGCGTACGTCGCGTTCAGGCGCCCCATCACACGCTCGACGTCCTTTGCGCGCTTCCCCTTCACCTGCGCTCATATTCAGAGGAGATGAAATGCGTTTCAGAACACGCCAGAGCAATGCGGGCAGCGGCGTGGGCGTGGTTACCGTTGTGGAAGAGGAGGACGGGGGCGGAGAGATTCGCCGAGAGGAGGAGGAGGCCCAGAGGAAGTCGGCGACGAGGGCGAGCGCGAGGAGGAGAGCGAGCGCGAGCGGCACCGCGAGGCGGGGCGGCAGGGGCTTGGGGGCGGCCATGGCTGGTCCGAGGCGTGTGCGGCGTGGAGAAGAGGAGCGCGCGTCGGCGGCGACGGCATGGGCGAAGCTTTTCTGCGGGGGGAGGAAATGGAAATGGTGGGCGGCCGCGCCAAACCGCCGCGGTTTCGGCGGCTCCGGCACCGGCGTGCGGCTTCGGCGGCGCACGTGAGAAAGGGTAGCGTGGGTCCGCTGGACCCACATGTCTGCGGAAGCATCGGGCGGCAACCCGGCAAGGAACACTGGAGGCTCGCGGGTGTCGCGTCGCGTCCCAACGCCAGAACGAACCAGTTAGGCGGCTTAGGCAGGTACTCCTACCATATTTCTACTTAAAAAAAATTTTATTCTAGGTAATAAGATTTTTTTTAAAGCTAGTTAATATCCTGCACTTCTGTTAATATATATTCTCCCAGTCCAACTACAAATTATTTTATTTATACATCTCATTACCATATTAAAACAAATAATATGTCTCTACATATACGCCAAACCTTGTTTACGCTCTTTTAGTGGAGACGGTGAAGGAACGGAGATTTTTCGCTAACCTTTACGCTACATCGGCACATGAACGAGTGTGAATGGTCTCATGATCCGTTGACATAAGGAACCAAATTTTCATGGCATTCAGTTCTAATTTTATCATAAACAAAACTATCTTAAAACTTGGCTAAATCGTAGTATCAAGACACAAATATTATAGAAATAGTGTAGAAATCTCACAAACAGTTTAATGGATTTAATTTCATAAAAAATGGAAAAAAATTTCCGCATTCCGAAAGAGACCTTATGATATATTATAAATAAGTAGTATAATACTACGCCTATCCTTAATATTTGCCGTCGGCTAGTTAATTTTAAACTAAAAATACGACAAATAAAAAATGAGGGAGTAAAATATTTGTATAGCTATCTGCTACTGACTACATATAACAAATAAAATGGATACGCTTCCTAGTCATACTTTGCAACGGGAAGTGAAATGGATGTGCACACATGGCATACCATTGCTTGTTATTCAACCATATGATGTATACTTTACCAAAGCTACAGCTCCTTGTTTCATGCCTTTGAAATAGACTTAACATGGTATATTTTGTCAAACAAAATACACCTATGAGATTCCAAGAGCAGTTCATGACTTGATCATAACATCTTTGATTGGACCAATAACTCTTTCATGTCATTTCATTGGCAGAATTGACCACAAAATATGTGCTATTTGGATTTCTTCTTTCCCCATCAATACCGATGCAGCGAATATTTCCAGGAAGATCCTCACCAGAATACCACATCAGCAATTCAGCATGCTCTGAACTGAACTTGCAATTTAATCAGAATCTAGAAAATTTAAGTAAACTACAAAAACTGCAGCAAGCTGCTGACAGCACAAGAGGACAATCTTGATTTTATTTGGATAACAAATGGTGTGCTTTCAATGTAAGGGAGAATTCACTATGTTAAGATGTTACCAAAACTAAGCACTCGCACATATTGCAACTCTGACAGGGCCATAGAGCAGCAGGACAGCACACTCTATTGATGCATAGAGTAAACAAATTTGCAGGTGACAAAACGGAAGTGTGGCAGACCAGGCAATTTAACAATCCCTCCAAATGATCTGAATGTTAATGGGAGAAAAAAACAGTAAATGCATGGCCAAGTATCACGGTTTGCACATGCACATTCTACTCTGAACTCTGAAGGGAACATTTACCACGTCCTTCTTCTCTCGTACTTGTAACAGAAGGAAAATAATAAAAGGACAGCAAGAGCTCCAGGGAAGGGCCGTCACCGGCTCCGGCGCACCACTCTTTTTTGGCCAATCCACCTTCGACAAGAAGAGGGCGGCCGGCAAAGGCCTGCAACAACCATGTCTTCCTAGAAATGCAATTATCTCATTTTTGTACATTTTTAACCCACTTGATTCCAGGGCATCCTCTACCGTGCTTGTGATTTTGTTAAAAAAACACAAGATTTTGTTACAAAACACAATACAATCTACTACTAGGCTGTTAACAGCAACAAGAGAATGATTTCTATGCAGTGGGAAAGAAAGAGGGTATGTACAGGTGGTTACATTGCACAGGCGGACAAGAAGACCAATCGCCAGTTCACCACTGCTCCTGTGAAGGGTGTAGTCCTCCAGGGTGAGCACGCGGTAGTCCTCCCTCTTCTGTGCCAGCAGCCATGAGATGTCCTCCAACGGCATCTCCACCCACTTCACACCGTCGCCATTGCTGCCAGCAGCAGCATCTGGTTTCTCATCCGCAACATCAACAGCGGCAGGCTTTCCTCCTCCCGCCGCCACAGCGCGCTGAGAATCCTCCGCCTTCGTCTTGGTACCCTCCTCCAGCGTACGCTTGCCGCAGAAAGTCCTCGCAGCAACCTCCTCCTCCACGGGCGTACTACCGCGGCCGAGGGTGTGGGAATTCTTCGTCGGATCCTCCTTGCCTGCCATTATCGCTGGGCCGATTATCCGCCGCGCCGGAGAGGGATTGCGCCGGTAAAGATATAGCGAAATCGAACTCTAGCCGCGGCGTGTGGAACCCTAGCTTAGGATTGGGGATCGCAAGGCGCGCGGCGGAAGCGCCTCAGTTTTATGCATCGAGCGGAGTCCTCCAAAGTCGAAACGAATCCACATGTTCGCGATCGATACGTCGGAAGGCCTACACGCTCTTTTCTACGTACCCTTATTTTTTCTTTGGTTCGACCGCGATGCACCGCAGGCCGTGGCCCGTGTGTCAAGATGGTAGCCCATCGTAATAATATTGATTATAATTAGCATGCCGAGCCCACGTGAGAGTCCAATAAAGAAACCAATGCACGGCCACACCGAATACCTTAAATAAGTTAGCATGTTCTTGTTTGCCGTGTAAAACTAGTTCTTAATGTGATCCCCAATCCTAAGCTATGTATGAAGTATGTAGTGATAACCCTTCATTTATCACAACAATGTATGAAGTATGTAATGTATATTATGTAGGCACATCGACACACCGGCAAAAACAGTATACACAATTATAAGTAATTTGGATTAGTATTAGAAACTAAGTTTTTCATCAAATTTATACACGTCGACACACTGGCAAAAACAGTACACAATTATAAGTAATTTGGATTAGTTTTAGAAACTGAGTTTTTATATGCTAAGATTCTAAGCCGTGCAAAGCATGGGTTGATGGAGTAGTGTTCCTAATTAACAATAGCAGATGGCATGTAAGTTTTGGACAGGCCCAAGCACATCGCGTTCCGTCCAGTCCAGCACCTGGCCATGCTGAATGGCACGGTCCGTCACCTGACGGTACTTAATTCAACAGAGCCTGCCGGTGAAGCTATTGTTCTGAAGAAACAGCCTTTTGCAGGTTCTTGAGATGGCCGAAGCTTCGTGGTATCTCCCCGGTGAGCTGATTCCCCGACAGGTTAAGCAGAACCAAGTTGTGCGCCGTGATCTCCCGCGGCAGGCCGCCGGAGAAGCCGTTGTCGTCGAGGCGGAGCTGCTGGAGCTTCCGGTGCCGGAACACCCACGCCGGGATGGTGCCGGTGAGCCGGTTCTTGTAAAGGAACAGCAGCGTCAGGTTGCTGAGCGCCCTCAACCCGTCCGGTATCTCCCCGGTGAGACGGTTCATCGACAGGTCAAGCTCGGCCAAGCCGCTCGCCGCCGTGATGACACTGGCGAGTGGCGACAGGTCAAACTCGCCGTCGAGGCAGTTGGCGGAGAGGTTACTTGAGGTGCGCCAGCGCGGGCGAGAGGCTGCGGCTGCCCTACACGACGTCGTCGGCGGGAGGGAGGAGGAGGAGGGGGGGCCGAGAAGAGGTTGTGGGAGAGGTCGAGGACGCAGAGCCGTGCGCAGGTGGAGAGCGCGGCGCCGGGGAAGGAGCCGTCGAGGCGGTTGTGGGAGAGGTCGAGGCGGGTGAGGTGTTTGAGCGAGCATACGGGTGGACGGTGGAGGAACCGTGCCCCGGAGGTCTAGTGCTGGAAGGGAGAGCTCCGTGACTGCCCTAGCAACGCTGGCGTCATCGGCGGCGGCGGCGGACGCGCAGGTGACGCCTTTCCAGGTGCAGTGGTCGGTGGATGAGGCGGGGTCCCAGGACGAGAGACCCGGCCGGGGCCTGCCCCAGGCATTGGTGATGGCGAGCAGCGTGTCGCGGTCGCCGCCGCCGGTGGCAGGCTGCTGCGGGGACGGTGACACGCCGGCGAGGAAGAGGAGGAGGAGGAAGACAAGCAATAAGACGATGAGCAGGGACATGCTGTTCTTTGTTGTCTGCCTCTCTCGCTCGACTCGGCGTTGAGGTGGATTGTCAGACATTCGGTTATTTGTCGCCGACTCGACTCGCCGCCCTTCATTTTGTGTCAGCGAGTCTAGTATGCAATCTCACGTGTGAAAAAGGACTCGTGTCCTTGAATTGAAATTGAATGGGTCGAAGTCTTTGGTGTCCGTGTATCCGCATCGTCTGCAAGACTAGAGTGGCAATGCATGAACAAAAAAACATGCAGAGACGACGGGGTCCAATTTTGCCATCCACACTTTTTTTTTTTTTTGAAACCGCCAACCACACTTTGATCAAATGGATGTGGACGCAGTGCACCTGTTGAGCGGCGGCACTGCGCATTGTTTTACCAAAGCCCATCCACTCAAAACCAAATCTTTAGACCTAGTTTGGCATTCTTATTTTTCGGATTGGAAAGGAATGGAGGACAAAGAGAAAAAAAATAGTTTATTTTGCTCTCAATTCTCCACAATCTCCTCCAATTCTTAGGGGAAATGAGGTTACCAAATTTGCTTTACGGTGTAATAAAAAAAAATCCAATGCCATGGTTAAAGACTGTTTTAATTTCGGATGCTGGTCAACTCGGTTATTTTGACATGTCTAATTAACTCTCCAACTAACCCGGCTGCTGTTGGGTTATCCTACTAGCTACTCATTATTTGGCACATGCACCATATATATAGTCGTCGGAAGCAGACGGAAATATATACGTCAAGGAAAGAGCCTCGTCAGCGACTCCAATTCTTACTTGACGCGCGTTCTTCAATGGTTGGATGGTAGGATATATCCGGTTTTAGAATTCAACGGCTAAATCCAACCTAATTTCCAAAAAAAATAAAATGGTGGTGGAACCACGGGAATCATCCCGTCTACACAACCCTCGTCTCGTTCTCTGCCTCCTTGGGTGTGTTTAGTACCCCAATTTTCTTTCAAAATTCACTATGCAAAAAGAAGATTCCCTATCACATCAAAATGCCGGCACATGCATGGAATACTAAATGTAGATGAAATAAAAAAATAATTGCACAGTTTAGATGTACTTTGCGAGACGAATCTTTTGAGCCTAGTTAGACCATAGTAGGACAATATTTACCACAAACAAACGAAAAGTGCTACAGTGGTTCTACAGTGCTTTTCAGTTCGGAACAGTGTTTTTTTCAACCATCTAAACACACCCTTCACTTTTTTCACTGTTGCCTTCTGGTTCAAGGTTGAGGGGTTGCATGGCAGAATATCTTCCACCTTTGGCTCTAATGCTGTCTTCAACCAGAGTGTCTAAAAGCAATGTCTATCAGGGCTTTGCTAAATGATGAACATTCGCCAAGAATGAATCCAGCGAGCGATGGACCCCGCCCCACCCCACGTGCCCCACTTGGCGTCTCATGGCCCTGGACCCCGCACCTGTGCCCTCCTCCTCTGCGCCCCACCTCACGTGCCCCACCAGGCCCACGCGCCAGCAGAAAAATGTTGCAAAAATTGGTGCTACGAGGAGGCTCAAACCCCCCACCTCACGGTTCCGTGGTTTACCCTGCCTCTACTAACCAACAAAGCAGCGTTTCTTTTATGTTTAAAGTGCAGTTACATGTTGTAAAAAAAAGTATGATAATATATATAGTATAATTTTAGATATATGTGAAATAAGAGTAATGATTATAACTTGTTGGTATAATTTTAGATGCATGTGAATAAGATTATGTCAGCATAATTTTCCGTGAATAAGATTACGTCAGCATAATTTTCCGTAAATAAAATTATGTCAGCATGTAAATAAAATTATGTCAGCATAATTTTCCGTGAATAAAATTATATCAACATAATTTTCTATGAACAAAATTATGTCAGCATAATTTTCAGTGAATAAAATTATATCAGCACGTGATCCGTGAATAAAATTATGTCAGCACGTAAATAAAATTATGTCAGCATAATTTTCCGTGAATAGGATTATGTCAGCATAATTTTCTATGAATAAAATTATGTCATAAAATATATCGTTTGAAAAAAATAAAGAAAAAAAAGAAAAGAAAAAGGACGCCCAGCCCCACCTACCCTGGCCCTCCGCACCGCACGCGTCCGGTGTCCCTGCACGCTTGACGCTTCCCTGCCCGGGGCCCACCTGTTCCCACCCCACACGCTGCGCGCTCGCCCGTCGCTCGCTGGATTCGGGATTGACAAGCTGTCGTCCATCGGACATTGCGTGTCTATCACTATTCCAACCACCCCTCTCTCTGTGTACAGTGGCGCTACAGTGTCGATTTGTACTATAGGCACTCAATATACACATTCCGTTGAAGGTAGTCTAAAGGGGTGGCCTAGAGGCGGCAACCGCCTCAGCTAGCGGAGAAACCGGTGGAGGCTGGCGGGAGAGAGCCGCCAGGCATGATGCCAGGGGAAATGAAGAAGACGAGGTGGGAAGACGAAAGAGAGGAGATAGGGTGCGGTCCACCTAGGTGAACTCTAACCGTTTCTGAAATCGGAGTGATCAAGATTGGGGTCACTACTCTTTAGCACGGTGAATGACTCCTAGTGTATAATGGTTATTTTTCATTCTTGACAGTTTAACACCGACAAAGAGGCCAAACTACCAGATATGTCTTTTTGATTCCGTCGAAAATCGATTTTAAGGTAGCTCTAACCCCTGCATCTAACATAATTAAAGAATTGATTAGGCGCGCTAGTAACGCTTCCAGGCCCCTGCAACCTGCATTGCATCTAACATAATTAAAGAATTGATTACGCGTGCTAGTAACCTTAGGCTCTTTGTAATGAAGGTGGAGAAGTGGATTGAGAGGGATTAAGAAACATTTTGATTTATTGTGAATTTAAACATATCTCACTCTTTTTTAATCCACTCCAATTCAAAAATACCCAAACTAAGTCTCGAATGGATTGAGATATTCGCCGTTTGGTTCTCTTAGCCTTTAGGCAACCAAACAGAATCGAATCTGCCTTTCTGTTGTGGCAAGTTGGGAGAGCTTGTTCAGAAGGAGAAGAGGAAAGTCCCCGGCCCCGCCAGCCGGCCGGTCATCCGGGTCAGAGAGTTCAAAGTTGCAAAGCTACACGCCAGCCGCCCCCCGGCCCCGGCCGGCTTCAATTCTAATTCCCTGATCAGCAAATATAATTAGTTGAGACAGTGCGTGACAGACAGCAGAGAGCAGGAGGCCAAGTTTCGCGGTCATCGCACCAGAATCTGGAGGGAATCGAAGTATAGTATAAACACATATGAATGCTTGACCTGCTGAGAAGACTGCTCACGAATTAAGCAGAGCTGAGCCTTAATTACCAAGAGAAAAGGGCGGCGATATCACTCTTTTCTTGGACAGGCGAGGCAAGTGGTGTGAGGCCGGTGGTGCCGGTGCTGTGGTGCTTGCTCTGAGGGCTAAGGAACTTAGCTGACGATCGATGAGCTGTTTCTTTGAGTGTGGTTCAGCTAAATGGCCCGGCTTTTTGATGATTTGTCCTCTGCACAGGAGACACGTACATCTAGCATCGCATGCAGTTTCGAGGCAGTCATACACTCATATGATCAATAAACGAATAGTAACTAATAAATAAACTAACAGTACATGATATCCTAATATCTTGCACGTAATTTCACAGTACTCCCCTTCCCCTAGTGTTGATTTAGTATTAGATGCGCGTGATCCTTGCCTATATATATGAGAAAATCCTAGTATTGATGCCATCTGAATCAATTGCTTAGCCTAGGAAAAACGGCAGCAGATGTACAAGTACTATATCTACATAGTACGTCATCTCCACTTGCGATCCTTAAATTCAGAAACGCGATCCTTGGGGAGTGAGTAAATTCAGCATCCTCGCTCGTCCTCGCTGGGGGTGGGCATGCAGCTGCAGCTGCAGATTCCATTTCCATTTCCATGGCACGCGACGCAACAATCGCAAGCGAAGCGAAAGGCATCGCATCCACTCCAACTGGCTAGGGTACCTGCGTACGCAATACGCATGCAGGCAGTCAAGCAGGTAGCGTGAGTCTTACCCGCCCCCAACCGCCGAAAGCCCCCGCCCTCGCTCACCTCGCTCTCATCTCACGCGCCAACCATGCAACGACCCCCCTGATTTCCTTCATTTCCTCATCCCCTGACCCTGCAGCAACTACTATAATAAACCACCTCATCAGCTAGCTAGCTCACCATCGTCGTCTCCTCTCCTCTCCTCTCCTACGTACAGCAATCCACCACGCGCTCTAGCTCGCAGATCGATCGGTTTCCTTTCACACGTACGGCCAGCCAGCGATCCACCAGCAGCAAGGCCGCCGATCGAGCAACAACTCATAGCAGGGCGGCGCGCGCACACCATGTCCTGCTTCGGCGCCACGCCGGCGGCGACGCCCGCCTACTACTACTCCTCGTCCTCCTCGTCGGGGCTGCCGTGGCGGTGGTGGCGCGCCAGGTGCGCCGGCATCGCGGCGGCCGTGGGGGCCAGGCTCCGGAGCTCGCTTTCCCTCCACAAGCGGATGGGCGGCCGGGGGACGGCGCACGCCCGCCGCCGCCGCCGACGCCACGCGTCGTCATCGGCCGTGCATCGCCACCACGCGGCGGCGGCGGCGCACCACCGCCGCAGCGGCTTCGCGCCCGTCTACGTCGACGACCTCTACGCCAGCCACCACCAGTACTACCCACAGCCAGCAGCCAAGGCCGTCACCGCCGTCGTGCAGGTGCAGGAGCAGGAGCCGACCACCAGCGCCGCCGCCGCAGGGAAGCTTACGGCGTCCGTGGCGGCGGCGTCACCCGTGCGCGCGCATCACGCCGCCGCCGGTCCTGTTGCTACGATGATGAGGCCGCCGAAGAAGCCGGGCAGGGACGTGGCGGCGCTGATGATGGGGAGCCCCGGCAGAGGCGCCGGCGGCGTGCTCCGCGGGGCGGTGGTGAAGGGCATGGGCGAGGTGGACCTCCGCGCCGAGCTCTTCATCAGGAAGTTCAAGGAGGACATGCGGCTGCAGAGCCAGCGCTCCGCCGAGGAGCTCCAGGCCATGCTCGCCAGGGGCCTATGACGATTCACGACTTGATTTCATCGACCTACTGGCTACTCGACTCATCATCCATGCACACTGTATTGTACTGTGCTTAGTAGCGTAGCTGCATCTGCATATATAGGGGAGGATTGCTTATATAGCTAGGGTTAATTTAATGGATGGTGTTATATTATTAGATTTAGGAGCAGTGTAGGTTGGGTTTGAAGTTTGGGAAAAAAAGAAAGAGAAAAAATGATTTAGCATTAGGGGCTACATGATCGACAACACGATCGTCAGGTGTGTAATGATCTAAACTGTGATGTGGCTTTGGTTTTGTATTGGGAGGTTGCTATTCTTCATTAATTCGTCCTGTAGACAACTAGATATACCTAGCTAGGGAAAATATTGGTTGGTTGTGTTGATGCATCATTGATGTACTAGGTGACTATGTTTGTTCCATGTTCATATATCGGCAGGAAAAACAAATAACAAAAATAAAAAAGAAGATTCTAAATGCTATATGCTAATTGCTAACTGGATTGTGGCCAGTTTTGTGACGACTTGACACTTTGACAGGGAGGTTGTTCAGCCTCCCCTCCCACCCTGCTGGCTGCTGTCTACTATGTGAATTGTGAGCGAATAGAGTTGTTCCGACTTTGGGTGCCAAAAGGAACTGAAAAATGAAAAGGGCATGGCTTGTACAGCCAACGATTATCCTGGTAAACATAACTGTTCGCCGAAAGGAAAAAAAAAAGACCTTTGCCCAATTCTTTCTACAAAGCATGCGATTGGCAAAATCTAAATACTTCTGGATACCAAAAAACGCCTGAGAAACCAAAGAAATTAAACCAATTTTACATGGATAAGATGGAGCTGCCGGTGCACTCCCCACCTGGCAGGACGTGCTTTTGGCCTGTAAACTATCCGCACTCCACTATGCCAATTTACTGGAAAAACTGCTACGAGCGTCTCATCCATGACTCTACCGCATCGCAGTGAAGACCGGCTTTCCCCCAAATGCAGCGGAAGTATGGACTAGATCTCCGGCATGCACTGCCGTTGTGGACCCCAGCAACCTCCTCCTCCGGTGCCCGAACAGAGATGGGGAGGCGACTACCTCGCCCTCCCAGCGACTGCGCGGAATAAAATCAAAATGATTAACTATGTATGTATTAGGATCAGTTTAACCACATGTACAACATAAATAGAAATAATAACAGTATTTGAACTTAAAAACATAACCAGTATTACAGACCATAATTGTCTTTAACGAATCTGAATATTCTTAACGAAACGAATAACTAAGCGACAGCGGAAAACGACCATGCTCCACAGACGACTGACGGATGGCACACCAGCTTAGAACTCGTAGTAATCTTGGAACTCCTGGTGGGGATCACCACAACTCTCTTCTGGATCTGAGCAACGGTTGCAATGGATGCAACGTAGTATAAAACAAGCAAGAGTGAATACATCCCGTACCCAGCAAGTATTCTGTTTTAAGCAAAGTGGACTGGTTTTTTAGTGGACTGGCAAAGCGGTTGCTTTTAGTTGATCCAAGTTTTATTACTAACATTGATTAATATAAACACAGCCCATAATTAAAGTAATACAGAAACAGTAAAGTAAAAAAAATATAAATCATTGTCCAACTTGTCACCATAGCCCATAATCACCATAGCCATCGGCTATCCTTTTCTTGTTTAAAAACACTAATCTGTGAGGATTCAGACCGCTCATAACCGTGAGCACGGCTGATATATCAGTTTTAAACACTCTCGAGAGGTTATACACTTTACCCACAAGTCATGATTCCTAGTGTGCCTGAGGTTTGCAATGCCCCATTTATTCATACCTTAGATGAATCGGCAGGATTTTATTACGAGATATTTACAAAAAATTTCTAGAGTATACCCGCCCGTTCTAGGTTTCCGTTACCCAGGCATAAAAGTCCCCTCCCGAAGGGTGACTAACAAAATCAAATAAACTAAACTGCACCCACTTAGGAGAGCAAGTCTTATACCCGTCAACGCCCCCCTTACGCCATCTTTCAGGTAGGCAACCCACCCGCTCTAGTTCATCTAATTAATCAGTCAAGAGCGTCCCATTCCACCCTTTGTGGTTGTACTGTTTTCTTGGATGGTCGCTCGGCGAACCGATCCTTAGGGTGAAGTACTCGAGCAAGACCCACAAAAATATGCTCAAGTCCCCATGTTGCAAAGTAACCAAACTTTCATCATCATTATACCATTAATTAATCAAGATTAGCAATATGAGTAAGATTTGTTGAGCGCTAGTATTTATCTACACATCACAGCCTTCCCATAGGATAAAACATTGACAGAAAAATAAGTAGCTAGCCATACTTAGGTTGAGTATGCTTGGTTGTGCGATAAAGTAAGTTTTCAATATTAATAGAACATATGTCAAAGAATACTTGCCTTTCTCAGCAAAAACTTACTCAGGAGCTTCCCAAGATTAATTTTCAGCAAACACAACCGGTTCGTCTCCCACACGTTGCACATACAAGCAATAAGCACAAAATAACTAAAACAGTACACCAATCACCATAAACAGATCCTAAAAAGCATTTAAAATTAATCTACACCTTACTACGATTCAGTAGGTTCAAGAATCGCTCAAAACGGATTTATAATGCAAAAGATATGCACAAAACAAGATAATAGGATTTAAATAAAGGAGATTTGAATCTACAGGGGCCTAACAGTGAAAATCTGGACTTAACCATAATGAATATGGACCGCGGGTTAATTTGTGAAAAGCACAGAGACTCTTTTGCAAACGTGCAGCGCTGACCGGTATTTGACCGGGTCGCGTGGGCTATGGACGGTCAGATCTTGATCCAACGGTTCAAAGCAGATCGGAGAAAAAAGAAAGAGAGATGGCGGCGGCTTGGCCGGCGCGGTGGACGGGCGCGGCGGAGGCTCGCTGGAGCTCCGCGATTCCGCGGCTCCGGTAGCCTAGGGCTAGCAGAGCGGGGCACAAGGGCGAGAGGGAGATGCGGCGGAGCGGGCAGGGCGATTCAGGCGGCGGTATGGCCATCAGCGGCGGCCGGCGACGGGACAGAACGGCGGCGCGGCTCCGGCGAGTAATTGCCGGGGCGGTAGGGCGCGATTGAAGCCGGGATTGGGTCCGTTAGCTTCCTCACCTCGGTGCGAAGCTACGAGTGTAGATGGCTTCGGCGGAGAGGCGGCGACGGCGTACGACGACGTGTGGCTGTGGCGGTTCGGCGCCCTGCATGAACTGGCGGTGTTCGGTGAGCAAAATCCGGCGATTGAATGGAAAAGAAAGGCCGAGGTTAAGCGTTTAGACGTTCTACCGTGGGGGAAAGATCGACGTCTAGTCCTCGGCGACGGAGACAGCTCGTAGACGCAGAAACCGGCGACGAACTCCCGGGCGGCGCGGTTCGCGGCCAAGGCAAGGCAAGTGCTAGCGCGATGGCGGCTGCAAGGGCTAGGGCTTGGAAATCGATGGGCGCGGACGTCGGGGTTAAGGGTACTTATAGGGATGGGTCCGTATCTTGCGGCAGGGCAAGATATGGCGCGGTGCCAGGAAAATCCGGCTTGGCCAGGGCTTCGAGTTCGCATCGGACTCTCGCCCGTGCGTGCCGAGGCAGGGAAAAAGGAAAGGGGAAGGGGCTGACCGGTGGACCCCTGCAGCCAGTGAGAGGAGGGAGCTGCTGCGTTGGTCGGTGATCGCGGCTGCTGCAGCTTCGGTGATGGGCCGCTACGCTGCTGGGCCAAGCCCAAAGCGAGAGGGAGGAGCAGGATGATTTCTCAGGTTAGGATATTTGGAGAAAAAGATGATATTTGAAGTATGCAAAAGAATTCAATTTCAAACTAACAATTCCCAAATCACACAATAAAAATATGCAACGGCATGTATGTATCAAACAATTAATTCCTATGATTCATTTTACTAGATTAATTAGAAAACAAAGAAAAATTATGATGTCATGCCTAAACAACCAATGTAGTTGAATTTAAATTATTTGGCGAGAAAACTCCATATACCAAAAATCAGGATGTTACACGCGGGGAGGCCAACGTCATGACCGTGGATGGCGCAGGTGGGGCGGCGGATCGATGATGACGAGGAAGAGTACATGGCGGCGGTGCGTGGAGGATGGGGTTGGCGGGCCTGCGAAGAGGCGGCCGGAGGGCAGGGATGGTGGTGCCCGCCACAAAAGCGGTGCTCGTGCAGGGTTAAAGTATATTATATGATAAACAGAATTACAATGAAATTAAATGATAATTATGAATTTTTTTTGAAAAAGACGATTAAATCAAACTTGGTATAAAAAAAGCCTAATGGTCTATAAATTGGAACGGATCGGAGTACCATTGTTCCTAGAGAAAATTTCTTATTTGACACCGAAGAAGTCACTGGTTCCTTATTTGGTCCTACAAAATAAAATCTCTCCTATTTGACACTCAATGAAATTTTGATACCTTATTTGGCCATCTGTTAGCTTCTCACGTTAGCTTCCTCTCGTTCCGTCATCTTTGGCCATCGGCTCACCCCGACTGCGTGTGGAGCAGGCCATAGCCGCGTGGAGCAGCCGCCGTTGTATATTGCCCAAAATTAAAATGCAATGTTTTCTATACATGTCCTGGTTTATGTTGTATATTATTGTACCCTTATTTACGGGGGAAATGAAACTACCTATCCGTAGACCTAGTTAAACAACTCTTGAATTGGAGAGGATTAGAGGGACTAGGTTGCATTCAAATCTACAATAAATCAAATTATTTCCCAATCTCTTCCGATCCAAATTCCCCTCAACCTCTTCCATTCCACCTCAATCACCTGCAAACCGGGAGTTGTAAAACCAGGCCTTACGGAGAATCCAATAACATACACGTAATGTAGGTTGTGGGCCACTCAATCCGTGTGATTCATGCTTGGAAGGTGCAGATCGCCATAGATTGTGTTTCCTTCGACTTGGACGCCCAAGATTTACCATGCATGTGTGTTTCTCCCCAGCCCAATTAATCGCGCATGCAAGGCGTACGTACATAAACGGTAGTAATGACACCTTTTTTTTTTTCCCTTTGGTCACCAAGCTTGCACCTTTTTGAGTCAGAGGGGGATCGGAGTCGGAGGAGGGTGGCCATGTCCAGTTATGCTGTCCACTAGAGAGAAGCCAAAGGTATCACGCGTGGAATACATTTGCCGCGCGCGTCGTCTTGCATGCGCGCCCAACCGCCACTCTGGCGCTCACGCAACCAGCCGACTTTAATTTCCCCAGCTTTAAACATAAACGCCTCGCCTCCTCTCACACGTACACTGTACAGCAACAGCAAGCAAGCACACGCGCGGATCGGATCAGCTCCGTTCACACGCACGTAGTACGGCCGGCGATGGACTAGCCTTTATATAGGCGCGCGGCAGGACCATGCCTTGGTTCGGCGGCAGCACCGCCGACACGCCGTCGCCGGCGACGGCCTCCTCCTCCTCCTCTGGCGCCAGGCGGCCGTCGGGTCCAGGCTCCGGAGGCCCCTCCTCTCTCTCAGGCCTCATTTGGATCGACGTGGAAAGGCGTGGAAGGGAGCCCAACCCCCGTCTCCCGCGGGTTTCGGCCCACACAGGGGAGAGCTCCCCCGTTCGGCCCAGGAGTGCATTTGGCAGCCACAGGGGTTGGACCGATCTACCTCAATCCCCACCGATCCGCGTGGGTTCTCCGCATCGTCTCGTGACACGGGGACGGACTCCCTCGGGCGCTCACGCTCGCGCTCTTCCTCTCCCGCAAAGGTGGCGCCGCCGCCGCCGCAGATTCAACTCCGGCTCCGGCGGTTCGAGCAGGTGCGCCCCTCGCCCATCTCCTCCTCTCCCCCTTCCCCTCTCCCTCCTCCTTCTCGTCTTCTCATACCCTTCCTTCTCGCTAGGGTTGGATCCTGTCTTGCCGCCGCCGCAACCTCTACTGCGCGGTGCCACGGCTATCAACTCCGGCTACAACGACTAGATCAGGTGTGCATCCTCCTATTCCCCTCCCCCTTCTTCTCCTCCGTCTCATCCCCTCCCTCTTGTCCTCTTCTCATACCCTTCTTGCTATTGTTGGATGCAGTCTCACCGCCGCCCACGAGTCGTGGTGGCCATCACTCCGACAAGGAGGTGGATCCGGGTTAGGTGAGCATGATTTGATCTTGCGAGTGTACTTTGCAACCTCGGGATTCTCAAATATGGATGCTCTTGTTGGTCTTGCAGATTTGGACCATAGGAAAGCAAAAGGAGGAAGGGAAGTGCCGTTGCATGATCAGGCCACCTACGACAAACTGCTCCCTAGGGTGCTAGGTAACCCTGTACATGCCTTCTAGATCTTGCTTTTTAGTTCTAATGCCTGCTGTGTTTGTAGAATCAATTACTAATATGTGTCATGGTTTCTGATTTACAAATCCATGGTCTCTGAATTTTTGATTTCTGATTGATAGCATGACTTGTTGAATAAAAAAAGTATGTGGCTATAAGCAACCAATAGTTGTTTATAGTTGCTTATCCTTGTATGTTGCGTTATTCAGTGCTTTAAACACTGCATAAATTGTGTGAATTTATGCTATTGTGTAACCTTTTTGTGCCAATTGTGCATATATTTACTGATCATTGTGCTACCGTGTAACCTTTCTCTACTTAAATTAAATCACTTGTTGCCCATAATATAGTGAATATTGTTCTATTGCTTGCTATCTGTTTTTTTCATCATGAAATGTGGAACTTTTTTAGTATCTAGTGAAATTATGAGTTAACTTTTTATCCTCTGAATTTGTTACAACACTACTGTTTGTATGTTACATTCTGCTCTATTGTATTATTACTTGAGCTTTCTTGATTCCTGGTCTTCAAACATGTACTGTTAGCAGCAGGTTTTAAGGTTTTTTAAAAAATCAGTATCATTGTTACTTCTGTGATATTGCTGCTATGTTTCCTACTATACTATATTTTTTTATTTAGTTTTAGATCATTATGATCTGTGAGTTAAACTATTAGGACTATTTTTTGTAGAAGAAGAGCTTGAGAATGGCTTCTGTAGCTAGAAAGAGGGCAGAAGAGGATGATGAATTATTTCTTTTCATTCTGCCTATAATACATCAATTGGGTAGTACAAAAGAGACTAAAAAAAGGCCTAGACATACATCTAGGCTGTCTGGAAAGGAGCGTCTTGAAGAAATACTCAATGGACATGAGAGAGATTGTTGTGTTGCTTTTCGTATGGAGCCTAGCATCTTTAGAGATATTGCCACTTTTCTTAGAAGTGAGCATCTCTTACGTGACACCAGAGGAGTCAGAATTGAGGAGCAGTTAGGTTTCTTTATGTTCATGTTATCTCACAATGCAAGCTATGAGGACTTACAATATGCGTTCAAGCATAGTGGGGAAACCATCCATCGACACATTAATTCAATCTTCAACATTATCCCAGATCTTACTCGTAGATTTGTCAAACCTACCCTAGCAACTGAAACTCATTGGAAGATCAGCACCGATCCTCGTTTCTTTCCTTATTTCAAGGTGAAACATTTAACATTCTTCTCATTAGAATGCATAATTCTTTCCATTACTTTTAGAATTATATCTCACATACAAAATTTTCTCTTTTAGAATTGTCTAGGTGCCATTGATGGAACCCACATCCCTATTACAATCTCTCAAGACAAACAAGCTCCATATAGGAACAGAAAAGGCACACTAAGCCAAAATGTTATGCTGGCCTGTGACTTTGATTTGAACTTCACCTTCATCTCATCAGGGTGGGAGGGGTCCGCTACCGATGCTAGGGTGCTCAGATCTGCTTTGTTTAAAGGATTCCGTGTCCCTGAAGGCAAATTCTTCCTCGTTGATGGAGGCTACGCTAACACACCGGCATTTCTTGCCCCTTATCGTGGTACAAGATACCACTTGAAAGAGTTTGGGCATGGTCACCAACGACCAAGGAATTACAAGGAACTCTTTAATCATCGCCATGCTTTATTGAGAAATCACATAGAGCGAGCGATTGGGATTCTAAAAAAGCGTTTTCCTATTTTAAAAGTAGGAACTTTACATACTATGAAGAACCAAGTTAAGATTCCAGCAGCTGCTGTAGTCTTCCATAATATTATACGTATGCACAATGGAGATGATGGATGGTTGAGCAACCAGCCAAATAACATTTCTCCTCAGCAGTTTGTTGAATTACCTGGAGGGGATATCATGTACAGCAATGATGTACCATCCTTTAGTAGTCAAATAGAAAATGGAAATTCCGCAAGAGATGCGATTGCATTGCAGATGTGGGATGATTACACTCACAACCAACCTTGATTGCTATGTAGTTCGGTCGTGATGTTTGGAAGGGGCTCTCCTAAATTTAACGCTATGCATAAGAAGGCATCACCGAGAAGTGGTAGTATAAAAAAGAACGGGGCATCACCTAAGGTGGCATCACCTAAGGTGCCAAAAAAAGGTACTTGATTTACTTTTCATATCGTTTGTACAACTCATGCATATGTGATTGCATTTTATCTAACTTATTGTTGTATATAAAAGGAAGAGCATGTTGGAATCCTGGACTTGAAAAGGGTTTGGTTGAGATTCTGCTAGACCATAACAATGATTATTATAGGGGGCAGAATGGTTGGTCCTCAGAGGCATGGAATAGGGTTGTGAGATTGTTCCATGAAAAATTCCCACATGCCTCGTTTACCAAGTTACAGATTTAGGAGAAAGAAAAAGAATTGAAGAGGGAATACAACATGCTCAAAGAAGCAAGAAAGCAGAGTGGGGTATCATGGGATGATCGCTTGGGCATGATTCAAGCCGAACCAGCTATTTGGGATAACATCATTAAGGTAATCTGTTTTGAACTGTCCTTTCCTATTGCAAGTGCTATTTTTTACCATCACCTATAAATATGTTCAATTACTGTTTTGAACAGTCCTTTTCTAAAATTCGGAAGTTCCAAACAAAGCCTTTTCCCCTATTTGATGCATTAGGAGAATTGCATGATGGTAAGTTATCCTTTTAACTTCCTTGCAAATCAAGTAGCCATGGTCATAAATTGAGTAATTTTGTGCTCATACTAATGGAAATAATTTCTTGCTCAGACCATACAGCTGAGGGTTCCATGAACTTCACATCCCTTGAGGCAGCACCATCTGATCCAAGTATCACTCAGAATGGTGATGATGGGCACATTCCTCCATATGTGTCTCTTGATGATGAAGAGGATGATGAAGTGAGTATACTAAAGCCACCGGATCAAAGTGATGTTGCTACAACCTCAAAGAGGGCTGCTGCATCAAATAGAACAAAAGGGTCTGTTGTACTTGATGGAGAGAGGAAGGTCGGCAAAAGGCAGAAGAAAGAGGCTACATTGGATAAGGTGGACAAGTATCTGGATTTGAGAGCAAAGCAAATTGAGGGAGAGGTTGTAGTGCAAGCGAGGGCTGCAGCAGAAGCCGATGATTTCTCCATCAAGAAATGCATAAGTCTTGTGAACACCATCGAAGAACACTCTGGTGAAGAAAAAGCGGATGCTTTTGATATCTTCAAGGATGCACAGAATCGGGAGATCTTTATGACCGGAGAACCAAATGCACGCCTAATATGGCTGCGGAAGAAAATGGTAGCATATCTTTCAATGTTTGTTTTCTTCATGTCTATAGTTGTTTGCCCATGGTCTGTTAGTATTAACTTGCTATCTGCTTTTTTCCTCATGAAATGTGAGAAGATAATAGCACTCATTCACATTTGCTAACAAATTGTTGCCTATTGTATTGCAGAGGCAGCAAGCCAGTAGTGGATCATAAGCGGTGGCCACACTCATTCCTTGAGAGGTGATCTTTCATATGTTGCTTATCTTAATTCTGCTTGTTAGACTAGAGTTCACTGTATTTTCTGTGTTGTCATAATGTCGTGTACCCATTTAACACAAAAAAGTTGTGATGTTCCACTGGCAATATCTTTTTACCAAAAGAAATCTTGTGAATAATTAGTATTCTATAAACCTTGTTTCGACACTGTAACAAATTATCTATTGCATTTTCAGCACCGTAGATTTTTGAACTATTGAATTATTGTGCTTTTAGCTTTCCAGCTTACAATCTGTCTTTATTTTGCAGTGCTGTTTGAAAGTTGAGAGCTCAAAGGCAACTATGAATCAAAGGCGTTAAAATTGTTACTGTTATTTTTTGAAAGCAACCTTGTCGATGAATGTTCAGTTGGCACTTCACTAAAATTTCTAATTTTTAGCTCCAGTTATCCTATTGACATGGCACTTTACTTAAATAGTCCTATTGTTCAGTGACAATCGTTGATGACATGCTTTAGATTATCTATATTTTCCTTTTTGAATTATCTATATTTTTAATCATACGATGGATGGTTCTCGGGCCTTGAAACATACTGTATCAATTTCTGTATGGTCGTACAGTTTTATTGTGATAATATGGTTTGCTGTGTAATTTGTTAGTATAGTCTTGTGATAATTTTGAGTATGTTTGAGGGTATGCACGCAAGGAACCACACAAGGAACCATGGTATTTAATTCTTTTAATCTGATATATGCAAATTCTGATAGTACGTGCATGTAAATGTGATGCAAAAAGCAGTTTAATTGGCGAGCACTGTTGATAAAAGAGCAATCCACGCCTACAGCCGCAATAGCCAAATGAAAACAGGACGGGCCGAGGGACGGGGCCATGGGGGCCTGGGTCAGCGCGTGGATTGGGTGGCGGGCAGGGATCAACCCAACCCCTGCGCGGTTCAGTGCTCACGTGGATCAGGCCCACGTGATGCCAAACGAAGCCTCAAGCGGACGGGGGGCCACGTCCATGGCCGGAGATTCACGCCGGTCTGCGTTGACGACCTCTACACGCATGCGACGACGCGGCGCGAGGCCACTGCGCGTGGCGGCGACGGCGGTGTTGCCAGCCGTGGTGTCGCTGTCGCCCGACTCTCCCCTACTACGACGGCTGCACCTGCACGGGTCTAAGATTCAGACATTGTGTATTAAAATATATAGTGAAGATTCAAAATTTTAAAGATACACTAATTTTATCCTTATAAAATACATGTATACGATATATTTACAGGGATCATGGATATTAGGCCCGCCTCTCTGCACGCTTGGGCGGCGGAGGCACTGGCACCGCAGCTGCCCGCGCGATGAGGGGTGTGAGCGTGATGATGCCTAGGGCTAGGAGGAGACCCGGCAGAGGCGGAGGTGTGGTCGGAGGGGACGGGGGAGGTGGACCTCCGCGCCGACCTCTTCATCAGCAAGGTCAGGGAGGACCTGCGGCGACAGAGCCAGCCGTCGGTCGGCCGGGAGATGACGGTGCCAGTGACAGGGGAGGTTGTTCAGTTGTTGGTACACATTCCCAACGCTCCCCCTCCTGCTGGTTCGTAGCGCGCGTGTGAGCGAGTGGAATTGTTCGAGCTTTTGGTGCCAAATGGAATTTGAAAATTGTGGTTTGGAGAGCCAAGAATCCTGATAAAACTTCTTCACTGGACGAAAAACGGATCTTACCCAAGATTCAATCGAACTTAAAAAAAACATGTAGGAACTGACAATCAAAATACTACTAGTAGATTCGAAATCTCATGAGGAATCACACAAACCAAACCAATCTTACATGGACTCAAGTTACATGATGCACACAATGCAACAGGTGTACAAGTGCGTATTCATTGTGATATGTACATCTGGGTTGGCTTGGATTACTTAGTGTTAAGTGCGTATTCATTGTGATATGTACATCTGGTCTGTAGCTCTTCCACGTGGACTCCCAATTTTGCGGCAGCACTCGTCACAGACACCAGCACTATGGAAACAGAGGATTATGATATCGGAAATTATAACATCACATACATTTTCCACGCGCAGGTAAAAGGCACAGAAAGGTTACAGAAATACCCTTGTTAGAAAGGGCATAGCCAAGCTTATACATTACACAGCAGCAGCATCGCAAGGGTAGGGTGCTACTGATACATGATATAGCAAGGTGTACTGTTTTATCACACAGCTTAGCTGAGGAAATCTCTCATAGGGTCGTCGTGGTGGATCTTCTTCATACGGTAGGCCTCCATGTCTTCCGCAGTAACCTCATCGTTCCACTTCACATTGTACTTCCTCTTTCTTTCATCCTTCTCCTCTTTCCTCCTTGCATTCTCCTGCAGAATTAAAACAACAAGCTTCAGCGTCTACACTAGGGGGAACATAGTGGACATGGACAAAGGCAACACACCAAAGGTCAGATAGAAGATGCTAACCTTCTTTAGAGATTCCTCGAGAAGCTTTTTGTCAAGAACAAGATCGTCAGGCACATCAGTTCCCCAAGTGGCTAATCGCTTCTCTTCATGGTGTACAGGTTCAACTGCATTGGACAATTTTTTAAGTTAATGCTATGCATCATGGTAGCGGCGCATGTGTAATAAACAGTGGCATGTCATCTCATTCAAACAAGTTTATTTGTAAGCAAATACAAAGCGCACCAAGTTATTTTTGCATACAATTATATGTTTTCAAACTAGCAAGACCCGGGACCTCATGCTTGAGATAAGCCAGCATGAAACTTAAAAAGATCAGAGACCTCACACTAACTTTACTGATACACTTTTCACATATAACTTTGTTGATAGCTTTGCAGTTGACACTTAGATGTGAGCTCATGTTACAGATGTTCAGAATTCAGATAACTCAGGCGATAGTTTTTTTTGTTGTCATCGCTACATGATATCAGAAACTTTTCACATCCCTTTTATTGAAGGGATTCCGATTTTATCAATGATAGGTGCCATTTTTTTTCCAATTTTTTTCAATAATCAATGGCTTTACCCTATGACACCAATTATACTACATTATTAAATTTATCTAGGTATAAATAAACAAATAGAAGTATTTTACTGTCAAAGTACCTTCCGCAGCCTCCTTGCGGGCCATATTGGCCCTCATCAGATCTGCTGATGCCTCGGCAGCCTCAATTCCAGCCAAGCCTGTGCAGTAACTATTTTTTATTGTCTGCCTGCAGCACTTATAGCCCCATTGATGGTCTTTCCACCATGAACCCCACACGGTGGTGTGATTATTAATGAATACATCCTCTTCGTATTTGCTCTTGGGAAGAGATACATCCTGTAGATAAAGATGGTTATCCAGTAGCACTGAAGAACATAACAGAACATGAAAATAGTGCAAGTATACAGGAATGGTAGGATCCAGCCTAAAGCACAGAATAACCATTAGCCTAAAGTGCAAGAGTATAGGATGGTTATTAGTGTTTTTTAACTAAAAGCAAACATTAAGGAAATTTGAAGTCATTGCCTGTGCTCCTAGCGTGTGGCAATTAGCAATCCATCTTTTTGGGTTCAATCTCTAGTGTATCCCACAAACTTTGCTTAAAAAATATCAACCAACCCATACAGCACAATCCTAGTTTCAAGTTCAATAGTAAGAAAACTCCACAAATTGCAAATGCATTTGCGAAGGCTAGATGAGGTCCTACTTTCATTGGTTCACACTATTAAGATTGAATATAGGATTTTAGAGGTTCACATAGTTTCTTTTTACCGTATCCAACAGGTTCCCCTATCAATATGATTCTTTGCAAGAGACCTTGGGCATTTAGTTCTCTAATGTTGTAACATGCAGAATTTTCTATAAAACCCTCCCAGGCTGAATTTTATACAAGAATGTGACAAGCCAAAAGTGCTACAAGGACACTAAGTGGTCATAATTCATAAAGTAGAGAGATAAGGATCGTTATTGTGTTCCAACCTGTCCTTTGATTATTCTACCAGTACGGTCATATTCAATCTCCCTCTCACTTTGTCCAAGAAGCAACTCCCGAGGAATAGCATCTTCTGATGCAGCATTCCCATACTTCTCCATAATTTTATCCTTATGTTCAGACTTCAACATTTCTTTTTTTATCTTGAAACTCTTATATAGTAGCTCCGCTTGAGATGGAGCTGCTTGCATATGAATATCCTGCCCCTTATCAAAAGCTTCCCATGCATGGATGTTCATTTGCTTGAACTCGAGAGCTTGTCCACTTAGCCGATTTTGGTTGTCACCCTGCACCATAATATTTACATCAGCATACTGAATCCAAGAACCTAGAGACTGTGTCTGATCACAATTAACACGGTATAAAAGCATTCACTTACCACATAGAACTTGTCATTGGGATCTGCATCTGGCAAGGGGTCTTCTCTCATGGAACGGGTTTTTGGATCATAATATGCAGAGTTAACATCGAGATTCAGAAGATATTTTGCTGTGTCTTCTCTGATACGCAAGTTCCTGTAGAGACATCATAACTTGCCATCAGCATTTAAAATGGTTCCTGACAAATCCCCAAAACAGGAATGCTAGTACTAGAAGGAAAGTAACACAATTTATTTTCTAACTGGTACATACCTAACAGTACCGGTGCTTCCACCACCTGTTGTGCGCACACGCTTCTCTACCTTAGCAAAATCCATTTGGGCACTCTCATCAACTTTGGCCTCATCTATCCTCAGGCCATCTTCTTCATCATCTTCACTTCCCGCATTCTCATCATCCTTCTCACCGTCGTTCTCACCATCCTTCTCCTCGAGTTTCTTGAGCTGCTGCTCTTTCAGATACTTCTTCCTAGCCTCTTCCCTAGCTTCATAGTCAGCGATAACACGAGTGTAGGTTGATGGGTCGTAACCATTCCAGCGATCACGCTTTCCATCATAGTCCAGCTCAAAAGATTCAACTTTCTCATCAGGAGCTATGTTGACATTCGTCCATTTCGCTCCCACGCTTCGAGGCCGTTCCATGCATGACTTCTTGTCATGAGTCATGGCTCCACAACTGAAACATCAAAGAAAATCGTTTGTCAGAAAATCTAAACTAGCAGGCTAATTACTCATGCATATCGGCTAACAAACAGACTGCAAATTCTAAAACTTGATATCCAACTACAAACTAGAACCAACAGGATACCCACATACTATATTAATATAAGCAATATCATCAAACAAACACCAACCACATACTATATTAATATAAGCAATATCATCAAACAAACAGCACTTACTTTTCGCAAGCACCTTTCCTGTACTTGTTGGCCTGGAAAAGCTTTGCACCCCTATCATACCACGACTTGGTGTAGTTTGGATCTGACTTCCACTTCCGCTGATGCTTCAAACTCTGAATCCACAAAACCAACAAGGAGTCAGCACCACCAATCAGCGAGATCCTCATGCATAGCTTTGGACTATACAAGTCTACCACGGAAAGAACAGAGCAAGCAATGACGCACCGGCTTCTCCGCATTAAGATACCAAGGGGCCGAGGACATGTACTGGGGGATATGGGGATTGATCTCGTTTCCATCCTCGTCGACCTCGGCGGGCGCGAGCCCGGCCTTGCGCGCCTCCTCGAGCTCGATCTGCTTCCGGTGATCCTCCCGCGACTTGAAAGTCACTGCCACAAACGACGCAAGACATCATAAGCCGCGAATTCACAGCAGCAATGTAAAAATCCCCCAAAAATTCGCGCGGCACGAACAGCCACAGAGGCCCCGATCCCCAAATAAGGCGGCAATCAGGGGCGCACCGCCCCCGAGCAAACCCTACTTCCCCGTGGAATCGGGGAGAGATCAGCCGGTTTTGGGGATACGACCCCCGAACAAGCAGCGCACCGGAGCGGAGGCTAGGGTTAGGGTTGCCGGACGCTCAGCTCACCTGAAGCGGTCGCCATGACGCCCCCCTTCTCTTCTCCCTCGCTTCCCTCTCCCTCCCCTCGCCGGCGCGATGACCCGACGGCGGCGCGGCGGTTCGACGGCGAACGGCGGCGAAATATGCGACGAGGAAGATGATAAGAACGAAACAAATCGCCCTTTGTATGTCCTTAAAAAAAATCGCCCTTTGTATGTGGCAGCGACTCCGGAGACAGCCCGCAAGGATTACCGCCTCTGTCCCGGGCCTAGCTGGCCCAGTTCAGTTAGGACCATGGGCCGTGATCGGGCCCATTTTTTCGGCCCGGTGACGGCCCAATCCCACCTTACCCACCTTCCACGGCGACCCAGATAGACCTCGCCCTTGGCTCCCATGGCTTTCGGCTCCTTGTCCTCGCCGTCGCGTGAGGCTGTTCTAAAACCCTAGTCGTCGAGGCCCCAATGGCGTCCGCGACGGCGGCAGCCGCTGCGGCGGCCGCGCCCGCGTTCGGTCTCGCACCGTCCCTCTCGCGCCGCGGCTTCCTCCCGCTCCCTCGTGGCGCCGGCCGGCCCGGACCCCAGTCCCTGCGGTAATTCCTGCGCCGGCTACTTATGATTTTCTGGCGGAGGAAGTTTTTGAGGAGGTTTTGGGTGGATAAGTTTATGAATTCTTCCTTTTGGCGGGAAGTGAAGGCTCGTCGCGTCGGCCCTGAGGAGGCGGCGCGCGGTGGTGGTGGCGGCAGACGCCGCCGCGGCGGCGGGCAATGCGGAATTCGGCGACGAGGAGAACCCGTATGAGGTAGAGTTTGATCGAAATGTGTCAAAGATACCATCTTTGTCGATTCGTGGTGTGATTTTGTGCTGGTTTGGGTGTTAGCTTCTGGGCATCAGGCCGCTGGATAGCTTCGACCACATGAAGATGGCCTACAAGAAGAAGCGCAAGGACGCCGAGGAGACTGGAGACGAGGAGTTCCTTGCCAAGGTGGGGAAGAGTATACTTGCCTCTGAGTTCTCTGGGTTATCATATTCATATGGCGCTAGCTTTGGTAGCATCACTAATGGCTGAGCTGTTGGGGTTATAGTTGGACAGGGCCTACGACACAGTCATGATGCAGCAGCTGGAGTATCGGAAGAAGGGAGTCACATACGGGTCACTTCAGGTCAGTTTCCATGCTATGCATTGATGTACATGATTCTCCTTGATTTGATACACTGTTTGTGCAATTGCCAGAAGGGTGTTGTGTTCTTTAACTCTTTATATATGCTCCTTCCCCATCAGTGGTTATGCGTCCTATCTGTAGAAGGTAAAAATTATTCTGCTATGGACTTGCATTAATAACCACCCTTACTGAGTTATACTATTACCGCATAAACTGTGATCATTGAGCCTTACAGAGCTATACTACAACAACGCAGCATTTTAGCCCCAAGAAATCTAGGGTAGGCAGTAGACTAGAGTTCAAACCCAATAAAAGCCACAAACATAAGGGGAAAGAGATAAAAGATCAGGGTTTACAGGGCAATACAGCACATGAAACTTGGGCTGCTACCTAAGTACTATTATAGATGGCACTATATTTCATAGGTTTGATGCTTCTATGAATATGAATATAAGATGAGGTTTGCATCGAGAGTATCCAAGAAAAAGTTGCATAGATCATCAAAGAAGGGAAATACTTGTTATTGCCTGTACATTTACCTAGGACAGTGAGTTTATGTGTGATCCAAGCATCTATGATTTCTTTTTCTAAAATGAACTGGTCAAAACTATCTAATTCTTTCAGTAATATTGTTCCTACTGTCAGGTGTCCAAAGATATCAAGTATGCTGACAATCAACCAATAGTGCCTTGGGGACCGAGGTACTTTTTACATGAAGACTCTATTTCAATAGTGAATTCAGAATTGCAGTGGCTATGATTGTGTTAAGCATGTGTAGGGGGTGGTGACTTTGTTTGTGAATGTGGGCACTAGAACAGATTTAAGTTAGCCTTTTTGTTTTATCGAAGCATGATGAAATGAGGTTAGCATGATTGACAGGCCTGTCCTGCTGACTGTTTTATATTTGTGTTTTCTGTTGATTATGATTTGAGAATCGATGTTCTTATTCTATGTGTATATCTGTTTTCGAGACAGCTACATCTGACTGTTTATGACTACTATACATAAACCCAGGGTTAAGCTGATGATTGGTGATCAACTTATCTTGCAGATTCTCTAGATCAACAGTGAAGGACGTGCGCATAAATATGGCAATATCAGCAACATTTGTATGGACTCTTCGCTTAATTCTTAACACGGCTATTGGTGCATGCTCATTGTTTATGGCTATTCACTTCTATATCTAGTATCTTAGTTATTCACAAGGTTTCACATGATTATTCTTGTCAAAAAAGCCATCATTTTAAGCTATCAGATTGAAACATATTTGGAAGCTTAAATCATAAATTCAGAGCTCATTAGTTTGGATTCATGCATTGCTGTCTGTTAAATCTGTAAAATTGTTTAAAAAAATACTGAGTCCAAAACAAATGTCCTTTTTGCGTAAAGGATTTGGGTCGTTGGCAGTAATTTTAACTGGGTGACTAGGGCACTTGCTTTCAGCACATCCATGCTGTTTTCCATAGTTCATTTTAAAATGTCAAACTTGTAAAAAAAAAAAACAAAAGGCATTTATCTTTTCTGTCGAGTGGTTTTTCTTTTTCCTTTTTTTTGTATCCCAAATAATGCTGCACATATCCTTATCACTGGAATATGTTCTATTCCTCCAAAAGGTATTTATTTACAATATCTCCAGGTTGTTTGGATAGCTATAATGGGTAATGCAGACTGGAAGCCTTTGCAGTTCCTATGCTTTGCTTTCTTCTACCGGATACTACAGAAGCTAAGAGCTACTGAACCACCAATAACTCCGATATACAATGTGAGACTGTTTCTGATGCTTCGTGTGTGCTATCTAACGAGCTTACAGTCTGTACAATTTTTATGGCAGTGTCATCTAATGCTGTTTCCATCAGTCTCTTTTTGGTCATCCAAGTTTTCTTGTTACGGCAGCTCTATGTGGGCAGAAATAATATGTATTCACATAGCATGGGTTCTGTGTGGGTTGTATTTGATTTTCTTATGAGTTGTCTCTTTGATGATGGGCATGCAGGTATAATTTATTTCAATTTTAGCTTATTATAGTTTTCTCATGGTGGTAACTGATTCTGTGCCAGACCAAAAGCTTATGCACATTTACATAGGATTGTTCTTTGGGCTGTGATTTAGGTTTTGTAAATTGATTTATAATATAGTCGCATCTGGTGATTGTGACAGGAATATGGTGAAGTTGAAGGACGTGGGATAAGAATGGCAAAAAGAGTAGTCCGCGCTTTGGGTTTGATATTTGGATGTGTGTTCACTGCATCACTGGTCCGTGGATTCTTATCTGATGGAACTGTGCTCAATTTCCTCAGTCTATATCCTCCAGTTTTATGTGCCTCAGGTCGTGATAGGTTTAATTGCCCTCTTCTAATATTTTCAGGGTTATACAGCAGCTATTAACTTGATTGAGCTTTCATGGCAGTCTACTCCCCGTATTGTTTATTACTACCAGGTACAATAACTTTTAGCTTGATTCCCCTTCTAAAATCAGAGTGCTTGCAGATTTATCAGTTAATATGGTTAGAAAAGGGGACTATTGACAGCTTCAGTATAATGTATTTAGGTTAGAAGTCCTTGAAAACAATCAACATATAGCAGATAGCAGTAAGTCATGGTATGTATGTGTATGTGGTGTCGTGTCATGTAGGATATGATGTGCGTTGAAAGCGTAGATTGTGGGTGGATATCGTTTATGGAATGAGTGTTTGTCCTTTGGCCTTTTATATCATCCTTGTTGGTCTTAAGTGCAGGCTCTTGGTGTAACAAATCTCTCTTCGCTGTTCTTGTTATGTTTTTATGAGGGGTTAACTAATTGGCCAATTCATTGTCCCAGGAGCTGATTGTTACGGCGGCTGCATCTCTTCTTTTGTACATCACAGCTTCATACTACCGATAAACACGAGGAATTGTCTCCTGGCTTTGACGATCCTGAGATGTTAGGACATGCAGAGTTTCAGTTAGAGGCCAACTTGTGGACTGGTAGTGCCTTGTGCATCAGGGAAAGCCAGGAAAGAATCCACAAATTTTGTAGCATATACTTCGACCAGCATTTGTCAGCTTGAAGTCAGGGAGTTTTCACTTTTAGTGCAAGATCATATGTGAGCAATTATGGATTCATTGGTACAATGCTGATAACCGATGAAAACATTCCGCCTTCATATTTCAACAACAGTGTAATGTAGTATGAATCAAAGTTTTTTTAATTAGATCTCGGTGCATGCTTTTACACTCCCATGGTTAACCGTAATGTGCTTGACCTTTTGTTTTGGCCAGTGCAAGTAGCATCTTTTGTGTTAAGCTGCTTCCGGAGCTCCCCATTTCAGACTCAGACATCCATGTTTAATAGCCACTCAGTTACAGTCAGTTTTCGCTCAGTAAATTCAACAAATAAGATCACTTCCGATATGCAGCATCAAAGCTTGAGGCTAGTTAAGCTTAAGAATCACGGTTATATGGACTTGCAGACATTGAAAATAAACAGCTCTCCATGAAAATCTGGTTTTATCATCAGAGATATTGACCAAATAGATCCTTCCGTCCCAAATGGTAAACAGTTTTAGGTTTCAATAAGCTCAAGCAATACTCCATGTTTTGAGTAGATTCAAACATCATTCTATGTATGTGTTTGTATGAAACGTAATTTTGGGACTGAGGGAGTAGTTCCTAAACATCCACATGTTTGAAGTTGCTGCACTTAGCCAACCAATAACATGATCAGCGGTACATTGTAACATTGACACTTTTTATATTTGTCCAATGAACAAAGATACCAAGAATTTCAATTGTTGTCTGCTAAAATGAAATCAATCACAGAAAGTCTGTGCCATGATCTCCTTAAAATGCTTTATCACAATCATATTTCACTTCAATCACTCCAAATGCTGGGCAAAAAAGAATACAACATATAGTTCACTTGTCAATTAGCTACAAAAGAATGGCGCAAGTTTTTCTCTCAACAAATTGACAGTGGCTTGCAGCATATTAAATACACCTATACACAACGCATTATCTATCACAAGCTGTCTGAAAACATGTCTGATTTGGATTCCAGAACTTAAATGCAAATATGGATCATTTCTGTAAATGTGGAGTCAGCTACCAAGCCCAGCTATCATCGCAGTAAATGTGGCAACTGCAAATCCAAGCACCCCGCCAGCAAACACCTGGTGAGAAAACTTGGAATCAATAATGTGACACATGAGAGTAATAGCATAAAATATCCACACACGACATATTTTTCCAGTGAAATGATCTGGATAGTAGCACTTCACATTAGGACAATGTAAATATGATTGGATAGGGTGAAATTGGTTGGTGAGCAAAATTTACTTCAGTAGTGGTTTAATATGAGCCTGCATGCATCACATGTGAGTCCACATGCAGAACAAGTCATTCCTTGTCCTCGACAGCTAAACACTGGAGCAAAGAAACGAACCTGTGGAGGTGTGTGCCCTATCAGCTCTCGCAGTGGTCTTGTTTCAGCCAGTGGATGTTCTGATGGAAGTTCATAGACAATTTGATTCAAGACCTGGCATTTTGCAATAGTTAGATCTGAACTGCAGCAGGCAAGCAACATAATGCTTCTCAATAGTAAGACCATCTCACTTATCAGGCTTAAAGTTTTCTTCTTTTCATTCACAAAACCAATGAGATTACATCGAGCAACACTACAAGCACAAACAGCAGCATCTGATATTACAAAATCGTTGTAATTGGCCAGCTAAGTGTTAAGTATTCTGTCTAAATAAAGGAACCCAGTTTTAGTGGTTGGTCACTAATTGCCACTCAGAAACTTGTTCTTGTTCACATCACATGTATTTCTTTCAAGGAATCATTTTGCAATTATTCTGTGTGTCAGTTTATATAACATAGAAACCAGGTCATACCTCTGCCTGCTTCCCTGCATGTAGCCTAACACCAAAAGCATCATACATCACCTGTCAAGTATTGAAAGAGTTACCCTAGTCAGTAAAATGAAGAAACAAGCATAAGAGCAAATCATCGTTGTATATTGAGTTTCTGAAAAAGATGATGAGAAAATAACAAGAATTGATCAGTATTTCCAGATGCCAAAATGCAAAACATGGGACAAGTGAGGACGGAAATTGGGAGTTAAAGCACGTGACATATGCCGCCATTTAGCGTTTCGCGGGACTGGTGTTGGACATCCATATGGACGGTCCTCCACAAGCTAGCTGTTGTCCTTTTTTCCACACGTTTCATATGGATAATTTGGAAACAAAATCAGGTTCTACGGTAAGTTCTGAGGGGTTGAACTAGGTACATGAGACGAAGTACAGCATCTAAGACTATTGATCTAATAATAAACCTTAGGTGTTGTTTGGATTGAGATGTGGATGGGAATATGGAATGGGAAGCTGTCACAATTCCACCATAACCGCATAACCCCTACCAAACTTAACATGGCCTAGATAACAACCGAAACTTCAACAACAAATTTCCACCATATATAACCTACAGTCTGTCACTCTCTTTGTCGTCTGTACTTGTACTTTTGGCCGTAATCATCAGGTGCCTCCCAGAACTCAGTCCAGAATTCAAGTGAAGTGAACTACTGTCCAGTGAAGCCTCAAGTTAATGAACTAGTCTCCGGTGAAGCAACCGCGCAAAGGACATCCATTTACTGATTCGTGATATACTATTACTCGATTCGGATCACCACAGCGTAGAAAGGATTGAACTTTGCGTATCAGATCCACCGGTCAACGAAGGTCGTCAACGCCCATTGGGGGCTGCTGGAAAAGGGAGTGGGGGACCAAGAACCAACCACGGAGGCGAAGACGGCGGCGGTGGCGAAGAGCGAGCTGGCGAAGCCCTCCCGCAGGCCGACGGCGACGGCGAGCGCGGTGACGGTGGCGGAGTGCGACGACGGCATCCCGCCGGACCCCACCAGCTGCTTCGCGTCCCACCGGTCCTCCTTGTACCTGCGCTTGCGCGCGCGAGGCAGCAGATCAGAATCAGATCCCGTCACGGGGAGCTCAGATCCGCCGGCCGGCCGAGCACGGGGGAGAGGGGGAGGGGGGCGCGTACCAGGTGGTGAGGACCTTGATGGACTGCGCGATGGCGAAGGCCAGCAACGCGGCCACCAGCGGGCAGTTGGAGAACACCGCCAGGTACGAGAACGCGGGCGCGCCCGGCGGCGGCGCGGCGGCGGCGGCGTCCATGGCTCGCGGGCAGCGGCTCTGGAACTGGAAGCTTTCCTCCCGGGAAGGCTCGGCCTCGGCTCGGGCGTTCGCTCGCCGTGGGCCTGCTGGATCGCCGACCGCGTCGGCTCCCGAGTCCCAAACTCCAACTACCCCGTTTGGGTTGTTGCGGTCTTGGGCAGGGTCTGCTTGGTCCTCGTTTCGTGGTTGTGGACGCCTGGGTTGCCGGTCAGAATCGTGAATTCCTATGGGTACCGTGCCCCTGATCCGGTAACCAGGATGAACACACTCTTTTCATGACAGTACACCATATATTATGCACAATGCACTCTTTTCGTTCCAAGTTATACCAAGTCAAACTTAGAGCCCGTTTGGATGCAAGGGCAAATGGGTTTCTTGCTATTAGGATTCAAGCACCCCCGGTAAAACGGCAAATGCTACGGTAACTATTTACTAATCATGGATTAATTAGGTTTAATAAATTCGTCTCGTCGTTTAGTCCTCATCTATGTAATTAGTTTTTTAATTAGACTATATTTAATACTTCTAACTAGCGTCCAAACATCTAACGTGACAGAGGCAAAACGGATCCAAACAGGCCCTTAACTTACCAAGTTTTTATAAGGAAATATATAGTGTTCAATTAATCACATGATAATCCAACATGGTATAGTATGTCATGTTGTAGATGCCAATATATTTTTTAAGAACACTATGTCAGTGTAATATGTCATGTGCATCCATGCTCCTCCCCTAGCCCCCTCCGTCCATCCATCATGTTGAATTTGTTGATGGACCGCTAGGGGCTCTTCTTATTTTTGCAAGAAACTTGGGGGAGAGTTTAAGGCCTCACCCGGATTCGCGGGGATTTTTTCTAAACACTGTGGTGTTCTTGTGAAATTCATGTAAGATTTTTCTTTGTAAAATTCTCGCACTCCTAAAGGAGCCTAAATAGCCAAGATACATGGGAGGGGTAAAGACCAAACACCACACCACACACTACAAACAGCATAGTATAAGCCATGTTCCTAGATTATCATAATATAGCTGCTCATCAATATCAGTCATTCAATCCAATTAGTAGATTTCACTTCTCTCAAAAAAGGCATAGAAAGTAGGGAGCAATATAAAAGTTAAAAAAAACAAGGAAACTTCATCATACATCTTTTATCTTTGTATTTGACAAATGCCACCATTTATACACAAATTGAGATTACATAGGCCCAAGAATATGGATGCAAAATGTACATAGTAACACAAAAGCTTTATCTTCCAACACATGGTCTTATTTTCTATTATTTTAAGTTTTTATGACTTAGGTGATCGAGAAAAATCTTGAACGTTCAAATTACGACATACAAAGCTCTCATCATAGAACCAAGTGATTTGCTAGAGCTCAGCTGGTTAGGCTACCAAGCCATCAACAACCATCAAGAAGTCAAAACAACAACTCCATGCAGCCGGAAATAAATGCAGATCTCCACATCCGTAAGATATATCCTTGTAAATTACATATCACTTTCCAAAAACTATGCTCCGAAAAACTTTGTTGCGAAGATAAGCACAATGCCTGGGCAATGACTCATTGGCATGCAAAAGCAAGTTTCTATACGGTTATATATTTCACAATAGATGATCTCACGTCCTCCATAAAGGCAACGGCCTCATCCTGCAATCAAGACGAACAAAAGCGCACAAGTTCAGACACTATAGGTAGTGTAGATGATCAAAGATCTGCAATCACTTATCCCATCCCAGCGAATGATCCTATACCGCTCGTATATCTATTTCGTCATTCGATCAAGAAAACAGTGATTCTTGAACGGAAAAAAATCACTGCTATGAAGCAAGATCGGCGTTTCACTTTGAGTAAGGGGAAACTCGTTGTCAATACTCAATAGGCAAACAGAGACACCACAACCACCTGATTACTCGTCTTTGCGCTTGCTATGTTCTCATCGAGAAGTGTCAGTATGGATATGTTGAGCTCATTCCGCTCCACCATTTCCAGCAACTGGTAATAAAATTATCAAGTGAGCGAGGAGTATGGGCTAAAAGAAGAAGAGGTGGGAAGGACTTTTTATCATTTTGATTGAGGAGCCTTACTGTCGATTTCCTGTCACTGGATTGCAGAATCTTCACGAGCCGTTCTTTGGCTGTAACAAGGTCGTTCTGCAACTTGTCATACGCCTCTGCAACAGCAACAGGAAGGCAGGAACCATCGTTACAGCCACACACACGGTTGTTATGCATGTTCAGTTGACAGCACCCTCAGTCAGTAATCAGTAACAATGCCGTGATTGCAGAATTTAATTTCACTGACCAACTCCCTCGAGAAGAACCTTCTGCATTGCCTCCAACTCAATCAACCTGTCCTCCATCTCCTGCATCGATTGTTTGTTACAAACTGATGTGAGTGGGGTAGTCTAGCCGGCCGGCCGGCCTGGTTCCAAGCAAGGATTCAAGGAATGCGCCAGCAGCTTACCGCTGTTCTGGTGACTGCAAATTTGATCTGCGCTATCTCGCGGGAGATGTGGTCGAAGAAGGCCTGGCTGAGCCTGGGCCGAAGCCTGCCGATCTCGACCTCAATCTCGCGCGCCTCCGTGTCGAGGAAGAACTCGACGAGGCCGGCATCCGTGTCCGGGATCACCCGCGCCTATATATCCTAGCACGCAATGCAGACGACGCACGCAGCAGCAGTTGGATTTGGGACGAGAATTGGAGATACTGCGGGTGAGACGGCCGGGGATTGCTGCCGGCGCAGTCAGTAGGTAGTGGTACCTCGCGCTCGCTGCGGCGCCGCTCCTTCTCCTCGCGCACCTGCCGCTCGAAGGCCTCGCGCGCCTCGGAGTCCCTCTCGAGGCGGCGGCGGAACTCGAGCCGCGCGATGTGCCCGCCCTGCGGCGCGCCCAGGATGCCCTCCGGGTCCTGGCCAATCGAGACGACGAGAGTTGATCATGAGAAACAGCAGGTGGTCTCGTCGTCTCTCGGCGTGCTTCTCCTGGACAAGGACGCTTACCCATCCGATGCAGGAGATCTTGGCGGGAACGGCGCGGCGCCTCGTGGCGGGCGCGCGTCGGGCGGCGGGGCGGGGCGCGAGGAGCGGGCTCTGGAGAATGGCGCCACGGAGGGAGGCGGAGGAAGCCATGGCGTTTCTTGATCGGGTCCGGAGCAGAGTTTGGCTGGACGTTATCCGCTGCTGCGTTGATGGAGATGGGTTTGGGAGTGAGTGGGCGATAAAAAGGGGAAACTTTCGGCCCAGCCCGGCTTCAGGAGAGAAACGGAAATCTAAGAGTGTTCTTAAGTTCTTTGTGGCAGAACCTGTGTTCACCCAGTTAAATTCTCGACCTATGTGTTCGTATGATTTGACGATTTTGTTTTCTTGGTGGCAGGAGTCGTTTCCGTTGATAGCGAGGCGCTTGTGGCGACTTCGTGAATCTCGAAATGCCGGTTCAGTCCATTTTCACGGTGGTGCTCAGAGAGATGGAATGTGAGTGTGCATTCATAGGAATGAGTGTACGCGTCTGTGAGTGTTTACGTTGTACTGTGTTTTTCAACAAAACTAAATAAACATTGTTGGAAATAAAAATAAATAGCACACTTTTTTCACAAAGATGAAAGTAACATGAATGCTCATAGAAGTAAGCATTCTAAAAAAACATCCCATAATTACTCGGGACAAACATTTTATGCCTTCTTTTAGATAATGAAACATTTGATGCCTAATGTTGAAAACCATTGCTAAAGCACGACACATAAACTGAAGTATCGAAGAATGACAACTTTGCGTTACTATCTAGAAATGTAGGACACGGTAAAGGAAAGGTGACCAGGTTCCCCACCAAAAAATAGGCTGAAATGGGCTAAAACGATTAGAAAAATAACATGGCGCAACGGCGCCCTTGCACAAAATTGTAGGGGGTGAATCCTGGTGGGATCTGAATTGTACAAAAGTGAATGAAAACAAATCACATAGCACCACTGTGACTTTTTTTTTTACCTACGCCTATCCCATGGAGTATAAGTCTGCTAGCTCACATATCCTACCGTCTATATCTCAAACTCCACTACAGTGCACAAACGGTGTCTTACAAATCAAAATGCACCTCTTGTCACATTAGCTTAAGGTAGAAAACGAATGGGATTAAACCCTATATTGTTTTCACGTTTATATAATACAAATAGGGTAATGTATATATGATGACAAGTGCTCTTCTAGCTAAGTAATACCCCTACCATGAAAGCCAATGTTTATTTCTTGGAAACATTAGCGGAGAAAAGTGGTCGAAAGCCATCAATGACAAGCACTTAAACATTATATCAATTTATGGATAATTCATAATAATATGGATTTAATGAAGGCATGCATAAAAGCCTATACATCGATATCATTGTTACAGCCGATAAAAAAAAAGAGCATGTCCTTTTGAGTACAAAAATAGGATTGCATAGATGATGTTAAGAGCATCACTATGAGTGTAAAAAGAAAATTACACCGTCGATGCTAAAAAGCATTGCCTTGAGTATAAAAATGAAACAATCGAAGAAAAATACGCTGCCGAATGCCAAATTGCCAAGGTTAAGAGCATCGTCTCGAGTTAAAAAAGAGATTTACATAACCGTGTTAACCCAGTAGTATTGCTTTGAGTGAAAAAAAACGACTGTAGTTAGTACTAAATCAGCCATTTCACAGAAAATGTCTTTTATATAAAAAAAGCACATGGACAGGACATTTTATGGCGATGAATCTAACCTGCATCATTGCATGATTGCATCTTCTCTTTTTTTTTTTCCCCAACTGGAAATCTGGAACGCAAGCTGACGCGCTCGAATCCGCACGTGCTTCTAACAGGCGGAGCCCTAGTCCCGGACACGCCACCGCCTCCTCCGCCGTCCGTTCCGAGACCCCAACGGCCACGATCTCCCGTCCCGAGTCCCAGGCGGCCACGCGACGCGCGACGCGTCCCGCTCACTCACTGTTTCGTGGGGCCCCAGCACAGGGTCGGCCCCGCGCACCAGTCACGGGCGCCCCACCCGCACCGCCGCTTACACGCGGGCCCCACCGCCCCGCGACTCGAGGGTGAGACAAAGTCCCAAGGGCTCGCGAGCGGCGCACCAGAGCGAGAAGAGAGAGAGAAGCCGCCCCGCGGGAGGAGAGAGAGAGGGAGAGAGGCGGAGGAGAGAGAAACCCCTAAGTCTCCAGCCGCCTCGCCTCCCCCGCTCGCCGCCTCCGCGCCCGGGCCGCGCGAGGAGGAGGAGGAAGCACCAGGGGTTCGCGCAGTGGGCGGCGGCGCCGGCGCAGGTGCCTGCGGGAAGGCCACGAGATCTCGCGGCGGCGCCGCCGGCTGGTGCGTCTCGGGGGCGCGGCGGCGGGGGCGGTGCCCGGTGAGTTCGCGCGATCCCCTCGCCGCGGAAGCGTCCAATTCAGCTGCTCCCCGCCTCGAATCGACGGTCTTGGGGTGGCCCCGCTCCCTGCTGCCCCCGCGACCGCGGAATAAGCTGGCAGCCCCCTCTTGCTTCGGGGGAGGCTAGGGTTAGGTTTTACCGGAATTGCGGTGGGAATTTCGCGGCCAAGGCGGCGCATTGCTTCCGGCCTGCCGCGGGGAGGCGGCGGGCGCGCGCGGCGTGTCTCCGCGCCGGCTATGATGGGCAAGGCCCATAGGTTCTCCAAGGGGCACGGGCTCGGCTTCGTGCCCGACGACCGGCATGGGGTGGAGACAGTGGGGGAGTCCAAGGGGGGGCTCGGGAGCCCCGCGAGGATCGACTCGGGAAGCTCCTGCGCGCCGCCCAAGCGGAAATGCGTCAGCGTGAATTCCGCGGGGGAGGGGGCTTACGGATTCAATGTGCCCCGGGTGTCGGTCTCGCTGCCGTCGTTGACGGCTCTGGACAGGAAGGAACTGGAGATGAAGCTCCGCGACGAGCTCGCGCAGGTCAGGGCCCTCCAGAGTAGACTGTTCCCGAGAGGTCCTGCGGTGAGCGCGAATGGTGTGGTGGCGCCAGCGCCTGGAGGCGATGCGCACCCCAGGAAAAAGGTTGAGAAGCCCAAGCGGAGCAGCTCGGTGCAGCTGGACAGGGGGGCGCCGCCGCCGCCGGTGGCCGTTGCCCCACCTGTTGCCAGCTCTGTTAACTACACAGCATCGTTTAAACATTGTGCCAACCTTCTGAAGGCCCTTATGACCCATCAGTGGTCAAACCCGTTCCTTGCGCCTGTTGACGTCGTAAAGCTGAACATCCCTGATTATTTTGATATCGTCAAGCAGCCCATGGATTTGGGTACGATCCAGAAGAAGATGAAGGCAGGTGCCTACTCTACGCCTCGGGAATTTGCTGAAGATGTGAGGCTCACTTTCAGAAACGCTATGAATTATAACCCGGTCAATAATGATGTCCATGTAATGGCCAAAACTTTGAACAAGACCTTTGAGACTCGATGGAGGCTTATTGAAAAGAAGCTTCCTCAACCCTTTGAGAAGCCTGCTCAACCAGACGAGAAGCCTCCTGTGAGAGAGCCTGCAAAAAAGAATCCTTCTAAGAGAGATGGCATTGAGAAAGAAGACCCCTACAAGAAAAAACCTTCGAAGAAGAGTGCACCTAAGCAAGCCATCTTTCAGGAAGAAGATTCAGTGGACAATCCTGTTCTGCAACCAAAGAAGAGGAAAACCTCTCCTTTGGTTCCCTCCCCTTCGGTACAAGATGCTCCATGGATAGAGTCTATTGTCCCAACTGGAAAGAGAGTGATGACGAGCGAGCAAAAATATGATTTAAGTGCAAGATTACAATCGTACGGTGCATTGATTCCAGACCATGTAGTTGAGTTCATAAGGAGCCACGCTGATGGTTGCGATGCTGATGAAGAAGAACTAGAGCTTGACATGGATGCTCTTGGTGATGATACGCTTTTTGAATTACAAAAGCTACTTGATGACTATGACAAGGCTAATCCCTCAAGAAACCTTACAGAAGAGGACCCTCATGAAGTTGAGGTGGGTGCTGCTTCATTAGAGGTTGCTATTTTGTTGATTGATTTCGTAAATAATTGCTTTATGCTCTGTTCAACAGTCTCGAAGTCAATATGAGCTCATCAGTCCATCAGTGTGTCATGACGAAGGTATTTTTCTCGTTATCTATTGCTCATATATGAGACTGATTTTTCATCTAAATTAAAATATTGTACGCATGGTGGCAGGTAATGAGCTCGTTGATGAAGATGTTGATATTGGGGAGAATGACCCTCCAGTTTCGACTCTTCCTCCTGTGGTATTTGAAGAGGAAGCAGCAGACAGAAGCAGCAAGCATAGTACATCTAGCAGTTCCAGTAGCGACTCAGAATCATCTTCTAGTGGTATGTAAATCACAAATTGCACCCCGAATTTTCTATTTGTATTACAATGGTACTGGATCCAGCAAAGTGTGTTGGGCACAAGATGTTAACTATCTGCCTACATTTTTTGTACGCATATTGAATGGCACAGTAGCGACCTATTGACTATTTCATCCTTAATGGTGGTTAATTAAGCAGTCATAGTTGAAAATTTTGATATTGAAACTGGCAGTATTACTGTCTTTTTTTCCTCAGCTGACTTTTTTTTCTAGTTCCATAAAATATGTATCCTTTAAATTCTACATCTTATTGGTAGAAAACTACTAGCAACCCTTAGCTTATGGACTTTAGTAACATGGCCATGAAAGGAGCCAATATGCTTGTACCTGTTTTGTGTTCCATAAGAAATTTACGTAAACCTGTTCAATGGAATGCAAAGCTATAAACGTACATGCTTTCTTCTTTGGCCTGCACCTTTCATGGTTTCATCTGCTCCCTCCATTCCAAATTATACTTCACTTTAGCTTTGTCCTAAGTCAAACTTCTCTAGCTTTGACCAAGTTTTTAGAAAAGTCACCAACACTGATAATATCAAGTCAGTTACATTAAATCCACCATGAGACATGCTTTGATAATGTACTTATTTGGTATTGTAGATGTTAGTATATTTTTCTAAAAACTTGGTCAAAGTTAGAGAACTTTGGCTAATTGGCTTAGGACAAAGAAAAAGTGAACTATGATTTGGGATGGAGTACTTTTTACTGAGTAAAGCAAAATTAAGAAGACAACACAGTATATGATACAGTGCACCATTAAGTTATGCCCCATCACGATATCACTTATCTTTTTTAATGTGTTGTGCTTGTGATCCTAAGCTACATTTAGGTCAAGCCCATTTCATAAGCCCCTGAGATTAAGGGAATAGAAACTGGAATGCTTCTTTGTGAAGATTTACCTTGCTTCTCATCTGCATGTTTTTACCCCATGCATGACAACTGTAATCTAATAGTTCTAACCAGCTACAGCAGCTTAATAACTATTAATGGTGCCATTGTGCTGAATTCCATAAGGAAACATTTTCACCAATTATTTCATCCAATGATATGATCTAGCTTCAGCTATTGGTGTGTGTTCACGAACCATTTGTTTATTAGCATGGTCAGATGGTCATCAACACATTTGTTTAGCCTTCTGTATTTCCGAACTCTTCTGTGCATTTGAACCTTTGATTTTAGTTCTGAGTAAAGTATATCTTGGTGAGAAGACCAAGATGGTTTTTTATAAGGTTCTCTCTTGAATTGTACAATTAATTACCAGGCCCCTTACTATTCAAATTTAAGAAGTTACTCTTTTGAGCTGTAAAATCAATTATCAGGTCCCTTACTGTTCATATTCGAAAAGTAAACATTTTATCTGTATGGCATTATCTTGATGGAGTGTGTTATAATTTCATGCAAGTTCCATTTAAAGTACAAGTATAAAAATTCAGGTCTATGCATCCAACCAACTGCAACTTTCCAAATATTGCCTCAGAGCCAAGCACCCAAGCCAGCAAAATGGCCAACATATGCTTGGTGGTTATATACTTTTACGGTCTTGTATAATTTGAAACTAGAACAAGAATGGAGAAAATCTTCACATCTCCTTTTGCATGCTGTTTCTCTTTAGTTTGTCCTTACTGTCTGGGTTGTTATGGCCAACACACTGATGATATTTCTGTTTTTACCTCTCAAGACTCAGATTCGAGTAGCTCTTCTGAAAGTGATACGGATGCCAAAAATCTTCAACAAAACAACGGGCCAAAGGTTCTTATATACACCTCCTCTTTTTTTTTTTCTTCTGTTGCACAAGTCCCAAACGGATTTATTTATTTATGTTGAATTGTTGATGCAAAGGATATTGTAAGACGCTCTCTAAATGGTTGTGACCTCTCTCTCCATCACTTTTACATGCAGGAAAATGTTCCAACCGTGGATACCTTGGATCAAGAAAAGGGTAATTTTGCTTGATAGGCCTATCTGTATCTTAAATCTTAACAAAATGTCCTGTTTTCCATCTACTAATGTAAACTCGTGGTACCCAACGCAAAACCCAACCATAGTAATGATGCAATGACACATTGACACATGCAAGTCCAAAGTCCTATACCTTTTAGAACAAGTATTTTACACATTCCTTTGGATGGAACTATGTCGTATGGCTGTGTGAGCTGATGGATCAAAACTTTGGGCCCTAGACAATGATTTGGGTTACACTTCATCCAAGGTAAACCAAATCAATTGGTTGAACTGCCCATCAATTTTTTTTTTCTTGCTAGTCTTCTGAATAAAAGTTTGTTAGCAGTGGTAGATCCAGAGTTAATTTCATGGGGTCATTTATTGGATGTAATCTTCACTCTTCAGAGGTTGATAATTCTTGTATGAATCAGCTTGTTTTGTGGAAAAGAAAGCACAATTGTTATCACAGCTCTAAATGCTTGTATATTACAGTTGCTGTGTACTTTCCAACCCTGGAATAGCTACCTGCACCTTAAAACACTTGATTCTATTGCAGATCCATTGAACACATTAAATCTGCCACAGCAAAGTACAAACACTATATCTGTTTCTGCTGATGGTGAGGGTAAGCATGAATTTTCATGATGACCTGTGAATACCTGAAACATCTGTGGTAGAGAAAATGGGTTGCCTTACAGGTCCATATATGAAAATTTTAGGGGAAAATGTATCTGAGAAGCAAGTCTCCCCTGAAAAGCAAATCCGAGCTGCCATTCTGAGAAGCCGCTTTGCTGATACGATTCTTAAGGCTCGTGAAAAGGCCCTCGACCAGGTTTGTATGTCAATATTGTTCTTGAGAGCGTTACTGTCTGGGCTTGGTTGGTCTTACTCACTGTAACCTTGCCTGATTGCTAATATCAGGCTACAAAAAAAGATCCTGAGAAGCTTCGACGCGAGAGGGAGGAGCTTGAGAGGTTACAAAGAGAAGGTGAGATGCAATAGAATCCTATTAAGCTGCCAGCAGTTGTGTGACAGAATTTCTATTACAGAGAGAGCCCGGTTGCAAGCTGAGGCTAAAGCTGCAGAGAATGCTCGTAAGAGAGCTGAAGCAGCAGCAGCTGCTAAGGCTGCTGCAGAAGCTAAACGACAAAGAGAAATTGAGAGAGAAGCAGCTCGTAAAGCTTTACAAGAGGTAATATCTACTATACACTTCCCACCTGCATCATCATGCTATGCTGTTACCATACTATGAACTGTAAACATGTTGGCTCGCAGATGGAGAAAACTGTTGACATCAATGAAGGGAGCCTCTTCTTGAATGACCTTGAAATGCTCGGAAGTGTCACAGGTGAACAGATACACAACTCGGTTGGTGAAACGAGTCCAACTATGCCTGAGGCTCTTGGGTTTCAAATGGGAGGCAACCCCCTTGAAAGGCTCGGATTGTATATGAAAAATGATGAAGAGGATGAGGATGGTGATTTCACAGATGAACCAGTGGTTGATGTCGAAGAGGGCGAAATAGATTAACTGCGGACCTGGACCATTTTTGATACTTTACAGGAGACCTATTGGCATGACTGATCTGCCTAGCTGTTCTTTTGATATCTTTGATATACAAAGTGACCTGGGAAAAGATCGTGATGCGCCAAACATGATGACCGGTCCTGAATTCTTTTTTGTTACTCCCCAAGTTTTGGAGCCAAGTCGGCAAATGATGTAGCGAGCCTCAAATGTGCTGGAAGTCCATGGTGCGCATGGAGTTGCATGGAGCGTGCTTGTCGTTTGGATTGAGAATCTCTGTATTTTCCATGTCCACAAAATGCAATGGTGATAAAAGAGGATAGGGGGAAAGGGTTTGGGTGTGGGGGTGGAGAGGTGGGTGAGGAGGGCATAACGAGTGATGGTTCTTGGCTCTTGAACACGTTCTGTGTGAGCCGTTTTTGAGGGGTAGTTTTAGAGCCATTTCCCTGTTGTGAATGTAATATCGGAAACTGTACAAAAGTTAGCCTGATAGATGGAAAACATTGTCTCTAATTTATGCAGTGCCTGTTCTTCACTGATGACATTTTGCTGAGTAGTTTTCATGAGATCCTGCTGTTGCTTGTTTTGGGAGTTGGGATCGTGTCGCTTCTGACAGGAGTTTTGAATTTAGCTTGTCATGCTGTCACAATATTGTATTGAAGTGATGTTAACAGCCTGTTTAATAGTATTATCGTCATGAGCGTCAGTGCATAAACATTTTTTTTTCTGATGGCATAGTGTAGTGGGGAGGGTTGTTGACCTTAATCTGTTCGTTTTCTTTTCGCCTTGTTCTTACGAACACCAGGGTACAGCACAGCATGTGGAATTACAGATTCGATAATTGTTTGCTGCCCAAAATCACCAGGCCGGCAGCACCTGCTCTGGCTGCCCGTGCGGCAAAGCGGCCAGCTGCGGCGTCTACTCCGGCTGCCTCGGAGGCGAGTCAACCAGCGGTGGCGCCTGCTCCGGCTGCCCGTGAGGCGAGGCGACCGGCTCCGCCTTCTTGCACGGAGAGGTGGCTCCTGTTGGCTGTTGCCCATGCTGCTCCAGCTGCTGAAGAGGGAGACATGGCAGCAGGAAGTGGCAGCTGCGCTGGATGGTGCCCCCGGCGTGGAGGATTGAGGCGGCACCGTGGCGCATGGGGAGGCAGACCACAAGAGGCAGCGAAGGCGGCTACCGGACAGGGCAGCCACTGGCGGCGGCCATGAACAGAGCTGTGGAGGAAGAGGAACCTGCTGCGGCCGGCGGTGCAGCACAAGGATCCGGCTGCTGCGCAACAGATTTGTATACTACATAAAAATGCCATTTAATATTTTGACTTATGTAGAGCTATGTAAAATTTAAAACCCACTAATGGCATCAGCTTCCACCGGCAGCACAAATCCGTATACCATGCATTGAACAGTGGAGATAGGGTGGGCGCACGCACCACTGGGCGCAGCTTTCACTCTGAAAGAAAAGTACTCTGTTTTCATTGTAAGGGTTTTCGTCCATATTCTTTCAAAGCTCCCTCCATCCTCTTGCTCTAGTCACTCTTTCAAAGCTCCAAACAACTCTTGCTAGCAACTAGTTCAAACATCCTAACTACAAACCACTATATCGAAGTGGCCTGCAAACATTCTCCACTTTGTAAAACTTAAAACCTACTTTGCCTGAAAATATGAAGAAATACAACATAAATACGCATACATGTGACCCTGAAAATTCAACCATATTTCATGACACAATTAACGAAACCACGCTAGGTCACGGAGGCACGGATAATCATGATTCATGAACGAAATCTTTGAATTTCATTTATATGACATCCATATTTTTTGGGACAAAAAAAAGACTCAATGTAATCAGTCCCATATATGCAAAGGGTTCAACCACATTGTCTAGTGTGAGTTTTCTTGTCACCCTAATTACAAAAGACGAGTAAAGCGCATTTGGTAGTCCTTTATCGTGTTCAAACGTGTCACTAGGTCCTGAGGCTGTTCCCAATGGAGTGCCATAAAAGGGTGCCCCAAAACAATGTTCGGCACTGTTTGACATAAATGCTGCACTGTATACAGACAAGAGAGTAGTTGGAATAGTGTTTTGAGGAAGTGGATGAGAAGTACCATTGGGAACAGCCTGAGCTTTTAAATGCGGTTTGGGGTCCCTAGACTTACAAATCCAACTGAGCGGAGGTGTGTGTGGGTAGGGTGTGTGTGTGGGGGGGGGGGGGGGGGATGCGAACTCCAGGCGGGTATGAAATTCAACACAACTTTTGCTGACGATGGCTGCAGACAGGCTTAGCCGTCAGTTAACCATGGCCTAAACCAGGGTAGTCTTGGTAGAATTTATACGTCTTGATTTTTGAAATGATCTGCCAGAGTCCTCCAATTGGTGACAGTACCATCAGTAGCACTCCAATAACAATGCAGGTCTGAAGAACATGTAGGACAGAGAGAAAAATGGAAAAGGTTAGGCAGATGCATTCTGAATAGTCTAGTCTGGATAGTACAGTAAGTTGTATCCATCTTACCCAATTGGTAAACCATGAGAGGCTTAGCCTTCTGGGCTTGTAGATTATGAGCCACATGATGCAGGGAATCTGGCAGAGACAAGAGGCATTTTTGTCAGCTATATGGTGTCAAGATTCTGGATCTGAATTATTTTATCTTAATGGCATCAGTGTATCAGGAACAAAACAGGCAAGGGGCCACTGGAGCTTACAAAATAAGTCGTCGGTGCGTAGGCGAATCCACCGAAGAAGCTGAGCAGTTCACTGAAGAAGGGGAAGGTGATGGCTACGAACATTGTGAACGCTGCACATATATACAGGTTGCATTACATTACATCCCATGTCAGTCTTTCTTGTCCAGTGTGAAATTGTTCAATGTTCAGCAGAAACTTTTGAAGAGTTTTCAGTTGAGAGACAGAAGCATTACCAACGTAGACGCTCCTGGCGATGAAACGGAGCCTGAAGCCCGGCGTGAACCAGAACTTCTTCACCAGCACGGTCTCGATCATGTCGAACACGGGCATGGCGTAGAGCTGGTAGCTGCCGACGACGTGGACGACGACCATCAAGTTGGCCATGGCGATGAGCCACGGGGGCTTGCTGAGGCTCACGAGGATGTTCTCGTCCACCTGGTTGCCGAACGCCCAGTATCCGACGAGCGCGACGGGGAAGTAGCAGGCGGCGATGACGACGTAGGCGACGACGACGCCCTTCCACATGGGCTTCTTGGACGGCTTCCCCGGCGCCGACGGGATGGTGGCCTGGATCTCCAGCACCACGCTGTGGCCGGCGTAGGTGAACGCCACGTCGCCCAGCGCGCCCAGGAAGCCGAACACCTTCCCGGGCGTCTTGGTGGCGCGCAGGCCGTAGTCCACGGCCGCCGCCGCCTTCGCCGACGATGACACCCCCTTCTCCAGCGAGGCGGCCCAGGCGATGGCCGAGTAGCTGACGGACATGACGGCGGCGGCGAGGGAGACGCCGGAGATGGAGTGGAAGTCGGGGAGCTGGGAGAGGACGAAGTGGACGGAGGCGAAGATCATGATGAAGTAGGTGAGCTTGATGTGCTTGCAGTTTGGGCAGACCGTGTCGTGGAACTTCTGCAGCGACTGGCCGCCGGTGATCATGTAGACGATGTTGAGGCCCACCTCGACGACTAGCTGCTGCGGCACGACGATCCAGAGCCCCAGCTTGGGGCCGAACGCGTGCTGCCCCAGCTCGTGGTACCGGTCGAACCGCTTCCCTGGGACGCACTCGTGCATCTCCACCATCTGCCACAGCGTGTACACCGTGAGCACCCACGACAGGGTCATCACCGTGACGCCCACACCCCTGATCAAGATTATGTATGTATTTGTGAGAATGAAATCAAAGGCGACGTCACGGATGAGTGATGGTGAACTGATGGTGTAATGGATCGCTATGGATGGAAAGTAAGTAACTAACGGACCAGCCGAGCTCGGACATGGCGTAGGGGAGGGTGAGCACGCCGGCGCCGACCATGGCGGTGACGTTGTGGAAGGCGGCGTACCACCAGTTGGCTTTCCTCCTCGCGTTGCCCGCCGGGAGCCAGTCGTCCTGATGGCATGCCTTATTTGGCAGCCGCGTCGTCCCGCCGCCGCCCCAGACGCCATCCTGCGAGTCCGTGCGCCGCGATTTGGGCGCGAGAGCGAGGCCGGCAAGCTGCAGATCAGAGTTTGATCAATCAGTCATATATATCAGAGGCACGACTGCAGGAGAGCTAGCAAACTATATAAATCTGACTGAGAGCTTCATCTTCCTGCTTATTTGTTCCAAAAATGATGAAGAAATTATGCCTTGGCCGGAGAATAGTCGTCGAACGGCTGCATCTCCATTATTGCCAGCCGGTGCGCCTCGCTGGTGGACGCCATGGCACGCACGGAGCAGCCGCGCAGCAACGGGGATGGAGACGGATGGAGGCAGCGGCAGGCGAACGCCTCGCCTTCTTTATGGTGGAGCTACCGGTGAAAGGGAGCTGATCAGCTGATGCGCCCGCGGAGGACGACCGCTCCAACCAATGCGCGGCGTCCGCTGGCCCCGACGAGATCGAGCTAGCGGCCATGGCCATCATTACTACGGAGTATATATGACTATATGAGAGAGCGCTGTCGATCTCAATGGAGAAATTTCGTAGAGGTTGCTGTTGGGCGCGGCGGCATGTTCTAGCTACGACCAAGATTTGGAAATCATCGATCGGAAGAGTGGAGAAAAAAAAAAATCTAGCGCGGTTCAGTTCAAAGCTGATCTCTGCCTGCTAGTAGTCAGTGTCAGCGCGAAGAGTCAGACACGCTGTCTTCTTTCCTCACGAAAAACCTGCAGGTTTGTGCGTCTCCAATCGTTCTGCCCGATCGACGAAACGAAAGCGACGAAGTTTCGTCCGTTTACTCGTTCAAGGAGCTCAATGACACCCAGCGGAATTGATCGAAACTTTGGGGTCAATGGACCAGAGTGCACAGAGCTGAATGAGAACAGTGACAGACTGACAGTTGATCAGTCTTCTGCTGGTGGATCGGACGGTCTCCAGGACCTCCAGGTGGTGCCGCTAGCTTAGCTAATAATGGCACGCGAGCTGAGGAGACTTCGGGTCCGTTTGCTTCCTTTGCTAGCTTGCCTAGCCTAGCCTCTCCTAGCAAAGCAAAGCTTGCCAGCTGAGGAGAGCAAAATTGGCTAGTGGAGAGAAGTTGGGAGAGATAATTCAATGGTGGTCGTTTTGACCGAGGTGCAATGCTGTAGAAATCCTTTTTTTTTTCGACAAAGTGTAGACGTTTGCAAATCTTACTATTATTAATTGGTGATTTTTTTTAAATCTCCACGTTAATCCTCACCAGACGTGCTAGAACGAAATAAAAATATAAATCCTATAAATTCTCACAAAAATAAAAAACATCTGGCCGTCCATCACGTAACTCTAATAATACTGACCATTAGATCTATTATATTTTTTTTTTAAAATAGCCACCATGCCATTATAAAAAATGAAATAAAATAACCCCTAAAATTGTATAAAATTTACCTACCATGCCATTATGAAATACGAATTACAATATCCCCTAATTTTGCATAAAAAATATCCACCATGCCATTATGAAATATGAATTAAATAATCCTTTAAATTTACATGTTAATTACTCACCATATTATTATAAAAGATAAACTAAAATAAACTCTAAATCTGCATATAAATTATTAATATACCATCATAAAAGATAAATTAAAATAATTTCTAAATTTACATATACATTGCCGACAATGCCATTACGAAAGATAAATTAAAATATCACATCTAATATCACTAAATATTAAATCTATATTTTTTAAAATTCTAACCCGTGCAAGATTAGGGTTGCATTCTCCATATCGTCAAATATCAAGACAAAATGATGATCATGCCAGGTGGAATGCGGGCAGCCGCCTAGATTAATTCGGCAAGAATCGATCGAGTTGTCACCCATGACCCATTTGACTCGACCAAATTAATTCCTGTATTTCCGACCTGCATGTGTGTACACAACCAAAGCACAGATTAATAAATAATGCAGATCATATCGAGTTGAAGGTTTTAAGCTATGTTCAGCAGAGGGACCAAAGGGCAGAATCTATACTGTAGTGTATAGAGTAGAGTTTGAATTTAAAGAGTGAGATGTTCCTCACTGCTGGACTCAGCCTTAAAAACTACCCCTCCATCCACAAATATAAAAGGGCGTACCCAGTGCCGTAGGCTTCCCGCATGTGCGGGGTCTGGGGAAGGGTATCTTTAAGCGCCAGGCCTTACCCGCATAATATGCAGAGGCTGGGGCTCGAACCCGGGACCTTTCGGTTACAGACCGTAGGCTCTACCGCTGCACCAGGCCCGCCCTTCCCCTCCATCCACAAATATAAGTAGTTTTAATGATTGTAAGTACTATGAACCCCCCACCCCAAAAAATGTCTCGGACATGTTAGCTAGTACTTATAATTACAGACAAAGGGAGTAGGTGTACTGAGAACCAGGTACCCCAGTCCGTTGGCAAAGCACGCCTCTAGTGACAGCTCGAGGACCGGGTGCCAGAGGTGCGCCCCCTAGGGTGGGCTTCGGAGCCAACACATAACAAACCGGGTCTGGTGTCGGTGGGCTTCGGAGCCAACGCATAACAAATCGGGTCCGGTCTCGCCCAGCACAAACCTACATGCCCCCTGCAGTGGGCTCCGGGACCAACATGTGGCTGGTCGTCGGGTCCGATGCCGCTCGGCGTAGGCTAAGGCTAACCCGCAGCTGGTCCCCATTGGCCGGCCGGACCCCCCTCGGGTCCGGAGGGTCGGGTCTGGTGGGGAAAAGCGGCACATGTAAGCCACGCGTCTCGGCTCGGTGTCAGGCGGCCCAATGCGCAATGGGACGTGGCACGGAGCACAAGACACGGCAAGACATGGGCTGCATGAATCTACTCGAGTGTGTTCAGAAGGAGATGCCACATTATTTGTAGCATAAGTCAAAACCTACTCATGTGTAGCGTCATAGGTGCTGTACAAGTAGGGCTTTTTCTCACTCTACAGTGCCTTAGCTAGGCACGTCTCGCCTATCCTCCCTTGTGCTATAGAAAGGAGGGGACATGCATTGTAAGACTGAGTTTAGCAGATCATGTAAATGGTCGTCTACAGTACAAAACGACACTGTTCACAGGGTGAGAGGTAGTTGGAACAATGATATAAGAGCAGGATAGACCATCTACTGGAGTCAGCCTAATGGATAAGCCCACACGGGCACAAGCTGTTACAGATTACACAACTTGCATATACTACCCACAGAGGATGTTGGGTATTATATATGCTCCGATGGCCCGAACCTTTCTAAAACCCTTGTCTTCCTCTGTCCACCAAGTTCATCATCGTCACCGGTCACGCAATGATCCCACGGAACACAAAGGGGCCACTATTGATGACCCCATCTGTTGTTTATACAACAGTATTAGTTGTTGAAAAACATGTTCCTTGTTGTAAGCTAAATGTAAATTTATAGCTTACTTTAAATCTTCTTTTATAATAGTATAATGGGTAATTGAGTGTTCCTTTAAATTATATTCATAATACTAAGATCTGTAAATTTTCGAAGGAAACAAAATAGATACTAAAATATGGAGTAACATACTAAAACAAATCACCTAATTGAGTATAATTGGCTCCAGGAAGTTTTAATTGGTTCTTCTCATAATGTCATTGTTTTTACTGGCTTTAGTAGAAATATGCAAGCCTGTCGAGTGGACGAGGTACTTCAAGATAACATTATAATGAGGGTGGTAGATTGTGATCTTGTTTCTTCCCCTTGGCTTTTACACTTTCATGCTTTACTTTGCATGGTGTCAAACTGACATCATGAAATGGCGAGCATGAACTGATCACAATCCTCAGTCAACCCAGGGTTTCTATCAGTATTTGGAAGAAAACAGTTGATTATTTTGTCATCCATTAAGTACATTCATGATACTGTAGCCAACTCCAAAGTTCCACATATCATACTCTTGCTACTGTTTTTAAATCCCAACACCAAAAGACAGCGAGCTCTGTATGAACGAAATACAAACAACCAGATATAATTCATTCCCACTTATGCACACAAATGCCAATTTTTTCTCTGGATTATACAATATATGTCCATCTCCAAGTATACCAAAGTACAATGATCAGCGGTCTCATGAGATAAACTAGGTATAAAATATTTGTGCTTTTATACCTTTTCATTATTTTTTTGCATTTATTTCGCAACTCATATTTTTATTCATTTGGCATAATAGCCACATTAATATAGTCAAAATATACCTCCCATGATAGTCGTTGGATTGACAAAGGATATTTATTTATATTCAAGTTCTTATATGCGCCATATTCATATCGATCTCTCAAAGATTGTGGCAGAGTTTTACAAAAATATGTTAATAATAAAAATCATACTAGCAGTCAATCAATCTCAAAAGTTATTAGTAACAAGCACTGAAATATATATGACTATATACAAAATCAAAGTTCTTTCTTTTGTCCTTTTTATCTCAAGAGAAGGCCAAAAAGGAATATGATACAATTTACATATTTTCTCAAACTCCCCCTCAAAACAATCATAATACATTTTTTCTGAGCAAACAAACCTTTCCCTAAACATACTCAAACAGCTATGCAAAGAAATATAAAAGCATACAGGCATGAATCATTTAATAGGTCAAAACATGTTAGGGGATACAATACAAATGAGCATATGAACAAGCACATCTCGTCTCATGCTAGCTACAAGCAGGCATATATATGAATGTAGAATGTGATCCACTATGGCTTAAACAAGGGTTTTGTGATGAATTAGTTATCTATATTGGTAGAACCATAGAAATTGTACGTCTTTTTTGTCACAATAATGTGACGGAGCCCTCCAATTGGCGACAGTACCATTAGCAGCACCCCAACCACAATGCAGATCTGAAGAACACGGACAGCGCAGAAAATTAGAGGACAGCTGAACAAAAGAAAACGTATTGAGAGGACAGTTGGGCAGTACGTTAATCAATTCAGTTCTTACCCAGTTGGTGAACCATGATAAGCTAAACCTTTTGGGCTTGTGGACTTTGAGCCACATGATGCAGGGAAGCTAGCAGAAACAAGCAGACTTGGGATCATATATCTTGATTAAGACATTGCACGAAAACTACTATTGCAGCAGAAACAAAATGGGAGAATGGATTAATGTGAGCTTACGAAATAAGATGTGGGCGCCAAGGCGAATCCACCAAAGAAACTGAGCAAATCACTGAAGAAAGGGAGGGTGGTGGCTACAAACATTGTGAACACTGCACAGGTTGCATCTCATTCTCATCAGCGTTTAGACTTAGGACAGTGTGAGTGGTGAGCAAAACCACCTTCAGAGAGTTTAGATTGAGGACAGATTCAGCTGAGACAGAGACGCATACCAACATAGGCAGACCGAGCCAGCAGACGGAGCTTCAGGCTTGGAGATAACCAAAACTTTCTCACCAGCACCGTCTCTATCATGTCGAACACCGGCATCGCGTACACCTGGTAGCTGCCGACGACATGGACGACCACCATCATGTTGGCCATGGCGATCAGCCACTTTGGCCTGTTGAGGGTGACGAGGATGTCGTCGTCGACCCCGTTGCCGAATGCCCAGTAGCCGACGAGCGCGACAGGGAAGTAGCAGACGGCGACGATGATGTAGGCGACGACGGCGCCCTTCCACATGGGCTTCTTGGACGGCGTCTCCGGCGTCGACGGGATGGTGGCCTGGATCTCCAGCACCACGTTGTGCCCGGCGTACGCGAACGCCACATCCCCCATCGCCCCGAAGAAGCCGAACACCTTCCCCGGCGTCGTCGTCGCGCGCAGGGCGTAGTCCACGTCCGCCGCCTTCCCCTTGGCCAGCGACGCGGCCCATGCGATCATGGAGTAGCTGAGCGACATGACGGCGGCGACGAGGGAGACGCTGGAGATGGAGTTGAAGTCGGGGAGCTGGGAGAGCACCAAGTGGACGGAGGCGAAGATCATGATGAAGTAGGTGAGCCTCATGTTCTTGCCGCACTTGCCGCCGTCGTCGCAGAGCACGTCGTGGAACTTGTGCAGGGACTGGCCGCCGGCGACCATGTATATGATGCTTAGGCTGATCTCCACCAGGAGCTGCTGCGGCACGACGATCCAGAGGCCCAACCTGTCGCCGAACGCGTGCTGCCCCAGCTCGTGGTACCGGTCGAAGCGTTTCCCGGGAACCATCTCGTGCATCTCCACCATCTGCCACAGCGTGTAGAGCGTGATGGCCCAGGAGAGGAGCAGCACCGTGACGCCAGCACCCCTGTGAAATGAAATAGTTACAGTTACAGATACTCATGACATGTTTGACGTAAGAGACGATGGTTTATGAACTGCTGATCATGGATCGCCATGGAAGCTAGATGGGCAGGTTATACTGTAGTAAATATACTCCAGACATGCACGGACCAGCCGAGCTCGGACATGACGTAGGGAAGGCTAAGCACGCCGGCGCCGATCATGGCGGTGGCATTGTGGAAGGCGGAATACCACCACTTGGCGTTCCTCCTTGCGTTGATCGGCGGCCAGTCCTCGATCGACCTCTCCCTCTCCTGCGCGTTCCGGCTGCCTTCCGGCGAGTCCTCCGTAGTACGCCTTTTGGGTGCGAGAGCAACGCCGGCAAGCTGCAGCATTTAATTATTACTCATTGATCATTCATTGATTTTTTAACGAAAAATCTTTGTAATAATAAGGGTATTTGTTTTGTAACAGTAAGAGAGAGAGAGAGAGAGAGAGAGAGAGAGAGAGAGAGAGAGAGTAAAAGTACCATTGCTGGAGAATAGTTATCGGGTGATTCCATGATCTCCATTGCCGGCGGGAAGAGCCTTCAGCAACGGACAGACCGAGGGGGACTGGGGGAGTTGGCACTTGGCAGGGCAGGCTCGTCTTCTATATATGTATATAGAGCTGCTGGAAGCCTGGAACTGGAACCACATCTGAATATCTGATTCTCTGGGTAGGGTGACTTGACTACTACACCGAAAAGTCAACAGTATACATATGTCTTCATGCACTACGCGTGCGTTAATTTAATATGTGTGCTCAAGATAACAAACAACAATGCTCCTAGGTTGTATCCGTGCCACGCGCCAGGTTTCCTCGTTTACAAAAAAACAATCTTGCTGACTAACTGAAAGTGACCCCTGTCTAATCTCATCCTTGTTTTACTTGTTCCCAAAGCTTGCGATTCAGCTGAATCAGACAGTGACAGTTGGTTTGATATATACCTTGATCAGACGACCCACACTATAGGAAAACAACATTTTTCATAGTTCACGAAACAACGACCCACACTATAGGAAAACAACAATTTTCATAGTTCACGAAACAACCGACGCAATATGCAGAAGGTTCTCCACAGCATGAAACCGACAGAAATGGATAAATTTTCATCGGTTAAATTGTCAGGCTGACGAATCCTATATATATATATATATATATATGGAGGCCACTAAAGTCATTAACTTCTAATTCTCTCAAACCTCAACGATCCACATCACATGTATTGTTTGAGCCATCCAATCTTATCGGCAATCCCTACTATGGCCGTCTGATTTTCACCGGCCTGCCGTTCAGTCATTTCAAATAAACCTGTTCATTTTCCTCTTAACTATGCAACGCCTCGCCAGCCAGACGTTTCACATTCTGCCTATTCGCTTTCCTTCAACTGAAAAGTATCACTTAAAACTTGCATATATAAATCACCACCACCACTCAGCTTTCCATTGCAGGCCTGCAGCGATGCTGTCAATCGGTTCCATGTACGTGCTTCTTCGTGCCGAGTAGTAGCGGAGCCCTTTAATTGCTCTACATTGTCCACTGCCATGATCAGTATTCAGATGTGTGCTACAGCCATCAAAATGTTGGAGCTTTGGGCATCTTTGTTCTCTTTTTGGCCAATGTTGTGCATGTGATTTTCTTTTCTACACTCCTACCTAAACTGACGCAGAGTAAGTTTTATCATTTTACTTGAGCATAATAACTTCAACGGCTTTCTTATGTAGAAATTTAGTTTATCATATGCATTAAGGGAGAGTTCGTTCCAAGGTTAGCAGCAGCGGGAGAGACCACAAGACGGGTGTTGGCCGCCCTGTGGACACATCACACGGCACGAAATCGCTGCAGCAAGTCTACCGCTGCCCTTCTCTCCAGAAGGAATGGAGCCTAATTCACATTGTTGCCATCTTCATTGTAGCGTCCACTCTTAAGAAGGTTGGTAGGTTTAGGTAGCATCCAAATGCATATTCATGTGCCTCCGATTCTAAGTATAAAGTGAACTTTTAGTTGTTACAGCACAAATTGCTGCTTTGCAATAAAATTTATATTGAGCCGGTATGTTAGGAGAAAATTAAGTTGAGCACTCTATTCCCGCTAACATAAACAACAAATGTCATGCTACTTTGTTCAATTGTTTGCAACGATTACCTTTTGGTCCCGCCTCATACAACACAGATGAGAGTGATGGCAATAATAATCATCAGTTGCAACAATAATCATCAGTTATACGTCGTTCTATTTGACGCAACCGCACAGTTCATTTGGCACAATGGTTCGGCTTCCAGTCACTACCGCGCCGGCATCCACACGCTCTTGCTCTGGCAAGCCGTGGAGAAGCAACGCGATGAGATCCCATTATCCCACCTAGAATTGATAACCCGCTCAACTGCCGCATGCAGCATTTTGAAATTATTGAAAGTACGGAATCAAGTTGATTTGTTTATTGATTAGTTTAAAAAAATCCCTATACTATACAATGGATGTTGTGCATGCAAAAGCAATCCGGCCAATCGGGTCATAGATGCACCATGGAAATTTTATTTGCACTCTGTCATAAGTTTATTACCAAACAACTATGCTAATCACAATATTCCGTTGCCATTACATTGCGCATTTTCCTACTAAGTACCATACCATTTGCTTCAAATCAGAAAATGCATTGGCCCATGAAAGGTTCAAACCAAATTCATATATTTCCATTTCATTACCTCTCATTCCATGAATCTCCTCTACAATACCGCAGCAACGCGCGGGGTACCACCTAGTTTAATTAATTTCCGTCGTCCCAGAAGTAGGGGCTGACGAAAATTTATGAAACCGGGCCGCGCACCCATTTTTTGATTATTTTCCATTGGTTTTCTTTAGCCTATGAAAAATATATTGTCACTAGATGTTGTGACTATCAACTTACCTCTAGCCAATGGAAATCAAGTATACCTTGTCTCGTCGCCAAACTACAAAGCCCTACTCTTTCTATCCCCTTCGCGGCTCTGCCTATGTGCCGTGCAAAAAGTTTACGACACCTGTCTCCTTGGCCGATGTGCAGATGCCCCACGCCCTGCCGCCCCACGTGATGGATATGTGTTATGTACTGTGTTAGAGATAATCATGTTATATGGTGGTTAAATTTTGTGTTGAATGTATTAATTCATGTATTTGAATATTAATATGGTAAAATGCTATTTTTATTTGTTTATTTTGAATTCAGGCAAAAGGGATTGATTTTTTTTTTCTGTTGCTTGAACAATTTTCATCGTAGTGGGGCCGACAAAAATCCATGTGCCATCCTAGAAAAAGCATCGGCTGAGGACGGAGCCGGTGAACATACATGCATGGATGGTTAGCTTTGCAATGCTAATGTGGCACTTTTGGGGAAAAAAAATCATGCAGTGGAATTTCTTTAATATTAATTCCACTAATTTTGTAGGGAAAAAATCTATATAACCCTATGGACTCTATAGGGTAGAATACATAACACACCGAACTGAAAAACCGGATTTCTTAAGCATTAAACTTTGCGAAACCGGACAAATCTATCACCCCCTAAGCGGTTTTGGAGGGTGGTTTTGCTAACGTGACACACATGTCAGCGCCATCTCAGTGGATATGTGGCGCAAAGCCCACCTGTTAGGCCCAATCTCTTCGTTTCTCCTCTCCCTTCCCATTCTTGTGCACAGGCCGTCGTGCTCAGGCCAAACTTGCGCGGGCAAGCCACTCTGCTGAAGGCTGCGCGTGTGCGAGCGAACCGCTCCGCCGTGGCTGTGGCCAGGTGCGCGCGTGGGACTGTTATATGCTGCTGCCGTGGCTGGGCGTGCACCGGGAGCCGCTCGACCGCTGCTGCGGCCAAGCGTGCACGGGGAGCCGCTTCCCTTCCTCCTGCTACCACCGCTGCCTGCCACGTACTAGGGCACTGCTCCCACTCCGTGCCACCCCACTCACCTCCTCAGTCCCAGTCACCATGGCCGCCGTACACCATCTACCGGCGATGAGGTAGGGAAGGACTGAGGAGCACCAGGCTCTCCCAATGGAGGCATCGGGAATGGAGAGAAAATAGAGGAGATGAGAGAGAATAAGAAAAACACATGACATGTGGGGTCCACCGCCACGCTGGCACGCCGCATCAGGAAAATCACTCTCCAAAACCACCCAATGGTTGATTTATTCGGTTTCGCAAAGTTTAATAGGTAAGAAATCCGATTTTCCAGTTTGGGGTGTTACATATTCTATACTCTATAGAGTCTAGGGGTTATATAGACTTTTTTCCAATTTACAGGGTTACTGGATAGTGGATAAATGATCAACATCTAATTTATGGCGTCTTATTTGCCTTTCTTTGGGGACACACGGATCTGGATAGAATGGTGGGAGTTATATATATAGTTCCAAAGGCATAGCTTCTAGAGGCATGCATTTTCCTATATGCTGTCAATGTAACATAAAAATTGTACACAAAATATAGCCCGATGTATGGAAAAGAGTGCCTTTTAAGGTATGCAGCGTCAAGAAAAAAATTCAAGTTCAAATGTTATGCAGCGCCTGTTCTTCTTTGATGAGACTTAATTTTTGCTGACCGGCTTGTATACTTAGTTTTACCTACATGCATGTGAGATCCTACTGCACGGGAGGTTTTCACTTTGTACGTATTGCTTATTATTTCAACAAAAGTTTGTCATGTAGCTAAATGTAGCTACAAAGACTTTTTTAAAAGTTATGTTAGCTATCTTACTATTGCTAATCTATAGCCCCAACTTAACCTTCACATTAATTTGTAATAGACATGACAGGTAAAAAGGAAAAATTCTATAAATTCTCATAAATGTTAGAAACATCTGTACTTATAACAATAATAGTCATTGGACCTATTCTATTAAAAAATTACCAACCATGACACTATGAAAGATGATTTAAAGTAACCCATCAATTTGCATTTGAATTACCCACCATACCATATAAAAGATATTTAAAGTAATGCATAAATTTGCATTTAAATTACTCATTATACTATTATGAAAGATTACTTAACCCATCAATTTGCATTTAAATTACTCGATACACAATTATAAAAGATTATTTAAAAGTAGCCCCATAATTTTCTTCTAAATTATCTACTATGCCAATAGAGAGATCATTTAAAAATAACCTTCTAAATTTACATTTTAGTTTTACCCTATGCTATTATAGAAGATGATTTTAAATATGTCCCATAAATTTGCATTTAAATTACCCATAAATTTGCATTTAAATTATCCACCTATTTATCATAAAAGATAGATAACACTCCCTCCTTTATTAAATATTTGTCACAGTTGATTTTTCATATCTTTGGCCACGTGTCTTATTCGTAAAATTTCATAAGTCATCATTTACTTTGTTGTGATTCATTTATCAGTAAAGGTAATTTGGTAGTGACTTGTGTTTTTACATATTTGCACTTTCTTTGAATAAGACAAAATGATCATAATTACAAAAAAAAAGTCAAACGAGACAAATATTTAAGAACAGAATGAATACAAAGTATGTCTATGTATGTTTTTAAATTACTCATTTCTACCATTAATAATATACCGTAACTAACTCAAGTAGTAATTGTTAACTGGAGTCTGTCATACACGGATTAAAATAAAAAATATTTGTATGAGTATTCTATTAGAGTCAAACAAACCAGAAAAAGAACAAATATTAGCAATTTTAATTTTTTTGGGTTTCTAAATTTATATACAAATTTTAGCATGTGTAGAGGTATAAGTTGATGTATTAGTCAAATATATTAGTCTAATATAGCAAGATAAGGTGTAGTCGTCCTTGATGTCATTGTTTTTACTGGCCTCGGTATTGAGCCTGTCGAGTGGAGGAGGTACTTAAACGTTATGGTGAGGAGGTTGGTTGAATTTGATCTTGTTTCTTCCCTTTGGCTTTTGCACTTTCATGGTCTACCTTGCAGAGTGTTAAACCGACATCGTGAACAGTGAGCATGAACAAATCACAATCCTCAGTCAACCCAGGGTTGCCGTCAGTATTTGGATGAAAACAGTTGAGTATTTTGTCATTCAATATTCCAATAAATACATTCATGATAGTAGTGTAAAATAGTACAGAAGTGAAGAAACACACTCCGAAGTTCCGAATATCATACTCTTGCTACTATTTCTAAATTCCAACTCCAAAACATAGTGAGCTGTGTATGATGGAAATACAAACAACCAGATACAATTCATTCCCACTTATGCACATAAAAGCCAAATTTGCCCTGCAATATACAATAGGGCGTGCGGCATGTTTATACAATCAACTCAAAATGAAACTTCTCTGATGCACCAAAATTAACTTTGACATTTCAGACTACTCATCAGCTGGAAGAAAGTTTTGAACTTGATATCATGACATCCAGCATTTTGGCACAACAAAAGAACTTGCATTAGATTTTGTAATCGATTCCTACATGCATGCTATCAAGTTCAAAACTTGTTCCAGCTGAGGATGGCCCGAGACATGTCACTGTTCTGTTAATCTTGGCATAAACAAGGGGCTGCTCTGAATTTACTGGTAGAATTTGTATGTCTTAGCTTTCAGAATGATATCTCGCAGTCCTCCAATCGGAGACAGTAACATCAGCAGCACTCCAATAACAATGCAGATCTGAAGAATATGGGGAACGACACAGAGTGAATTAGAAGAGAGAACAGGTTAATCAGAGGCATTCTGTTGAACTAAGACAGAGTCTGGAGACCTTCTCCTTACCCAGTTAATGAACCATGAGAGGCTGAATCTTTTGGGCTTGTAGATTGCGAGCCAGATAATGCAGGGAAGCTGTCAGAAACAAGCAAAGATTTGGCCATCATCAGGTTACAATTTTGGACTTGATTTTATATATTAATAGTCATTGGTAATAAGATGATCATATATCATGATGATTAGGACATTTCAAGAAAATCAAATCACACCATTATTATATCAGAAACAAAATGGGTAAATGGATCAATATATGGGAGCTTACATAGTAAGTGGTTGGCGCAAAGGCGAATCCACCGAAGAAACTGAGCAATCCACCAAAGAAGGGGAAGGTGATGGCTACGAACATTGTGAGGGCTGCACATGCATGTAGAGGAAGCATCTCATCATCAGTCGCGTTTGTTCAGTCAGTGTGAGCTGCCCGTTTGGTGGGCAGACTTCTCCAGATTTGACACTGGGGTGTTGGGTTTCAGACAGCAGAGGCATTACCAACATAGACAGTCCGGGCAATCAAACGGAGAGTCAAGCCTGGAGTGAACCGCAGCTTCTTGACCAGCACCGCCTCTATCATGTCAAACACCGGCATGGCGTAAACCTGTGCACGCAGCAGTCGTCGATAGCATCAATCCCATCATGTCCGTGCAGTAGTAGCATGGATCTATATATGGAACAATGGAACTGCAAGTCTAGTAGTAGTACCTGGTAGCTGCCAATGACATGGACGACGACCATCATGTTGGCGAGGGCGATGAGCCACTTTGGTCTGTTGAGGGTGATGAGGATGTCGTCGTCGACCTGGTTGCCGAAGGCCCAGTAGCCGACGAGCGAGACGGGGAAGTAGCACACCGCCACGACGATGTAGGCGACGACGACGCCCTTCCACATGGCCTTCTTGGACGGCTTCTCCGGCGTGGACGGGATGGTGGCCTGGATCTCCAGCACCACGTTGTGGCCCGCGTACGCGAACGCCACCGTCCCTAGCGCACCCAGGAAGCCGAACACCTTCCCCGGCGTCGTCGTCGCCCGCAGGGCGTAGTCCACGCCCGCCGACTTGCCCTTATCCACCGATGCGCCCCACGCTATCGTCGAGTAACTGCCGGGCAAGATCCAGTGTTCATGGCGGAGATTTGCCAGAAGGGGCAATCAAGCGGTCGAGTGAAGCTCGCTCTATCAGTACCTGAGCGACATGACCGCGGCGGCGAGGGAGACGCCGGAGATGGAGTTGAAGTTGGGGAGCTGGGAGAGGACGAAGTGCACGGAGGCGAAGATCATGATGAAGTAGGTGAGCTTGATTTGTTTGCAGTTTGGGCAGAGCAGGTCGTGGAACTTCTGCAGGGACTGGCCGCCGGTGACCATGTAGACGATGCTCAGGCCCACCTCGACGACGAGCTGCTGCGGCACGACGATCCAGAGGCCCAGCTTGTCGCCGAACGCGTGCTGCCCCAGCTCGTGGTACCTGTCGAAGCGCTTGCCCGGCACCATCTCGTGCATCTCCACCATCTGCCACAGCGTGTACAGCGTGATGACCCACGACAGGATGAGCACCGTGACGCCAGCACCCCTGCGAAATGAAATTAATTAGTTGTAAGTTGTAACATAAGTACAAATAAATGGCTGATGAACTGGTCGATCATGGTTGGCAGCACAGACCAGCCGAGCTCAGACATGGCGTAGGGAAGGCCGAGCACACCGGAGCCGACCATGGCGGTGATGTTGTGGAAGGCGGAGTACCACCACTTGGCGTTCCTGGACGCGTTGATCGGAAGCCAGTCCTCGATCGTCTTCTCCTCCTGCTGCGCGCTCCTCCTGCTTCCATCCTGCAGTGCAGTCGAGTAATTTTGCCATTGATTAGTTAGTTGCTAACAAAATTAAGCTGCAAAACTCGAGTCTGATCATCGATATTTTGCTCCAACAAGAATCTTTTTTGGTAGTAGTATAAAGGATACTATCTTGCAGTTAAAAAAACTAAAAATCAAGTATATATCGAATAATGGCCTCCAAACATGCAAGAGATAAAGATCATAAACGTACATCGTTGGCCGGAGGGTAGTTCTCGGGTGCTTGCGTGACTTGCGGCGCCATGGCAGCCGGCGGGCGTGGCCTCACTAAACGGATGCGTCGGAGCCTTGAGAACAAGCAATGGATCGGAGATAGAGGGAGGCAGATACTAGTTAGACAGAGATGGTGGGATGCTAGGGATATTTATACAGAAGGATTCTATATATGGTTACTGCGGCATTGTAGGTTGATGTAGATACATCTTGCACGGATTATTATAGAAAGTGTGTACTATTATCTTCGTTTTTAATATTTGTTGCCGACTAGCTCATTTTTAGATTAAGAAGCATCAAACAAAAGAATCGTCGGAGCTAAGTGTATATTTTAATGACTGATATGGATACCTTGTATGAAAGAGAATGATAATAAATCTTGTTGATGTGATGTATGTATGCATGTACTGATAAATTTGAATGGAGTTTGTTCTATAAAAATCATAGATAGACAGACGAGTAACTAGTCATCAGGGGCGGGAATAAATTTAATAGTAATGGAAGAGAGATCAGAGATGATGACTCCAGCTGCGTCGCTCCTGCGTACGTTGTGCTGGAGCCTAGAGCTACGTGGTCGAATGTAACTTGGTACCAGCAATTGCGCTGAAACTGGTGGAGCGCTAACTGTGTGCTAATGACTGGCTCATGCATCTAAACTTATCTAGTCAAAGGTCACGTTTCACTCTGACAAATAAAGCTCTAGCTGTTGCTATTCTGTCAAAGGTCACGTATCCCTCTGACAAATAAATCACTAGCTGTTGATAAGTCATATGCTAATATTAGTAATACGAGCTGTCCAACCAGCACCTTGGAGGCAGAAATAAGTATATACCCATCCATTTCAAAATATACAGGTCGTTTAATTCTTCATACACTAATTTTTACTCACTTAATTTATTAAAAAAATTTAATGACTATCAGTTATTTTTATAATAATTTAATTTATTAGCATATAATATATGCTAATTATTTAAACTTTTACGTATTTAAAATAAATTAGGAGGGTCAAACTTATAAAAAAAAAAATCCAAACACGTATGCGTGCCACGCGCCGTCTTCTGGTTTCCTCGTCCAACTTATAACCCCAATCCAATCTTTGTGCTGTGCTGATGAAAGCGACGTACGGCCTGTCTAATTGCCGTTTAATTACCTGGAATGTTCAAATAAAAGACGCGCATACATCGTGCGTGTTAGCATGCCAAGCTAGACTCCTGATTTGCAGCTGCATGCACACAAGTCAAGTCCATTCGTCCATCGATTACATCAGTTCATCCACCCATCGACTTACAAGTGGTTTAAAGTGGAATAGGAGGAACACATCCTGACATTGACCCATTTGCATTCCCGCGGGGAGCGACTAGGCTTTTGGGGTGCAACTATCTGCACTTGCTGCACGTCGCGTGTCAAACATTACACTCATAAGCTGAAATCGTTAGGTTACTTATGGTGAAGCTTTCCTACATGGCTACATAGCTTTAGGTTTTCTGTTCCTCACAAATGATCATATTTTCAGCAGTGATAGGCACCCTACTAGTCGACAACAAGGTGCCTATAATGACTTAATTTCTCAAGATCTGGCTTGTTTGGCCACTCAAATATGGGCATCATGTGCGAGTATGTGTGAGCATATGTATCTGTATTGTGTTTTGTAGGAAAAACAGAGAGAGAGGAGAGGGGAGAGAAACTATGAATATAAGGGATGCATATGTATATAGAATAATTGGGGTAACTAAATAGTTATCACACGAGTCCATCAATCTGTGCTCTCGCATGGGTTAGAGTTTAGAAGATATAGATTTAATCCTTAATAATATTAGATCTTATTGTTTTAATTCATCTTTTGTAATGTCATTGTGGGTATTTTTTATGCAAATTTAGAAATTATTTTATTTTATATTTTATGATGGCATATTGGGTAATTCATATGCAGATTTTGGGCTAATTTAATTCATCTTTTATAATGGTATGGTGAGTAATTTATATGCTTATTTAGATGGTTATTTTAATTTGTATTTCATAATGGCATGGTGGGTAATTTTTATATAAATTTAGGGGTTATTTTATTTCATCTTTCATAATGGCATGGTGGGTAATTTTTATATAAATTTATGGGGTTATTTTATCTCATCTTTCATAATGGCATGGTGGATATTGTTTTAAAAAATATAATAGATCTAATGTCTACTATTATTAGAGATACATGATGGACGACCGGATGTTTCTGATTTTTGTGAGAATTTCTTGGATTTATCTTTTTCCTAGCGCGTCTGGTGAGGATTAACGAGCCTCCAATTAGTAATATTAAGATTGGATAGAGATTACAAAGTATTAGTGAGTATTTGTGTTAAAATATGAACAAACAAGAGAGCAATTATAAATAAATTGAAATATGAAAGAATGAGATAGCAAAGATAAGCCATTGTCACACCCAGTTTTAAAAATAAACCAAGTGCTAACCATGTATGTGCCAGGATCAGTTTAACCACATACATAGCATAAGCAAAAGTAATAACACAACCAGTACTTCAACTTAAGAGTACTAACCAATATTACAGACCATAAATGTTTTTAACGAAACCGAGTATCTGAACGAAAACGAGTTAACTAAACGACAGCGGAAGACGACCGTGATCCACAGGCAACTGACCGATGGCACACCAGCCTAGAACTCGTCGTAGTCCTGGAACTCCTGGTTAGGATCACCACAACTTCCTTCTGGATCTGAACAGCGGTTGCAATGGATGCAACGGATATAAAACAAGCAAGGATGAGTACATAATGCACTCAGCAAGTATTCCGTTTAGGATAAAAGTGGACTGGCTTTATAGTGGACAGGCATAGCAATTGCTTTTAGTTGGTCAAGTTTTAGTTACTAGCAGTGATTAGTTTAACCCATCCCTTTATTGTAAAGACAGTAAGACATATTAAAAAGATAAGCATGAACCATAACCATATCCATCTTCATTACCATGATCACCATGAGCCATTTACTTTGAACATGAAACTCTAATCTGTGAGGGTCCAGGCCGCTCTTAACCGTGAGCACGGCTGATATATCAGTTTTAAACACTTTCGAGAGGTTGTACAACTTTACCCACAAGTCATGATTCCCATTGTGCCCGAGGTTTGCAAAGCCCCATTTATTCATACCTTAGATGAATCGGCAGGGTTTCATTACGAGACCTTTACAAAGAATTTCTAGAGTTGTGGCCCACTCGTTACAGGTTACTCCAGTTAATTAAAGATATGAGAGTTCCGTTCCAAAGGGTGACAGATCAAACTGCACCTCATTGGCAAAGAGCAAAGTCCCATATCCCCCAGACCCCTCATACGCCATGTTTCAGGAAAGTAAGCCAAAACTCTAGTTCATCTAATTAATCAGTCAAGCCCAGTGCCCATGTGAGTCTTGTGGTTGTACTGTTTTCCTGGGTGGTCGCTCGGCGAACCGATCCTTAGGGAGAAGCACTTGAGCAAAACCAACAAAACATGCCCAAGTCTCCATGTTGCTAAAACCAAACTTTTATCATCAGGTTCATCATTACTTAATCAATATTAGCAACATAAGTAAAGTGAGTTGAGCGGAAGCAATTAATTTACAACATCACAGCCCTCCCAGGTTATGAAACTTGTAAAGGTATATGAGGCTAGTTATCCTTATTAGGAGCATGCAAAATTAGGCTCTAGATCATATGATTAAAGTAAATAGGACATAGGTCAAAGAATACTTGCCTTCCTCAGCAAAAGCTTGCTCAGGAACTTCCCAAGTTGGATTTTCAGCAAACTCGAACGGAACGTCGGCTACACGTTGCATACATACAAGCAATGAGCATTAACTGACTAAAACAGTACACCAAACATCATGAACAAAGGTTAAAAAGGTTTTAGAATTAATCTACACATTACTACGATTCCGTAGGTTCAAGAATCGTTCAAAACGGAGTTAAAACGCAAAAGTTATGCATAAAATAAGTTTAAGGGCTAAAAATAAAAGAGATTTGAAACTCCAGGGGCTAAACTGCGAAAACCAGGGTCCTATCCGTGAAAATCTGGACCGCGGGTTGATTCTCAGAAAATTCAGGGGTTCTTTTGCAAAACAGTGAGGGAGACCGGAGTTGACCGGTATGTGACCGGGTCGCGAGGCTTCCAGGCCGTTGGATCTGGATCGGACGGTCGGGATTAGATCGGGCGGTGGGAGAGAGAGACGGCGGCGGGTTCCACCGGCGTCGGGCAACGGGCGCGGCGGAGGGTCACCGGAGACTCGCGAACTCCGCGGTTCCGGGGCCTAGGGCTAGCGGAACGAGGCGCACAGGAGAGCGGGCGGCGGTGCGAAGCTGGCGGGGCGGTCGCGGTGGCGGCGCATCGGCCGTAGGTGGCGGGCGGCGGAGCGGGGCGAAGGCGGAGCTCCGACGAGCAATTCCCGCCGGTGTAGAGCGTGGTTAGGGACTAGAGTTAGCTAGAGAGCGTCCTCACCTCACGGCGAAGCTCCGAGCGTAGACGTAGTCGACGGAGAGGCGGCGACGGTGGGTGGCGACGTGCGGCGGCGGGGCGTCCCTGCGTGCATCGGACGACGTCACCGTGAGGACCAAACAGAGCACTAAGGCAAAGTAGAGGCCGGGATTGAGCGTTTAGATGCTCTACCTTGCGGCCAAGCTTGTGGGGCTGATCTAGTTGATGGCGGCGGCTCCCAACGGCGGATTCCGGCGCGAGCTCGAGGTGAACCCGCGGCGCGGCGATGCAAAAGCGAGGGCACAAGGGCGGCTAGGGCTTGAGCGTTCGATGGCTAGGGCCTCGGGGTTCGGCGGCTTTTATAGGGACGAAGGCCGAAGCTTGCGGGAAGGGCAAGGCAAGGCGGCGCAGCGGGGGCAAGTCCGGTTCGGGTCGGACTCGATGTCTGTGTCGCCCACGGCGCGTGCGAGGGCAGGGAAAGGAAGGCGCGGGCGCGGAAAGGAAGAGCGGAGGCGCGGCGCGTGATCCTCGGAGTGGATACGGCGGGCTCAGGGCGGGACCGAGGCTACGGCACAGGCGCCGGCTTGAGCTCGTCTCCGTCGGCGTCGGACAGAAAAGGAAAGAGGGGGAGGGTGATGACAGGCGGGACCCGCCCGGCAGGGAGAGGAGGAGGGAAAACGCGGGTGGGCTGCCCCCCAGCTGGGCCGGCGCGCAGGCTGGGCCGCGCGGCGCGCTAGGCCGGGTGAAGAGGAGAAGGAGGGGGGAGGAAGGGGCTGGGCCGGCGGCAGGGTTGGGCCGAAAGAGGGAAAGGAAAGGAAAAGAGAAAAAGGAAAACTTTTCCCGGGTTGTTTGGAGTTTGGGAAATTTTGGAGAGATGTAAACGAGTTTTGAACTCAAACTTTGAACACTGCAAATCATCCAATAAAATATGCAAGGGTATGAATGCTCACACATGTGGTTCCTATGATTTTTTTTAATTAATTATTTTGAAATCACGTAAAATCAAATAGGTGTCATGTATGATCAAGCAATATGAATAAATTAAATTGGTTCCAAAAGATTTTATTTGTGGCAAAATTTAGGGTGTTACAGCCATTGTGTATTTAGCTCTGGCCACAAATACATACACAAACTTTTAAATTACACTTGCATATTCAAAAAATTACTAGCAGCCCTGTGCAGGAGTTCGGTTGATAGACTACATGGCATTTATTTGGATTTGGAACTTGATGTTCATTTGATACTATCAATGAACTATATGTATGAAAGTATACGAACCAATAATATTCATTCTCTACCTAAAGCACAGATAAATAAGCCAAACGAACCACTAATATTCGTTCTCTACCTAAAGCACAGATAAATAAGCCAAACGAACCACTAATATTCGTTCTCTACCTAAAGCACAGATAAATAAGCCAACTCTGCCATTCTACAGACAGACAAGAAATATGCATATGTGGTAACTCAACACAAAATCCTAGTCCTAGTATGTTAAGCCATAATCAACATACTACACACGACATGTCACAGATCATGATGAGAAGGAACAAGCTTTGAATATATTACGTGCCATATCCCTGAATAGATACTCGGCTACTCGCATTATATATAACTATCCATACCAAAATGTAGTCATCTAATGCAAGTTTTTTTCCCCATGACGATGATCGGAGATAAAATGAAGTCTCATTCAAAACTTGACACTGTCGAGCGCCTGTTATTGCTACGGCATATCCAGGCCTATGTTTGAGTTAGTCATGCATATTTACTGGTAGAAATGGTATGTCTTGGCTTTCAAAATGATCTGCCGAAGTCCTCCAATCGGTGACAGGACCATCAGCAACACTCCAAGAACAGTGCCAAGTCTGAAGAACATAGACATCAGGTAGAACATTAAAAGTGTCAGGTTAAGCAAATACTAGTACATTGTACTCAAGGGAGGAAAATAGCCTGGACTATCGTCTGCTCAGTTCTTACCCAGTTGGTCAACCATGAGATGCTGAAGGGTTTGGGCTTGTATATTGTGAACCACATGATGCAAGGAAGCTGCCAGAAACAAGTAGTGAGATTGGGTCAGCTCTCACATTGCAATTCTGTAGTCCCTATGATATATTGATATATGTTAACGAGTCAAACAAGAATTAAAGAGCATAAAGACAGTGCAACAAGAAACTACGTATTGTAACAGAAACAAATTAAAACGGGTATGATGAAATGTATCAATGTGCGCTAGCTTACGAAATAAGTTGTCGGTGTGAATGCGAATCCGCCAAAGAAGTAGAGCAACGCACTGAAGAAAGGGAAGGTGATGGCTACGAACATTGTGAACACTGCACAAGCTGCACTGAAGAAAGAGTGTGGGTTCCGATCCTCTCCTAACCCACGTCGAGCTCGAGCCTCTTCGTGGCGGCTATATGTTAATGATTGCTAGTATGTGCTAGAGCTGGAGTTAATGGAGTACATAACAGTTATTTGGATTCAAAATATGACTTTAATGGACACTGCAATGAACTGTGGATGATTGAAAAAAAGTTCACTCTGATTTTAGATCAAAGGTGGGAAGGCAGAAGTCGACCACGTTTGACAAGTCGGTTGCAAATGATGTAGTTTAATTTAATAAAAAGTTTTAAAGATTTCAGTTTATTCACATTTTCGAAAAATACATGATGTTACAATTAATCTCTTCGGAATATGATTGAGTGCTCATTTGATGTATTGAAGATGGAGTGGAGAATCTTATTCAATCTAAAATAGTACTCCTAGTCCTACTACATGCTTGCATACGTACCTGGATAGGTAATGTGTTGGAGTTGGTCATTAGCTTAAATTTTCTACTCAATTCAAGAATGTTTTATTTTCTTGGATAAATAGTAGTACACCCCTAAGGTCCGATCTAATTGCTTGCTTATTTTCTCTGTTTTTTTTTTCTTTTGTACAAAATTTTCTTGTTTTATTTTTCCCATGATAAGTTCTCTTCTGCCGGGCCGCTACCAGGCCCACCTTGCATGGGCCTTTGGAAGGGAATCACGGGAATCAAGCATAGGAAAGAAACCCAACAGTCCATGTCCTCGGCTGCTCCCTCCATCTTCTTCAATTCCGTCTGCGGCCAGTACCACCAACACCATGGCGGCGGCGGGCAGGCTAGAGCTGCTCCACCGACGCTTGGTGGGGCTGCTGCCGCAGGTTCAGAGCCCCACCAGCCGCGGCGCGATCCCTCTCTGGAGGGGGGTCCGCCGGTACGCGCCGGCGAGCGTCGTCGTCAGCCCGCTGTACTGGAACAACTCGCTGCACAACGCCAACGGCGACACCGTCATGGCTCTCGGGGTAACACCGCTCGCGGTATCCGGGTTCGTGCTTCACGCCTTCATCTTCTTGCGCCAAGAGATTTCTGGCAACGGTGCGCCTGATTATCAAGATCATCCAACGCTCCTGCTGTGAGTATATAGTAATAATACTAATGTGAATTCAGTCAATTGGTCGTTTGTTCATCAGATCAATATTAACTGTTTTGTTTGTTGTTTTCCTAATTAACAGAACAAGGAATAATGGGTCGCGGAAGTTGCTCGCAATACTGATTGCCTTTGGGATGAGCGTAAGGGATACGCTAGTTGCATGCTCCGCTATGGAAGACAGCTCTGATTGTGCTTCAGCGTTTCTTGGGAGCGGTTATCATCATTTACATCGATGAGGTTCTTAGAAAGGGATATGGATTGCTATCGTCGGGCATCTCTTTGTTCACTACCGCCAATATATGGTAAGACTGACTATTTGTCTATTTGTAATGGAGAATTTCATCGGCTTCAATTGTTCGCCTCATTTACCATGCTACATATCCCTAGATCGAGAAACATGCACCCTTGCAAAAAAAAAAAAAAAAAAAGTATTACCAAAGCATGTTTTCAAGTTTCTTTAACGAGTCAATCTTATATCTCCTTGGGCGTAGTACGTAGAGTTAACCATTTAACATTATAAATTTATTAGGTATGCAAAAATTTGACAAGTTATTGGTGATGTAGGCAGACGACCTAATTGGACAAGTTCAAAACAATAGAGCTAGGTAACATAATAAACATGAAGATCTAGGCTCAAATAATCAAATTATGGTGTTGCGCTGTAAATTCAACAGGCTTAAAATCAAAGCATGACAGAAGATTTCGGTGCCGTCTAGCTAGAAGCTCATTGCCACACTATCTTTTATTAGCTTAATCATATTTCTATGAACCTAACGTCGTCCTACATTCTTTTACAGTGCAAATATTTTCTGGAAGGCATTTAGCCCCTACTATAGTGCGCTTCGTGGCGATATGCATAGGGCTGTTGCGGTCTCTTCCCTTTTGCATCGACTAATCTCTAGCGGAGACGATGAGCTGTCTGCAATGCCCAAAGCCTGGCAACACCGAGAGCTCCCGGACATGGCAGGCACGGTCGCCACCTGCTTCTTTCTAATAGTGCTCAACTTGCACCGATGAGGCAACACCAAGTGCCATTTCAGATGAACTACACCATCAGCCAGCCTACCTGGCGTTTGCACCCCTCCTCGTCTTCCAAGTGCCTTCATACCTATACATGATCCCATAGGTTAGTTGGTATATAATCGGTTGGTATATAATCTATATAGTGAAAAGATATATAATGCGGAGGGTTAATACTGTTATACAGCTTCTATACAGGATACTGGGTGAACATAATAAAGTGATCAATCTGCTGGGGAAGTGGAAGGAATCCATTTTTTTTGGGCAGGCTGTTCCAGTCAGTGGGATTGCCTACTATGCCATTAACCCACCAACGTGAGTACGCTTATATCTTATACTCACTCTGTCTCAAATTGTAAGGGATTCTACATCCCAACTAGATTCATTTATTCCTCTATGTATGTGTATTCAATGTGTCTAGATTCATCAACATCCATATGAATATAGACAAACTAGCAAGATGGCCCGCGCAAATAGCGCGGGTAGCTAGGGTTTTTTACATTTTGATTTTACTTGAATTTAATTTTTTCTTAACTATTTTTACTATCTGTCTGAATAGTACATGTTTTCTTTGTTTTTTGTTATCATTACTATTATTATTATTAGAACATATTTCCATAAATTTATATTAAAAATTATAGCTATATATTTAAAATATACAAAATATATTTTTGTACATGATTCAAATAGCATTGCTATTTTTAATTTGTATTTCATATTCTATCAAATATTTAGATTGTAATAATTTGTAAGATACACAAACATGGATTATTAGGATATGTTGTATTATGATTTAATAATCACTAAAGTGGTGTGAATTGATCTTTAAAAATATATTTGATTTCTTATAACTATAGATCACTTCCTTTGGGGTCATCACGATGAGCCACTGTGTGGGTAGCACCAGAATGCCAATTGGAACACAACAATAGTCAGGCAGTAGAGGGGCCATCTATCTCTAGGGTGGCTTGGATTTACGTCAATTTTTTTGGATCCGATTAAATGTAATTTGCAAGATGATGAAAACTTTATATAGGAATTTTTTACATTTAATCCTCCAACACAAATAGCATATGACATTACCTAAACTAAGAAGACCGGTTTTTTGAAGTTTCATCAAAACTACTTCTTTCCAAATGATTCATTATCTCATATCCAAAGCATCCTTTTTTTGACATGTCTGTCACATCTATGCGCCTCCCTTCTTTCTCATCTGTTCAATAATCGCTCAACAGTCTACATGACTTGATTAGTGATAGTGTTTATTGGCTATACATCTCCTATCGCTAGATTGGCCCCCAAGAGGGCTGATTGAACTGTCTTTATTATTGTTATCATTGTATCTTTCATGAAACACATGTTGGATCATAGAGTATGACAGCCAAGCATAGGTGACGACGTAGATGGATAGGTCTTTGCAGGTCAAAGGTTCCATGACTCTAGGTTTGTGTGCCACCCATGCTAATGTTGATGAACTTCATTTAGAAGAAATTCTAAACTTTCTTACCATCTTTTAGACATAGTGGACGTAGTTTTGGTGTGAGAAACAACCCATCTAACCTAGCTATAAGACCGGTGCAACTCATTTATTTTGTCCATGAAAAAAACTTATGGGACACCTATTTTGTTGTACCAATTGTGTGGGTGTTATATTTGTTGGAGCTAAGAAGTATTTCTGTTAAAGTCAGGCTTCCACTGTGTCTTTTTTAGCTTTATACGCAAAACATATGATCTCTTAGCGATTTGTGCTAAATAGTATATATATTCCTGCTGGATAACACATGGAGAATTATTTGTGATACTTTCTGTGATCCTTTTGCAGTTCAATTGAAAACTCATAATTGCTTACCTAGTACTGCCAAAATATTGTGTCAGAATATAATTTGTTTCTTATTTTTCAATTGAAAACTATATACATCGACCACTAAATGCACACCGAACCTAACATTTTATAGATCCATTTCTTTTTCCTCATTAACATGATAATTTCTAGCGGTGGATGCAGTGTCCTCTTTTAACACTACCTTAATAGATAGATAGTGGACACCCTTATCTCTTTTTTTTTACAACTTTGGTTCTTTGACCAAAATGTTTGAATTAGTCTAGATAGACAATTGGATAATCATAACATCCAATTATATAGATAATTATGTTTATTTTTAGTTTTGTTTGACATATGATTTTTTAGATTGTCATATGTTAATAAAATTCAACGGTCCATATTCCATTTTTATTAATGTTGTAATTTTCGCTCATCTCAAGCTCTTTCTTTCTTGTTTAAAGATTTGGCCTCCCATTCCCGGGTAGCTATAGTGATGCTATAGAGACATTACAAACTATATAGATGGTATAGAGACGCCATGCGTGGGATATGCACTTCATCAGAATCATTGTTAGGACATCTCTGGCAGCATACGCATCATATTCCTCAAATTCCAAACTTCACTACGTCTACCACAGTGTTTTGGGTATCCATTTGAGACAACCATGGAGATGGCCTTATGGTTCTTGTTTGTTGAGGTAGCATAAAGAAGTGGTAACCTTAAGGGCTCATAGAATTGGCTGGCTACTCATATGGACAATGACGACACGGGTCTCCACACAGGAGAACAATCATGGGTTGGTCAGGGGGCACTCGTAGTTGCAATTCCAATTGCATTTCTTTCTTCTCCTTCTTGCCCTTGTCCTTTTTCTCCTTATGTCATATTAACTTTGGTAATTTTTTTTGGAAAGCATGTTTCCCATCGTATAAGAGCAGAAGCAAATAAAACAAATGCTATGTATCTTGCTACATAGACGTTTATTTTTTAAAAACAAATATGGCAAATTTAATTTCACATTATTAATTTTAAACCCACTGTATCAACCACTTAGATCCTCTATTTTATCGATTAACTTGGAAATTTTGAAGATTTGTTAGAGAATGCACAACAATAGAGATTTTATCACTTCATTTTGTGAAATCAGTTTTTCCTTAGCTGCATCTAATATAGAATGTTTGGATTTGTATGATTATTATGATTAGTAAAGTAGATATTTTTATTTATATTTGTTATTATAAAATATAGCAGTGTAGGTCTCTATTTTTTCTAATTAAGGTTAACTTCTAGACTCTATCCCTCGATGAACATGGTGGCATCTTTTAATACTCCCCTATTACGATAAATGGTGGATATCTTTGTTTTCTTAAAAAATTGAATATTACATCATTTATTTGATATAAAATATTTATGATAATTTAGAGAATAATCATAACAATTGTCCGCGTGTTTCATCCTTTTTAGTAGTATTTGATATAAAGTATTTGATTTATTATGGGATGTTAGACGTTTATAATTTTGTGTGGTATAGATTTCTTTATAATTGATGTGTTAATTTCTATACCCTATCAGTGAAAATGTTAGCTTTTTAAAACACTTCTATAATAATATAAATAAATGGTGGAGGTATTTTTCTTATTTTTTGCAATTTCTTATTTTGATTAGTTTTATTTATTATGGAATTCTTAGATTTAAGCTAGATAATTGAAAAAACATAATAATTTTTATTTTTAGTTGTAAATAAATGGTGGAGGTATTTTACTCTTTTTTTTTGCAATTTCTTATTTTGATTAGTTTTATTTATTATGGAATACTTAACTTTAATCTAGATAATTGAAAAAACATATAATTTTTATTTTTAGTTGTTTTGTAAACACACTTGGTGGGTGTATTATTGGCTTATTTAGCATTGCCTAATAAAATGATAGTAATAGGATCTAGACCGATGGATGATCATAAGAATTAAATATTTTTATTTTTTATAAGTTGTGTATTTATTAGTTGTATTATAAGCTCTTCTAATACTATAGCGTAGATAGCTCTTATATTTTTTAATGAACATGGTAATTTCTACTCTTTGCTAACTCAGTCTCTCAAAGGCTCTCATAGGGATAGGTGCGCATGTGGTACATATGGGTGAATGTATATATGTGCGTATGTATGAGTGTGTGCCGTATTGTGTAATTCTAAATAAAATTATTTTGTTTTTTAGAGGCCACTAATGAGAACACGTAGAATTGCTCATTTTTATGGTTGGAACGTGGCATTGCTCTTGTATCTCTTCAGTTGGCTGAATTACTGAGTGATCTACATACAATCACTGATAGAAAAGGAGGAAGCTGTAATGTCTGTTACCTTAGTTCGTGGTCAAAAGTCCTAATCACTGGCCTGGTAGCTTGACCCTAGTCCACCACGTACGCAGCCCTAGAGAGAAACAGGAGAGAGGACGACGAAGCCATACTCCGAGTTCGATCTGATGAAGGAATCTGCACTGGTCGATCCACCTTCCCTAACCATGAAACGACACGACTTTAAACCTGAACTCTGAACTTTTGGTCTGAAACCGAAATATGCCGCCACTGGAGACCAAAACGTGAGAGTATTATATTGCTCATGAGTCCTGGCTGTTCAATAATACATCTTTCTTTTTTTTTTCAAAATATTATAGACGGACAGTTAAAAAAGATACTATATACGAAATATCATATCTTCCTATTTAGATGACAATTAATGTACGTATATGACACGGACTCTGCATTAAATTTAGACCGTTAGATCTTCATAAAATCCAACGGTTGAGGGTTTGTCTTTTTTCTGATTAACGTGGGAATTTTTAGAACCTCTCAGCGAACCTGGTGGCTTCTTTTAACATTCAAATATGTATATAATAGAACTATTTAGATGACAATTAATGTACGTATATGACACGGACTCTGCATTAAATTTAGACCGTTAGATCTTCATAAAATCCAACGGTTGAGGGTTTGTCTTTTTTCTGATTAACGTGGGAATTTTTCGAACCTCTCAGCGAACCTGGTGGTTTCTTTTAACATTCAAATATGTATATAATAATAGATAAAAAGAGAACTAGAACCCTTTACAATTTGGGACGGGGGGAATACTATTTCACTAGTTTTTCCCCTTGGTCATGTGGTCTATTGATGCCTGTGTAGAATCAAACTTTTTATTACATATAATAATTCATGCGCGTTATTACATATTTTGCATTGTGAATTCGAAGCTTGGCTGACGTACTAAGAGACCCGGCCGACACATTTCTCTACGTTGTGGTTCTGCTCCTGGGATTTGCATTTTTCTCGACAAGCTTATTTGTAGGTTGTACGTATTCAGACTGCTATGTGGCCAGGTTGCTTGGGGTAAGTAATAACTGAACAATATATACACACATGAGCATATGTGTTCTTGCATTTGCCATGCATGCATCTTGCCTGCCCTGGTAAAGTGCTGCGTGCATGCTCGTTGCAAGCTGCATACATGATACATCTATACATTTCCCAGTCTTCACGTACGCTATATCGAATTATCGATCGATCAGTACGTACTGTGCGCAGCAGTGACTATATGGTTTTGGATGCAGGAGCGACGAATTGTGGTGTCGGTGGCCCAACCAAACTCGGCTCCATACGACGACGAGTGGAGGCTCTATGTTGCTGCGATGGCTTTTCTTGTCGGCCTCTGCATTGGCACACTGCATGGTCGGCTCCAGCACCGGGATCATGCTCGCCGTCACCTATCATCTACTCCTCCTTGGAAGGAAGAGGGAGGACTGCTGGTGCCTTTGGTGTTTGATGTGCAGCTAACTCAGAAGTCAGATCATCCCCATTCAGCCGGCCGGCGACCATGAGGGCCGTACGTGGAGAAAAGTAAAAAAACCGGAATTCCTCAATGTTGGCTGCCCTCGTTTAGTGTAGTGTACTAACATATATATATTACTTCTCCGTGCTTCATGGAGTTCAAAACCCTCAAATGAACCCCTTGATACATCAGAAAATCAAGAAGTCAATGAATTCGCTGAGTGGATGCTAGATATAGGCGATGGAAGATCAGCATCAGATGAGGGGATGAGTGGGTCAACATCCCAAGCGACCTACTATTAGAGAAAGGAAATGATCCCAAAGAAGCAATAGTCAAAAGCACCTACCCAAATTTGCTGTCCAACTGCAAAGAACCAAAATTCCTAGAAGAAAGAGCGATACTATGCCCAAGGAATGAAACTGTCAGATGAGACAAATGAGTACATAATGAGCCAAATAGAAGGTGAAGAAGTGGCATACCATAGCTCTGACACTGAGCAAGGCGACAACAAACAGCAGCAGCATGGAGCATATGTACCCTATGGAATTCCTAAATAGCTTGAAGTTCCCTGGGATCCCAAATCACGAGCTGAAGTTAAAAGTCGGACTGCCCGTGATGCTACTTCGAAATATAAACCAATCAGCGGGTCTATGCAATGGCACAAGAATGACAATAACACAGCTTGGGAACAAATACGTGGAGGCAAAAATAATTACAAGAACTCATGTGGGAGATAAAATATACATACCTCGGATCATCATGTCGTCTAATCTTAATATTACTAATTAGAGCCTCTTTTTTGGAGACTCCACATTAATCCCCACTAGACGCGCTAGGAAAAAAAAGATAAATCATAGAAATTCTTACAAAAATTAGAAACATCCGGCCATCCATCATATAGCTCTAATAATAGTAGCCATTAGATCTATTATATTTTCTAAAATATTACCCACCACGCCATTATGGAAGATAAAATAAAATAACCCCCTAAATTTATATAAAAATTACCCACCATGCCATTATGAAAGATGAAATAAAATAACTACCTAAATTTATATAAAAATTACCCACCATACCATTATGAAAGATGAAATAAAATAACCCCCTAAATTTATATAAAAATTACTCATCATGCCATTATAAAATACAAATTAAAATAACCCCCCTAAATTTGCATAAAAATTACCCATGATGCCATTATAAAATATGTATTAAATAACTCTATAAATTTACATGAAAATTACTCATCATGCCATTATAAAAGATGAATTAAAATCAGCCCTAAATCTGCATATAAATTACCCAATATGCTATCATGAAAGATAAATTATAATAATTTCTAAATTTGCATTTAAATCACCCACAACACCATTACAAGAGATGAATTAAAATAACCCCCTAACATTACTAAAGATTAAATCTATATCTTCTAATAAAACTCTAACTCGTGCGAGAGCACGTGTTGGACTAGTGATACAAAATGGCCGTTCATCCTGAAAAGGAGGCAGTATCCTCTATTGGTCTGTTTTGCAATGACCATCATCAAAAGCCAGGGTCAATTCCTATGCGTGGATGAGCCGAGTCCATGTCGGGTCCTCAACTTTCTCCTCAAATCGGTGCACAGTATTGCCGACACCGGCCGATCTTGAGCTCAACGCACCGCTACCCCAATCCCCTGTCTACTAATCTACGAGTGCCACCATCACTACACCCACCACCACATTTCCTCCCCTATACCTCCTTATTGGCTCCCTTACGATGCCCTAAGTCCATCGATGGCGAAGCTCCCACAACGATACCACCGCAGAGTGTCACCTGGATCATAGTCGATAGGCAACCTAGGAATGGTTTGGTTAGACCATCTCCAGCAGAGCGTCTATCCATCTTTGCGTATTACTATTCCAACAATCTCCTCCTCTGTCTACGGTAGCGCTATAGTATCGTTTTGTACTATAAACAATCCATATACACGGTCCGTTGGAATATATATACACGTTCCGCTAGAGACAACTTTACAAGCGGTCGAATTGGTTTGGTCTTTCTCCGGCGTAGAATGGGCTGGGCTGGAATGGTCGGACATGCACGTATGGTTTGGCGTGATTCATATTTGTGGAGACAACGGCCTGGACAAGTGTGGCTTGGGCTTCAGCGGTTCGGTTTGGTTCCAGAAGGTTTCCATCCGTGGCCCAAAACCAAATCGCGATTACAGTCTGCGTGCGGCGTGCCCAACGAAACCCTCGCTTCACACTTGCGTTCGTGCCGCCGCCGGCAACGATGGCTACGAGTCCATGGCCCCGGTGGCGGAGCTAGAGAAGGTCGCTAGCGGTGATGACGGGGCCCAACGTTCTCTCCACCATCGCTGACCTCCGGCCACCATCCCTTTCCAGACCAGCCTGCGCACGCGTAGAGGTGCCCCTCAGCCCTGTGGCTACGCGGCGGGGGCAGGCTGCTGCAGAGGCGCCATGACTGTCCATGGCGGCCAGCAGCGCCGAACATGGCCGCCGCGTTCAGCGGCGTCGGCAGCAGCGCGAGCCGACCGTCGTGGAAGACGAGTGGGCTCGGCCGCTCGGGTACTCGCGCCGCGCTAGGTGCCGTCACCGTTCCGTGATGCTCTCGCCGATGGACAGCAGCAGGCGGTCGGGAGGGCTGTGGCGGCGTCGGCGATGCCGGCGCCTGCATGGGCGCTGCCGGCTCCAGCGACGGTAGGGCGCTCAAGTTTGGGGATTTTTTTCGGCAGTCCGCAAGATTTCCTCTCTGATCTGCTGTCCGAGTGCGCTCAATTTTTGGGATTTTCCCTTGGAAATCTGATCTTCTGTTCGAGTCCGCAGGGTCTCTAATCGCTGCAACCAGTTGATTTGGCTGCTCCTCCGTGCCCACCACGTACAGCTCCTCACAGCCTGGCCAGGCCAAGGCAGGGTTGTAGAGGAACGCCGCCGTGGAGCTGCCTCCAAACGTCGTCTGCCGTGGAGCTCCACCATGTCCCGTGGCATTGCGCTCGCCTACACCACCCTCGCCGGGTCATCGACCGGCGTGCGGCCTGGAGCATCTCGGCTGCCACATCCTCAAGGAGCCAATGCGGAAGGACGGCGCGGCCGGCGCGGAACGTCCCCGCGCGCAGGCCGCAGAAGGCGACCGCGGCCATGGCCCGCACGACCAGGACGCCGCTGGGAAGAAGCCGCGTAGGGAGTCACCTCCTACCCTACGGCGAACTTTGGTCGGAAATGGTTTTACATTTTACAATGGTCTGAAACTATGGTATAACTATCGGTACAGTTTAATAGTCTGGAAGATGCCTATAGCTTGGTGTGGGCCCTGTTTAGTATCCCAATTTCCTCCCAAAATTCACTATGCAAAAAGAAGATTTCCCGTCACATCAAAATGCCGGCACATGCGTGGAATACTAAATGTAGATGAAATAAAAAAATAATTGCACAGTTTAGATGTACTTTGCGAGACGAATCTTTTGAGCCTAGTTAGGCCATAGTAAGACAATATTTACCACAAACAAACAAAAAGTGCTACAGTAGTTCTACAGTGTTTTTCAGTTCGGAACAGTGTTTTTTTCAACCATCTAAACACACCCGTGGTTTGGTTCCCACCAGCGGGTGGTTGGATTGGACTGGCATGCCTTTCTTCGTACGTCAACAATGGGTGGGTGTGGTTGGTTGTGGCTCGGTTGTTGAGCCATTACCAGGTTTCCACGAGCTCATCCCATGCCAAGATCTGTAATTCTGTACCGCGAGCACCGCAGTCTTTAGGACCACCTCGCTCACTGTTTGCGTCGTGTTCAAAATTTACGACATCTCGTTTTAAGTTCAAAAGTTTTTTGAAAAAACTTGATTTGAAACAGTAGAGTAAAAGCTACTTTATAACTACAAACTAATTTATAATCATTTTTATAGTGCTTTGGTTAAAAAAATTCAAGCCGATTTACGTTAGTTGTACTTTGATAGCACATAGCGGGATGAAAGACTTTGTTTTCCGCCTATGTATTACGCAAGAGGAAAAATATTGAGAGGAAAAATGTGTATGGGGTCCACAGAACTAATTAGTACTCCATTTCCTACCTACTCTTCCATTACTTGAGTAGCTATGGCATTGTCACCCGTGAACAGCCGCATGCACACGTCCAGCACTGCAGCCCGGCTTTCGGTTTCGTCCGCATGCACCAGAGCAACGGGTCCAGTCTTCGTGGCACGCGCTCGGCACGTGGTGTAGCTGCGAGCAGCGCTCGCGTGCTCAAAAAGAATGAATTTAGATCGACAGACAAAGAGTTGGTAGGATTATTTAAGACACAAGTATAAACAGAACAACGACAAATAGAGTCAATGGGTCTAACTCAACCTAAAATATTAGCCTGATATATGATGACTGTCTGGTCCTATATGTTGTGTTGGGACTAAACCTAACAATCTTTCCCGTCACACGTTAGACCCGTGAGGACTGATGACCCTATATGTTGTGCTCCTGCTACATTGATATCTAATATGAGACTAAACCCAACAATCACCCCGTCACACATTGCACTAAATCTTCTAATAGAAGACATTTTCACAGGTCTTAAGAGCTTTTTCAAGATCCTAACGGAGATATTTTGCTGCTGCCGCCAAATTTTATTTTTGAACCTCCAAATGTGAATCCGAACAAGCTCCCCCATCATAAGAGTAATTTCATCTCCATTGTCACAAATACATGACCATGGAACGGAGATAACGGGCTCTCCCGTCAACTTTCCAGATCCGAACAGAGATTTTGCTGCTACCGCCAAATTATCCTCCGTCACAGTTTCCAAAAATTATCCCCCGTCGTAAGAGTAATTTCATCTCAATGTCACAAATACATGACCATAGAATGGAGATAACGGACACTCCCATCAACTTTTCAGATCTGAACGGAGATATTTTGCTGCTACCGCCAAATTATCCCTCATGACAGCCGCAAAAAATTATCCCCGTTATAAGAGTAATTTCATTTCAATGTCACAAATACATGACCATAGAACGGAGATAACGGGCTCTCCGTCAACGTGTGATAAGATTGTTGGCCCATGAGCTCTGATACCAATTGTTAGGATTATTTAAGGCCTAGGTATAAACGGAGCAATAACGAACAAAGACAATAGGACTAACTCAACCTAAAAGACAGGTTGATAGGTGAGGACTGACTGATTTTATATGTTGTGCTTTCCCTACATTAATTTTCATTGTGAGACTAAACTTAACGGATGGACCATGTTTAATTTGCAGGACCCACGTTGTACTCCCTTCGCTATCAACAAACTGGACATTTTTTATTTCCATACAATTAGCATATTTTACTTTGGAATATTAATATTTCTTTAAATATTATCTGTGGTCAAAGTAATGTCTTGGTGGCCGTGCAGCTGTCTGAAACATCCAATTTTTTGGCATCGGAGGAAATATTATCTACCCTATAAAAAAGCGAGTTAAAAAAAACAATTTATAATTAAGTATAACCTATCCAATAGTATACCCACCCTTGGATGAAGTATACCAACCGTTGGATGAATTTGATTGAGTTCTTGTTGGCCCACGGAACGTTAACACAATTCTGTAATAGACCTTTTAAAATCGTTGGATATAGTCCTTTTTCATTGTCTACGGTTAGATTTAAATCAGGATGGAAACTGTTACTCAAATTGTTACGCGTTTCTGTCATCGATCGTTATTCTTTTTTCACCGGCATCATCCTACCCGTGGGGCGTACCCACCCTTAATTTGTTTCTCACGAAATTGGAGTCATAGCACCACAGGACTCCTAATACCAGAATCCTGTTATAAAAAAAAAAAAAACAGACTCCGAATACAGATGACAATAACAGATCATCTGACTTGAGGCTGCTTACCAGTAAGGCCCAACAACAATACGAAAGTATATATCACGAACATGAATTATAATAGACTATAATCCCAAATTGTGATCTCAACCGTGGACAAATGTATTCATAAACTCCGTTCAACAAGTCCAATCGACAGATCAGAGATAAAAGGGAAAAAGCAGACGAGAGGGAAGAGGACAACAAACAAGAGAGAGGAGGGTCGCTAGCATGCAGCCAAATCAGAGAGAGCCGGATAAACTCGGCCTTGCAATGCGTGAATTCACCCAGCCGTGCACACGCACATGACGGGATCCCCGCTGTGGCACCGCTAGCCGGGGTCGCTTGGCTGCGCGTTCAGCGCTGCAGCGTGTGTGCGAACAGGGAAGAAGGAGAGCGGCTAGGGTAGCTGGTGTAGTGGTGTGCTTCGAAGTCTTTATATATGGATCGGAGTCTGGTCACTGGTGCCGTTCGATGCAGCATCCAACGGCCGAGGAACATGGATTGCGTCGTGGGCAGCTGGGCCGGCCACAGCCCGCTCGACTGCTTGAGAACCAAGCATAAATGCGCTTCAATCAAGCTTATTACCTACTTTTATATTTTAGGTATAAATTTTGAGAGTTTGGGTTAAATTTACACGTTAAATTGAGAATTAGTTATTAAATTAAGAATTGAGTTTGGGTATATTTTAGAAGTATTTGAACTAAATGTATTTTTATTTGAGCCATTAGTTTTATGCGTATTGTTGGTGTTTCTCACCGCAGTCTGAACAGGGATATCTTGCCAGGCGGGTTTGTCGTACATGGATGGTTGTGACTGAAGATCGATAGTACACAGAGTGCAAGGAACGTCGAGTCCTTGTCCGAAACCGTATCTTTGCCTAGTTGACCCGTCGCACATGTCACCTCACCAGTTTTCACATATATGGTATGCCTTATGAGCCGCAAGTATATTTAGTGTAATAAATGATTTATGTACTATTTAAGCTCTAAGTTTAATTAAGTTTAAGCATTAATTCCCAAAATTAGTCCAAGTTAAATTATTGCTGTAGCCCTAGATATAACTAGGTGCTTGGGTATATTATATAAGTTTTCCTTATGAAAAATGTATTTGTTCGTTTGTTATGAAGATTTTTCGATAGACACGACTCATGAGCGTTCTATTCGTGTATAGCCACTATAAGCTCTGCGTTTGATTTACGAACAGTATTTATATTTATTTAATTTTCTGTTTTGCCGATTTTAAGCCAGGCATCAACGGCGTTATTATCATCTTTGCATTTCAAGTGCATTTTAACAACCATTCATGATGTTTCAACCAATAACATTCCAAACAATTTGTTTTTAGTCACATGCGGGACGCACGTGCATTTTTACTAGTCCTAATAGAAAAAATAGTTTAACCATGAGAATATAGATTCTTTGGTACGACACGAAATCCAAGAGGATAAAATTAGCTCCATTTGACTCATACCATGGGTTCTAGGGTATGGATACTTTAGAATCTTCATAAACCAAAGCAATTTTATGGTGGTGAGAACGGTAATCTAGAAAGAAAAAAATTGCATAATTAATATTATTAAGGATAGATGGATAATGAACCCACCTAATTTTGGTACCAGACCATATATTTCGTACCGTCTGGTATCTTCCTCCCTCTTAATACCGTTTATTTTTCCACCGTTAGATCTTACTTAATGGATGGTTTCTATTTTTTCGAACCACATAATACTGGTAAGGCTAAGTCCAGCAGTCTGAGTATATGGCCGAATACAGTACAAAACGACACTATAGAGACACTGTTTATAGAGAGAGGGATAGGTGAAGCAGTGGATAGGTGGGGTTTTACCCCACCTGAAGTCAGCCTAATAAACCAAACGCATTATATAAAAACAATCACGCAACCCAACACCAGAACACCTCGATTCAATGTAAAAAAAGGAACACCTCGATCGATTCCTCTGTGTCCGGACTCGATGACCTACAGTGTGGGCCTACCTCACGGCTGATGGGCGATGGCCCACGGGCGCGACCGCGTGCACTGCCCCCAAAGCGTTGGCCGGGCACATGCGGTGGGCTCACGTTGCTTTTTTATTTTAACATTTTTTAAAATTCAAGCAACATTTACACATGAACAAACACAACAACGTATGAGCACAAGTCAACAACATTACGAGTCCATGCAACGCTATTCACCTGTACCTCACGAGATATCTGATCATCTAATTAATTAGAATGGTATCAAAATAAAGCATTAATATATATAGCCAAATACCAATATACTCCTTCTGTCCTAAATTGTAAGTTGTTGCTGACTTTTGGATATGATATTTGACCATTAGCTTTATGAAAAAACATTAGTAAAAAATTAAAAAAACAATTCATACCTAAAATACTTAGGATGATAGATCGGACCATAAGAAAAAAGAAGATAGTCATATACATTTTTTAATAAGAAAACATCGAATTTAAAAATCAACCGTTAAAATAGTAATCACTTTTGCAATACTGATTTGAATACCACGAACACTTCGGTCATTATTTATTATAGTGGAAGCTTTGTTTAGGTGTACGCTGAACTAATTCTCGTCCCACGAGATTTCACATGTTGCCCTTTCACGTTTCGCCAAGCGGGGAGACAACAGCACATGCAAATATGGGCACAGGGGCACTATTTTACACTATGCCATTGAAGGATGCGCAATATAATAGGTCGACTTGGCATGTACAATGCTAGGGCATGGTTTCGGTTTTGAATATATTCAGAGGCAGAGGTTACATACAGCACACAGTAGCACACCCAGCACCATTTGCAACATCGACTAACAGGCGGGCGCTGCATGCATTATTGCTGACTGCCGAGAGTCCACGCAGGGAGAAAGGGAGCCCAATCTGTTGTCCCTCAGTGCATTCATTGAGATGAGCAACCACACGTATGCAACTCGATCCATCTTAATTATTATTCCCCTCGCAGACATGGTGGGGGGTTTTCTTTGGGTCATTTGCAGGGACGGATCCATAACATAGAGCCAGGGAGTGCTCGTTCTCTTCTTCTTCTTCTTCTTCTTCTTTCTCTTCTTATTCCTTCATTTTTCTTCTTCTACTTTTTTGTTCATGTAAAAAAATTGTTGGGGACCTTTGAGGGGGCTCGCTCCATTGTATGCGTGAGGGTAGGGGGTGTTGAAGCCCCCACGCTGGATCCACCCATGTCATATGCTATCCTTTTTTTTTCTTAGATCTGAGTCTCAATTTTATTCACTTATTAATGAATGGATGTTATGATCGATTGCATAATCACTTTTCTTTAACGCAGTAGCGCTCTGAAAGCCTGAAAGGTTGTCTACGGCCACAGTAACAAAAAAAAAAAAAAAAAAGAGAGAGAATCTCAACAAGCTAGTACGCAACAAGACGTGTTGCATTGCATCGGGGTCAGGCTGTATTGGAGCAATGGTGTACGCGACAAAGAACATGGAAGGCTTCATTTCTTGGTTGCAAAGCAAAGATGGATTCATCGCTCAGGTTGAAGCCCTAATGCTTCTTTCCACTCTTCTGTTTGCCATTAAGGTGGTTTTTGGCTGGTGGAGGCGAAGCTCAAGCAATGTGGTGATAAAGTACTCTCTATGGCTGGCTTACACCTTGAACCCCATAGTAGCTACCTACACCCTAGGTTTCATCAGTTCATTTCTTTATGGGGTCGGATACGGATTCAATAACAACGATAAACCCTTGATTGACGATGCTTGGCTACTTTTCTATTGGTCTCTAGTATTGGTCCTGGCGCTGGGAGGCACATACTCCATGACGGCCTACAATGTTGACGACAACAAACAATACACGAAGAATCTCCTCCAGCATGCATTATATGTGTTAAACATGATAGCTGGGACCAGGTTATTGGCTTTCAGCAGCGGAACCTGGTTACTAGTTGGTGTTTCGTTTTTTCTGCTGCTTTGGCCGGCGAGGATTGCAAGTACTTCGGCAAGCATGATGGCAAATAGTTTCTCAGAGAAGAGTAGCTTATTTTTTCAAGCTTATATGAAGAAGGAGCACTTGATGAGTAGTACTGACATATGCGATCCGGTGACACTGGTGGGATACAACTACCTCTTGTTCAAGAGAAAAGGTAAATATTTCACTGTCAGCCAAGTCTATCAAATGAATTTAGACGAAGTCGGTATCAGGGGCAGTGATGGTAAAAGGCTAAAGGAGATCTGCCTTTCCTATGCTTTGTCTCATCTATTGAAACGCCGTTTCTTTGGGGCTGCCTGCCATGAAGCCAGCCATGGGAAGACGCACGACTTTGTTTTCAAAGGCTTGCTGTCCAATGTAGAGGAGAACTACCAGGCTGCGTACAGGGTTATCGAAACAGAGCTCGCTTTCACCCATGACTGTTTCTTCACCACCTCTCCATCTCTTCTGATTTGGACTTGTTGGAAAACTGTTTTTTTTGTAGTGCCTATTCTATTTTCATGGGTACCGCCAGTCATGACTGTGAGCAAACAACGTAGTATTATGACGACAGTCAACATGCTGATGCTTGTAGCCCTAGAGCTGCTTCAGCTTTACCTTTGGTTATCATCAGATCATTCTAGGGTGCAACTTATTACTTCGTCGATCATGTTCGCCACCCCTTCGAAAGATCATACTGCCCTACAAATATTGCGATTGTTCTGGAAGCTTCCTAAGCTGATTGGATGTTGGCAAAATAAGATTGGTCAGCACTCGCTACTTAAGGATTTGCACAGCAGATCAATCATCAGTGACGTGATGGGATCCCTATCTTTGATTTGTAAGCGTCTTCTTGGATCTCCTCCAGCTTTTCCTAGAGGAATCCGCAACCCTGGTGTCAAGGATCCAGATCGCATCTCGTTGACCGATCGCGTCAAGAAAGCGATTGCTCAGGCTCTCAAATCTAGCGGGGGCCATCTGTCCAATGGGACATCATCGTTGCAACATAATGATCAGCTTCAACTTTCAGATGAATTTTTGCTTGGAAAAAGCCATGCCAGAGACATATTGGTATGGCATCTTGCAACAGAGTATTGTGACATCGGGCAATCTCAACGTCAAGGTGATTTTGCAGCCAACCGTGATGTTGCTACAACAATATCGAGGTACTGCGCCTATTTGATGGCATTTGTTCCAGAGCTGCTCCCAGATCACCAGCTAGAGACCAGTGCAGTGTTTCATCAAACCAGGAACGAGGCACTGGGGCGTTTGCGAGAAGAGAAGACATTGGAAGCAAAATATTCAAAGCTGAGTGGGAACATAAATGGGCAGCCGCCTCCACAGAATGAGAATACAAATCATGTCCAGCCACCACCACAGAGTGGGATTACAATCGATGGCCAATCAGCTTTACAGAATGTCAGTGATGGCCAGCCAGATTCACTAGGTGTGGAAATTTTTGACAGTGGGATTGAGCTAGGAAAGAGGCTTCAAGTCATTACAGATGATGGCAGACGCTGGAAGATACTGGCTGATTTTTGGACTGAGATGATACTGTACGTTGCTCCATCAGACAATGCAAGAGATCATATACAGCATCTGGCAAACGGGGGAGAGTTTATCACACACTTGTGGGCTCTGCTCACCCACGCTGGCATTCTGGACAGGGGCCAAAGAAATGTCGCCAGTGACATAGAAAATCCAGGAGAGGGATCATCACACCGCAGCAGATCTACAACCCAGGATGCTCCTAGCACAAATGAACCAGCAACGACGACTGGAAACTGTTCTGTGCAAAGTAAGTGTTTCTCCTAGCTATACTTCTCTTTCCTAAAGTGGCTAAAGTGAATTTGCAAGGGGTTTTTAATGTTACACCTCTAAATTTTCAGCAACAAGCCCGGTGCAAAATGTGGAAGGATCTCCCAGTGCAAGGATTGCTCGAAGTGGGATGGAAGACATTGATTAGCAATAAGTGAGTTATAGTGCTATATGTCAACTTTTAAAATTTATGTGGGGACATCATTCGTAGATCCTGGTTTCATGTTTTGTTGTATTGTGCTTTAAGAAACTAAAGCATAGAATCCAATAAACTTATCATGTTATTTCCAATAAATAATGGATTTAACATGCAGACTCTGGGAGAGCTATGCTATCTTCATCCTAGTAAACATTCAAGAAGCCATGATTGTTGATGCTGATATTGCCAATTGCAACTTCTTCAGCATATGAATTGTTGGACATAAATGGGCATTTGTAACCGTGGCGTGCTTTAGTGACCTAACAGTTGGAAGGATATGCTGGTGCGGTCGATCTCTCAGTCTCTATGGTCATGCACATTACCACGCTTTGTATAACTAGTTAGTTTGGGGCGCTTCGCTGCGCCCGTGAAGAATTGAAGATAAGGCCGCGCTGTTGGCAAGCACGGGGAGGAGGCGATGCTCCTCTGATGGTGGAGCGCGGCGTGTCACGATGCCGGACGGATCGCGCCATGTCGTGTTTATGGGGAGTTTGTTGGAAATATACATGCCACGGCGCGTGTGCGTCAAATTCATGTTCAGGCTAGGCGTGCATGTGTCGAGCTGCAGCAGGGCTGCACCAGGCACGCGTTAGAGTCCAGAGTCTACTCGCCATGCAAGTTTGTTGCGGGCAGGTGAATGAGTCGTAGGTGGTTAGTAGGAGTGCGTGGTGCCGATCCAAGCAGTAGAGGCCGTAACGTCCGGAGTGAGCGAGCGGCTTGCGGGGACGTAGCTGAGCAAGGCACAGAGGAAGTGGCTAATCCCCGGTCTATACATAGCCCCTGCACTCCTCCATTGTTGAGTAACCAGTCCAGTGAACCGTTGCGGCGGCAGCGGCGTTCGTCGCCTAAACTACTGTTCATCTTCTTTCTCGGGTTGTCGCAGCGCGCGCGTGTGGGGAGCGACGCCGGTGTCTGCGAGCGTGTGAGGGAGCTAGTGAGCTTAGTAGGGGCCCAACGGTGGACGGAGGCGAAGATGATGTAGGGGAGCCTGATGCTCTTGCACATGCCGTCGCACACCACGTCGTTGAACTTGAGCAGCGACTGGCCGCCGGTGACCATGTAGACGATGTTGAGCCCCAACTCCACCACCAGCTGCTGCGGCACGACGATCCAGGGCCCCAGCTGGTCGCCGAACGCGTCGTGGGGTACCGGTCCAACCGCTGGCCCGGCCCGGCCCGGCACCACTTGGCGTTCCGCCGCTCGTTGACGGGGAGCCACCCCTCGGTCCACCGCTCCGGCTCCCTCCACCGGCCTTCCTGCGAGTCCACGCGCCCTCGCGGCGTTAGAGCGACGTAGTGGCGTCCCGAGAAATTCAGAGGCCCTGTGCAAAATTGGACTAATTGTCTAGTCATTGGGTGAAGTAACTTGTAGTTCTTTGTCTAATATAAAATATATAAGCATCTCCGCAGCCTCTTTTCTTATGATTGAGTTAATTTACCTTTTACAGTTTTGATGATCCGAATCATATTAATCCACACTAGACCAAGTTGAAACAATTTAACACTAGATCAATTAATGCACACACATAACTGGGTTTCGACTTTGGAATATGAATTAAGCAAGCGTAATGCCGGAGAGGATTTGATTGCCGACAATGGCCTGATGTAGTGAGGCTAACAATCTTGTCACAATTTTCTCTCGCAAACGGGCTCAGTCTGCGAGTGTGCGCCGTCCTCTGGTCTGTCTGTGCCCGTTTTTGCCCCCAAATATGCCACTTTGCGTTGTGTTTTTAGTAGAAATAACACCTCTTATGTGTATATGTATATATAGACCTTAAGTAATTTAGGGGCCTTCTATTTTTGGGGGCCCTGTGCGATCGCACAGCTCGCACAGCCCCGAGGACGCCCCCTGGAGCGACGCCGGCGAGCTGCACAGAGTTTTCATTTGACAGAGAATCCTCTAGTCTAGATATATAATTATATATATGGTGTCTGTGTGTACGCTAATGGCCGCGCGCACCTTGTCCGGAGAACGGTCGCCGAGCTGTCGTTGCATCTCCATGGCCGGCGGCGGGAGCTCCTGATCCTCAGCTCGTTGACGGAGACGCCCGCCACCGAGCCTTCGCCCTTCAGCACAGGGGAGAAAGCGGGGACCGGACGGGGTGGTGGCGGCGGCGGCGGCGGCGGACGTGGTTGGTTTCCCATTGTTTCGATCCAGGCAAGTTCAGATCTCCAGCAATATACACCCAACAAATCCCGAAGACCTTACACGTACAGGAGAAAAATGATTTTTGTGCTGCTTAGGGAGGGTACGACGACGATTTGGTCGATCGTACGTACCCCTGCCGTTTGTCTGCTGATGGAGCTTGCGTTTTAGGGTGAGTCTCGGCTGCAGTACTGCAGCCGGACCACTGCCCCTGCCAAGTGGGCCTGTACAGCGTGGAGCCCAAGCGGCAGTGGCAGCGTACTGCAGCGGAATTGCTTCCGCGTTTTATGGATACAGATGCTCTGAAGTTGGCACAAATTACCTCCCCTACGGTTACTTCATCCGTGCGTCCATTTCCCATCCAACGGCCACCGGATCCCACTAGCTCCTCGCGTAGAACTGTTTGGCCCAAATACAGCCCACGAGAAGCTAGCAGAGGAGCAGGGCTGGGCAAAAATAACCGAAACCGAGGAATCGGACCGAAATGATCGAACCGAACGGAACCGAAGTTAGTGTGCATACGCGCCGCCGGACCTGACGTAGCCGCCCACGGTGGCGGTCGCTGGTGTGCCGACGTGCGTCATGCCGCTGGTGTGGTCGACGGTGTATGAGATGCTCCGGATGCAGCCGCTCGTGCCTCTGCAATTCGGTCGCGCGCGCAAGGATTTCGTGTTGCGCTCCCATGGCGCGCGCCGCCGCGTTCTAGGTGGCAAAGGGCGAGGTGCTGTGCTGCAACTAGCTGCTGGCCAAGCGGGACCCGGAGGTGTTCGTGCTGGAGAGGTCCGTCGGCGACAACGGCGCCAGGCTGCTGCAGCCTGCAGCACCTCTACTGGTCCAATTAGCCGGAGACCGAACAGAAAAAGCAGTGCGCCCCCGCCGAGGTGGTGGTGGATACGGCGTGCCTGCTGCTGGCTCGGCGAGGCACGATGCGACGGCCGCTGTGACACTCTAAAAATCGACCTAACAAAAAATCATATAAATTAAATCGTTCATTCATCAAAAAAATTCTTCCAAAATCCTATCCATTCGACTCCATCCAAAAATCCAAACCAAAAAATCAAAAAGAAAAAAGGAAAAAGAGGAGACGGGCCGGCCTTCCAGTCCCTCAGCCCAACCCCGGCCTTTTTCCCTCCCCGCAGCCCGCTCCACCCGCCTTGCCTACCTGGGCCGAGCCAGCCCAGCTCGTCAGCCCCCTTCTCCCTTTCCGCCCGGGCCTCAGCCTGCCCACGCCGCGCCCTTCCTCACTGCCGCACGGGCCCCACCTGTCAGCTCCGTCTCCCTCCTTTGCCCATCGGGCAATGCCCGCGATGGCGCTCCGGCAGCCGAGCTCGTTGTCTCTCCTACCTAACCGCCGCATTGAAGGGCTACCGGCCAGCCCTGACGTGACCCTTCACCCTCGCCCGGCCCCGGCGCACCGTTGCGGCGACCACGCCGCTGCCGACGCCCACGCCGCGACACCGGTGCATACCACGACGCTGGCGCGCAGGCTCGGTCCCAGCCCCGCTGCGGCAACAGGTCTCATCACCTGACACACAGCGGACCCGCCCCATGCCGGTGGTGGGCCACATCGTCGACCCCATGCCGCTGCCATCTCTCGCTTGCGCCGCGCACTGGACAAGCCGCTACACCGGCAGCGAACCACCGGCGCCACCCCCGCCTCGGCCACTATAAATACCCCCCTACGCTCTACGAGCCCGAGCATGCCACCACTACAACACACGCCACACACACGCATTGGCCTAAACCCGCCCCGGGGGAAACTCTGGGGTGGCGACACGCCCACGCACGGCCACCTCCATCACCGCCGAGTTCAAATTTGCCCTCTGCGTGACTTCAATCTCCAAATTGAGGTGAGCACCACCCTCCCCACACCACTACGCACCTTCCCCACCCTACCTTGGCCCGAATCCGCACTGGGGACAACCCCGGCATGGTGCCGCGCCGCCCACCTCCGCCAGGCCCCGCCGGCGCTCGTCGCCAGGACACACACACACCCTTCTCACTCGGGGGACTACGTCACGAGGTCTGCCTCGATGACCTCCACACCCTAGAGCCGCTCTCGCCGCCGGAACCTCCCCGCCGGCGGGGAACCGCCGGCGAGCCACCACGCCACCCCACACGACCGGTTCACTCAGGCCGAACCGAACCGCCGTCCGCCCCCTCCCTCACACCGTTACCGCCCTCCCTCACTTACACGCGGGCCCGGCACCCACGCCGTCGAGCCCCGCCGTCACGCCCCACCTCGCCCGTTGGGCCAGCCCACTTGCCGCGCGCGACGATGGGCCGAGGTGGCCAGATGCCCCGTGGGCCAAGCTGCCCCTGGCTGCTTGTGGGCCGCGCGTGGAATTCAGCCCGTAGAGCTCTTTCTTTTTTTTTTTGAAAAGTTTAACCCTACCCTCTCTGCACATAAACCGCCATATTTTGTCCATTCCAACTCCATTTGGGATGATCTTTCTTCCTAAATTCTCCTAAAATAACCCTCTACCTAATGCACCCCTTTCCAAAATGTTTGGTGCATAATGGTTTTATTTATTGTATGTTTTTCGTGGTGTACGCTAGACGCCGTTCCAGAGGAGCCCTAGGAGCCGGAACCGATCGTCACGGACCAGTAACCCGACAAATCTGGTACCAACCTCCATTGCGATAAGGGCTTAGACGACGGTAAGTCCACTGAAATCCTCACTTGATGCATAAAATTTCTAGTTTTGCAAAATACTCACCTTGGCCAGTCCAACCAAATAAAACCTGCATATTTTTGCTTGCTGAGGTAAACCCTATTAGAATAGTCACCCAAACCTATTTAGAAGTAGCGCGCATAGGTGTGATAGCTCATTCAACTATATCTATCATAATCTTGGTAATTAAATTGGGAACTTGGTTGTGTAACTTAATGGGTTGGGGATAAGAATAGGTGCGTGTGTTTTCAAAATAAAATGGGAAAAAACCCCGGCAAACGACCCACAGGTCGAGATGCGCCATTTAAGGGCAGGGTATGAACGGTAGCTTAGCAACCCGCGGTTACCCATGTCTTGGAATTCGTGAAGATGACCGAGTAGGTGGATGCTCGCTGTGTCGAGCAATGGAAAGTAGAAATGGTTCTACCTGTGCTCTAAAGGATCGGGATGATCTACATCTTGCCTAACCCTTTTAGTACAACCACTCGCTCTGTATGAGGCATTGGCTAGGCCCAAGTCGGAGTAGATAGCCTAGTAGCTTCTGTATTGACGCACAAGGGGCAAGGGAAGGGGTTGGTACCGAGGGGGTGTCGAGGAACATCAGGGTGCGGCTCGGAGGCCCGAACCCCTAAAGTACTGCTAGGAAATAAAGAAAAGGTAAGGGCTGGGCGCTTACAACGGTAAGTAGCCGCTGAGTCCAACTTGTGGAAATTAGTATAACTCTGGCCAGTAGTAAAATCTATTCGAATAATCCATGTCCACTGGTATGGATGGGTTATGGCTTGGTTTTTCAATTAGCAAGTTTTCATAAAACTGGATGGTTGTGGGTTAGGAAGTTTTGGTTGTGATTTTCGGAACAACAGTGGATGTTGGTTGGTAGTAGGTAAGTGTTGGGCCGCTTGGACCGGCAAGTCCAGTGACCACCCCTCTTTGGACAAAACTCTGTTTTTTTTAAAGATAAAATTTGGCAACTAAAATGAATCTTGCATTGCTTCTCGCAGAACACTTGAGCTCCAGATATAGCGTTCCATGTAGCTATAATCAATCTCCCAAACTCACCCTTGCTTTGTTGATGTTTTCCAGATAGCTCCGATGAGCTGTTCGAGCTGCTCTTTGGTTAGATCACGGTCCTGCTTTCCAACTAGCCTATGGCATTGGGTCCGAAGGATTAGCTTCCGTTGTACTTTGTTTTCATGCAATATTTATTTAATGGTTTGTAATCGTTAAGTCTGGACTCTGTACTAATTGAAATAAACATGCTGCTAGACCCTGACATTTATATCATATTTGAGTTTTTAAGAAATTGGAGACGCTTCAGCCGCGGACGGAGCGGCGAAGACGCTCGCGGCCGGCTCGGTACCGCACGGCCGCCATGGCCGGAGCGGTGACGGCTCGAGCGGCCTCGAGCAGTCGAGCGGCCGGCGGGGCACGGCCCGGCGGCGGCGGAGTGGCAGTGTCCACCACCAAGCACCTGGCCCTCCCAGCATCGCTTGGGCCGGAACACCTTGGCGTCAGTTTACGACGCTCTCCATCTCGCCGCCCGCCACGTGCTAGTCCTGGCACAGCCTCATGCCGCACCCGCGCCACAGCAAGAAGTACACTGGGATGCCGGCGTCGGTGGCTGAGCGCCCGGCACCACTGACTGCTGCAGGTGCCCTGGCCGCTGGGATGAACCTGGCGGAGATGCATCATGCAGATGCACAGGTGTTCGGGCTTGGCGGGCGCGCCGCAGCCATCGGAGTGGACAAGGTCCAGCCACTGGAGACGGGTGGGCATGTCTGCCGCGGCAAGGATGTCGTCCACGGCGATGTGCACGCGGTAGAGGGAGCTCGGCAAGCGGAGGTCGCGGCTGCGGTGGTGGGAGCTCGGCAGAAGCGCGGCAGCGGAGACAGTGGCTGCGGCGGCGCGTCCGTCAGCAGGAGCTCTACAGCGGTGGCCGCGGCTGCGGCGACGCATGCGGCAGCGTCGGCGCGCACGCCGCAGCTGAGTTCTGCTAGCTTCCTGTGGGCCGTATTTGGGCCAAGCAGTTCTACGCAAGGGAGCTCGTGGGATTCGGTAACCGTTGGATGAGGAGTGGACGCACGGATGAAGTAACTGCAGGGGAGGTAATTGGTGCCAACTTCAGAGGATCTGGATCCACGTTTTATACTATGCTAGTAAAAATGCCCGTGCGTTGCTACGGAGCACTTCACGTTCAATTGCGCCGTGTCACTCGGTGAACCTATGATCGGCATTGGCGACATGAATTGGTGGCACGAATTGGTGGCTATCTCATCTGATCCATTAATGATTATGCATTTGAGCCACTCCATCTCGCCGGTTCCTTAGGCATTGATGGAGTGTCCTCTGGCCGGGTTACCGGCGACGTCGGCAGCCACGGCTTCCTTGCCGGCGGATGCGTCTGTTTGGCTTCAAAAATTTTTTTTTTTTTACTTTTCGTTTTGTGATTTCCAGGCAGCCCTTCTACGTGTCCTTTGATTTGCATAACTGATTATGAGCAAGCATATCCAAAATTCCACTGACGATTTGGTATTATATTATGCAAAATATATAATATTTGTACCATGTTTTTTATTTATTAGTGTTGCTTATTATGGACCTGACCCAAACATGATTCGTAGACCTGGCCCAGTAGGATTATTGGGCCGTTAAAGGGTGTTCAAGTGTTCAACTCGCTGCAGGACATCCCATTGCATACATGTGCTCTACGATTTTGATCAGGTCTCTACTTTCCTCTACTTGGACGTGATGTTATATTGATCTTCTCTAATCGGATTCTTGTTAAAAGTAACTCGCTGCAGGACATCTCGTTGAATACATGTGCTCTACGATTTTGATCAGGTCTCTACTTCTTTTTCCTCTACTTGGACGCGATGTTATATTGATCTGCTCTAATCGGATTCTTGTTAAGGCTATCAGGCGGTCCTGACAAAGGAGGACGTGGTTAAGATTTACGGAGGGTCCACATGTCAGGCTTTGTGTCATTGGACCGTGGAATCCTTTCGTCTTTTATTATTACTAGCAAAATACCCGTACGTTATAACGGGAGAACAAAATCCTTAAACACTTCTACATCAATACATATAAGAATAGTCTCGCAAATAAATTTCATATTTTATTGTTTCGAATTTTCCCTTGCATGTGACCGAAAGTGTCAGTTTGAAAAAAATATTATTTTTTTGCTTTCCGGCAATATATAGAATATCTAAAACAGAGTCCATATACGTCATGGGTATCCGTTTTCATGTAGGCGGAGTCCATATACGTTATGGGTATCCGTTTTCACGTAGGCTGCTCCTGCCGTCTGAATCGGGTTTCCAAATAAATTGCAGGCCATTACGATTTCCGTTAATTGCAAACGAATTTTAGAGTAATGTCAATTGGGTTAAAAATATTGTTATTTTAGCTTTCCATCGATACATAGAACGTCAAAAACGGAGTCCGTATACGATCTGGATGTCCGTTTTCGCGTGGGCTACTCCTGTACTCCGGGCTCGCGAATAAATTTCATGTCATATTGTTTTAAAAATTTCCGTTGACTGAGACCGAATTTTAAAGTGGTTTTAGTTGGGTTAGAAAGGTTTATTATTTTAGCTTTCCATTGAGATAAAGAACATCGAAAACGGAGTCCGTATGCGACTTGGGCGTCCGTTTTCATGTAGGATCTTTCTGCCATCCGAATCTGGTTCGTATTGTAGGTGTGATTCGGATTATCGGATACAGAAAGAGAAGGAGCTGACCAGCTGGGTCTACCTGTCACGACGGATCAGGAATCCTTACTCGTTTTAATTAGGTATAGATAACCCCTCTGGTCTTAAATATTTAATATTTAGCGTGGCTTTTTGTTTTCATAATTTTAATCATTCACCATATTCAAAAAATTTTATATAGATATATACTCTCTCCGTCCTAAATTGTAAGTTAAATCTCAACTAGATTCATTCATTTCATCATGTATGTGTATTCAATATGTACCTAGATTCATCAACATCTATATGAATATAAACAAATAAAAAGAGGGCTAGAACCCTTACAATTTGGGACGGGGGAGCAACAAGTTATGCTCAAACTATATTTAACAATAAAACAAACCACGATGAAATAAATGACAATTTCTAAAATCTTTAATCAAGATGAATGGTCAAACTTGAAATTTTTTCAAGAATTTCATAAGTTGTTGAGAGGCTAGAGGAGCAGGCTAAATCATCCTTAGGACAACAGAGAGGAGATACTAAATGATGGAAATGGCATGGCAAGCGCTCTCTCTCTCTCTCTCTCGGCAAGCTTTGGCTTGATTGTATCCCTTCACCATTCTTCCTCTCTTCTTTGTACACCCAAGAACTTCATGCTTCTTCTCGATCTTTCTAAAAATGTCATATTACTTTGCATTCTTCTATATATGCTGCTGGTAATTGTTGTAGTAAAAGAGTGGGTTCCGATCCTCTCTTAACCCATGTCCAGCCTCTTCCCCGGCGGCTATATGTTAATGATTGCTAGTCTGCGCTGGAGCTGCAGTTAATGTTGTAGTAGTAGTACATAAAAAATTATTTGGATTCAGAATATCACTTTAATTGGACACTGCAATGAACTGTGGATGATTGAAAAAAAAACTAATTCACTCTGATTTTAGAACCAAGGTGGGAAGGTAGAAGTCAACCAAGTTTGACCTTCTAGGTTTAGTCGGTTGCAAAGGATGTGGTTTAATTTAATATAAAGATTGTTAAAGATTTCAGTTTTTTCACAATTTCAAAAACACGTGATGTTACAATTAATCTCTTTGAGATATGATTGAGTGCTCATTTGGTGTATTGAAGATGGAGTGGACAATCTTATCTAAAATAATACTCCTACATGCTTGCATACGTACCCTGGATAGGTAATGTGTTGGAGTTGGTCATTGGCTTAAAATTTCTACTCAATTCAAGAATGATTTACTTTCTTGGATAAGCAGTAGTACACCCCTAAGGTCCGATCTAATTGCGTGCTTATTTTCTCTGTTTGTCTTTTTCTTTGGTATGTTTTTCTTTTGTAGTACAAAATTTTTTTTGCTGCACAGGATAAGCTCTCTTCTGCCGGGCCGCTAGCAGGCCCAACTTGCATGGGCCTTTGGAAGGGAATTAAGCCTCCAACACCCGCCGCCGGCTGCTCCCTGGCTCCCTCCATCTTCAATTCCGTCTACGACCACCACCAGCACCATGGCGGCGGCGGGAGGGATAAACCTGCTCCACCGACGCTTGGTGGGGCTGCTGCCTGAGATCGAGAGCCCCACCAGCCGCGGCGCGATCCCTCTCCGGCACAAGGCCGCTTACACGGCCGCCTCGCTCGCCGTCTTTCTCGTCGGCAGCAACCTGCTGCCGTACTGGACGGGGGTCCGCCGGTACGCGCCGGCGAGCGTCGTCGTCAGCCCGCTGTACTGGAACAACTCGCTGCACAACGCCAACGGCGACACCGTCATGGCTCTCGGGGTAACACCGCTCGCGGTATCCGGGTTCGTGCTTCACGCCTTCATCTTCTTGCGCCAAGAGATTGCTGGCAACGGTGCGCCTGATTATCAAGATCATCCAACGCTCCTGCTGTGAGTATATAGTAATAATACTAATGTGAATTCAGTCAATTGGTCGTTTGTTCATCAGATCAATATTAACTGTTTTGTTTGTTGTTTTCCTAATTAACAGAACAAGGAATAATGGGTCGCGGAAGTTGCTCGCAATACTGATTGCCTTTGGGATGAGCGTAAGGGAGACGCTAGTTGCATGCTCCGCATGCTCCTCCATGGATACAGCTCTGATTGTGCTTCAGCTTTTCTTGGGAGCAGTTATCATCATTTACATCGATGAGGTTCTTAGAAAGGGATATGGATTGCTACCGTCGGGCATCTCTTTGTTCACTGTCGCCAATATAAGGTAATACTGACTATATATTTGTAATAGAGAATTTCATCGGCTTCAATTGTTCGCCTCATTTACCATGCCACATATCTCTACATCAAGAAACACGCACCCTTGCAATAGAAAAAGAAAAGGTATTACCAAAGCATGTTTTCAAGTTTCTTTAACGAGTCAATCTTAGGTACCGCTCGTTTCAGCGTCTATATAGACGCAGACGCATCCTACACAGGGCTGGAAGCATCTACACCCTTCATCACTTTCATGGCAGGGCACAGGGCCGGCGCTAGTTGCGGCGCGGGAATCAGCCCGCTGAAAGAGCAGTGCCTTATATCTCCTTGGGCGTAGTACGTGGAATTAACCATTTAACATTTTAAATTTAGGTGTGCAAAAATTTGACAAGTTATTGATGATGCAGGCAGATGACCTAATTGGACAAGTTCAAAACAACAGAGCTAGGTATAACATAATAAACATGAAGATCTAGGCTCAATAATCAAATTATGGTGTTGCGCTGTAAATTCAACAGGCTTAAAATCAAAGCTTGAATAGAAGATTTCGGTGCCTTCTAGCTAGAAGCTCATTGCCACACTATCTTTTATTAGCTTATAATCATATTTCTATGAACCTAACGTCGTCCTACATGTTTTACAGTGCAAAAATTTTCTGGAAGGCATTTAGCCCCTACTATAGTGCGCTTCGTGGCGATATGCATAGGGCTGTTGCGGTCTCTTCCCTTTTGCATCGCCTAATCTCTAGCGGAGACGATGAGCTGTCTGCAATGCCCAAAGCCTGGCAACACCGAGAGCTTCCGGACATGGCAGGCACGGTCGCCACCTGCGTCTTCTTTCACATAGTGCTCAGCTTGCAAGGCTTATGCATAGTGGTGCCGAGGAGGCAACACCAAGTGCCGTTTCAGATGAACTACACCATCAGGCCAGCCTACGTGGCGTTTGCACCCCTCGTCTTCCAAGTTCCTTCATATCTATACCTCATCCCACAGGTTAGTTGGTATATAGTGAATATAATCGGTTATTGGTACCTTTTTTTTATTGAATTGAATTGATATATAGTGAAAAGATATATAATGCTGAGGGTTAATACTGTTATACAGCTTCTACACACGATATTTGGTGAACATAATAAGGTGATCAATCTGCTGGGGAAGTGGAAGGTATCCATTTTTTTTGGGCAGGCTGTTCCGGACTTCCAGTCAGTGGGATTGCCTACTATGCCATTAACCCACCAACGTGAGTACGCTTATATCTTATACTATTTCACTAGTTTTTTCCTTGGTCATGTGGTCTATTGATGCCTGTGTAGAATCAAACTTTTTATTACGGATAATAATTCATGCGCATTATTTCATTTTTTGCATTGTGAATTCGAAGCTTGGCTGACGTACTAAGAGACCCGGCCGACACATTTCTCTACACTGTGGTTCTGCTCCTGGGATTTGCATTTTTCTCGACAAGCTTGTTTGTAGGCTGTACGTATTCAGACTGCTATGTGGCCAGGTTGCTTGGGGTAAGTAATTACTGAACAATATACATATACACATGAGCATATCTGTTCTTGCATTTGCCATGCATGCATGCATGCATCTTTTTTTGAGGCAAACTGGAGGGGTTACCCCCTATACAGCAATAAAATAAATAAGAAACAGTAAACTGCTGCATGCATGCTCGTTGCAAGCTGCATACATCTATATTTCCCAGTCTTTACGCTATATCGATCAATTAGTACTGTAACATCCCTAATTTTTGTAAACCAAAAATCACAACCTAAAAATTTCATTTCCAAATTATGCTTGTTGCGTTGCATATAACCTAGAAAATAGGATAAACAATTAAATTGAATAATCAACCCTAAATAAAATTTGACAAATAACTTTACTTATGTTATATCTTGTGTCTAAACTTGTGCATCATTTATTTGGCTCTTACTTTGGATCTTTGATTGAGTGTAAATTAATTCAAATCTCAAATCAAATCAAATGAAGAAATAATCAAAAAAAAAAGGGAAGAATAGGAGGAAGGCCTTAGGGCCCAACCGCTCAAACCAGCCCGTTTGACCTGGCTAAACCAGGACGGCCTGGCCACCCACCTGGGCCGAAACCCAACCCTGCCAGCCCAGTAAACCCTGCACTCGTCCCTCGTCGCCGCCAGGTGGGCCCGCCTCGTCAGCTTTCCCCTTCCTTCGTCTGAATCCGACGAGCCGGTGCGCTGCGCCTCATCGCACAACCGCGCCGCACCCGACTGCCCTCCGCTCGCCTTGCACGCCAAGAAGAAGAGTGGATAGGATTGGGTGCCAGCTCCCCTAACCGCCTGTGGCAAAGCGGACCCCAGGTCACGCATCGTGCGTGACTTTGTCGCGCATGTGAGGGAGAGCGGGAGAGACGAGAGCGAGCGGGACGGCGCCGGCCGATTCCCGCCACCGTCGAGCCGTCTCCAACCCCACCAAACCAGGCACCCTTCTATAAGGCCTAGCCACCGAGACCCTCTAACCCTAGTTGCTCGGGGTTGAGTCTCTTTCCACCGCCACCAGAGAAGATCAGGGAGAGAGAGACGAGAAGAAGGAGGAGCGCCGGAGCTGAAAGGGAGAACCGGAGCGCCACCGCGAAGCATCTGGTGCCGAGGAGCGAAGGCCGCGAGCCGAAGGAGGGCTGCTCTCCGTCCGCGCCAGAACACCGTCCAAGATCCGAAGCCGGAGCCGCTCGCGGACGCGCCGTACCCGGAGGCCGGTGCTCGAACTTCGCCGCTGTCAAACCCCGCCATCTCTGCATCCTCTGCCCCGAGACGTGTTCGACTCCTCAACGCCAAGCCAAGCACGGTGAGAAAACGAGTTGCCCCTTTGCCAATCCCCGCCACGGACCCGGGCCGGCAAAGCCCTCTCTGTCCGTGTGCGCGCCATGGCGTTCCTGGAGTGCCGCCATCGCGTGGTGGCTCACCGCCATGGACGCCGTTGTAGAGGACCGTAGGTACGCCGTTGCGCAAGAACTCGTCGCTGGGGACCGGTGTTACACCGTGAGCTCCGAGCGCTGCCAGCTTCGTTGCTTTTGCGTCGCACTCGCCGCGCGCGGCGCTCACGCCACGGTGTGCGCGACGTCGTCACCGCGAGCCGAAGCCGATTAGCCCCGCGCTCTCGCCAGCGCGGTGTAGCCTAGCTTAGCCGCACCCATCGCCTGACCAAGCCGCCGTGGCTTTCCTGGAGACGGCCGTCGTGCCGAGTCTCAGGCCCCTGGCCGCCGCCGCAGTCGGGTGGCGCTGTAGTCTCCGTGCGTACACGTTGCTCGTGCCGTCGCACTTGTTGACACTACCAGGAAGCCGGTCAAGAGCCGAGACGCCCTGCTCCAGCGCCGTCCACACGCCGCGAGCGCTGCGTCACGAGCGCGCAGTGCCGTTGTGGCCGAGGACACCTGTGCCCGCGCATCCCCGATAGCCGCAGTGGCCACGCCCTTGCCCCGAGCCAGACTCCCGCGCAGAACCTGCCGCCGCGGCCGTGTTCGCTCTGAACCGCGCACAAAATTCCTCGCGTCCGCACACACTCGCCCCACGCATGGCGTCCGCCGTAGCTTTGCTGCCGGTCGAGAGGCTACCTTTCGCGTGAGCCGGCCTTCGAGCCGCGGTTGTGCAAGGAGGAAGGCATCGCGCCCTGGCGCGTAGCTTGCCGCCGCAGCGAGCGCCGCTGGCAGGAAGATCCTTGGAGGCAATCTGTCAAGCATCCGGTGAGTGGGGTGGGAAGCGGAGTAGAGAGGAGAGGAGAGAGCTGGGCCGACTTCGGCCGGTTCCACTCGTCGCAGGCCGGCCGAGGGAGAGGAGTCGGGGTTGGGCCCTGTTTCGGCCCAGGCCGAGCGCAGTAGGACGGGGAAATGAGAAGTGAGGAGTAGGCCGCGCTGCCGGCCCGTGACGCGGGCCTGGCAGGCCGAGCCGGCCAGGTGAAAGAGAAGGAGAGTGGGCCGCGCCCGGGAGTCAGGCCGAGTGGGCCGAGTTTCGGCCCGATGACCAGCCCTACCCCAGTTTTGGTCTTAGGAATATTAAACCCTTTTTTAAATTTTGAAAATTCATAACAAATTCATACGAACTCGGAAAATTATGAAACTAAAACCTAAATTCATCTAAAATCAAGCTCTATAAGATAAAGCTATTGTTTGAGTGATGTTGGTTTTTTATGCATCTTATTTGGAGTTCGTGTGCAATTGGTTTATTCGATCTTTCGCGTATAGGTCCGGAGAAGCTCTCGGAGGACACTGACGAGTACGACTACTTCAACTACACCGAAGATTTAGAGCAAGCAGCTCTACCGAGGTCACCATTCAGACACTTCCCTCGCTTTATAACCTATAGACACACAACTTGCTACTGCTACTTTTATTATTTATGCTTGCTGTTAACCCAAAGATAGGGAGCCTGTTTTCATGTAGCCACTATTACCCTGCTTGCTACATCACCACCATTATACTACTATAACTAAGTAAAATGAACATAATGTGAGATTGGGTGATATGATGGTGGCATGTGATAACTCTTGGCGTGTGTGAAGTGGGTAGATTTGAGCGAGAGATGGTGTGTGAGATGGGTGGCGAGAGTTGGCACCAGAAACATGGGAGAGACTAGAACTCTCTTCAGAGTGGAGAGAGGTGTGTGGTGGTGCGCGGCCCACCGCTGAGGGTGGCAACCGACCTTTGGAAGGCTTGCTCTCGCCAATTAAGGACCGAGTAGGGGTGACAGTATCTTGGACTATGACTCGTGCATACCACACGACCTCAGGCCCGGTTCTTGACTTTCCCCAATGGCACTGGAACTGTTGGCGTAAGGCGATAGTGTTAGGGGGCAATGACGGTTGCTGGGGTAACCTCTTGTCCCCGATATACTCGACCTGTGGGGCCCCGGATCAGTCGAGCTCACAGTTCTGAGAGTGCGGTGGGTTTGTATCTGCACAGTTTCTAGCTTAGGAAAGCAGGAAAGGTGCCAGAAAAGGAGGGTTATCTATCGGTGTGGTGGGCCCGGGGCAGATCGCCACTGCCTCCGTCCCATCTCGTATGGGTACAGATGTACAACATCCTCTCGAGAGTGTATGATCTATACGTATAGCCGCCGTCCCCGGTCAAAGGACGATCCAAGAGCGGAGTCACTTCATCTAGCATGGGATTTTTTTTCTTCTCCCTCGAGTGTTTGGAATCCGGCTGTGGCCGTTGAGGCATGGACGGGTGGGAGCTGTCATGCCGAAGAAGTAGTATGATGAGTGTGGATGATATGGAAGAGGTGTATGGTGGTGAGGTGTGTATGTGTTGGGATGAGTGATGAGCGGGGGAACCGGTCGTGTGATCGAATTTCCTGAATGGAACAATGTTATGATAATATTATTTATATACCTGTTTGCATAGGAAGCCTAGAGCCTTCCACTTGTGCCAGTCCCTTTTATTATTACGCTGCCGCTTAGGGGAGTGTCTCAGGGTGGCCTGCGCTACTAGCGCGTAGGTTTTGGAGATAAGCTGGATGACGACCTCTTCTTCGACGGAGGGCGATGAGATGGACGACTATCATTCCCATGAAGGACGGGCAACTGAGGATCACGGTGCTTCGCTCAAGGATGCCTGTGGAGATGGACCCGAAGACTTATTTTCCGCTGCTAGATTACGGTTTCTGCTTGATTCAGTCCTGTTGGACTTGTACCGGCTTAGACCATTAATGTATAAATGTAAAGTTATTCGAAGCTGTGGATGTGATACCGATTGAAACATATGAATTGCGATAGCTTATGTGTATCCTGGGACTATCGCAATGAATAAAGGCTTGGATTTCGGCATCGCGGAATCTGGGTCGTTTCAAGTACTGTGCGCAGCAGTGACTATATGGTTTTGGATGCAGGAGCGACGAATTGTGGTGACGGTGGCCCAACCAAACTCGGCTCCATACGACCATGAGTGGAGGTTCTACGTTGCTGCAGTGGCTTTTCTTGTCGGCCTCTGCATTGGCGCACTGCAGCTGTTGGCAGGCCTGGCCGGCGTGGTCGGCTCCGGCACCGGGATCATGCTCGCCGTCACCATCATCTACTCCTCATTGGAAGGAAGAGGGAGGACTGGTGCCTTTGGTCTGTGATGTGCAGCGGCTAACTCAGATCATCCCCATTCAGCCGGTGGCCGGCGACCATGGAGAAAAGTCAAAAACCGGAACCCCTCAATGGTGGCTGCTTCATGGAGTTCAAAACCCTCAAATGAACCCTCCCAGCAGCAGGATCGGCCCAATGGCAATCCCGATTCCCGCGTGAAAACGGAGACACCCTCCGCTCCTGCCATGTATACCCTTGATGTGATTAATTGAGTGAGGTCTCAAACTTGGATCTCTTTAATTAGGTTTGGTTATGAGCAAAGCCCCTCAAAACCATATGGATTGAGAAAGATTGAGGGGGAACGTGAACTAATTTTCACTCAAATCCCTTCAATCCATTTGAAATGCATTTATCCAAACAAAGGCTGTATGAGAGGTGGGTTCTGAGCGTCGGCGGTGGCTCCCACCGCCTTGCCTGTCTAGGAACAATGGTTAGAGGGAGAGCGCAATCATTGGAGCTCGAAACGCCCTCTCCTAACCCAGCACCCAGCCTCTTGACATATAACCGGCGGCTATATGTCAATGATTGCTTGCTGGAGCTGGAGTTAATGTATAACAGTTGTTTGGATTCAGAATATGACTTAATTGGACACTGAAATGACCTATGCATGAAAGAAATACAGACCACCACCAACATTGCTAATGCACAAACAAATAAGACAACCCGGCCCTCTAGAAGCCTAGAATATTGACAAACAAAAAATATACATGTATACATGGTAACTCAAAACAAAATCCCAATCCTTTTTTAATAATGGAATAAACACCCAGCCTCAACACTCACAAGTGAGTGTATTTGGCCAAGTTTACAGAACCAAAAGCTCTTAGGCTAACAAAAAAAGACACAAGATAGAAGACAAACGAACAATAGAAAAATGCCTTAACTGATACAACACCGGCCAAGACTCTGTGAAGTGTTACCTCTAAACTGCTAAGATGTACTAGGCTTCAATCCTGTAGCTTCTTCTCCATCCAAATTTGAAGTACAACTCTAGGACTACACTCTCTAAATGCATGCATCTCATCTTCAAATTTTCATTCTCTTCCTCTTTACATAACAAAGACCAGCACCGGATCCAATACGTCCCTCTGTAAATCACCCTTGCAAATGAGTTAAAAGTTCCTTCATTGAACACCACATCATTCCTCTATGACCAGATGGCCCAACAGATAGCCGCAGCACCTAGTAAGATATTGTATTTAAGCTTTTTAGTATAACCATTAAGCCAAGACCCAAGTAACATAGTTACGTTAATCGGAGGTTTAATGTCAAATGCAATAAAAATGGTGTTCCAAATAGCTCTTGCCACATGGCAAACAAAAAAGAGGTGCCGGATTGATTCTGCTGAGTTACAGAAGCAACACTTAGTGTTACCAATCCAATTTCTTTTAGCAACCAATTTCAAAGCGCGCTAGAAAAAAAGATAAATTTAAAAATTCTCACAATAATCAGAAACATCCGACCATCAATTGGCAAATTGAAATATTAATAGCAATTAGATCTGTTTTCAAGTAATTACCCACCTCTGCCATTATGAAAGGTCTTGAGTTCAACTCTCAATAAAAGCAAATATCCTCTTTTTTCATTATATATATTTTCTAAGTAATTACCCACCTCTGCTACTACGAAAGATCTTGAGTTCAATTCTCAACGAAAACAAATATCTTTTTCTTTTTTTTAGATTTTTTTCATTTTTAAATTTACCTTAAGTTTTTGTCTATTTTTCATTAAAGATGCTAGAAACCTTTCCATTAAACAGATATTTTGTAGTCTTTTTGAAATTTCCATGTCAATCCTCACAAGATGTGCTAGAAAAAAAATTATAGAAACCCTCACAATAATAAAAAAAAACCCATTCATCAATTAACATGTTGGAATCTTAATAGCTATTAGATCTGTTTTCTAATTAAGTAATCACCCACCTTTGCCATTATCAAAATAATATTAAATAACCCCTAAAACTACGTATTAATTACCCACTCTGCCAATATAAAGGAAAATATGAAATAACACCCTAAATTTATATCTAATTGCTCACATTTGCTATTTTGATAGAATAATACCAAATATCTCCTTTAATTTATATTTGAATTGTTCACCTTAGTTATTATGATTGATAATATGATGAAAGTAACTCCTCAAAATTATATTAAAATCACCTATTTTTGCAATCGATTAAAGATTATCTAAATCAATTAAGCATACATATAAAGTAGAAAGATATGTTATTATAAAAACCCAAGAATAAAAATAGATCTATATATATTGTACGGTTACGCATAACACGTTTAAGACTATAACCCGTGCTTTCGCACGGGTTGATTGACTAGTCCTATACAAATTAAGAGATACCTCCATGAAAAGTATGTTTCCTTTCCATGTGTCCTCCCAAAAACGTACGGTTCCCAATCCTAGCTATAATCAGCAGACACATGACAATGTCCAGATCATCATGAGCAGAAGCAGGCTTTGAATAGAGACATGCCATTCCCGAATACATACGTATTCACATTGGATGTAGTAATAATCACATCGTCTAAAACAAGTTCTTTCTGCCATGCCGGAGAAACAAAAGAGGAAGTCTCGTTCAAACCTGAGACATGGCATAAACTTGTGGGGCTTCATGTTGAATCAATCATATTTACTGGTAGAAGTGATACGTCTTGGCCCTTAAAATGATCTGCCGAAGTCCTCCAATCGGTGACAGTATCATCAGCAACACTCCTAACACAATGCAGATCTGAAGAAAGAAATATTATAGGATGATACAACATTGTACTGGAGGAGAACAGGTAGCGTGGATTGTCTGCTTAGCTCTTACCCAGTTGGTAAACCATGAGATGCTGAACGGTCTGGGCCTGTATATTCTAAGCCACAAGATGCAAGGAAGCTGCCAGAAACAAGTGTGATTTGGTCAACTCTCATGTTACAATTCTGGACATGATTATATGTCTTAACTAATTATTCATAGGATATACTACCCTCCGGTCGTTTAAACTAGACGTTGTTAGGACCAACAAAGCACTATAACAAATTGAACTACCGTTTCTAGATGGAGCGTCATTTTTATACTAAACGACTAGAGGGAGACAATGAGTATATGCTAACGAAATAAATATATGAAGAAAGCATAATAAATTTTTGAGTAAACTAAACTTATGTATATCTTGACGATTGAGACATTGCAAGAAAGTAAGAAACTGCGGCAGCAAAAACAAAACGGCCAGGTAAATGGATCAATGGAAGCTTACGAAATAAGTCGTCGGTGCGAAGGCGAATCCACGAAAGAAGCCGAGCACGCACTGAAGAATGGGAAGGTGATGGCCACGAACATTGTGAACGCTGCACAGCACAGGTAGTTACATCTCATCAGTTACAAACATTTTCAGAGTTCAATCAATTGAAGAGTAGCATTCCAATTCAGACAGAGACATTACCGACGTAGACAGAGCGTGCGACAAGACGGAGCGTGAGGCCTGGACGGAACCGGTACTTCCTGACGAGCACCGTTTCTATCATGTCGAACACCGGCATCGCGTACACCTGGTAGCTGCCGATGACATGGACGACCACCATCATGTTGGCCGTGGCGATCAGCCACTTGGGCTTGTTGAGGCTGACGAGGATGTCTTCATTGACCACGTTGCCGAATGCCCAGTAGCCGATGATCGCGACGGGGAAGTAGCAGACGGCGACGACGATGTAGGCGACGACGTCATACACTCACCGAGAAAATTGAATACTTTAGATCTTGATACTTGGCAGTACGATAATCACAAGAAAAAATATAGGCTGATTAAATGGCCTATGGTTTGCCAACCAAAGGAACAGGGTGGTTTGGGCGTACAATTTAGACATTCAAAATAAATGTCTGCTCAGCAAATGGCTTTTTAAGCTATGTAATGAAGATGGTATATGGCAAGAATTGCTAAGAAATAAATATCTGAAAGGAAAGTCGTTGCGCCAAACAAACAAGAAGGCAAAGGATTCACATTTCTGGAAGAGTATAATGGGAGTCAAAGACCAATTCCTAAACCTAGGGAGGTTCAAGTTGGTTAGTGGTAACCAAATAAGGTTTTGGGAGGATATTTTGTTAGACAACCAGGCTCTTAAGGATCAACACCTAAACTTGTTTAACATTGTTAGAAACAAACATGCTACTGTAGCAGGAGTACTCAATTCTATTCCATTAAATGTCTCTTTCACGAGAGCTTTAGTGGGAAATAGGTTAAATGAGTGGTTAAGCTTGGTTGCAAGTTTGACACAGGTTAATTTACAAGAGGGTAAGGATATTTTTGTGTGGAGTTTGCATACCAAAGGATCTTTTTCAGTAAAATTAATGTATAGTTCCCTAATTAGCAACGGCGTTAAAGTTTTCCAGGACTTATGGCATTTGAAATTACCATTAAAAATCAATATTTTTCTTTGGTTTTTAAGGCGAGAAGTTATCCTTACTAAGGATAATTTAATCAGGAGAAACTGGAGAGGTAATAGGTTGTGCGAGTTCTGCCGCACACCCGAAACTATCCAACACCTGTTTTTTGACTGTCATTATGCCAAATTTATCTGGCGTGCTATCCAGCTTATTTTTTGTTTTAGTCCACCCCAGAATATGGATCACTTATTTAATACTTGGCCCAACCAACGTGGAAGAAATCTATCTATGTTGTTGCTAATTGGAGCTGTTGGTTTTTGTTGGGCAATCTGGTTCACAACAAATGATCTAGTTTTTAACAAAAACAATCCGAAAACATTCTTGCAGGTGTTGTTTAGAGGGACGTACTAGTTTCATCGGTGGGCTCTATTGCAGCGCACTGAGGAGGGATGAAACGCAATAGTGAGGGCTTGCAAAGTGCTAATAGTCCACTTCTATGAATTTTTTCGCTTCTCATGGATGGCTTTTTATGTTTTGAATTGGACTTTAATTTTGAACCGTGTGTGATTGTGTGAGTTGTGTAATAATTTTGGTCTGATGCCTCTTAAAGAGATCTGAAGCCGGATTTATTCCATTATCTAAAAAAAACGTATTCAGACTGCTATGTGGCCAGGTTGCTTGGGGTAAGTAATAACTGAACAATGTATACACACACATGAGCATACATGTTCTTGCATTTGCCATGCATGCGTGCATCTTGCCTGCCCTGGAAAACTGCTGCATGCATGCTCGTTGCAAGCTGCATACTTGATACATCTATATTTCCCAGTCTTCACGTACGCTATATCGATCGATCAGTACTGTACGCAGCAGCGACTATATGGTTTTGGATGCAGGAGCGACGAATTGTGGTGACGGTGGCCAACCAAACTCGGCTTCATACGACGATGAGTGGAGGCTCTACGTTGCTGCGGTGGCTTTTCTTGTCGGCCTCTGCATTGGCGCACTGCAGCTGTTGGCAGGCCTCGCTGGCCTGGTCGGCTCCGGCACCGGGATCATGCTCGCCGTCACCATCATCTACTCCTTGGAAGGAAGAGGGGAGGACTGGTGCCTTCGGCCTCGCTGTTTGCTTGCTGGAGCTGGAGTTAATGTATAACAGTTGTTTGAATTCAGAATATGACTTTAATTGGACATTGAAATGACATGTGGTCTGTGGATGAAAGAAATACATACCACCACCAACATTCCTTCTCTACCTAATGCACAAATAAATGAGAGAATCCGGCCCTCTAGAAGCCTAGAATATTGACAGACAATAAATATATATGTATACATGGTAACTGAAAATAAAATCCCAATCCTAGCTATAATCAGCAGACACATGACAATGTCCAGAACTCCAAATCATCATGAGCAGGAGCAAGGTTTGAATAGAGACATGCCATTCCCGAATACATACATATTCACATTGGATGTAATAATCACATCGTCTAAATAACGCAAGTTCTTTCTGCCATGCCGGAGAAACAAAAGAGGAAGCCTCGTTCAAAACCTGAGACATGGCATCAACCTGTGGGGCTTCATGCTGAATCAATCATATTTACTTGTAGAAGTGGTACGTCTTGGCCCTCAAAATGATCTGACGAAGTCCTCCAATCGGTGACAGTATCATCAGCAACACTCCTAACACAATGCAGATCTGAAGAACATATATATGGACATCAGATTAAAGGAAATATTGAGGACAGGTTAAGCTGATATATACATTGTACTGAAGGGAGGAGAACAGATAGCGTGGATTGTCTACTTAGCTCTTACCCAGTTGGTAAACCATGAGATGCTGAACGGTCTGGGCCTGTATATTCTAAGCCACATGATGCAAGGAAGCTGCCAGAAACAAGTGCAATTTTGTCAGCTCTCATGTTACAATTCTGGACTTGATTATATGTCTTAAGTCTTAACTAACTATTCATAGGATATACAGCATATGCTACCCTCCGGTCGTTTAAACTAGACGTTGTTAGGACCAGCAAAGCACTATAACAAATTGAACTACCATTTCTTGTTGGAGCGTCATTTTTATATTAAACTACTAGAGGGAGACACTGAGTATATGCTAATGAAAATAATATATGAAGAAAGCATAATAAGTTTTTGAGTAAATTAAACTGACGTATATCTTGACGATTGAGACATTGCAAGAAAGTAAGAAACTGCGGCAGCAAAAGCAAAACGGCAGATAAATGGATCAATGGGAGCTTACGAAATAAGTCGTCGGTGCGAAGGCGAATCCACCAAAGAAGCCGAGCAACGCACTGAAGAATGGGAAGGTGATGGCCACGAACATTGTGAACGCTGCACAGCACAGGTAGTTACATCTCATCAGTTACAAACATTTTCAGAGTTCAATCAATTGAAGAGTAGCATTCCAATTCAGAGAGAGACATTACCGACGTAGACAGATCGGGAGATGAGACGGAGCCTGAGGCCTGGACGGAACCGGCACTTCCTGACGAGCACCGTTTCTATCATGTCGAACACCGGCATCGCGTACACCTGGTAGCTGCCGATGACATGGACGACCACCATCATGTTGGCCGTGGCGATCAGCCACTTGGGCTTGTTGAGGCTGACGAGGATGTCTTCATTGACCCCGTTGCCGAATGCCCAGTAGCCGATGATCGCGACGGGGAAGTAGCAGACGGCGACGACGATGTAGGCGACGACGGCGCCCTTCCACATGGGCTTCTTGGACGGCGTCTCCGGCGTCGACGGGATGGTGGCCTGGATCTCCAGCACCACGTTGTGCCCAGCGTATGCGAACGCCACCGTCCCCAGCGCTTCGAAGAAGCCGAACACCCTCCCCGGCGTCGTCGTCGCGCGCAGGTGGTAGTCCACGCCCGCCGGGTTCTTCCCCTTCGCCGCCGGCGCCACCCACGCGATGGTCGAGTAGCTGAGCGACATGACGGCGGCGGCGAGGGATACGCCGGAGATGGAGTCGAAGCTGGGGAGCTGGGAAAGCACGAAGTGGACGGAGGCGAAGATGAAGATGAAGTAGGTGAGCTTGATGTCTTTGCATTTGTTGTCGCAGACCACGTCGTGGAACTTCTGCAGGGACGTGCCGCCGGTGACCATGTAGACGATGTTTACGCCGACCTCGACGACGAGCTGCTGCGGCACGACGATCCAGAGCCCCAGCCGGTCGCCGAACGCGTGCTGCCCCAGCTCGTGGTACCGGTCGAACCGCTTCCCCGGGACGCACTCGTGCATCTCCACCATCTGCCACAGCGTGTAGAGCGTGATGACCCACGAGAGGACCAGCACCGCGACGCCGGCCTCCCACCCCAGTTCCGACATGGCGTAGGGGAGGCCCAGCACGCCGGCGCCCACCATGGCCGTCACGTTGTGGAAGGCCGAGTACCACCACTTGGCGTTCCTGGACGAGGTGATGGGGAGCCACTTCTCCATGGCCGGATCCTCCATGGTGGGTGGGTGGCTCGGCAGAGAAGGATCGGTCATCGGAGCGCGCGTATAGCAGGCGGCGGCGGAGAGCGGGGCTCGCTCGATCGTCTCTTATCTTTATGGACGGAGCGGCGGAGCGCAGGGCCAAGGGGTCGTCGTCGTCGGAGGAGGAGGTGGTGACTGGTTTAATTGCATTTCGGTTGCAATCATGCTTTGCCGATGAAAGCGCGACATGATTTTTTTTGAAAGCGCGACATGTAGACTGAATGGAATTTGCGTCATCTGAAGCTCTCTGAGTTTATCAGCTGGGGCCTGGGGAGACGGTGACTGATCTGGCTAATAATTTGCATCGTTAATTTATTTAATTTAATTTGGTCAGACGATGATCTATGCAGTGCGCGCTCGATCGCAGGTCGTCGTCGCCGTGGATCGGATGAGCACCTTGGGGGAGGAGACGATTTCTTGCTTGCAATTGCATGTTGCAGTACTATAGCACCGTAAAGCGATAGCTACAGCTGGAGATACTCCTTGTTCTTTCCGAATTACTACTGCTCAAATAAAATATCCTGTACTGTATGTGTATTCTTTGTTTGTACTGTACGTATATATTCCCTCCATTTGTTTTTATTTACCCCTTTTTAGGGGTAAATATTTAAAAATGGAGGCAGTATATATGTACTGATTCAACCTTTCTGACCAGGTTGTGATGTGAAGAATAGACCGGCCGACGACCGACCGAATCCGGTCCATCGGCCAATCGAAAACATGCATGCAGATGACTAGTTCACAGCTAGCTAGCTGCTGTCAGCGCCGCTGGAGGTAGTTCACTGCACAGCCCACAACCCCGCACCGGTTCGAAGTACCCCTACAACCTTATAATTATCGTATTTATCCTTTTTCAACCTATAACTAAAAAAATAAAAACACACATCAAGGTATCTAAAACCATACAAAATATACCTGAGCTGTTTTGAGAGTGTTTTTTTTTCTAACAGGGTGCAGCGAGTCCTACATATCAACGCTTTCATACAAAACAGTTTGGTTGGTTGCATGGGCGGAGGGAGGGTCTAGTGGGGCCAAGCACTCCCAAACGTTTCTAAAATTATAGGACACATACTCTAATTTTTTTATAGAAATGATGGTATTTAGATCCAATTTTTAGCGTGGAATCATGATTTTTTAGTGTATTTCCTATTAATATATTGTGGCCATTAGTAGTTATTCATCTATAACTATATAAGTGAATGATACAATGCTTATTATATTTGTTAAAGTATACTTTTTGTTTTTATATTTTGTTGCTTGTTGACAATGCCCTCCCCCACCCAAAATAAAATCATTCTTGGCTTTGCCCCTCCTGATTGGTTGGTTGCTTCAGCTAGGGATTGAAATTTCGGATTTTTTGGTGTTCACCGGAAAATAAATATTACCATAATTTCAGAATTTTCTTTTGATATCATGACAAAAAATATTTAAATATATTTAAAATAGGTCCAAATTCTCGAAATTGAAAACCCGCATGCAACTTGCGCTGCATGCGTGTCCGGTGCAGCACTGCAGATCGCCGGTCGTTGCGGTGATAAGATGATCTCCACTTTCCGTAGAAAAAAAGCTAACCAAATCTGTTGTCTTAGCAAGATTCTCTTGTATTAAAAGAAGCTAGCCAATACATTCACCTCGAGGGTCTACAATTCAACGTGTTAATAAAAAGAGAAGGAACCTACACATCATTAGACTTTATAAATATTTAACAGTCTATATCAAATCAAAAAATTATTATATCAAATGCTACTAACCAGAAAGAGAAAATTTTACTCTATTTGACTGCCATGATAGTCCAATAATTGTCCAGATTAATAAATGGATCCATATCTACCGAACTCTATAAATACTTGTGGTTTAGGATTTGTTTCGACCTTATATGTCTATGAATGAGCGAGCGCTTCGAAATTAAAAAAAATGACTAGATTAAAAAGTAGGTCAAGTTTTCAAATAAGAGTATAAAGTCTTAACTTTAAGTATAAAACAAACGAAATATCTAACATAAGCTAAATGCTAAATGCATATTGAAAAATATATTAGAATGGATTTAGCCGCACCAATTTACGTGGGCCATTTGTTAATTACACATATAGTACTATGATGTCCAATCATATTCGCTTAAATAATATATATATATCACCCTTGCCGTAATTAATAAAAGTAAATTTTTTATATACTAAATGTCCATATGTGATCGTTGCTATAATAGAGGAGTACAGTAAGAGTTTTGGGCTCAAAGTCAAACCTCCCTTCCAGGCAAATTTATACACGCATTATATGGCCAGACCCAAAGGTCAACTATGAGCACTTATACTAGGATTTGTGTGTTGCATAAACTGATTTATTTATGTGTGCTTTATTGAAACAAGGTATATGGGGTGTAGGAAATCAGATCCAATGGGTTGTAAGAGGACATGAAGATTTATCTCGTGGCATCGATAAGTCAACACCCACCCTTAGTCAACACATGATATGAGCCAAAACACCGAGTTTTTTTTTGTAATCACCGTCTTGCACTAGATAGAAAGGCATGCGGTATGCCAGCAAGCAAAGGCTAAGTGATATGAAACCATCAAGGCAAGGGCACTGCCACCATTTCTCTTGGTCACCATGGCAACATCTTCACTATGGAGTTTTAAGAAGGGATCTCGTCATACCTGCACAAATTGTTGCCAGTTCTCTACACAAAGTCAGAGGGTCGTCGTTGACTACACTGCTTGTCGCAGAAACAATTCTCTTGAACCCTGAACTCTCACAAGAGCTACCCTATAAAATTCACTAAGCACGTACTGTCGCAGATATGCAATGGTAGCAATCTGCGGATTCGAGGTGTGGTTTTAATTTTTTTTTAGCTCAAGAGACTCCAACAAACCCCAAATGATAAAATAGATTATTTGGTATAATAGCCCAAGGCACTCAACTGACCGTTTGAAAATTGAAACAAGGTTGACTAGGTTTACAATTGACCAGATCATCCGATCCCCAAGTCAACCCTCGGATTGGACTGCCTCTGGTTGACTAATCTCCAAAGTGGTGGACCATTTGATTTTGACTGTTGCCTCTGGCACAAAGTACTACTCCCTCCAGATCTCTAAAAAGTGTCGTTTTATAAAAGGTAAAAATCAAACTTTTAAAACTTTGACTGTATATAACTTTTATATGATTTAGTTTTGAATGTTGAAAGTCATATGTATAGATTTGTCTTAACAAATATTTTTATAAAAATATAAATTTTTTATAATATTTATTTTTATTGTAATAAAAACATTGGTCAAACTTATGTTTGGAAAACCGTGTCGATGTCCAAAACGACACTCTTTTGAGACCTGGAGGGAGTATGTGTGATCAAAGGGCCCAATCGCCTTTTGGCCCATCCGGTTGGTGCAACGCTTTGGTCTTCTTCCTAAACGGCTAAACATTGAGTAGTCACACAATATGCCTTAGTTCCTGCACCAGCAGCACTTGCCACACCACAGCTTGGCTCGGTGAGTGCACGCACCTGGCACACCCTTCAACTCTTCCTAACCTCAAAGAAGACGAGTCTATTTAAGTTAGCCAAATCCTTCATTCCCGATATTTCCCTTCAACTCTTCCTAACCTCAAAGAAGACGAGTCTATTTAAGAAATGGGCCTTGGGATTTTATTGAAGGCCAGTTTGAAATGCAGAAATTTTACAGGATTCATACATTAATTTCACAAGAAATAGTTGAAATTCATAGGAAAAACGTATGAACGAGAAAAATCTCGGTGTTCCAAACATGCCCTCAATGTAATTGAAACAAATTATCCTAGTCCAATATAATTATCCTAACATTACATTTGCCACCTAATGGGTCATGTACGTCTTTGTCGTGACTAAAGAATGCACTACCATAGTATCAATTTCAAAACTTGTCTAATCAGTTAACGACGACAGCTGATACATTAGATCCATATCCGCTGCCCTGGGGGTAGTCTTGGTAGACACTGTACATCCTGATTTTCAAAATGATCTGTCGGAGTCCTCCAATCGGTGCCAGTAACATAAGCAGAACTCCGATAACAATGCACGTCTGAAGAACAGGTAGAACATAGAGGAAAAAGGGAAAGCTTAGACACAGACATTCTATTGAAGAAAGATCATGGTCTCAATGGATGGTTAGTTTCATCTTACCCAGTTGGTGAACCATGATAGACCAAACCTTTTGGGCTTGTAGATTGTGAGCCACATGATGCATGGTAGCTTTAAAAAATAAGTACAGTTTGGTTAGCTCTCATGTTAAAGTTTTGATATCTTACGATTGCTAATTGACTATGTTTTTATCACAATAATTCTCATGAGATATGCTAACCAAGATAAATACCATAAATTCTCATGAAAACAGAATCATCTAATCCAGAGACTCTAATTATCATTAACGATAATAACCACTAGATTCACTTTGCTTCTAATTTACTAATTTTCACTAAAAACAAGATAATGTAACCCCACAATAAACCTGCACCTAAACTATCAGCCACTATGATTATAAAAGACAATATAAAGATCCCAGTTTTCATCTAAATTACCGATAGTAACCATCTAAATTTGTACCAAGAGTAAACTACATCTATGATTATTAAAGATATGTTCTGATAGTGGAAGATATCAATATTTTGAGGGTTGTGGTGTGACCTAAAGTGTTAAAGCCATATGTTTATGTCATTTTAGGAAGCAATAAGAGTGCACCCTGTAACCTAGAATCCATATAAGACAGAAAGGGAGTCTTGAATTAGAGGTGCCATAAGCACTTGAATACAGTCATACACAGAGAGAAAAAAAAATTCCAGCAACTAATAAGATTACATTTTTAACACAGCTATAGAGTTTACAAACTATCTATATAGGTATTTGAGAAATTGAACAAGAGAAGAAGGATAAGCAATTAATTTCAAGAAGCTATAACTCATAAATTTGTCTACAGATCCGTATATTTTAGCTCATGTAGGCGCACAGGTTAATGGATTTGTATCATAGCAATGAACAATGTTCATTAACTGTAAGAAACTATTGTGGCAGGAGCAAAATGGGTAAAAGGACGAGGGGAGCTTACTTACAAAATAGGTTGTGGGTGCAAAGGCGAATCCACCGAAGAAACTGAGCAGTTCATTGAAGAAGGGGAACGTGACGGCTATAAACATTGTGAACGCTGCACGTACATGTTAATTGCATCTCGTCAGTCTTGTTTGTCCAGTCCATGCGACTGGTGACCGACCTTCGTCGGATAAGTTTATGATACTGATGGTTTCAGAGTTTCAGTTCAGAATTCAGATAGCGGAATTACCAACATAGACAGTCCGAGCAATCAGACGGAGCCTGAAACTAGGACGGAACCAGAACTTCTTCACCAACACTGTCTCTATGATGTCGAACACTGGCATCGCGTAAACCTGCTAGACAGACACATCACCGACAACGCTCATAATCTACAGGTATTAGTTCTGAACTTTTGTGATGCATCCTGTCAGAGTTTATATATGTCGACGAAGAGAATAAAAACCTGGTAGCCGCCAATGAGATGGACGACGACCATCATGTTGGCGATGGCGATAAGCCACGTTGGCTTCTTGAGGGTGATAAGGATGTTCCCGTCCACGGAGTTGCCGAAGGCCCAGTAGCCGATGATCGCGGCGGGGAAGTAGCACGCTGCGATGATGATGTAGGCGACGACAACGCCCTTCCACATGGGTTTCTTGGAAGGCTTCTCCGGCGTGGAGGGGATGGTGGCCTGGATCTCCAGCACCACGTTGTGCCCGGCGTACGCGAACGCCACGCTCCCCAGCGCACCGAAGAAGTCGAACACCTTGTCTGCCGGCGTTGTCCCTCTCAGATGGTAGTCGACATGGGCCTCCTTGCCCTTGGTCGCCGACGCCACCCACGCGATCGTCGAGTAGCTGCCAATTTTGCCATACAATTAAGTGTGCTCCTGTCATGGCCAGTGGCAAGGTCATGGATGGAGTGGAATGATATACTATAATGGTACCTGAGCGACATGACGGCGGCGACGAGGGAGACGCTGGAGATGGAGTGGAAGTTGGGGAGCTGGGAGAGCAAGAACTGCGCGGAGGCGAAGATCATGATGAAGTAGATGACATTGATGTGCTTGCAGTTGGAGCAGACCAGGTCGTGGAACTTCTGCAGGGACTGGCCGGCGGTGACCATGTAGACGATGTTGAGCCCGACCTCGACGACGAGCTGCTGCGGCACGACGATCCAGAGCCCCAGCCGGTCGCCGAACGCGTGCTGCCCCAGCTCGTGGTACCGGTCGAACCGCCGGCCCGGCACCATCTCGTGCATCTCCACCATCTGCCACAGCGTGTACAGCGTGATGACCCAGGAGAGGAGCAGCACCGCGACGCCGGCGCCCCAGCCCAGCTCGGACATGGAGTAGGGGAGGGCCAGCACGCCGGCGCCGACCATGGCCGTGACGTTGTGGAAGGCCGAGTACCACCACTTGGCGTTCCGCCGCGCGTTGATGGGGACCCAGTTGTCAACGGCGATGGCCTGACGGTGCTCCTGGTGCGCGCTGCTCCACCGCCTGCCTTGCTGCTCGTCGGCGCTCGAGCTCGGCTGCTCGTCCAGCCGCACCTTGTCCGGTGAACGGTCGGTCAGCGGTTGCATCTCCATGGCCGGCGGCCGGAGCGCCTCAGCTCCACGACGACTGAGACGCCGGCCGCCGATGGAGCCTTCAGCAATGGGGAAGGGAGAGGGGGAGAGAGAGAGAGGGAGAGAGAGAGAGAGAGAGAAAGGGAAGTGTGTGGAGTTGGGTGGCTCCAGCTCAGCCGCCGACGTGCTTGCGGCGGAGGACTAGCTCTAGGCTCTAGCTGGTGGACGACGACCCCGGCCGGGTGAGGTCGGGGAGTCAGCTCGGGCCACGTGGTTGATCTCTCACCTGTTTCTATCAAGCCAGTTCACGCACACAGATTTCTAGACCTTACAATTCAATCTACACGTATACGACTAAGGACGCCCGCAATGGACGTGTGAAATCGTCAGCTTAGGTAGAAGTGAGAGAGTGAAAAAAATAATATTCTATGCATTTCTGTTTCTGTTCAGCCTGTTGGGCCCATATTTCATTCACACAGTTCGTCGATGGATGTGAAAACGTTAGACTATTTGTTCGTCGATAGCGAGTATTCTCTCTCCTGCTTTTTGTGCTCCACGTCGAACAATATATGACTCAGTGGCTATTTGGACCACCGTTGGAGACACCCTAAGAAATAGAATCCGAGGACAATAAAGTTTGTGCAGTTGAGGACATGATGGTTGGGTTCGGTCAAATAAACGTGCGTATGGCACTTCTTCCTCGAAACATGCATGCATGTGTTTTAGTACGATGGATGTCAGAGAAAAGAATTAATTTTGCTGGATGAGACGACAACAGTGACAGCTGCCTTGTTTTGGTTTTAGCAGGCGTAGGGGCGTACACATACATGTTGCTTATTGTGTAGCATCTGAGTACCAAGCATGTGATCGGAGATTGGCCTACGCTTCGCTCGAGAACATTTCCTCTTTGTGATGCTCGACGTTTTGCAAGTTCCAACTTCTTTGTGATAGGCTGACATGGTCTAGTTTGGTAACCCATTTTCCTAAGGAATTTGGCGGTTTTGTCATTATCTTTGACTGCTCAAGCCACAATTACAAGTGTATGGATACAAACTTTGGAGTTTTGGTGGGGAATTAGACTAGGAGGAGCCAGAACAGAGAGAGGGAGGAGCACTACAGGTCTACAGGGAAGGGCTTCGGAGTTCGGATGGAGGAAGAAGACGGAATCGCTCTGTTCGATGCCCCCTTCCCGTCCTGCCTTCTGCTCTTGTATGATGTTGAGCCCGTACTCATCTCTCGGACCACTGGGCCCGAGGCTTGCTTGCAGCCTAGTCCATGACATTCCTCCCTTTTGAAATGCAGCTTGCCCTCAAGCCGCAGTTGCCGATGACTTCAAACCCTGGAATCTTCGAGCTTCTGTTGTTGCAGTGCCAAAAGCTAACGCCACTGAATACCCAGTCCATGCTATACTCCTTATCTTGATTAGCATATAGGCTTGCAGAACCTTTGCCAATTTCCTTTGTTTGATATTGATACGAGAACGAACTCAATAAAAACAGCTCACTATTTGAATGCCAAATGCCATCAAACTTGAATACTTTCAGCTGCCAGAACAGTAGCCGCATAATTCCACATTGCAAATACATTGACCATATAGAAATAAATTGCCTTCTTAGAAGCTCAATGGTGATGTTGTAATACATTTTCAGAGTTTCAGAGTGTGCCTTCAAAAATGCAATGACAGATTCTTGGTACTGATTCATAACCTTTGTGGATCTCCAGTAGAATAGTGAAAAAGATTGCAGGGTTGTGCAATAGCCTTAATAGATTGGTATCTTCTAAATTATGATCTAATGCCCAGAATTGAGGAATCGCTTGCTTAATCCACTCAGTGTTCAGATTGACAACAAAAGTATTTGAAAGCATCGGATGTATTGCTCTACCCAGGATAAGATCGAACTGTGGCGCCTGTATGCTCTCCAATGCATAGACTGATTCATTTTCTCATTGCTACAAAAATACCAGGTGGTCAATTGCACTTGACTTGTGATGCAGGATCAGTACAAAATACTCGCTCCACAAGCATGTAGACATCCTCCCTCCAGAATCCCATGGTACTGATATTGCTGCTACGAATGTCATTCTTGCACCTCTGACTTTGAAGGACAGCCAACGTGCAGGCTGAAAGCAGAGCAGCTGTTGACCAATCATTATACCCTCACCGTTCTTGTGATGGTCTGTTAGTAGTCGGAGCCTTAGCGATCTGTGCCTGCAATTTTCAGACCCAAGCTCATGCTTCTCTCACTCCCGACTGATAACCCACGAGAGAAATATAGTTAGAAATTTTTGTGCCTGGTGCCTTGGTGCATAGACGTCCAACGGCTTTTGTACACAACATGTGCTTCTATACACGACGGCTTCTCTCAGGGTCACCACCTTTTCCCCCTCTGTGCATTTTCCTCGATCAAACACCCAATTATCAGCATAAGACATTGCATGCACACTGCAACCATGGTCTTGAATTTGCAGCAGATTGGAAGGTGGCCTTGGCTGGCCAAATCCAAAGTGCATCTCTATTTCTTTCTTGTCTAATGCACCAGAAACAATCTCATAAGCTATGGCGTCAAAATCACCTGCCACATACACCTCATGCAGATTCAGTATCACATCCTCAGCGTGAATTGGGTTTGCATCCTGGTATGTGAGCAACTTCACTGATGCGTTGCCAATTCGTTGGTCTCGGACGCCCAAGAAGTCTTACAGCTTGAAACCATCCTCCACTGCGGTGTCCTTGACCACTATAGACGAAGCATGGGTGGATGTCGCAGCAACGTGGTCATGTCCCAAGGCCACAAGCACACCAAACACCGTCCGCTGGGGAACCGTTTCCACTGGAGCATGACTTTTGTAATTCACATTCAGTCCAATACCACTGCCCCATGCTAATATTGGAGAGGAAGCTTGTACTTGTTCTGCTAGAGCTGCGGGGCTTGCACCGGTGCTGAGCATATCACATATAGAGCATTCTTGAGTTTTCTTTGGCTGGACCTGAAGGATGTCCATCACACAACAGCTATCCCAGATGCAACGACCATTGCAAATTTGTTGAGCTAACAATGCATCTTGATCGGATCGAAACACCACCATGGCTCCAACACATGCTGACTCATCAATCAAGGACACCTTCTCTGCTCCAAATGGATTGAAGACTTGATGTAGCACCTCCACAGTCACTGGAAATAACACATGGCTCACCGTGACTTGAAGAATGTGTGCAGCAGCAACCTCCTGGTGGCAAGGCATTTCATCAAGCACCTTGTTGCCACCTGCAGAATGAGTCATGTTCTTGCATGGAGTGGGGAATGGAGTAGCAGCTGTGGCTGCACATGTCGTAGTAGAGGTGGAGGACGACAACCTCGCGTCTAAGAGCAAGCTCATCCCCATCGACAGCAGGTCCACCCCATCCGGCCCCGCGCTCTCGCTATCCCCCACGCTCGAGGCCAGGACGTCGTCCGCGTCCGCCTGCGGCAGCGGCAGCAACAGCGGCGCGTTGTCATCCGTGGCGCCCTCCGCGGCAAATAACGCAGCGGTGCCCATGGCCCGCGTGCCTGCGGCGGCGCCCCCCGCGCTCGCGCTGGTTGGTTTCTTGGTGACGGTATGGTGATGGGACAACCGCGAGGTAGTGGATTTGGCCATCGACTGCAAGGGTGAGTTGTAGATGATGCTGGCCGTCGTGGTGGTGGCTAGTGTTGGTGAAGTAGCCGCAGCATTAGTGGTAGCAACTGGCGTCGGGATTGAGCTGGAATGCGTCGTGGGCGCCGACAACGGGGTCTCAGACGCAGCCGGAGGGGCGCGGTTCATACTGGCAACCCCTCCTCCATCATCTTCATCAACCAATCCAACCTTGCTGATAAGGCCATGATGGTGGCCTGCTCAGGATCAGCGGTGGCCATGAACTCGAACTACAAGTCTCGAGCAAATTGGGGAAAAAATTTAGGGCTCTCGAATTGAAGGCTCTGGCTCCACGCGCAGCCCGTCATCGCGCCGGAGGCTGCCTCCGCTCCGGCTCCCGCCAGCAGCTGCCCCACGCAGCTCTGCCTCTGTCTCCGCCAAGAAGCTAGGGACGTGCACAGAGGAGAAGGGCGGCTGGAGGAGGGGGACGCGAGAAGTGGGACGGCGTTGTCCGCTCGATTTTAGGGGACGATGTCGTCCCCGTTTTCGGAGGATGATGCCATCCCTGGATGATCCCGTCCTCTCTCATCCCGCAACCAAACACCACCAAAAGTGGGATAGTCCCATCCCATCCCCTCTCATCCCACCAACCAAACACACCGTCTCTTCATCTTCCCCTGTCCGCTGCCGCCGTTCGTTAGGCTTCTGCCGCTGCAGGTGCCTGGTCGCTGCTGCTCGCCGTCGATGGAGGTCGCCGCCGTCGTTGGCAGGAGAGAGCCAAGAGCCTGATCTCTCAGATCCATGGCACTCGGATCCTCTCCCCCTCTCCCAACCCCTTGTTCATGATCACTCAGTGGTGGCCCTCCCCCTCATCGGAGGAGCCAGCGCTGCGGCGCCACTGGCTTGTGTGGGTCCAGTGGGACGGCAAGCCGCAGCTACGCCGGTGTGGCAGTGCGATGCTAGGAGATGCGGAGCCAAGAATTGAACGGTGTTGTTCGCTGGCGGTGCGGAAACGGCAGCGGGAGCCGTGACTCCGTTGTTGAAGAAGGGCGGCGAGGCGTTTCCGGTGTGTGAAACCACCGTGGTGCGGGCAGGGCCTGGCCCGTAGCCATGGAGTGGGCAGAAGATTGGTGCTGGTTCCGCCATTTGTTGCTGCCCTGGTGGAACGCCGGCTGCTGGTGAACTCCGCCCTGGCTGGGGTTCGCGGGTTGAAGATGCCAAGGTCACGGCGCGGGATTAGGTGCGTCATGGCCCCGGCGGCGAGGTCGACGGGGTCGAGGACGCTAGCACGGTGGGTCGACGGCGGCGAATATAACCGTGACCACCGAGTGCATGGTAATAATCGACATCTTACCACTGTCGTCTTGTGAATCAAAGAAGAAAACAATACTGATACTTAACCGTTATTTTTCTTCTCTCGATTTTCCTCCATGTATTGTTCCTGACAAACAGGAACATCCGGCAAGAATGCAAATTGGCGAACTCAGTATTCTTGCATGGTTGGCGACGCAGATTTTCTTCTCTTGCATCGTCTTGTCTTGTTCTTGTGCAGAACGGCCAGAGTGTGCCGAACGATGCTTCTTGCGTCTCCAGTTTCTCCTTTTCCAGTATGTCCGCCACACGCAGATGATGAATGAGCACTCCCTTTCACACCACCGAAAGAACCACAGTCTTGCATGTTCTTGCAATCTAGAAGTACAGAGGAAGAACTCGTCGTTGTTGATCTCGCCTGAGTTACCTCTGTCGTTCTCCTCTGTTTCTCACGGCGAACTCAGTGGGGAGCCTCGTGCTGATAATAACATGTTGAAAGTAGAATAGTAATGGACCAAAAGATTTCAACACACACACACACACATATATATATGGTGAAGACATGAACATGTCCCTTCGGAAGGACATGTCCCTCCATAGAAGTGTCTCTTATGAACAGACACTTCTTCACTAATATCTATTAATTACATAATTATTACATTAATTGATCACTAAACAATTATTTCTAACAAAACATAGCCCATCTCTTATTGACTTGGTTCAACATCAGTGTACCAACTACCAAGTATGTGAAGATTGGCCAACACTTCGTTCGAGAACATTTCCTCTTGGTGTTGTCCGCGTTTTGCAACTTCCAACTTCTTTGTAATATGCTGACATCTTAACTAAAGATTTGCCAACTATATATAGCATTAGGCCCCGTTTGTTTCATTGGAATTGAGGAGAATTGAAATGTGACTAAATAATTAGCTATTATGCATGTGGATTGGAATCCATCATTCCATCTAATTTCACATATGTATTAATCCGAGAGAAAGTGATTCTTTTCATCCACTATGAATTATTTGGAATTGTATCATGAAGTTGTGAACCTCTACCTCCTTGCTTTTTTTTCCCTAAGACTCTCAAATTTGTTATTTTCTTCTCATATGTCGTCCTTCCTACTACGGTTGGATGTACAAGACGTCGACTTGTGTCCAGATTACTCTAACTAGTTATGAATTCAAAAATCGATTTATATTTATATGTACTCACATAGGGTATTGAGACTTAGGTCTCTTGGAATTATAGGTGTAATCAGCCTTCAAAAACCTTTACAACGGTAGGAATATAAAGAAAATCATCAACAAAATCATGACAAAATATAGCATTCCTGAGCACCAATCATTTTTCTCTAGACACTCTTTCAAAGTAGAAATTAAATCTCACTATGAAAGAAATGCAAACTAGTAGCATTCATCCTACGGTTTCTACCTTATGCACATAATAAGCTAATTAACTTTGCCCTGGATAGCACACAACAGTCTACATATCTATCTACTAGTATTCGATAACTCAAAGCTATTTCGTAGTTCAAGACATAACTAACAGAACCATGACATAGCAAGTATCATCATGAGCTGGAACAAGCTTTGAATTCGATCCGTGCCATCTCAAATTTTTTTTGGCACGACAAACCATTTGCATTAGGCTCAATCAGTTCCACATATGCAAGGAGCCAAGTTCAATGCCACCGATATTGAGCATTTCCATTGTCGTACCAAACAATAATACCATTTCACTGAACCAAATTCAAAACTGCTTGTTGACGGTCTTAGTTATATTAACATATCCCCTGTCCTGGGGGTAGTCTTGGTAGACACTGTACATCCTGATTTTCAAAATGATCTGTCGGAGTCCTCCAATCGGTGACAATAGCATCAGTAGCACTCCAATAATGATGCACGTCTAAACGGAGAACATGTAGAAATGGTTAAATTTGGAGACATTCTATTGAAGAAAAAACATATATAGTCTGGGTGGATGGTTAGTTCAAACTTACCCAGTTGGTGAACCACGAAAAACTGAACCTTTTGGGCTTGCAGATTTTAAGCCACATGATGCAGGGAAGCTGGCAGGAACAACCGAACAAGTGTGATTTGGTTGGTTCTCATATTACAATTTTGGACATGATTTTATTGTATTGCTACTAACAGAAGACTTGTTTTGGAACCTCTACATTAATCCTTGTGAGTCATGCTAAAAAAAATCTCATAAACCTTCATAAAAACATAAAGTATACAATGATTTATTATATAGAGTCTAATCTTCATTAACAATAATAAGCACTAGATCAAGTTTTCTTCTAGATTACTCATTTATGTGATAATAAAAAAAAAGTCTAAAGTGAGCCTAAAACTACATTGAGATAAACACATCTACCATTATGAAACATAATTTAAAGTAACATCCTATTAACATCTAAATTACTGACATTCCATAAAGTAACCATTTAAATTTAGTGGGTGATTTTAATTCAACTTTTGTAATGGTATCACGTGTAATTTATATGCAAATTTAAGGTTGATTTTAATTCATCTTTCATAGTGACATGATGGGTAATTTATATGCAAATTTATAGAGTTATTTTAATTTATATTTCATAATTCTATGGTGGGTGATTTTTGTAAAAAAATAGTAGATCTAATGGCTATTATTACAGCTATCTAATAGTCGGACAGATGTTTCAGAATTTTTATGAGAATTTTTAGGATTTTTTCTAGCGCATCTGGTGAAGATTTACGTGGAGGCTCCAAAAGAAATCTCTAATAAGTACTCTCTCCATTCACAAATGTATGACATGGTTGACTTTTTTTTCAAAACTTTGATCACTGATCTTATTCAAAAAATCACAATTTATCATTTATTTGGTTATAATTTGTTTTATTACTAAACATAGTTTTAGTATGAGACGTGTTTTTCACATGTTTGGATAAATTTTTTGGATAAGGCGAATGATTGAAGTTTGAGAAAAAAAATTAATCGCGGAGGTAGTAATAGTAGGGTAATTTTATATGAAAATTTAAGAGCTGATTTTAATTCATCATTCATAATGGCATCTTTTTGAAAATATAGTAGATCTAATGACTATTATTGTTAGAGCTACTAGTTCATCAATTGTGCTCCCGCATGTGTTGGCCTTCAGAGATATAGATTTAATTTTTAATGAGATGATGTTTTAATTCATCCTTCGCAACTGAATTACGGTAATGAATATGCAAATTTTGAAATTATTTTAATTTATCTTTCATGATGACATATTGGGTAATTTATATGCAGATTTAAGGCTTATTTTAATTCATCTTTGTAATGGCATGGTGAGTTATTTAATTCATATTTTACATGGCACAGTTGGTAATTTTTATGCAAATTTAAAGGGTTATTTAATTCATATTTTATAATGGCATAATAGCAATTTTTATACAGGGAATTATGTTATTTCATCTTTCATAATGTCATGGTGGGTAAATTTTTAGAAACTATAATAGATCTAATGATACTATTATTAGAGATACGTGATGGATGATGGGATGTTTTTTATTTTTGGGAGAAGTTTTATATTTATCATTTTTTTTAAAAAACAAATCTATTATTAGAGCTACGTGATGGATAACAATATGTTAATCACATAGAAATCAGACCTAGTGGCTATTAAGATTTCAATCTGCCATCGATGATAGGATGTTTCCGATTATTGTGAGAATTTATATGGTTTTATCTTTTATTTAGCGCATCTTGTGAGGATTAATAAGGAGGCTGTAATAGGAGTCTTCAATTAGTAATAGCAAGATTAGGTATAAAATATCTATTTTAATATAAAGGTTTCTAATATCTTTATGACAAAAGTTACAGAAAATGGGAAAGTTTGATAAAAAACAGAGAGTAAATTTGAAAATAGAAAAAATTTACCAAAAAAAAGAATTTGATTTCGCTGAGAGTTGAACTCAATACCTTTTATAATAACAGAGGTGGGTAATTACTTAGAAAATAAATTGAAAATGAAAAAATTCTGCCAAAAAAGAAGAAATTTGCTTTCATTGAGAGTTGAACTTAGAACCTTTTATAATGATAGAGATGGGTAATTTACTTAGAAAATAAATTGAAAATAGAAAAATATGTCAAAAAAGAAGAAGTTTGCTTTCACTGAGAGTTAAACTCAAAACCTTTCATAATGCCAGATGTGGTTAATTACTTAGAAAACAGATCTAATGGCTATTAATATTCCAATCTACCAATTGATGGTTGGATGTTTATGATTTTGTGAGAATTTCTAGGATTTATCTTATTTTTTGTGCGTTTCGTGAGGATTAACGTGGAGGCTCCAAAATGAACCGCTAATTAGTAATAGTAAGATGCGATGGACGATCAAATATTTCTGATTTTTATGGGAATTTGTAGAATTTTTTCTAGTGTGTTGTGTGAGAATTAACGGAGAGGCTTCAAAATAAATCTCAAATTAGTGATAGTAAAAAGATATGTATTGCAATGAACTATTGGGACAGAGACAAAATGGCTAAGGCAAGCATTAATGGGGGCTTACGAAATAGCTTGTGGGTGCTAAGGCGAATCCACCGAAGAAACTGAGCAATTCATTGAAGAAGGGGAACGTGACGGCCACAAACATTGTGAAGGCTGCATGCACAGGTATCATCACTTCATCAGTCTTGTTTTCCCCCAGTGCAGGCGACTGGAGAGCAGATCTTTTCGATCGACCAGTTTATTAGATTTCTGGTGATTTCAGCTGAGACAGAGGATGTACCGACATAGACAGTTCGGGAGATCAGACGGAGCCTCGAGCTTGGACGGAACCAAAACTTCCTCACCAACACCGTCTCTATCATGTCGAACACTGGCATCGCGTACACCTGCACAACCGACGACAGCTAGCTAGTCATCTATATATCTAGAACGTTCTGAACTGCTGAATTATTCTGATGCATATCACGATCACGACAACCAGGAGATGACAGCGACTGTTATTAGGATTATCTTATCTCCAAGACGCTCCGTTGCCGGAGGCTTACATCGTTATTATAAAAGGTAAAGTTCATTTTTGGCCTACGTATTTGTCATAGTTGTCTATTTTTAGACCTAAAACCACAAAAAAAGACAAAACACACCTCTCAAGTCTCAACTATTCAAATCCGGGCAAAATATCTCCTCAGCGGTTTTTGAGTCGGTTTTGCTGACATGGCACACATGGGACCCACATGGCAGCACTGACAGGTGGCTCCATTTTTCACTTCTCTCTTCCCTTCTTTTTCCACCGTTTCTCATCTCCTCCGACACACTGCTGCCTGCTGCCCGCCCATCCCCACCTTGCTCCTCACCGCGGTCTGCCGCTCAACCCACCCGCTGCTCCTCCACCCATAGATCGCCGCTGTGCAGCTGTTCATCCCCTCGTATTGCCGGCCGACAGCCATTCAGCTCTCGCTATATGTGGTCCCAGACAAGAGGCGTGGCTGCAGCGGCCACGGAAGCATCGTTAGCTATGTCGGTGCTCATGGCGTCCTTGCCCAACACATCAAGATCGTCGATGCGGTCCCCGTTGGGGTTGTTGATAGAATGGCCGTTGGTGGTGGCGACCATGGTAGTGGTGACTATGAACACCTGGTCGAGCAAAACGACCATGTCCTCATCCTCGTCCTCCCCGCCGGTGAGGATCACAAAGGAACTTTGGTTGGCGGCGGGCGTGGAGGGAGCAGGAGGCGGATGTGGGGATGAATAGGTGGGCAGTAGGCGTCGGCGAGCTGCAGGTGGAGAGAGAGGGAGAGAGAGGAAGTTGAGGATGGGCCACCTGTCATTCCTGTCATATGGGTCCAATGTATGCCACATCAGCAAAACCAGCCTAAAAACCGCTGAGGGGGTATTTTGCCCGGATTTGAATAGTTGAGCTCGGTTGTGTTTGGTTTTGCGGTTTTAGGTTAAAAGTAGACAACCAAACAAGTATAGGGGCTAAAAATGAACTTTAACATATTGTAAACATTTCACAAAATAATAAAAGTTATTGCTGGCTGGTGTCTATGTTTTTTTCCACACATTGAAGTGTTTTCCACGTTAAATCCCTATACCTCTATGATTGGTTTTGATTTCTTCATTTGTTTTACTGGTCGATCCCTGTAACATGTACCATGTGATGGAAACCGTACCTGGTAGCTGCCAATGAGATGAACGACGACCATCATGTTGGCGATGGCGATGAGCCACCTGGGATTGTTGAGGGTGATGAGGATGTTCCCGTCGACGTGGTTGCCGAATGCCCAGTAGCCGATGAGCGCGGCTGGGAAGTAGCACACGGCGACGATGATGTATGCGACGACGACCCCCTTCCACATGGGCTTCTTGGACGGCTTCTCCGGCGCCGACGGGATGGTGGCCTGGATCTCTAGCACCACGTTGTGCCCCGCGTACGCGAACGCCACGCTCCCCAGTGCACCGAAGAAGTCGAACACCTTGTCTGCCGGCGTTGTCCCTCGCAGGTGGTAGTTCACAGTCTCTTCCCTGCCCTTGGTCAGTGACGCCACCCACGCGATCGTCGAGTAGCTGCCGTAATTCATCATGTCGACATCATCAGTGATTCTATATGTTCATGTGATCAGGACTCAGGAGTACAATGGAGTAGCTGATCAGGATTCAGGAGTACACTGGAATACCTGAGCGACATGACGGCGGCGACAAGGGAGACGCTGGAGATGGAGTGGAAGTTGGGGAGCTGGGAGAGCAAGAACTGGACGGATGCGAACATCATGATGAAGTAGGAGGTCTTGATGTGTCTGCACTTCCGGCAGACCACATCGTGGAACTTCTGCAGGGACTGGCCGGCGGTGACCATGTACACGATGCCCAGGCCCACCTCGACGACGAGCTGCTGCGGCACGACGATCCAGAGCCCCAGCCTGTCGCCGAACGCGTGCTGCCCCAGCTCGTGGTACCGGTCGAACCGCTTCCCCTCCACCATCTCGTGCATCTCCACCATCTGCCATAGCGTGTACAGCGTGATGATCCACGACAAGATGAGCACCGCGATGCCAGCACCCCTGCGAAGACGAAACAATCCATGTAATGGTGAATGGCACGCGACAGAGAGTAGACTGATGATGATGCGTCATGCATACATACATACCAGCCGAGCTCGGACATGGCGTAGGGAAGGCCGAGCACGCCGGCGCCGACCATGGCGGTGACATTGTGGAAGGCGGAGTACCACCACTTGGCGTTCCTCCTGGCGTTAATGGGGAGCCACCCCTGGATGGACTTCTCCTGCTCCCTCCAGCGGCCTTCCTGCGAGTCCGTGTGTCCTCCGACTGTAAGAGCGACGCCGGCAAGCTGCAGGCAGAGAGTGCGTGAGATCAATTAGGGTGAAAGGTGTGGTCGCTGATGGACGTGCCTTGTTGGCTGCTGGAGGATAGTCGTGATCGAGTGGCTGTATCTCCATGGCCGGCTGCTGCCTTGAGTGTGCCTCGTCCTCACCTCGACGACGGATATGCCACCACCACCACCAACAGAGCCTTCAGCAATGGAGAAGGATCGCCGGCGCGTAGATGGGAGAGAGAACTGGCGCGTTTGGGCGAAAGGGATCGGATCGGAGGTGACAAATGACTCCAGCTAGCAGTCAAGCTCGACTGCGACTGCGATACGTTTCTTTCTTGGGCCATTTGCATTGGGGAGGACGACCGGGGGAGCCGGCTCGGGCCGGCGATGCGCGTGGCTCCATGCCCAGCGTCCGATCCACATCAGATGTACTGGGTGAGAGCAGCCATGGCTATCACCTCTTCAGGTGGTCCATGTCTCGTTTACTTCAAATCTAGGTAGCGTGGCAATTGCTACGGTACACTGAAATCAATGTGAGCCGTTGATCAACGGAGGTATTACCTCCTATGAGGTAATAGATTGAAATGATAAATAGATATAATTGTTTTTTATTCTGAAAATAGAGGAAACTGATTGAACAATTGACGCCGATTTTATTTCTTTTCACGTCGCCATGTGCTAATTTTTAATTCCGAAAATATGGAACCAGATACGTGACAATTTGTTGAGTATGTACCTTTAACGTGACAACCTATGTGTTATATTAACTTTCCTTGTACGTTTTTTCTTGTGAACGTGGCAGCAACTCCCGCATGAGCTCTTGTGTACCATTTTGTTTGAACTTTTTTTAACGTGACAACCACCCTTACGCTTTTGTATCGTGTTTTCTTTGAATGTTTTTTTTCTTTTGAACATGAGATACAATTCCTACGTGAGATCTTACTACCGTAGTATTCTTTGAATATTATATATTTTCTTAGAACATGACGTGATCTCTCATTCCATGTTTTTATTTGTACATGTGACAGATATGATCTGATTTCTTCTAATTAGATCTAGCATTCTAATGCAGTCTCTTGTCACGCGCGTTTTATAATTTTAACATGACCGTAACTAATATAGTGCTACTAGATGGTAGTAATATTCTGAACGAGCATTGATCGCCGGAGTGTCTTGGGTGTCGGATGGATATGGACCACAACGAATCTGGCAATGATAAAACACATGTTTATTTATTCTGAAAATAAAGGAAATATGGCAACTACCTGAGTCATGATCTGTAATCACTTTTGGATTAGCACTTATTTTTTTCTTAGCACGATCGGAATTTATTTTGATTGAACAATATGATTTGCTGTAACGTCAGAATTGACGCGGATTTTTTTTTCTCATTATCAAAAGCTATTGTGATTGTACGTGTTTTTTTTTTCTCACCGTGATTGGAACACGGACGTGGTTTTAACTATTCTAACTATTCTATTTTGCTCAACACGTGAGAATACCTAACGTGATTATAGCAAGATGAATCGATAGGCTGTTGCCCGGCCAAGCGGAGCGGTTGTTGCGGAGGGTTATCACCTTTCTTTTCTAATTTATTGTTTTTTAATTCACTTCTATATTTCTATTAATAGTTTTATCCATGGTGTATTTAATGGCTCAGATTTGTTTAAAGTCTTACCTCATAGGAGGTAATTTGGGTACCGTAGCATTACCTGAATGAAATTTCGGTAAGGGTTCAGAGAAGAGAATTTTGTTGGATGCGATAGTGACAGTCTGACAGATTGATGATTCGTTTAGTTTGGTCAGATGATCCGCTGCTGGCAGGCGAATTTGCCAGGAGATTTCCTGCAGGTTGCAGCCAGGCGGGTCTTGCTCAATAGCGACCTGACAGCTGGTCGGATGGAGCTCGATCACACGATTGGCATATAATCCTATATATATCTATATATATATATAGATGGAGGCCACTAAGGTTTAAAGCTATCATCACAGAGCGCCACATCAGCAATCATTAAAACAGTAATCGAATTATATAAACAGTACGATTAAACGTACACGCCCTCCGTCCAGTAATTGTCGTCCCGCCGGCCGGCCGAATAACCTGCAAAGGAGTCCAGGTGAATTTCTTTTCTAAAACTATATCATTTCTACCAAGCCAGAAAGACCAACAGATGGTTGTTGCTATGAAAATAAGGCAAACAACCATTTATTCTTTGATTTCGTTTCACTCACATGGTCTGCAGCTTAGTGTGTCTTTTGGCTTTCAAAAATCATTCTTGTTTCTAGTACGTTCGGAAGCTGGATAAAAGCAGGGTTTGACAAACAATACAGCAATCAAAGTTCTTCTCTTGTGACGATGAACCATCTTCTACTCTTCTCCCAACCAGTGCTTTTTTCTTGAATGAGATCACTGGGCATTGCTTCGTAACAATGCCATTGAGCTAACTGTCCTCCATCTCTAGACCCGCATCGAGCTAGATAAAAAAAACACCAACCATAGGTTGTATATCCATTCATTGAGAATTCAGCCCATGTGCGGGACCGGTCTATAACAGCGGGTCAACCACAACCACCTCATTTAAAAGGCCCAACCTAAGATCCTCAGGTTAGGCTGATTCCAGCAGAAGAACCATTCCACGGTTCAAATTCAAACTCCACCCAGTATGCAGATTCTACCCTTTGTCCGTCATTTGGTCCTTCTGCAGAACATAACCTTAGGAGTTTAAGCCCCATGAGGTCCTTGCTGAAATGACCTCATCCATGCAACCATGCCACTGCAAAATACCATATTGGTGCCGATCCAAAGGAATGACTTGCAAAAAAAAAAAAAAAAAAAAAAAAAAAAATCAATGGTGTTGTCGGCCTAGGCGGACAAGTCAATAGCATTGGTGCAGTAATCTGAGATGGCTGAAAAAATGGAGTGGGTTAAGGTTAGCCAATCCCCCATATGTTGAGTAACCACCGGTTCAAATTTGATCAGAGAGGAATTTAATTTCCTTTTAACGTCTGTAATCCCTCTTAAACCGAACAAGGGCTAATAGGGATGTGACTTGATACCTGCTTGGAGGTTTACCTGATAGGTTGTGTACAGAGAGTGGTATCCCTAGGTATTTGCAGGCAAAATATGTTATCGTGCATGGTAGGAATTCTTGTGCCTATGGCACTATGGGATTACAATAATTCATAGAGACTTGTTAGGATGATTGGAAAGTACTAACAATACTTTCCATAAAATCAAAAAGTACTATGAGTACTTTTGGATATTATGATCTGAAATTTAGATTATTAAATAAAAAACATCAAGGATAAAAACATTTTGATACTGGTCCCACGTCCACTTAGTACTGGTCCCACCTCTTTTTAGTACTTTCCCACTAATTAATATTTTTTGATTAATACTTCATATTTTTAAGCCATTAGATCTTAATGAATAGAAGGCTCATATTAATTCCAATCATTGTAAAACTTGTCTAATTCATATAGAGATTCTTATTATAGAAAATAATCTAGGATGTTTGGATACAAAATTCTAAGGTCGTTTTCATAATCTACAGATGACGATCCAAACAAGCATGCACTTGCGTCCAAAGATTCTCTACAAGGTCTCACACAATTGGTGCTGTCATGAAAGAACGAAAACATATAGTAATAGAAATAAAAAGGACAACATCTAAAAGAATTATGTCAGAGTCCATTCCTAAGTCCCAAATATTTTTCCCTAGCTACTCTTTCAAAGTCCCGACTACAAATTAAACCACACTATGAAAGGAATACAAACCACCAACATTCATTCTACCATTTCTACCTTATGAACATGAGCTAACTCTGACCTAGAATACACAAACACTCATGTCTATCTATAACTATAAGACATCAACTCGAAACCATCTCATTGTTTGAGATAAAACTAAAAGAACCTTGGCATGTCAGGAATATTCATGATCTAATAACAAGCTTTGATGGTGTTGATGGTGACTGTCAAATACATGTGTTGAGAGTTTCTTAATTATCATATCCGCTGCCCTGAGGGTAGTCCTGGTAGAAATGGTACATATTGATTTTCACAATGATTTGCCGAAGTCCTCCAATTGGTGACAGTAGCACCAGCAACACTCCAATAACAATGCACATCTGCAAGTAGAGTGCAGAGAAAAAGGAAAATGTTAGACATAGACATGCTATTAAAGAAACAACATGCCCTTGGCTTAATGGATAGTTATTTCGATCTTACCCAGTTGGTGAACCATGAGATACTGAATCTTTTGGGCTTGTAGATTGTGAGCCACCTGATGCAGGGAAGCTGCATAAACAAGTACAGTGGTTGGCTCTCGTATTAAATTTTGAAATTGATTATATCTTACTATTACTAATTGGAAATTTTTTAGCTTTCATGTTAATCTTCCTCTGTGCTAGATGAATATTAATAGCATAAATTCTCATAAAAGCGAAAATGTCTACCCATGTATTTTGTAGACTCTCTAATCATAATTAACAATAATAACCACTAGATTTACTTTCCTACTACACTCATAATTCTTTGATAGTGGAAGTTCAACATCTTGAGGGGTTGTGGAGCAAACTGGAATGCGTGATTATGTAACTGCAGTAAGTAAGAGTCCATATTTTTAAAGAAAATATAAAAAAGAATATTGGATAAGAACTGCAATAGGCACTTGAGTAAGCAGAGAAAAAGTTTACAATAACGAATAAGATTAAAATTTTAGGACAGACAAATAAAATATGAAATATATAGGTATTTCTGCTACAAAATATAAAAAGCGAGCTAGGAAGCATAGATGATTTTTGACAAGTTATAGGTCATGATTTTATCTGTGAATTGGAATACATATATATAGCTACACATATATATTAGCATATGTATAGGTGTACGAGCTAATGAACTGGTATCGTGGTAATGAATAATAACCATTGCAAGAAACTATTGAAGCAGAAACAAAATGGGTAAATGGATGGGTAGGAAGCTTACGAAATAGCTTGTGGGTGCTAAGGCGAATACACCGAAGAAACCGAGCAATTCATTGAAGAAGGGGAACGTGACGGCTATGAACATTGTGAACGCTGCCCGTACAGGTTGCATATAAATCGTCAGTCTTGCTTGTCCAGTGCGACTGGTGAGCAGATTTTCAGCTTATCTTATCTTATCTAACTATTATTAATTGGAGATGGTAAAAGTAGCACTATTTTTAAAGCGAAGAAACACTATTTTTAAAGCGTGCTAAAAAAAATAGAGGCAAGAGATCGATGGTTCAAATCTCCGCGCCGACAACATTTAGCGTATTAATTAAAAAATTTCAACCACAGCAAATGTAGAGGCAAGAGATCGAGGGTTCAAATCTCCACGCCGGCAACATTTAGCGTATTAATTAAAAAAATAAAGCTATGACAGTAGGAGACCACAATTCAAAATCTTCATGCCGGGAACATTCGGCGTATTAATTAAAAATATTACTATTATTAATTTGTATTAATTAAAAATATTACTATTATTAATTAGAAGGCTAAAAAATTTGGATCCATTGGAGAGCAATATCTAAATTAATAGATTCATTGGAGAGCAAAATCTCAATAATTAATTAAAAAACATGTAGCTCATATGGCCGGCAACATTCGGCGTATTAATTAAAAATATTACTATTATTAATTCATATTAATTAAAAATATTACTATTATTAATTAGAAGGCTAAAAGATTCGGATCAATTGGAGAGCGATATCTAAATTAATAGATTCATTGGAGAGCAAAATCTCAATAATTAATTAAAAAATATGTAGCTCATATGGCATCACGTGAAACGCACAGCCGTATAGTATCTTTCCAAATATTGAAAGGGCTAGATACGTTACTTTTCTAATATCATGTAAATATGAGTATGGATCGTATATGATATTTTGCTATATTACAGTGGTAGAAAACAATTTATGCTATTTTACATAACAAAATAGAGAAATATATACTTCATCTATTACCTTCGAGGAGGTCAAAGGTCATCATATCTATCTCTTTTTGATAAATTAAATTCATGATCTATGGTTATTTCAGAACACTACAGCAATTGTCTAAACAAAAAATAGATAAAATATGTATAAGTTTTGAATTTTCAACTTCCATCGCTACTAAATTTATCTATGAATTGATAACACAAATGTCCCGTATAACTATAAATCTTACGAGAGCATATTTATGACACTAATGTCTCATGTGACTCTGAATCTTATGAGAACATAGGTTTATAGATAATTTATTACTATTACTAATTCAAAGCTTTAAAATATGTGTTAATTACGAGGCGTTTTAGAAAAATAGATAAATTTCAGAAATTCTCACACAAAAAAAATAAAAATATCCGACCATCATTTTAGCGGCATCTACAATGCAATAGTATCAACTGTATGGATAATCTAAAATAACTCCCATAACAATTGAAAACATCTAACCATTAATTAGATAGATTAAAATATTAATAGTGATTAGATAGGATCCTTTCTTAAATAATTACACACATGCACAATTATAAAAATGGTCTAAGTCTTAATTAAATTTCTTATGCTACGGTAAAAATCATATAAAATAACCTCCCAAAGTTATATCTAAATTAACCATATTTAATTGTTATGATAAAATATCTAAAATAATTATTTAATTTTATATTAAAATTATACATATTTTGATATACATAATAATATGTGTGTGCCTTGAGACTAGCCCGTGCGACGCACGGGTTAATGGACTAGTTAAACTGAATTTTAGTTCAGACAGAGGAGTTACCAGCACTATGAAAGGAATACAAACCACCAGAGCATTCATTCTACCATTCCTACCAACACGAGTTGATGCACAAATATTTTTAAAACCACACTATGAAAGGAATACAAACCACCAGTGCATTCATTCTACCATTCCTACCTTATGCACATGAGTTAACTCTGACCTAGAATACACAAACACTCATGTCTAATATTCATGATCTAATAACAAGCTTTGACGGTGACTGTCAAATACATGTGTTGAGAGTTTCTTAGTAATTATCATATCCGCTGCCCTGAGGGTAGTCCTGGTAGAAATGGTACTTATTGATTTTCACAATGATTTGCCGAAGTCCTCCAATTGGTGACAGTAGCATCAGCAACACTCCAATAACAATGCACGTCTGTAGAACAAGTAGAGCACAGAGAAAAAGAAAAATGTTAGACATAAACATGCTATTAAAGAAACAACATGCCCTTGGCTTAAAGGATGGTTATTTCGATCTTACCCAGTTGGTGAACCATGAGATACTGAATCTTTTGGGCTTGTAGATTGTGAGCCACATGATGCAGGGAAGCTGGCATAAACAAGTACAATGGTTGGCTCTCATATTTAAATTGTAGACTCGATTATATCTTACTATTACTAATTGGAAATTTTTTTGAGCTTTCATGTTAACCTTTCTCTATGTATATGAATATAAATAGCATAAATTCTCATAAAAGCGAAAATGTCTAGCCATGTATTTTGTAGACTCTCTAATCATAATTAACAATAATAACCACTATATTTACTTTCTTACTGCACTCATAATGCTTTGATAGTGAAGTTCAACATCTTGAGGGGTTGTGGAGCAAACTGGAATGCATGATTATGTAATTGCAGTAAGTAAGAGTCCATATTTTAACAAAAATACAAAAAAGAGTATTGGATAAGAAGTGCAATAAACACTTGAGTAAGCAGAGAAAAAATTTACAAAAATGAATAAGATTAAAATTTTAGGACAGCCAAATAAAATTTATGAAATTGCTATATAGGTATTTCTGCTACAAAATGTAAAAAGAGAGGAAGGATAGATGATTTTGGTAAGTTATAGGCCATAGATTTTATCCGTGAATTGGAATACTTATATATAGCTATACATATATTTTAGCATATATATATATAGGTGTACGAGTTAATAAACTGGTATCGTGGTAATGAACAATAACCATCGCAAGAAACTATCGAAGCAGATACAAAATGGGTAAATGGATGAGTAGGAAGCTTACGAAATAGCTTGTGGGTGCTAAGGCGAATCCACCGAAGAAACCAAGCAGTTCATTGAAGAAAGGGAACGTGACGGCTATGAACATTGTGAACGCTGCACGTACAGGTTGCATATAAATCGTCAGTCTTGCTTGTCCAGTGCGACTGGTGAGCAGACTTTCAGCTTATTAGACTGAATTTTAGTTCAGACAGAGGAGTTACCAACATAGAGAGTCCGGGCAATCAGGCGGAGCCTCAAGCCCGGACGGAACCAAAACTTCTTCACCAACACCACCTCTATCATGTCGAACACTGGCATCGCGTAAACCTGCACCACCGATTCACCGACAACGCTCAATCTAAAAGTAATTCTGAACTTTTGAGTTCTGATGAAAGACATGAATACATATATATGTACCTGGTAGCTGCCAATCAGATGGACGACGACCATCATGTTGGCGATGGCGATAAGCCACTTTGGCCTCTTGAGGGTGATAAGGATGTTCCCGTCCACGGAGTTGCCGAAGGCCCAGTAGCCGATGATCGCGGCGGGGAAGTAGCACGCTGCGACGATGATGTAGGCGACGACGACGCCCTTCCACATGGGTTTCTTGGACGGCTTCTCCGGCGTGGACGGGATGGTGGCCTGGATCTCGAGCACCACGTTGTGCCCTGCATAGGCAAAGGCCAAACTTCCTAGGGCGCTGAAGAAGTCGAACACTTGGGTTGCGGTAGTTGTCCCTCGCAGGTGGTAGTCCACATGCTCGTCCCGGCCCTTGCTCACTGACGCCACCCACGCGATCGTCGAGTAGCTGCCGCGAGTGTGCTCAGCGGGTCGTCAATGATTTTATACATACTAGTCAATCAACCCGTGCTTTCGTACGGGTTAGATTGTTAAATGCATTATGCGTAACCGTACAACATATAAATAGATCTATTTTTATACTTAAGTTTTTATAATAGCATATCTTGTTACTATGCTTAATTGATTTAGATAATCTTTGGTCGATTGCAAAAATAGGTGATTTTAATATAATTTTGAGGGGTTATTTTTATCATAACAGTCATAATAACTAAAGTGAACAATTCAAATATAAATTAAAGGAGATATTTGGTATAATCCTATCAAAATAGCAAATGTGAGCAATTAGATATAAATTTAGGGTGTTATTTCATATTTTCTTTTATTTTGGCAGAGTGGGTAATTAATATGTAGTTTTAGGGGTTATTTAATATTATTTTGATAATGGCAAAGGTGGATGATTACTTGATTAGAAAACATATCTAATGGCTATTAAGATTCCAACCTGTCAATTGATGATAGGGTATTTTTTTATTATTGTGAGAATTTTTATGATTTTAGTTTTTTTTCTAGCGCATCTTGTGAGGATTAACGTGAAAATTTCAAAAAGAGTCTACAAAATATTTGTTTCATAGAAAAGTTTCTAGCATCTTTAATGGAAAAAAAGACAAAAACTAAAGGTAAATTTGAAAATGGAAAAAATATAAAAGAAGAGAAGAAGATATTTGATTTCGTTGAGAATTGAACTCAAGATGTTTCGTAATGGCAGAGGTGGGTAATTACTTAGAAAATATATATAATGAAAAAAAGAGGATATTTGCTTTCGTTAAGAATTAAACTCAAGACCTTTCATAATGGCAAAGGTGGGTAATTACTTAGAAAACAGATCTAATGGCTATTAATATTCCAATCTGATAATTGATGGTCAGATGTTTCTAATTATTGTGAGAATTTCTTGGATTTATCTTTTTTTTTAGCGCGCTTTGAAATTTGTGCAACTTTAGAACCTCCAATTAGTAACAGTAAGATAAGATGTCACACGTGAGATGTACATCACATGGAGAACCTGATCAGGTAAGGCCATGGACTGAGTGAAATGGTGTACCTGAGTGACATGACCGCTGCGACGAGGGAGACGCTGGAGATGGAGTGGAAGTTGGGGAGCTGGGAGAGCAAGAACTGGACGGAGGCGAACATCATGATGAAGTAGCTGGTCTTGATGTATTTGCAGTTGGAGCAGACCACGTCGTGGAACTTCTGCAGGGACTGGCCAGCAGTAACCATGTAGACGATGCTCAGGCCAACCTCGACGACGAGCTGCTGCGGCACCACGATCCAGAGACCCAGCCGGTCGCCGAACGCGTGCTGCCCCAGCTCGTGGTACCGGTCGAACCGTTTCCCGGCACCATCTCGTGCATCTCCACCATCTGCCACAGCGTGTACAGTGTGATGATCCATGACAGGAACAGCACCGTGACGCCGGCCTCCCAGCCGAGCTCGGACATGGTGTAGGGAAGGGCGAGCACGCCGGCGCCGACCATGGCGGTGACATTGTGGAAGGCGGAGTACCACCACTTGGCGTTTCTTCTTGAGCTGATCGGAAGCCAGTCCGCGATCGACTCATCCTGCGCGCTCCAGCGGCCATCCTGTGAGTCCATTGTTAATTTGATCATCGACGACCGACACAAGCAAATTTTGTACTTTGATCTTTATCTATGTTTATAGTTGTCTACGCTATAAAAGTGAAATTGTTCACGAAGTTCCTCAATAATAACGACTCTAGCTCATTCCTCTCCCTTCGATACTATGCAAACCTTCCATCTAATTAATAAACTACTAACACAAGTAATTTTCAACTTTGATCTTCATTTATAGCGTACAATTTTACTAACCGAGGACCCTTTAAATTTTGAACCCTTTATAAATCCTAAAGCCATGCTAGAGAAAATATAAATATTAAAAATCGCTGGAAAAAGTATATGATGCCCATCAATTCGGTAGACCATCACTCTATTAATTATTTCTAGGCAACAACTTTTAAATTGTACAAAAGAAAGCATAGAGATATTGTATGGTGTTACGAAACATAGTTTAAAGCGACTTTGCTTGTATATTAAACTTATTTGCTAATATGAAAGATAACATAAAGTAATTCACTAATTTTGCTTCCTAAATCTCCCACTTATTTATTATTAAAAAACTAAAACAACCCCTTCACCACAAAATATCCTGTATGTGTGCCACCATGCATACGGTGTCACCTTGTAGATCAAGCAAAATGGATACATGAGCAATAAATATATATTTTCATGGTTTAGAGATCACGAAAAATATTTCTCCAAGGATCACATGAAAGACATTAACATGTAATTTTAAAATTATACTAGTTAATATTCGTTGAAAACAATTTTAAGTTACTCTAGATAAATTTATTAATTTTTGACTATAGGATATCACGACATATCTTCAACGATAGAGAAAATTCTTTAGTAGAGAAAATTCAACATCTTGACCACTGCGGTGGAGGCTAAAAGGCATGTTTTAAGAGTGACTTATAGGACACGAATATGCATTTTTAACAAAATATGAAAAGAGCTTTGAGAAAGATATAAAGTAAGCACTAGGGTTTTAATATATAACATGCATGCCAGCAAAAAGGATCATAGCTGTTAAAAATAATATAAAAGTTGGGAAACAAAAATCTAAGTTAATGAAGGTATACTATATGGCTCTTACAAGAGCTAATATAACTAAAGCTAAGACTTAAACTAAACACATATTTGAAGGATCATGAAGGTGAAATGAAATGGGAAGTATGTATATATATAATATATGAATAAAAGAGAATAATTGGCAAATAAACTTTATCATAATGGGGTAAAGATGACATAGTACTTATATAGATACTCAATCCAGGTCCGAAATTCTTGTCGTTTTGGACAATAAGCGAGTCAAACATTTTAAACTTTGGCTATAAATAACTTTTTAATTATTTGGTTTTGAAACTTTAACATTATATCATTAGATTTATCTTAAAAAGTGCTTTCACAAAAGTATAAATTTGGTAGAATATATATTTATATTTTAATAAAAAATATTGGTCAAAACTATGTTTTGGAGACCATGTCGTTGTCCAAAACGACTAGAATTTCTGACCTGGAGAGAGTATTGTGTTAGAAAATGAAGAAAGACATAGCCAAGAGTAAATCTTTTGGTAGTAAAATTTGGCCGCAGCTTTCGGTCCTAAATTGATCCATAAAGTTAGAACTTAGTGTTGATGGACCATTTATAACTATCCAAATTCAAAATTGCTTCAAAGCAAGATATCTAGCTTCTTGATTGTAGCCTTTTCTTTTCAAGAGGATAAGATATTAAACATGTAAGAATATAATAAATGGAAGTACTAAAGAAGGTGGTGGTGGTGGAGGAGGAGGAGGAGGAGGAGCCATGGCTGGACAAGCATGATGAAGAAATTATGGGGTGAATTGAAGAAAATGGTGTGGGCTAGCTGGTAGACATGCCTTGGCCGCCGGAGAATAGTCGTCGTTGTCGACTGGTTGTATCTCCATGGCCGGCTACCTTGATCAGTGTCGTTTCAGCTCGACGATGGATGCCAACAGAGCCTTCAGCTTGCAATGGAGAGGAACCGAACCGACGGTAGGTGGTGCAGAGCAAGGCTGGTCTCTTATACAGCGCGAACGAAAGGGAGGTGTCTAGTGATTCCATTATATTCCAGAAAAAACTGTTACGTTTAGCGTAGCGTGTGTGCCTTCATTGCCCGGCCGGCGTCCGATCCCCGTTGGATGGCCAGAATTAGAGCGGCTGTAGCTGTCAGGTGGTCGATGTCTTGGGTTTGTTTCAATCTAGGAAAAGTAGGTTGCGTAGTTTTGACTTTTCAAGCAATATTTCTTTAATATTCGTTAGATTATACTGACGAAAATATATTGTAAGAAATTCTTGTGGTCAGCTGCTGCTGATCAGGTCGGAGGCTACGTTGCGACACGGTGTTCTGCAATTTTAATTATTCGTCTTATTCAAAACAAATATTCAAATTTGTGAAAATATAATTCATACTCAAACTATATTTAATGATAAATCAAATAACAACAAAATAAATGATAACTTATTAAATTTTTTGAATAAGACGAAAGATTAAAATTGTAGAGAAAAAATGAACCAAGTCATACATTTGTGAGTAGATGGATCACTATTGTACTGCCTCGTCACAAATTATGAAGAGAGTTTTGACATAAGTTTTTTTTCCTACATATTTATATGAATATCGTTAATCTACACTTATATATAAAACACATATAAGGAATATTGTAGTATGAATTTATTCAGAACAGAGTAATTAACGATTTGGAATAGATGTAGTAGCATGTTAGGCTATGCTCATCAATCCGTCCATTTCACCGTCTATATTTCAAAATCATGTCTGTCTACGTGCGCGTATGGTGTAAAACGGTGATTTGGGCATCTAAATGGGCGCAAGGGGTGAACACAGTCTTAGGTTTGTCTCAGGTACACTGTACCCTCTTCGATCAGGTTTCCTCATCTACATTGCAGCTCCGACGATCCAATAATCGCTTTCCTTCTTATGAAAGAGACATGTCTAGCTTAATTATTTCCTCATTTTACCTCTTCTTGAAGCTTAGGCCGACGCCAGCAGCTAAGGTAAATACCCCATCCATGTCTTATCTCTCTCTGTAAACAGTATCGCTACAGTGTCATTTTATACTATACCCGACCTTTTATCTCATCTGCTGGACTTAGCTTTACTATAGTTTATATAGTTTATAGTTTAGTTGAATGAAAATTCACGGTCAGAAGTAGCTGGATGGATGAGATAGTGACAGATATTTTGTTTTAATTTGGAAAGACGACCCGGCCCGGCCCAGCGCAGACAAGCGAATTTGCTAGGAGACTTCATTCCAGGTTGCAGCCAGGTGGGTCTTGCTCAATGGCGGCCTGACAGGTCAAATAGTAGTTTCACACCGACTTGCGCGTAATTTATTTACGGCGCGTGTAATTTTCCTCTATCTTGCATCGAGCGCACGGGCCTGATAAAACGGTGGGACTAATGTTCTTACATGGACCAGTAATATTTTTTTAGAAAATACAAAAATATATTAGAAGTTTAATTATCGATAAATTTAGAGCAGCCAACCGATCAAAATTGCTTGTATTTGTCTCAAAATATATAAATTTATTTAAAGCAATGCTTACAAGTTTTGTAGTTTGAAATGAATTTTAGTGTTATTGGTATGTTACAGAATTGGAATAATTTATGGTTATTTATTCTTTTACAAAAGTGCATATTGGTAACTGAAGGTTGTTATAGTTTAGTATTTTGAGTGGTCGATATTTTATATTCAAATTTTAAATTACTTTAGAGTATATCATAATAGTATATTTGGATAATTAGATGTGAATTTAAGAGTTTATTTCATACTACCGTTTAAGATGGTTTATGCTTTTTATCATGTTAGAGGCAGATAACATTTTGGAATATGAAATAATTACAATACCTACTATGATAAGAGTCTTTCAAATTAATGTTTAGATGTTTATGTTTTTTTAGAATTTTTAAAATTTATATTTTTTACTAGTGGACTTTATATCCAATTAATAGCAATTAGTAGTCCCTCACCTATGAGGCCGACCTGGTTATAACAGCAGTAAGCGATATGTATAGATGCCTACATAGCTATCGATACGAGGAGTAGCTATCGATATGATTACATATGAGGCTTCGGGCCTGTTTTGATCCACCCAGCTAAACTTTAGCTTCCCACTTTTAGCTATTTTTAACTACTTTGGGCTCCAAACAAGTGAGGAGCTAAAGTTTTAGCTCCCATTTTTTCTTTAGCTGGCTAAGACCGGGGTCACCAGATAGGGCATATGGAGGTGCAAAACACTGTTAAACACTGTTTGCGCACTGTACACAGAGTAGAAAACTATGGATACAGTACGGATGCACTTTTTTTTCCCCCTTATGGTGACCCCGGTCTAAGAGGGGCTAAAACCAGCTAAAAGTGACGTAAGGTGACACTTTCCATCCTCTGCCCTCCCTACCCTGCACTCTCTCTCGTTCCCATCCGCGCACACCGCCGCCCATCCGTCTGACGCCCCGCCGCCGCGCCTCCCCGCCGCAGCCTGCGCCTCGTCGGCGGCGGCCGCAGCCTTGGCACCCCGCAGCCTTCGCCTCGTCGGTGGCGGACGCAGCCTCGGCACCCCGCCGCCGCCCCCCCCCCCCTCTCCTCCCCCCGCCGCAGCCTGCGCCTCGCCGGCGGCGGCGGCAGCCTTGGCACCCCCGCCTCCTCCGGTTCCGGCTCCGGGTCAGGCGGGAACGGGAGCGGGAAGAAGGCCCACGCGCGAGTCTCCGCCTCTCCCAAGGCTGGGACCCGAGAGCCCCGAGAGCGATGGCGGCAGGGCCTCGGTTGGCGGCGGCGGCTCTAGCGCGCGTCCGTGGAGGCTCTTCTTCGCCCCAGTGAGAGGAGCGCCTCTTGGCCGGTGAGCACGAAGACCCCCGTACGGCGACATGGACTGGAGCGCGCCGCCATACGCGCGACGAGGACGAGGTGGCTTGGCGGCGGCGGAGAGGATGCAGTAGCTCGGAAGAGAAGGAAAGGGCAAAGGAAAAAGGGTATAGATGTCTTTTTTACACCCATAGACTAAAGTTTAGCTAGAGATCCAAACAAATCATGGACTAAACTTTAGCCCCCAGCTAAAACAGAGCTAAAGTTTAGCTGGAGCCTAATGGGATCCAAACAGGCCCTTCGACTAATCTCATTAACATCATGTTTCCAGAGTTATATGTAATCATGCATAAATATCTCGAACCTATAAACACTTTCACGCAGGGTTTACAATTTTGGAATTAAAAATTTTTTGGCATTCACCGAAAAACTCGAAATTGCAGGAATTTCATACCATTTTTAAATATATTTAATTACTTTTTAAATATTTTTTGACATAATATTATTTGAAAAGCCGAAATTTTGGTTACATTATTTTTTCGGCACCTACCGAAAAACTCAAAATTTCAGAAATTTCGCTCTGAAATTTTAGTCCCTGAGTTCCACTTCCACGTGCTTGTCTTTATAACGGGTATCACGGAGGGCATGGTCATCCAGTACAACTTGGGAACGCCGTCGATCGGAAAAAAAAATCAGAAAACAGAACAGCGTGTGTAAATTCGTTGCTGTATTATTCACAAGAAAGAAGGGAGCCTGTAGCAGGACTGAAATTAAAATCCTACTAGCAAATTTCAAATATGGTATTCCTTCACTTCATTATATTAAAGAAGAAAAAATGTGTATAATCAGCCTACTAGCAAGTCTCAGATGTGGTATTCCCTAGCCACTGTTTCCAAGCCACAACTCCAAAGTACACATAAAACCAAACTTAGCCTGCGTACAATCATGATTACTGATAGAATTGGTATGTCGAGGCACTTATAATGATATTCCGGAGTCCTCCAATCGGCGCCAGTATCATCAGAAGCACTCCAAGAATAATGCAGATCTGAAATTTTTGGAGAACAACACAAGAAAGTTATAAGAGAACACACACAGATTAATTTGAGACACACGTACGATAGGATGGATTGTCAGTTAGTTCTCACCCAGTTTGTGAACCATGAGAGGCTGAACCTTTTGGGCTTGTAGATTGCGAGCCACATAATGCAGGGAAGCTGCCAGAAACAGGCAAAAATTTTGTCAACTCTCATATTACAGTTCTTAAACCCAAAACGCGGCATGGAATGGATGATTGTTGATCAACGGGAGCTTACGAAATAAGTTGTCGGTGCAAAGGCCAATCCGCCAAAGAAGCTGAGCAAATCACTGAAGAAGGGGAAGGTGATAGCTACGAACATTGTGAACGCTGCACATGTGGCATCTTGTCAGTCTTATTTGCTCATACTTCAGAGTTCAGTGAGTTGCTCACTTGGTTAGTACGACTTCAGTTTAGATTGAGAAAGTTCAGAGACAAAGGCATTACCAACATAGACACTACGGGCAATCAGACGGAGCGTCAGGCCTGGAGGGAACCGCAACTTCTTCACCAGCACCGTCTCGATCATGTCGAAAACTGGCATTGCATAAATCTGCATCCGCCGACAACATTCAGTTCAGAGATAGATGATAATAATATACTCCAGTAGTACTGACGACTTTACGAGTTCCATTTCCATGTACGAGTTCAGAGATGATATATATATGTACCTGGTAGCTGCCAATGACATGGACGACGACCATCATGTTGGCCATGGCGATGAGCCACTTGGGGTTGTTCAGGGTGACGAGAATGTCACCATCGACTTGGTTGCCGAATGCCCAGTAACCGACGAAGGCGACGGGGAAGTAGCACAGCGCGACGACGGCGTAGGCGACGACGACGCCCCTCCACATGGGTTTCTTGGACGGCTTCTCCGGCTTGGACGGGATGGTGGCCTGGATCTCCAGCACCACGTTGTGCCCCGCGTACGCGAACGCCACCGTCCCTAGCGCCGCTAAGAAGTCGAACACCTTCCCTGGCGTCGTCGACGCCTTCAGGTGGTAGTCCACTTCTGGCAACTTCCCCTTGTGCACCGATGCTCCCCACGCGATCGTGGAGTAACTGAGTGACATGACGGCGGCGGCGAGGGAGACGCCGGAGATGGAGTTGAAGTTGGGGAGCTGGGAGAGCACGAAGTGGGCGGAGGCGAAGATCATGATGAAGTAGGTGAGCTTGATGTGCTTGCAGCTGCTGCAGACCGTGTCGTGGAACTTCTGGAGCGAGGTGCCTCCGGTGACCATGTACACGATGTTGACGCCGACCTCGACGACGAGCTGCTGCGGCACGACGATCCAGAGCCCCAGCTTGTCGCCGAACGCGTGCTGCCCCAGCTCGTGGTACCGGTCGAAGCGCTTCCCGGGGACGCACTCGTGCATCTCCACCATCTGCCACAGCGTGAACAGCGTGATGATCCAGGACAAGATCATCACCGTGACGCCAGCACCCCTGCATAACAACCATATATAAGATATGATGATTTGCTACAATATCAACGATCGATGATGCGTAGTAACTAGTACGTACCATCCGAGCTGGGACATGGCGGACGGCAGGCCGAGCACGCCGGCGCCGACCATGGCGGTGACATTGTGGAAGGCGGAGTACCACCACTTGGCGTTCCTCGACGCGTTGATGGGGAGCCAGTTGTCGACAGATTGCTCCTGCGGGGCGCTCCTCGGGTCATCCTGCAAGCGATGGAGTTCGTTCTTGCCATTAGTTGCGGCGGGCAACCAGCTGCAGAGCTTGATTTTTGTTCTCTTTCTCTTTTTTTTTTGCGAGGTAAATAGTTTGGCTGATCGAAGGCACAAGCAAAGGGCGAAAATGATCTTTTCCAGTTTCAGTTGTCCCAATAAACTTTTGTAAAGCGTTGTAACACTGAAATTAAACTGCCTCCAAGCTAAAATATACTCTCTCCCTCTCCGTTGTACTCCATTTGTCCTAATTTATAGGTTGTTTGATTGTGTTTTTACATCAAATTTGACTTTTTCGTCTTATTAAAAAATTTCATAATCATTATTTATTTTTACTATGATTAAATCTAGCATATAGTAATATACTTTGACTGTGACTTTAATTTTTTATATTTTCTCAAATTTTGTAATAAGACCACTCGAGTAAAATTGGTGTAAGAAAGTCAAACAAACTATAAATTGGGATTAACATTTATCTTTGCTATAAATCAAGTTTTTTCGAACATTGACCAATATTTTATTAAAATTAAAAACATATTGATATATACATTACCAAAATGCATGTATTGTCAAATCATATGGCATGGAGGATATAATAATGGAGAACTAAATTGATGTTATAAAGGTCGTTGGTCATGTTTTCTAGAAACATGATCAAAGAATTGACTAAGGAGTCAGGACAAAGTCCTACAATTTGTGATGGAGGGGGAAATTATCTATCTAGTGCTAGAATTTAGGCATGGTCTTTTTAAAAAAATAAAAAAATGCATAAATTGACGCCGGGAAGTAAGACTGATGAGGCCAGGAATCATGGTGATCAAGAAAGGAATTAAAGTGAAACATATGAAAAGATCAGGGAGAGAGAGTGGTGTGTACCTTGGCCGGAGGAGGATGGTGGTTCTCTGCCGCAGCACCTTGCGTGTCCATGGACGACGGCTGGACTGCTGCCATCACGGTGTGGGATCCAGATCCTTGAGAGCAGTGGAGATCAAAGGAGCAGAGACGAAGGGATAGCTAGGATGATCCTGAGGAGCGGGAGCGGATAGGAGCCGACCGGAGGCAGCCTCGTCGTCTTGGTTATATAGCATAGACGGGGGAGACATTTCTTCGCAGACAGTGACAGACTGATCGATGACAGTCAATGTCCCGTTTGCATTGGTAGAACGAATCTTTTACGTTTCTTATTCTCCTTGATAGTTGATTCTCCAGCTGAAAATAAAAGCCATTTTCCCCAGCCTCCAGTCCCTTAAATCATTTGAAAGAGTCACTTCACATTATTCAGGGGAGTGATTGTCTGAAAACTAGTGTTATATATTCACAGGATTGATTCTCTGTAAACTACGGTGTGCAGCAGACCTCATCTGATTAGAGTAGTACGTTAGCAAAGCTCCTCCTAAATTATTCAGCATATAAAACTACATACCATGCAAGATCTCACAAATAGCCTCTTATATTAAAATCAGTGATGAGTACTTCCAACAGTTTTTTTTTCCCTATTTGAGGGGACGAGAGAGATATCTTCCAATAATATTTTGCTATTGCTAACGTCGTGTAGCTTACTAGTATGAACAGAACAGGAGAATTTCGTTTTGTGCTGCTTGCCGCTACGTGCAAATAATACGGTCAAAGGTTCACCTTGCACGATATAATCTATCAGTGATAAGTCGTCGGATATGATCGGAGGAGGTGTCATCTTCATGAAATACGCGCTAATCAGACGCGTGTTCAAGTACCACTAGCACTGCTAGGGTAAATAAAAGTCTTCTATGTGTACGTGTGTGCCTGCCCACGCGCCGTCTTCAAGCCGCTTCCTCATCGCTCGTTTAAATTAAACGGTTTAATTAATCTGCAACTTCATGAATTGTCTCGCCGCTGACTGCTGACAGCGATTCAGCTAACAACTGATGGCAGCTAGCGCCGTGTCTGCTGTCGGTTGCATTTGCATGTGAATCTGCGAGGTGACTTCCGTCGTCGTCTTCCTGGTTGTTGCATGCATTGCAGACAAGTCTGCTGTTGATGTATGGCTTCAATCATCCATGGCCGACTTGACTTTGCAGTTGCAGGGTGTTCTGGTCTTGCTGCTCTCTTTGCCTCGAAACTGGCTACCGATTGGGTGGCAGTGGCACGTACGCTAGGGAAACATACCACGATCGATCGGGCTCCAGCAATCAGTTTATGTACAAACGTGTTTTTTTCTGTCAACAAACACATGGGTGTTGACGAACGGTGGAAGTTCCGCCTCAGCCGATTTCGTTGCGGTGGAAAAATTGGGGTTTGTCCGGCTGATTGATTTTTCTCTCGCGGTGAAGTACCTATCATGTACTAGTATCGACTATCGAGCAATGATCGGCTCTCTGAGCATTTTTGTGAGCCCAGCTATAGGTCCAAGTCTAAAAATTCAGACCCAAACCCATCCCAGAGGTAACATATGCACATGCTTTAATACTCGTGTGTTTAGCAGGGTTGATGGTCTAGAACGATGAAACGGCAACCACCACAAACAACAGTAGGATAGAGTTGCAATTGCAAGACCATCCATATCACTGAATCAGATAATTGTCATGCCAAAAGCATCAGAGAGGTAAGACCACCCTGACAGAACGCATCCCAACTTTCAAGACCAAGCAGATAACAATAGAAACCACCTACACAACCATTCTCCATTTTGCACACAGGCAATTCCACCCTAGAATGGGATCCCCCCTAGAATATAGCGAAGAAGTACATATGCATATATGATAAACCCAACACAAGTGTCTGGGGCTCTGGGCTGGCTTGCCGATCCCGGTGGCCGCAGAGGTCAGGTCTTTCTTCGACGCCTCTATGGCCCCCTCCCTGTTTGCTGCCGTCCCTAAGCGCCGGAGTCATATCATCACCTGTTTTTCATATGCAGGTTCACGATCAGTGTCTGGGAGCGGATCCTGGTGAGGTAGGTGTTCAGCCACCGCTCGCAGATGGTTTGTGTTGTGCTAGCTTGCAGGAGTGGTGGTGGAGCTTCAGTGCCTTCTGCCTTGTGTGCTACGTGGTTTGGAAGGAGCGGAACGACTGCTGTTTCAACGGGGTTGCTCATGACCAGGCCAGAGCGCTCAGGATGGTCCGAGATATACAGTGGAGTTGTGGGTGCTAGGCGGGGCCAGGGGACTTGCACCGGTTCCTTAGGTTGATTTCTTACTGCGAAATTATCGGCTTTGTTCTTTGGGTTCCCCCGGTGTGTGCTAAAAAAAATGAGACCAACCCAGGAGGAACTGGGTGCATACTACATGCTGCGTTTGCTTAATACAAAGATACGCAGCTCTTCTGCATGTTCAACAACAACAAAAAGGATAAACCTGACACAAACCCTCAATATAATCCATAGCTGAGCATTGCATTCTCAACATGCTTCTGATCATCATCATCTTGAACAAGTTCTGGTACTATAGGAGCCATGTCTTTTCTATTTGGGATGACAAAAGGACTCATGGTACCGGTAGACGCTGCGATTGAGCTCTTCCATGTTCACAAGTTAAGATGATAGTCTACGAGTAGAATTGGTATGTCTTGGCAGACAAGATGATCTGTCGGAGTGCTCCGATCGGCGTCAGGGTCATCAGCACCACTCCAAGAACAATGCAGACCTGAAAACGTGGAGAAATAGATGGGTGGTGACCAATCAGGGACACTGTGTTTCAGAAAGGAAGGCATCGGTTAGTTGGTTCATAGTTTCTTACCCAGTTGGTGAACCATGAGAGGCTGAACCTTTTGGGCTTGCAGATTGCAAGCCACATGACGCAGGGAAGCTGTCAGAAACAAAAGAGCTTTTGTCAGGTCTAGAGATTTGTTACTATGACTTGATTATGTTGTAGGATTCTATGTAGCCCTTGTGTCTGTAATAGACAATGCAGTTGCACGTTCAGTGCCATTCGATCTCCGAACGAAATGGAAACGTGGATCAGTGTGAGCTTACGAAATAAGTTGTTGGCGCAAAGGCGAATCCACCGAAGAAACCCAGCAATCCACCGAAGAAAGGGATGGTGATGGCTACGAACATTGTTAACGCTGCAGAAATCCAGTTTGATCAGTGGAAGTCATCATCATTTTTTAGCAGAGTTTCAGAGCAGTTTAGACTGACAAGTTCAGTTCAGTTCAGTTTCAGACTTGAGAGAGCAACGGACATTACCAACATAGGTGGTCCGGGCAATCAAACGGAGTGAAAGGCCAGGAGAGAAACGCAGCTTCTTCACCAGTACCGTCTCCATCATGTCAAACACCGGCATCGCGAAGATCTGCAACAAAAAACATTCAACGGTGCAAAGTTCAGTTCGTTCCATGCATGTACTGGAGTTACAGATATGTACAGCATACCTGGTAGCTGCCAATGACATGGACGACGACCATCATGTTGGCGAGGGCGATGAGCAACCTCGGCTTGTTGAGGGTGATGAGGATGTTGTCGTCGACCTGGTTGCCGAAGGCCCAGTATCCAATGAAGGAGACAGGGAAGTAGCAGACGGCGACCATGATGTAGGCGCCGAGGACGCCCCTCCACATGGGCTTCTTGGACGGGTTCTCCGGCGTCGACGGCATGGTGGCCTGGATCTCCAGCACCACGTTGTGCCCCGCGTACGCGAACGCCACGTCCCCCAGCGCCCCAAAGAAGTCGAACACCCTCTCCGGTGCCGTCGCCGCCCGGACGTGGTAGTCCACGTCCGGCAACTTCCCCTTGTGCAACGATGCTCCCCATGCAATTGTGGAGTAACTGTCAAGATCGATCACTCATGTCAGTGACAAACTGACAATTATTCAAGCAGCTATATATGCAGTTCTTCAGAAATGGTACATACCTGAGTGACATGACGGCGGCGGCGAGGGAGACGCCGGAGATGGAGTTGAAGTTGGGGAGCTGGGCGAGGATGAAGTGGCAGGAGGCGAAGATGATGATGAAGTAGGTGAGCTTTATGTCCCTGCACTTGCTGTCGCAGACCACGTCGTGGAACTTCTTGAGCGACTTGCCTCCGGTGACCAGGAACACGATGTCGCCGCCCACCTCGACGACGAGCTGCTGCGGCACGACGATCCAGAGCCCCAGCTTGGGGCCGAACGCGTGCTGCCCCAGCTCGTGGTACCGGTCGAACCGCTTCCCCGGCACCATCTCGTGCATCTCCACCATCTGCCACATAGTGTACAATGTGATGACCCACGACAGGAGCAGCACCGTGATGCCCGGTCCCCTGCAAATTAAATTGTTCAGTGTTCATGACTGAATTGAACGTCAGATAACTAATTAAGCGAGATTCTGGCAACAAATGCCATGACAGGAAGATATGATGCATATATGACTGACTAACACTGACACACGTTGGAAACGTACCATCCGAGCTCAGACATGGCGTAAGGAAGGCTGAGCACACCGGCACCGACCATGGCGGTGACATTGTGGAATGCGGAGTACCACCACTTGGCGTTCCTGGAGGAGGTGATGGGGAGCCAGTTGTTGATCGCCTTCTCCTGGGCGCTGATCCGCTCGTCCTGCAATAAGTTTGAAGTGCATCTTCTGAATTTTGAATGTTACAACTTACAAGTAACAAAAACTAGTACGTAGTAGTTCAGATTTCCTTTTATCATCAGGATTTTAAAAATATTTAATCTGTAAATAAAAAGTGATCGAACTGCAGGGAACAGATTACAATGTGGAAATGGTAATCAAGCCGCTACAAAAAAAGAAATGCGGCAGGTAACAACGCCGTAACAGGAAGGAGTTAATGGTAGCACTACAACTCAAGAACAGGGTGGTAACAGTTAATCATTTTATTGACAAAGATGGAAAATCAAGGAAAGTATCACGATTCTTTTCAACCGATCATATGAATACATAGTATCTTCTCCACATTCTCTTCCATTTCCAAGAAAGGAAGAGAGAGGAGAGAAAAGGAAATTGAATGTAAAGGTCACTTCGCGTGTAGTCCATCAGATGAATAGGTATCGAGAAATTAAAAAGAGTGACAAACAACCGTAAAGTTTTGTTTCATTTTTTTCAAAAATATTTGCAAGAGTAAAGTGCATGATGAGTACTTAAATTATTGTGGATGTGTCATCTGGATCCATAACAATTGAAGTATGCACCAGAGATCCATAAACTATTTAAAGTGTGTCACCTAGCTCCAAACGAGTCCAAACCCAACCCGATTGCATACGTGGCATGCTGAGGTGGATATGACAAGTGGCCCCCATATGGAAGCCTATAATATGTCTCCTTCTCTCTCCTTCGCCCGCCGCAGTCCATCGCCTCGCGCTTCCGGAGCTCGCCGCCGCGCATGCGCTGCTGCTCGCCGGCCACAACAGATCCCCGCAGCGCGCCGCCGTTGCTCGCCGCCGCGCCGGCCACTGCTCGCCGCTGCGCTTAGCCCGCGTCGCCGCCCGCCCCAGCCCACCGCGGAGCGCCTCCGTAGTGCTCTTCTATCTCCTTCTCTCTCCTCTCTCTCTTTCTCTTCTCTCTCCTCCGCCCGCCGCAGTCCATCGCAGCGCGCCGCCATTGCCCATGGCAAGGTCGCCGAGGAGGAGCTGGAGCTGGAGGCGGAGGCCATGGCCATGCGGCGTCAGCGTCGGGCGTGGATGCCCGGGCCGCGCTAGGTGCGGCCGAGGGCGTGATGGCGCAACGCGTGGCGGAGGGTGGCACGAGGGAGCCAGAGCACGCACCGGTGGCCGTGGAGCGGCTGTGCCGCGCCGAGGGCGGGCGCGACGCCTTTGGGGGCCGGCTCGGGCGGCGCGCGGCGGAGCACGCAGCGGGTGCGCTGGTGGCCGTCGGGGGGAGATGCAAGGCACTGCATGCATGTGGACACAGTGCGCACGGGCACCATAAGCACCTGCTCAAGTGGAGAGAGGAGAGATAGGAGATAGGAGACATATGAGACATGTGGGGGCCACTCGTTATATCCACCTCAACATGCCACGTATGCAATTGGGTTGAGTTTGGACCTATTTGGACTTAAGTGACACTTTAAATAGTTTATGGGTCTCTAGTGCACACTTCAATTGTTATGGACCCAGATGACACACCCGCAATAGTTTAAGGACTGCCGATGCACTTTACTCTATTTGCAATAAGGATGTATGCAGCTTTCAGGAAATGGTGTTGGATTTGCGTCCGTATATATAACGTGGATGGGTAAACAATCCTTGCACATAGATGAACACAAGAAGATGGACATGGCCATGGCCGTCAAAGCAAGATCCATGTAGAGAGAGAGAGAGAGCAGTGAACGTACCTTGGCAGGAGACTGGTGGTTCTCGGGTGCATGCGTCCCCATGGCGGCCACCGGCCCCGTGCTCCCTCTCGTCTATGGAGGAGCAAGAGAGAGGCCGATCGACGATGGAATGGAAGACGAGAGGGGGAGATGAAACGGCAGAGACGGTGGCTGCTGGGCTGCTGGCTCTCCTCTGCCTCAAGTATCTTCTTTATAGGGACTAGGGAGTAGCGTTCAAATGGAAGGGAAGCCTCTCTGCACTGTCAACGCGTGAACGCTGACTCCAGAGCAGTCTCGAGCTTGTGCATTCATTCTGTTGCTGGGCTCTCCATTGTTGGCATTTGGACTAGGAGTGTGTGTGCAGCATGAACATGGACGTGTTTAGTGTTATTAACCTGCATGAACATGGACATGAGTACATGACTCCCTATAGGCTTCGGTCAATGGGTTGCATACTTGCTTGATTTGTGTAGCAGCCAGTAATCGACCAGCGTATACCTGCATGCAATTAATACATGAGGATACTCACCCCTACTGGCTACTGCATGCACAAGGGCTAGGACTCATTGCTGTTAGATAATGTAATCATGCCGTATATCTCTTGATGTTTATCTGGCCTGTTGTGTTTCTGTTGTGTACGACAAGAATAGATCATTCTTGTATAGTCTGGATAGCTCTTGTAACAAACTCAATCTATTCCTGGTTGTCCTCGTGAAACACGGTAACAAACTTGTAATCCATGCGAGAGGATATTTCTCGCCATATATAACGCGAAGCCGGCCGAGACAAAGGTAAGGCGTTCCACCAATTTTTTTGCGCCTCTGTTCTTTTCATGGCATCAGAGCCAAATCAATCTAGATCACATCTACAAACAACCATATCTTCCTCCTCCAACACCATGAATCCCTTAGTCAGCATCACCATCTCTGAGAAGCTCTCCAAATCCAATCATGCCCTATGGAGGGCACAAGTTCTCACAGCAATCAGAGGCTCCCGTCTCATGGGTCATCTCACCGGTGCTACTCCTGCGCCGGCTATGGAGGTCGTTGATGGCAAGGTTGATGACAAAGACCGTAAGGTCCTAAATCCAGCATATGATGACTGGTACGCCACGGATCAGCAGGTCCTGGGGTTTCTCATATCCTCCCTATCACAGGAGATCGGGGTGCAATCGCCGCAAAGCCAACAGCGGCCGCGGCATGGACTGCGCTTGAAGCAATGTTTACATCGCAGACAAGAGGACGTGCGTTGAACACACGTCTCGCCCTCGCAACGGCCCAAAAGGGAAATCGAACCGTTGTGGAGTATGTCGGGAAGATGCGTGCCCTCGGAGATGAGATGGCTGCTGCCGGAAGACCATTAGAGGATGATGAACTTGTGGAGTACATCCTCACCAGCCTCGACGTCGACTTCAATCCCATAGTTTCTGCCTTAATCACAAAGACAGAACCTATCTCCGTGAATGAGATGTACTCTCAGCTTGTCACGTTTGAAACTCACATGGCTCTTCAATCAGGCTCCGGTTCTTCTGCTAATTCAGCTAGTAGAGGTGGCCGGGGTGGCAATCGTGGTTGTGGGGCTGGTCGCCGAGGTGCTGGACGCGGCCGCAGCAGTGCAACCTTCAACAACAACAACAGCCCTGGCAATTATCAGCTCCAGGGAGGACGTGGCACTAGTGGACGGGGCGGCGGCAACAACAACACCCGTCCCATCTGCCAGGTGTGCAAGAAGACTGGACATACTGCAGATCGGTGCTGGCACAGATTTGATGAAGATTATGTTCCTGAGGAGAGGAACGCTGCTGCTGCAACAAGCTTGTACAACGTCGACACCAAATGGTACACCGACACGGGCGCCACCGACCACATCACCGGGGAGCCAAAAAAACTTGCCACCCGGGACAAGTACAACGGTATGGATAAAATCCACACCGCTAGCGGTGAAGGTATGAATATTAGACATATTGGTCAATCTACTATTGATACCCCATATCGTAATCTTAACCTCAAAAATATTCTTCATCATTTGGCATCTAACAATAATGTGTTTCTAGAGTTTCATCCTAATTTCTTCTTTATAAAGGATCGGGACACGAGGAGCACGCTCCTTAGAGGGCCGTGTAAAAGCGGGTTGTATCCTCTTCCTCCTACGTCATTCAGAAGGCAAGCTTTTGGAGTCAATAAAGCATCTATCAGTAGATGCATAGTCGTCTTGGTCATCCAACGTTTCCTATAGTTGAGAGAGTTGTTAAGAGTCATTGTCTTCCTTATGTTGAGTCCAATAAAGCCTCTATCTGTGATGCTTGTACAAGCAAAAAGTCACCGGTTGCCATATCCTAAATCCACTAGCAAGTCGAATCATCCTCTTGAACTTATTTTCTCTGATGGGTGGGGTCCTGCTCCGGATTCTGTTGGGAAATATAAAATTCAAGTCCGTTTGATCGATTTTAGTAAGTTTACATGGATTTATCTCCTAAAATTCAAGTCTGAGGTGTTTCAGAAATTTTGTGATTTTCATAATCTTGTTGAACGTCCGTTTGATCGAAAAATTCTATTTGTACAAACAGATTGGGGTGGAGAATATGAAAAACTAAGCCCTTTCTTTACCAAAATAGGTATTATGCACCATGTTTCATGTCCTCATGCACATCAACAGAATGGCGCTGCAAAGCGCAAACATAGACATATAGTTGAAGTAGGACTTTCTCTTCTGGCTCATGCCAGTATGCCCCTGAAGTTTTGGGATGATGTGTTTCTCTCTGCCACTTTTCTCATTAATCGAACACCTAGTCGTGTGATTAACTATGCAAGCCCTCTTGAGCGCTTATTTAACACGAAGCCTGATTATTTCTCACTTCGTATCTTTGGTTGTTCGTGTTGGCCAAATCTTATACCCTACAATCAGTATAAACTCGCTTTTCGATCTAAAGAATGCACCTTTTTAGGGTATAGCACTCTTCACAAAGGATTTAAGTGCTTAGACAATTCAACAGGTCGCGTTTATATTTTCCGCGATGTTGTCTTTGATGAAGATATTTTTTTTCCCTTCTCAAAACTCCATCCTAATGCAGGACGTCGACTTCAATCCGAAATTCTCCTCCTTCCATCTCCACTTCAAAATTCCTTTCCAGAGGATATAATAGTAGATGATCGTGTGTCTAATGATAACAATTCTGGTACAGAAGTTCATGCTGTGCAGGAAAATTCACCCTCTGGAGATACACGTACAACATATGGTCACGAGGAGCAGCTGCATGCCCAAGAGGAACGGCGGCGCCTCCTCGTGTGTTGTTGACTTGTAGCCGGACATTGGCTGTTTGGTTTGTGCAAACTGGGCTTGTTTATGGGCTTTACGTTGTGATGCATGTGAGCCATAGGATGCTCAATAGATGGTTCCGCACGGTTGGACGTCCCGCTGCAGCAGTCCATACTATGGCCGCGTTTGGATTCGTATGGATTTTACAATCCAGCTTGCAAAAGCTGGAAAAGCACAAGCTACCTTTCACAAGCTAGAAAGGTGGGGCTGTTTGGATTTCAACTTCTAAAAGCTACTGCAGCTCTACTTTCCCCCCTCGCCTAGTCGCCTTAGCAGATCGCAGTCGCATGCTTATCTCTCCGCGCCGATCAACCACGCCGGCGACCCTCTCCACGCGCATCTCGGCCAAGCCGGCAGCAAGACCCGTCCTCTGTGCTTCCCACTCTCTCTCCCTTCCTACCTCACCTCCGAGGTCCAGGCCGCCATGCGGGCGTCGGGATCTGGCCGCACCATCAGGAGGCCGAGCGGCACAACGGCGGCGGCGGTGGCCGCGGCGCGCGCAGGCGCAGGGGTCAAAGCAGCGCACGTCCAAGGGCTGCCCTCCCCCTCGCGCGGCTCGCTCCGGCAGCATCGCGCTGCCTCCCACCGGCCGCCGCTTCCTTCACACCCTCGCGCTCCTCCCACAGACTGCTCCGTCGGCTCTCTTCTCGTGCACCTCGCTAGCACCGCAGCAGCACGCCAGCCGGAGGCGGAGCACCACCAACGGCCTTCCATCCCTGTGCGCTTAGCGACGAAGCGCCGCCGCCGCTCGTCTGTGCTGCACGCTGGGGGCGGCGGCGGTGCTCACAGAGATGGGGCGGCGGATTGCCCCGCTCGTCTGTGCCGGTGATGCGGATGGGGCGGCGGATTGTGCATTCGCCTGGTGCGGGTGCGGCAGAAGCTGGAGGTGGGATTGTGGACGGGGAAATACGAAAATGCCCCAACGATGAGCGGAGAGAGAAGGGAAAAGCAAGGGTATTTTCATAACTTTGTACTCCACGAGCTGCTGCAAGCTAGGTTCCTCCAGCTTGCAGGATTGTGCAATCCGGGACATCCAGATTGTACAATCTGGAGTACAAGCTGACGCGTTTGGATCAAAAGCTGGCTTTAAAAGCTAGCTTCTATAATTTGTGAGGATCAAACAGGGCTTAAGCCTGCTAACCTATCGCGGCCCATCGGCGATCTCCTTCATACAGCCCGCAGGTCCTGCTCGACTCGACCTAGCGAGTGCCGAGAGCGCCGCCACAGGCCGGATCAGGCCCGCGCTACGAGCGCCGCCTCGCTGCCGCAGATGGCGAGCACCACGCCTCCGCCTACGCCATGCCGCCCTCCGCACCGGTGCTGGGAGGTGGAGGGTCTTCTGCGGTGCTGCCGCCGCAGAAGAGGCAATGAAGACCCGAGACCTTGCCTTCTCGAGCTGGCCCCGGCTGCTCATGGCGTCGCTGCCCGTGGTCCTCCGACGAGTGTGTTGGCGTGATGCTTGCTGCCCCGCCATTGCCTGCGCCTCTTCTCTCCGCTCGAGCGAGTTCTCTACTCGGCTCCGAGGTCCGTGAATCCGCTCCGCAAGACCTCTAATTAGCTTATCACTTAAGTGTCAGTACTCAGTACACATGCACATGCAGGACTCCTGCAGAGTCTTCAACTCCTGCTAGCAGACGTCTGCAATGCCCCGGCAAGACAGCGCAGGAAGTGACGAATGACGAGCGAGCTCCTGCAGGATTAGTAAATTTTTGCACGCGGCTAATGCGGACAGCCTGCGGACACTCCTGCTTCACATCAACAAAAGTTGGCAAAATAATAGAACTGTCTGCCTGACTAGATAATAAGGTTACTTAAATCCAACACTAATTGCTCCTGTCTTACTCCATTCTCTCCATAGAAACATAACCCACACTTAGTTTCAACCCCCTGCATGCATCGAAACAACCTCTTCAATGGTACAAAAAAGGAACGCTTAAACAACAGCTTGATCGACCCTCTTGGCAGCTCCCTGTGCCACCCCAACCAAGTACTTCATGTGTGCCAGCTTCTCCTCCTTCACTTTGTAGGCAAGCTGCAACTCATCGTAGAAGTCAAGGATAGAGCAAGTAATGAACTTCTCATTGTATATCTCTCTATGTTTTTCTATCTTTAACAGCTCCTCTGATGAAAACATCTGCGGAACACACAAAAAAAACGTCAGTCCTGACAAGCATATGACAAATGCAGATAGTGACTGAAAACACACGCGCTAAACAGTTGCATGATCACCTCAGGGTCATGCTTGATTTGCATTTCCGGGTAAGCTATCTTCACATGAGCAATTGCTAGCTTCATAGCACTCCAGTCCTCACTGTTCAACTCAGATATATCCATAAAAAGTGAATCTGACATGTGAAGGCTCCTGGAAATCTTCTTTTCCATCAAGTCACAATCATACAAGAAGCAAGCTGTTTCCACTATATCATCATTCACCTGGATGAATACAAAGAGCATAAGGAGACATCATTCCGTTCAAGACCAAAGGCCATGGCATGAATACCTTTTTACAGAAAACATACAGGTTCGCAAAGAACAAGAGAAACAGCATTCCTGTTCCACAACAAGATATCATTCTTTGCTTAAATATAAAAATTAACCACAAAAACAAAAATGAACAGGAATAAAAAAGAAGAGCCGAGTATTCTGTTAAATTACAGCAACAAAAATGGTGAACCATATGGGTTTGAAGCACACTGAACAATCCAATATGCAATCAGTAGATGACACTAGCTACGACACAGCAAAAGAAAAGAATATAGGAAAATCATCACAGGTCCAGGTAACAGAAGACAGATTGCGGATAACACTCACCATCTCTGGTTTGACATCAAAGTTATAACGGTGCAGGATCATCCGCAGTCCTTTACTCAATGGGAGGCGCTCCTCCTTGGTCAGCACCTTTTGTTCTTGAGGCACCAAACTGCGCATGAGATTTTTCATCCCCCACATCATCTCCATCACACAAGCATCATACCAGCATTTTACTCCCTGTAAAGACCACAATGAAAAAGCTGATGATATCATTCATGTGCACATACAATCCACACTGGAACCTGCACAAATTAAATTACCAGCTCCACATCTGCTTCGATTATTTCTTGATGATCAAGGCTTCCAACCACAAGCGTCTCACCAGGACGGGTCCAAATCTTGAGCATGTCTCTCAGTTGTTTGTCAAGACCAGTAGTACGGTTAATGGCAACAGACTTGTCCTCAAACTCTAGAAATTGTTTCAGCCAGAGCTGGTATAAAAAGAAATAAAGGTGAACACTGAGAGAGAGAGAGTTCAACAACTGTAAGTTTGTTTGTTCTAGCAGCTAGCCGATCCATCGTGGATTGCAAGGAAATACTCCCTCCATTCTTTTTTTATTTGACGCGGTGAATTTTTTTTTTCAAAACTTTGATCCTTTGTCTTATTCAAAAAGTTTAGTCGAACCCATGAAAACGTAAGTCTTACTCAAACTATAGCTAATGATAAAACAAGTAACAACAAATAAATGATAACTAATGAAATTTTTAAATAAAACGAAGGATTAAAGTTCAAAAAAAAAGTCAACCTCATCAAATATAAAAGAATGGAGGGAGTAAGTTCTAAAAAAAATTGAGCACAAGCAGCCATGGTTTTTAAGGCAAGCAGCCACCACCCAAGCAAACCCTTGAGAAAATGAGGAGGGAGGTACTATCATCGATCACACTGGACAAGTCACATCTTACTAACTAATTTATCAAAAAAAATATGGAGACATTGTGTACCATATCGAATAAGTGTAACAATCCCAACTAGTGCCATATCATGCCAAGTGTCCCCTTGTTACAAATAAAAACAAACAAGAAAGCACTACTGCCTAGTATAAAATTGAGACAAAAATGCGCATATTTTGAGGGAGGGGTGTTACTAACAAACTTAGCCATATAGTCCTTGACGAATCTGGCCCAAATGTGCTGCATGGGTAGAAACAAGGAAGTAAGTTCAGTGGAAGAGAGGTACGGTAGCCCCTAACAAGCCTGCCAAGGAAAAAACGAAAATAAGGCTATCTCCAACAACACTCCTCAAATCCCATTCCTTATCACTATTCCAACTATCTCCCTCTCTGTCTACAGTGCAGCATTTATATCAAACAGTGCAAAACAGTGTTTTGAGAAACCGTTTTGAGGTTTTCCATTGGGGAGAGCCTAAGAGCCTATTAATATGCTCCAATTACATCGGATCAGGGCTGAGTTCACTATTCTTTTTAAGGAAAAAACGAAAATAAGAATCCCCACGTGAATATTCGACAAAGATGACAACAGCAGGCCACAACCACAAAATTGCAAGCACGAGGGGAGAGAAGACAACAACTACAACATGAAAAAGAAACATAATGCAACAAGCGCAAAGGTTTCACTGCAGATTCACAAGCATCACCGAGCTGGGTTTTCACCGAGAGGTGCGTTGTGGTATGGGTGGGGCGGGGTGGTTACGACAACGCCTCCATGGGGTAAATGGTGGCCATGACCGTCATCGTTGCCGGCAGCCACAAGAGATGGTGTACAGCTTTCGCCAAGACCTCCCCAAGCCCAGGTCACCACAACCACCATCAGCTTGCGCCCGTGGCAGGGCGGGAGCAGCTGCGCCGGCGGCCTCCCCCGGTGCTGCAGAGGCGCCTGGACCCGGGATTGGCCTCACTGGCACCCGCCGGCGCCGGAACCGGCGGCCGCTATGAAGGGGAGCGGGGGGAAGGGAGGGAGGGAGTGGAGATGCGGCAGCTAGGCCGGTCTGGTGCCGGTGAGAGGCGGCGGCAAAGGTGCGGTGCGGGGTCGCCCCGACCCGCCCCTGCGGGACGCGGGACGGGGGTCTTTGGGAGGCCTCTATCGTCTCTATTCTCGTGAGATGTTCTTCCCTTGCTGTAGAGGAGGAGATCAGACAGGATAAATAGCTGCAGGGGACTCACCTAGCCACGTCGGTGTCGTCGTATTCGACGGCGGGGGGCTGCGGACGCTGCTGTGCGCGGCGGCGGCGGCGGCGGCCCATTCGCGATGGCAAGAGAGAAAGCACCCCAAACCCTAATCCCCAAGGTGCGCGCAAGGTGGAAGATATGATAGGCGACGAACGGATGATATCGGCCTGTTTCCGCTTACGGGAATAATGTTTCCGTGTCGACGGTGCAAGAGGATCGGAGGAGCGGAGCGCCAGCCCGAAATCTCGCGCGTGGAAGGAGGAGGAGTGGGCTCAAGCTTGGAAGAGCCCGCCTAGCCATGCGAGTTCGGCGCTGGTACGGACGTGCGGACGCCGATGAGAAAAAGCGAGGAAGGCCAAACTCGAGAGAACATGTGGATTATTTTATCTGGTAATTTGACTTGCATCCGCAAGTCATGTTACTTTGTGAAGCTCTTCCACCGTTGTTTTATACTATGCAGTCCTGCACGACTATGATGCATGTTCAAGTTGAGGCCGACATAGCACCATTACGTATCTAAAGACAACGAAAAAAAAATGTGTACAAACAGAACGAATTAGATGCATTACCACACACGTATCTTATATATTCGTCTACACACGGTGACCGATACATGATTATTGCATGTCCGTCAACACATAGTTATATTTCACCCGGTGCAACGCACGGGCATTTTGCCTAGTGTATTATACATCTATCTATCTATCTACCTTATAAAAGAGCGAGTTTTAGAAAAATATTTTGCACCTAAAACTCATCTACCTAATTGTGTACCCACCGTTGGATTGTTCCCATCCTCTGATCCGTCGGTTAGATAAGTTTTTTTGGGTCCACGAACAATATTAAACCTAAATATTCACACGGCTTGTCAACTGTTTTAATGGCCAGATCTAATCTATTTTTATCATCTACGGTTGGATTGTACTTCGAGTAATAGCTATATTACGCGTTTCTGCCTTTCTGCCGTAACTTCCACGTTTTTTTTTTCACGGAGCCGTCCCGCGCGTACCACACCCGCCCTCGTATCATGAATCCTGATGTCTATATATGCCTCCCTTCCTCTCCGGCGCCGCGCCGCTTTCCTCGGAATCGGATGCTTCAGGGTTAGAAGTCACGAGATCGATCTCCTCTTGGATGGATTCTTCCTCGTTGTAGGTCGTCGCCCTCCCCAGCGGCAGCTTCTTGGGATGGAGGAAGACGGGGTGGCGACCGAGCTCCAAGTCCAAGAGCGGACGACGACGGCCACGACGCGCCGACACTGTGGGTCGGAACGTATCCTGCGGGGTTGACGCCGATGCCAGAGACTGCTGCTTTGGTGGCGGAGGTTAGGGATCATCCGGAGGCGAGCTGGTTCTTGTGGCTGCGCATCACCCCGATCTCATCGCAGAAGCGCTCCAGCGCGTCGTCATCGTTCCGTTGGATGCGGCAGCCCTGCTTCTCCACGTCCACGGAGAACTTGCGCATCCGCTCCTTCTCTCCGGCGTGAACTTGGTCCGGGACGTGCCAACGCCACTGACCCCTTGCCCTTCGACGGCACCGATGATGCACGCACGAGCCAGGGCGCCGCGGCGGCGCCAGCACTGGGAACAGCGTGGCCGTGGTACGCAGCGCGCGCCGCAACCCCCGCCGACGGGAACTCCCGCAGCGTGGCCTGGACGCCTGGTGGGGGTGGAAGTGCTGACTGATGCGGCAGCGCGCATAAGCCCATCCCCACCACGGCAGCGGCGCGCGGCAGTGGAAGCTGCGGTGGCACACATGACTACATGATCGAGTCCGGCGACGACGGCATGTCCTCGACGTTCCCAGGGCTCGGCTCTACCTGCTATCGCTTTGGCAGCAGCAGACCGGTTCCTGATTGCCCTGGAGGCAGCTGCCAAGTTGGAGCAGTCTTAGTTACAGGACTCGGCAACGACAGTGCCGCCTGGTTTGGTCGGCCCGGGCTCGCCTGACATCATTCCTGATGGCTCTCCTAAGTTTCCTGATGACATTTGGTCTCGCAGCACGTCACCGGACGCCGAGTGCAAAGAGGGCGGGAATTTAGGCCAGCAGCGGAACACGGACCACAATAATCATTGATAAATAAATGCTGCTAAACGAGTAAAAACTTCAGAAAGGTTAAGTGGTGCCCACGTTCAGGGATTAAGCAAGCAAAACACTAGGTATAAGCATCTAATTGGGCTTTGTATTGTTGTGGTTTTAGAATTTTAGTACTTGGTTAACGATTTATTGGCATATTATGAAGAATACAAAAAGTCAAAATAATGGACAATATTGATTCGATCTTTTAAATTAGCCACATGTATTAGAATATCATTCTGAAAGTTTGCATGATTGGAGTTTTGCGCGTCAAAATAATCATATGCATTGATTAATATTCTTGGCACTTCTTAGATGGGTATTATAGCTATTAACGATCAAGGACTTCATGGTTTACTTGAAAAAAAAAAGCTTATTGTGCTTTCACAACTTGCCAAATCACCAAAAACTCTTGGAGTTGTTCCTTTGCTGTCACTAAGTAAGAGTTAGCAAAAAATCAAAATATAATGCAGGGTCGTTTTTCATGATCTTAAAATATTAATAATTGATAGTTTTTACTTGTCAAAACACTTGATATGAAACTAGCTCCAACATCTATGCAAAGGAGCTGGCATATGCATTTTGTGTCTCCCCAAGTACCGTTAACAATAGTATATATATTCTATGTAAATTTTAAAATATTAGTGATTGAACCTTATGCGAAATGATAGAGTTAGGCATTTTGTTCAGACTTCGGAGCCACGTACTACCTCCGGTTGGAAATGTTTGACCTTTCCAACAACCAAAATGACTTGCAAGTGGTACTGATTAGCTGTCTGAAACGTCAAACAATTACGTCAGAGGGAGTTTAATGTATCATTGTCAACATCTTACTGAATTAGCTGGCAACAAGTTACCGGGGGTCTTTGAATCGACACATGTATGTCAAATTGTGGTTGTCTACCAGCATTTATAGAAAGTAACTTTTTGCTACCGGAAGTGAATTATGCAAGTCATGCATACCGGATCTATGAGGAAATAAATGGATGCCTAGACATGATTCACTCTGGACTATTTGTGCAGCAACCAGCAAGCTCTAGAAGCAAGAAGACAAAAGGATGACATTGAGAAGGGGTTTGGCTTGGCAAGGTTTTCAGTTCATCCTTCGCGAAGTCTCCAACATCAAATAAAATGCTGCAGAGGTCTGCCCACAATCTGCTATTTTTCAACTGCCATGGTTTTTCTCTAAAGTTTTTATATCTTATATAATGATGTATAACACTATTCCCCTGATCCTTCTACAGAGCATGAATGGATTAATTGGGTGAGCTGGAATGTCTATTCTTACACGGATAAATCTTTGTATCTATCACCCGCTCACCAAGACGGTAATTACTTTAATTTGATTTTATTTGTGCTCTTCTCAGATTACATATGTTGAGTGTGATTGAAGCATTTGGTCTAATTTTAATTGGTGCCTACATTTATTTTTAGTATCATATATTATTTAGTACAAGAACAAACAGTAATTTAGTTTGAAAACTATACCGTACCTTTCCTTCTAATCTGCCCTATAAAAGAGCGAGTTTTAGAAAAAATAACTTCAGTTGGTTTAGTGGATTGATATTAATTGTTTTAATGGCTTCCATATTTTTTTTATTAAGACATCAAAATATTGTACTTGCTACACAAATAGCTATGCCAATTCACGAACTACGTTGGTACGTATTTGCTGTTAGAATTGGTGTGGGCGCCGAAGGGATTACATCCTTAGATGGGCTAGCATCAACAGAATTCTCTTTCCCTCTGCTATCTTTAGTTGTACTGGGTGTTGATGACCCTGATCCACAAGAGACCTTAGTAAGTTCTTTTGTCAATTATTAAAGGCAATGATAATCTTCTATCACCTGTCTCCAGTGTGTAATAAAATCAAATTGGTTCTTTTTTAACGTACTCCGGCATGTAATAAAATCAAGATGTTTCCTTTTCATGTATGGGCATGATGCATGGTGAATTGGTGTAGTATCTTGGGATGAAAACTTACATGCATGTTAGCATGTCATCCTTATACTAATATTATAGATTCAATCCTTAATTTCTTTTGGGATAATGAGGGGTGATATTTGTAAGGTACCATACTCAAGATCTTTAGCCACGTACGAGACGCACGTGCATTTTTACTAGTAAATAAGAAAAAGAAGGCTATTTTCATCCGAAATAGCAAGATGGACCTTTTCTCAGCTTTCTGGGCCTTTCTCCCGCAGTCCCCTAGCATCCCACGGCCCACCTAGCCCTCTGCCTCTTTCTCTGCCGACGCGGCGACGGATGAGCATAGTCCGTGACCCCATCCCTATCTGTCCGCCGTTCCTCGTCTGCGTGAACCTTTAGGGGGCAGTGGCCGCCGCCGGCGGCAACAGCGAGCCGCCGAGGCTGCGACACATCGCCGTCAAGTCTCTAGGCTTAGCCTCCACCGTTCCAGGTATTCTGGCCAGCGCCTAAGAAGGCAGGCGCCCAGTGCGACAGCGGCGCAGTGGACAAGTGGGCTAGCGGCGGCAAGCGCGCTGCGCAGAGCGCAGGATCTCCAACTCGCCAGATCTGTCACATGTGCGCGCTCGGCGGTAGCTTGCTGGTGAAGTCGCCGAGGTTGTCGTCTCCGCCCTGAATTGAGAGAGAAACCCATCCAAAATCGATGAGCAGGGGGACAAAAAAAAGGAGGAACTCAGGGGCGAGCTGTGTACAACTGGAGAACAGAGACCTGCGGGCCGGTGAAGTCGCCGAGGCTCTCGTCTCTCTCCGCCGTCACGAACGAGAACACAGAACACGAACGGCGCGGTGGAAAAAAGGAGGAGGGGAACAATTTCGAAATCTCACGGGCGGGTTTTTTTTTTTGAGACAGAAACGGGAAGGGAAAACGAAAAGCCACGCTAGGAGATGGGGGAAACGACGACAACTCGCCACTCGCCCGTTCACTGCTAGGTGCGGTGCGTAGAATAAGAAATTGGCAAATATTGGTACGTCCATGAACTTCAATCCTTCGTTTTATTTAAAAAAAATTGTATAAATCTCTGCCCCTTTGAAAATCTGTATGGTTCCAACGCGCCACGCCCCCAGATGCCGACTTTGTCCTGCCGTCGACTGGCGCCTCCGCGACGTGCCCACCTCGCATAGCTAGGTCGCCGGCGGGGCAGCGCCGGGACGGGGCCACGGCCGTCGGTGGAGGAGGCATAGGATCCGTCGACAAGGCCTGGCGATGTCCGCGACGACGAGTCGAGCGGCATCGGGAGGCGGGCGGCAATGAAGAGGCAGCCGCCGCGGATCCGCGTCCCCGTCCCGGGCGGATCCGACGGCGGCGGATTGGGACCTGGCAGCGGTGGACCTCCTGGGCGCCGCTGGCACGTCAACCCGCCGGTACTGCTGCTCCTCCCGGCGACAGATCGAGACGCCCAGGCCGCTGACGCCGCCACCGACTAGCCCGCACCACCGCCGATGCGCTGTGCCCCAACACGCCCCGCGCCACCGCAGAATCCTGACCCTCGCCCTTGCCGCAATCCCCGCACGCCTCAGCCGGTCAGCCCTCACCCCCGCGCAAACACCACATCGCCGCAAGCCCCGGCTCCGCTGGCCCCGCACAACCACCCCAGCGCCGCCGGCACCTCCTTCCGCTTCTGCCGCCCAACAGCGTGGTTAACAGGAGCCGTCGCTGCCTCCGCGTCCCCGTCCCGCCGCTGCAAGGCTAAGGCTCGCAAGGACGACGACAAGGCCTTTGCCGCTATCGACGATCAACTCGGTAACTATAATAGTACGTACCTCTACTAAGTTCACGATTCTGCTTGCTCGGGCCGGCAGTAGCTCATATCATGAATGCACTGGGTTGGGTCAGATAAGATATTCCCATTGCCGTATCTTAGTCCCTACCAGCTGATCCGATCCGATCCGATCCCACGCGGAGTTTCCGCCTTGTGTCTGTCTGTCTCAAGTCGAATCCAATCGTGGTGGTTGCCTCCACCGCTAATGCTCTTGGGAAATACTCAGTACAAGATCATTATTGTTGTGTTGATGCCTTAATTTCCCTACTGCGCTGCTTAATTCTCAGTAATTCAGCGGTAACCATTCTGCATTTATGACATTGAGCAATTCAACAAGCAACGCATTAGGCAGTACGTAGTCCCGCTATTGTAGTCGTCTGGGTCCATGCATGATGATTTAGTATTAGTGGCGGAGGACGGACAGAAAAGAAGGTATGGTGAAGATAATAAAAAAATAATAAAAAGACAAAATGGTACCTAGAAAAAGGAAAATGAAAAGAAGAAGCAAGGAAAATAAAAAAGAAAAGGCCAAGAAAAACGCTGGCAGCAAGAATCAAACTCGGGTGGCGCTGATTATCAGCGACGGTAGCTACCACTACACCCAAAATAACTTGTGGTTTTCAGTGAAACGTAAGGAATATTATATGACGAGGTATGGCAGCTGCCACACCTCGCCATATCAGGTCCTCCGCCACTGTTTAGTATTGATGTTTCTCTTTATGTCACCAGATATTTGAGTACTTACCTGCAAGGGGAATGCTACAGATCTTGTAAGTACTTTCGATGACCATTCAAATTTGCTGAAACATGTCAAATTGTTCCCTGAAATTGAGCGACTAAAAAACAAAGATTGTCTTGCTCTTTGTAGGATGACTTAGTTTGCATTGAGTCATACAACTGTTTGTTATCTTGAGATCAAATCTGGTCAGGATTCCCTCAAAATCCTTCCAAATATACATGACCTGGTGCTTTTTTTGTGTCATCCTTATTTATGAACATGTGCTAATTTGGTTATGTTACTGTCCCAAACCCTCAATCCAAACCAAGTCTTGAGCTACTTGTGATGTTTAGACCATACAACTTAAGGGCTACATGTTACTTGAATACCTGATCATTTGGAAATGAAAGTGCCACGAGCTAATTTTGGATTATAAGCTTACATGAATGTCTTTGCATCATGATAGTACAACGAATTGTTAACTACTACAAACTAGCTAAATTGTTCAAGTGTATCAACTCTCTGGTACTTGACTGAACAGTTCCCTCCTTTTGCATGCAGTGTCAGTGTTGACTACATTGTTTGCATTTTCAACATGACTCTCTCCTACTGTTCAGATGCTACTTACCTACTTGAGTGAAGAAATAACTAGCACAGTGTTCTTTTTAATTTATAAACTGTAATTTGCTGAAGCTTTCGTTTCTCTTGGATTAGTTAGCTCATGAGCTTACCTTACCAATCGAACATTTTTTCTGAGTTCAATCAGAGATTAGGGAAGAAATAATACTTACAGTGTTTCAAATTAAAGTCACTCTTTTGACTTGGAATTTTTTTTCTTTGTTGGGGCACAAAACTCAAATTAGTGACAGGGAATGGTTCATCAGAAAGTGGGGTTCACCAATTTTTGTGAAAACATCTCAAATTAGTGACAGGGAATACCGTGCATCTCAGTTAGCAGGTGAAGTTGTGAAAACATTTTTGTGCCCACATTCAGTCTTTTCCATGGCTCATGTGTGGATGTGCTCATTATTTAGGCATGAAAAGTGATGTACAAGTGTTCAGATAGCCGTTCAAATATGCAGCTGTAGTAAAAATGACAGTGTTTACAATGTTTTGTTTTGCTGTAAAATTGCCAATATTATAGCTGAGACATGATGACACCACAATAGGTGAAATCAGAGAAAAGAAAATATCACAAGTAGAAGAGTCCCTAAAGGTGGCCAAGGAGGAGCTGGTGAGGAAACACTTTGTGAGATAATAATGAGAAGAAATTCAAGGAGTTCAAATTCAAGAGGGTGGCGTGGAGGTACTATTAGAAAAAAGTTGAAAAGTGTTCTCTGGTGTATGGAGTCATGGTTCGTTACACTCATAGACCTTGTACTTTACAGTCTTTGCATCTGGACATGTGTGATTTGTTGTTCAATTTTCACATTCAGTAATGTGCTCGCTGGTGCTAAACAAATTATATCGTGTAGAATAAAAATCATTTGTTGTATTTACTTCCATGATCTTTGGTACAAATACATGCTATATGAAACTGAATAAAAGTCTTGCCTTTGAATAAGTATTCTTGTTGTCACTCTGGAATGGTGAAGCATCTTGAGTGAAGCATTCTGTTTCAAATTTTGTATTTATTGGACTGATCAAATTCAAATTTCCTTGAAATTGAAAATCTACAATAATCTGGCTGGACGTTCAATGTTTTTCCTGCTCCAAGTATTGCGTTGAAAAATATTTAGCTCCGTGGCAACGCACGGGCACACAACTAGTATATAAAAAAACTTAAACTCTCTGCAATGATAAAACAAATCACAAAAAATAAATAATATTTTATAATTATTTGAATAATTCGAACGATTGAAACTGTGAAAAAAAATTAAAAGTAACTTTAAATACAGAAGGAGTAATTTGCAAGTGACAATAGATGCGCTACAAAGTGCAAGTAGGCACGTCAGTGGGCCTGTGCTTAGGCCGGTCCAGCCCACACAATGTTCATGTGGCCCTGCATCCCTGCCCGCTTAAAGGGGAAAAGGAAAAACAGGAACGGCACACTGGCACAGGGCCAATAATCCCTGCCCATGACGCTGCTATCCATTTTCAAAGTCCCAACTCCCAACTAAAAACCCACTGAATATAAACATATGGAACAACCACCAGCAATCCAGCATTAATTCTTCCTTGTATGCACACACAAGCCACGTTCACTATGGAACATCAAGAAACAATACATATACGTATATAACTAAGCCAACATTTTCTGTTTGCCACATCAAAAATCGCTGTGAATAGAGATAGACGTGACAGCTTTCAACCATGTTTAACCATGTTTAGAAGTCGGCAGATGGATGGCCTATAGTAGTTTACGAGTAGAACTGATATGTCTTGGCATCCAGAATTATTTGCCGAAGACCCCCGATTGGCGAGAGAACCATCAGAAGAACCCCGAGTATAATACAGATCTGACGAACATGGAGAACGCAGATTTATTTGTTTGTTATAGGAGCAAAGGTTAAGCAGAGAGACATTGTATTGCAGAAAGAACGTAGATGATGGATAGTTGGTGCAGTTCTTACCCAGTTGGCGATCCATGAGAGGCTGAACCTCTTGGGCTTGTAGATTGCGAGCCACATGATGCAGGGAAGCTTGCAGAGAAACAAGCAAAGATTTTGTCAGCTGGAGTCCTCTATTGTACAGCAGAACACAGTATGTAGCTGCAGGTTCTGTGGCAGTGCAAGAGCACAAAAGGATGAATGAGGGCTTACGAAGTAAGTTGTCGGCGCGAATGCGAAACCACCAAAGAAACCGAGCAACCCACCGAAGAAGGGGAAGGTGATGGCTATGAACATTGTGAATGCTGCACAGGTTGTATCATGTTATCAGTCCCCTGTTGATCAGTGTGAGGCAGCAATTTGGTGACAAAAGTTCAGCTCAGACTTCAGAGTGAGGGCATTACCAACATAGACAGTCCGGGCAATCAAACGCAGCGTCAGGCCTGGTGGGAAACGCAGCTGCTTCACCAGCACGGTCTCTATCATGTCAAACACCGGCATGGCGTAGATCTGCACCAAAAAGAGCCAGTTTTTAGTTTGCCTCAAAACTGTAGTACTACACAACTGTTTCCGATGGTAAAAGTAGGCAAAATTTAATAGCTCCAGCTTCCAATATACTTATCAAACTTTGATTGTTTCTACTATACTGATTGGTAAAAGTTTGCTAAAAAAACTAAGAAAGACTGCACAGATAGTAATGAAGGGGTCAAATAAAATGTGTCACAGGTGGAGGATATTACCTGGTAACTACCAATGACATGGACGACAACCATCATATTGGCGAGAGCGATGAGCCACTTTGGTTTGTTGAGGGTGATGAGGATGTTGTCGTCGACTCTGTTGCCAAAGGCCCAGTAGCCGATGAGTGCAACAGGGAAGTAGCAGAGCGCCACAACGATGTAGGCAACGATGACTCCCTTCCACATGGGTTTCTTGGAAGGCTTCTCCGGTGTGGATGGGATGGTGGCCTGGATCTCCAGCACCACGTTGTGCCCGGCGTAGGCGAAGGCAACGTCGCCCAGAGCCCCAAAGAATCCAAACACCTTGCCTGGCGTCGTCGTTGCACGCAGGTGGTAGTCCACGTCCTGCACCTTACCCTTTTCCACGGATGCGCCCCACGCGATTGTGGAGTAGCTGCCATTAGCAGTATCCATTCATGTCAGTGATCACTCGATCTATCAATCTACACATGTTTTTTCAGAAATGTGTTGGTTTTTTCTACAGTGCAATGACAAGAAGTGAGATGGTACCTAAGGGACATGACGGCGGCAGCGAGGGAGACGCCGGAGATGGAGTTCAAGTTGGGGAGCTGGGAGAGCACGAAGTGGACGGAGGCGAAGATCATGATGAAGTAGGTGAGCTTGATGTCTTTGCACTTGCCGTCGCAGATCACGTCGTGGAACTTCTTCAGCGACCTGCCACCGGTGACCATGTACACAATGTTGACGCCCACCTCGACGACGAGCTGCTGCGGCACGACGATCCAGAGCCCCAGCTTCTCACCGAACGCGTGCTGCCCCAGCTCGTGGTAGCGATCGAACCTTTTGCCGGGCACCATCTCGTGCATCTCCACCATCTGCCATAGCGTGTAGAGCGTGATGATCCATGACAGGATCAACACGGCGATGCCAGGACCCCTGCAATCAGTCGACAAAATTGATTTATGCGTCAGGAATTCAGGATACGAAACGATCACAATCAGTAATCATAATACTACCAGTTGACAGATTCAGGATATATACGTACCAGCCGAGCTCGGACATGGAGTAGGGAAGGGCCAGGACGCCGGCGCCGACCATGGCGGTGACATTGTGGAAGGCGGAGTACCACCACTTGGCGTTCCTGGACGAGGTGATGGGGAGCCAGTCGTCGATCGCCTTCTCCTGCGCACTCCTCTCATCCTGCAAGTTTTTGCCATTGTTGCTGCTACTGTTAGCCGGCACGGCCATTGGTGGATGATGCTACACAAGCACAAGCTGCCTGCAGCAGGTCTCTGTTGTGGTTGATGACCCCACGCAAAGCTTTGCACTAAGGGAGAAATTAAACAACTTACGCCGCACAAGAATAATTAAGTCCACACTAGCTACACACAAGTACAGTAGATAGCAAGGTGTTGCATTGCAGACAGGGGTATTTTTAACAATATCATACAAAGAGTGTCCGGTTAGTTTACTTGGTAGTATTTCTTGGAAAAAAAATTCTGTTACACTCTTACTCGGGCCAATGACATGTGGAATCATCAAAGTCCACAACGGCCAACTAATAAGGGACAGGCAGATGAACACAATCGACGCAGCAGAAGTTTTCAACCCAATTAAAGTGCACTCTTTATGATTCTAAAAAAAATTAAAGTGCACTCTTTGAAATTTGAATTCAGTGAGAAGGGATCAACGACAGCTACCGATTCCTTTCCTTGTCAGCATGGCAGTTGACTAGGCACATGGCCTAGTTGCCAAAGTCAAGATGATCGTTTTTTTTAATATGTATTTTCTATCAAGCATGTTAGGTAACAACTCTAATAGAAAAATTGTTGCGCAGTAAAGAAGACACAAACCCAGGCTGAGCTTATATATAACAAGTTGCTTTTCAAACGAACCTACTCCAAACCCAATACTCAACATCTTGCTGATAGATCTTGGAGCCTGTGATGACCCATGAAATCTATAGTAGTAGTCCCGGTCATCGTCACATGAATAATTAACCACGCAGCTTGATGCCCTCGCTAATCGCGACCGCCGTGTCTTGGTGGTGGCTGCAGGCAGCTGGCGCGATCAGCGGCGATTCCAATGCAGCAAGGGAGGGTTAATACTACCAGCTGCAAGTTGCAACCCCTAAGACCCGTTGGAGTGTTTAGTTTGGAGGGTAGGAAGCGTCCACTGTCTCCGTCATGGACGGGTTCATCTCATTCCCCAGCTGGAAATAAATCCAATCACTATTACGTTACCATCGCAATATAACTCGCCATCATCGTAAACCACAGCTTGCTTGGATATTAGTCCAGAGCGACAGAGGGGAGGTCCATCGTCTCATCGTCTGTACCGTGCAGACAAAGTAGCAGGACAAGAGGGGTTTGGCTGTGGATTTCAAGGTGGTCGACGGAGACTTCGCCGGCCGGCTTACGTTGGAGCCTAGAGGCTTTGCGATGAGATATGTGCAGTACAGAGACTACAGGCTACAGGGAGGGGAGCAGCGCAGTCTAGTGAAAGCGCAGCACCGGGATGGGTTCAGACTTCACTGTCGAACAGAGGGATCGATCTCAAGGCCAGCGTGTGGACCATACCAGCGGACAAGGACATGCGGAGCGGGGACTTGAGTTTAGAGACTTGAAATTCCTTTGTGTGTGTTTTAAAAGTTCAGAGATCTTTTGAATTTGTAAATGGGGGGAAGAAGTTGCCGCGGAAATAAATAAAATCACTGCACGGGGCGGTGGGAAAGTGATCAAGTCTCTGTGACTGTAAAAAGGAAACTTCCCCCGCGGGGGGGTATTAACGGTCCAGCTCAAGAACAGGATAGTAACAGCTAGGCTAAAGGTGTGGTATTAGCAGTGGCCTAAAAGGATAAGGAGGAAAATTCGGCAATTAAGGCAAAGCATGAAAGATTCACGGCGATCCTATGAATCCGGCATTTAATTCCTAGTAGCAGATACTCCAATGTTCTATCTTTCGGTGTTCTTTTCCTTTTATCGATTATATTAAATAAAAAGAGGAAATGAAACAAGTGAAAAGAGGATGAAATGAAAAGGGCTCGTTTCACATGCATCGGATGAACCTGCAGAGGCATGGCCGCCGCATGGGCACAGCACACACAGCACACAATCGCTGTGCACTGGTGCTAGGCGTGGCTTGGGGTACGGTGGGGGCCCTGGCCCTCCTCCTCCAATCGTAGCCGGTGCCGGCGGTGGAATCCTCCATGGCGGTTGGCAGAGGCGTCCAAAATACCGCTTTTCTGGCCGGGGATCCTGCCGGCTGCCGCAAAGGTATCTGAATCTCAGGCCCTCGGCATGGCCGGCGCTCCGTCCATTTCATGGCATCCCCCCGACCCCGCCTCTCGGCTCCTCGAGAAAAAGACGACGCTAAACTAAAAAAGTTTGGATTTTTTTTTTTTCCTGGGAGTGGAGTGTCCCCTGTGAAGATAATCTAGAGGCCCGCCGGCTGGGGTGGTGGTGGCAAGAAGACCGAGCCGTGTGTTCTTGCTGCTTGGGCTGGCAGATCGCAGGGGGCAGAACAAGATCTCCGCCATGGCCGTCGTCGGCCGGCCAAACAAGACCGCCGAGGAACTAGACCATGGAGTCATGGGAGAACGCACGCACAGGCAGGCATGGTTGCCCTGTGTGTGTTGTGTGTTTAAGAGAGAGAGGATGGTGTGCAGTGCACAGGACTGGGGGATGAAGATGAACGCAGGCAGGGTACCTTTTCAGCAGCAGGAGGGTAGTTCTCCGGCGCTTGGGTGCCCATGGCCGCCGTCCTCGCACGCACGCAGTCGTCTTCAACGATGGACGGAGGAACGAATACAATGGACGAAGCGTCTGTCCTTATGCTCGTCCTCCTTTTTATAGAGCAAAGCAATGGAGCCGTTGCTTTGCTCCACACTGAGTCTGTGACAGCCGTGAAGCCCGGGACGGCACCGTTGACGGTTGACTCCAGCGCGGGGACGGCAGCAGGTGTGGGTCACCGCGACGGGATGCCAACTCAGAGTAAAACCGAGATAGTACTAGTGTATGAACAGCATGTAGCGCAGCAACAACGATAAGCAGAGACGGAGCTCGACACTCTCCACAGGCATTCGTCGTCTGACTGACTTGGTGTTGGGTCTCGTTGGACGAAGGCCATAGTTAGGCAGCCTAAATTTTGATCAAGTTTGATCATATTTAAATTATAAAAAATATTTAGTTAAATAGAAATTTTTTTGTCCGTATGTTTTATTTGGCACATAAATATGGCTTACAAACAAAAAAATTTATCATTTGACTAAATTTTTTAAAAATTCAAACATGGTCAAATTTGGTTAAATTTTAGCCTAGCCAACTTAGACTGCTCTTCTGTTCATACAAACGTTTGAAAGCGCATGCAGTTGTTAGGCTCTGGATGGAGACCATTGCAGCCGAAACATGTGCGCGCGCGGTGTTCCTCCGCCGCCGCTTAAGTTCTGCCCCACACAAAATAAAAAACGCATTAGGTCTTTTTTAAGTACTTGTGGATTGAAGTGGAATGGAAGGGATTGGAAAAAATTTTAAATTATTGTGGATTTAAACACACTCCAATCCCTCCAGTCCACGTGTATTCCACCCCAATCCACGCGTACCCAAACAAAGCCTTACTGGCTATTACGTATGCAGTTACATGTGCAAGTTCAGCTGCATCTACACTGCTGCGTTGCTCTAGCAACTGTGACAGACATTGTAAACGATGGCGCAGCGCGTCCGGGCGTTCTCTGTTCTTTTGCAGCTAGGCGGAGCCCAACTCAAGAGCTCTGACAGCGACTGGCACCCGGACTCGGCCAAGCTCACCGCCTGGACGTACCTACTGTATGTGGGCAGCCACTTCAACCAAGGCAATTTGCATTGCATTGGTGGAGGCGTCCAGGCAGGGACACAACGCAGCATTGGTCGATCATCGCGCCAGTTAAAAGCGGCGTTTTTTACAGCTATGCTGAGCTAGCAGCAGCAGAATGAGTCGCTGGTGAGATGGCGAAATTATTGTGTTAACGGGCCTGATTGATTAGTTCCTGCGTGACGACGGCACCAGATGCGGCCGGCGTGAAGCGCTACGAAACGCTGCATTGGCGGTGATGTTTGCTGATGAGGAATTATTCAGGGTTCTCTCCGTCGGTGATTAGTTGGTTGAGTCTAGTAACAACCTCCAGCGTCTGACTCTCCCTCCCCGGCGTGTCGTCCTGATCAGATTCCGGCCGAACTTCTATGAAATGGAATCTTGCACTCTGCTTCATCATAAGAGTAGTAATTCCTACGTACTAGTACGTGCTTCATCATAGGAGTAGTACATACTAGTAACAAGCTCCTTTTTTTTTCTCTCCGTCTGTTGACATTTGACAGTATTTATTAGTCGTTCGTTATATTTATTTTTCCAAAATAAATTGGAAAAATGTAATGGTCCTTATCAGGATCTAACATACAATTCACTCCAAAAGAAATCAACTATAGTAGCAGTAGTAACTGCTGATGCTACCCTGCCTCTTCTCTAGGTATGTAGCAGCGTACTCCATGTGAACACAAAGCAAATTAAACAACGTTGGCAAACCACATCCTTATCTGATCGCTAAATTTGCAACCTTGTTGCCAGCATGCTTGCCCTCCCTCTGAACTGCACCCAAAACGAGAGAGCGAGAGAAGGGTGCTATCATAAGTAGACAGCATGTACTTATGTGGCAATATGTTTCTATATATATGTTCGCTGAATCATCTATCCTGCTGCAATAATAGTTCTGTTGGCCCATGTTTTGGAACAAACATTAGGGAATTTTTTATGACTAAGGGCTTGTTCAACTGTCCTGATTTTGGAAGAGATTGGAGAAGATTTAATCTCTTGCTATTCAAATTTTGACTAGTAAGAGATTAAATCTCCTCCAATTCTATTAAAATTTTTCCTAACCGCACAAGGCTTAACGCTACAATATTACTGAAGTTGTTACGGGTATGTAGCAGAGAGGAGCTTGCTTGTGACACGAGTCTGTCTCTGAGGCCAGGTCCGAAGCTACTGCAGTCTGCAGTATGTTCAACGTAGTACATGAAGGGCAGAATTCCATGGCTGGCCCTTCCTCCTCTGCTTTTTGGTGAGTTGGAGACTTGGTGGTGGAATCCCTTGATTGAGATGGCCATCAGTAGTGGGGAACAGAAGTTCCAAGGCCATGGGAATGCATACCAGTCGTCATTTCTACCACCTTTTTCAGTTGTGGATCGATGGCTGCATGCCTGCATCCAATAATCCATTCTTCAGTCCATGAAGAAAAGAGGCCTATAGGGATGAGGCGGAGATTCCTAGTGGGGTGATATATGCAGAGATACAGATACCGTAGCCGTTCCATTCCATGTCACATCCACTGGGCCACACACAGCAAACGGAAAAGGTGAGTGGATCCCATTGCCATTCTGCATCCCGTTCCCGTGTGAAAGGAACTGCTATGAGCCGCTGAGGCGCATTGACCTTGTTTTTTTTTTTGTGTGTGTTTCTTTTTTCAACTTTTTTTTTTTGCTTTTATCGGTTAATTAACTTCCTGGCATGTATCGCCGAACGTTGCGTCAATCAGACATCATGGGTTGATCATCACATCACGTCACATCAAGGACTAACATGCTTGGCACGTCGACGAAACTTCTTGGAAATGATTTCCCAATTTAATGTAGATTTCATACTAGTTGCTGTCTGATGACGGAGGTTACATTCAGTTTTATCTCTTCACGCGGGATTGGATTCTATAAATACACCCCCTGTCCCCTTGGCAAGGATACATGTGCTTTTGTGTTTGGCTGACCTTCAGAACTGGGCTTCTGCCATTTTTTCGACAACAAAAGAAAAATGCATCGTTATAGATACAACTTTTGAAGTGTCTAGCTCTACTGTTTTGTAGTACTAAATGTACTTTTCAAGGGGAGGCTTTTTCATGAGACGTGCTAAAATATCCTAAAAATATTTAAAAATAATAACAATCGGATGTATTTTTTTTCTAAAGTTATGTACTATGTCGTTATAAAAGATTAAGCGTACTAAACTCTTAGTTTGCATATAAGTTACACACTACACTATATAAGTTATGTTAGATAAATTATATAAGCCTCTAAATCAGCATATAAATGATCCACTATAACACTATAAAAATTATTTTGATTAATGCCTTCAATTTAAATCTGAATGATCCATATTTACCACTAATATAGCTACTCGATCTATATGTAACCACTTAGGTTTGTATGCAAAACAACAACATCAATCATTATTAAAAATAAATAAAAATATCTCTCCAAATCTACATATAAGTTGCTAACTTCTATTGATATAGAAAATTGGATAAATATAAAGTGCAACTATATATGTTTCTAAACTGCTCACTTATGCTTTTAATAGTATATATTAAAAAAGTAAGACAACGTAGTATTATGAAACATTTAATCATTTTAATGCAATTGCTAAACTTGAATCAAAATTGCTACTAACATTTAGATGTACAAAATAAATAACTTTGTGTTTGCTTATAGTCACTTAAGTTTTCACGTAAATTGCCTACCTGTATCATTATTAAAAATAAACAAAACTTTGCTCAAATATACATCTAGATTATCAACATATTACTATCTTACTATTAATGGAGCCTCTACATTAATCCTCACCAAACACGAAGACAAATCCTAGAAAGTCTCACTAAAATCAGAAAAATCCAGTCGTCCATCATGTAGCTTTAATAATAATAGTTGTTAGATCTATTACATTTTCTAAAAAATTACCCACCACACCATTATGAAATATGAGATAAAATAACCCCTAGATACATATATAAATTATCCACCATGCCATTGCGAAAGATGGAATAAAATAACCCACTAAATTTATATAAAAATTACTCACCATGCCATTATGAATACGAATTAAAATGATCCCCCTAAATTTGCATTAAAATTACATGTCATGCCATTAAATATATGAATTAAATCACCCTCTAAATTTGCATATAAATTACTCATGAGCATTAATTTGCATATACTATATACTACATCATGAGCATTAGAATCTAGGAAGGAAAACACTGGCAAAGAAAAATTTGAGGGGCATTGGAATAATGGCATGTGGGGATCATTGGCGACTGTATATGCAGGTGGGAAAGGACGTTGAATCCCATTACAAATTTCGTGTGACAGCTATGGCAATATATGTGGCAACTGGCAGGCGTTCAAGGACGGCTAATCATTCCACAGTTGCACCTTCTCATTTCATAGATATTGATAGATCAATCATGCAGACGACTAATTGCATGATAATTGATGCAAACTATGATACTGTAACATGCTTGCTCCTTTGTCAAACACCACCGTGAATTGTTTTCAAGGACTTGTGTACAGCACAAACGTAGGACCTGTTTAGTTGAGACCTGCGGCAGGACCTGCCAGGCAACGTCTAGAATTATTCTCAGCAGGTGTGCGGTATAGAATTATTCTCAGCAGGAACTGAATCCTAGCTCGTCGCGTGGCATGCAGTAGGTGCAGCTACCCACTCTTTTGACATTCTGATCAAGCAAGTGACGGTCCATTTCCATGTTATGTAATGCCAGCGCAAGGGAGGAAGAGGTTGAGGAGAAGACAACGGCAGTAGTGCAAGCAAGTCACCGTTTCAGAGATTTCTGCGCCGCACGACCTGGCCGGGAAACCAAACGGCAGGTGAGGTCGTCGTGTCCACGCACTCCACTGATGAGCATGCATGAGCTGGAACTGGATTGGATGGAAACGAACGAATGAATAGTGGTCGGTCGCCTTCAGCAGCAGCAAGTGGTGTTTGCGAGTTGACTGAGACTGATCGGAATCCCCCGCAAACTTAAGCGATGGAATGAAGAAGCCGGAGCTGCGCGTGCGGTGCCAGTGGCACACATTTGCTGACTTGCGCGGCAACCTCTGACGACGGCGGAGCGGGGAAAATCAGCACCCGGATTTGCTCGTGCGCACTGCTGGTGCTGGGGCTGAAGGCTTCGTTTTCCACCTTGTCTGCTTCTGATGAGTCTGATGAGCTGCTGCTGGTCAACTGGACTCCCACTTGCATCTGCATATACTACTCCATGTAACTGCATCTGCATGCCTGCATGGCGTCTGAATTGAAGAAACGCGTCTCGGCGTTCTGCCTGCTCCTTCGTCCACTGACACCAATTAATCACACAAGAAAGTTTCAGTTTCAGTCTTGTTGTGGCAACACAACACTAGAGCACGCGCAGAAACAGAAATACAGAATTACAGGGGCACGCGCGACACACAGGGCAACCATTAGCAGGAATACAGAATTACAGGGCAGAATTATTTAGGCCGGTGCCACAAACTGAGGAATCACTCTAGTTTCCATGGATACAGGGGGGAGGCCGAAAATTCCTCGACATTTCCCACACCAATAAGTGGATCAGGATTAATGCATGTGCGCATTTTTTTTTCTGGCCTCGCACATGCATGCATGTTCCTCAGTTCCTCCCGTCTATAATAAGTGGAGTACAAACTTTGAGAAGTTTGACCGGACGCAAACGGCTGCAGTTCTTGGCGTGCGATTTGCATGCAGGTCGGCGGCATGATGCTGGACTGGCGCTAGCTCATAAGAGTACTCCTGCAGTAGTAGGGCCCCTGGACGTGCGATTTAGAACAAGGCCAGCACATCATCTGTATGGCCATTTATAATACGAAAATGACATTATACCTACAAAATATACGTAATAGACGGAATAGAGTAATACAGACAGTGGGATAGAGAATCTGTTGGCACTGTTCGCCTAAACGGTCGTTTAGCTCGTTTAAACACCGTTTAAACGTTAAACAGTGGCTCACCGTTTCCGTTTAATTGGCCATTTACACCGTTTAAACCCGTTTAAACGGCCGTTTAGCATCGAATAATGGCTAAATAGTGAGTGACCGACTGTTTACCGTTTAGGCTAACACTGCCTGTTGGACTCGGCCTTAGTTGGTACTGGATATATCTTACTCTGCATTTGAGCTTTCCTCTCTTGATTTTAATTATGTGTGTGAGCAAGCACTGAGCAGCATGCCATGCCGTTGCGCGCCAACCATTTGCATCCACACATGACATGTAGGTTGGAGTACGTCGTACTCGTTCCAATCCAAGAGATGCCGATGCCGTGCCGCATATGTTGCTGAAAATCAAGGGGTGTTTGGATCCGGTGGCTAAACTTTAGCACATGTTACATCGGTGGTCCGGACGCTAGTTAGAAGTATTAAATATGGTTTAATTAAAAACTAATTACATAGACGAGGACTAAATGGCGAGACGAATTTATTAAGCCTAATTAATGCATAATTAACGACTAGTTACTGTAGCATCACATTTGTTAATCATAGATTAATTAGGTTTAATAGATTCGTCTCGCCATTTAGTTCTCATCTGTGTAATTTGTTTTATAATTAAACTATATTTAATATTTTTAATTAGCATCCGAACATCCGATGTGATTGGAGTTAAAAATTAGCTGGAGGATCTAAACGGACCCTCAATCTGTGATGTTTTCAGAAGTCATGCGCATGCCGCGTTTCCTTATCCAGTTCCATCTCTCCATGCCAATGCCAGTTTATGCCACGCAAATCATCTCGTGCTTGCAGCAGCACGAAGAGACAAGCGATCATCTCGTGCCTTTTTTTTCCCCGTTGCCGGGGTTGTTGCAAGGCAATTGCCTGGTCTGATTGGGTTGCTACTACCTGCTCCGCCCACAAATCCACAATGCCGGCACTACGACGAACGAACAATAATGTACTTCTTAGTTCTTACCAGCTATTTTTCACACATACGACTGGACGCCCTAAATATATATATATCTGTATGTAGATCATTAAACTATTAAAAGAGTGAATCGTTCTGCAGTACCATCTAGGTCCACGATCTTCTGAAATGATCATTTAGGTCTTTTAATTTTTCAAGTGGGTCATTCTAGTGTAAATCTAGGAACACGAATTGGATTTCAAGTGAACGAAGAATGAAAAGTTGATGGACTTAGATGATCAATTTGAAAAGTTTAAGGACCCGGTTAATCACTTTAGAAGATCATGGACCTAAATAGTACCGCGAAATAAGTTTAAAGACCTGACATGCAATTCACTCCTATTATGGTGCTCAGGTAAGGGTGCCCAAAACTATTACAAATTTCAGTTGCTGACTTGTCAGTATGAAATGTTCCACGTAGACATTTAATTACGGGGGCACTTTGGACAAGGCATCATTCACAACTTGACGACGACCTCATAAATGTATTTTAAGATCTAGCCCATGGTCAAAATGGCATACTATCGAAAGTTCATCGGTCACCACTGCAATTAATTTTTTTAAATAAAATCGAGCTTCTTTTTTTCGAAAATAAAGAAATTAAGTTTCATTGGATCATAAAAAGATACACAACTCTGTTTCTACAAACCATGCATATTTGTGCTTGTGCTACAGCAATTGCTGCAGGTAGCGATCGATCACACCCTAAATCCATAAGCAGAGCCGTGAGCTAGCATCCATCTAGCTCCGATACTAATCCCAGTAGCTAGGCTCAAGTACGTAGTACGTATTCGCTTTGAGACCTAATTCGCTTCACACTGTCAGCTGTCGGCCTGTCGCTGTACGTTTAGGCTATTTCCAACAACATTCCTCATCCCACTTTCTCAAATACCATCCTACTTCATACGTCACGTCAGCTACAGTGCAAAACAGTGTCAAACAGTGCCAAATAGTGTTTTGAGGATCCATTTTGAATAGTTCCATTGAGGACAGCCTTACGAGGTGTTGATGGAGAAGCGTGTTTGACATTTAAAAACAAAACAAAATCTCGTTGTCAACAAATCGATTCAGTCGTTAGTCATCCGTACTACGTAAGATCTCCGCCGGGATCAGAAGAGCGCACACACCAGCTGCAGGCAGCAGCACGCCAAGCCGCTCTCGATCTTATGAGATCTTCACACGTGTGGTAATGGTACATACATTATATCTTATATTATATATGTCTTGCGTGCGCCCTTATCAACAAGATTATAGTATATATAGTAGCTGATGCTAGCTGATTAGTTGACGAATTCGCCCAATCGGGAGGGAGGACGTTGACCTGTTGCAATAAAGCAGATGCTGCATGCGTTTTGGGGTGTGTTTAGATGGTTGAAAAAAACACTGTTTCGAACTGAAAAGCACTGTAGAATCACTGTAGCACTTTTCGTTTGTTTGTGGTAAATATTGTCTTACTATGGCCTAACTAGGGTCAAAAGATTCGTCTCGCAAAGTACATCTAAACTGTGCAATTATTTTTTTATTTCATCTACATTTAGTATTCCATGCATGTGCCGACATTTTGATGTGACAGGGAATATTCTTTTTCATAGTGAATTTTGAAAGAAAGTTGGGGTACTAAACAGGGCCTTGTTGGAGAAATTTGGGGAGACCGCGTGAGAGCGATAATGTCGCCGTAGAGTCCAGCCGGCCAATCGAGTGCAGTGCAGACGACGTCACGACGACGACGACGACGACGCTGCCGCCGCCGCAAGTCAACGATGGAATCCGGAATTTTTTTACAGCAACTTAACGTTTCTTCCCATTGCACACTGATTTGCAGTGCAATTCGAATTAAGCCGTGTGCGGCTTGCACACGCACTGGTGTAATTTCAAAGCATATATTATGCAAGTCCATGTCCATGGAATGGAGAGCCAGCGCGACGTACGTGCGAGCCCCGGCCGGCGTTGGGCACTTGTTCAGCCTAGCTAGTCGTCGTGGGGTGGACGACGGCGACTGCATGCAGTTGGATGAATACACGCAAAGGACGACGACAAGGACGGACAGTACAAGCAAGCAGTCACACGGTGTGCTGCTGCATGCTGCTACTGTGTACATACGCCGGACTTTGTTTGTAGTGTTTGGTTTGAGGATGAGTTGGTCCATCATTTCAGTCCTCAATTTTTTTATTTGGTTTATGAAATGAAATGAGTTGATCTGTTGTCACCTCATTATTCACTGGCTAACTATTAGTGCTAGAACGAGAAATGAATTCATCCTACCAATTTTTATGGAGTGAGTTGATCCATCGTCAATCTATTTTTTATGGATTGCTTCCTCAAACCAAACCCCCAATGGTCGTCGTCAGTCGTTAGGGCGGTGGCGTTGTAACTGACCGCCGGCCGGGGAGGGGAGGAGTCTAAGTCCATGGGAGCACCAGGCCACAAGCATCTCCCATGATCAGATCAAACCAAGGTCACCAGAAAGTGTATCTATACTATGTACAATACGCAATTATTATTTTTTCACTCTGTATACAATGCGCAAACAGTGTTTTCCATCCCTATTTTTACTCTCTGATGACTCTAGTCCATGTATATATGGCCACCACTTATCAAGACCACTCGGCCACCTTCATGGAAATTGCTCCTCACCCCCCACTCCTCAAGCAAGAGTGCAAGGCTAGCAAGAGGGCTAGGTCCCCAATCTCAGACTCCCAGCTAGCCCATGCATGTCGTGATCCCATCCGAACAGGGCATCTCAACTCTCAAGTCTGAACGAAGAAGAAGCTTCCGCGAAGCTTCGCTTCGCTTCACTCACATGTACGCGGTCCTGTCTTGCAGACCCCTGGAAGGGAACCGTACGGCAGGGATTTCTGGCCTGATCCCGGGGGGAAGACCAAGAAGATTGGACGTGATGACAGCTAGTCCAAGGGTGTGTTTAGAACCCAAAAAGTTCTTTCAAAATCCACTATGCAAAAAGAAGATTCTCCGTCACATCAAAATGTCGGCCTATGCATGGAGTACTAAATGTAGATGAAATAAAAAAATAATTGCACAGTTTAGATGTACTTTGCGAAACGAATCTTTTGAGCCTAATTAGGCCATGATAGGACAATATTTACCACAAACAAACGAAACGTGCTACACTGCTTTTCAGTTCAGAACAGTACCAATTTTAGGGTTCTAAATACACCCCAAGTTGTGGAGTCCACCTCACATTTCACAATCGTTAATTAAAAGCGAAGTACTATTTCCATTTCTAAGACTACGTGTAACAGAACGTTTATTGTGTATCTACTGTTTTAACCATTTCTCTCTTCGTAAACAGTATCATCACAGTGTGTTCACAGTCCATTTACCCAATCCACTCTAATATTCGTCGCTGTTTCTAATATTCAGTTCGGGAAGGAGCTTCCTCGTCTAGTAGTCGTCGATCTGCTGATCTGCTGCTGCCTACCAACGTCGACGACGTGAACGTCTGCTGGGCCAGCCCGACGCTCACATGGGCTTTCTGCTCCCCGCGCACACTCGGGTGAAGCCCACTAATGCAAAGGAAATTTGCACCTTAATGAGGTAAAATGCTCTAAAATATAATATAAATCAATTTATATTTTTTTGACAGGAAGATTAACATATTCATAGACCAAAATTTGAGCTATTGTCCATTTCTTCTATAGTCCAAAACGCAAGCACTGTCGCACAAAGGTCAAAATAGCAATGTTGTGTAAAAAAATGTAAAGACCTACAGCTTCGGTTTTGTATATAAAGTTTTTCATGAACCATTTTGGAGTTTTGAACTACAAAGAAAACAGCTCTAAATCTATACTTTTAATTAGAAGTTTTTGACTTGGCGTTGTTTCCCCTTACTCAAACAAGTTCAAACATACTCCAAGTAGTGGCAACCAAAACATTTGCTTTACTGCATGTTAATTGCCACTATGCTGTTATAAAAAAATAAATGTTAATTATGAATATAAAAAAATTAAAGTATGAACATATGGGACATATTGGATAATATCAATTTCGATTCATTGTGAGTTTCAAATTTATTTAAAAGTTCTAATACGTGCGTTTCTTAAAGCACGGGGTTGACGTACTAGTTCTATAGATTTGAGTATACAGTACTATCAATTTCCTCTATACGGTTTTTTAGAATATTTCCTCCATAGTGGTTTTTAGGGGGAATTTCCTCTATACTGGTACAGAGATGGTTTGGGCTTGGGCCTTGATTCGACTCTATCCTCCATATTACATGGGCTGGACTCCGTACGCTTACATGGGTTGGCTTTGGATTGTACATTTCGTACAACTTGAGAATTTGTGGCCTGGCTCCTCTGTTACGCGCCGGCAGTTCCAACTTGGCCTGGCCTCCCGCTGCACGAAAGGCTGACGTCGTCAATTCCCGGCCCCGGTGGCTCCCCGGCTGCACGTCGGGCTGACGAGCACGAGGCCATGCGCGTGGGACCCAGGCCCGAGGCGGAACTCCGGCCGCCATGTCGCTCTCCTGTTCCACCGCCAGCTTTTGGGCGTTCCTGTTTGTCCACCACCGCCAAGGTCCTCCTGGAACGGACGGCGACGCACCAGCGCAAGAGGGCGGGCGGTGGGTCACGGCCTCACGGGCAGATCACTGGCCGGCCAGCCCCTCGTCTCTCCGCCACACACGGACACGGGGCTCATCCGGAGTCCCGGACTTATCGAGATCAGCCTGCACGTTTCAGCTTCCGTGGCTTTTTCTCCGTTTTTGGAGCCTCTGGTTGTGGTTGTGGTTGTGCAGCCTCAAATCGCATCGCCATATCATCCCCCTTTCGGTTCGGGCTGTGGCCGTGCGCCAACGGCCCCAGCACTTGGTCCTCGTCGAACCCCCGCGGCACTGTTGCCCGCCTCGAGCTCAACCAGTCTCTCTCTCCCCCTACTCAACTCCAGCGAAGCCTTCGCTAAGAGTGAGGTCACGAGAGAGAGTGAAAATGAGCGTCAAAACACCTTTGCGCATGGTACACAGGGTGAAAAAAAAATAACGATTGCAGTATAAATGCATTACTTTTGTACTAGATGCTGACCACAGTCTAAAGCTGAACCCAATGGTTCTGCATTACTTTTGCACTAGATGCTGACCACAGTCTAAAGCCGAACCCAGTGATTCTCCCGTATTGATTCTGCAAAATTAAATATTAAATGCTACACTATAATACACTAAACAAAATAAAAAATAATTGGAACAGTGAAAAAGCTGCAGAGAGAGCCTGATAGATGGAATCAGAACCACAATTATGCCAACCACCAAACAAAACAGGCATCTCATCCTTCCAGCTACTAGCACAAAAGCACAAAACTAATACGCAGAAGCCGAGCCCACAGGCTTTGCTGGCCCAGCGTTCCAAGAGAATCGCGGGAGTGTAGAGGACAACACAGCAGCAGGACGAAACATGTGAGACTATATTATTCCCAAATAGACAAACACGCTCATCTATGCAGCCAAACCAAAAGAAGCACAGCAAAACTACAACCAGAACCGATTGTATTCTTCACAAGCAAAACCTAAAAACTCATGTCCAATATTAGCAACTTCGTTACAGCAAGGCGGTAGATACGAAAAACAAAAGGCGACTCATGTCCAAACTTTGCATGAAACCGGTGCCCGCAGAAACACCATCCACATTTATTCTCAGCATAGACAAGCAGCAGGCTGGTCTGCGACCAAGCCCCGGTGGGGGGAACCTTCAAGCGCTCTACTGGGTCTTGAAGATGTGGCGGATCAGGTCCACAACACGGTTGCTGTAGCCCCACTCGTTGTCGTACCATGAGACGAGCTTGACAAAGTTGTCGTTCAGAGCGATTCCAGCCTTGGCGTCGAAGATGCTCGACCTGATTGGAACCAACACAAGTGATAAATGAGTCGCATAGCACAAAGCATTGTTCATTGGAACTCCACAGCAACAATTACTAATAAGATGACTCCAAATAAGAGAATAAAAGGCAAAGACTCATTACCTGCTGTCACCAAGGAAGTCGGTGGAAACCAAATCCTCCTCCACGTAACCCATGATACCCTTGAGTGGCCCCTCGGACGCAGCCCTGCAAAACAATAGCACTCATGTCAATGATGTTCTGCGATCTTCATACCCACAGGAGGACAAACTACATTAAGCCAAGAACAATGAAAGAGACATAAACCAATTAACTCCACTCCACTTTATAAAAAAATGATCCTTTCAACAGGGATCATTGCTACATTCATTGAGATTTGTGTTGCAAATATAAATGTAACCACTTACTTAATAGCCTTCTTGATGTCCTCATAGGAGGCACCCTTCTCAATCCTAACAGTGAGGTCGACAACTGACACATCCACGGTAGGAACCCGGAAGGACATACCGGTGAGCTTGCCGTTCAATTCAGGAAGAACCTTACCAACAGCCTGCAATCCATCAATATTGAAGATCAATGTCTAGCATTGCAACTAAATTAAATAGAATAGAATAGATGGAGCAAAATGCGATTGAACAATAATCCAGCACCCAATAATGGCATAAGCCGTAGAAGTGGCATATTAATTAGCAATTGCACAGCAATATGGAAGGCATGCCTAATGCAAAGTATATACACGAGCACCACAATATCTTCACAATGCAACATGAACCCAAAAGAAGACTAGTGAAACAAGTTAGCACATTTGTCTACCACTAACTATTGCCCACATCAGCGGACTAAGGACCAGTTTGTACAAACAAACCACTATAAAAAATGACAAAAATCTTGGCACAATATGGTCAGTTGGTCATAAGATATACCTTGGCAGCGCCAGTGCTGCTGGGAATGATGTTGAAGCTGGCAGCCCTGCCACCTCTCCAGTCCTTGGCTGAGGGTCCATCAACAGTCTTCTGTGTGGCTGATAGACAAGTATCATGCTGTCATTTTACGGCAAATTACAATGCCTTCTCAGCAAGGAAAGACCACTAAACAGCCAAAGAAAACTCACCAGTGATGGCATGAACAGTTGTCATCAGACCCTCGATGATACCAAAGTTGTCATTGATGACCTGGTTTATGATACCAGACATGATGATTACATCAATACACACATCAGAAAATCAGAAGCAATTCAAAATATCTAATAAGAAAGACAAACCAACCTTGGCGAGGGGAGCAAGGCAATTTGTGGTGCAGCTAGCGTTAGAGACAATGTTAATGTCTGAGGTGTACTTGTCCTCATTGACACCAACCACGAACATCGGAGCATCTTTGCTTGGGGCAGAGATTATAACCTTCTTGGCACCACCCTGTCATTCAAAAAAAAGTGTAGCAATCAGAAACTGTCCAATTGGAACAACGAGAAAATTCCAGAAACCCTGTAGGACAGGGGGGTTACAGAGCTAAAAAATAATCCCATGCAAGCAAGGCAACAGGTTGTAGACAGTGCATGGCTGCATTAGACCCTAATATGACACTACACTACCTTGTTTGGTGATTATTTGTTCTCCACAGAGTTCTTTAACTGTGCTTTTAACAACAAAACTAACAGACATCAAGCAAACAACCATGAAGTTCCAAACCACAAGCCCAAGATAGCTATCAAAGGCACCAATTCAATTGGCAGGAAAAAACTACCACTAAGCAGTAAGCACAGATCTACCTGGTTAGATTTCATGATTTTCCACATCATAGTAAATAAGAAAACTACAGTCAAAATTAATGGCATACTATTGGTTAAGCCCAGCACCGAGGTGTGACATCAATTTAACTGTCCCCTACATGGACACAATCCACCCAAATGGGGGACTAGGTAGTAGGGCGAACATGGTATACACAAACAAGTGCAAGCATTCTAAAACAGGGCTAAGGTCATGAAGCATCAGTTATTATACCTTCAAGTGAGCAGCAGCCTTGTCCTTGTCAGTGAAGACACCGGTGGACTCCACAACGTAGTCGGCGCCAACCTCACCCCACGGGATCTCCTCGGGGTTCCTATGGAAGAGGAATTGCAGCAGCTCAACATTAGCTCACAGCCTAAACACACCGAAGCTCACGACAAGATAAGCAGAAGTAACTGGGGGGCACTACCTGAGGCCGAAGACTGCGACCGACTTCTCGCCGAAGAGGAGGGTCTTGGTGTCCTTGACCTTGATGTCACTGTGCTTCCAGTGGCCGTGCACGGTGTCGTACTTGAACATGTAGGTCTACACAAGGCAGCAGAGGAATCGAGTTAACGATGAGAAACAGCACACAGAATCGAGAGTTCAGTACCCTCCCCACACCAAAACCACAAACACAAGGAGAGGGACGCACTGGATCTACGATACCTCAAAGCCGCACAAACCAACTGACAGTACAAAATAATTAAGCCACAACAAAACCGGATAAGCCTCCCAGATCTACGGAAACCCAGTAAAAAGTGGAGTCAAAATGGTCCGGATGCCACTAATAACCAGTTTAACCACGCCGGGTCACGGATCGGGGCTAAACCCCCACACGGAAACCCTACGAGCCACCAGATCTACACACAGAAGCGAACCAGAGCAACAGATCGAGGCGCGGCGCATACCATGTAATCGGTGGTGATGAAGGGGTCGTTGACGGCGACGAGCTCGACATCCTCGCTCTGGAGGGCGACCCTGGCCACGAGCCTGCCGATCCTTCCGAAACCTGAGAGCCAACAAAACCAACCAAAGCAAGCGCTCGCTCAGACCATCACTCCAAATCCAACCAAACGACCACGAAGCGGTTTTTAGCACAGAAGGCGCACAAACTCACCGTTGATTCCGATCTTAATCTTGCCTGCATCCCGAAACCCATCATGCAAAACAAAAAAAACGGGGGGAAAATAGTCAGCAAAGCCCCGCGGATCTGAGTAGGGAGCAGAAGCGAGCGGCGCCTAGCCGGAGAAACCCGGCCGACGGAGGAGTAGGAGGAGCAAGGGAATCAGTACCCATGGCGCGCTGCAGAGCGAGGATGACAACGAGATGGGTGGTGCGCGAGAGGAGAGGTGAGGAATTGAAGCGTCTAGAACAGCGGATGAGGTGGGGAGGGGTTTAAGGGTCGTCTTTATAAAGGCGAGAGAGGGAGAGGCGAGAGAAAATAGAGGACAAATTCGCGTTTATTAATTATTCATTATCAAAGGAGAAAGCGAAATGCAAGTAGGCAAAGTGCGTTTTGGGAAAAAAAATGGAAAGAAATGGGGGCGGCAAATAATTCTGGACCGAGGTGCGGGGGTGAGCTGTCGACCGCGGGCCTTCTCCAGAAGGCGCAGCCGGGTGAGGTGTCCCAATGACGTGTGGGACCGGACGCCGGCCGCTTCTGCCTTCGGGTAGGTGTAGGTCGCTTCGTCGCGCGCGTGGTTTGTTGCGCAAGAAGAAGGGGAGGCAAGGCATATTCTGCTGGTTTATTATTTCTTGGGGAACAATAATGCCGGTAAAGAAATCCAAGTGAGATTAGAAGAGAGGGGAAACTATTTATTCTGGAAGCCGCCTCCATAATAGGGTCGCGCAACGACGTCACTTAACTAATTATCATCAGTTTGCATGGTAATATGATATCAGACGGTGGAGATTTAAACGGGTTCTCAACGAATTGGTATGCATTCTTCTGACACATAGTTGGTAGCTCATCGACTTTGGCCGACGAATTTTATGAAAACTAATGGAGCTGGCAAACATGGCATCTGCTTTGCCCTCCGTTTCGTCGCCGTACGTCGTGGTGGGCTAGTCCGACGCGGCGGCGATGAATGGGCTAGAGCCCGCTTCCGTACGTGCCCGCGCGCTTGGTGCTCCGCTTCTTTCGTTTGTTCCTGGATCGCGAACGGGTGGATTGCCCTCACCGTTGCCGTGCACTACCATGGGTGGCTCACGTGCACGTACACGTAGCGGAGCGCATGGTGTAAGAGGGCACGTGAGCACTTGCCCGTTGCCCAAGGGCATTTTCTTTTTTTTTTTCCCCCTCTCTCTCTGCAGACAACACACGCACAGGAGTAACGGCGGTGGGAGTCCACGTGACGAGGACGACGACAGCAGGCGCGGTGGCCTCGGCGGATCCTCGAGCCCTGCTGGGCTGGGCTGGGCTGGGCCGGCTCTGGCTCTGCAGATAATCTCGAGACTGCCACGGCGAATATGCTCCACACATTCCTCTCCGCTCCCCGCTTCGAGATGCTTCGCGCACGAGTCCGTCCGGCGGCCTGCCGCCTGGTCGTCGCGCGCGACCCCACCGCCCACCGGGCAGAGTTCGGAGGACACGTCGGCGTCACGGCGCCTCGTCGAGTCGTCGGCTCTCGGCTCGTCGCTCGTCAAGTCGTCAGGTTCGGGAGAGAACGCCCGCCCGCCCGGCCGCCTGCCTTGTCGTCCCGCCGCCGGCAGCTCGTCGTGCCTTCTTCCTCTGCTTTCGTCGTTCAAAGATTTTTTGGGGCACGGGGCATCCGGAAATCCGCGGAAGCGACCGCACGGTGGTTTGCTTGTGAATCAGAGAATCATTTCTAACCGGAATCCACTGTACGTGCACCTCGTAGCCTCCACTTCGGAGCTCCACGCCACGGATTTGCTCTGAATCGTTTTTTTCAAGGTCATTCAAACACCAATATTAGGTGAGACTCAATCCAATTTTTACACGGACGTGGTATCGTAGCCAATTTAATTCTACGGGCTTCGAATATCGACGTCCAAACGGAGCACGAGACGCCTCGTCAGGCGTCGCAAGGATGACGGAGCGTTTTTAAGTTGCTTTTGCTCCTAATGAATGTTCTACGGGCTACTCTAGACAATCCTGCTGCTCCCTGTGTCCACGAAAAAATAAAATTCTGTCTTCGTCCTAAGTCAAACTATTGAAACTTTGACCAAATTTATATGAAAATGTGATAACATTAATGATATCAAACATGTATGATATAAAAATATATTCTAACAAGAATCTAATGATACTAATTTGGTAGCATACATTTTAATATATTTTGATATAAATTTGGTTAAAATTACAATTGTTTGATTTAAGACAAAATCAGGATTTCATTCTTTCGTGGACGGAGGGAGTACCTGTTAAGCAAGGAAGGGGGCGTCCACCACCCCCAGTGGCCTCACGCCCCCGCGGCCTCGCGCCCCTGTGCCCCCGCCGAACCCCGCCTCCGGACTCCTCGCGCGCCCCCGTCTCTGCCCCGAGCAATCCGCGTCCCCGGACCCCGCTCACCACCGGCATCCCCACCCTCCCGTGCGCCCCCTCCCGCAATGCATCGCCAGACTCCACCGTCCTCGCCCGGGATCCCGCGGCGCCTCAGATCCCAGCCTAAGCTCCCGCTCTCCTCGCCGCACGCACCAGGACGTGAACCCCTCTCCTCTCCCTCACTCGTAGGCAGGAAGCAGCTAACAGAGCAGTCCAGCCGTGAGCCTGTGTCGTGCGTGCCGACTACCCGGCCGCGAGGCAGCGATCCACCGCTGGGGAATCCAATCAAATCCCCAGAGAGAGAGTCCCGCGGCCGACCGCCTCTCTCCTCGCCTCGCTTCCCCTGCCCACGCCGAAGCCTCTCTCCGGATCCCGATCTGCATGCCCTGGTGCGTGGGTGGGGCGATGGACTCGCGGCGGCAGGAGGAGGACGACGAAGGGGAGGGGTGCCCGTGCGGCGGGGCCATCGAGGCCGTGGACCACTTTGACGGCCTCCACGACGCGGTGCTGCTCTACGGCCTCATCCGCACCGGCGCCGTCAAGGCGCTGGGCTGCTTCGCCCTCGTCTAGCGCCGATTCTACGCCCTCGTGCCGCTCGTCGACTCCGTCTTCGTCCGCGTTGACTGTGTCATCCCGACGACCGGCCGCCCTCCTTCTCCTCTTCTGCGCCGGGCTCCCCGCCTCAGCCTCACGCCCCCGCGCCCCCGCCAAACCACGCCTCCGGATTCTCGCGCGGCCGCTCGACGCAGACGCTCCACCGCGCCTCCAGGTCTAGGCCCCCTCGACCGCGTCCTGATGGATCCACCCCCGCGCGCGCTGCGCCCAGGCCCGCCAACCTCGCCGCCTTCTCCGTCTCCATCGTGCCCCGACCCCGAGATGGCCGCCCGCCACCAGCCCCCAACTCACGTGCCCGCGGTCCCTGCCCCCGGACCCACCCCGCGGCCGCACCACGCCTCCGTCACTTGCCCGCTCGCCCGCCGCATCCCTCACATCACCCGTCCATCCGCGCGCCGCCACCGCTCGGTCGCCGCGCCTCCTCCACCGTGCCAGCCCACTCGCGCCTCAGGTGCCGCGCGCCGACATCGATTCCGCACCCCCACGCCTCCGTCGCGTCGCGGGTGCCCCACGCGTGACGCTGCCGCGCCAGCCCTCGTGCCGCCGTCGCGCCGCCATCGCCACGGCACCCCCACGCCTCCGTCGCGTTGCAAGCAGCACCGCTCCGCCACTCGCACGGTCCCCGGATCAGCACCCTGAACGCAACTGCTGAAAATCGCCTACAGAGACACGCTTGCTATCCTCCTTGGTCTCTTGGTAAGATAGCTTATGTCTACTCCCATTGCTTGTAAATTACCTTGGCTCACGCCGCCGCTTCTTGCCAGCCGCCGCGAGGCCGGATCAGGGCGGAGCGGGCGGGGTGGAGGAGGGATAGGAGCCGCGGTGGCCAGATCCGGGCACGGGGCCGAAGGAGAGGAAGAGGAGCTGCAGCAAGCGGCTGGCGCGACGCGGAGGGGCGACGCACAGCACGGAACCGAATCGGCGCAGGGCCACCGGCCATGAAGGGAGGCCGGAAGAGGTGCCAGTCATCCGTCGGCATAGCGCCAGGGCCGGCCACGCCAGTTCCTGAGGGCGGTGATCTGGGCAATCGCGGTGCTCGCGGTGGGCCTCAGGGTTAGCGCCCTCGTCCTCACCGTCGTGCACAGCACCACACTGCTCGTACTGGCGGTGCTCCTCTTGGCGGCTGTGGCCGCCTTTCTCCTGTGGAATGAGGCCGCCGTGGCGTCGGGCGCACGCTGCGCCGGTTCGTGGACAGGCTCCTGGCCTCCAGCCTCCGCGTCGCGGCCAATAGACAGCTCGTCAAGATCACTGGTGTATGTCTGCCGTTTCCATGCACGTTACACTTCGTTCATATCGAAATCATCGCAATTGCTGAACAGTTGCATTTATGTCTTTCCATTGAGCAGGAGTTCGGCATTGAAATACGTTTCTCTGCATTTAACAGCAGCTTAAAAACATCGGCTTAGCCCCTCAATGACCTTGCCAGTTTCATTGTGTATTGTCAGTACCTTATTTGCTTAGAGAAGTTGCTTCGGTTTCATCAAAGTTTGTAGTGATTGAATGGACCTGCTGAATGAGGGAAAGGAACTGCTCCTTTTCAGTTACCAGCTGCCGTTTTACAATTCTAATACCAGTATTGGTTTTTTATACTTTCTATCTATGTGAGCGCAGTTACGTACAATTATACATGAGTTGTTTTCAAAATTCTCAGTGTGCTAATCTCAGCTGCATTGTCCATTCTTTCATGCCGTTTGTTTCATGTGGTGATATTTCACTGATCTCTTCATATGAGAAGGTTGAGAATTGTGTATACACATCTACCCTGTTAGGTGGGGTTCCATGATACTGAATCCTTGGAATCGATGCTCCAAGTGGAAATTAACACATGCTGAGGTAATAATGCTTTGCAATCTCGATGTCTTACACACTCATTTTTCATATAACATTTATAAGCAGACCCTTGACAGTGGATTAATTTGAAGGTAACTCGTGGTTTAAATGTGAAATAAGTTACACCTTCAGCATGCCAATGTGCACTCAACGAACAAGCAATAGAAGAATTGACCATGATGGCTAGAAAAAATTATTTTGAAAACATTTTATCTGCCATGGAACTTGACAAAAAGTTTAACAGAAGAACGCAGGTCCTTCACCGATATTTTCCCATGAATGTTCTCATATATGCATGCATCTATCCCTGTACATTGTACAATATGAAGGCATGGTGCAGTTACTGTGATTAAGGTTCAAATTAATACTCCTATACATGCTTAGTTCACTGTATGCTCATCCATGAATTTGTGTACAAATTAATATTGGAGTAGATTCTTCAGGAGAAAAAAGTGTTGGTTTATAGCTACATGTTCAGACCTGATTGCATTGTGTTTACTATTGCAAGCATGAGGATCTCTCCCATGCTGTCTCTGTATCTATATCACTATATGTGTATTGAAGTAAAGAGCATCACTCCCTATCTAGAGATATCCTTATGACATTTTCCCGGCTTTTAGCTTCTGCCTTTGCGTGTGTTAATGTCTTTGGGTTCCAGATAGTTTAATTTGTGCACTCTGTGCTGACATTGTTTCATGCTAATCCTATGAGGACAAGATCGTTCACACATTTGCTTTTAAAGGGTGTGGCATGTGCCATTTTCTTGGTTTTTTGATGAGATGCGCTGTTTGCATGCTATAATTTACTATTGTATTCCTGCAGGGAGATATTTCTAAGACCGACATGAATAAGGTGTAATGATTCATTGGCTTTTCAATTGCTGAAATACAACATGTTTGAATTGTTTCAGTCACTTTTTGTGTCCAATAGCACTATATCAGCATCTCCCTGTGTTGCTTATCGCTTCAAGTTTATTTGTCATTTAAAAGTTTTTTGTCAAATAAATCTTAGTTCCTAAAGCTTATCTGTATCGTTCTTTGTTTTGGAATTAGCATAATGAATAATGCAATATTTTTTTGTTTCAGAATACTATTGTACAGATTAGCGATTAGAATTCAGTCTCTGCTGATGAATATATAATCAATTATACAGTACGTTGTCGATGCACGCCTTGCCCCTGCTGCAACCGATCCTCCTCGACATCAACGTGGAAACCGGTGAGTCCTTGACATCTAATACATGGTGGATCAAATGTCACAACCATACCAGCCCGTTGATTATCCCCTGTATCCGTTTCTCCAAATTGGCTGTAGTAATTTTTTCTTGCATGTTTCTTATCAGTATTTCATTGGTTGATCTGTTTCCCAGCATAAAGTAATATGATATGTGTTCATAATCTCCACTACTAATTAGTTCTAATTGATATATGCGTACACTGTGGCAAAGCCATGTAGCAAGAATATCTATCTTTAAATGTTGAATTGAGTGTTGCTAGAACAACACTTGTGCTATGACTCATGATTCATGAAACTGCTTCCTGCTAGACTGCCATACAGATCGTGTGATTTGCTGCCTGCCCAAGCATAGGATGCGTTTTGATATGCATCTATTGGTATACTATAACTGACTTATTAAGTTCTTCACAACAATATCTAAGAAGTAGAGTTGTCAGCAATAGTTTCCAGTTGCTATTTCAGAAGGACATGAACTCAATAGCATTCATATAGTTTGCCTTCAAAGAAGGATTTGGTTTGGTACAGAAAGAATATATTGCACTGATGCAGTAATTGGAGGTCAAAATTTCTTGGCATTGTGTTTTATATTTTCCGAACCTTTTTTAAGGATGTTTCTAAACCATCACTGATTATTACTAATTATCAAGCAGTCTACTTGCTGCATACAAGGATGAGAGTGAGTACAGTAGTATATTGTTCTTTCTGCTTGAAAGGTATATGATTATAGAAAGGACTTTGTATTTGTACGTGGCTTTTGTTTTTCTAGAAATAGAAAAAAAAAAAAGTTGTATGCACCTTTAGTTCTTCCGTGATGCATAAAGCTTAGATGATTTGCTATAAAAAGTTTTACAGCTTGGTGTTTATTTCTGCCTAGGATAGACTGAATAAACAAGCAGATTTGCAATTGTTCCTTGCCTCTGCATGTTATGCGATTCTTTTTCATCGCACACGAACCCTTGGTGATATGAATTCGGAGCGAAGCTGCAAAATCGGTCAGTCTTTGGAGGCAATTTCTATATCCTCAGCTCATGAAACTGTTAGCAAAATTTTCGTGATTCTGCCTATCTTTGTTTACAAGTTTTACGAAGATTGGCATTAATATAAGCCCTCCATTCAACACGATCTGATGGTTTGGAAAATATGAAGTACCAATCAAAAAGTACTAATTAGTGAAAAAGTACTAAAACAAGGTGGGACCAGTACCAAATGGAGGTAGGACCGGTACCAAAATTGTTTTTTCTTTTTATTAATTGAATGGGTACAAATGGAAATGCACATGGTGTCTGTAGCCGATCCCCTTCAGCTCCCGATGGGCTCTCCGATTTGCGCTGGCGCGCCGCCTCGTGGGGCAATAGCCGCTCAGCGGGAGCCGCGCCGCCGCCGCTCGCTGCAGGATTGTGGCACGCCGCCCCGTCCTGCCGCCTGTCGTGAGAAGAATTAGCTGCACTGCCCTGCTGCCGGTCGCCGCATGGCTCTCCGCTTTGCCTTGGCTCGCGGGGCAATAGCCGCTTGGCGGGAGACGCGCCGCCCCATCTCGCAGCCGGTCGCTGGAAGACTTCGCTGCGCCTCCCCGCCGGCGGTCGCTCCAAGAGTCCACCGCTTTGCCCGCTCGCCCTCTCGTGTGCGCACGGTGACGACGACGAGCCCTCGTCATCCAGCGCCCGCGCAGGCGTCGCCACGACGTTGGACGACCCCTCGCCGTCCATAGCAGCCTCGCGTGGCTGCTGTGCGCGTGTCCCGCGGGCACTCTCCTGTAACTCGCCCACGAGCTACCCAAGCTTCCATCGCGCTCCGCACCTAGCTCTCCGGCCTAGGAAGGTGGCAGGTAGCACTAGCAGAGCAAGAAACAGGTAAGTAGGAGCTTTCCTGTTTCCAAATGCACATGAGCGTGCGGCGACGGGCAGGATGATGCCACCCATGCAGCTGCTGAGACTATCATCCTCGTCGTCTTCTGCACGCTCTCCATCAAGCTGCTGCTCGTCACCAACTCGGTCTTCGTCAGCACGCTCCACCTTCTGCAGCAGCCCCGCCTTGGACGCCGGCGGCGGGGATAACGGCATTGGCGCACGGTCAGGGGCGCGCTTGCCGCCAAGGAGGTCGCGCTGCACCGCTCGCTTGCCGCGGCGCGGTCGCCTTGCAGTTGCAGGCTGCTGGTGTTCGGTCTTTCCCCTAGCTCCTTGCGCTCGCCCAGCTCAACTCCGGTGCCGGCACCTGTGCCACCCCTTCGTCACTGACAGGGCCGAGGACGCGGACGCCACACGCCATGCGCTCTTCTCCGGGCACGGGCGCGGGCGCGGCGGGGACGAGGCGCTAGTGTCAGTGTGACTACGGACGCCGCGTGCCATGCACTCTTCTCCGCACCGCGATGAACTCCGCCGTCGGGATTCCCGGAGAGGCGGAGACGATGAGGACGAAGGACGAGAGAGGGTGCCCGTGCACGCGGCCTCTGAGAGTTGAGAAATCGATCCTCTTCAAGGTCCTTGACGTGGAAGAAGACTTCTGCAATTCCTATGTTACCCTTGATACTTTTTATCTCAAAATATCTCAAAAATACTGGCAGTACTTCCGATTTTCTAAAAGTACCGATGGTACTTTTCAACCATTCTAACAAGCCTCATCTTTGTTATGTTCTGAATATCTGACAATAGAAGCTGCATTACTGACTGGACACATGGATTGATCTTGCAGCTCATACAAGCCATGCTCCTTTTTTCTTTCGCTACGAACTGTTGTGAGTTAGAGGTGAATTAATTTCATTTGACCACCGATGTGTTCAGAAGATGTGCTTGCATATTGTGCCATATGCTCCACTGTAAATGGATTTACTTGCTACCCTATATGGGCAGTTGAAGTTGAATTATGTAAACATCAATCTAGCATCAGCAAAAAGTATAAATGCAAACATCCATGGTGATCTGGCCAGAAGAGGTTTCATGTTTGCAGGTTGCAGTTTGATAATTAATGATACCAGTGCAAAGACCAATAATGTTGATCACCAATTGTGTTGATCTTTAATGGCACATCTAAAATAAAACCGTTGTACATGTGGAAGAAATACTATTGTCACAATGTTGTGTGACACATGAAAAATCACATTTGTGTTCATAAATGTTGTCCCGTGGCGAAGCACGGGCATAGACCTAATGCATATATAGATTTGTCGCTACATCGTACATTTCGAGCCTTGATGTCATACCGCACATATGTTGCTGCTATTCGGGGCCATGTCTCCAGTAGCGCAGTCTTTTTTTACGGTTTTAATGTAATACCGTGGTGTTTGATGATATCTTAGTATTTCAGATGTTTGGTTGATTTTTGGAAAACCATGTTTAAAATACTATAGTATTGCCGAAACTGTACCCATTTTAGAGTATTGGATACTTTGATTTGAACCTAGACTTTCAAAAATATGGTATTAATGTCACATGTAAATACATACGATGGTATTTTTAAATGGAGTAGTATTTATAAACTAAACTTTGGTACATTCTATTTTATAACAAAAAAAGTTCTACTCTCACCGCATATTAAAAAACTTCACGAAAAAAAATAAACTAAAATTTTGTGAAAATAATTGGTACTTATAAAAATTGTAAATAAAATAAGTAGGTCCAAGTGGTGTCCATGATTTGGAATTCAACAAAGCACCATTTACGCTACTCCTTATGATTAGCCATTATCAATTTGGAATTCAACGAAGCACCGACCGCCACTGCCGTGGGTTTCAAAGTCTGCCGACGCCAGCGGCGGACTCGCCGCCGCCGGCCGGTCTTCTTTCGTGCAGCTCGTCGTCGTGCGTTCTCTTTTCCTCTCTACCCACCGGTTCGTCAAACTTCTGCACGGGCGTTTGGAAATTCGCGCGCCAGTAGAAGAAGCCAAGCGTGTATATACACATGATTCTAGGCTTGTATACCGAACGAACGAACAGAGAAGGCAAAAAAAATGGGCCGGTCTGGTGTCTGTCCGTGTGCGTACAACTTCCATTTTCCCCGTCGCTGTCAAGTGCCAACGACACGACCAGTGTCTGTGTGTCACGGGCTCAGGGTGCATTTCTTATTCACGAGTGGGTTAAAAGTTAATTTAGGGCATTTCGAGTTTCGTTTTTGTTAGCCTTTCCATGTCGAAGCCACGTCGCGAGTCTACATCGAGATTGCGGGAGGCGCCGCTATTTTGACTTTGTGTTTGTTTAACCGTGACCAAAAATATCACTGCCATAATTCAATATTTCCTGGCCTGGCCCTTGTTTGTTGCAGCCTAGCTGGTTGAGCGTATGAAAACGCCATTTTTTTTTTTTTTTTTGAGAAACCGGGTTGTAATTTTTTTATTCCTATATAAACGATCACATTATTACATAGACTTCCTTGCATTATTACATTATTTAATACACGCAAATCTGGCCCGGAATCAGATTCAGCCCGACTCCAAAGGATCTCTGAGCTTAGCTGGGCCGAGCCCACGGGCCTGACGCATTTGGCAACTCAATGGTTTTCTGAAATCTTTCAGTCAAACATTTTTCTGAAACTGCTAACTCAATCTCTCTTTAATTTTGTTTGGCTGAATGGTTCTTGAGATTTATTGATCTAACGTTTCTCAGCAAACCTTTTTCCAACCGTGAAGACTGCAGCCATGTGATGATATTGCCTACCTTGGTTATTCCCAAGAGAATAGATGCGACAATGTGTCTATTACAGATTTAGAACAGAACCTGCTCGATCGTTTGGGCGTTACCAGCGCAGGCAGCACAAGGGAATCAGCATTCGCTCGTTCCCAGTTCATTTTGAGCCCACCTTTGCTCACTAGTTCATGCTCCAGCAAGTTGCAAGGCCACAACACCAGTTCACTTGTCGGTAACAAAGCCCTGCTGCAGATACAACACTAGCCCAGGGCAAAACAATTCCCGGGTACACCTGACCGTGATTCACTCGATCTTTCTCAATTACTCACAACTGATATGACTCATATGAGGACAGGAAGCTCATAACCTAGGCGTCGACACAGATGCACAGACTATTATCTATGAAGCACAAATGACTACACGAGGAAATGGAAAGCACAAACAGACCATGTCTAACAAAATAATTAGTGAAGAAGCTAATAAATTGGCATTTCTATGCCATGGCTCAGCTGTCGGGTAGTCTCATGTTAAGCACTTCCGGTGGTGGCCGAAGAGTGCATACCATTTCTCTGGTCTTGCCAAAATAAACCTGCCAACAGAACCATATTATGAAGAATGACCAAGGAACTGGCAAGTTGCAACTCTGAAAGATCTCAGTATCCAACATATTCATTGTCAATGCGAAACTGCTACCTGGTCCAATGAATTTCTCAACTTCCCCTCCATTTCTTCTATCATTTTCCCCATATTAACAAGATGCCCATCAGCTACGGCGAGAGTCATACTCATCTGCAAAAAAGAAACATATATCTATATACCTCAGTAATGCTTCTAACCAAACAAGTGCTGTCTGAAATCATGATTATTGTACTCCTCATATACAGGCTATATAATAGCTACATAAACACATAAATAGATTATCATGTGGTAGTTCAGTTCGGCAAACACTTGAAAGCTGTTTTTTTTTTTTTTTTTTTTTTTTTTTTTTTTTGCTTAGGACATTCTATCTTGTTTTTATGGGACTTCTACGCTTTACTAAAACAGCAAATAATCTAGCAGTTCAAAGTTTACACATTTCTTTGTTAGTTCATAATAGCTAGTCTGCATGTTCTTTTTTATGCACGCTGTTAAGTGCACAAAGTCTCAACCCTATTAACTAAACATCAAGAGTGGTGGAAAATAGGGACAGCAGTTAGCTGTCCCTCACATAGAAGTAAAGAGCCTTGATTAAAACAGCATGCCCTGGTATGGAAAGACATTTAACACTCCATGGACACTGGACAGTGAAGAGAAGAAGTGGGAGACAGAACCTGCCGCCTAATTGATCCAGACAAGTTGAAGGTTCCAGACTGCTTGTTGTCTGTTGTCAATGACAGCATCACAGTGCTGTTCAAGCAGTAATGTGCTGCTCCTTCTTCTTCAGGACCAACCTATTAACATCACACACGTTTTTAACAGTTAAGTTGAAACATAACAAAAAACCAAAAGCAGGCGACAATAAATAACCCTAGCAATTACTACCTCCATCCAAAGTCAAACTATCTAAAGTTTAACTAATTTTGTAGACAGATGAATCAATATTTGTGACACCAAATAGGTAGAGTATGAAAATATATTTCATGATAGATCTAATCTAACAATACTAATTTGGTATCATAAATCTTGGTGCCTTTTGTGTACATTTGGTGAAACTTAATATGATTTGACTTTGGACAAAACTAGAATCACACTCTTTTTGGGACTGCGGTAGTAACAATTTGCTGGCAAGGTTAACATGAGGAAAATAGATAGTTTAGCAAGCAAATATCTATAAGCAAGGTTATCATTACTTACCTGAATAACATGAATAGCATCCCATGAACCAATCTGCATGTACCCTCTTTTTCCTTGTCCATCTGAAACCACCAATAAGAAATTCAATTAAAATGAGGCCTGAACCATCTAATATCAGTTCAGGGCTTCAGGCATTTGTGTAAACCTTTCTTAATTAAGAAGCATGCTATAAAACCATTATCTTCGTCCTCCCAAATGTACACAGAAGAAATCCCACCTTCATAGTACCTAATAGTTAACAGAAGATGTTGTTTCTTATTCTTTATATCGAAATGATAGATATCATCAATAAGATATACCAAAAAAAAGAGGAATCATGCTACTACAGATCATAGCCTTCTTTCATATTGCATTTACAAAAGCAATGCTGCTCTAAGGAGACAGTAAGATGTAATATGAATCTTACTGGTCACGATATACTGAGAAAACTTCATTTGCCTCAATCTCAAGGTTCCTCATCTCTTGAGAAGGAAGTGTCCCATCTTCCAAAGGAGGTTCATATCTGTTCGACCAAGGTGATCTGCAAGGTGACCACACAATCAGGAGATGACAAAAAAAAAAAAAAAAAAACCCCGACAAGGTTTGAAGTTTGCCCAACTGCCAAACGGAATCATACTCATTAACGCATCCATGGCTCTCTCTGCACACTAATTTTCTTCGCTGGGAATGCCAGGCAACTTTATGTCTCAATATCAGCAAGTTCAATTTTTACCAATCGATCTCAACTAATTAGGGCTTCCTTCGAAAAGGATTTAAAGACCTTCTGTTGTAAGGCCATGTTTATTCACTGAGATCAGGCACTGCGATGAGATCGTTTTTGAGGCATGCACTACAAAATAATGATAATCCAATCTAATGTGCCATAACACATCCTTCCATTTCTCTCTTAACCAATGCCACCAGCCCCAAAGTTTTTACTCTACAACTACAATGGCAGCACCTTCCAATGCTTATGGAGAACACGATGAAAATGAAGTCATAGGAGCAACGGCGAATTACTGACCGGTAGGAGTCCGCGTCGCGGTTATATTCACAAAGAATGTATTCCTTCAGGCTCTCCTTATCCATGCGAACCTGCAAACGAACAAACCGTTTGACCTTGTGTATCAGTAAGAAGGCCGGAAGCAAGGGGAGAAATGAGAGAGAAAGCAGAGAAGCAAATGGAATAGAAGATGCGGAGGGAAGCATAGTTTGGATTCGGCGGTTCCGTTCAAACGCTTAAATGGGGACTGGAAAAAGCGCGATTCTATTGGGCCCCGATTCAGACGGAATCCAAGCACGCAATCCGGCATCCGGGCGGCGTTGCGTACGGATGAATGAATACCTGCAGCGGGAGGTCGACCTGGGAGAGGAGGTCGAGGGAGTGGTCGGGGAGGAGGGAGAGCAGCGCGTTGAGCGCCGTCTCCGCGCTCCCCGGCGGCATCCGCCGCATCAGATCCATCGCCGCCTCCATGCGCCCGGCGCTCTGCTCCTCGCCCTGTCCTTCCTTCCTCTCCACCACCTCTTCCGTAGTACTAGATCCCTCGTTTCTTCTCTCCTCCTCCGCTCGCTTCCGGTTTCGTTGCTTTCGTCCTAATTCAGTTCCTCGCCCCCGTCGCTGTTTGGAAGCGGCAACAGGCAAGCACAAATGCCACGCCAAGCAAATGTTTTCTTTTCCAAAAAAAAACAAAAAAAATCAGGAGAAAATTTTTCGAAAGTTCCAAGTGGAAAATCTATTAAACAAGAACTTATTGCCAAAATTAATTGATTAAACACGAACATAAAAAATGTAATCAACACCATGATAATTCATTTGGCACTGTTCTGGTGTTCTTTCCATTTCGGTCTCCTTCGTAGCCAAATCGCGTTTCTCTCTGCAAATACTGCACATCTTTGTCTCATCTCGGCCCGTGTCCGTGGGCCGGGCTCGGCTTGCACGTGGAATAAGCCCATTCACCACAGGCCGGCCGGCGTACAAAAGCGAGTGGCTGAAGATCTCGAGGCCCGGCCTACCTAATTAAAGCTCTAGGGTTACTTCCCTATAAGACCTCGTCTTCCCCCACTGCGCCTCCGCCTCCCATTCCTCCTCCGGCGGCGGCCAGCTCGACGGCCAACAGCGCCACCCCGCCGCGGCAGCCATGGTGCACGTCAGCTTCTACCGCAACTGTAAGACCCCCTTCTTCCCCGCTGCATCGTATGCCTGGCCACTCTCGAGAGACGTAGCTGTCTAGATCAATCCTGCTTGTGCTGTGTTATTGTCTTGTTTCCATGAGGGCCAGTGATGCTGCGCTCTTGAAAGAGTGAAATGCTGACCGTGGGGGCCGGTTTGGATCTGGAGAGCCGTATGGGTAGCATGTATGTTGATGAATATGTTTTTGGGATTCTCGCGTACAAGAAGCAACCCGGATGCTCGAGCAGTAGTTTTTGGTTTGCTTTTGACCCGTCATGCTCAAACCAGAGCTTATTGCCTGTTTCGTGAATTGGTTGCGTGAATGGCAGATATGCATTTGGTTTTTAACAACGACCCGTATGGTTTACTGCTATTAGAAAACAGCATCAGACAATGCCATACACGTTCTTCTGCAGTTTTGTTTTTGTTCAACCTGACACTGATTGCTAGCATCATCAGTGTTGGCGGTTCAAATTGTGTTTTGAATGCTGAATAGAAATGTTCCTTTCACTGGCAGTTGTCATGTAAGCTGATTTCTGCAGATACCACTCTCCCCATTTATTTTTCAAACAAGGCTAGTTTTCTTTAGTGCTATCAGTAGCTCATCTGTACTGCTGTTGCTACATGTTGCAGATGGGAAGACTTTCAAGAAGCCAAGGCGTCCATATGAGAAGGAGCGCCTTGACGCTGAGCTAAAGCTGGTCGGCGAGTATGGCCTGAGGTGCAAGCGTGAGCTGTGGCGTGTGCAGTATGCCCTGAGCCGTATCAGAAATGCGGCCAGGGAGCTGCTCACCCTGGACGAGAAGAACCCCCGCCGTATCTTTGAGGGCGAGGCGCTCCTCCGCCGCATGAACCGCTATGGTCTCCTCGGTGAGGGTCAGAACAAGCTCGATTACGTGCTTGCCCTCACTGTTGAGAACTTCCTCCAGCGCCGCCTCCAGACCATCGTCTTCAAGAATGGCATGGCCAAGTCCATCCACCATGCCCGTGTCCTGATCAGGCAGCGACACATCAGGTTAGTTTATGTCTGATTTCTCACCTTTGCATCAAATCTTCAGCTTTATAATAGAATGCTCAAATGGAGTCGATTCAGTGATTGTGGGTCTGAGCGTCTCCTATGTTTCCTTTGTATAGAATAGAGCTTCCTTATAATTGCGGCATTCTTTGAGCATTTCCAGTGTTGGTTCTGAACTTGCAACATTTGTTCCTGTGTGTGCATCCAATTCTGTCATGTTGAGTCCAGTGGTTGTATGCCAATTGTAAAGACACATTTGATGTTGGATGGGCCATATGATGAAAAACCATGTGCAATTCTCACGACGGTCGTCTGAGACACTTTGTGTGTAATGTTGAAGTCATGTTTCTCTGATGCCCTTGATCACATTCAGTGCTTATATCTTTAGTTTTGTGTGACTTTTTATTTTCTAAATCTTACAGTAGTAAGGTCCTTGGTTTGTGTTCTCCTCCCTGGTGATATGATCCTCTGGAATGTGTAGTTAAGTTTATAGTCTGCCCCCCCCCCCCCCCCCCCCCCCCCGCACCTTTCTTTGCTAATGTAGTTTCCATGTTAAGGTCATACATTCTATTATGTTCACAAGTCCATTAGTTGCCCTTCACTTTTGCAATTTGGTGTTTTTGTCGTAAGTTATTTTATGTTTTCTTTCTTCCATGTTATCTTTAATGTTTATGCATATATTTTTTATGTTTTCTTGGGCACAATGAGGATTCAATTTTGCTAATGTATCTCTGAGGCCAGAAGGTCGGTGACTCTTATGTCCTTTTCATTCTGAGTGCCCTGGAAGTTCAATAATGTGTTTTCTCTTAGTTTCTTTCGTTTTTTTATTCTTCTGTGATATTTCTGACCAGTTCTTCAGTTTTATTTATTGTGGGATTCCTTTTTTCTTCATCCTCAAACTTGTGAGCTACACTCGGTTTTATATCGGCCTCCTGTGATTAGTGCAGACATTTCGGTACTTGCTTGTGCTAAAATATAGTGCTTTGCATGTGGCTACCAGCTATTTTAGCATAATAATGCAATGTTCTGTGACATAATATCACTGCACTTGTCTGGGCAACGCAGAGACATTTGCCATAATATGGTAGATTTGACAAATAAGTTCAGTTTAGCTGCTTTAATTGATTTACGTGTCTTTTGCCCGCCTTGATCTAACATTGTTTTCTTAACAGGGTCGGAAGGCAGCTTGTCAACATTCCCTCTTTCATGGTCAGAGTTGAGTCCGAGAAGCACGTCGACTTCTCCCTCACCAGTCCTCTTGGTGGTGGCCCTGCTGGAAGAGTGAAGAGGAAGAATCAGAAAAAGGCCTCTGGTGGCGGTGGTGATGGTGATGAGGACGAAGAGTAGGCATCCCGTAGGATTTTTGCAGCAGCAATTGGTTTGAAACTCGAAATGAAACACAGTACGTGCTGTTCCACAGGATTTTTTTTTTTTGTGGTCTTTGAACTGTGATCCAGCGATGGACAGTTTTGTGATCTACTGACACTGATTTAATTCAAGCAATGGCATGTTCTGGACCTTACCTTGTTTGCGTGGCTATTGCTCGTGTAGCCTCTTGGCCATCGGTGATCAAATTGGTCGCCAAATGTATTTTTTTATAAATAAAAAATGCATGAACGAAACAAGCCTTTTGTAACAGTGTTAGCACTGATTATGATTTTCCATAGCCCCGTACACGCTGGATGGTGGGCTTTCAGCTGCATCAAGCCGCCGCAACAGATGAACTACATACACTTATGAAACAGCTAAGCAACACAACAAATCGCCGATAATCAGGAGGAACATGACTTTAAAATAAAAGTGTTGCAACAGTAATATTTTGCAGCAATATCTTTGGGAGAAAATTCCTTATTTGGCCCAGATCGAAGATGTGGTTCTTTTTTTGGCCTTCAAAATTAAAAAGTTTCCTATATGGGCAGAACAAAAATTTACATTCCTTTCCTGGCTCTTCCGTGAGCTTGTGTCAATCCCACCGTTAGCCAAAGCCTCGCCCGACACCCGGCGCCGGCCAACCTTGCCCGACGCGCGGCGCCGTGGCCATGGTGTGCGCCAGCTCCTTCCACGCCGTCACCGAGCCCCGCCATAGCCACCGCCCACGTCCACCGCCTTCATCCCCGTCGCCGCTGCACTCTGCCGCACAGGTCGCAGAACGCTTGGGCGCCCGCGCCGCCCACGCCGCCGCGTCCCCATGCGCCGCCCCGACGCCGGTGCCCCGTACCCGTCGAGCGCATCGCCGCCTGACGCGCGGAGCTCGCCCGTGGCAGCCTCTCCCGCACTGCACTCACTTGCCGCTCTCTCGCTCGCCGTGGCCATGGCATCTGGTGCGCCTCGCTCCCCCGCGCCGCGGCCATGGCGGCCTCGCGCTTGCGCACGCCCAGCTTGCCCCGCGCCGTTGCCGTGGCCATGGTGTGCGCTTCGATGCGCCACGGACATGGCGTCCACTTCGCCCAGCCATAGCTGGCTTGCCCCGCGCCGCTTGCTCCTTGCACGCCGTCGCCGAGCCCCGCCATAGCCGCCACCCGCATCCACCGCCTCCATCCCCGTCGCTGCTGCGCTCTGCCGCGCGCATCGCTGAACGCCTGGGAGCCCGCGCCACCCATGCCGTCGCCGCCGCATCCCTGTGCGCTGCGCCCGACGCCGGGCCCTATCCCCGTCGCGTGCACCACCATCCTCCGGCCAGTCCACGCGACCAACTGGTGGGTTCGCCGCGCCGGCCTCATCCTCCTCGGCCCATCCGCGCGACCAACCGGCTCGCCGCCCGCGCCGGGGCGGCCAGGCAGGGGAGCGTGGACGCCATGGCCGCGGCGCGTCGGAGCGGACGCCAAGGCCATGGCGCGAGGGCGAGCTGAGCGCGGGGCGAGCTGGCCATGAGCGAGGGCAAACTGGGCCCAGGCGCGGGCAGGCACGCGGTGGAGCGCGGCCACGCCCGGATGTGTGGCAGGCGCTCCTGCCGCCGCTGCACCACGGCGACGAGCGCGAGGTGGGGATGAAGAAGGTCTTGCAGGCGTCCACGGCCATGAAGAATCCCAGCGAGTTGTCCTTGGCCTTGATGCCGGCGAGCTGGAACACGCGCAGGCTGTAGATCACCACACAGTCCCCGTCCGTCGGAGAGGTCGGAGTTGGACCTCCACATGACGGCCTAGTCCAGCCGGAGCTGGCCGGACCTTAGCCCCTGGAAGGGCGCGGCGGCATCGACGGCGGTTGGCCGGGGCGGCGTCACCCCACGGCGCGCGACGATGGTGGGCTGGGGCGACGGCTCCCGACGACGGTGGGCCACAGCGGACGAGCAAGCGCACGCGAGGGAGGCGGCAGGTGAGCGACTAACGGTGAAATTGACGGAAGATAACGGAAGGGTCGAGAAAGAAACGCAAAATTTAGTTCTGGCATATAGAAAAGTTTTGGTTTTTAGAGGAAAAAAAAAACCACATCTTTGAGGTGGGCCAAATAAAGAATTCTCTCTATCTTTGGAGCATAGATTTAACATGAGTCCATTTGAAACAACATTAATCTTCGCCCAAAGCCCCAGATCAACACCTTCAGCGGAAGATGTCAAGATGATCCTGACGGCGACGGTGGACAACTTCAGAGGATGTCATGCGACGGAGTGTGTATCGGCTGACTGTGCTGGCTGCTCTTCGGCTCCTCACAAACTCTTTGTAGCCAACAATGCTGCACAATGCCCCTTCTAAAAAAAAAAAAGGCAGTAGCCAGCCATCCGAGCACACCTATAATCACACGATTCATGTTTTCAGCATATAATCTTACTAAAAATTATCAACATTGTTTCAATCCCTGCCTTATTGAACGCATAGTTTAAAGAGAAGGGTTATGGAAAGGAAGGGAATCAATGCCATGGGTTTTGAGTACCGAGATGTGGGTTAACCGAAAAATGCCTAAAGAAGCCACCGAAAGGTCTCAAGGCCTGTTAGGATCCAGGTGACTAAAGCAAAACTGACTAAATTTTAGTCACTAGATGACTAAAGTACCAAACAGGAGAGACTAAAACCTGACTAAAGTGCTAAAACTAACTAAAGTTTTTCTAGTCACTAAGGAGGAGCTAAATGGTGACTAAATGCAACACCTAGTTCATTTTAGCCTCTTGGATCCAAACATGGGTGACTAAAAGTGGCTAAAGTCACTACTTTAGTCACTGGATCTAAACATGGGTAGCTAAAGGTTTAGTCACTGGTTTTAGTCACTTTGGCTTTAGTCACTTGGATCCAAACAGGCCCTAAACCAAACCTCTGGAATTTTCACCATGCTGCATTAGATCTATACTTGGCCATAAAGCCCACGGGCCGAAAGCCCGACACGAGGCCCGCTTTTTGGGCCCGGCACAGACACGGCCCGGCATAGAGAAGAGAGGGCCCGTGCCTGGCACGGCCCGGTGACCGTGCCGTGCCCGTTTCAGATTTGGGGCACGGCAGGCCGGCACGGCATGGCCCGTTTAGAACGGCCGGCCCGCCAAGGCCCACTATCCCCCCCGCTCCCCCCACCCCCCGCCCCCGGCGTATAAAACCCCGCCCCATCGGCCGACGCCAAAACCCTAACCCTATTCCCCATTTCTCCTCTCCTCCCCTCCCGTCCAGCCGCCGGTCGCCGCCCCTTTCCACGAGCCGTCGCCGCAGCTCGATGCCCCTCCAGTCCACCATGCGCCGCCGTCGCCTCCTCGGGTGAGCACTCTCCTCGCTATGTCTTCGGCGTCGACCATGGTGGTCTCCGCCGGCGACCGCTCTCTCTCTCGTTGACCCCGATCCAAATCTGGATCGTGTGCCGTGCCGGCGTGCCGTGGCCCGTGCTTCTTTCGTTTTGGCCATCTATACTCTCTTGTCCCTCCTTTCTAGATCTGATTTCCCCTCTTTCTGTTTCCCTCTCCTCGTTCGTGCTCCTCGCCGGCGGAACCGGTGCTCCGGCTGCGCTCCCGGCCAACCGCCGAGCTACGTAAGGTTAGATCTTTTGTTCTTTTGTCGATTTTGTGCCATTTTCTCCATAGATCTACTATGTTCTTTTGATGTTTATTTGATTTGTGATGTTGTGTTCGTAGTCCGTGAGGAACTGGCGCGTCGGCGATGGAGGATGGTGATGACAACGGTCACTCCATCAACGATGATCTGAGGATGATGGGAGAAAGTGGTGATGACCATGACGGCGGTGGTGATCTTTGGCTGCACGACCTGTTCGGTAGCACTCCTGCCGCCCCGATTGACCTCGCCGCCGGAGACGTTCCTAGTGACGGCGGTGGGGCGGGCGCGGGAGCTGCTGCTGCTAACAACATGCCCCAATCAAGCGTCGTTCCCAAGCCACGCAAAACTAAATCTCCTACGTGGGAAGACATTGATCCGATGTATAGGATTGTCGGTGGTAAGTCAGTCCGTACTGGAGCTATATGTAAGTGGTGCAAATCTAACCTTTCTGCTAACTCTGGTGGTGGCACTGGCCATTTGCTTAGGCATGCGCGTGACTTTAGACAATACTTCTTCTAATGTTAAGACTATGGATAAGCTTAAACCTACACTGTCTGGTTATGTTGGTACCTTATTTTTGCATCAACGTTGTGCATTGCTGGTTGTGATCTGTGATTGTGAATTGTGAGCTGTGAACCGTGAATGTGATCTTTGGACTTGTGGTGTAATATGGTTGTGATATGTTAAGTTTGGTTGTGATCTGTGGTATTCTGGTTGTGATTAGTGTTTTGTAACTAAATTTGTGAATACAATTGTAAATTTCTGTGATTTTGGATCTAAATGTTGAACTTTACATTCATATTGAGTTGTTTGAGGGGTTTATTGCCTTAGCGTGCTCGGGCTGGCTCGTGCCGTGCTTGCCGTGCCGGCACGGCACGGTTTTTGTTCCGACGTGCCATGCCTGGACATGAAACTGAGCACGCCGGCACGGCCCGGTTAGCCATGCGTGGCTAACCGTGCCGTGCGGCTCGTTTGGCTATCTATAATTAGATTCATATGGGCCACCACAATGGATGCAGCGATGCAGATAGTGTTCGAATTAATAAACTTACTTAACAAACTTATATGAATTAAAAAAATGAATCTAAGTACTTAATTCACCACATTACTTCTGATCTACCTCTTCAATTTGCTTAGCGCCTGAGAAGAAGACGGCGGTACTTCCTCAACACGCTGAGACGCGGGACCGCCGCCAGCGCCAGCCTTGCCTCTAGCCGTGAACGCGGTGCAACGGCCCTGCTTCCATTCACCGGCGGCGGCGGCGCCATAGCCATCGCCGGCGCCTGCTGCTGCCTGCGCAGCATCTCCGACACCTTCTCCATCCTCCGCATCGCCGGAGTCACGAACATCGCCGAGCTCACCGGGCACCCACCAGCCGACAATGGACGAGCAGAGAGCCGCATCGCCGAGCCGCCGCGCTGCAGCGCGTGCGCGCGCATGGCGGCGAGCAGGCACGCGCGGCCCGTCCGCCGGTACTCTTGCTCGTCCGCCACGCGCCGGCTCAGCTCGCCCAGCTCAGCCACCAACGCCTCGCACCCCGCGTCGCCGTCCAACGCCGGCGCCGACCGGCTCACGGTCTCCCGGCGCGCGTCGAGGACCCGCGCGGCCTCGGCGTGGTCGCCGCGCTCGGCGGCCGCCCGCGCCAGGGCCATGTCCTCCGCCGCCTCCACGCGGAGGAGCTCCCGCTTGACCTCCGTGCACGGCGCCGCGTCCGTCGCCTCGACGGGCCTCCGGACCTCGGCGTAGACGTCCGCCGGTTGGATGTCGAGAACCTGGCCGGTGACCATGTCCAAGTAGTTGCATTTAGACTTGAAAAGATAGGTGGCGGTGTTGCCGGCGTTGTCGAGGCTCGGGACGTCCAAGAAGAAGAGGAACCGCCTCTCCTCGCCGGCGTACAGCTCGCCGACGCTGACCCAGCCTTCGCTGCTATCGCATGACTGGCTCGTGATGCGGCTCTTGTAGCAGCCGGACTTGATCGCCCTGATGCGCACGTCGGGGAACCAGCGTTCGACGTCGATGAAGACGCCCTGCGCGGTGACGGACAGGAGCCCGCCGACGCACTGCGCCACCGCGTCCTGGACGCCGGCGTGGTCCTCGACGAAGGAGAAGGTGCCGCCCGTAGCCTCCGAGATGCTGTGCATGGCCGCCGAACCGTGGCCGCCGGCGCCCAACACGAACGCGTGCACCGGGTTGGGCCGCCAGCCGCCGTCGCGCAGGAAGAAGGGTGGCACGAGGACGCGGCCGTCGCTCGTCGCGTCCTCGCCCGTCGCTGACGTGCCGATGCCATGGCCGTCGGAGACAAGGACGACGCCGGCGGCATCGTTGTAGTGTCTGCTGCCTTGGATCAGCTTTGCTGCCTCGTCGAGGCCGGCACGGACGTCGGTGGCCGACGAGCCGCCGGCCGCGGCGAGGGACTCCACGGCGCGCTTGGCCGCGGCCTTGCCGTCCTCGCACATGCGCGTGAGCCGGGTGACCCGCCGGGCCTCGTCCGAGAAGGCGACGACGCTGAGGCGGTCGCCGGGGCCGAGCCTGTCGACGACAAACGCCATGGCGCGCTTCACCTGCGCCAGCTTGTCGCCCGCCATGCTCCCGCTGACGTCGAGCGCCGCGACGAGGTCCAGCCCCGAGCGCCGCGACTCCCCGCCCACCAACGCCGGCGCCTTGACGTGCAGCATCACCGCGAAGCCTTCGCGGTCCTCGCCGTTGGGAATCGACGGGTACTCGCAGTGTGTGTTGAGGACGAGCACCCCGTTGCCCGACTCGGGCGCCGGCGGCGATCCCATCGGCTTGTCGTCGTCGTCGTAGACGACCCTCCCCATAGAGTCTATTCAAGATCTCCTTGATGATTGATTTGTCTTTGAGGAGTAGCTATTTCTAATCTATGGCTCGCGGGATGTACAGTATTATATATGGGAAAAAGTTTTTTTTTTTTTAGAAATCGATCTTCAGCAACCGAGATAGATCCTTGACCTGATTTGGAGCGGAAGAGTCTCTGCCGCCGTTGCGTGTTACAACGGCGGAAGAGTCCTTATTTATGAAAACGCATTTAATTTGTTCAGGAAAAACATATCTAAAATGTTCAGATTTCGTTTTTTTGAAACAAAAATTCAGACTTGACTCTGATGAGAGCTCCAGAACAAGAATTTTATGCACCCAAATACATTGGGTTTCTGATTCAAGTCTCTAAATATGAAATGAATAATCACCCAGCCTACTGAAACCTAAGCATTTCACCAAACTAGCTAGCTTAGATGTACATGTGTCACGCACACCATGAACCATATAATTTGGCGGGCCTTCGCGAGTTGTGTGAAGAGTGGAAAGTGTTGAGGGAAAATAAGGAGTTGACCAACCGGGAAGAAAAAAAGAAAAAGAAGGAATTAATTACCTCTTGATTGGAGTCCTTCCTTTTTAATGAATTGCAAAAGAAGGAAAGTACCCCGCAGGTATTAGTATAAAATGAGGTGAAAAAAATACTAAAAGATTAACGGGTGGTAAGATTTCTCTTTCACCATTTTTTGTGCCATTTCCAAGTTGTGCATTTAGGCCATTGTGAAGGCTATAGAGATTTTCGTTGGGATGAAAAATGATACTCCCTCCGTTGTTTTTTATTTTTTTTCAAAACATTTGATCCTTTGTTCTATTAAAAGAATTCATTATGTATCATTTATTTTATTGTTGTTTGTTTTATAATTAGGGTAAGTTTGAGTATGTCTTGCATTTTCATATACTTGTATAAATTTTTTGAATAAGACAAATAATTAAAGTTAAAAAAGTTAACAACATCAATAGAAAAGAATGGAGGGAGTATTAAAAAATTATAGCGTCGATTACTGCTGCTACTATCCTCTGCCCTCATCTCCCTTGCAGCGTCAGCCATGATAGAATATGGAACAAGCATAAGCCTAAAACCTCTTACAAGCATAAGCCTAGAACTAGAATAGGCAAATTGATTTTTTTTGTCTAATATTAAACGAAATCTGGACACTTCCGATATGTTTTTATTAAGAGATAAATGCATGGTTAGTCCATTAACTTTTTTTGCTGTGTCACTTAGGTCCATCAACTATTTTTTGTTCATTGCAGGTCCACAAACTTTTTAAGTCGTTCACCTGGGGTCCATACCGGTTCGTGGGGGAGTTAAATCCTACGTGGCTCGTCCACGTCGTCACCAGCGTGTCCTGTGCAGACCCGTGCGGCTCACGTGCATATGAGGGGCAGGCGGCGCATTTTGCATAAAGCACCCTAGAGCTCTTGTCTTTTTTTGTCTCCCGTTCCCCAATCGTTGCTGTCGAGAGGGGCGAAAGGGCGAGTTGGCGGCGACGGAAGGCGGAAGGGCGAGTTGGCCGGCGTTGGCGAAGTTCGGAGATCGCCGGTGAGGCAACGACGTTCCAGCGCTGTAAACGGTGCAGGGTCTGCTATCCATCGTGGATTGCAGCGCTGATCGCGGCAATCCAGCAGGATGGTGGCCACCAAGCCTAAGAAAGGGGAACCACCACCATGCTACGGTAAGCATCCATGGCCTAATGTGTTGGTTTGCGTAGGTTTAGGTATGGAAATCTCCCTTAGTTCTGGTGTTTGGGTGGGGAAAGTTTGGTTGTTTATGTGTGCTAGGGTTTGAGTTTTTTTGTATCACTAGGGCTGGGATTGGGTAACGTAAATGGCTGTGGAATTTCAGGGTATGATGATGAGGAGTTTACTGTCGAAGTTCACCATGGGGGTATGTTTGTTGGTCAAGGTTGCAATCGTGCATACGTTGATGAGAAAGTCAATTTCTTTGATCACTGTGAAGTGGATACTTGGTCTCCTTTATGGCTTGAAGATTTTGCATTTCAGCTTCACTATCCAAAGAACAGTGCACTGAAGTTTTACTGGTTGTTGCCTGGGACAACACTTGAAGATGGCCTTAGGGTGATTGCTTCAGATACAGACACCATGGTTATGGCCTCCCTGGTTCACAAGTATAAGAATTTTGTTGTTTACCTAGACCATGATGACATTATTTCAGACATAAACTGGGATGACATTGTGGCAAACCCAGTTTGTTCACTCCCCAAGGTGTTCAGCCCAAAGAAATCAGCTGAATTTGGTCCATTTAAATGTAAAGAAACAGAGAAGTTGCCTGATTTTTATGTTGGATTAAGGAAAGAAACTGGAGAAAATGTTGTTGAGGGAACTGCAGCAGGCCATGATGATGACAGTAGTGGTACTGATGACTCTGTTACTGAGGATCCAGATTTTGAAGACTCTGAATATGATTTGGAAGCTGATGATGATAACCTTTTTGTTGATAGTGTTGATGAGGAAATAGCAGATGGGGGCAAGAGACCAAAAAGCATAAGGAGAACCAAGTCAGATGGTCAGAACATAGATGAAGACTTATCTACAGATGAAGACTTAGAGCTGCCTGACTCAGAAGGAGAGGGGGAAGACAAGATAAGATTCAAGGCATTCAGGTCTCATGACCTCAACAATCCCATCTTCAAGGTTGGCATGTTGTTTGGATCAGTGGACACCATGAGAAAGGCAATTACAGAATACAGCTTGAAACAGAGAGTTGACATCAAGTTCTTAAGGAATGAGAAGAAAAGGCTTGAAGCAATCTGTGTGGGAACAAACTGTCCTTGGCACATTTATGCATCAGTTGACAGCAGGGCTAATGGAATGGTGGTGAAGAAGTACCATGACAACCACACTTGTCAGAGGAAGTGGGTACTTAGGAGATGCACAAGCAGATGGCTTGCAGACAAGTACTTAGAGTCTTTCAGGGCAGATCAAAAGATGAGCTTAACAAACTTTGCAAGAATTATACAAAAGGAATGGAGTTTGACACCTTCAAGGTCCAAGCTAGCAAGGGCAAAGAGGCTAGCTATGAAGAAGGTGATGGGTGATGAGGCTGACCAGTACAAGGACTTATGGAATTATGGCCATGAGCTAAAGAAGAGCAACCCAGGAACAACTTTTTACTTGACCCTTGATGGCAACTTGTTCAGCACCTTGTTTGTGTCACTAGATGCTTGTAAGAGGGGATTCATGGCTGCATGCCGACCTATCATTTGCTTGGATGGATGTCATATCAAGACAAAGTATGGAGGCCAAATTCTAACCGCTGTGGGTATAGATCCAAATGATTGCATTTATCCCATTGCCTTTGCAATAGTTGAGGTAGAGAACAAGGCCTCATGGAAGTGGTTCCTCCAGACTCTCAAAGAAGACCTAGGAATTGTCAATACAGAGCCATGGACAATCATGACAGATAAACAAAAGGGTCTTATACCTGCAGTGAAACAAGTTTTCCCTGACAGTGAACATAGGTTCTGTGTCAGACACCTATACTCAAACTTTCAGCAACACTTCAAGGGAGAAAACCTAAAAAACCAGCTTTGGTCTTGTGCTAGGTCTAGCTCTGTTGTCCAGTGGAATAGAAATATGGATAGGATGAAGGCACTAGACCAGAAAGCATATGAATGGCTTGAGCAAATGCCTCCACAAACTTGGGTCAGAGCTTTCTTTAGCACCTTCCCAAAATGTGACATTCTCTTGAACAATATGTGTGAGGTGTTTAATAAGTTCATCTTATATGCAAGAGAGATGTCAATCCTTAGCATGTTAGAGACGATCAAGACTCAACTGATGACTAGATTTTGCACCAAAAGAAATGAGGTGGGAGAAGAATGGCAAGGAAGAATCTGTCCTAAGATAAGAAAGAAGCTGAACAAGAACACAGATTGGGCAAGCACTTGCTATGCTCTACCATCTGGAAAAGGTGTGTTCCAAGTCCAAGACAGGGAGTATCAGTTCATAGTCGACTTAAACTTGAAGACATGTGACTGCACGAGATGGGATTTGACTGGAATTCCTTGTGCCCATGCTATTTCTTGCTTGAGGCATGAAAGAGTCCCCCCTGAATCTGTGATTCCAGCCTGCTACTCATCAGATAGTTACTTGGTTGCCTATGGAGAGACAATATATCCATGCAGAGATAAGAGTGACTGGGAGAAGGTGCAAGCAACACATATCCTTCCTCCAATCTATGAGAAGAAGGTTGGCAGGCCACCCAAGTCAAGGAAAAAGCAGCCATATGAAACAGCAGCAGGGGAAGGTTCTAGGTTGTCAAAACATGGTATCACAATACATTGTAGGTACTGTGGTGAAAAAGGCCACAATAGAGCTACTTGTACATTGAGAAAAGCTGGCCTAAAGCCAAAGCTCCCAGCTCAGAGATCAATAGCTAATGACACAGTCCAACAAGAGGCAGAGGAAATTAATGACGATGGTCCAATTACAAGTCAGGTAACTACTTAGCGCTATATCTTTTTCTTCATTTACATTTAAGTTATTTGAACTGATATGGCAATGTCACACAGATTGCAGTGCACTATGATGAAGCCATGGGCCCTATGTTGTCTCAACTTAGCAATGCAATGGTATCCCAGATGGAGGCTGAGGTATTCATGTCACCTAATCAGTTGTGTGCAGTTGTTGACAATGCATGTCAAAGCTAACACCATCATTTCGTAGGGCTCACAAGCTAGGTGCCTGGTCCAGCAACCTTTGCCAGATTCGGTTTTCATTTCAAGCAACCAACCAGAAGCCAGACCTACTCCACCTACAACTGCAACAAAGACTGGGAGAAGTAAGGCTTCCAAGTGCACCACAAAGGTTGCAGACAAGGCACCAGCTCCAAAGAAGATCAAGCCTGCAGACAAAGAACCAGCTCCAAAGAAGATCAAGGCTGTAGCTCCAAAGAAGACATAGGCTACTGAATTTGATGTTAGCACTGAACAACTTTTGTTTAATTGGAACTGTAATGTTCCATTCTTTTGTATACTGGAACTGTAATGTTCCATTCTTTTGGGCACTGGACTGTAATGTTCCAAAGAAACACATGTTAGGTTCTTAGGGAATGGTTGTTTATGCCAAAACTTTCAACCCTGGATGCCAGGTTGTTGTGGCACAGTTCCTAGGTGCTGGCTGTATATGCCACAACTTTGAACCATAATTGCAATGGAAACTCTACTCATCAGCTTATTACAATTGCAACAAAGAAGAGATCTAAAAACAATAATAGTGGGAATCTGAAACAAAATAACAACACCAGCTTGCATTCATTCATGAACTGATCATACAAGTTCCTCACATGTTCATCACATACATTCAGGTTAGTCCACAGCTAACACTAAACTATATCATTCCTTCATGGTTAGAAAATACAGGTTCATCACAAGCACAGCGAAGATGCACCCCAGCAGTAAACACAAGAGATGACCCACCCTAACTAGTTCTTTGCCAATTTCTACCATGCATCTATCTCTTTTGTTCATAGCATAATCATTCATTGCCTTCTCGACTAACTGCTTGATCTTCATTTGGTCAACAGTGCGCTCTTCAGTGAACCCACTCTCTTCCTTAAAAATTGCTGCTTGAACATTGCCTGCCTCCTTTTGCAATTTGTTCACTTCCATGATGTAGGCTTTCTCCCACCGAAAAAAAAGGACACCCTTCCCCTTTGCTCTACACAAACATTCATGTCACCACTATGAATCAATCATACAACAGTGAATCGAAAGAAATCTCACCTTATGCGCTGGACAACAGTAATAAACCTCCCCGAAGCTGATGTCCGCCGCACCACTTCCCATTGCTTGCAATCGGGGCACAAAATGAGTGGAACATCATAAGAGTTACCAAGTTCGGATGCGAAAGGGTTCGATTGGCTTGCCATGGCTGCAGATCTGGGTGGGGCAAGATGTTGGAGGAGGAGAGGAAAAGGGGATCGCGCTGTGTGCGTTGTCTGAGAGAGAGAGAGAACCAAATGTATGTGAGGGTCTAAATGCAAAATAGCTGGATACGCTGGTGACGACGTGGACGAGCCACGTAAGATTTAACTCCCCCACGAATCGGTATGGACCCCAGGTGAACGACTTAAAAAGTTTGTGGACCTGCAATGAACAAAAAATAGTTGATAGACCTAAGTGACACAGCAAGAAAAGTTAATGGACTAACCATGCATAGATAAATGCATCCTGCATGGACAGTGCGACACATTTATTCTAGAAAAAATAGTTTTGCAGCACAGAAAGAACACGCGAATAGTAGAACACCGTACCGACCGAAAAGATCCAGACCTGAGCTCTAATAAAAAGCCCAAAAACAACTCAAACAAGACACCGATCGGTCCAAAAAAACCCAAGAACGTACTTAAGCATCTAAATAGATTGGATTTCTGATTCAAGTCTCTAGAATAATGATAAACGACTGAAAAGATAAACCACTCAGCCTAGCTAACGAAACCTAAGCATTTAACCATATTACTCCGCTTATTATTGAAGCTATAATTAAGCCGCTGTCCTTCCCCATCCTTCATACGAAACAGATTATTAGCATCACATCAGCTTAGCCCTTGATCGGTAGAAAGCGGCGGTATCTCGCCAACGTTCTGAGACGTGGGACAGCAGACGCCAACCTTGCCTCGAGTCGAGGACGTCGTGAAGTACAAACCCGCAGACGTGTCAGCAGTCAGCAGCAGCAGCACATGGCGTCGCCGGCCAGGGCGGGCGACGACCAGCGCAGCGACTCCCGGCGCGCGTCGAGGATCCGCGCGGCCTCCGCGTAGGCGCCGCGCTCGGCGGCCCCCCGCGCCAGAGCGATGTCCTCCGCCGCGCCCACGCGCACGCGCTCCCGCTCCACCTCCAGCGACTGCGGCACGTCCGCCGCCACCTCCACGGGCCTCTGGACCACGGCGTCGTCGCCGGCCACGTCCACCGACTGCCCCGTCGCCGTGTCGCGGTACGTGCAGCTCACCTTGAGCAGGCGCGTGGCGGCCGCCGCCTCGTCGACTGGCACGTCCAGGAAGACGAGGAAGCGCCGATCCTCGTCCGCGTAGAGCTCGCCGACGTCAACCGTGGCGGCGCGTCCCGCCGCGTCGATGCGGCTCTCGTAGCGGCCGGACTTGACCGCCCGGAGGCGCACGCCGGGGTGCAGGCACTCGAGCGCGACGCGCGCGTTCTGCGCCGCGACGGAGAGGAGCCCGCCGACGCACCGCGCGAAGGCGTCCTGGATGACCTCGTGGTTCTCGATGAACGAGAAGGTGCCGCCCGTGGCCTCCGAGATGCCGTGCATCGCCGCCGCGTCGTGGTCCGTGCCGAACCCGAACACGTGCACCGGCGTGCTGGACCCGCCGCCGCCGCCGGCGCGCACGAAAGACGGCGGCACGAGGTAGCTGTGGTTGTTCGCCATGTAGGCAGCGCGGTTACCTTGGCGAAAGGCTCGATGTGCAGGCATGCTGCAGTTGTCCTGGCCGTCGGAGAGGAGGATGACGCTGGCGACGGCGTTCTTGTGGCGGCGGCCGTCGAGCACCATGGCGGCCTGGTCGAGGCCGTCGCGGATGGCCGTGCAGCCGGACGCGACCAGAGACTCCACGGCGCGCTTGGCCGCTGCCTTGCCGTCCTCGGACATGCGCGTCAGCGGGATGAGCCGGCGGCCGTAGTCGTTGAAGGCGACGACGCTGAGCCGGTCGCCGGGGCCGAGGCTGTCGACGAGGAATCCCATGGCGCGCTTCACCAGCGCCAGCTTGTCCCCCTGCATGCTAGAGCTGACGTCGAGCACCGTGACGAGGTCCAGCGGCGCGCGCCGCCGTAGCCTCGGCGGCCGCCGCCGCGGGCGCCTTGGCGTGCACCAGCACCGCGAACCCGTCGCGCGCCGCGGCCTTGGGGAGCGCCGGGTACTCGCAGTGCGTCTTGAGCACCAGCAGCCCGCCGGCGGCCGCCGCGGCATCGCGGCCGCCACCGATGGGGGTGTGCGCCGGGGAGCCCTCCACCAGCGGCGGCTCGTCGTCGTCGTACACGGAGGCGGGCGGCGTCACCGGCGACGACGGCGTGTCGCGCCAGCGCGCGCTGCAGACCGGACAGACGTGGTTCCCCGGGACGCAGCGGAGGTGGAAGGTGTGCGAGCACTCGGCCGTGAAGATGGCCTGGCCGTGGCACATGCTGCCGAAGCAGACGGGGCACCGCCCGCTGCCGCCGATCATGCCCATCCCCATCGTCGTCGCCGTTGCCATGGAGCTCTAGCTAGCTAGGGTTGTTTTTGTTTGCACTAGACGGCGGCGCGAACGGCACGACACGAATAGATATAGCAGTGTTCTGCTCGGCGATGTTCAACTGGAAAGGCAACAATCTAGGGCAAATATTAGATGGAAATTAGGCTTAGTTTAATATTTTGCCTTGCAGCTGAAGATGTGCCGCCGATCCTGGTCGCCCAAGGAGCACGCGAATTCTGTTTCTTTTCTTGTTTTGGGCCGTGCCGTAAGCTGGGCCTGAAGGTAACAGTTTGTCAATTCTACTCCCTTCTCTTTAAAAAACGGCCACCGTTCTCAAACTATATATACAACCAAATCAAATTATCTCAAAAAAAACTTTTTGATCAAGTTATTATATTATCTGTGATAAGATCTCCAAAACGAGATTAAACTTGAATATTTTTCACATGATGTTTATTCATAGAATATTTTAAATAAATAACATTTTATTTATAGAACTAGCGTATCTTTGTGAGAGAATAACCTATTTGGCCTAAAAAATTTGGTCGCTTCCTTCCTTGGCCTAAAAAAGATCTTTGTTCTCTGCTTGACCAGAAATTTTGTTTCTTTCTTTTTTTGGCTTTTTCATCCATTTAAAACCCAATAAAAATCAAATAAAAATGCTAAAAATTCAAACTTTGTTGAGTTGTATTTCTTGTTAGTAGATCTATAGAATGGTAAAGATGGGGATCCACGAACATATTTTTATGCCCTCGATTTATCGCATGTTATCTAAAACTAAAGAATGTCAAAAATGGGCTAAATGAACTCCAAAAATCATGAAACTTGGATAATAGCTTTTATATGATAATTTGGCTCATTGGTGATTTTGCAGCCCTAGAATTTACAGTTAAATGACAGATCTATCCTTGTCTTTGTCTTTAGATATAAAATTAAATTGGAAAATACTTGCTATAAGAAAAGTGCTCCAAATATTATAGAAAAATTTATATATTCCCTTTGTTGTATATGTAGCTCATTGTAAAAGTTTGAACCTCATCATATAAAGATTAATGGGTGTTTTGAAATTGATAACAATGTTGAAGTAAAGTTAGATAATAGAGAAATATTTATAATGTGTGTAATAAATTTCATTAAAAATCTAGAAGCAGGTTGGTTATGTATACGGACCAGAAATATTTTTAGAGATTTTTTTTGTTACTCTATTTGACACGTTTATGGCTCCAAATGGACGGAAGTGCTAAGAAATGAATGAAACAAAATTTCTGGATCGAGTAGGGAACAAAATTGGTTTCTAGGCAAGGAAAGAAGCACCAAAATTTTTTGGGCCAGGAAGAAGCATATTAAAATTGCAAATCAATCCAGAGACTGCTCGATTGCGGCATTGGGACGTGTCTCGGCGCGGGCAAGCAATCCATGTGTTTTAAGCCACACCGCGCCGAACCGCGGAATCGAGCAAGCTCTAAAACTACCATTGCCCAGCCAATCCCGTTGCAAAACCTGTTAAGCAGCTGCTCCTCCCTCCCACCACGCATAAATCTTAGCCGTTGTTTTTTTTAACGTGCTTTATGCATGTTTTTTCATTAAGAGGAGAAACAATCAAACATGGAATACAACAGAAACACCAATACCAACGATAAGCCAAGGCTTGCCGAGCACGCACACCACCCCTCATAAGTTATCATTTTGTATTTACATCAAAGATTGATGACCGATAAGGAACCAATAACGACCACGATGACCAATACTGGTCCTAAGCCATCGGTGGTGACAACACATTCTGAACCCAATCAGAGTTGGGGAAGGGCTCACGTAAGTTTCTCCCAGATGATGTTGATGCATAGCAATTCCGCCCAAGGAGCACGAGAATTCTCTTTTCTTCTTTTGGGCCACGCGCTAAGCTGGGCCTGATGCTCATCGATTGTGTTAGTGGTGGGTTTTACTCATCTCTACGTACTCTTGAGTCACTGAAAAACTGCTGCCGTTCTCAAAGTTTACAATCAAACTAAATATTGACTGCGCTATTATTTGTTTGCAATAAAATCTTCAAAATAAAATCAACTTGAATATTTTTTATACGATACCTAGAGAACATTTTTAAATAACTATAGTGCATTTTTATTTATGAAGCTAGAATATTTTTTTATTGAGCGTCGGATTAATGTTTCAACATCCAAGGAATGTGTTCTATCTTGAGGAGAAATCGATGCACCATCATGACAAAATGTTCCTCGACCATGGGTTTGAATTGACTAGTGGAACAAAAAAAATCCATTAGAACAAAAATTTAGTTGTTGAACAAATCATACGTTTCAGATGGAACTGAAATCACAAAGCAGATCAAAAGTATATACACCTAAAACAAATCATGCGTGGTGATTGGTGGTTTCAGTTGGGAACATTGGCCCTTGGACAAAAGTGCACATCAATACATATGGAACAAAAACACCAAAACAGAAAAAAAAAGGAAACCAATGTATACTTATGCTTACTCAAAACTTGGTGCCCAGTTTTCGTCGCATCAAGATTTAAACTTGGTGCCCAATTTTCGTCGCATCAAGATTTTTAGGCATGGCACGGCCGGACCCCACGTTCGTGCCACACGATGAAAGCGGTGCAGGGCGGGTCGGTTCCGGACTCGAAGTCCGAGTCGGCTGGACAGCACCACGAAACAAGAGCAGGAGGAGCCATAAATATATATCTACTACGCTTCCTCCTCGCTCGATCATCTCGCATTACAACCAGGAGGAGCCATCATCATCAGTGCATAAAACAGCCAAGGCTTAGTACGCTACGCGTCAGGAGCATCAGCAGCCATGGCGGATCAGTCCATGGAAGAGATGGCCGTGAAGGCGCAGGCGATGGCGGAGAAGTGCTTCCTGGCGGGCAACCTCAAGAGCGCCAGGCAGTGGATGCAGTCGGCGACGAGGCTGGCGCCGGGGCTCCCGGGCGTCGCGCAGGCCGCCGCGGCCTACGACGTGCACGCCGCCGCCGCGCGCACGCCGCCCGACTGGTACGCCGTGCTGGGTCTTCAGAACCCCCGCCACCCGCCGCCGCTCTCCTCCAACTCCGGCGCCCCCGCGGTGGCGGTGGCGGCCGCGGCGCTCACCCTCGACGACATCAAGAAGCAGCACCGGAAGCTGTGCCTCCTCGTGCACCCCGACAAGAACCCCTCCGCGGCGGCCGACGGCGCGTTCAAGCTCATCCAGGCCGCCTGGGAGGCCCTGTCCATCACTCATCACCCACCGTCGACGGCGACTGCCGCCACGCCGCCGCCCGAGCCCGCGGGTCCGCCGGCGACGAGGCCGCCGGACCCTCCACCGCGTGCGCGTCCGCCGCCGCCCAGGCCACAGAACCAACCACCGCCGAAGCCACAGCAGAAGCGGCGGACCCCTCGGACGCCGCCGCAGCCGCAGCCGCAGCACGGGCCGGGGCCGAGCTGCTACCACAAGGACGTGTCGCCACCTCGGACCCCACGGGTGCCGCCGTCGCAGGGCTGCACGTACTGCGGCGCAAGCACGCCCTCCGGCAAGAGGAACCAGCGCTGCATGGTGTGCCATCAGAGCCCAATCGACAGTTATTGTTTCGACGACCGCTACTACGACATCGACGGTTATTATTAGGGTTTTGCTTTTTGTGCAGATGGTTTGTTGGTCAATTGTCAAAACTAGGGTTTGACAACGCGAGTTTTAGTTTTGATGATATATTATGTTTTTCCTTGCGTGACATGCATGCTGAGATGAACCTTCAGAAATTTGGGTATACGTTCTGTGGCTTGAGTTAGTTTTTTTTTATCCGGAATCATGCATGTTCTTCGGCCACACCGACCGATGTGCATTGTCTGAAGGACAATTAAATCACAAAAGCTATCCCATACGTTTTGATATAGGAGTAGATGCGCATGTTCTTCCTAGTCGATCATCTGCAACCCTACTGGAGCATGATCTCAGGGAAGCCGTATCTGCATCGAAGTCACCAAGGCTTCCACCAAATTAATTGATTGATGATCTTCCTAGACCGCCCAGAAGGGGCTGCACCGCACGTCGTGCATGCATCTCTCCGCCGCTGCAGCAATGTGATGCCGACACGTAAATGCGCAGAGGTTTCTCTGGGCAAGGGTGATGTTGATAGAGTGTGCACAATGTTGGTCACACATATTCTCATCAAGATATCAGGAGTGCAACCCTGAATGGTGTGCAATTTTTTCTGAATGGTGTGCAACCCTGGATATTTTTTGTGCTTTGAATATCATGAGGGAATCCATCACAGCGAACCTTGCAACCTATCATGGACTAGATCAAGAACTCGAGAAGTTAGGGATTGCTGGGTGGGAAGGGGGCAACCTGGGCATTGAGGAGGACGAGGACGTCTTAGACCAACATACGGTGGATGTACCAGTGGTGGCCACGGATCCACCTCTGTCACGAGGAAGCCGTGCAAGAGCGAGTTTCGAGAAGGACGAGGCTGTCCTGGAGCAGCGGTGGCGGCAAAGGCAGAGGGGGTCGTGCGGCGTCCGCGGATCCACCTCTGTCACGTGGAGGCCATGCGGGAGCGGGCTTCGAGGAGGACAAGGTTGTCCTGGAGCAGTGGCAGTGACGGAGGGGAATGTAGAGGAGGTTGCGCGGCGGCCCGTATCTACCTCCATTGCGTGAAGGCCATGCAGGAGCGGCGGATCTACAGCCATATGACACGGCTTGAGGAGGAAGGAGCTGTGGTGGTAGAGGCTCCGGTGGTGCATCCTAACACCACGATGACCCCTTGTGTATGGATCCGCACGTGAGGTGGGGCCAGGGTTGAGGATCGACATAGGGGGATTGGCGGTGGCACAGGATCTGCACCAGAGGTGGGCTGGCAGTTGAGTATTGACATGTGAGTTTTGGTGGCAACGGTGTGTGGATGTGGCGGGACCGGTAGCGGCCGCTCCTCCCCTATGACAGCAACATGAGGATTGTTGGCATAGCCTCTCTATTCAAGCGGCAGCGATGATTATGGTGGAGCGTGAGGCACATGGTGGGGCGGTACGGTGGAGGTCGCGATGTGGGGTGCAGTGAGCGAGGCATGGCCGGCGAGGTGCGTGGAGGCACAGTGGCGAGGCAAGGAACGGCCTGCTAGGCTATGGAAGCATAGTAGCGAGGTAAGGGAGCAGCGGCACGTGTGCGACGTATTGAAGCAGTGGTGGCTGACTCGTGGGAGACGGGAGGCGAATGACGGATAGCTTCGGGGTCGACAATGTGACCTTATCATTGAGGACACGCTCGCCGACAGAGGCTTGGGTGATGGAGGACACGACCGCAGCTCTTCTACGGAGATGGAGGATTGCGGCGGGCAGAACTATGAACGCGGAGGGTAGACGGGGAGGGTTGCGAGGGGTGGTGGTGCGGATGCGGAAAGAGAAGAGAGGGCAGCCACTGCGGTGTGGGTGGGTCCCACCTGTAGGCACACGTTGACACGTAGCATGGAAGCGACATAACGCTTTGGCGACGTCACCAGAGGGTTGGAACACTACTAATTTTTAAAGGGGTAGAGATAAATGAGAAAGAAATAGGGTCGGACTGAATTATATATACATGAGATCCGATATTACGTTTTGAATATAGAGATATATTTATACTTTGAAGTGATCAATTCTATGGTTGCGGGTGTTGGAAATCGTTATGTGCGGTGAGAGGGGCTTTTAGGACATTCCTCACTTCAAACTCCACGCTGTCTTCAGTGTTGCTACAGTGCAGAATGGTGCAAAACAGTATCAAATTCTTTATTTTGAGTATCCCCTTACAGATAGACTTCCTACCAAGATTGATTTTACTGGTGGTTCGCTGGCTGAATTGGCTGGCGCGTTGAATAGTCGCATTGCTCTACCAAGGATGACTCGATGGAAGGAATAGAATAGACACGATCGTGGAATTGTAATGAGTGCTAGATTTGGAGTCTATACGTTTGATCTGTCGGTGAAAAGTACATCTTGAAGACTATATATATACTAGTATAAAAAAAATAATGCAGGGGCTGGCTGGGCCCTGTTTGTTTGGGCCTGAATAATGAAGGGTTTTGTAATATGCAGAACTGCAGATTGCTGCGAGCACTTAGCAAGTATGCGATTCCAGTGTGTGATCGCTTGGACTTGTAACCGCTGATGACAAGCACAAATAATGATGGAACAAATGTGCCACGAGAACACTATGGGGCTCCTCGTCTCCTCCATTAGCTGTTTATATATGTGTTTAGCCTGGAATGGTGAATTCACTAATTAAGATTTTCTTTAAGATCTAGGCTGAGGCATGGATATGGCCTGATACCCGGGCTTTTAGGACAGGATATAGAATGGCTTCTTCACTGGTGGTGAGTTACTGGAAAAAAGTGCAGCCGTTTCATAGACTACGTGCCCACAAACCGTCGGTCAGAATGAACCATTTGAAAAGTTAAGAAGCACGTGGACGTGGGTAGATGAGTGCGTATAACTGTCTTCACAGACAGAAAAATCACAAGAAAAAGCAGCACCTGCGCGGATGTTTCCACGGATTAGCCTGTGACATGTCGACGACTCATCAACCTATGCTGGCTGGAGTAGCCTGTGAGTAGTTCATGCATGTTGACTGTTCGTGTGTCACAGGTCCATCACAAACGTGGATACAGTCCGCGCCAGTACACAATGGCTGACCCGACCCTGACCGGGAGGCACCCATTCATCCGTCGTCCCGTGCCAACATAGTCCACGCATGCATCGATCGAGGAAGACGAGAAAGTGATCATGATCACCCCCGCGCGGCAGGCCGCGCCTGATCTTCTTCTTCTTCTCTATATAAAGCGACACCGGCCCCTTCTGCATGCACATCTCAAATTAAATCACCAGCAGCAGATCGAGCTAAAACCAAAGTGCTGAACTGCTGATCGATCCAGGAATGGCGAAGAACGCGACGAGGATGTTGGCGGTGCTGGCTCTCGCCGGGCTAGCGCTCCTCTGCGCTGCCGGCACGGCCGCCGCCCAGAACTGCGGCTGCCAGCCAGGCTACTGCTGCAGCCAGTATGGCTACTGCGGCACGGGCAGCGCCTACTGTGACGACGGGTGCCGGTCGGGGCCGTGCCACTCATCGGCGGCGGCAGCAGCGGCGGCAACGGCAGCGTGTTGGTGGCTTTCAATATTATTTATATTATGTTATTATTAGTTATTTAATTTAATATGGAATTGTACGTGACGGAAGTTAGGTTATTGATGCGGAATTTCACTCGAGTAACTTGTATTTGAAATGCCGATGTCGACGTTAATTTGTGTTGGAATACAATAAAGAAATAAATAAGATTGACTTTTCTGAAATATCTATCTATCTATCTAAAATATCTATCTATCTATCTATCTATCTTCTTCTTCTACACTATAAAAAAGCAAGTTTTCTGAAAATCTTTTTTACCTTTTATTGTTTCCCATATACACCGGCTCTGCCGTGCAGGTTGGAAAGGATTAGAAAATGATGGAGAGAGGTGAAAAACGACAAAGCGGAAATGTTTTCGCTCTTTGTCCTTTTATTTTCTCACCTCTTTCTTTACCGATGCCCAACAAATATTTTCATTTTCAGCCCCCTTGATTGAGGTCATTTGTTAATTTCTTGTGATATCTTGATTCACGAAGCAGCGGACCCATGATTCTGCGTAACTTGCATGGGCGGAGCCAGACATGTTTCATGCTGTCCCTAGACAGCAATGGAGTTTAATAACTCCATACAAAATACTACTCATTTATCATTGTTAATTAATGGATATGACAACACGATTACACAGAGGTGACATCAGTGGTCTTTTTCCCTAGATCCGCTCTAAACTTCCATTAGGCCAAATTAAAGAAACCGCTCAATCTTTTCCCATCCGCCCGGACGAAGGATGTCGCCCTGCAGCACTCCTCCCGTACAAGAGCACGAGCCTGCAGATGCAGTGTGCATAGGGATAGGGTCGATGGATACGATGAATCTATACATGGATGAATGACAGGATGGCCGGTATGGACTGTTGAGGCAGCAATCGATCGTCGCATGCTTTGCGTTGCGCTTGTCTTCTCTCGCTTGACGCTTGGCGTGTGTCTGTACATACTCGTGGGTGGGAGACGGGGGAGCCGTCTGAGCACATTGCGTGCCCGTCAGAACTGGGGATTTAATTAATTGCTAAGAGCAGATGCTGAAACGCACAGAGCAAGGAGCGAGCATCCGAGGAGTGCATGATCTCGATCGAGGAGTGGACTGATGAAATTTATTCGTTCACATCAGTTTAATTGCCCGATCGATTATATATTACAGCAAAGCAACACGTAGAGAGGTCGACTCCAACCAAGATTATTGCCAACTACTACACTACTACTACAGGCTTAACTAGCACGTTCGTCGACGCCGGGAACGAGCCTGCTGCTGGCGGCGGCGCGGTCGTACATGGACACGAGGCAGGCAAGGTAGAGGACGGCGGCGGAGTCGGCCCGCTCGCCGGCGGCGTAGTAGGGGCGCTTGAACCGCCGCTGCCCGGCCAGCTTGTCGCCCCTGCTGCAGCACCGCAGCATCTGCGTCTTGATCGCCACGATCGCCGCGTCGCGCCTCCTCCTCCTCCTGCTCCCCGTCGCCATGACGATCCCGTCCCCTGACGACGACGCACAGCGGCACTCTCGCCTGCTGCTGGCCCTCTGCTGCACCATCGTCGTCGACGAGGGAGAGCTAGGAGACCCCTTGTCGTCGCTGGGCCGGGTACGTGCTGCCCTCAGCTCGCTCTGTGGCTGGATAGATTTCTTCTCGACGAGATTGGTTTGGGTGGCAGGCGCCGTGCGTGGAACGGTGGAACACTACGGCTTCTTCTTATAGGGATACAGCACGTAGGACGCTCCCAGACATACTCCTATGAAATACGGAGGAGTAGGGTCTTGGCAACCGTTATGGGATCAGTGCTGCTATTAATTATCGTTTGTACTGCTGCATCTGAACTTGAGAGGGCAACGAGTACACGTGAGGGTTAGCAGAAGATGCAGACAGAGGTACAAAACACTGTCTCGGTAGATAAAATGGAGTTTGAAATATTAATAATGGATAAACGGACTGGTGACATCAACCTAAGGCTTCTTTAGCAGAAGTTTTTCTTCAAAATCGAAGGGGATCGGAAATGATGGATTCCAACAAACCCTAAAGGAGGAAGAATAGGAATTAACTAATGCTCTAGGTAACGAAAAGTCATTGACCCAGGCATTACGGAGATGCGCGGGAGGAGAAGCAGGGATGGTCGGTGCTCCGAGCGATTATATACTCCCTTCGTTTGCGGTTGATTTTTTTTTTAATTTTAATCTATCGTCTTACCTAAAAAGTTTCGCAAACTTAAAAGAACTCAAATCATACTCAAACTGCAACTACTCGTAAACCAAGTAATAACAAAATAAATAATAAATAATGATCTTTTGAATAAGAAAAAAGGACAATTCTTTTAAAAAAACTGACCACGCCAAATAAAAAAAAACGGAGGAAGTACATAGCATGCCACCTCTTAGCGGTTCCCTCAAATGCTCTTCTCCAATACTGTTTCTGCACTGTGCGGCACTATTCCAGTGTTCCAACTGTAAATAGAGATGTATAATTAAAATATGGATAATTGAAATAGTCACAGGGCATGGATGATAGGAAACGGCTGTTTCGAACTCCATATGAATAGATTCACTACGTACTTATATAGCAAATAAAAAATTGAGGTGGTGCTGTGGCTAATTGCGGTGGCGTCACTCCACGTTCAAGTGCAGTGCCATCGGTCAGGTTAGTTATATAACGTTGAGCGACAGACTGCTCATGTATTAATAATCAATCAAGTCCGGCCGGCCGGCCGGCATTACGTGTCGGCATCACATTGCTGCAGCGGCGAAGACGCATGCACGACGTGCGGTGCAGGCCCCTTGGCTGCTTCTGCCTCGAGATCTCGCGCCCAGAGATCAAAGTGTCCGGCCGGGTCCAGCCGCCGGTGTCCCGGTGCCCTGAATCTACAATACACTGCACACGTGGAGTATGGACCAAGCATGGACGATGGTGATCTTTGGAGGTACAGAATGCCCTGTACTTATCCTAAGATAGATACATTCATACATATAGCGTGCATGATATATATCGATGCTTTTGTTGCGTTGCGTGCGTGCAGTGGGACGGGATCGTACGTGCATGGAGTTAGCATGGTGCTCCATGCATGTCGACCTGTCATCGTCTGTGAGCTATTTATGCTGCTCTGTTCAGAGCTAGCACTATCGTCACGGTGGGGAATGGAAGAAAGGCTAGCTTCTGGTCTGATCCACGGCTTCAGAGTGCAGCACCAATGGACCTTGTTCCATCCTTGTTCCAGTTAGCATGGAGAAAGAAAATAAGAGTCAGTGAAGCTACGATCAATCTCAATTGGACGAGAGGGTTGTGGAGAATGGACTCTGTGCAACAGATGGATGATTTTGTAAAGCTCTGGGATCTTGTTCAAGATATGCACCTAAATGATGCTGAGGACTCGGTCAAATGGAAGTGGACTGCAGATGGGGTATATATTCCTCTAAATCAGCTTACCTAATGCAGTTCAGTGGAGCAGCTCTTTCTTCCAATGCTGATTTCATTTGGCGAGTGCATGCCGAGGGGAAGCACAAATTTTTTTGGTTGGCTGTTGGCTCAGGCCAAGATTCTTACTGCGGATAAACTGTTGAAGCGTCATTGGCCATGTAATCCAATCTGTGTATTGTGTGATCAGCATCCTGAAACGGTTGTTCATTTGTTCTTGCAATGTCCTTTTGCACTTGAAGTTTGGGAGCTTCTTCGTTAGTGGATTGACACTGTGGCCTTACGCCCTTAATTCGCAACATCTACAGAACATTGCCAACTGGTGGCAACTGTGCTTGCAAGGCAAATCCAAAGAGCAGAGGCGTTCCATGGCTGCTTTCCTTCTATACACTCCGTGGAATATTTGGAAGGAGCGAAATTTTTAAGGGAAATCTTCCACGCCGGCCACAATTTTCACTCTTACAAAGGAGGAGATGGCGCTCAGGAAGGCTGCTCGTGGGCATCCATGGAGAGAGTGATCTAAGGCCTATGTGTGTTGTTGCTTGTTCGTCTTTTTGGCTTTTGTGTTTTTCTGTTGCCTATGTAACTCAAAGTTTGGTGTACTCTGCTTCTCCCTTCTTAATTGAATAGGCAGTGCTCTTGCCATTTTTTCAAAAAAAAAAAACATTGTAGCTAATTTGTCTTGGCATCTGTTCATGCATGGCAGATTCCATGTGCATATATGTGCTTGGATATATTCCCACACGGTAGAAACGATTTATATTTATCGTCAGGTACCGCCTGTATATATTTACACTCATTATCCTCCTCGCCCTCAGATAATAATTAAGCAGAAAAATGGCTACTTAAAACATACGCATTGCTAACATCAATCACTGAGTAGTTAGGATGAAGAGTAGTAGCACTACACCGACGACTCTTGAGTTCCATAGCCAAAATACGAACCAAACCTTCCTTCCAAAAAGAAAAAAACAACCAACCCCATACAGATTTCCGCCAATATTTACAAATCATTGACAGCTTAGACCCCGGTATACTTTTTTCTCAGATCGTGCTGCTACTCATCAAACACTGGCTAGAGCTTCATCATATTCTTTCCTTGCCTCACGCACTAAATGGGCCAAGCGTCTTAGCGTCCTATTCCTAAGACTGCGGGCACTCACCAATTCATCAAATGCCATCTTGCACGGCCCCTTTAGTAGTTTATCTTCGTACATATGCCCATGAGTCGTCAGCTTGTCATACTCATCTTGGGAGAAAACCTGAAAGAAATAAACTTAATTTGTTCACTTGAAACCTTGAATAAATAGCACGCTTCCTTTTTTTATGCACAGGAAGAAGCCAGGAATACGTTTGGTGAAATATCATAATTTACCTTTAGGGGATCGTAGCGAAGTTTATCGTGAGGGAAACATAATAACGGGAGAGCAGCCGCAAGTTTAACTAAACCCCAATGCTCAGGGTCAATGTTTGATATCTCCTTGAGGTGCCGGCCGGCAGCCCGCAAGGAGTCAGCGTATACGTCCACGCGAAGATCACAACAGTACACGGTGCCTGTTACCACAATAATTGCCTCATTAACCTGGAAATAATAAGAAGAATTTTTACATCAATAATATTATGGGGAAAAAACCTGAAAGACAAAAATGCGGCATACAAAAACTGTGGTGTATGAGAATTAAGCACGCTCTGCTGGGTGAACAGAACGTAACAATGCATGAAGTAATAAAGCAGCAGATGGTGATATTGGAGGTGATGAACTCACTATCTCTGGTTCGACTTTAAGTTTATAACGATCTAGGACGATCTTCATCCCTTGACTCATTTGCCGGCGATCCTCCTTGCTCAGCTCTGCCTTTTCTCCAGGCAGCAGATGATCCATGCATTTCTTTAGGCCCCACATCAACTCCACGACAGTGTCATCAAACAGGCATACTATTCCCTAGTGAAAGCCACACTATTCCATAGTGAAAGCCACACAGCAAAATTGGTACCCAAACTGTTTCATAATTAATAAACAAGAGGGTTAACACTGACCAACTTGTCTTCAATGATATGTTTATACTCGAGCTTTCCGACAGCTAGTGTCTGCTCAGGAACAATGTGGTTCCGGATCATCGTAGCAAGCTGTTCGTTAACGCCGGTGACCGGGTTGATGGCACTGGCCTTGTCCTCGAAAGTTTGAAACTCTTTCAGCCAAACAGCCTGATATATGGGAATAAACAAGGACAAAGCATGTTATGCGTGTTATTAACAGGAAAAGCGACTTGGTGAAATATATCGCAGTGGGCGGTGGCAAACATGAATTGTGTGACCACTGACTGCTTAGTTTATCAAGTGGTGATGACTGCCAAATTTAGAATGAAAGGGCAGGGAACACTAATCGAATCCGCCATCCCACCGTCCATAAAGTCTATCCAGATATCCTGCAAGGCACAAACGACAGGTTAAAAAAAAAATCAGGCCAATAACAAATGAAGTGGCAGATCAGTGGTGTTAGGCCCATTGTACAAATTAAAATGCGACAGGAACAAACAAGCACACAAGTAAATATCAATGTTTTACATAGCGCGCTAATTAAGCCATTTAGGACTAGCTACTGAAAAAGCTACATCATATCGGCCGATGATTTAGTGGCCTATATATAGCTGCAAGGGAGACCCAGAGATCTAGAGCTGCTTGCATTCTTTCCGGCTGGGCATGCAACGCTGTATGTAGCCAGATATTTAGAACCTTGCTGAATAAACAAATTAAAGGCGGCACTCACCTCGATCGCCTTTGGTCGGCAGAGTTTGAGGCCATCGATCGTAGGTGAAGATGGCGAAGCCAGACGGCGTCTCGAAGAGCACCAGGATCACTCTACCGTTGCCCAGCTCTTCATTCTACCCTGCCGGCCGGCGCCACTCACCTAGACTAGGGGCGACGAAGGTCCAACCATAAGAGTATATATATCCAAGCCTGCCTCCAGACCGTCCCTCACCGCCCGCACCACCGCATCTTCAATGCCCGGCGCTGCAGCCGTCTCCGCATCCGCATCCGCGGTCGCCTCCGCGGGCGTCTTCGACTCATGCGGCAGGGTCGTCTCCTTCTCCATGGAGGGCAAATTAATTAAAGGTCAAATCCAAAACGCGAGGAGAAGTGGGTCGATCGTCGTGGGGATGCTAGCTAGCTAGGGTTTACGGCGGGGGGTGGCCGATCGCGACGGGGGCTTCGAGCGAGTCGAGGCATCTATCGAGCCGCGAGTTCGAGTTCTTGTACGGGGGCTTCGTACTGGGCTCTCTGGGCCGGGCGGGCTTGGTTGTACGACGACTCGTCGTAATTGCATATTGGGCTAACCCGTATGGATTTTCAATGGTATGAACATGATATGGGTTTTCAAATAGCCATTAAAAATCAGAACGGACCAGAAATTGCTTCTTGGAATTACATCACAGAAAGAGTACCAAGTTCAATCAAGAGTGAAATATATGGGCGGGCCTCAAACTTGGCACGATGTATCACATGGCTCCCCGAACTTAGAAAACCAAATATTCGAGTCTTAAAATTAGCTAGCGTGTCATCTAGGTTTAAAAACCGCTTTGACCAGGCATTGACCATGGTTTTTATCAGTGGAGCCCACATGTCACGTCCACATATCTTATCTCCTCCTCATAGATGAGATGCGAGGCCCATTCGTAAGTAAAATAACTAGTTTTTCCTACTACAATTTCATTTCCGTCTAGAATAATAATGTTTTAGATTTATGAGAAAATGATGTAGGTTTGTAAGAATAATTTCCTTAGTCATTAGAAAAATATTCTTATCTCCACTAGTACAACAATCCAGTTTCACAAGAAGATGGTGTAGCTATCTTCCTGAGAAAATGTTTTAGATTCAGGATAACAATGTCCCCGCTTGACTGCTTCACGAGAAAATGTTCTTAAATTAGGGAAAAAAAAGAATGCTTTGTATTCATAAAAAGAACAGGTGCTCCATCTTTATAAGGAAAATCTTCAAGCTTCGTGAACAAAATATTCTAACTCCATAAATAAAATGTTTCTATCCGCAAACCACCATAAATTTTGTAAATGCAACACGAGAATGTGCTTGCCATCGAGGGGGATACTATATAAGTATGTTACTACACACGGGGATGATCATATTCCTGACTGTTTCAGAGATGAGCTGTCACCTTTCTGCTTGAGTTGAGCAAAGTAAGCAACCAGAAATATGAAGCCATAGGTCCAAGAAAGGCTGGCTATGTTCCGGAGCAGCGTGGCGGCGAAGTGCCTGAGCCACCATGTGGTCCAACCTAGATGAGAGCTCGTCGACGGATGCAGCTCCCACGCACGCGAGAAGCCATACCTTCGAAACATTACCCTCATAAACCTGAGGTCGTGGGCAAGCGCTTCGTTCCCGTAGAGCACCAACGCAGAAGCGGCGAGGCCGACGATGACGGTGGTGGCGACGGAGATGTCCCACATCACCACGCTGACTCCCAGCGCGAAGGCGACGATGACGCTCCGGAGAGCGACATGGAAAAACCGCACGGCGCGCCGCGCGTAGATGTGGCGGACAAGAGGATCCACGTTGTCCCGGCTCCCGTACTCGGCGAGGCTGAAAGTGGCCGCCACGGAGCAGTAGAAGGCTAGTATGTCGGCGACGAGGAACACCTTGAAACTGTATTGGCTGCCCAGTTCCGGAGTGCCTGCCTTAGGGTTGCCCCCTATCTTGTACGACCCCGGCATGGTGAATGCGGCGGCGAAAGTCACCGTCGCGATCAGCGTCGATGCAATCAGAACACTTTCTGTTGTCAGAGCCAAGGGCACATGATTGCGCTGCGTTGTGCCGAATTTCAGGTCACGCCTGCGAGCACTGAAGTGAGCTCCGGAGTGAGCCAATACCCTGATCATCCACTCTGTCGGGTTCTGCAGAAACAGATCAGTACTAAAGAACTGAGCTTGGAATTCATGTCAGGTGCGGTGTGCTGTATGTGTTTGTACTGTTTTTTTGAGACGAAAACCTGGATGTTTTTTTTTCTGCATATAATATACTACCTGGCGAGATGCGAAACAATTTTCTATCTTTATCTTGCTTGCAAGATCGAGTGGTGTGTACCCGTCCCTGTTGACATGGTTGATATCCACCAACCTATTCCCCAGGAGATGGCTGAAACTGGACTCGTCCCTGTTTTTTACTGCCAGATGCAGTGCAGTGTTTCCGTCGTTGTCCTCCATGTTAAGAATACCTCTAAACGTCTCTCCCGGTTCCCTGCATACGAACCTGACTATGTCTGTCTTGTTGTTCTCAACGGCGACATGAAGAAATGTCCTGCCTTTAGAATCAAGCAGAGCGGTGGATGAGTTTGCACCGTCTCCACCAACCAATGCGTCTATTGCGTCCATTGCGCCAACGGATGCAGCTATGTGTATGGGGAGCATTCCGTTGCTGTCTGGCATCTTCTTTCCAAACCCAGATGTGTCTGCTTCAACCAAAAGGCTTGTTACACCCTTAACTCCAACTGATGCTGCATAGTGAAGAGGGGTACTTCCACTGCCATCAGCTTCGTTTATTATATCATTATTCCGCCTTCTCTCTAGCACCTTTTGGGTAAGATCTGTGATGATCTGTTGTTATGGTTGGTAGTAGTTTCTATATCGAACCATATATGTAAATCGAAACTACAAACTGGCATAAGAGTATAGTACTATATCAATGCATGTTCAAAAGAACAAATTTTCTGGCTTCTAGATTTGACACTGAGGGTAGAATTGAAGTTGGGAGATGCTATAGTGGGGGAGCAGTGGCGGACTAGGATTTCTAGAATGGATATACGAAGATAGACATAGATATTGAGTGGTAGGTGAAGAAAATGCACCGTTACAAGAGACAAATGGCTTGAAACAAATCTATTAATTATATTCTAGAAACAAAATAAGTGATTTTAGACTACCTTTGTATGTGTTGTGTGTCTATGTGTTTTTAATATATGCAAAATGTGATGAAGTTATTGCCAAAACCCATTATTTGGGTGCACCTCTGAGTGGGAGGTAAGAGGACGAATGATGATGGATCGATACAATTGTGGAAATGTTGGTTTATTTTGACAATGAGTGGCTGTTGTTGTGCTCTGGATCCATCTTACTATTACCCATTAGAGCTTACAAAATAACACGGACTGCGAAACACACTAAAAAATCTTAAAAATTCCCACAAAAATCAGAAACATTTGACCATCTATCGAGTAGTATCCAATAATACTAGCAATTGGATCTATTATATATTCTAAAAAATTACCCACCATACCATTACGAAAAATCACTAATGCAACCCTCTAAATTTCTATATAAATTATCCATCACGCCACTATAAAAGACCATTAAAGTAACCCCTAAATTTTCATATAAATTAACCACCGTACTATTATGAAAAACTATTACAATAATCCTATAAATTTGCATATAAATTACACACCGTGCCATCATAAAAGATAAATTAAATTAATACTAAATTTCGAATATAATTATCCACCGTGCTATTATGAAAGATGAATTAAAGTATATAAAATGAACCAAAGATATGCCCTAGTTTACATATAATTTTCCAATTATGTTATTGGGAAAGATAATTTAAAGCATTCTCTAAATTTGCATATAAATTACCAATATAAGTACCATTATAAAATATAAATACTAATTAGATCAAGTCTATTATAGATAAATAAAATAAAAAGTTATGTATATATACAAATCTTCTATTAAATTATGAATATATGGAAATATTAATAATATAAATTTAGATTAGTTGTGGTCTTAAATCTAAAAAAATTATAATATTAATGTTTTATGCTAGCCTGTGCTTTGCACGGGGTTGATGCACTAGTATTTTAAAATGTAAAACGAGATTTTGAATCAAATGCGCAAAATATATAAACACTTTCGGACCTAATATTTATATATTTTTCTAAAATATTGATACTCATTACTCACGGATAATCCAGGGTCGATAATATAATAGTTCAAAATCAATTAGATGAGAGCTCATCGAGATGCGCTTGATGATTATACTCCAAAAAAATGTCAGTGATTTATGTGTATCATTTTCAAAAAAAAAAAAAATCATTCCTGCGCCATGCCACCATATGCTTGCTTCTGACCTTTACTGCGAAGAACTGCAACGTGTAGCACATTTTGCCCGTGGGGTCCACAATTAGACAGCTCAGCATCATGGTGGCCGCTTGTAATCATCTGAGCGGCATTGATGTCTCCCGCGAAGATAGCACGGTAAAGCTCAGACATTCTGTCGCTGTCCTGTCCTCTTGTCGACTGAATTTGCCCTTCGACCGCCCCTTCTCTTCTGTCGAGAGACAGCTACGTTAATTAATACTTCTTCGTTTGATTTTTTTTCATCTAGTCAAGCCAGCTCGTCATATTCAAAACATTTTATAATTATCATTTTTTATTGTGGTCTAGCATATAATATATTTTAACTATGAATTAAATATTTTTTATTTTTTAAATATTTTGAATAACACGAGTCAGTTTGATCAGATGAAAAAAAAATCGAACAACCTATAAATTTGGATGAAGAGAGTATCTGTGGTTATACGGAGCTTTTGTAAAAACTGATCTCAAAATCTATACCTAATATTAAAGCAAGTAAAATTTTCTGGTTCATTGGTTTTTCGGTCCGTCATGATAGGTGGGACCGGACCCACCTATTAATCTCCCCTTTTTCGTCTAGTTCGAGAAGGTTTTTTGTTTCCGCCTGTTCTTTCGTTCGTCTGCCTACGCGCTTCTTCGTCCTGCCTGCCCTCTCGCCCTCTCACATGTTGGCCTCTGTTCGTGCACGCCCGTCCCAAGTACGAACCCAACTAGTTTACGCCGCTCCCGGTTACTGGCGTGTGTACGACGAATTGCTGCTGCAAGCCGTGCCCTTATAATCGATCAAGAACATGCAATAGGAGGGGGACGACGAGGCGAGACGGAGCGGCAGAGGTCCAGATGATACACCCACCGAGGAATAGGCGAAACCGAGAAAATCAATGGATGTTCCAATCTAACGTCTGAACCCCCTCCTCACCGGTGGTGCCGTCGACCGTCGTCCCGCGGACGCCGCGTGCGAGTTATGTTTGTTTGGAGCGAGGCGCATCTCCTGCCGGCTACCACGCCCCATCAGCAGCGCCAGCCACCCTCCCGCGTCGTCCTATTCGGAGCTCACGAGGCCTCCGTCCTGCGTGAAGCCGTCAAGTCTCAATGGATTCTTCTGCAACCTTTGAGTCCCTCGGCGGCGCTCCGCAGCAAACTCCACGAGGTCTTGTACGAGTAGTCCGGCTGTCCAGCATGCTGCCTCTGCCCAGGCGCAGCAATGCAGGCTGCAGCATGCAGCCTCTGGGCGGCCTCCGACATCCGCACCACGGCGAGCGCTCGTCGGAGCACCAACGTTGGTTAGCTTTGCGTCGGGCTGCTGCCAACCGGACCGGTCACCGACCGCCAGAGCTGATTCGCGGGCGGTGGACAGCGGTAATCGACATAACACACACTGTGGACGGCGGACTACGGTAGAGAAACTGAGAAAGGTAAAAGAAAGCTTCTGGACTGCTTCAAACACTAGGTCCCACCCATTGGTACTTGTGAGTTGAACATCAGTCCTTGATTTACTTATAGGTCGTTATATTTGGTAGCCTAGCATTTCAATATTCTAATTTACAAACAAGGATGAATGGAGTGAAATATTTTTTAAAAAAATTTTCAATGGTTATATTATTCGAGTTCACAAGTATTTCAATAATAATTTAGTGTATAAAAAAATGAGGTAGCGGCTGGAGTGCAGGTATAAAACGTTAGACCGTTGGAGAAAACACATAATGTAAGGAAACACATGATAATAGCTCATATTTGTGTGTATTAAAATTTGTATTTGCATTTATTTTTTATTTAAATTGTTGGACTTTGTAACACGTACAAGAATGCTAATAAATTTTGAGTTAGTTTTTTCTTCCATTGGACATGCACATGGGCTATCTACAATCTTCACTCAAGCAATGTACGGGCATATCTATCTATAAAATTATGATAAAAATGCTAAAAATTGAGTTATTATCATGTATTTTTTCGCTTCAATATCATAGTGTTAGAAATTTCCAGTACAATACATGTAACATCTCAGATTAAGTCTTTCACCCGTACCAACGCACGAACATTTTTGCTAGTTATACTGATACAAGTAATTTGTAAGAATATGGATCGGATGTATAGTACCTCTTTTTTTTTCCTTTTTTTTAGGAGAGAGCACACAGTCTAGGACTCAAACTTCATTCTTAGGCATATTATGAAAAGGAACCAAGTAACGGAACATGCCTGGGACTGGGAGCCTGCTGTCCCGGTTCCTCGTGTAGCTGTCGCCCCTCACCCCCGTCTTGGTCCTCGCCGACGTCGTCGTTGTGAGGCCGGGGTTGAGCTGGTGATGTAGAACTCGACGCAATAATAATAATACTGGGGTCTGCCGCCATTTTGTCGTCCTGACCTAAATTAAAATGAAAACAAAAAAAAAAGCTAAAAACTTTGCCTGAGATAGAATCGGAACATCACCGGCAGCATGCAGGAGCCGTCCGCCTGCTTCCAGGTCTCGGCCGCCGGCGCCATTGCAAGCTGGGGATCCAGCAGCAGCCGGTGCGGAGCTCAACGCGTTGGTGTCTGCCATATCTTCTCCGTGCGCTAGTTGAGTTGAGATCGCAATAATATACAGAAGTCAGATCCCCGTGCATATGCAGGCAACAGCCTATATATACAAGCAGTATGCAGCCAGCACCAAAGGTTTGGCCGTTGGCTACCGAACCGGCGTTGATTACGTCAGCTAGCTAGTGGCACAAGATTATTAATTAGTACTCCCTCCGTACGATTTCATTTTATTCAAACAAAATATTTCAATGTGTAAAAATACAATTCATATTCAAACTATCTAAAGCGAATCATAACTTCTCAAATTTTTTTAATAAACGAAAGATCGGAGTTTTAAAAAAAAAAAAAAAAACAACTGCGTCATACATATATGAACGGAGAAAGTAGCTTTTAGCTTGCTAGCAATAGCAAGGGCTAGGAGCAGCTTCTCTCATTGTACACACCCACCCACATTATATTATATCCAAGCACGGACCAAGTCTTTCATAATCCAAAGCTTAGCGTGGTCAGATCTGTTTCATCAACATAGATGCAGCGCAGCACTGATCCGCTTCCTCCAACTGGTTCGAAGAATACGCAGTCGATGCGTGTCACGCAACCTAATATCGCATCTTCATTCTGACTTTTGGATGTACTATCATGCACGATTCATGATGACTACATTATTCCGAGATTCTTTTTCGTCGAATGACTACATGATTATGTACAAGTTAGCATTTATATATTACAGAAAAATAAAACTAAACGCGAGCGATCACACCCCAAGCAAGCAAGAGAGCTCAAACAACCTTTGCCTCCAGCTGCAACCGCAAGCGATGACCAAAGGATGGCCCTCACTGGCCGTCGTCCCCAGCAGCAGCTGAACGCTAGCTGGAGCTATCGCCCCTGAAGCACCGAGCGTTCCTTTTCCTAATTCCACCTTCTAGAGGAGCCGCACACCAGCAAGTTCACGCGAATTAACAATGAAATTTGAGATTGGCATGTTTCGCTAGTTGAAAGGCTATCAGCAAACTAGAGAACATGGGAGAAACTTGGTCGATATCAAAACTCGGTTTCCTTTGGCACTGGCTTAGGGACAAGTTGTTTCTCAAGTGGTGGACATGTTGCAACTGCTGACCAATACAACTAGGTGGTGGGATATATTAATTTTTTTTATTTCACCAACCCACTTGGGCTTTTCTTTTAGACTGTTTTGGCCTATTTGATCCAATAGGTTTTTATTTCCCAATTTGCTTCTCTCTAATTTTTTATATCATACCTAGTGTTTTTTCTTTCTTCACCTGCGTCCTAATAAACCTAAAGATATATAAGCGGGTGTAGCTATACCTGGGTGCATAAGGGATTTTCCATGTATGTATGTATGTTAATATGTGCCTAGAACATTTGAGATTTTACGGTGGTTAGAATGGTACCCACCGGCCACCGGTACCACTATTTTTTAATTTTTAAAAGACTTTATGCCTTTTATAGAGATTAAAAAATAAAAAAAATGTGTACTGGTCTCATCATTTTTCGTATTGGACCCTCCTATTTGGTACCATCTAGTGCTGGTACCGTGTTACCGCTTATTTAATCTTTTTTGATGGATGGCTCCTTTTTTTCCAACCACCATAAAATCTCCTTGTATTATTATTTATGATTTATTTTATTTCCAAATACGTGTGTGTACGTCGTCCGGGGTACGCTGATCAATTTGCCTCGGTGCTGCAATCGAGTTTTGTTTGGAGAAAAATTATCATCAAATCTTTGTCGTTACTTCACCCAAATTTGTTGAACACCACGCTTGTAAGACGAGTAAAACGCACATGCGGTCCTTAAACTTGCTACCATGTGACAACTAGGTCCCGAGCTCATAAAATTAGAAACTCAGGTTACTAAACTTGGCTGTTGACCGCCGTCATCTCCCTCCACAACGGTTTCATCAGTACGGTGGTTGTAGGTGTCATATATCTATGGGTATCTCACGGACTTGGTTTACACATGCCTTGATGTGCACCGAGTGGTTCCCTTGCGGAACACGATGCAAGATGATCTGATGTGGACGGCAAAGAAGCTTAGGCTAGTCGGATAGAGATGAATCTCTGATAGATATATTTTTATATTCCCGAGATTGTAATCCAGCTAGAATTCCATACAACTGACTTGTAACCCTAGCTCGTCGGCTTATATATGGGATTTAGGAGCCCTAGATACGACGACTCTTGTTATCTCAAAAGCTCTAAGTGTAAAACAATCAGCATGCCTCCATATAGGCATGAAACTGCATCGGATACGTATGGATATATGCGGATTCGAATATAGAAAATTAAAAAAAAAATGTTTCGGATATTGTTATACATCCCGTTGCCATACTAATACCCAATTTTGAATCTCTTGATACGGATACGGATCGGATATTAATTGTTTGGGCTCGGATCTCGAACGTCCCATTTAGTTTTTGAACCCCTTGAGACGGATGGATAGTCGAAAAATATCCATCCCAGTTTCATCCCTACCTCCATACATGATGCAGGTTTTAGCGATTTGGCTCAAGCGTAAAGCAATCCACGTACCCCCGTACAATATTCGTACAATATCTAGTTTCATAATACGAGGTTGAAAATCGAAAGACCTTATCAATTTGACGGTGTAAAATGAACTTTTCCCTTGTGTAGACCAAAACAATAAACATGAGCTTAAAGAAAACAATCAAACCAGTCCATTGGTGAAATGAATCCAACAATAGCCCAACAAAGAAAGGTAACTGAAAAGGAGGTGAGGAAGACTGACGCCGCGGCCACTCTCGACTCCTTGGCGCCCGGTGCATCGATGGATCGTGAGCCAAACTTATTGGAAGAAGTGGCTCGTATATACGATCGTGGTGTGACTTGTTTTTTTTTTCCGGAGAGATTTTATAGTGATTGGAATAGTATCCACGGGTACCAGACGGTACCACTATTTATTAATTTTGAAAAGCATTTATGCCCATTGTAGAATTTAAAAATAAAAAATATGGGTACCGGTCCTACCATTTTTTGACACTGGATTCTCCTATTTGGTACCGTCTGGTACCCGTACCACTGTACCCCCTAGTTTTAAACCGTTAGATCTTCTCTGGTGGATGGTTTCTATTTTTTTCCAATCACCATAAAATTTGTATTTTTTTTCTTATTAGCGCAGATGTTACACGCAACTATTGTAATTAGAGGAATTCCCCGCGCTTTGCTGCGGAAATTCGAGGGATAGAAATGCATATGCCACATAAAAGCACTGCGTGTATGAAGTTGTAGAAAATCAATAGAATATATAAATAGATATGTTAGTGGATTGTGACATGTCATGGAACTTAGTTGGCCCTTGATAACGTGGCTTTCAAGAGAAATAGGCCCAATCACCGTAAAATTTGTATTTTTTTCTTATTAGCGCAGATGTACACACAACTATTGTAACTAGGGGAATTCCCCGCGCCTTGCTGCGGAAATTTGAGGGATAGCAATGCATATGCCACATAAAAGCACTGCATGCATGAAGTTGTAGAAAATCAATAGAATATATAAATAGATGTGTTAGCGGATTGTGACATGTCATGGAACTTAGGGGGTATTTGGATCCAGTGGCCAAACTTTAGCTCATATCACGTCGAATGTTTAGATGCTAGTTAGAAGTATTAAATATGGTTTAATTAGAAAACTAATTACACAGCCGAGGACTAAAATTAGGCTTAATAAATTTATCTCGCCATTTAGTTTAATATGTGTAATTAGTTTTATAATTAGACTATATTTAATACTTCTAACTAGCGTCCAAACATCTGATGTGACAGGGCTAAACTTCAGCCGGAGGGATCCAAACACCCCCTTAGTTGGCCCTTGTGATGACGTGTCTTCATGCATGTCAAGAGAAATAGGCAGTGGGGGGCTCCAATTTCGATATATAAGATATAAGATTTGTAAAGGTTAAGAGTGTGTCACATGAATGATGTTATACTAAGACCGATTATATGTTTCCTTTGATCCAGCAAGAGAAATCACCGGCTGAAATGATTTTTGTTGGAGTTGAACAACATATTGCGTGGAAGCATTCGACAAACATGTATAGGGCATGTATTTGAGGATGAATCCGACAGCATTGCAGGACATAATAAGCAGGAATTTAATAGGATTGCAGTGAGCTGAAGAGCAGAGTGTGGATTACAATACTAGTGATGTATTGGATGTTGTCCCAAGAAAAGTTACGGTGCGAAGCAAATCATTTGGAATTCAAAGGACGTGAGTGAAGGAGAGATGTAGAAATAATCACTACCAGAAAACCGAAATTCCTTGGCTGCCAAGAATTTTCTTGAGGGCTGAAATAAAACCGCCAAGAAATATAACATTTCCTTGGCTGTGCTCGTGAACCGTCAAGATAATTTGTTTCCTTGGGTGTGGTATGTAAGCCGCCAAGGAAATTGCACATTTCCTTGGCTGTTCTTCTAAACCGCCAAGCAAATATCGCATTTCCTTGGCTGTTTTTTCCAAACCGCCAAGTAAATGCTATAAATTCCATACCCAGGAGACATCACGTGTAACCTAAACTACGGATGGAAGTCATATAAAAGAAATGTAGGCACCTTATGGAGTTTCTTTTCCAAACTTTGTTGAGGATTCTACATTAACAAATGTTGCCCCTCCGCGAAATTTCATTAATTTATAAGGCCATTTGTATATTATTAATTTATTTCTATAGTAAATCATGAAAAATGATATTAAATGCATAAAATATTGTAGTGTTGTCTGAAAAATATAAATAAGTTACCAAGACCAATAAACATGCTATAAGAATGTAACCTCAACTCCCTGCATGAAAACGATAAAGTAAACTATTAATTATGTTGAAACTTGGATTATTAGAATGACATCACATGTGAACTAAACTACGACTGGAAGTCATATGAAAGAAATGCCGACACCTTGTGGAGCTTGTTGTCCAAACTTTTCTTAGGATGCTACATTGACATATATTGCCCCTCCGCCAAATATCATAAATTTCTGAGACAATTTATGTATTATTGATTTATTTTTGTAGTAAATCATGAAAAATGGTATTAAATGCATAAAATATTATAGTGTTGTCTGAAAAATGCAAATTAGTTACCAAGACTAATAAATATGCTATAAAAAAATAACCTCAAGTCCTTGCATAAAAATGATGAAGTAAACTATCGGTTATGTTGAAACTTGGATGATTATAATGACATCACTTGTGAACTAAACTACGATTGAAAGCCATATGAAAGGAACACCGGCACCATGTGGATTTTTTTATCCAAACTTTTTTGAGGATGTTATATTGGCATGTTGCCCCTCCGCTAAATATCATGAATTTCTAGGGCTATTTGTGTATTATTAATTTATTTCTGTAGTAAATCATGAAAATGATATTAAATGCATAAAATATTATAGTGTTGCCCAAAAATTGTAAATAAGTTATCAAGACTAATAAATATGTTATGACAAAATAATCTCAAGTATCTGCATGAAAACGATAAAGGTAACTATTGCTCATGTTGAAACTTGGATGATTAGGGTAAATTCACATGTAACCCAAACTCCGAACAGAAGACATATGAAAGAAACATCGACACCCTATGGATTTTCTTGTCCAAACTTTTTTTGGGATGCTATGTGGACATATTTTTCTCCTCCTCCAAATATCATGAATTTCTGATTCTATTTGTGTATTATTATTTCTTTCTACGATAAATCATAAAAATGCAATTAAATTCATAAAATATTGCAGTGATGTCTGAAAAATGTAGATAATTTACTTATACCAATGAAAATTCTATACAAAGGTAACCTCAAGTCCCCACATAAAAATGATTTTGAATTTAGTTATATCCCTACCTCTTTATATGGATCACTCCAAAATGAATTACAAGGTGTAATATATCTTCCGGTTACAAAAAAAAAAGAGTACATATTTGAGTAAACTCAATTGTATCAAGACCACCCGTGAATTTTAAAATTAAAAAATTGACTTCTATATACTTTACAATTTATGTTTATGTACTTTACAATTTATTTTTTTTTTTGTACTTTACAATTTATTTACCATAACAAAATGACAAAATAAAGCAATGTTCAGTAAAAACGGAGCAAGCGATTCAGCCCACCAGAGCCCAATTCAAGCTGTGCATCATTCTTGTCCAATAGATCGAAACGGATGGCCAAGATCCACCTGACCTCATATAAAAACTCTCGCAACCCTAGTTTCTACCCTATCTGCTCTGCCCCACTCCTCCATCTCACTGCTCACCGGTCCTTCACGCTGGGGGCGGCGGCCGCCGGCGCGGCGCAGCGCAGGGAGGGCGTGGGCGACGGGCCGGGCGCGGGCCGGGGCGGGGCTGGGTGTGGACGGCCGCCACGCGCCGCTCAAATCCAAGACGAGGTCGACCTTCCCTGCTCCTGGGCCCGAGGAGGCACGCTACCCATCCTCATTGCTCATCCTCCACGCTGGTGGTAGGCGGCCGCCGTCACGGCGCGTCGCAGGGAGGGGGCGGGCGACGGGTCGGGCGCTGGGCGTGGCTGGGGGCGGACGGCCGCCACGCGCCGCTCAAATCCAAGGCGAGGTCGACCTTCCCTGCTCCTAGGCCCGAGCAGGCACGCTACCCCATCTCCTCCGACTGACCGCACTCTCGATCCCATCCACTTCGAGACGGTTTGCAGGTCTCCGGCAAGCACCCTTCGAGATGAGCACTGCAAGGCAATGGTGGATTGTCTCATCAATTTTTTGTGATTTTCTATTATTCACCTTCTGACTATTCTGTTATGTGTGGGTGCGAGGTGCTCCGACTGTCCTTGTGCTCTGATGTTCCGCTCCTCAGATCTCTTTCCATCTTGCAAAGTATGCCATATCTCTGCTTTCTCTTCTGAATGCCTGTGCTGCTTGGAGAGTGGAGTCGTGCATATAGACTAATTTGTGTTCCAGAGAACTGAATTGATTAGTGTATAAAAAGGAACTTGAAGTACAGTGCAGGCGCATTAGGTATATTCAGATCATTTTTTCTAGTCGAGGTTGTCTATTCTACTTATATGAATCGCATTTGATTTGCAGAATTAACATTTAGCAGTCAGAACAAAATCTTCTGGTCTCTACTGTGACATTGTTATGTAATTTTTTAGTTGGCATCTCATTAAGTCAAGCATCGTAGTTATTCTTTAGCTTCTTTGGGTTCCATAGATGTCGAAGCCACGGTGCATATACACCTAAATTGTTCTGAGAAAGGAATATCCTTTCTTTTTTAGATCATGTTTCTTAAGCTGTACATTGGTCTTTACACTTCCACTAAGACATAATCTCATCCTTTACTTTTACTACTAGTATAATTTCGTGCATTTTTTGATCATGTCAACCTTTTCTGCTCTTATTTCTAAACTAGGTTTTTACTCTCCATTATGTTATTAGTTAGTGCTACAAAGGAACACAAGGCTGTGTGTGCAGCAGGAGCAAGCTGCCCTCTGCCTGACATGCAAGTTCTCCTTACCCTACATGTGTCTTTCTTTAGATAGATTGATCATGCTAAATGTTTGTTATGATTCTGTACTGGACTTATGTCATGAGATGATAATTTCAACATGAACGCACTTTGCTTTCGGTGGCTGGTTGGATCCTTTGCATGACTCAGTGTTTTTATAGCGAAAAACACTTGTGACTGCATTGATCAAGATAGTGTTCATGTGGTGGGAGCTTCAGCACTTCTGGTGGTATTCTTTCAAGATTTATTCCAAGTTTGCTCATATATGTCCAAGGTCTTGTATTTTGTCTATTTTATCTAGAAGACAATAGTTGTTCGATGTGATGATACTTTGTCTGTGATTATATATGTAATATTGGAAGTCCTAAAAGGTCGAACCTCATTGAACCTTAATTGTACAGCTAATTGGTATGATGATGGGTTCAGATTGTATCGATTTTAATTGTGGTTTGATATTTTTGAAATTTATTTTTTTTGTTGGTGGTATACATTTCCTTGGCGGTTAGCAGCCAAGGAAACATTTGCTGCCATGGGCTGATTTATTTCCTTGGCTGTCGTGGACCGTCAAGAAAGAACATTTACTTGTCCGTCGGTTAATTTCTTTGGCTGTTGTGAACCGTCAAGAAATGGTATTTACTTGGCGGCTGGTTAATTTCCTTGGCTCGGTGACAAAATTGCCATCGACATAGTTTCCTTGGCAGCTGAACCGCCAAGAATTTCATTTGTGGCGGTTAACAGCCAAGGAAATTGAATTTCCCTTGCCCTCTAGCCTTAGCGGAATTTGCTTGACTGTGCACCGCCAAGCAACATTTCCTTGACTGTTTTTGCCTATTTCTTGGCGGTTTTCAGCAGTCAAGAAATTTCGGGATTCTGGTAGTGAATGAGAAAGGAAGGATGTTAATTAAGCATTTTTAGTGGGTCTTCTTTTTTTTTTTCTTTTTTTCTTGTTCTTTGATTGCCCGGCTGGTTATTCATGCCACATGCGTGTTGCACATGCATCTACGTTATAAACCAAACGAGTCACAATCTGATACTATCTATATTTCATAAAAAATATCCATGTGTTGCCACGGGATGACGCTATATATACAATTTTGCATTTCACCCATAAGGATCCAATATTTATTACAAATCATTTTACTAAAAATATATAGAACATCGGGCGTAAATAGAGACACGTATTGCATATATTTGCAAAGATTAAATTGTGACAAACCTAGCGCAATGTTTCAACGAAACTGGCGAGACGGTGGGCCAGCTTTTTTGGAATTATACAATATTATTGCAGTGGAAGAAACAGGCAACTGAATGTAAAAAAATTATTAATGTTTGTGCTAAGGTTCATTTGAGATGATGAAAAGAAGCTATATCGGCAAGTGAAGGTTTCAGACACCAGCTCTTGACAATTTTTTGACCTGTCCTAAAAGAATCGACCTTTTTTTTTTTTTGCTATCGTCCGACAATTATATATGTTGGTGAAGCTATATTTTGAGATTGTTTACAGGAAAGGCGTTATTTGCAAATCTAAAGGTGATCCGACATTCCGACCTATCTAATGCACTGTGTGAACCACTCATATTGCAATTTTGAGAAGCACACTCATACGCTATGTCCATAACACTTAATTTTACTTTTCTTTATGGTACTTGCACTTTGGGCAGCGTTATTATTATGGAATGCATATGTAGTAGCCGTACTATATACCAAAACTAAATTAGTTCCTTACCTTTCCCTTCGGTATACCTAATAAATTTATAGGGTATAATCAACCCTATTTCAATAAGCAAGTATGGGTATAAGACAAAATGAGAAAATAAAACACTAAAAGGTGGAAATATTTTTCTTCTATCATTTTATTTCCAATTTTTTTAATCTTTCAGTAGGGCTAATGTAAAGGGTACAAAAGTTTTTGTTAGGTAAACATAATATTAAAAAACACATTTTTATAGTGTAGATAAATTAATCAAAGATTAAAAATACACAAGAAATCAAGGTCAAAAAATATGTACATAAATTGATCTTTCAGTGGGGCTAATGTGAAGGGTACAAAAGACATCATATTTATCAACTTTGATCAGATACGGATACAGATCGAATACTAAATGTCCGGATTCAAATACAGATCGGATCTTAATCCTTCTAAACAGATCGGAACTCAAATACAAACAGATAATATCCGTACCATTTACACCTCTATTTGAGAGCATTTGCTTACTAAGCTCTCTGGGCCGGGCGGGCTTAGTTGTGCGACGACTTGTCGTAATTGCATATTGGGCTAGCCTGTATGGATTTGCAATGGTATGAACATGATATGGGTTTCCGAATAGCCATCAAAAATCAGAACGGACTAGAAATTGCTTCTTGGAATTAGATCACAAAAAGAGTACCAAGTTCAATCAAACTATTGCTAATTGTGCTATCAATATTCACGTCGATACTCATGAGATGTGCCAGAGAAAAAGCTGTAGAAGTTCTAACAAAAATCATAAACACCCAACGTACAGTATATCCGTTACACTAGTAATTATAGTTTTAGCCCAAGTTATGAGAAATAATCTATATGTATCCATATATGTCCCATATAATAACCATGTATATATAGGGGCACAAGTGGGGCCGGCATCGCCATGAGGACATTGGGTTCGCCGGCACCACCAACCCACGTAATCCACACCATGAGCCAAAGCCAAAACAGACCTGGGCAAATGTCAGTTCGGGTCGGGTCAAAGTCGAGTCGCAGGTCGCTCGTGCCTATCACCGGGTCGGGTTGGGTTGGCCCGTGCACCCTCCGCGAACGCGTCGGGTCAGGTTTTTTGCCCTTGTGTCGGTTTTTTTCGTGTTGGGTCGGGTTTTGGGTCCAAAATCATGGCCCGCGCCTAGCCCGTCGATTGTTGCGGGTCAAATAATACGGCCCGCACCCACCTGTCACGTTGCTCGGGTCGGATTTTTTTCGGTCGGGTTGGTCGAGCATCATTGTTAACAAAGAATGATATTCGCTTAAATTTTATCTCTCAAAATAACTATAAAATTGTAGTTATGCAAGCTAAGTAGTAATACGATACAAAAATGTTTTTTTTTTCAATCTGATGAAATAAACATGGAAATAAATGGAAAATAGGTTCATTTGTCTGTAATGAACAATCTAGTTAATAAAATGCGTGGCATTTAAAAATTATGGAGGAACATTCTACACATATTATTTTTTGTTACATAAAGAAAAGCATTTCCCATTTTTGGTAACAAAGAAAAAACAATGGGGAAAAGTGGAACGTGCCGTACGTGACTTAACTAAGAATTTATTATTTCTATTTTTTTCCTTATTTATCATTAACCAATAATTTACCATTTTCTATATTTTTTCTTCAACATTATCATTTTGTTTTAACTGCCCCACTCTGTTGGCACATCTGCCACCACATCTCTACGCCTTGTTCCCACCGCTCCCTCGCTTTTCTGTTGCCGCCTTGCCGGCATGCTTACTCGAGCCAAGCTGGAAGGCTCCTCCATGCGTGTAGCCCCATTCGTTGCCCGTCATCCCCTTCCTTGGCTACCGCCATCTCTCGAGGCATGAGTCTCCGAGCTCCCTCTTAGGCTCACTCCAGTGGTCGCCTCATTTTGAGAAATTTAGTACTGTTTGGCACTGTAGACAATATGAAGTTTGAATTTGAAAATAGAATGAGTATACTGCTGAAGATAGCTTTATGCCCCCGCTGGCTTGACATATTGTGGTTTGGTGCCTGGTGGTCTTCCATTCCTTGTATTGCTGGCCGCCGGACGCCAATGAACTTGAGCGGCCACATTGCTGCCGCTATTCAACAGCATGGAAACTTGGCAAGGCATCTCATGGTGACGACCCCATCTTAGCCGCCGCACGAGAGCTGGTCCATGACGATAGGGTACATGTGCCCCCACCCCTCCACCCCCACACACGCGCACACACACACAGAGGACGCAGATAGCGTGCGACCCGTTGCGCGTTACAATATCGTGCGACCCCTACCGCGAATAAACGCATTGTATGATAAAATTGTGTTTTACAGTATCGAACGATCCCTACCAAACAAGTGCAGTCCAATAAAAATGTGATAAGTAGCACTTGCACTGCAGGCATGTACCAACATACAGAAATGTCATTTTCGGAGTAACATCGGTGATGATGTAAGCAAAATAAAGTTAGCACATTTTATTTCACGACACGTTGCTCTCACATATGATGTCTGTTTTCAAATCCGTTTGCACCATCATATTCCCTGCGACGAGATCTGCAAAATGAGATGTATATTATATACGTTTTGAAGATTTATTATCAAGTAGCAAGTTATGCGCAAAACTAGTTGAAAGTTATATAATAAATTAGCATTAAGATCATGATATTATTATAAGACCACAACTAAACTCGCTACTTATATAATTGTTAAGGTCTGTTGAACGAATAGAGGTAACTTATATACCATGTTTATAGCAACATACGTATCAAATTATTATAAGTTCGTATATAATTCTGTAGCAAGTTCGTAATCATGTAGCAAGTCTCTAATATAGCAAGTTTTTCAAATTTGTCACTTAACACACATTTTTTGGCAGCTGTAACAAAAGTTCCCAAGTTTTTATAACAAGTTATGAGATATTTGTAGCGAATTGTGAAAAAAAAGTTATGTGTGTATATGTTAAAACGTGCGTGCGTAGATAGAGCAAGTTGCGTACGTTAGATTGTTAAAAAACGAGCAAGTTATTGAGAATCGACCTACAAGTTGAAGACGTGAGGAGAACGATTGAAGGCCCATAAAAATCCAACACCTGAGCCAGAGATGAGCAGGCCACGAGGGTCGTGCGGCGCATGGGCCGAACAGGCCGCGGGGTCACACGCTCGCCCTTCCGCGCGACCCACCATGCCTTAGAGTTTGCGCACATGAGAGACCCACTCCTTGTCTCCCCGTGTTGGAGGAGGGAGAAAGGAGGTCACTGGTAGTCGTCTTTTCCTCTGCTGTTGGTGCTATATATCTGTTTGCCCGGTCTTTGGCCCACGGCATCGTGTCCTCCACCACCACACGAGAAAGAAGTTGTTTTGCCGCATCGACGCATGGTAGAGAGAGGGGGTGGAAGATGACGCTAATCCCTCCACTGCTCCACATATGGCGTGGGCGCCATAAAAATTTAGATCAGAATTCAACAATGAATCGTGGTGTGAATTGTGGTTGGTTTTTTCCATAATGATCAGAATGATATATATGGATAGCATTATTGTTGTTAAAAGGAAACAAACCGGAATTGAAGATACACACAGGATGCATTCATTCAGCAAATTAGCAAACCAGGAAACGTCGATCGTGGTGTGATTAATTAGTTTTCCATAAACCAGAGCGTGGCATATAAAGCTAGCATTAGTGTTGTTAACAAAAGGAAATAAACCACGCACCAATCAAAGCAGCAGGGGAACTTTTTATACGGAGTATGTTATATATCTTGCACCATGCGGATCTCTCGAACTGGAGTAAACGTAGCCTTCCACAGACAGCCCCGATTTGTGCAGTCTAGGTCCAGCCGCCGTGCAACCGCGGCTCGACGGCGAACCCTGAGCGGATCACACATCGCCGGCGGCCACCGCCAACGAACGAGACAGAGGTGAACCCTGTCCGCCTCTGTGAGCTATTGGCTTTCCTTCCAAATCCCAATCAATCGGTAACTGAATGGATTTGTCCTTTAATCTTTTTTTCCAGAGAGTCATTTCAGGAGCCATCGGATTAGTAGGTATGATTTTTAATTTGGTTTTCAATTCTAAAATTTCACTTCTGCGACTCACTCTTCTTGATCCGATCAGTTAGGGTTTAAGAGATTTAGAGTCGAGGATTTCGAATTGCACTGTATCATGTTCAGATTATGCCTGCAGGCTGCAGCAGTGAAGTGTTTCCTGTGTCTCGTCGTCTGCTAGAGAGGGCTTGACTACCATTGTTCTTTTCGTCCACTCCTTCTCAGGGGATCGGAGACGACGCCCATGCATGGATAGGCGGCAGCAAACAAGAGGAGGCGAGATGCCGTCAAGTTCTCCGATCTGGCGCGTCTTCACGCCTCTGGTCGACGAACACGGAGGGTACGTCTACAAAGCCAGGTGCAACTACTGCCCAGACAACAAGGTGTTGGAAACAAACGACGGCTGCCGTGGCGACACCGTCCTGTGGAAGCATTACAAGAGATGCCACAGGCAGCACGCAAATGTTCTGAATAGGAGAGCATGCCGCCGGGCGGCTGAGGGCACATGTCTAGCCTTCACAGGTAGCAATGCTCATGCTCAGCCGCCGTCGGTGGCGGCGGTGTCTCCCGCGGTGGTTGTCCTCAACAGGGACGACAACTCCCACGGCAAGCGGCCCTGCGTGCACAGCTGAGTTGAAGGTGAAGCAACAGAGAACCCGGCAAATCCAAGCCAGTGGAGTAAACCTATATTCCTATCTGTAAGAGATGCACCCCACCGCGATGAGAGACCCACCGCCCCTGACCCTGCCGCCGCCGCCGCCGGTCCTCCCCAGCCCGTCAGCTCGCCTGCCGCAGCGCGTGCCACCCAGCCTCTTTCAACAGCTTTTCCCAAACCTGCCCTTCCCATTTTCGCCGTCCGTCGCCGGAAGCGCTCAGCGTCCAGCGCCGTCGTCGCCGGCCGCCACCGGCCATGTCCGGCCGGGCCAAGACCGGTCCGCAGCAGATCCGCGGCTGGGAGGTCGTGATGTCCCACGGCGCGCGGCGTCGTATGCGGAAGCGGCCCGGGCGAGGTCTCCTGCGTTCGCTCGCCCCCAACCACCCTTCTCCGATCTGCGGCCAGGCTTTGATGCCGCTGACCCGAGGCCTCGTCACTCCACCAGGCACCAGACGTGCAGCGCCGCACGCCTCCTCTGTTGCTAATCTTGGCGCGGATTTGGGCTGGAGCACGGTGAGGGCAAAGTACTGGTGGCGCAGGGGGCCGAATTCAGCACGACGCGACGGGCCGCGGCCACATTCAACGCAACGACCTCCCTCTGCTGCGCTCCAGTTCTTCAACAACTGCACACGGGGCCGCTGCTTCAAGTGCCTCACTTCAGACCACCGCGCGTCAGATTGCCGCAATGTCGTCCGCTGCTTCGGCTGTCGGCGTTTTGGGCATCGTCTACGAGACTGCAAGCATCCCTGCGGCAGTCGCCTGGCGCCCGTGCCGCCTGCAGCCAGCCAATGTGCGCCCGGGAGGGCTGACGAGGACAGGCGCCGACAAATCTCGCGCCCTGGGAGCACGGATGACCATCCCGTTTTCCAGCCGCAGCGCCGTCGCGACGAGCCAGACCATGGACATCGGCGCGCGGATGCCTGGCCGCATGGTCGGGCACAACAGCGGGGCCTCGATGGCAGAGGGTACGCTATAGGTCGCCTGGTTGCGGACGACGCCATCTACATGTGCCAGCTGACTCCGAGTTCAAGCTCCCATCCGTGAAGGAGCTTAGGACTTGGGACGCCGAGGGACTCCAGAAGAGGTTCGCCTTGGAGGCCGCTGCCTTGCGCCCGACCTCAGCCACGTCCTGACGGATCTAGTGCAGAGCTCTATTGATGAATTTCTGGCCCCTGCACGAGCATGGCTGAAGGATGCAGCTGTTGAGCAGAAGCAGTGGCTCCAAAAGGCAGAGAGCTACATCGACAAGGCTCGCCATCTTGCTGACAAGCTCGACATCGCTGTGGCGTCGCTGCTACTAGGGAATCAGGCCCGGTCCGGGAATGCTACTGTTCCGGTCAGCATAGCGATGGGACGCATCCTAGGTGCCCTGCCAGACCACAGCGCTGCTTGTGCAAGTGCTCCAGGCAGGGGCCCTGCGGCGGAGGTGGAAGCGGCGCTGCACGAGATGGAGAATGCTGCTGCGGGCAGCGAGGCGGCTGGGCAAATGGAGACCGCCGAACTCGGCAACGAGTTGCTTTGCTCCCAGTCCCCGCCGGTGCATCACTCCTCCGAGCCGGCGCCTGATGGTACATCTGGTGGCATGCAGGAGGCCGAGGGGGGTGGCTCTACACTCCCCGCTACGTCGACACAAGAGATTCAACACCGTTTCTTCTCCGCACCGTCCCCGCCGCTGCTACAAAATGCGCTGACTACTCACCAGCCAAGGCGCCGGAGGACGTACGACATGATGAATGTCCGCCGCAGCGCACGTCTCGCCAAACGCCCGACTATGCCAGCTATGAAGAGGGCGCAAGTCAACCTATGTCGCCGGCTCGGTCTTCCTACAGAGGATGAGGGCCGCAACTCCGTCGAGCAGGCACTGAAGGAGTATGTCGCCATGTTTGACACTGCCCTGCCAGACTATGCCATCGCAGCTCTCACAAGCCTGCTGGGCGTCGCAAATGAATACACAGAGCAGCTTGACGAGGTACTGATCGGTCTAGTGGGGCAGGGGATTGATGGCTTATTAGCAGCGGAAGGTGCCCCTGCTGCTGGTGATGCTGTGGAGGGGTGAATGCTGCTGCCAACTCAAGAGTTTCTACGTTCTTTATGAATCTAGCTACCTGCATGTTGTCTACATCTAAGGGTCTGCTTAGCGCTTTTGGAAAACCCCTGCCTTGTATCTTCAGAACTGAACTTCGTTGTGTAATGTCCATGTTTGTGCCATCAAGCTGCGAACTTCTCTTGTGGCTACCGACTTGTTCTGTCAAGCCTTGTGTGACTGTTGAGCGTCTTTTTGCTTCCAATGAATCAAAACTTTGATGCAATTTGCTGGAATGTGAGGGGTTCAAATTCTACGACAAGATGTGTTACAGTGCATGAGTTTTTATCTGCTACTCCCTGTCACTTGGCTTGCCTACAAGAAACCAAGCTAGCACATATTGATGGTGCTCTTGCTGCGTTTTTGGGAGGCTACCGACTGAACAATTTTGTTTTTAAGCCGGCTAATGGGACTAAAGGTGGCATCCTACTGCTGTGGAATGATGATTATGTTGACCTCACTGACATTAGCATTAAGCTGTTTTCGGTCTCGGCAATTTTGACAGTGAAGAGCTCTAGCACTTCCTTCTTGATCACTGTGGTGTATGGGCCAACGCGTGACAACCGAAGGCCAACTTTTCTCCGCGAGCTGCATCGTCTCAAGCCTCCCGAGGGGCAGAAATAGTTACTTCTTGGAGATTTTAATCTCATATACCAAGCACTGAGATAAGAACAACCGGAACTTGAACCTTCATCGAATGAGGCTTTTTCGAGCAACACTAAATTTCTGTGAGCTACGCGAAATTCATCTTCAAAACCGAAAATTCACTTGGAGCAATGAGTGCCGTCGGCCCACGTTGGTCAAGCTGGACAGAGTCTTCTGTAATGAGAGCTGGGATCTCTCCTTCGATTCGCATGGTCTGCAAGCGCTAGCCACCTCAATCTCAGACCATTGCCTGCTGCTTCTCTCTAGCCTAGCCGGACCTCGTCGGCCGCGTCCGTTCCGGTTTGAGAATTTTTGGACCAAACTCCCTGGTTTCCACGACGAGGTGAAAAAGGCTCGGGCCACGGCTTCAGCTCTCGCACACCCTATGCAAGCGCTACATCATAAGCTTGCTGCTACTGCTAGACATTTGAGATCGTGGAGTCGCTCGATAATCTCGAATGCAAAACTAAAATTCCTTATGGCTTTAGACGTGATCTACCATCTTGATGTCGCGCAAGAGTCCAGGGAGCTATCCGATGCTGAGCATCAATTGAGATCCGGCCTTAAACGTCGAGTGACTGCACTAGCCGTCATTGAGCATGCCCGTAAGAGACAGGCCTCTAGAATTACAAATCTAAAGCTGGGCGACGCAAACAATAAGTTCTTTCACTCGAAGATAAATGCTAGAAGAAGGAAAAATTGCATCCAAAGGCTAAATCAAGACGGTTCTTGGGCGACCAATCATGAAGATAAGGAGAAACTCGTGCTTGATCATTTCAGTGCTATGTTGGGAGTCCCTAGCCCAAGGGAGGTTGATCTTAACTGGAGTGGTTTGAACATCCAGCATTTTGAGCTTAACCACTTGGAGGTCCCTTTCACTGAAGAAGAGCTGCTAGAGGCAATTAAGCAATTACCTCCAGATAAGGCGCCTGGCCTGGATGGTTTCACAGGTGCTTTCTACAAGTCCTGTTGGCCAGTCATCAAAGCGGATCTAATGGCGGTCATGAACTCGCTGCATAGCCAACGCTTCTTAAACTTCGACCTCCTAAATAGGGCCAACATCGTCCTACTGCCTAAGAACGACGACGCTGAGAGTTTAGCAAGTTATAGGCCCATTAGCCTCATTCACAGTGTCGCCAAGCTGTTTACTAAGCTTCTTTCTCTGAGGCTCGCGCTCTCAATGAGGAACATTATTTCCAAGTGTCAAACTGCATTCATCAAAGAACGAAGCATACATGACAACTTCCTTTTTGTCCGCAATATGGCTAGGAAGTATCATCGCAACGGAACCCCCATGCTCCTGGTCAAGCTTGATATCTCGAAGGCCTTCGACTCTGTTAGGTGGGACTACCTTCTTGATCTCATGGGCCACTTGGGTTTTCCTATCAGATGGCGAAATTGGGTGGCGTCTATGTTGGCTACCTCCACCTCTCAAGTGCTTCTAAATGGAATTCCCGGACAATCGATCGCTCACAGTAGAGGTCTAAGACAAGGAGATCCCCTCTCTCCACTGCTGTTCATGCTCGCCATCGACCCACTTCAATGTCTCCTTCACCTTGCCACCGAGGCCGGCATTTTATCCAGAGTAGCAAAGTCCAGAATGCGGCTCCGTACCTCGATGTATGCGGATGATGCCATCATTTTCATAAGGCCAGAAAAAAGAGAGCTCGATGCCCTTGCAGCTCTGCTACACCTTTTTGGGGAAGCAACTGGTTTGCGGACCAATATTCAGAAGTCCTCAATCGTGCCTATTAAATGCGCTGGGCTAAACCTTGATGAAATTTTGACCGGTTCCCTGCTTCAAGAACGAGCTTCCCTATCAGGTATCTTGGGATCCCGCTGACGATAGAGAGGCTCAAAAAAGTGGACTTCCAGTATCTGCTTGATAAGGTCCACAGCAAGTTGATGAGTTGGCAAGGTCGCAACCTCACAATGGCAGGAAGACTTGTCTTAGTTAAATCCGTGCTGTCATCATAGCCTGTGCACACTCTGACTGTTGTCAATGTGCCCAAAGAGGTGCTCGAAGAAATCGACAAAATCAGGAAACGTTTCCTCTGGGCAGGAAATGAGAATCTCACTGGAGGGAAGTGCAAGGTTAATTGGCCGACAGTGTCGAGGCCTTTGGATCTCGGAGGTTTAGGCGTCCTGGATATCCACCGATTTGCAAGGGCCTTGCGGCTTCGTTGGCTTTGGCGGCAATGGGAGGATCCAGACGCACCTTGGGTGGGTCCGGAAATTCCTTGCAACGACACCGATAAACTCCTTTTCGCAGCTACCACAAGAATCGAAATTGGCGATGGAACTAAAACCCCCTTCTGGCATTGTGCTTGGGCCAAGGGCCGGCGACCTAAGGACATCGCGCCTGACATCTTTGCTGCTTCTCAAGGCCGCAAGCTCTCTATTCGGGAGGCCCTGACTGATCAAGCCTGGGTGCACTGCATTGACCTTCAAAGGATTCAGTCGGCCGACCACATAAAACAATTTGTGGAACTGTGGTCTTGCACTCAATCAATTTCTCTAGCACAAGATATCGAGGATCGCATCTCTTGGAGGTTCAATGCTTCTGGAACATATACGGCGGCATCAGCTTACCGGGCTCAGTTTATGGGACACATGAGTTTTAACTTCAAAGCTCTTATCTGGAAGCCATGGGGCCCCTCAAAGTGCAAAGTTTTCGTTTGGCTCATCATTCGTAACCGGATTTGGACCTCAGATAGGCTTGCGACTCGCGGTTGGCCTCACAACCCTGCTTGCCCGCTGCAGGCGACACCCAGAGACAGCTCTTCATCTAATCATCGATTGTTGCTACTCGAGGAGAATTTGGGAGGCCATAGCGTCTTGGCTTTCCATTGCCCCCCTAGACCCAGCCTCTTGGCCGGCCCATGACTCAGTCAAGCATTGGTAGCTCATGGTAGACTCTTCTGCAGTGCCGAAGAAAGGGACGTGCTCCCTTCTCCTCTTGGTCGTTTGGCAAATTTGGTTAGAGAGAAACGCCCGCACTTTTCAAAGGAGAGAGAGGTCCGCGCTAGACCTGCTAGCAGCTATAAAAGAGGAGGCAAGGCTGTGGGGCCTTGCAGGTGCTAAGCACCTTTTTGCGCTTTTGCCGTCTTCTGTAATTTTTTAATTTTTTGTATATTTGCCTTTGGGGCCTTCCAGGTCGACCCTCCTTTATTAATATAATAGAAACGGGCACAGTCTCGTACATTTCATTAAAAAAAAAGGTGAAGCAACAAGAGGGGGCAGCGGCGGCGGGGAAGGACCGGAGCCACGAGGAGGAGGTGACCAGCAAGCCGCCGTCACCGGGGATGGAGGTGACCCCGGAGGTATGCCGTTTCGATCGCCCGGACCTCGAAGGGCGTCGACGTGGGGGATTTTTGCCTCTCGGCGCGTGCCGCCGCCGCCTTTGACCAAACCACCTCGGCACTGCAGTGTGACGAGCTGAGGATCTAGCCGCCGCGAAGGAAGAACGGCTTCAGACGAAGCGGGCTCTGGAGGCCTCCCACGCCCGTGCTATGGCAATGGAGGCACGCAGGTTGGAGCTTGCTCGAGACAAGGAGAAGGCAGAGGCCACCACTCGTCGTGCCCTCGAGGACATGGCCGCCGTGAAGGAAGAACTGCTTCAGAGGAAGCGGGCCCTGGCGGCATCGGAGGAGACCCTTGCCTGGGCCTTGAAGGCTCTAGAGGAGATTTGATAACGAAGCTGTCGTTTATCCTTATTTTAAACGTCCATCCAAAGTTACCGTGATAGATGAGTAAAAATACAAAAAGAAAAAGGAAAAAAGACATGGGAAAAGACAGTCATGCCCTTTATCCATCCAACCTAACTCCTCTCTCTTTCCCAGAGGCGACCGCCCGGCCCGACTCCCTCGGCGGCGCAGGACCCCTAGCAGGCCCGGTCGCTTCCCCTCGGCGACGTGAATCCCTAGCCAGCAACCCCAAGTGGCGCGAGTTTCCTGTCGACTCCCCACGGCTCTCACAACATGCGTCCCTCCTAGGGACAGCCAGGCCAGTGCATGTCCATGCTTCTCCCCAGGCCCGAGGCAGGCCGCCGTCTATATTCCCCGGCGTCACGAGTTCCCCCGGTGTTGAGCATGCAGGCGCCGCGGCTCCCAGCTACGCCGACCGGCGGTGCGTTCGGCAGCCCGACGGCGGGCTAGGCAGCCCCGGCGCAGGTACGTGATGGTCCCTTTCGCATGAAAATAGATACGTTAAGAGGTGTTAACTGAGTAGGGGTTCTTAAAAAGTCTAGCTTCATTTGAAAACGTTGGGTACAAAATTATAAAAGTAGAAGCAAAATCACCATTGCATTCTAAAATGAGGATACGAACGCCAAAGCCCGTATGTTTCCATTCGTTTTAGTTGAGTGATCGAAGAAGATGTTGACTAGTAGATGAGATGAGGTAAATAGAAGCCGCTTGAAAAATTCAATCCGAGTCCACTCTTCTACAGAGGTCAAATCAAGGTAGGCCCGCGTAGCCATTGTCCCATTGATAGGACGAGGATGTAGTCATCAGGTTACAAGGCGCCGTGCAAATTATGCGACCGGACTATGCTAGTCGAGCTCTATGCTCCCATGATTTCACCGACGATGCACTCCAAGGCGTGAGCATCAGAGACAACGCCGGCGTGAGACGTGCCGGCGAGCTTGATGGACCTGTAGTCCTCCTGCCTCGGGTCATCGCCGATCACCGTGTCGAGGGCCAGTATGCTCGCCAAGGCCAACAGCCCATCGCCGCCGCCGCCGTCGCCGTACACAACCCCCGGCGTCTCGCTGAAGTTGCCGTCCCAGTAAACGAGCTGCTCCATCGTGGGCACTCCCACGCCGTTGACGCAGGTCGTGGGCACCAGGGGCGCGCGGAAGCGCAGCTTCACCGGCAGCGCCCGCGTCTCGTACAGCGCCGCGGCGAGCGGCGGCAGGCCGAGCGCCGCGAGGAGCTCGGGGACGTCGTGCGCCGAGTAGTTCCGGGCGCGCGTGACCACCATCGGCGTCTCGGGCCCGAACACCGCCGGCGACGGCAGCGCCATGAACAGGCTGGGCACGCTCAGCGCCGTGCTGGGGTCGGCGGCGAGCGTCTGCACCGACAGCAGGAACCCGCCGGGCCCCGTGGACGCCATGACGTAGCGCTTCACGTACCGCCTCCGCCACGCCGGCGGGCTCCGGTTCAGGAACTCGAGCGCGAAGTAGCCGCCCTGGCTGTGCGACACGACGACCACCGGCCGGCCGCCGTTCGCGGCGCTCGCGCGCTCCACGAGCGCCCTGAACCGCCGGGTGAACCGCGAGAACGCGCGGCATGGCTGGCCCCGCGCCGCGGGGGCTTGCCGGAAGTCGTACGGCGCGCCGAAGAGCGTCGCGCCGTCGCGGTACCCGACGCGCTCCAGCGCCGCGACGAGCGCGCCCAAGCAGAGGTCTCGGTCGGCGGGGGTGTCGGCGAGGAAGCCGCGGGTGGAGCCGAAGCCGACGACGCGGGTCTCCACGCCGGGCAGGTTGCGGAAGTCGCGCGCGGCCGGGTCGTAGACGAGCCGGAGCTGGTCGGCGACGCACGCCGCGGCGCCCGGGTCCTGCATCGCCGTCGCGTTCTTCCACAGCAGGAACCACCGGCCGGTGCCCTTCTCCGCGCCGCATTGCGGGGACGGCGGCTGGTACGCGTCCGTCAGGCGCGCCTCCAGCTGGCTGCAGGTGTTGCCCGGCAGCAGCACGACCGGGTCGAGGTCGGCGGCAGGGTCGTCGTCTCCGGCGTCGGTGGCGGCGTGCTGGGTGTGCTGCGGCGACGTGCTGTGGCGGAAGAGGAGGGAGGGGAGGAAGAGCAGCAGGGGTAGCAGCCGGTGGAGGTGTGTGGCCATGGCGATGGACAGCGCGGCTGCTACCGCTGCTAGCAAACAGGACAGGTCTGCTGGTATGATATGGTATGGTAGGGACAGAGATTGAATGGTTGGCGCCGGAATTGACACGAGCACGAGCGTGTTTGTGGCAACTTGGGCTAGCCTTGCATTTGTGTGGCGTGGACATGCACGATTACTGGCGTCTATCTCAACTTCTGAACAACGCAATTCTTGCTCAGGTAAGTCAGGTTAATACGCATACGAAAATTTTGGCTTCACTCGTCTAATCTAAAAAAAGCTCGCCCGTTCGGGTGCAGCACACACGGCGGGCGCCTGGGACGACCCGGAGCTGGTCGGCACGGCGCAGGGTTTAACTTATAGCGGTATTAAAAATTTACCGATCCTCAGTCTTCAATCCTCGCTTGGAAAAATAGTTTTCAGAAATCTCAGAAATATTTTAGACAAAATTCAAAAATTTGATTTTTTTTTTGCATAATTTCTATAATCATACTCAGATTGTCATCATACAATCCACGATTCATTTTTTTTATTTTCTAATCAACATGGTAATTTCTACTCCCTCCGGTGTCAAAATAATATACGTTTTGGACAGTGACGCAGTCACTAAGATACTACTTTGACCATCAATTATTACTACTATATATTCAAAATATACCAAATGTGTGATATTTTACAACTAATGTTGAAGACGAATTCAATCGCACTAATTTCGAAATGTGAATTGAATTATTTGAGGAGATATTCATGCATGGTCAAAATTAAAACATGTTGACTACGTGGCAAGGCTTTTTAACACTTCCATATTAACATAAGAGATAGGTAGATTAGATGAAGGGACCATAATGATCCGCATGGGTAAAATGACTAATACGAAAAAAACAGGGGATGCAGGATGCTAAGTTAAGAGGCACACATATATAGTTTCCATTCATGAGGAGAGTTGGTCATCGCGTACGAACATCTCATCGTCTGGTCATCACATATAGAATACATTTCCACTTATACAACAACAGAAATGAAGAGAGCATTGTTGAGAAACCTACCCGATAGAATGAATAACAGTGGAGTACGTACACCAGGAGGAGTTATGTTGTATAGCATGAGGTGTGGGGGAAGAGGTTGGCAGGGGAGGCAGAGCTGACGGCCGGTGGCGGGGGCCGAAGGGTCTGCGTTGAGGCTATCTCCAACGGTACAGCAGCTATTTTGAAAAATCTGCACTGTAAACAAAATGAGAGGTGGTTAGAATAGATGAGAAATATGGAATAGTAAAGTTGCTGAAGATAGCTGAGGGAAGACAAAGAGCAGTGGTGGAGTCGCCCCACGTTGCCCTTGGGGAGCGACTGAGGTCGTGGGGCATTCACAATGCTATCCCTCTAACTGGCTCAATAAATGCAAATTTAGAATCTTATTTTAAATCATTCTTAATAAGGACACAATGGCTAATCCAAATCAAATTCGGGGCTCTCACTTTGGTGTCTAAGGCTATTCCCAATACATGGCGTCAAACTCCAATATGCAAGAATAATACTACTAGTATGAAACAGCTTCCACAGTACATAGTATCATACTTCAATATCCAAGGTAATTAATTTTGTAGTGTTGTGTGTATGAAAGTGGATGCAGACCATCAGATTTTGTGCCATAGCCTAAGATATCGTGCCAAATCAGTATCTTGAGCAAGACACAGCTTCCATCTCTTTCTTATTAAATGTATTGAAACATCACCAAAAAAATCCTACGTGCCACATAATTAATGAGTATGACACCATGCACTTGGAATAGCCTAACAGTAATTTTAGTCTTCTTTGTGTAACTTTATTCATGTGTGCCTGTGTTTTTAGATCGAAGGCACAATTTACCTTAGCTTCATTAAGTTCTATTAACTGTATCAATTCTCATAAAAATACTATCATTTACCGATGCAGATTTGCCTCTGTTTTTAGTTTTGGTTTGTGATTTTACACTTGCTTATAATTTTGATATGAAGATTGGCATTATATTTTGGTAGATTTTTAAGGTAAGTTAATAAGTAGGAGTAGCAGCTGATTTTGTGAGCACTGGCCGGGAGGGTATCCGCTGGGCAGTTACTGGTTGCTGCATGGCCGTCGCTGCGAGCATACATGCTACAGCTACAGTTGGCATTCATATTCTCCTTGGCCGTGCGTGCGTGCATGGTGATTTGGTGACTCCTCAGTCCTCGCCGAATGGCAGAAGTCGCGACGCTCCGACTGCTTCAAGTCATCTTTATAAACCAGAACGTTCCAGTGTTCTATGCCTATGCCATCCGAGGCACACTCTCAGAGACCCAGGCACCCAGCCATGACCGGAGGCGGCCGCCAGCGCCGGAAGAACCGGCGTCAGCGCAAGGCTCGCCAGGCCGCCGCCGCCGCCGCGGGTACTACTACACACATATCTTCCCTCACCGACGACATCGTGCTGCAGATCTTCCTCCGCCTCCCGTCCCTCGCGACGCTCGTCCGCGCCGCCTCCGCCTGCCGAGCGTGGCGCCGCGCTGTGGCGTCCTCCCCGGCCTTCCACCGCCGCTTCCGCGCCCTCCACCCGGCGGCGTCCCTCCTCGGCGTCTTCGCCGACAGTCACGGCGACCTCCCATCCTTCGCCGCCGCCCACCGCCGGGCCGACCAGGACTCGCTCGCCGCCCTCCGCGGCGGCGACTTCGTCCTCGCATCCCTCATGGACCAGGCCGACGCCCACTTGCCGCTCACATGGCTCACCGCCGACTGCCGCGACGGCTACCTCCTCCTCTCGAACTCCAACACCTACCTATTCGCCGCCGTCAACCCCATGTCCCGGCACCGCCCAGATTACATCGATGGACCCACCTTGGACTCGGATACCGGCGCCGACGCCGACGCGGCGGAGCACCGTGGGCGAGCTGTCGCGGTCGACGTGCACTTGCTTTCCTCCGACGAGGACCCCATGTCGTTCCGGCTAGTCCAGCTTTTCCACGACGAGCCCAGGACCAAGGTGTGCGCGGCCGTCTTCTCGTCGGAGACCTGGGACTGGCGCGTTCTCCCATGGGCGGAGGTCGCCGTGCCGCACGAGTTCGGAGACGAAGAGTGGCTCGAGTTGGGGTCGCAGGCCAGCGGGCTCGTGTGCTGGAAGTTCAGGAGGCAGGAGAGCATGCTGACGCTGGACACCAAGACGATGGAGCTCGCCGTCTGGGACCTCCCGCCGTGCCCGGTTCCCGTCGGCGACGACTGGTTCTGTGTCTTGCACCGTACCCTGCTCGTCGGCGAGACCATGGATGGCGCGCTGTCCATGGTTCGTGTCACGTTGCCTGGCGTCTACGTCTGGACACGCGGTGGTGACGACGACAAATGGGCACTGGATGACTGTCTCCTTTACACTGACCAAGCCGCGCTGCTCCGCAACATCGTCGGTTTACCGGATCTCAAGCCTGCTATTACTGATCTTATGGCCATGAAGGATGGGTTCGTGTACCTGGCCACGTCGGAGATGGTCCTGTCGCTCTCCCTGGAAACATGGAAGCTGGAGAAGCTGCTTCCGTGGAGCTTCGTCTTCCGCCGCCGCTGTTGCTGTCCTTACTTTATGGCGTGGCCCTCTTCTTTAGTGGGAGACTATGGAAGGTTCGCAGTGCTCCATCAGGCTCAAGATGATCCCACTCACAGCAGCAACGGTGCAGTTACTGCATAGGACTATCGACCTTTTTCAGACCCTTTCTCATTTGTTGGCTAATTACATGTTTCAATTCAGCGCGTATAAGGTGGCATTTGTGATTTCGGCGCCACAGCTAGTAATGTAATATTCGAAGTTTTTTTTTTCTAAAAAAATGTAATATTTGAAGTTGAAGTTTAAATCTGAAGAATTTAAACACATCAAAGGCAGTAGAGGTCAGCTGCAGGGTCGTCCCCAGCGCCGGTGCCGGCGTGCTGGGTGAGCTGCGGCGACGTGCCGCGGTGGAACAGGAGCAGTGGTAGCAGCCGGTGGAGGTGTGTGGCCATGGCGATAGACAGGGGCTGCTACTGCTAGCAAACATAACAGGTCTGGTGGTACATAGGGTATGGTAGGGACAGAGATCGAATGGTTGGCGACGGATTTGACATGAGCGTGTTTGTGGCATCTTGGGCTTGCCACAACAACTGTAAACAGATCATGGCTCTTTTGTTTGTGTGGTGTGGACATCCACGATTACTGGCGTCAATCTCAACTTCTGAACAACTCAATTCTGTCTGGATCGGCCCCAATAATTCTTGCTCAGGTTAATATGCATACGAAAATTTTGGCTTCACTCGTCACCTCCCGCACCGGCTCAACTTCACGGCGGAACGGAGAAAATTATCATGAACGGTTGAACTTTGCTCTTCTGACTAGGTAACAAGCACCTACGCCACATACATCAACAATAACTATGTTAAATGGGTGTTGTTGCTCTAGCACCCCAGCAGCTACAATAGATTAGTCTTCGTTACCCCAGCATCAACACAAGCTAAGTGATTGATTGTCCCATGTCTGATAATGCGCTTGATTGTTCATTGAAATGGTGAAAATAGGCAGAAGACATATACTCAACTGTTTGTGTTTTGCCTAAGATATCTAGAAGGCTCGAATAAGCCCAAGACCTACAAGAGCCATGTGTGAAACCATCATCATCATCGCACCAAAAGCAGTAACATGATTTAGAACTGCCGATAGCCAAGCACTTTTGGAGACCTTGGGAGCTTCAAATGAAGATGAATGGGAACTTGACGGTGCTGTGCAAACGGGCCACCTTCAGCCTTCATTACCGAGGTAGAGCAAAATCTATTGCATTGTTTGCAGACAAAAGAACAAAGCTCAATCAAGAGAGGTGCAAGATTAGGCAGCCTTTGGTCATAATCAGAAACTGGCAAAAGATATTTAGCATCGGATATTTGACAATATAAGCAGAGCATTGGACAAAAATTATGCGCAAAACAGGAAGCTGATCATGGATGTCTCAACTTAAGCATACAGCAGGGCAGAACATAATAAGCACATTAATATGATGGGCAACATCAAGTTAAAAACATCCCACGTAAAAAAATCAATGACATACTGGCCAGATTGCAACAAAGATAACTAATACATAATCACCAAAAATCGAAGGGTCTAAAAGAACAGTTCTGTTACTCCATCGAATGATGGAACCAAAAGTAAGCAACAATCAACAGTTGTCAATAGTTTTTTTTTCTTGGACACAGTGTCGATTGGGGTTAACAGTGATTTTGCTTCTGAGTGCTCAAATTTTTTGACCATAATGTAACATTAAGACACATTGTCAGTCCTAACCCTTACAGAATAAAGTGAAGGTATCGAAACATTAAATCATGATGCAGTAGTACATGGGCCATTCTCTTCAGCAATTTGTCCCTAGCCATGATCAGATGCGCTTGGTCAAACCTACCAGGGTGATTACCAAAACAGTAATAAGAATGATGCTTACTTGTTGACTATACAAGAGCACAACAACTTGATAATTCAGAAATTCAATTTTAAACCTACATGATTTAAACAATATAGTTCTACACCCAGAGTCCTTACATTTAAATGTCTAACCTAACTAGTCCATATGAATACAGGAATGCGCTACTTAAAGTTGAGTCAAATCCATTGAGTTTAGATACACTTGAGAATTTTAGAATAACAACAGAGGAAAAGAGTGGGCATAATCAGAGAATGGCAATAGGCATCACAAAATATATTCATCCTTCATCTTGCTACTAGCAGATAAACAGTAGTTGATGTTGTTTCAATGAGTAAATTAGGCACACAATCACACATAGTTAAGTACTGGTTGTTTTGAACTTTTAATCTACTGTCAACAAGTAGCATAATGCTCTCCAAGGCTAATAAAGTAAATTATACTGATATACTTGAATCTTGCCTCTCAAATCTCACCCTCTTATGTGCAAAACATGCACAACCTCATGGAAAGGATTTGCACAAGATCAAGGATGCTCAATGGAAGGCCAAACTTCACTCTAAGTCGCCGGAAACCTGGATTATTTATAGGCCACACCTCCAAACTAGCCGTTACAAAGCCACTCACGCAAAAACAGAGTTTTGTGGACCATCCTCAGTTCAATCTTGGAGAAGTTTCCGCCACTTAACCCAAGAATAATAATGAACATAATCAGACAGTGGAAATAGGCATCACATTATATATCCATTATTCAGAACATTACTCCTAGTTGCCATTGTTTCAGTGAGTAATTTAGGCATACAATCACGCATAGATGAGCACTGGTTGTTCTAAACTTTTAATTTACTGCCAACAAGCAACATCATGCTCTCCAAAGATAACAAAGTAAATCAGACTGATACGCTAAATCCACTGCTTTCATTCATATATAACGCTCGGAATCCAGACCAATGTGATGTATGAATTAAATCCCTAGATATATGAAATGTATATATTAGGAAACGGGCGCTGAAATGCAGCACACCCATCCTAATGAACATGCCAGGCAACAGATGCAACACACTTGCATTATCACGGGAACAAGTAGGATTGGGAAGCACAGAACCAGAGACGGAAATGTTATCAAGCAACCAAGATTTCCCCGTCCAAAAAAAGGGAAAAAGAAAAGAGATGCTAATTAAGGTTCACCTTGAGAGAGGCAGCTCCAGCATGCCGAGTCGGCAGCGATGCACGACCGCAGCCGAGCGGCCGCCACCGCGCTGTGCAGCGGCATGAGCGACTCCAAACTCGCCAGCGCCGCCCCTACAACAGGCCTGAGGCAGCAGGAAGGATCAGCAAAATCGCACATTTTCAGGCTCCCAGGATCGCTTGGAGCAAAGACCTATGTAATGTCGAGAACAGAAAAGAGATTCAGGGGAGCCTTGAGAGCGACCTGCGGATGCGTGGCGGCGCGACAGGAGACCTCACCGCCTGGAATGTCCTAGGAATCGGGGATCTCGACCGGACCGCCGCTGATATCACAGCGGCGGCGGCGGAGGAGGAGCGGCACAGGGACACCATGGTTTGCTCGCTAGACACCTGGTCGTGATGGAGCAGGACACGGTGACGGCAAAAAAAAGAACAAGTTGGGCCGGAACTCGAACACAATAGCGAAGGTTAACTTCTCAACGGCCCAGAATACTTGGGAATTGGTCCAACTCTATCAATCCCGCGTGTGATCAGGGGCTTAAGGCAATCTGTGATGGTTCTCCAAGAGAGGTCGCTCAAAACACTGTTTTGCATTGTTTGACATAAATGTTGTATGGTAGATAGAGAAAGAAGTAGTTGGAACAGTGATAGGGAGTGAGATTCGAGGAGTCTCATTAGATATAGCCTAATAGCGGAAACGTTACCGGGCGACGCCGGTGGCCCACGGCCCATTAACCCGTGGAGGCTGCCTGCTCGACCTCGCTACCGCGCGCCCCTGCCCCCATCTCTGCCCGTTGCCACCCATGTTCATCGGGGTTAGGGTTCGGAGCCGGGGTTTCCGGGGAGGGGATGCGTTTACCGGACCTAGAGGGAGAGGTTGGGGGAGGCCGACGGTTGTAGTGGATCGAGCTGGCGAGGCAGTGGCAACCGGTGGACACGGGTGGAGGAGGAAGGCGGTAGGGCAGTGCTAGTGGCAACAGCGAAGAGGCGCAGCATCTTCACCTTGGTTAGCGAGCGGCGGTGAAGGGGGGCGGCGGAAGCAACGGGGGCCGCCAGAGCCGGGGCTGGAGGAGGTTGCAGAGCCGAGAAGCCGGACGCGGTGGCGATGAAAGTGGCGGGAGCCGGGGCGACAAGCTCGGAAGGCGATGATGCGGGAGACGGAGACGAAGGCGCGACACGATCGAAGGAAGGGGTCGCGCGCTAACTTCGTCCCTTAACAGGCCGCGTTTCCTCACAACTTTTGAAAGGGGGAGCCACTGGTGCCCTCTAGAATTGGATTCTTTCCCTACCATGTTCACACCACATTACACGTGCGCACGCAAAGACTATTTGTCACCGCGGCAACAAAATCGTGATCCGTCGCCGAAGGCCCATTGCTAATATTATTCCTCCCCGATCTCTTTGTGAATCTTGGCTTGTCCCACTTCCACGCTACCGCTACATGTGTCGTTGCCGCCGCCGCTAGGGAGGCCGGGTTAGGTTGTGGTTGTCGGGGTTAGGGTCGGTGGCCGGTGAGATTTCTTCTCCACTTCCAGTCTTATAGGGGGCTGCAGGGGCGGCTGGCCTGGCGGCGGTTGGCGGGTGAGAAGGCGGAGGAGAGACCAGCAGTGAGGGTGCCGCCCACTGCAGGTCAGGATAGTGGATGGCGGTTAGGGAGGACTGGCTGCAGGAGCGTCACGGTGCCGCTCCGCGCCAAGCCAGATTAGCGGGCGGAGGGTGACGGCGAAGACAGGGACGCTAGAGCCAGGGGCAGCGGGGGCGTCACAATGCCGCTCCGCGAAGTCGGATTAGCTGATGGCGGTGGAGGGCGGTGGCGGGGATGGAAACTCTGGAGCCAGCGGCGGCGGCTACAATGAAGGAGTGGGCCAGCCCAACTAAGAAAAATTAATCTCCTTGAGCGACAGAAGAGGGTCCCATCATCATGGCGAACTGGCGATGTGTAGCCTCCCGCTCGCCCGCGCAAGCGTATCCATCTTCCGGAATGCGAAGGTGGGAAGTTCAAGCTACCTTTACTGTTTGATATTTGTGCAACGAACCAGGAAGGGCACATGCGCATGCACCATGTAGGTCTGCGTCCAAGCGAACTGCATGTCTGTAGCCTACGAGCATTGAGCGCCCACACTTTTTTCTATCCGCCGAGACATGTGTCATCCATGGATTGGCGGGCGGAGTTTGAATGTGGTTGCGGTTTTAATTTTCTTTCAAACGAGTTTTTCTCGTTAGCCGTGTATCCGATTTTGAATCTGTTGTGAACCTTGTTGTTGTTTAGAAGTAATGCATAGAATGATATATAATATGTATATATTCTATTTATTTTATTTTTAAATCAATATCTAGAATGTACTACTTCAACAATTTAGATACACTCTTTCAACATTTGCATATAAAAATATAGAGTTAGTTTATGCAAAATATTGTGTTTCATAGATTATTGAATATGGTTTAAAAAAATGTTGATGCATGTAGAGATAGAAAAAAAATCAACTAAAAATTACTGTCATATTAGAATGATAAAACACACATAACAATAAAAATTTCGTTGCATCTATGTGCTAGGACTTGTATGATGCCAGGCGCTGTGTTTCACCAACCCCATGCATCTCCATTCAAATGCAAGGCTTTCAACAAGGCAATGTGGGTCTGGGTCTGGGTCTGGGTGTGGGTGTGGGTCTGGGTCTGGGTCTGGGTCTGGGTCTTATGCTGCTCACGCACCGTGTCGCCGGGCATATCGCGCCATCTCCCTCCAGAACTCGGCACCTTTAAGTTCTAGCTTCATGGTCACTAGCCCTCCTCCGCAGCTTGCTCTCCTCGCGCCTCTCCTACATCGTCGAGGTTATTACCTCGCTCGCTCCACGCCGGCACCGCGCTAGATCACTCTCTGCTAGCTCTCGCGGCAACGAACGAAGCTCTCCTCTCCTCGCCCAGCTACATCCTCGCCGCCGGTGCGGATCGACCAGCAGCCAACACGGCTGCGCCAAGCCGTGGACGGCTGCGTGTGAGTACAAGGTTTACAACGCGCCGGAGATCATGGAGAACACTCGGAAGAGTGCAAGAGCTGGGGGCGTCTTCGGCCGCTTGCTTCTTCAGCATCATCAGCTGCCGCCGCATGCGACGACCGCCGGCAGCTTGTGCGCGCGGGCGGCACGGCTGATGATGAGGCCTTCTTCAATGGATCAGGTTAGTTCCATTAATTTCTCCTATCCTTAATGGAACAAGATCTCTCTTCTTGATGTTCTAGATTGATTATTTTCTGCCTGCTGGCTGCTGCTGCCTGCTTCTGTGCCATTTCGATCACTTCTCACAGCTTCTTGATCAAGCTCTCATCGTTCAGCTAACTAGCTTCCAGAGATGGTTGCATGCCAACATGCAGTGTAGTAGATCGTAGCCAGCTGCTTACCATCGATGGCTTCGATTTTCGATAGATACACGGGCGCATTCACGTACGCACATCGCATACCTAGACCCAGACCCAGACCCAAAACCCAATCCTGAACAAGATCATCTACTACTCGATGATCTAGATTCTTATTACGTGCCCTCTGCCTTCCCTCTGCCATTCCACATCCCACAGCTCCTTGATCAAAGCTCATCGATCGATCACCTAGCTTCCAGATGGTTGCATTGCATGCAACAACATGTAGTCTTAGAGCCCCCGCGCGGTTTTCCATCGATCATCACTTGGACAGAGGCGGCCGGGCACGTCACACATCTTGCAAACACCCAGACCCATACCCAAATTAAACCTAAAGGTCCCAAACCCGAACAAGATCCTCTAATCGGTGTTCTACATTATTTTTTTTATCTACTGCTTTCTCTGCAGTTCCACCCTCCATAAAGCTCATCGATCTCCTAGCTTCAAGATGGCTGCATAGATCGCTTGGATGGATATGGGCGCATGCGTGTAGAAACCACGACACTGCAAACCCAGACCCAAACCTTGAGGCTTCAACAGTTATTGGACTATTTTTTTTCTTATTAATGGATGGGCTAGCAGTTACGGAGTAATCTATATCCCAATCCGCTTCCACGCTTCTTAACGGTGACACACCGGAACACAAATCGATCGATGCTTCTGTGAGCCTTTGACCGAGTGACTTGCAACACACGGTGACATCGCCAAGGCACGTACGGTCCGCCGGCGAGAGGAGGGGACAGATGTAGGCACGCCACATAGACATAGAGTCGTCGTCGAGACCTGCAGGGGTGCAGGGGTCCAACAGGTCTGCCGAGTTGAGCAGCCCTGCAGGCTAAGGCTGCATTGCACGGGCACAAACATACAGCCACAGCCCACATGCCGCCACCAGGCACCAGCGATCGATCATGCAGAGCCGAATTTGATCCACAACTCGTCAATTGATTCCTTGGTTATTACTGCTGTATATGCAGACCGCAGATTAGTCAGTTCGCATTTGTTCTTGGAGAAACCCTGTTGCTCAGCACTCATTGTATTATCCAAGAGCATGCATGTGTGCGTTAGGCAGTAGGCAACTCGCAACAAGATGCAGAAGCTGCACAGGCTGTCAGGCTCTAGGACGGTTTCCGTTTACCCAGACTCAGACCCAAACCCAAACCCAAACCGGCGCCATTCGTGACGTGACGAGTTGCTTTCCTTCTGACCTCTTCTTCAGGTTCAGGCAAACGCGCCTTCCTTCCAGGCTGCAAGTTACACGGAGACCCAGAGGAGCACAGGGCAGCCCATCAGGACAGTGACACGGGCCAACAGCCACGAAGCTTGTCTGGGCCGGCCCATGAAGCAGATTGTGTCAGGTGAGAGCCTGTCTGTGCTTTTTGGTGTAGGGCTTGCTGGGTTTAGTGCCAAAATGTGCCACGATAAAATTTTAGCAAACCAAATTGACTTGTTAAATTTTTTGGCTTGGCATGTTTTGACATCAAACCAATCAGACCCGGATATAACTATGGTGTTGGTCTGTTGGATGGATTCCCGCTCATGGAATTGTTTGGCATGCAGGTACCTGTGCTCTTGTCGCCTGCATCGTATGCGTGGAGGCGGTCCACCGGTTCGAACACGAGAAGGTCTACGGCCAGCGGACGTTCCCCTGCACCCTCATGCCTGTTCCAGCGTTTCGCAAGCTGTTCATCGCGTGTTGTGAAGACGGCACCTGGGTGCCGGGCAAGGGTGCCAATGTGGGCACAGTTCTGACCAAGATACAAGAGATGGGAGGCGTCCCGGCCGCGACCACCACCAACGCGTCAGCAGCTCCGGCGGCCCAGCGTGTCCGGCTGCCACTGTCCTCGTGGCAGGAGAACAGGGGGGACGGCGCCGGCGGGCTTTCGCCGGAGCGCGTCGCGGCGCTGCTGGACAGCCGTGGCCCCTGCGTCGGGGTGCTGTGGGTAGTGCTCCCCAAGTATGCCGGCGTCGATGCCAGCCGCGACGGCAACCAGGTGTACAGGGGGTTTGGCCGGGACGCTCGGGATGAGAGCAACGGTGGTCGTGCGGGATGGCATGCCGTCGTCTGTTTCGCTTATCGATTCTACGGTGAGGAGATGCATGTGCTCGTGCTAGACAACCACGATGTGACCGGCCCACGCCGTTGGATCCATGTTGAAGAGTTCGTCCTGCTTTATACCCTGAGTGTTGTTGTCTAGCTGGAGGCTCGAGATGGTCGGTGCAGTCGTATTTACCCAAGAAGTTGTTTTGTTTCATAGTACAGCAAGAGAGAAAGTGTTGTTGTTTGTGTCTGTCAGTGTAAGGGCCTGTTTGGAACGTGGGAAAACTTCCCCGTTCCTGCGTTTTTCCTGTGAAATTGAACTGATTCCTGTGAAATTTCTGCGTAATTCCTGTGAAATTCCTACGTTCCAAACAGGCCCTAAATTGTTAGTGGTCACTACCATCGGATTGTAAAGGCCAGTAGGCCATGACTCTGTCCTCCTGTAGGATTGGTTCAGACTCAATCTTTCTGTTATTCTGTTGAGTGTATTCTACAGTATATATACATGTATCAATGAATGGAAAGGTGTGCTTTTGCCAAGTACTCTGTACTATTTCATAAACGAGTTGTTGCTCTGCTCTCCTGTATGAGGCATGAACTGTGTAGCTGGCTTCCACAATCCATTAGCAAGCTCTGAACAAGCACCCTGGTCACCAAGTTGTAACACCCCGATTTTCTTTTTGCTTTTTGAAAATTTCATAAAATTAAAATAAATTATTAAGTTTCATGTGTTCTAGTGTGCATGGTACATGATTTATCGAAGTTTTGTTAATAAAAATATCTAAAATAAATCATTAGGAAACTTGCTATGTATTGCATTCATGCTCGTGCATGTATTTTTGTTTGCTATGTGTTCTTAAAAAGGTTCAAATTTCAAATGTCACTTCAATTTCATATCCAAACGAAATCATGTTTTCTAAAATCGAGGGAAAAAGTCCAACAAACCCGCAGCAATCTTGGGCTCAGCCTAAGGTTAAGTCCAGGGGCATTCCTATCCCCCCATCCACTATCACTATTCCAACTATCCCCACTCACAGCTACAATGCGTAATAGTGCAGCATTTAATTTTGAGAGTCCAATATGAGAGGTCCTCTGGACTTAGCCTAACTCTCCCCACATCCTCCCCTTCCCCATCTACCCATCTTTTCCCACAGCTCACCTCCCCTATGGTCCAGGGCGCGCTCTTTTCCCACTGCAGCCACGTGTATATTAGTACTCTCTACTCTTTTATAAATGAGTTGTTGCTCACTTTCTCTCCTCTCCTGCATGAGGCAGGAACTATGTAACTATGGTTGTGGCACTTTTAATATTTGAACCCTTTTATGAACATATTACAAGAATAGTCTCTCTAGGAAATATATTATAAAAATAAACCTTTTTAGGACACCCTCAGTCCTAGCGCCACGATTTAACGTTGTGGCACCATATGTATTGGCACCATAGGATTTACCATGTAACGTCGCATATGAGTGGTCTACCAAGTCATTTTACACATAATCCAGGTGGGTAATTGTAAGGATCGGATACCCAAGAAGATGAGTGAATTGGCTAATTAAAATTTTCTACCACGAAAGTCCTTAACCTATCCCGTTATACCTATAGCTTTTCAAGAAGATTGTTGTGATGCCCTCGGCATCTCAAAAGCCTTAACACACAGTTAGACGAAAAGTAATGGTGAATTAGGACTTAATCAGGTTTAGAGAGTAATGAGGACTAGGTGGAGAAATCACTAAGACAAAATTTTTCTATTTCAGGATACAAAACCGTGTGTGGTTTGGTTTGGTAAGTCAAGAGCCACAAGCTTTTGTGCAAAACACTAAATACGAAAGTCCTAGTTTAAGAAATATTCTGCTATTTTCTATCGCGGCCATACTCAAAACCAATGTCAAGGGGTTCAAAAATCGAATTGAATTCAGCCAACGTTTTTGTTGAAAGGTGGCAAAGCTGTCCTTGACCAAATTTAGGCCCTAATAAAGCTTTCGAATCCATTAAACACCTTTGCTCAAACTTTATAACAATCATGTAGTACACATCATGTACTACATTTTTATTACACTAAACATGGCTCAAAACTATCGATTACCTACTTAAATTGCACCCAAATATTCTTGGAATCAACCCAAGTCGGTCCACACCTAGAATAATTACCAAGTCTGGATTCTCAGCTCTTTCCCGAATTTCATTCTGAAATTACCTTCAATTTCCCTATAGCACTTCGAATTCTTCCTTTCTATGAAATGAAATTAAACATATCACCTTTCAAATGCATGGGAATTTGGTACTTCAAAAGTGGGAAACAAGAAAGCCTCTGCATAAAGTAAATCTGCAATTTTACCAAATCTTCAACCATGCTTGTGCTTGTAGTTTAAAATATGTTGTGAATTGGATGGAATTTTGTATACCAAACTTGGAGACAATTTCATGATGAACAACTTTGATAATTGGTGCTTTGTTACGTACTAAAGTTTACCTGGTGCTCTAGGCATGTTTCTGTCAGTTTGTGTTTTCTGTCCAAACCTGACCTGCTTAGTAAATTAAATTTTTTTTGGTCTACAGTCATTTTCATGCAAAACTTTAGTTGAGAAAGTTGTAGAGACTGAAATTCAGAGCAACATTGTTATAAAACTCTTTATATTAAAATGGCTAGAAAATAGACTTTTTAAAATTTTAATCTGGGGAGTTTGGTGGTTCAAACTGGAGTCCGCAGGGTAAATTCAATTTAAATCACATTTCTAAACATAACCTGGTGTCAAGCCTTTTGACAAAGTTGTAGATCTTGAATAGTACAACGATTCTTCCAATTGGGGTTTTGTCAAATTCAGCCTCAAAATTGGTCATTTATGCGATTTTCAGAGGGACAAAAAACCAACTTAAGTGTGTTTCTTTATTTTCCCCAATTTTTGGCGGCCGTGCTAAGCCGGTGGGCGCCACGCAGCCGCCGGCGTACGTGCAGCGCGCTCGGCCACAGATCGGCTTCCCCGAGCCCGTCACTAGGGTGAGGGCGAGCCCCTCCCTCGTTCCCTCTCACTCCACTCGCCTCTCGGCCTCCACCCGCGCCGCTCCCTCCCCTGGTTTCCACGCCGCCATTGCCGGCCGAGCTCGGAGCTCGAGCTCGCGCCGCCGCTCCTGTCCACCCCGCGCCCCCTGAGCTCCACCGATGCCTTCTTCGCGACCTCGCGCATCCGGGGCGCTAAGCTTCGTCGCCGTTCTCCCTCGCGTCAGGCAGATCGGGCCATCGTGCGACGTCCACGCCACCCGGTTCACAGTGAGTTCACCGTCGGTTCACCGCCATCGCGCACCACCCTCCGGCGCCTCCCTCGCCTCAAGACCCTACCACCACTGACGCCGCGACCCCGTGCATCCAACGCGGTATGTGTCGCCGCCGTTCCGCTGCTCCATCGCCGAGCTCCTCACAGCCACACCGCCGGTTCACGTCGCCGCCACCCGAGTTCACCACCGCCATCCCGCCCGTCCTCTACACCCCAGCGACTAGGTCTACACCCCGAGGTACCCCGAGTCCGGGGACGCCTCCGCCAACCCGTGTCGCGGTCGCGGCCGGCGCGAGGAAGAAGAAGGGGGCGGGAAACTTTAGATCCGGCCCCCGGCTTTTCTTATTTTTGCATTTCAGTCTGAGCACTGTGCACTGAGTCACGTAGATCTTGCATGCTAGCCCCTAGATCTTAGGTTTATTCACGTATAAGTCCTAGATCTTTGATTTTTCCTTTTTATTTTGTTATTTTTGGCTGAAACTTTAAAAAATCATAATAAATCAAATAAAAATCCAAAATGGATAAGCTCAATGGCTATTAACTTCTTGTGAGTAGATCTACAGAATGGGTATGATGTGAAGATATGAATTAACTGTTTTACCCCTGATTTTGTTGCATGCATGTTAGAACAAAATAAATGGCAAAAGTAGGTTAAATGAACTCCAAATGCTATGAAACTTGGTCAGTGGGTTTTCTATGGCATCTAGGCACCGTGTGATTTTTGGTATCCCTAGCATTGACTGGTTGCTTACTGTTTTACTTTTATACATATATTTTATGCATTTACTAGCATGGAAAATGGTTGCTACATGAAATATGCTCAAAATGCCTCTTTAGAATTTTTATACGCTATCTGTAGTGTAGTTAGCTCACTGGTAAAGTTTTAAGGCTCTGCATGTAAAGTTTGAATGGTGTTTTGAAAATGACAAGTAATGGCATGTTTAACAAAACAATAGAAAAAAGTGGTACTAGAATAACAGAAAAAATCCATGAATAATTTGGTAGCATGCTAGTAATGTATAGGTTTTAGGAAGTATTTTGTGAATTTTATGAACACTGTTTTAATCTGCTTTTGAAATAGCCTAATATGATTAAATGGAAAATAGATGTCCTATCAAACTATGTATATTTTGCTTACTGATTTTTGTACATGATGCTTATGCTTTTTATTGCTTAATGAGTAAATTTTATGACCAGAAACCTTTTCTGTAATTTATTAAAAATCTGAAAACATTTAGGGATGATATAACTTGCTGGATTTACTGTAATTAAAATATAACTCTTGTGACTGAAATTTTGACGGTAACTTTACGTAGTAAGTTTCTGCATGTAATAAATATTTGAGCTCGTTTGGCTATTTCTAACAACCTGAACTATTATGTACATTTTAATTCAAAAAAGAACAAGTTACATTGAATATATATGTAGGTGTTTATTTGCAGTTGATATTATTGTGAATGTTGGTTGATTTTTTGCTGCATACCATCTAATATTCTCTATGTCACACTTGTCAAGAAATTAACCTACTTACTCGTGTAAAACACTTAAAGTCAATATAGCGTCTATATCCATTAAATAAACAAAATGCGTGATATCATTAGTGAGTGTTTTCTATGGATGCATGAGGTGTATGATTTCAACTTATTACAGGATAGAAATAAACACCATCACTATGTCCATCTTAGTAATACAAGAGACTAGATAACTATGACTTATTTTATCGGGTCACGTAACATTTTGCCAATATGATCAATAGTTGTATATGAGTGACTTCATGATTGTGTGTCTGCTCAATGTCCATAAGAGTACTCCCTGTCAAATTAGATATCAATTACTTTTCTGTTTATCCCTAGAATAATTGTCCATATGTGTGATCGATATTCGTGCATCTCATTCACTGCATCATGCATATCATTCATACAGTAGCGCTCATTGTAGATACGTGATCAAGAAGCGAGCGCGTGGAGCTACTTCAATCAACGTGGTCCAAAAAACCAACTAAGCCCAAGCACGATCTTAAGGGCCCATCAGTCGTGTTTGGAAGGAGGAGTTATCCAAGAGATCAAGGGGTTGCCTGGGGTAAAGCCTCACAACCCGGCAAACTAACATTAGCTTAGTTTATTGGTTTTTTTAAAATGAAAGTAAAGGTAGACAGGACCATACTTTTTCTAGCGAACATGTTATATTGGATGATTACGCATGTGTATTAGGATTTGCTTAAAACCAATTGCATTAGACTCCTTGGCCGCCCTAGCCTTAGCACCCACAATAGAGTACGTAGGACGAGTATGTCTAGTAATGCTACGTATGAGTAGACACGAGTGAGTGATGTCACTCGTCACGTAGGTGTTTTTCAAAATACCAAAATTTTTACTATTGTGGAAGTTATTATTAGACTTATGATTTAATTGGAGACCGGGCGGAGAATAAGTTTACTTTTGGGGTGTGTGTTGTTGTTGTGTTCGGCTCCGCCCAAGTCGTATAAGGCCGTTCGTTGTTCGCCTATTGGTCGGCATAACATCGCTAGAGTGCTTATCCAGACCATGGGACTGGTGAAAACTTAATTGTGCCATCCAAAGAACAGAAACACGTTCCTACCCACTGGTTGAGAGGAAGGTGGCCCGGGGGAGCTTTGTACTCATGGCGGGGAGACTGAGATGTCGGCAGACTCGCCATGAGGGCACAACCCGGGAGTCAGGCGGGAGTGAATCGAACTTCGGATAGGACAAGTGGAGAAGGGGAGCTATATGTGATGAACGCGATGGCTAGTAAGCATATAACTCCTGGCATGATAGTTTATTCCCAGGAATTAAAATCGATTCGAATCGCTGATGCTCACTAGGTGTGAGAATGCCAATGCCTTTGACATTCATCGTAGTAACTCCTCTAATATGATGTATTATTATTCATGATTTCAAATTCCAAATGCTTGTATTTATATGCTTACATTACTACAAGTTCTTATTGTTACGATATATGCAAATAATGAAACATGCTACTCCATGTTTAACTTGCCACTGTTTAAAGTCAACGGCTAAGGATCCACCTGATAGTAAGCAAGCTTTGCGTCAGCCGTAAGCCATTTCCATTAAGTCCTACTGAGTAATTAGTACTCAGGGTTTGCCCCCACCTTTTGAGCTGCAGGTATGGAGTTTTTTGTATGCACCTGTGGAGGGGGAGGTGCATGTCTCCATCAGGGTTGACAGTCATCACGAGTGGCACATGAGCAACATCAGTGGGCTCGATGTTGTTTCATCGTTGCAAGTCTTTTGAGTTATCATAAACTTTGAATTTAAATTTCCGTTGTGAGATACTTTTAAACTTGCTTATCGTATGATACTATGTTGGAACTGTAATTTATTTTGAACTGGTTTGTAACCTAAGTCTATTTACTCTATATTTCAACTGCCTGTGATGATGTAACTGTTGTGGCTCCATCGAGAGTCGGATGTGTGTGATGTCGGTTCCTCTGGGTTTGATGTTATCGAGAGCCGAAGGACTCTCGACGGACTACCGGGTTTAATTTGGTCTAAATGCACTGCGAGCCAGAGGTGGCAGGTGTGCTTAGCCCGGATTAAATTGGCGGTTCCGCCACAATTGTCGCTAACACTACAAGAGATTTGACCTTCTATGACAAATATCTCACGACAATCATACAATTTGTCATTAAATTGTTCTTTTTATGACGTTTTTGAAGGAAAACATAACTTCGTGATGAAAATAAAACATGCGTCACTAAATTCGTCACCAACTGTTTCAATACTGATTTTGTGATGAATGATAGATAGCTTAGTGATGAATTTAGTTTGTCACATACTGGTTCAACATGTTTATGACAATATTATTTTGTCATAAATATTTTTTAAGGAACATGGACACCTACCATATATGGATTCCACTATTAAGCTACCTCATGGGTCCCACACAACATGAGTGCGGAATTCTTTCATTTAACTTTTCTAAAAGAAGTAAATAGTAAAATGCCCGTAAATACATGCCATGTCCATTTTAAATTAATTTCCCTATGCATTAAACTACATTCTTGGAGTTTTTTAGGGATTACACAAATGTGTTTAAACAAAATTTCAAATAACAATGGAACTAAATCACTACATATTTTGGGTTGAGTTTTTGACAAGTCCATTATCCTTCCTTGATTTTTTAGTAGCCCGTTAAGTAATTCAGACCACATATAACATTTTCTGGAAAGTACAAAAAGAGCCCGTTAAATAATTCAGCCCATATATAACATTTTCGAGAAAGAGAAAAAAACAAACATGAAGAGGATTTGGGAAAGAGAAAAAAACAAACATGAAGAGGCTGCGACTCAACGCGTGGGTTGGCCTAGGTGGGGAAAACGGCCCAATTTTCGTAGCGAGGAGAAAAGTTTTTTTTTTCTTTTTGTACGCTTGAACACAAAACAACCTAGGTCACTTTATTATTTTTACGTGGAAACTTGAGATTATCTTTGTATATCACATTTATTGGTCTAGGTAACCTTTTTTCAATTTTGGATAATAATGCAATATATTATGAATTTAATTGATTTTTCGTGATCTTATGTAAAAAATTTAATAAAACAAAAATAGCTTCAGAAAGTCATGATATTTAGCGGAGGGGCATCGTATATTCATGTAGCATTCTCAAAAAAGTTTAGACAAGAAACTCCATTGCGTGCCAGTTTTTCTTTCATACGGCCTTCACTCATATGAAATGCAGATAATTAAGTTCTCAACAACTTTCCCATAGATACCAACTATAACTTGTATTCAAAAATGTAGTTTAAATTTGAAATTACAAGTTGCTCAAAGTTGACCAAACAAAAACCGATTTTAGATATCCAATAAGTGCATTTTCTGGACTTTTACATGCAAAGGTGAAAATAACAACGAGTGGAAGGCGTATGAAAGAAACGCCGGCATTTTATGGAGTTTATTCTCCAAATTGTTTTGAGAATGATACATGGACATATGTTGCCCCTCTGCCAAATATCATGACTTTCTGATGCTATTTGTGTATTATTAATTTCGTTATGCACTGAATCATCAAAAATGCAATTAAATGCGTAAATATTCCAGTGTCGACTGAAAATTGCAGAGAAGTTATACACACCAATAAATATGCTATACAAAGGTAACCTAAAGTCCCCACATCAAGTAAACTATCGATTATGTTGAAACTTGAATGGTTAGAGTGAATTCACAAGTAACTCACACAATGAGTGGAAACCGTATGAAAGAAACGCCGGTACCTTATGGAGTTTTTTGTCCAAACTTTTTTGAGGATGCTACATGGATATATGTTACCCCTCTGCCAAATAAAATGATTTTTTGAGGCTATTTGTGTATCATATCATATTAAAGCCTCTGTTTTCCTACCGTAACAGTCCAGCAGTCCTCAGCCCGGCGCCAGCCGTCAGATTCGCGCAGCCGACGGCATGGAACGCCCCCGCCGTTAACTACAGTCCTACAGTCCCTGTGCCTCTCGCTGCCTTCCGATCGCTAGGCGCTGGCCTTTCCCATCCTACCCGTCCGTTCCAGGGCACCGAACCTCACCTACCCAGCGTCGCCTCGCGGACGGCAACACGCGCGAGCCCCTCGCCCCCGTCGCCTCCAGTCACAGCCTCGCAGGCGGCGCTCGCCTCTCACCCCCGTCGCCTCTCGCCTCCCTTCGCAGCCCCCACACGGTTGCCTCCTCCGCAGCTCCCACGGGACGCCTCCGTGCTGGCCCGCCGCCTGCGCCAGTGCTCGGGCCTCTCTCCCGGCGCCGGCGCCGGTACCGGCGCCGCCGCCGCTGCGTGCTGTGCGAAGCCGCTCCCTCTCCTTCCTCCTGTGCCGTTGGCCCTCCGGTCCTTGTCTTTCTCCTCCCGCTCACCGGCGGCCGTGCGGCTCTTCCTGCTCCAGCCACCGGCGGCGGTGTGGCTCAATCTCGTGTGCTCATCCAGGCCTGCAAGCAAAGAAGTCAGGGTAGGTCAGTGCTCTCTCATTGAGTTCACATCTCCATGGTCCTTTTCTGATTCCACACATTCTGATTGGTCTTCCAGTAGGCTGTGTTGAGTCCTTGAGGGTCCTGTGCGGTGATTGATTCATGGTTATTGCTGTCGTGGATTATGGGTTCCTCAATAAAATCTTCCCAGCATGGCCTTTAGATAGTTTGTTTCTGTGTGCTAAAACTTTCTGGGTTGATCTCCAGATTATTTAGCTCAGCATGCTAATACCCTCCTCTTTGGCATGCTGATGCTCCTTGACTCCGATCGAAAATAGAGAAAAGAACAAGTATTCATCCACGTTTTTTTGCCTAAAACCCTTTTTTCCTTTTATCTTGAATCTAATTCTACTTACTTTTCCCTAATTTTTTCCAGGAAGGAAAAAACCTGCTTCTTTTGATCCAGTTTCGCTTATTCTACTTGATGGATTCCATCTTAAAACACATATTGCTAACACTGGACTAACGCTCTTCTCTTGATCATGCTCTAGGTTGACATTGTTGCTGCAGAATCCCATGATGATTGCTACGTCTTTCGACTTGCGACGGCACTGACTCCCTGTACTGCATCTTTGGGTGTTGCAGCGATAGCGGCTCCTATGGATACTTCGGCATCTAATGTGCCCCGCAAACGCAAGTGCCCTTCCTCATCTTCACCGGCTCTAGGTAGAAAAGTATATGTTACGATGTGTGCTCTTCCAGATATGGTCCTTTTGTCTACTTGCAAAAGTAATTGTCCTCAGACCTTATGTCTCCTTACAGAGACCATGCCGCATGATGGAATCAGCACTACCATTGCTGGTGCCTTCCCATCAGGTTTCCACATGCCATCGAGACGTTCTGTGCGTTGTCGTCTAGCTGCTCAGTCCACCGGTATTGTCTTTCGATTGTTTAGATTTTTGTTCCACCCCTCCCTTTTAGAATATGTTATGAACCAATCATTGCGCTGTTGTTCGTTAGCCTTGAATGCAATGCGTTGCTATTGGCCAAGATTTCACATATCTTCCTATACATGCTGCAGAGTCGAACACTTCACTCATGTCGGTTGCTGTGCACACGCCGGGGCCTAATGTAAGCCTACGACGCAGGCGACGTTCCATAGATTGGTCGACTCCAGGTGGAAAGAATGTGTGCTTCTACCAATGTGGTTGTTCTGTTTTCCTTGCAGATTTTTTTGGCTTCATTCCTTCTTAGAGGTGTTATTGCTGATACAGTTGACATGCCAGCTGGTGGAAGCAACACGAGCATTACTGTCGACTTTCCTACAAATTTTGATGAGCCATCGAGGAGATCCGTGCGTCGTCATCTGGCTGTTCGGCCTCCTGGTACTACTGCTCGGCTGTTTTGCTTCCTGTATTTTTTGTTGTTCTGCTTCATGTGGTGCCTAATATTATACCATCAAGCACAGATTCATCCTTGGAGTCTACAGCCATAGTGCCTTCATGTGCCACCCATCGACGTAAGTCCATGGTCACTACAGCTTCTTTTTTTTCCAATTTTGTTGTCTTACTTGCACTTATGTTCCATTCGCGATAATTGCGATGCCCTAATCGTTCGTACAGAGTCAGGCCAAAGCACTGCAACATGAGACCTGTGGGATAAAAAAAAATGTGCACCGCAAGATTTGTGCCACATTCTCGATGCCATACAATGCTGAGACATGCACGAAACCTATCTGGATCAAAAACAACCATGCAAGATTCGTGCCAGATTCTTTGTGTTAATACCATGGCTATACTCAAGGTGATACTGTGAGAAGAGCCTTGCTGATAATGTTGGTCATTGGATTTTATACCTCTATTTATGTTCTATCTACGTCCTAAACTTACATCTTTCGTTTCCTCCCCATTATCAGGCACTATTTACTCACCCTTACACCTTGGACCGCCATCTCACACATGCCAATATTGTGGAGCGCTATTTTGGTATGAAGAGCGTGTGAAGAGAGACCGAGGAACATCATCTCCAGTATATACCAAGTGCTGCAAAGAAGGAAGTGTCATGTTACCTCCATATAGGCCACCTCCACAGCCTTTGCATGACCTTCTCACAGGAGTCAATAGGTCATTATCAACTCATTTCTTTGAGAACATCAGATATTACAATTCTATGTTTGCCTTCACATCTATGGGTGTCCGTATAATTGATTCAGTAAATGATGGTCATGGACCATATGTCTACAAGTATGCCATAAGGTTGTTCGGTGAGCCTGACAAGCATGGAGATGTGTTCAGCTTCCCTATAGCCTCTGAGGTTGTTGGTTTGGTGGTTGGTGATATAGGCGCAACTGATGGTGCTCGTGATTTAATGGTAGAGGATCGGTCTGGACAGTTGCAAAAGGTTGAGGAAAAGCATTGTAAATTCATGGCAATGCAATATCCTATTCTCTTTCCTTATGGGGAGGATGGCTACCATGAAAAAAATAAAATACCAACGGTGCCGTCGGTCTGATGCGATTAAGCGGAAATGTCTCACAATGGTTGAGCACTTTTCATATAGGATACATGATAGGACTGATGACTTCAATACACCGATACGATGCAAGAGAGGAACACAAGCTTATCTGGTTGATGCCTATTGTTGTGTGGAAGAATCTCGATTAAGTCATTATAGGACTAAATCATTCCAGCAAAAGTATAGAATGGCATCGTTCAGGGAAATTCGTGATAGTGTCAACAAAGGCATCGTGGCGGCATTAGAGGCTGGTCAAAAAGCTGTACTGCCTTCTTCTTTTGTTGGAGGGCCACGGTACTTATACCAAAATTACCTTGATTCTGTTGCTCTTTGTCGGAACTATGGATGCCCTGATTTGTTTATCACTTTCACATCTAACCCCTTATGGACAGAGGTAACAGCAGCTCTAGCATCTATCCCAGGGCAACACTCATGTGACAGGCCTGACATTATTGACCGTGTGTTTCATATTAAGCTACGCATCTTGATGGACGACATTATCAAAAAGGCATTCTTTGGCCCTGTCATTGCAGGTTTGGTTTATCCACCGCACCCTATACATACGATGTTTCCTTGCGATCATAATTACAATGGTCTTTATATTTGCCTCTCCCTTGTAGTCGTGTACACAATTGAATTTCAGAAACGAGGCCTTCCACATGTGCATATTATAGTATGGTTAGACAAGAGTGCACCACTAACAACTTCTGATATTGACAAGCTTATATCAGCACAACTACCAGATCCATCAGTTGATCCAGTCGGGTATGAAGCTGTGAAAACATTTATGATCCATGGTCCTTGTGGCCCTGCAAACCCAAATTGTCCTTGCATGGTTAATGGTGCGTGTTCGAAGCGCTACCCCAAAGAATATTCTGAAAAGACAGCAATCTTGCAGAATGGCCATGTTCGGTATGCTCGACCAAACAATGGAATTACTGCATTGAAGAACGGCATCAAGCTTGATAATCGTTGTGTGGTTCCCCACAATGTTGACTTATTGATCAAGTACCAGGCACACATAAATGTCGAGAGAGTCAATCGTGATGGGATGGAAAAATACCTGTTCAAGTATCTCGCTAAAGGCTTCGACTGTGCAAGGGTTGGCCTCCAACGTGGCCGGCCATCCAAAGATCCTTCTATGCAACGATTTGATGAGATACGATCCTAGCTGGAATGTAGGTGCATAGCTTCAAATGAAGCTGCATGGCGTCTACTTCAGTTTGACATTCACTACACTGATCCTGCCGTTGAACGCCTTCAGGTCCACGTGCCATTTGAAAATAGTGTCCTATTTACAGAAGATGACTACTTAGAGCAGGTCTTAGAAAATCCAAGAAATAGAGTTACAAAGCTTACAGCTTGGTTCATTGCAAATAGAACATTTCCTCAAGCTGCTCAATATACATATGCTGAGTTCCCTGAATATTTCACCTGGTATGGAGATGGACAGTATTGGGCTCCTCGACAAAATAGACGGAAGAAGGTTGGGAGACTGGCAAATGTTGGCCCTAACCAAGGAGATGCATATTACCTTCGTATGTTGTTGCATATTAGCAAAGGAGCCAAATCATATTCTGCCTTGCGAACTATCGAGGGCCATACATACCCAACATTTCAGGCTGCGTGTCAGGCATTGGGTCTTCTTGGAGATGACCGCGAGTGGTCATATGCGATATCTGATGCAGCTCACTGGGCTCTTCCCTACCAGCTACGTGAGTTATTTGTCACACTCCTCCTTTTCTGCCATGTTACAGACCCCCTTGATTTATTTGAGGAGCATGTAAATGTGATGGGCCAAGATGCTATCTACCGTCTTAACCAGATGACAACAGGAGTAAGTTCATCTACAACATCTTCAATGGAACATATTAGATCATATGCCCTTGCTGAGATAGATAAGTTGCTTAGAAATTCTGGTCACAGTCTAGATGACTTTCATCTACCTCAGCCAAACACATCAATTGCATCGATGCTTGAGAATAGGCTTCTAATGGATGAACATGCATATGATCTAGACATACTGTCATCTGAGGCGCTTGACCAACTTAGCAAGCTAAATTTGAACCAGAAACATATATATGATGCTATTGTCCACTCGGTAAATAACGACATTGGGGGCACGTTCTTTGTATATGGGTTTGGTGGTACTGGAAAAACATTCCTATGGAATACGTTGTTGAACAGCGTACGTTCCACAGGAAAAATTGCTTTAGCTGTTGCCTCTTCTGGCATAGCATCTCTTTTGCTTCCAGGTGGTCGCACGCCTCATTCACGCTTCAGAATACCATTGGACATACATGAGCATTCTGTCTGTTCTATTAAAAAGAACACTCATTTAGCCGAGTTGGTGCTGCAAACATCTTTGGTAATATGGGATGAGGCCCCGGTGAATCATAAACATTGTTTTGAGGCCCTTGATAGAACATTGAGAGACATCATGGCATCCAAAGATTTAGCACTTTCTTTGAAGCAATTTGGCGGCATCACAGTTGTGCTTGGAGGGGATTTTAGACAGACACTCCCGATTTTACCAAATGCAAGAAAACAAGAGATATTATCTGCGTCAATCACACGATCTCATTTATGGCAGACCTGCAATATTATGTACCTCACAGAAAATATGAGGCTTAGATCTCCACTTTTATCTGATGCTCAACGCCAGAGCCTCCATGAATTTGCAGGGTGGCTGCTACAGGTAGGAGAAGGAATGGTCCCTTCTTCTCCCATTGATCAAACTGATGCTTCTTGGATTAAGATTCCAGAGTACCTTCTCTTGCCACCTGAATCAAGGAACCTTGCTGCCTTAATTTCATTTGTTTATGATGCCTCAAACGACTCGGGCTCTGCTGCCTACCTTTGTGAGCGGGCGATTCTAGCACCAACCAATGAAATAGCTGCTGCAATAAATTCCCAGATGATTGCAAACCTGACAACAGAAGAAATGGCGTACTATAGTTCAGACACAATTGATGATTCTACAAATAGTCGTGCCACACTTGAGGCCCTTTACCCTACTGAGTTTCTTAACACATTGCAGTTAGGTGGCTTGCCAGAGCACCACCTTCGGCTGAAAATAGGGGTGCCAATAATGTTACTACGCAACCTCAACCCATCAAAAGGTCTTTGCAATGGAACAAGACTCATAGTGACCCAACTCACTCACCGTGTAATTGAAGGGGTGATAATCACAGGGAAGGCTAAAGGATCTAAAGCGTATATACCAAGAATAATGGCCACTTCTGTTGATAGGAAGTGGCCTTTTAAGATAAACCGACACCAGTTCCCAGTTCGAGTTTCATATGCGATGACCATCAATAAAAGCCAAGGACAAACACTTAGTAAGGTTGGCGTCTATTTGCCCACTCCAGTGTTTTCGCATGGACAATTGTATGTGGCTTTCTCAAGAGTTACATCACCTGATGGTCTACGTGTTCTAATCGAGGATGTCCCTCCTGAACATGCAGACAACACTCAAAATGTTGTTTACAAGGATATTTTTGCTGATCTGGTCGATCAGTAGAATCTTCGATGAAAAATGATCAAGGTAGTCAAGGCGTATGTCATTATACTGCTTACTATTTATCTTGCTGCTGCTATATAATTTAATATATCTTTGCTCTATTCCTCATCCTATGTAATCTCATCAATTTTGGGCCCTCCTAGATTCTGTACTATCTTCCTGCTAATCACCTCATGTTCTTTCAACACGTATCTTTTTTTGCATGTTTCCAGGTGGAGACCAAGTTTTGTTATGTCCCTATCCAGAAGACCTGCTCCTGTTGGTTCCAGCATTTTTACATGAAAATCAAGCACCCGTCTACAGCAAACGTATAAACATAGCATATCCTAGTTGTTACAACATATGCATTATCCTTGTACCCAAAATATCTGTTGTTGTAGTCATTGTTCTGACTCCGATCGTCCTCAGACTATCATGCTCAGTTTTCGTATTCGCTTATCGTTAACGTTTGGTCACCTATGGAAATTTGTATTATGTGATCCTGTAATCTTCCTAGACTCAGCAGTGCTTTTGCTGGTTCCAGTACAAGAATAACACCATCAATTGATCTCTAGGTCAAAAGAAGAATGATTGTTGGATTTCCAGCCTCACTGATTAAATCAGGATTCAATGAATTATCAGTAAAATCTATCTACTCCTTTATTATGCTATCTGCATGTATGTTTAGATCCATTGCTTACTCATACCAGCCCTTCCTATGAAATTACTCTGCTGATTTAAAGCATAATACTTGTGAATACATATAGATCTTCATAAAAGTATAAATTGGTTCATTTATACCCGCGCAACGCACGGGGCCCGGCTAGTTATTAATTTCTTTCTGCAGTAAATCATGAAAAATGCAATTAAATGCCTAAGATATTCCAGTGTCAACCGGAAATTGCACAGAAACTATGCATACCAATAAAATGCTATACAAAGGTAACCTCAGATCCCCACATCAATTTAATAAAGTAAACTATCGGTTATGCTGAAACTTGAATGGTTAGAGTGAATTCACAAGCAACCTACACAATGAGTGGAAACCGTATGAAAGACATGCCGGCACCTTATGGAGTTTCTTGTCCAAATTTTTTTGAGGATGCTATATGGACATATATTACCCCTCTACCAAATATCATAAATTTTTGAGGCTATTTGTGTATTATCAATTTCTTTCTGCAGTAAATCATGAAAAATGCAATTAAATGCATAAGATATTCCAATGTCGACCAAAAATTGCACAGAAGTTATACATACCAATAAATATGCTATACAATGGTAACCTCAGGTCCCCACATCAAAGTAATAAAGTAAACTATCGGTTATGTTGAAACTTGAATGGTTAGAGTGAATTCAAAAGTAACCCACACAATGAGTGAAAACTGTATGAAAGAAACGTCAGCACCTTATGGAGTTTTTTTTCTAAACTTTTTTGAGGATGCTACATGGATATATGTTACCCCTCTGCCAAATATCATGAATTTCTAAGGCTATTTGTGTATTATTAATTTCTTTCTGTAGTAAATCATGAAAAATCAATTAAACTATTAAGATATTCCAGTGTCGACGAAAATTTCAAATAAGTTATCTGGACCAATAAACATGATGTAGGAAGATAACCACGAGTCTCCACGTGAAAATAATATTCTATTTTTGAGAATTACAACTAGATGATGCACTGGAATAATGGAAATAAAATAAAAATCAATTAAAACTGAAATTTTAGCAAAGCCTGAAAAAACATAACGCAGCCCACGTTGGACTATAAAGCTGGCCCAGTCCGCTCCCTGGCTCCATCCTTGACCACAGGATCAAATCGACGATCGAGATCATCTTCTAAAGAATATAAAAGGCAGTAACCCTTGGGAACCTCCTCACCAGTCACCGTCACCACCCTCTCCCTTGCGCTCGTACCTCAGCGGCTGCTGTGTAGATCCCTGCATCCATCAGCCGCACCCTCTTCCCGCAGCGCAGCGGGGCTGCGCCGGCGGCGCCCTCTTCCCCCGACGCGGTGGGCTGCAACCGGCGGCGCCCTCTTCTCCCGATGCGGTGGGCCGAGCCCGGCGGCGTCCTCTTCCCACGACGCTGCGGGGCCGTGCCGGCGGTGCGCTCGTCTATCGTGCCTCGTCCATCGGATCCGCGATGCAGCTGAGCCGCACCGGTGTCCTTTTCCTCTACCGCGCCTCCATCTCCAGATCCGCCGCTGAGCCCCTCCTCCGGATCCACCGCCGATCCACTGCTTCCTATCCCGGACGATGCAAGCTCATCGTCTCAGAGGTCTGTGTTATCCATGTAGCTGAGCTCTATTTACTAAGCATTGATTGGCTCTTACTTTCATTGGTAGGAATTACAAACTAATGGACGGTGCTAATAGAGTGCACATTAGCTTATAAACATGCATTTCTGAATATTAGTGGGCATGTGCGATGGGCAGCTGAATCTGACTATTATTGCTTTTGATGCAATTATCTTTTGTTGCTACCCTACGCCTCTAATATGTTGTTGCATGTTCTGGCCACATGTATAAAAATTTACTCATTTGTTTCAACCCAGGTCTACCATCTGTGAGGTTCACCTAACACTCACACCATTTCCACTGCAGGGAGAGGAGGCGACCCTTGCTCCGGTAATTCAAGTCCACGGCTGCTGCTCCAGGCAGGTAAAGGCGGACCATGTGCAGTGCTGAGATCCATCAAACCACTGAATCTCTGATTTGATGCTAGTCGTGGATCCCATCCCTTCGTCGGTGGATTGTTCCACGTCAAGCAAGGAAGCGTTCCCCATCCACGCATATGCAATCTTCTATTTCTGTCAATGCTTGCAGGTCCGTACGCCTCTGTCTCTCTTGCTAGCTATTCTATGTCAGTATCATTTGATTGCAACGTTTATTTGGAAATTGAAGTAGCAGTAGTATAGTTCATTTGGACTTCGCGTGCAGTGATCTTTGCTTATGGTTAATCTATGTGAATCATACTAGCCATTTGCTAGGTGACATGTTCTCTGACCGAGGGCCAAAGGCTAAAATTTGACACTTGCGTGACTATTTGTAGAAAAAGCAAAGTACTATGAGAGTTATGAGTAGCCGTAGCACCTCAATTGGTTTTGTTCTGCAGTTGTTGCTTTGGTCTATTATTTCTAGCATTTTGGCAATAGTAGCATCTCAGATTTGTTCTTGTGCAACTGCAGGCTGGCAATGGCTGTTGAGCAGCACGAGGAAAAGCATCAGCAGCTAGTAATCATTTTGAGCTTAGGTTAGTCTTAGGTAAGCATCAGGTTAATACCAAATAACTTGTATGAAATATGAATGGATGCTAAAATTGTTTAATTCTATTGATGTATGAGGTGTATGCATGGAACATGCAATTGATTAATGAATCTGCTCTATATATGATCTGTGACATTTTTGGAATGGGAGTATTTTTTGCAATGGTTTGTCTAATATATGGGCTCATTTTGTGGGTCAAATGGGTTGTTCCCAAAATCAGCCCACAAACATTATTAATGGGATAAGCCCGAATAATTGGGCTGTGTAAAATCAGCCGAAACAAGTTTATGACGATTAAATTTGTCATAAAATTTGTCCATGTCATATGCCACGCCATCTGCCATGTCAGCATCTGTGTCATGAAACCATGTCACCAGCCACATGGCAATGGCTCATGCACCTAGTTATGACGTTTTTTATGACGATATCCACTGTCATAGATGTTTTGTGACGATAATGTGATCGTCATAGAGTTTAGTGACATTTTGCTTCATTTTGTTATGAAAGGTGCTTAGAGATGGGGTTTCTGTGACGAAATCATTTTCGTCACTGTACCGTCACAAGAGTGTATTTTGTGACATAAAAAACCATGATTGTGACATTTTGAAAACATCGTAGAAGCTTAGATCTAGGCTTCTACGACGCTCTTGAGGGGCCTACAACTTCGCCAAAGCCGACTAGCATCCCTTTCGCGCATTTTTCGAACAAAGATTTCACATACAACATGAAATGATACTAACCACCTCACAATGATATTTCATCAAAATATCATTGATGACCCAATATCAATCTTAGATGTTTAGGAGGAAGTCAACAGCATTTTAGTAGGATGAAGCCCATGTTATTGTCATTATATCTTGGTCAACCATGCTGCTCTCTTGTACTGACCCAATCTTGAGTTTGGCTCAATGATAAGCATAGCTAGGAGGGTGTTGCACCAAATTTGCTTATAATGACATCTATGTTGTACATATTTGGATTGGTGAGCACTATTTTCATTAGTTCTCATTCCTGCATTAGCTAATTTAAACTCATAAATCTAACAACAAATATATATAAATACTTAGCACAAAATATTCCCTAAATAAGTAAATATACTTTAAATAACATAAGGTTCACTAAATAATTCTAAAAAATAAACTCAATTGAAATGCTTGGTCTCAAATTATACTCGGAATAGCAAATGATTCATGTAATAAATAAGAGGAGCTCTAAAAATGAGTTTAAGTAAAAAAACTCATTTTGTCTTGGTAATATGGCCCAATAGACACACATGGTCATGTTGGAGGCTCAAGTCGTATCCCAACAGCTTGTGCCTGTCAAATCCAAATTTTGTACATCGAATCGAGATGGGCAGTCCAAATCCACCAATGCCCCCAAAATAATAAAAAAAAAGACAACCTTCGTGTTGCTATAAAACCCTAAAAACTTGCTCAAACTCTCTGCTACTCATATTGGGTCGTGTGAAGCTCCCCCTCGCACCCTGCTAGCTCCCTCCCTTCTATTTCCTTTTCCACCCGAGGCGGCAATACTTGACATAGCAATGGCGCCTGAAGCTGATGTGGCGGTCATGAACTGGTGATGATGGTTGTGTGCTCCTCTTTCCACATGATATTAGAGAGGCTTACATATGAAATGTATTGATTTAGTCTCACTTAATTCTTTATGTGAAAACTTAAATAAAATGAATTAGATGTTTGGGGAAAAGGATAGCCACCTGTGAGCAGTTATGGCCAGATCCTCATCCAACCCTAATAATAATCAAGATGAATTATCATTTTTTTTAAAAAAAAGTAAACTCTGTTGAATATATGGGCCAAGCCCATCTATTTAATCCTAGAAAATCTCAAAGGCCCATGTGTGTGTAAGGGGAGTGTGGAACCTTTAGTCCCACCTTGCTAGTGGAAGGGGAGTTTCACCCACTTAAATATGGAGACTCTTTCCCTCCCACTAAGTCATGGTGTGGAGGGAGAAAGGAAAACCACACGCGCGCGCTCGCCTCGCCTCGCCGGGCACGGGGCGCGGGCACGCGGCACCTGCGTGAATGGTCCGCCGAAATCTGGATCCTGACCTTGCGGGTGCGCGGCTTTCTTTTGCTATTTTAATTTTTGGTGACTTGGCCTTCAAGTTTTGGTTTCCTAATCTGTTTTGACTTGGCCGTCAAACTAAGGAATCCGCATCCGATTGAGATCGTGATCGCGACACGAGATTGGGTCGTCGGGTCCTATATAAGCAGCCTACCGGTACCACCAAAAACACACCAGAAAACCTAGGGTTTTGCCAACGCTTGCTACTGCGCCGCCTTCATAGTTCTCTCCATCCCGCCGCCGACGTGCATCTGCGACCGGGAGAGCAGGTCTCCGGAACCCTTCGCCTTTCGAGCTTCTGCACCGGGAGAAGGCGTGGAATCCGCATCCGATTGAGATCGTGATCGCGACACGAGATTGGGTCGTCGGGTCCTATATAAGCAGCCTACCGGTACCACCAAAAACACACCAGAAAACCTAGGGTTTTGCCAACGCTTGCTACTGCGCCGCCTTCATAGTTCTCTCCATCCCGCCGCCGACGTGCATCTGCGACCGGGAGAGCAGGTCTCCGGAACCCTTCGCCTTTCGAGCTTCTGCACCGGGAGAAGGCGAATAAGGTTTTTGGGAAGCGCTTCGCGCGACTGCTCGCTGTCTTCACCACGGGTCGGCCGTCTTCTTCTGCTGCCGGAGGCTATCGCCGCCGACTTCTTCACGGGCTTCTGCATCGTGCTGCGTACAGCACCTGCGACGTCCGTGACACGGTCATCGTCAACGTCATCCCCAGTACGAAATCGGCTCTAGCTGCCGACAGGTATAAACAGATCTATCCAATCTATCTGTTAATTATGATCTGTGAGATCTTTGCTGTGACTGTTCTATCTAGTATGTTAGATGAGTACATGCTAGTTTGTGCTGTGCTTTGCATGATTTACTTTCGGAAATTAATTCAGATATTGTCTAATTTCTCAACAATCCAAAAACCTTATTGTAGACAATTTCCTGAATTATCAATGGCTGTGTTTGCTGATGCACTGAAACCGGAGAAGTTCTCTGGTGTGCACTTCAAGAGGTGGCAAATCAAGTGCACCATCTGGCTTGAGGCTATGCATGTGTTCTGGGTGAGTAGAGGCAAACCTGAGGGTGATCTCTCAGATGCAGATCTGCAGAGGTTTACCGAGGCCAATACTCTCTTCAGAGGAGCCATACTGAGTGCTCTTACCGACCGCCTGGTTGATGTGTATATGCACATAAAAGACGGGAAAGAGCTGTGGGATGCACTGGAAGCTAAGTTTGGTGCATCGGATGCAGGCAGTGATCTATATATCATGGAGAGCTTTCATGACTTTAAGATGGTCAATGACAAATCAATTGTCCAGGAAGCTCATGACATACAGTGCATTGCTAAGGAACTCGAAATCCTTAAGTGTTCTCTTCCTGATCCGTTTGTGGCTGGTTGCATTATTGCAAAACTTCCTTCTTCATGGAGGAGTTTCGCCACAGCTCTGAAGCATAAGAGGACGAAGATATCAGTTGAAGAACTGATAGCGTCCCTTGATGTGGAAGAGAAGGCTCGGGCTAAGGACACTAAAGGAGGTGAGGGCCACTCAGTTGCCAATACGGTTCAGAATCAGAGGAACCAAGGCAAGGGGAAAGGGAAGTTCAAGCCTAACAAGACTACCAACTTCAAGAAGAAAAAGAACAAGGCTGAGTTACCCTGCTTCACGTGTGGTGAACTTGGGCACTTTTCCAAGGACTGTCCAGAGCGTGCAGACCGTCGAGGGAAAAGAGGTGGTAATGGACAATCGTCCAAGACTGTCAACACTGTGACTGCTAGCAAAACTGGAGATGCAGGGTATGGTAATTTACCTATTGTCCTTTCAGTTATTCAATCTTTCGATTGGTGGATTGATACGGGTGCTAATGTTCATGTGTGTTCTGACATTGCTATGTTCTCTTCTTACCAGGTCACAAGAGATTGCTCCGTCTTGATGGGGAACGGGTCCGCTGCTTCTGTTCTTGGCACTGGTACGGTGGATCTGAAGTTTACTTCGGGAAAGATCGTGCAGCTGAAGAACGTGCAGCATGTCCCCTCCATGAACAAGAATCTCGTTAGTGGCTCTCTTCTATTGAGAGATGGGTTTAAGGTAGTGTTAGAGTCCAATAAAGTAGTCGTGTCGAGACATGGTTTATTTATTGGTAAAGGCTATGTTAGCGGAGGCTTGTTCCGCTTATCTCTTTCAAATTTTAGCAATAAGTGTGTGAACCATATTTGCGGTGGTGTTAATGATGATGCGAGTCTTTGGCATGGTCGTTTATGTCACGTTAATTTTGGTCTTATGAAACAGCTTTCCAGCATGAGATTAATTCCGAGTTTCACTTTTGCTAAAGGTTCTAAGTGCCATAGTTGTGTGCAATCTAAGCAACCTCGAAAGCCTCACAAGGCTGCTGAGCCGAGGAACTTGGCACCTCTAGAACTCATACATTCTGATCTATGCGAAATGAATGGTGTGTTGACAAAAGGTGGAAAGAGGTACTTCATGACTTTGATTGATGATGCGACTAGATTTTGCTATGTTTATTTGTTGAAATCTAAGGACGAAACGTTAGACTACTTTAAAATCTATAAAGCTGAAGTTGAAAATCAACTAGAGAGAAAGATTAAACGTCTTAGATCTGATCGTGGTGGCGAGTATTTTCCTAAAGTCTTTGATGATTTTTGTGTGGAACATGGTATTATTCATGAGAGGACGCCTCCCTATTCTCCCGAATCTAACGGGGTTGCCGAGAGGAAAAACCGTATATTGACTGACTTGGTGAATTCCATGTTAGACACTGCTGGTTTATCTAAGGCATGGTGGGGGGAGGCTTTATTGACTTTTTGTCATGTCCTAAATAGAGTTCCTAATAAAAATAAAGACAAAACTCCTTATGAGGAGTGGATTGGGAGGAAACCATCACTTTCTTATTTTCGTACTTGGGGATGCTTGGCAAAAGTTAATGTGCCTATTAACAAAAAGCGCAAGTTAGGACCTAAGACGGTGGATTGTATCTTTCTGGGATATGCTCATCAGAGCATTGCTTATAGATTCTTAGTAGTAAAATCTGATGTGCCTGATATGTATGTTGATACTATTATGGAGTCACGTGATGCTACATTTTTTGAGAATTTTTTTCCGATGAAAGATATGCACAGTACTTCAAGATTTTCTTCTGAAATAACTCCTGAACTTAATGCACCAACTGAAGCTTTTGAACCACCACGTGAAATAAGCCCAGAGGAGGATAACAATGAAGCTCCGAGAAAGAGCAAGAGACAAAGGGTTGAAAAATCTTTTGGCAATGATTTCATTGTATACCTCGTGGATGATACTCCTATGTCTATTAGTGAGGCGTATGCATCTTCAAATGCAGATAATTGGAAAGAAGCTGTTCAAAGTGAGCTGGACTCTATTCTCTCCAATGGAACTTGGGAGTTGACCGAACGGCCTTATGGTTGTAAACCAGTAGGATGTAAGTGGGTGTTCAAGAAAAAGCTTAGACCTGATGGTACTATTGAGAAGTACAAGGCGAGGCTTGTGGCCAAGGGTTATACCCAAAAAGAAGGCGAAGACTTCTTTGATACTTACTCACCTGTTGCTAGAATGACTACTATTCGTGTACTGCTTTCCCTGGCTGTTTCATATGGTCTTATCATTCATCAAATGGATGTAAAGACAGCTTTCCTTAATGGAGAGTTGCAAGAGGAGATTTATATGGAACAGCCTGATGGGTTTGTAGTAAAGGGTCAAGAAAGCAAAGTATGTAAGTTATTGAAATCTTTGTACGGCCTGAAACAAGCGCCTAAGCAATGGCATGAGAAGTTCGACACCACCTTAACATCAGCAGGATTTGCCGTTAATGAAGCAGATAGTTGTGTGTACTATCGCTATGGTGGGGGTAAAGGGGTTATATTGTGCCTGTATGTTGATGACATATTGATTTTTGGCACAGACATTGATGTAATCAATGAGGTCAAGTTTTTCTTATCAACGAAGTTTGATATGAAAGATCTGGGAGAAGCAGATGTGATTCTAAACATCAAGCTTATTAAGGATGAGAGTGGGATTACTCTTTCTCAAACCCACTATGTAGAGAAGGTCTTGAGCCGGTTCGGCTATATAGACAGCAAGCCTTCTTCCACTCCTTATGATCCCAGTGTGACATTGAAAAAGAATAAGAGAATTGGTGTAAACCAATTAAAATATTCCCAGACTATTGGTTCGTTCATGTACCTTGCTAGCGCTACCAGACCCGACATATCTTTTGCTGTGAGCAAATTGAGTAGGTTCATGTCCAACCCGGGTACAGATCATTGGCATGCACTTGAAAGGGTTATGTGCTATTTAAAGGGAACGATGAGTTATGGTATTCACTATTCGGGGCACCCTGCTGTGCTTGAAGGATATAGTGATGCAAACTGGATATCTGATGATGAGCTATATGCCACAAGTGGATATGTGTTTATGCTTGGTGGTGGTGCCGTGTCATGGAGGTCTTGCAAACAGACTATTTTGACAAGGTCAACCATGGAGGCTGAGCTAGCTGCTTTAGATACAGCGTCTGTAGAAGCAGATTGGTTACGTGAGCTCTTGATGGACTTGCCAGTGGTTGAGAAACCAATACCGGCTATTCTTATGAACTGTGACAATCAGACTGCGATTGCCAAAGTGAACAGTGATAAGGAAAATGCGAAGTCCTCGAGACACGTTAGAAGACGAGTTAAATCTGTCAGGAAGATGAGACACTCCGGAGTGATAAGTGTGACTTATATTCAAACTGAGAAAAACCTGGCAGATCCCTTTACGAAGGGACTATCACGTAATGTGATAGACATTGCATCGAAAGAGATGGGTTTGAGACCTATTTAAGTTGCAATAGTGGAAACCCAGTCTTTGTGATCGGAAATCCCGTGAATTAGAATCTGGGTAATAACAAGCTATTGGTGAACTGAGGAGAGTGATTATTAACCCTCTCTATGTGAAGATGCAACACTCTCAAAACCTGTATGGTAGGATGACTTTATGTCTTAATGTGTTTCTGTTGGCTTTTAACTTAGCAAAGATGCTGTCCTACAGAGCATTCTTGAAAGAACACACCTATATGAGTTCGACTGTAAAACGTCGCAGTCTATGAGATTTGGGTGATCTCTAGTAAGCTCATGAAGAGACCAGGGAGTACGACGTATATGCTCCACCCGCGGAGGGAACTACTGGCAGTCACGTACTAGGTATGACTTTAAGTGAAACTTGTTTGCACAAAACTTGCAATTCAAGGCATAGTCCATTGTTCAAGTTGTGAATGAGTGTAACTTAAAGTTCTAGGCAGAAGTTCAACTTCACAGTCTCTGCTGAAACACTGGTATATAAACGGTAGTAAGTATTGGCAAATCTCAAAATGGGCATTTGAGATCTGGTGGGGGATTGTTGAATATATGGGCCAAGCCCATCTATTTAATCCTAAAAAATCTCAAAGGCCCATGTGTGTGTGCAAGGGGAGTGTGGAACCTTTAGTCCCACCTTGCTAGTGGAAGGGGAGTTTCACCCACTTAAATATGGAGACTCTTCCCCTCCCACTAAGTCATGGTGTGGAGGGAGAAAGGAAAACCACACGCGCGCGCTCGCCTCGCCTCGCCTCGCCGGGCACGGGGCGATGGGCGCGGGCACGCGGCACCTGCGTGAATGGTCCGCCGAAATCCGGATCCTGACCTTGCGGGTGCGCGGCTTCCTTTTGCTATTTTAATTTTTGGTGACTTGGCCTCCAAGTTTTGGTTTTCTAATCTGTTTTGACTTGGCCGTCAAACTAAGGAATCCGCATCCGATTGAGATCGTGATCGCGACACGAGATTGGGTCGTCGGGTCCTATATAAGCAGCCTACCGGTACCACCAAAAACACACCAGAAAACCTAGGGTTTTGCCAACGCTTGCTACTGCGCCGCCTTCATAGTTCTCTCCATCCCGCCGCCGACGTGCATCTGCGACCGGAAGAGCAGGTCTCCGGAACCCTTCGCCTTTCGAGCTTCTGCACCGGGAGAAGGCGAATAAGGTTTTTGGGAAGCGCTTCGCGCGACTGCTCGCTGTCTTCACCACGGGTCGGCCGTCTTCTTCTGCTGCCGGAGGCTATCGCCGCCGACTTCTTCACGGGCTTCTGCATCGTGCTGCGTACAGCACCTGCGACGTCCGTGACACGGTCATCGTCAACGTCATCCCCAGTACGAAATCAGCTCTAGCTGCCGACAGGTATAAACAGATCTATCCAATCTATCTGTTAATTATGATCTGTGAGATCTTTGCTATGACTGTTCTATCTAGTATGTTAGATGAGTACATGCTAGTTTGTGCTGTGCTTTGCATGATTTACTTTCGGAAATTAATTCAGATATTGTCTAATTTCTCAACAAACTCGTCGTACATTTATGAATGGAAAGAGTACCATGTAATATAAACAAAATTTGTGGGTCCAATAGATTCAATCAACCACTAGATTAAATGCTATTAGAAGTGAATACAAGGGTAGGTGTATAATTAGGTAGAATAACCTTGAGTGAAAATTACTTTCCTTAAAACTCAGCCTTTTATAGTTTAGATTAGATATATGTAGATTAATTACGGATTTAATACACTCGGACAAACGGGTTGGTCGTGAGCTCCAATTTGTAAACAAAACGTGGTGGGTTTGTGGCAAATTTAATGCTCTGCACCTGTGTAGGCTGTGTACACTGTATAGCTAACTAACCTTGCAAGTTGCAAGAAGGTGCCGTGGACTTTGGCCATTGAGCGAAGACTTGGGCGCCTTCCTGCACAGCCAACCAGTGTGAGGTGCACTTCCTTGGTCATTGTTGGCGTGCGTAGACGGCTCTAATCGCAGCTGCTCCATTGGTAAGTCCCCCAAATCATTCCCTCCCCCCAATAATTTTCCCCTTCTCGTCTTGGATCCCGTTTGCCTGAGGCTTCTTTGATTTCATCCTTTTGGTATGTCTTATCTGCGTTAAGATTTATATGCGTGTATTACAGATCCAAGCTAGTTGTTGAAATTGTTTTGGCGACTGATCTTCTAGCTAGCTACCGATTGGATTAGAACGAAAGATTTTCTTAGTCTGTAACCTTGGTTGATTTCTGCATCTCGAATCGGCTCTCTTTGCTTACTCATTCATTTACGCAGAGCAAGGATAGACTTGAATTGCGATTGTGCTAGATCGGTTCTCTGCACTCCCTCTCCTTTGATCACCAGAAGCATACATACATGTTGAAATCCACTTGTATCCTAATGATGCTGTTACTCCATATTGCCTAGCTTGTGGTAGTTAGCAAATCTCATGTGCTTATCTGTCAGAGGGTACTAGTGGTACTACTTGCATCTGAGCAATTTTTTTTTTTTGAAAGATTATCTGCGCATGGCCATTCATTAGGTTCACTTGGTGAGTTCGTCGTCAAGCAGACATGGAAAATGAGGGGAACACCCAACAGCAGCGAAACCGAACTAAACAACGCAGGTTGAAACCGCGGTCCAAGGTGTGGAAGGATTTCACCCGTGCAACAGGTGACGACGGGAAGGAGATTGTCGAGTGCAACCGTTGCGGCAAACAGTACGCATACCATGGCACCAAAAACCTACTGGAGCACATCGAGAAATGCAGCGGGAAGGAACCTGCTACGGCGGCGTGTGCAGCACCACCGCCACAGCATAACGCTCCGTCAGGCTCCGGTTCGGCCAAGGATAGTAACCCTGGCCTGGATCAACATGAAGCCAACCATGCCCTGGCTGATATTATCGCATTTGGGGGGTGCGATCCGGCGATCCTGGAGGATTACAACTTCCGCTTGTTCGCCATGTGTCTCAACCCCAAATACGAGCTGCCCTCGCGCCGTGTCATTGAAGAGGTTTGCGATACCTATTGTGGCAGCATGCGGGAGGAGGTCCATGCTGTAATGGAAGGCTGCAGTACTGAGAATTTCAGTTTATCAGTGGGCAAAGTTAAAATTATGGAGGAGGAAGTCTTATATATACAATGTCACTTCATTGATGAAGGTATAGCTGGCTTTATTAGAGAAGCGGTCCTTTACAGGTGGGTCATGGATGCTTATGTGGTTACACCTCTTGGTGGCTACTGCATTAGCCCATTATCGGGAGTACCTGCGGCTTCTCTTGAACTCGTGCTTAAACGTATCGTGTCAGCTTTCCCAGCACGCAGCCGTAGGCTGTTCATGATGGCATGCGCGGACGACGACGCTTTTGTCAGCGAACTCAAGCACGCCATACAACAAGTCTATAGATCTCCAACGGGCAGAGAACCATTTTGTGCCACCTACATGGATCATGTCATTCACTCCATTGCTCGATGCCTTGTTCCAAATTCGGACTTTACAAGACGTATGTTCTCCGTAGTGAACAATTTAAAATTGACAAGGCAACGTCGTCAGGATCTTCTTTCACAACATGGCCTAGATGACCCAAGGGAGTGCAACGAACAGTGGTACTCCTGCTACTCTACTTTCGAAGTTCTTCGCAAGGGATACTCTTCCACAATAGCGGGGACAGACTTTCAAGTCATAAGGATACTGTGCGACGTTTGGGGGAAGTTGTATCGTGCCATTAAGACAATTTCTCATCGCTCTAGATCTCCCACTTCACATCTTTGCCTCATAGAACTGTTTACGCTGAGGGAAGCTTTGCAAACTAAACTAGAATCGGCTACCGGTGATATTGTGGATGGTCTTCGGAGGGCCAAAGACGCCTTAGACAAGGCTATACAAGATTCATACGTTGTTTGGTCTATACCCCTTGCAATGGACCCCCGGTACAAACTTGAATCAGTTGAGGTCATCCTCATAACAATATTTGGCTCCGAGGCTGCTGGTGCCTACATCGCCAATGTAAAAGGGCAGATCCGGGACTTGTATACTAGTTATTGTGCTAAAGATGACCATGCCATTGATACGGACATTGGCAGCAAGAATCCATTGAAACGAGCATTGCACGACCATCGTCGCAAACAAGGCAAGACAGACCTCGATCAATACCTCGAACAAGCACCAGTCGTCCCTGAAACAGAATCAATCTTTGACATTGGATATTGGTGGAGCTACACTGGCTGGGATCAATACCCGATGGTAACTCGGATGGCGCTGGATGCTCTAGCCATGCCCACATGTAGTAGGCTTGATTCTGAAGGAATTGCTAAGGTAAAGAGCATCATTCGTGGTTATTACAGTATAGACGATGAAGAGGGAGAAGACGATGACGGCGACGAAGCAGCAGCAGCAGAAGGAGGAGAATCTGACACTGATGACATGATTCAAGAGCCCATTTAAAGGCAAGGCGAGCTTACCAATTGCATCACATATTATCCATTCCAGTTACCTTTGCTGGGTCATTCACATGTTCTTTGTTGTCTACTTTTGTCGATTGTTATATTGACATCTCTTCATTTGTGCTAACAATAAATTATTGTCTTACTATTGTTCTTATGTGTAATAATAAAGAGGAGTTTGGATGCGAACACAAAGCAGAGGAGGTTGGCGCTAGCACGCACAAAACAGAGATCAAGAGGATACTTTCATCTCCTACCTCTGCTTAACAAATTGTTGCTGCTTGTGTCACCCAGCGCCGCCGTATGTGCTAGGTGGATTCAGAACTGATAGAAACTCTGGTGAGTCACTAGAGGTAGAGGGAGGGCTGGGGTGGTGGGGGTTGTGGGCGGGACGGTGAGGCCATAGGGCGCTGGCAGCCACTGGCAGTGGAGATGCAGTGGACGGCGGAGGAAGTGGGGGCGTAATGGTGAGAACTGAGAGCATTAACCTATGCAAATGCAATTCTAGTGAAAATCTCAATTCACCTACGAACTAACAATTGCAAGATGAGGTCTTACACATGCTTGTATATCACAATTATGAGAAATCTAAATGAACTACTATACCAAGATCAAGCTAACTATGGTGATCTCAAGATTCTAAAACAATAAACACTGCGGGAATTTTAAATGCTTCATTATAGAAGATGTAAAGGATGCAATAATAGTAGCAACCTTGAACAATTGAACACTGCTATTCTGAATTAGTGTTGTTCCGTGTGGCACATTCAACAGCTTCGCCGCACACACATCCCGTTCCTCTTAACTCCAGCAGATATGCTACTGATTGTTCCTTGTCTAATAATATATTTGATTGTTCATTGAAATGGTGAATATGAGGAGACATACCCCCAATAGTTTGTGTTATGCCCCATAAATCTAGAAGGCTTGTAATAAGCACTAAGATCAAAATATTTAAATCTACAACGTAGGACCTCAAATCAAAGCACTAACATGATTTTGAACTGCACAAGCCAAGTACTTTGGAACTTTGAGAGCATTGGCGTAGATGAACGGGAACACGATGATGCTGTTTGAACTAGTCACCTTCTTCAGCCTTCATTACCGAGGTAGAGCACAATCTATTGTGTTATGTGCAAATAAAAGAACAAAGCTCGGTCAGAAAAGGTGCAAACTGAGGTGACCTTGGTCATAACCAGAAACAGGAAAAGGATATCTGACAATATAAGCAGAACAGTGGACAAAAAAAATGTGCAAAACAGGCAGCTGTCATGGTTAGATGCCTGAACTTAGGCATACAGCAGGGCAGAACATAACTGCACCCCTTCTAAAAAACTAGAAACTGGATCACCACCAATTTTTCAAGTGCATCAATTCTTCAAAATGCAATTTATGTCATATTCATTTGACAACTGGATTTGGAACTGACAGCATATGGTGAACAACACCCCACGGACAAAAATCAATGGCATATTGGTGAGATTGCAACAAAGATAACCCATACATGATCACCAACAAAAAATTAAGGATCTGAAGGACAACTTTGTTACTCCATTGAATGATGGAACCAACGTTAACCAATAATCAAAACTCCTGTCCCAAATTAGATTTCTAGCACAGGACTATATGAATGTTTCATACAACAGTACTTACATTTATATGTCCAGCCTAACAGGTCTACATCAATGCAGGGATGCGCCACCTAAAATACAGTTTTAGCCGTGGAGTTTCGAAATGACACTTGAGAATTTTCAAATAAGCACAGGACTATAGGGAAAGGCATATAACAAAGAGGAAAAGAATGAACATAATCATATATAGCAATAGGCACCACAACATAGACCCATTCCTCAATCTTCTACTAGCAGATAAACACTGGTCGCCGTTGTTTGAGTAAATTAGGGATACAATCACACATAGATAAGCCATGGTTGTTATAAACTTTTAATTCACAGCTAAAAAACAACATAATGCTGTCCAAGGCTAACAAAAAGTAAATTAGACTGATGCACTAAATCCAAGCTCAGACCAATGTGATGCCTAGACTTTTACATCCCAAGATATATGCAATATATAAATTATGAAATGTGTGCTGAAATGCAGCATCCCCATCTCATGAGCATGTGTCAGACAGCCCGTGCAAAAGATTTGAATTCTCACTCGCGAACAAAGCAGGAAAAAATCAGCACTGTGAAACAAAGAATCAGCAATGGAGACGTCACCAGCCAACCAGGATTTTCCTATCCAATTCGACACAAAAAGGAGGCTAAGGTTCACCTTTGGGAGACGCAGCTCCAGCAAGCCGAGTCAGCGGCGATGCACGACCGCAGCCGAGCGGACGCCACCGCGCTGTGCAGTGGCATGAGCGACTGCAAACTCGACAGCGCCGCCGCTGCAACGGGCCTGAGACAGGAAGGATCAACCAAAAGGACGCATTTTCAGGCTTCCAGGATGGCTTGGAGCAATTACCTAGTTAATGGCGACAATAGAGAAGGGATTCAGGGGGCGCTGTGCGCGACCTGCGGATGCGTGGCGGCGAGACAGGAGATCTCATCGCCTGGAACGGCCTAGCCTTCGGGGATTTCGACCGCAGCGCCGCTGACTGACCTCGCATAAGAAGACGGTGCTAGTTGTGCTGGAACCTGAACACAAAAGCGAAGCCCAATTTCTCAAAGGCCGAGAGTATTTCAGTCCAACTCTATCAAGCCCACGGTCCATGGTGGCCCATTCGGCCTAATGCGTCCGAAGGGAATTTTTATTAAGAAAGAAGTCCATGTTACCCCTCCAATTTTTATTGAAGTCTAAGTTTCACTCTCCAACTCTAAAACCGGACTACCGATACCCCCAAACTTCTCATACTGTGCATATTACCCCCCGCGTGCCCTCCAGCCCGGTTTGCAGCCATCCACGCCGGTCGTCTTCCCTCTCCGTTATCTCTTCCACCGTCACGGACCACAGCTCCTCCGCCTACTTCGCCATTTCCACCCGCTGCAGCAACGGCGACACAGACAGGGACAGCCCCTGCCCTTCCACCACACCGAAGCCGGGCGTCGTCCCTGTTGCATGGCAGCACCTCCTCTCTCCCGATGCCGACGAACAACCTCGCCGTGACGCAGCTCACCGTGTGGCGGGACGCCGCCGACAGCCTTGCGTGCAGCTCCGCGAGCTCCGCCTGCGCCGACCACGCGTGACGGTAGGGGAGTACTCTGACCCGGACACCTCCGCGAAGAGTTGCCGGAGCCTGTCCAGTGTCCAGGCAGCCTCGGGCCTCGGCACGCGTCGTGCAGCGCCTCGGAGCAGACATCGGATGGTGCGCTGCCGCTGCCATGGCTGTTGTCTTCCTCCTTGGTCCTCGCCACCCAGGTGACGGCCTCCAGATAGCTCAGCGACCTGTGCGAAGCGATAGGCATGGCAAGCCAAGCACTCCTTGTTTGTTCATGTTCATGCATGCTGGAGTTGGGTTTGTTGGCTTCGACCGTCCGTACTCCAGCCACCAAGACCACCAGTAGCAGCAGCAGCACGAGCACGTGGCCCAGCAGAGCTGCCGCGACAAGCTGAGGGATTTGACCCGGCCGCCGGCGAGCACGACCTGCTCCCCATCGAGGGGGGCGACGAGCATGCGGAGCCCGGGGCCATGTACGAGCACGCGGCGGCCGCCGCGGGGGCCTCCAACATGCTCTCGGAGATGTTCAACTTCCCCACACAGCCATCGGGGCACTCCGCCACCGAGCTGGTGGCCAGCCAGATGACTGCCAACTACAGCTTCGGGCTGCGGCAAGGGCCCGCCGGAGGGGTGGCCGGCCTGTTTGGCGGCGGGTGGTGCTGGCCTGGTCCTCGTCGGGGCCAGCATGGGCTCGCTAGGTGAGACGTCATCCTCGAAGCAGCAAGGCAGCATTGGCTGGCCTGGCCACCGACCCGGTCCCCGCGATGCAGCTCTTCTTGATGAACCCTCGGCAGCAGCAGCTCTTCTTGACGGTGGGGGAGATAACGGAGAGGGAGGACGGAGCCCGACATGGATGGCTGCAAACCAGGCTGGAGGGCACGCGGGGGGTTATCTGCACGGTATGAGAAGTTTAGAGATGTCGATAGTCCGGTTTCAGAGTTGGAGGGTGAAACTTGCCTGGACTTCTTCCCTTTTATTAAAGACTGACAAAGTAAAAAAACATTAAAAGAAGACCAGACGAGGCTCGCTCGCACTGCTCCATCCTCCGGCGGCGGCGCCGCGGCGGCAAGCTGCGGACTGGTCGACCACCTTGTAATTTTCCTTGAAGTTAGTTCTCCAAACCATTTCTCGTTTTTGTAATCTTCCCTGTCCTCTTCACCTCGCTAGTTTGCTTCCAGGCGTTATCTTTTCCGCTAGTGTTTTTTTTAATAGAAAGTCCACTATGGATCGGATTTAGCAAGGTGTCCTTCTCAGAATCTCAGCATTGCCTGAATATTTAAAGCTGATTTTTGCGTCTGGGGCCTGGGATTTGGGAGCGGATCGGAACCCCGTTGGTTGCTGCTGGCCGGATCTCCCGCGGAGCGCGTGGGGTGTGTGGCGCGGGTCGACGTGGCTAATGTGGTGGCTCCGGCAGTCCGGCAGGGCTAGTCGACGGCGCGTTCGTGCTTTCCTCCATGCTCAGCCAGGATAGATCTTGAGATGGGGCCGGATTCGTGCGCTCCTCGCGGCCGGCGCCCCCGCAGCCAGATCCGCGCCATAGAATAGTTGAAAACTCACTATTTACTTATTTAGTATTCCCTCCAGATCCCTAAAGAGTGTCGTTTTAGAAAAGCTAGAAGTCAAACTTTTAAAACTTTGACTATGTATAACTTTTATATAATTTAGTTTTGAATGTTGAAAGTCATATGTATAGATTTATCTTAACAATTACTTTTATAAAAATATAAACATTTTATGATATTTATTTTTATTCTAACAAAAATATTGGTCAAACTTATGTTTGGAAGACCGTGTCGATGTCCAAAACGACACTCTTTTGGGACCTGGAGGGAGTATACCATACTCTCTCCGTTATTACTCCCTCCCTCCAGTAAAAAAGTCATATATAGATAGGAGAATGAAGTATTATTATCTTTTGCTGCAGTTGATTTTTTTCAGAACCTTTGGCATTTGTTTCATTTTAAAAATTGTATAGACGTATATAAAAATAAATACAAGTTATGCTCAAACTGTCTTTAATGCTAAAATAAATAATAAATCATGATTTTTTTAATAGAACAAATGGTGAAAATTGTAGAAAAAAATCAAACGTGGAAATATTTGACAACGGATGAAGTACTAAGTATTTGTCGTTTTTTATTTTACTTGAGTTTAGCTATAAAATTTGGTGAAGATATAACATATGTCCACCAACCAGTAGCCAACTTTTTTACACAAAAATATTCACAGCTTCTAGGGTAAGTAAAATTAGATTTTGCAATAATTAGCTGCTTTCACTTGATACTTGCCTTGTCTAATATAATAGGTCTCCTGCCGTTAATTCAAGGAAATGAAAATCTTTGTTTTGCAATTGACCTTGACCGATTATTTGCACCCTTCTGATCACCACGTGTTCAGAGCTAACTACTCACTTGGACCATACTTTGTTGTGCCAGATATTGTTTTCTATCAGTATCAGAATACTAGTACAGCGTCGGAGCATCACATCTCTTTTCATTCGGCCTCAACCACACAAGGCAGAGATCACCCTAGGGTGACGAACGCGGGCACTACGCTACATGGCAGAGGTCACTGAACGGCAAAAACAGTCAGCGGATCCATCACTAGAAGAAGCAAGGAATCAACTCGCCCAGATGATCGCGTTGCATGGATATGATTCATCACTTGTCGAGGATGAAATCTTCAGGAGGTTTGTGGGAATCCTCAACCCTCAATTCACGGTGCCCTCACGCAGCACCATTGAGGAGATGTGCGACGGCACCATTGATGATGCGAGGAGGGATCTCGCCTCCAGAATGTCGATAGGCTTCTACAACCGTAGGCGGATCAGTTTATCGGTGGGTAGAGCTAAAACCATGGAAAAACAAGTCCTATACGCAATGGCGCACTATATCGATGATGAATGGAATCTTCTCTGGTTCATCAATTATGTTCTCCTGGATTCACATGAGTCAGGTGCTGGCCCAATACTGGGAGTGCATGGGTTTCGTGTTCATGTTGCCCGTGTCATTTTCAGTCATTATAGTCCCGATGATGATAAAGTGGCCATGGTGGCAACGGACAATGATATCCAACCTAAGCTGAAGGAGTACGTAACTGAATGAACAGAGAGGCACATGTCACCACCTTTGTTGACCATGTGCTTCACTCCATTGCTCGATGCCTTATTCCACATTCATGTTTCCTCTACTTCATGTCAGAGGACTTAGACCGTCTGCAGCTAACTAGACAAGAGCGCCAGCATCTTCTTTCACATCTTGGACCAGATTACCAATGGGCATATGATGAATATTGGTATTTATGCTACTGTTATTTGGAAATTATCCAAAACAAAGGTTCTTTGGAATCCTGCAGCCCATCGACAGAGCTGCTGTGGAAGCTTTGGGGACGAATTTTTAAGCTGAGGGATGTTTTGCAATCCGAATTGGACCGTGCAGATATTTATGCTGAATCAGGACCTTATTTTGAAATTAATGATAGCAAGGATATGGCGGATCTTCTTAGAGAGGCACTAGAGACTTTAGACAAGGCGATACAAGATTCATACCTGACCTGGTCTATACCACTTGTACTGGACCCTCGCTACAAGCTCAGGTACATAAAATTCAATTTTGAAAGGGCGTATGGTTCAAAAGATGAAAAACACGTCTCCCAGGTGATGACAATGATCAATAAGCTGTATCGTAAGTGTGTTCATTCAGGGAGTAGTGACACTGCAGTGGCCGCTAGTGATGATCCATTGGAACAAGCATGGAATGTGTACCGGTGTTCACAGGACGAAGGCATGGTGACTGAAGATGAGGTGGAGCTCGTTCGTTATCTGGAAGACAGTCTTTCCCCTCAAAAACAAGGCTTTGATATTCTGGGGTGGTGGAAGGCTCACAGCTTGGAGTACCCAAAGGTGGCTCAGATGGCAAGATATGCTCTGGCCATGCCCACATCAAGTAAGCTATCTTCTGAGCAAATGGCATATGTCAAGAGCGAAATTCGTGGCTATTCCAAAAAAGGGTACCAAGATTACGAGCACATTTAGTAGCTCATAGATGGTCAAGCGTCTGTAGAACATTATTTTTAGCGCAATTTTTGTACAACATTATTCCTTGTGTACCCATCTTAAACTCCAGTGCTCTTCTGTGTTGGTATGGCTCTTCAGTTCTGCTGTTGTGTAAGTTATTTCTTCTCTTCGTTATCTCAACGATATGCGATGGACAGACGATGAGATGTTAGACGTTAGTATGTGATGACGAATTCTCCTGCTGTTAAAGAAAAGGGGAAGTGGAAACTATTTGTGGCCGTAACTTGAGATCATGTATCCCCTGGTTTTTTCTGTGAATAAATTAACCTGCTGTGATTATCATAGTCACTTCATCTAATAATTCATTTCAATGTTTGTTTAAATTGAGGGCCATGCATGAGATATGTTTCCTAACAGTTTTTTTTTACCCGTTTATAGGTCTGGTTTGGCAACTCATGGATTGAATGGTTGAACTGGATTGTGACTGATTGGTGGAGGAAGGCAGCGAGGAGAGTTGAAAAAAGACTAGAAAAATGAAGCGCCCGATATAAATACATGTACTATGAATAATAGAAACACAATTGATGAGGAAAAATGCATCAATACTTTGTACTCATCCATGACAATGCACAATCATTCAAATCATCGATATCCCAAGCCACAACCTTATTATTGTCAAATTGGAATGTCAGTAAAAATGTAACAACCAGCGAAATGATTATATAGAGCTCATTTTACTCGTCAACAATGCATGTTGCTCAAGGAATATACTATTTCATGATTCGCTGCACCTTGAAAGGCATATAAGATTGAATCACTTCTTAGGGTTCTAATGAATGATTGGATCGCCGGTTTGTATCCATGGAGACGGTTAATTCCACAATGGCCTGTAACAACAATACAATTTTCAGTTGGAATGTTGGATCATATCACTGAATTTTACTATGTATAATGCATTAGGTATGCTATGTTCCTTGGAGCATGTAGTTTCTTACCAGATGATAGTGACAACTCTCTCTCTCCTTACCAACCTCCTCTGCCGTGTTTGCAATTGGCTCAGTAATTTCCCTTGCCATTCGCTAGCATAATACCAAGCACAAATGCATCAGGGATAGCAAGATAGCAATTTTAGTTTATATTTGTAATTGAGAAATACAAGGGATACAAAGCATGGAATGTGCTAAACTTGATATATTTTCCCAGAGTGTACTGAACATGACATGCTCTAAATCACACTACATTTGTTCTCAACCAAATCACGTTAAAATATTTAAGCCATCATATTCTTAACGAAATATATAGATGCAACAAATACAACTATAGGTTTCGTTTTATATGTTTTCCTGTGCATCACCTCAAATGCAATGCAATATATGTTTGGAGTGCCACCAGTTAAGTGCAGGAACCGATCATCCCGAACAAAGAAAAAGAGATAGATAATAGAACATGCCTAAAAATATGCTATGGGGTTCAAAACTTATCGAACATCAAAGGATTCTAATATCTGTTAATGAACTGCTATTAGTGTAAATTAGGAGGCATATAGGCAAGAAGCCATTATATTTCCTTGCTGAGATAGTACACAGATCTCCATATGAGTCAAGCAATAAAAGAGCTTTAGGGGGGGAAGGAAGATGAAAGCTAACAAATGCCATGGTAGCAAGGGAAACAACTAAAAAAAATCCTAGCTACTCCCCCGCAAAAGCACCATCCAATAATCCATCCAGAACCTTTGCGGCCTGCAAATTCTAGACAAGATTTAAACAAATTCATCAGTTTTAGTGTTGAATGCTTGTTCATGGCAATTGGCGAATTGTTTTAGTGGGGCCATCAGGGCACATAGGTCTATACCTAGTGACTCACAAAACTTTCTAGTATAACCATCGTGATAGTACTTAAAACATTTGCTGCCGCTGAAAATTCAGAAAGAGAGACCAACACGTCTTCAATCTGTGGGTATAGAAAGAGAGACGAGTGGTAGGGCAGCTATGAGCAGAACCGTAGACCATGCAAAGTTTTGTAAAGCAGAATAAGTAAAATAACATCATCTCGAAACAAAGCCACTGCTCGTGTAAGATAGTTGAATAGACCAGACATAAAAATGACCAAAAGCGATCAGTCAGCCATTGCGAAACATATCAATGCTCTAAACTACACATGGTTAGGATCTAATATAGAAAGATAACGTCAATACCTCCGCGGCCGAAATCATATTTAAGCCGATACATGGCCATTTGCCAAGTTAAACAAATATAATATCAAGATTTAATATAATAAATCATGAGAGGACATCGTGATAGCATTCTATAACACTAATCGCATAGCTAATTATGTAAGCGCAGTTAACAATCTTAACAGGCATCAAAAGCTAACATGGCAATGCATCAAAGATAAAAAAAAGTAAGAGATATTGTGGCTACCCTTAAGCAGCCGCACTATGATCTAAAAATAGGTACTAACTAATGCACATTTAGTTATAATAGTGCCCACAATAACACATATTCATAAAAGATGTAAACAGTCGTACTTCACAATGTAAGATTTCAGTAGTCTAGTTATTGTGTCACTGGCTAAAATCTTGTTTAAAAAATACCAGTAATTTGACTACCAGCCATGCTTACTCTGCTTTTGGCAGAGTCGATAGCATAACAGCATAATCACACAATATTCACACTTTGCATGAAGCCAAGAAACAAGCAACCAAAGCCCCATGATGATACCACTCGCATGCACGAGTAGAAAGAAAGGTGCAGGCATGAAGCAATTCAGATAGAAACAGGAACAAGCATTCAGGTTACCCGAGACGAGACCTCCGTGTCCAAGCAGTGCCTCGGCGTTCTACGCGACGGCCCTTGGGGGCGATTTGGCGCCTGCATTCGGTTGCTAGCTATACAGGCACACAAGCCGATGCTCGGAAGGCGACGCCCGGACGCACTCGATTCCGTGGCAGCCATGGCCGGATCCGTCACCGCTGTGGCTTGCACGCGGTGGATCGGCTCTCAGTCACCGTGCCCTGCGCGACTTGGATCGGATCTTGGCCACCGTGGCCCGCGTAATGTGGATCGGAACTCGGCCATGGGCGTGAGCTGAGGACCCCGCTGATGTCGTGGATCTCGCCACCCACTCCCTAGTGGAGGAGACTGCATCGAGCCGCAATCGCAGAGGAGGATTTTTTTTCCGTCTTTGATGCGCCCGTGGAGGAAGTGAAGTGACGTCGGCGAGCTGAGAGGCGCGCGCCGCGAGCATCGAAGGGGTGGCAACGACGGCGGCGCGGAGAAGAGAGAGAAAGGAAATGGAGGAATGAGGGCGGAGCGGCGGCGGGGCTAGGGTTCGGGGCTTCGGGCTGGAGTCTGGGAGGGGGCTCTATGCAAAACTACCTGCGGGGTTGTTTTGCAAAGACCACGACATACCGAATTTTTCTTTCTTTACATTGAAATAAAGTTTACTTTAGGGTCCTACACGTCAATTGTTTTCACGTGATTCGTGTACGAAGGTGAAGATTCGGACCGCGAGTTGATTTACATAAAATATAAGGTCTTTTATGTAAAAAAGCCCCGCCTGCGCATCCTCCGCGGGCGCGCCGAGCGCTCTCGTGCAAGCAGGAGGGAAGAGGTTTTAAAGGAACAAGATTTAGCAGCCAATAGATTGGTGCCTACAGGATCCCCGATACAAGCTCCAGCACGTAGAGAACCTACGTAGGATGGGATGGTTCAATCCCTCAATTTTAGGATAGGATCATCTCATTTCATATTTGGTTGAGGGAATGGGACCATCCTTTGTATTTTTTTTTTGTTAGTTGTAGGGATATCATTTGTGGAATGAGACATCTAATGCGTGAGACCTATTTGTCATACTCTTTTTTCTTCTTCTAGACTAACCACTAGCGTATACTCTCTTCTTTTTTATTTGACGTGGTTGATTTTTTTTAAAACTTTGATCTTTCTTTTTATTTAAAAAAATATATTACCTATCATTTATTTTGTTATCACTTATTTTACCATTAGGGGTTTTGAGTATGACTTGCGTTTTTATACATTTGCATACATTTTTTGAATAAGACAAATAATTAAAATTTTGAAAAAAAGGTTACCCGTCACAAATAAAAAAGAACGGAGGAAGCAGTGAAATCTCGTAACATGACTATAAATTAAAAATATCCACAACACCATTGCGCACACACAGAAGCCTACAAAAGGCAATCACATGTATTCTTTTTTATATAATAAAATACTTGAATTCTTTTTAAGGGCAATCAAAATGAAAATGGATTTATTAGAATCTATAAGTATATACCAGCTTCATTCATGTTTAAATCTGATTAAATGTTTGTTCCTTTCTCCGTTCCAAATTTTGGGCATCCAAATTGTAGACATCCGTTGACTTTTGAATACGGCTATTTAAAAAGTCCAAATACTTAAATTATAGAGCAAATTATATGCCGTAGGTGTGAACCAAAGATATTCTTTGCTCTGCTCACCTGTATATGCTAGTTCTATAGAGCAAGTTGCAAGGAGGCGACAAGGAGCCACTGACTTTGGCTACCGAGCGAAGCCTTGAGTTTATATATATAGACTCCACACAACGACTCTAATCGCGGTCGCGGCGTCTGAAGTGGTAAATTCCCCCAAATTATCCCCTCCCCTGCAGTTTCCCCTTCTTCGATTCCGCTCGCCTGCGGCTTGTCTGATTTGATCCATTGGTATCTCTTATCTGCGTTAAGATTTATATATTATTAGGATCCTAGCTGGTACTAGCTACGGACTGGATTAGAATTCAGGGCTTTCCTAGGAACGGTTCTCTTTGATGGCTCAACATCCAGCCGCATCTCGTGTAGTCCTTAGTGGTATCTCATGCAGAGCAAAACTTGTCTTCTCTTTTTCAGGAACATGGCGGAAGGGCGAAAGGGAAAGCCGATGGAAAAGCGGTCCGAAGCGTGGCTACACTTCACCGAAACCAGAGATGACCATGGGAATGTCAAAGCGGAGTGCAACAAGTGCAAAGATCTGCTGGCCAGAAAAAATGGCACCAGTAACCTGTGGAAACACGCCGAGCTGTGCCTCGGAGTTGTGAGGCCGTCGAAGCGACCAAGACAGCGGTCCCCGCCCTGCCCTCCGTTGTCGCGCACTGGCTGTGGATCTTCGTCAGAACGAGAGCCAGGCCTGGAAGAAGAAGACGAACCCAGCCGAGACCTTGCTCGGATGATCGTCGATGGATATGATCCCTCGATCGTGGAGAACAACCACTTCCGGAGCTTTGTGCGCCGCCTCAACCCTGGATTCAAGGTGCCCTCGCGCCGTGACGTTGAGACGATGTGCGATGGCATCTTAGGAGTTCAAGAGCGTCTTGATAAACAATTCGAGGTACGAAGTACTCGTTAAAGATTGATTACTATTTCAGAAGCTCCCCATAAATTGCTTGGTTCTTGACATGATGCAGCGCATGCTCATCTGATTTGTTGCAGCGGGTCCAAGAAGAACTGCGGACGGTCTATGAAAACCGGTGTCAATCCAGTTCAGATAAGGTGCAAGAAATGGGGCCAGAGCAACAGCAGCTGCCCCCGGCCCTGCCTCTGCCTTGTGCTCCATCACACCCTAGTGGATTGTCAGATACGCGTGAGTCTAACCAGAAAGAAGCCAGTAAACACCTCGCCCGGATGATTGCATTCGGCGGATACGATCCCTTGCTCGTGGAGGATGAATGTTTCAAGAGCTTTGTGGCAAGCCTCAGTCAAGGATTCCAGGTGCCCTCGTGCCTTGACATTCAGAAGGTTTGTGATGGTATCTTGGTCAACGCAAGGAAAAGCCGCTGGGACATGGTACGGCGCGCTCCTGGAAAGGTCAGCTTGGCGATAGGTAAAACTAAATTGCTCGAGGCAGAGGAAGTCGACTATACAGTATGCCACTTCATTGATGATGAATGGAAACATCGCAAATTGGTCCTGGACGCTTACATGCATACCGCTATGGATAATGTTTGTTTTTTTGCCAGCACGTCATTCAAGAGCATCATAGAGGAGGAGGACGTTAATCAAGAGCATCGTATTGGGGATAGGCTATGTGTGGTGGCATATGACAAGACGGACGACGCGGTTTGGTATCTCGATTCCATTAATCCCATGGGGACCGATGCTGCCACTGCGGCCTTTTGTGTGGACAATGTACTTCTCACCATTGCTCGATGCCTTGTCCCGGCTTACTGTGGCATAATATACGACGATATGGCTAATGACTCGACTTTCTCCTGCAAAAAAGAGCATCAGCAGCATCTTTCAATTCTTGGTCTAGATAACACATTTCTGTACCATGAACTCTGGTATGCATTCCATTGTAGTTTGAAAATCCTCCACAACAAAAATTCTTCAATTTTTGATGATTGCCCAAGTATAGAACTACTTTGCAACGTTTGGGACAATATATGCAGTGTCCTTCAAAGATTTTCTGACTTGAGGTACCCCACTTCAAATCTTTGTCTTATTGGGTTGCTTGATGTGCGGAAATATTTGCTATCTCAGCTAGCAAATGCTACCGGAGACAATGCAGATTATTACAAGGACTTTAAAGAATATTTTCATGACAAAGATTTAGCAGATTTTCTTAAAGAGGCAATAGATTATCTAGACAAGGCAATAGAAGAGGAGTACCTAGTCTGGTCTATACCACTTGTGCTAGATCCCCGGTACAAACTCCAGCACACAGAGAAACTTTTCAAATGTGCGTTTGGCGCCGACAAAGCTGACATCATGATCTCCAAGGTTACCGAATATCTTAAGGAGCTTTATACTGATCTCAATGAAGATGGTGATACAGATTCAAATGACATCGACCAGCTAGGACGGCAATGGGATGAATACCATCATTACGTGAATGATGGTCCAATCGATGATCCAACACAAGAATTTGACATTCTCGACTGGTGGAAGAATCACAGCTCCAATCAGTATCCAACATTGGCTCGAATGGCGAGGGATTTCCTGGCCATGCCTACATGTACTAAGCTTTCTTACGATGAAATCACACAGGCTAGAAGTATTCTTCGTGGTCATTCCAAAGCACGAAGACATGATTAAGTAACCTAGGCTTGATTTTCTTAATTTTTTGTAATAATAATGTCTGCTACTTTTGTATGGCCGCTCGTTCGTTGCAATGCATTCCACTCCAGCCTCCTGCCTTTTTTCGGGTGATTTGACACTCTGAAAATTATGTGGTCGGTGCAAATGAATAGCAAGAGCTTTGCATATAATATGCAGGAATGTCAACACTACTGAACAACCGACTCTGCTCTTTTGAATGGTGGTTCCGTGTGGCGCATTCAATGGCTACAAGCAGCTACATGCCTACATCACAGACACATCCCGTTCCTCTACAGATTCGTCTTTCTTACCCAAAGCATCAATGCTTATGCTAGCTCTGTGATTGATTGTTCCTTGCCTGATAATGCGCTTGATCGTTCACTGAAATGGTGAAAATGAGTGAGAAATTTATACCCCCTCCCCCCAATAGTTCTTTTTAGTTTTGCCCATGAGATATACGCAGTTGAATGCTTGTAATAGCACCAAGATTTTGAAAATTTTAAATCTATAAGAACCATGGGTAAAACCGTCATCGGCCCATCACACAAAAAGCAATAACATGATTCAGAACTTCTGACAGCAAAGTACTTTGAACTTGGGAGCATCGTACATAGAAGAATGGGAACTTGGCGATGCTGTTCAAAGTTCGAACTGGTCGCCTTCTTCATCCTTCATTACCGAGGTAGAGCAAAATCTATTGTATTGTTTGCAAACAAAAGAACAAAGCTCAATCAGAAAAGCGCAAGATGAGGGGGGCCTCGGTACTAATCAGAAACTGGCAAAGGATGATTTAGTTTCAAATATCCGACAATATAAGCAACAATGGGCAAAAATGATGCACGAACAAGCAGCTGCTCATGGTTAAATGCCTAAGCTTAAGCATAGAGCAGCGCAGAATATGATAAGAACACTGATGTGATGGCAAAAATACAAGAATCAAGATTCTAGACGTCATAAACAACTCAACAGCAGCAGACAACAATCTCTAATCTAAAGTATCTGATAATACAGTTAAAAGAATCCCACGTAAAAAATAAATGCCATACTTGTCACAGGTCAGATTGCAACAAAGATAACCAATACATAATCACAAAAAAATAAGGATCTGAAAGACAGATCTGTTACTCCATTGAATGGTGGAACCAAACTTAACTAATAACCAATATTTGCTATGAGGGCTAACAGTGGCTTCGCTTCTGATTGTCAAATTTCCTGACCAAAAAATGTAAACATGACCTTGACTAAGACAAACTGTCAAAGCTTTTTAATTCCAAGCAATTTGGGGTAGGCTAGAGTTGAAACCTAACGAGAGTCACCATAGATAGAGAAACAGGGAGAAGTGAGATGAAAAGGGCTTTAAAGGACACTAAAAGGGGTAAAAAGAAGCCTAATTACAGTCCAGGCACGTGAATAGTTTCTTTCCAAGCACTTCTATCCAAACACAACTCCCTCGGAACATGAAGATATTGAAACATTAAATCATGCCTCAGTAGTGCATGGGTCATTCTCTTTAGCAATTTGTCCCTAGCCATGATCAGATGCGCTTGGTCACACCTATCAGGGAGATTACCAAAACAGCAATGAGAACGATATTGATTTGTTGACCTAAAGGAGAACAACTGCTTGGTAATTGAAAAACTCAAATGAAAACTTACATGGTTTAAACAATATTGTTTTATTTATACATCAGTTCTTACATTTAAATGACCAACCTAACTATTCTATATCAATGCAGGGATGCGCTATCTAAAATACAGTTGAAGCTGATGATTTTTAAAATGACATTTGAGATTTTTAGAATAAGCACAGAAAACAGAATTATAGGGGGGAAAACATCTTACAAAGAAGAAACGAATATTCATGATCAGATAATGTCAGTAGGCATCACAACATATATCATTTTTCAATTCTTTACTAGAGGATAAACACTAGTTTCCATTGTTTCTCTGAGTAAATTAGGCATATAATCGCACAAATAAGCACGGGTTTTTATAAAATTTTAATATACTGCCAAAGAAGCGACATAATGCCCTCCAAGGTTGACAAATTAAATTAGGCTGATACACTAAATCCATTGATTTCATTCATAACCCTCTGACGCACATTAATGTGATGCCTAGACATTAACATCATGCGATATAGTATTGCATTACGAAAAGTGTGCTGATTGATTTGCAGCACCCCCAGCTCATGAACATGTCAGACAACACATGCAGCACACTTGAATTCTCATGCGGACAAAGCAGGACAATTTCAGCATTGGGAAGCGCAGATTCAGCCACGGAAATGTTACCAACCAACCAGGATTTTTTTCCCATCCAATTGCAAAAGAGAAAAAAAAGATGCAAAGGCTCACCTTGGGAGAGGCAGCTCCAGCATGCCGAGTCAGTGGCGATGCACGACCGCAGCCGAGCGGCGGCCACCGCGCTGTGCAGCGGCAAGAGCGACTCCAAGCTCGCCAGCGCCGCCGCCGTTACAACGGGCCTGAGACAGGAAGTATCAACAAAAGCGCACATTTTCAGACTCCCAGGATCGCCTGGAACAACGACCTAGTTAACGGCGAGAGCATACAAGAGATTCAGTTCAGGGGATGCCTAGCGCTGACCTGCGGATGCGTGGCGCCACGACAGGAGACCTCGCCGCCTGGAACGCCCTAGCCATCGGGGATCCAGACCGGAGCGCCGCCGACCTCACGGCGGCGGCGGCGGCGGCGGCGCGGCACACGGACGCCATGGTTTTCCTCGCGAGTGAAGACGGTGATGGACAGATAGACCGATGGCAAAAACAGCGAAATGCTAGTTGGACTGGAACCCGAACACAAAAGCGAGGCACAACTTCTCAAAGGCCCAGAATATTTCAGCCCGACTCTATCAAGCTGGCCCAGAATATTTCGGTCCAACTCTACCAAGCCCAGTGTCCATGGTGGCCCATTTGGCCTGATTCATTCGAAGAACATTCTTCAAAGCTAGTATATTCAGAACAACAAAGGCTCTCCTCGGGTATTCGGAAAAAAAAGGCTCTCCTCGGAGAAAAAAAAGGCTCTTCTTCGAGGCCGTGCAGCCCGTTGAGAGAACTGCTGTGGAGGCTCTGGGGGCGAACGCTGAACGCACCGTACCATTCGAGGGGACCCACCCAGCTGCTCCACTTCAAAGTACAAACCTCTGCCACGCTGAGGCCTTGTTTGGGCATTTGTGGGTTGGTGTGAATTTAACGTGGATTGGAATAGAATGGAAAGAATTGAAAAAACATTTAAATTATTATGGATTTAAACACACTTCAATCTCTCCAATCTATAAGTATGCAAAGAAGACCCGAGACCCGAGGGATGTCTTTATGCTCCGAACTGGTCCGTGCTGATTTTCACGTGAAGAAGCACCCGGTTACAGTCTCGAAGATGGCAAGGGGCGAGGGATGTGGCCGGTCTGGCGGTCTCCTTGGACAGGGACCGGAGTATTTGGACAAGGCGATACAGGATTCGTGCCATTAAATCTGGTATGTACACTTGCGTTGGACCCCCTCCCCGCCGGTACAAACTCAGGTACTCCTGCATCATTTCTGTTTCGAGAGGGCGTGTGGTGCTTCAGAAGCCGATCGAAGAAAAAATACATCTCCCAGGTCAAGACAATGATCAAGAAGATGTACTAGGGTGTACGGTGTAAATGGTACGAATATTATCCGTCTGTATTCGAGTTCCGATCCATTTAGAAGGGCTAAAATCCGATCCGTATTCAAGTCCGAATATTTAATATTCGATTGTATCCGAGTACTCAAAATTGGATAAATACAATGTTGATGACCATTCAAGTCTTATCCGACGTACGTATTTGATCAATATCCATATTCGATCCGAATCCGAAGAAAAATAATATGAAAATAAATACGGTATTAGCAATATACATCCGTATTCGATCCGATTACACTCCTACTAGGGTGGCCGCTAAGGACGATGATGGTCCATTTTGTCAAAGAACCAGATTATTGAGGCCCAGCTCATCAGGCCCACGTTTATGCTGGGCCAAATGTCCAAGGAGCATTCTTCGAAGAAATTTTTTCCCTTTTGCATGACACCGCTCATGCAAAAGTAGTCATTTTGGCATCATCATAACAATACAAAGCTCTGAAGAAATATCCACAACTACATCTCTGAGAGAGAGAGAGAGAGAGAGAGAGAGGGAGACGAAACACTGATGCGTGCTCTAGTGACATTTTTCTGCTGTTTTATTATGTCCAGTACCTTTGTTTCGATTCCCAGTGAGGTAGTTCGAATGAAACTCTATACAGTAAAGTGGATGGATTAGGTAAATGTTGCTTGCACGAGCAGGTGCACAACCGGACACAGAGGCAGCCCATGCAACAACAGCAGAGCCAGCAGGCAGCAGCTGAGCTGAGGGAGGCCTCTGCTTTATCGCATAGCATTGCCCTGAGCCCGAAGCTGAATGCGACGTCTCTGTCTCCATTTGCATTCGCTACTCGCTTCTGGGCTCACAACACTGACAGCAGAGGCAGCTTCGCTAACCTCTTTCCGCCACTTTTTCATCCGCACTCACTATCTGTGTCTGTCTTGTGCTAATCGCTAGTGTTCACCATCCGTCCATTATCCAATACATTATTTTATTTTATTTACTACTAGTATCTCTTTTTTCATGGATTCTGTCAAACAAAGGCCTGCACAGGAAATCTTCAGAAACAGACTGCGATCCTTTTAAGATAACTGCACGGAAAGAATTTTATCAAAAAAGACAAATCAGAAAACAGACGCGGTCTTTTGACCGAGGGTTTGAATTTGAATTCAGAATGTTCATCGTTGGTCTCCTGCTCGTGGTGGAGAACGAGGAATATGATTTGGGGATTTGACAAAATCCTGAGAACGGTGGTGTTGAGTGGTGACCCAGTGCAGGAGGAGTACGCGTGTGAGGTGTGACCGGCTCTGGTCAATTTCTCTGCCGCCAGTGCTTCGTCGTTGGACCTGCTACAAGTCTACCAGCCGGGTCATCAGTGGGGGCACCATTGTCTTCTTTCTTTTGTTTCCTTTTATTTTAGTGTAAATCCATCAATGATTCTCCACATGAGTTCCATTATCATTTGTTCTAGGGCGTCCTATCCCTTTGGCTACCCACTGAGGGTACCACGAATAAATGATGGTGGTCGTTGTGCATAAACCTTGGTGTGCACGTGTCGTCTAGTCATCTTAGAAACCATTTCGATGCTATTCTGCCTGTACAAGGCATCTATGTTTCTATCCAAAGAAAAAGGAGGCATATGTATATCTTATGGCGTCGTCCGACAAATAGAACTACTCCATTCCTTCTAAACTGTACTCACTCTGGTCATTAATGCTTACGATGTTGGGAGGAAGTAGTAACATGTTTTGAGTTTTGATAGATTTATACCATATTTTATATATGACCAATATTAATATGAATATGTGTAAAGTGATAGAGTACAAAAAAAAAAAACCTTTATAATTTAGGACGGATGGAGGATAAAGCATATAGTTTTAGCGTTCAAAATTTATTTTTAAAAAGGATATAACGATAGTAGGAATACCATTTTTTCAAGGTACGTGTGTATTTACTTTTTTTTTGTGATTTCAAAGTGTGTATTGTCTATATTTTTCTCCAAAATACATGTGTATGGTTTTTGTCACAATAACACATTTACATAAGCCCAAATCATTTTTCATAAATAAAGTTAAAAAAATCTGGGATCGTCCTCTTCGTGGAACACAAATAGTAGATCATATATTCTGATTTAGTGGAGAAAAACATGGTATGGTCACAAAGAATTAAAAGAAGATACTATAACAATCATGCAGGAGAATATATCCTGTAGCACAATCAATGTGGAGGGGAATTGGTCAGAGCTGGGTGCATCACAAAATGTACGCCAAGAATATTTACGGCCGACGAAGGCTATCCATTCTCACGAATTTGGATTTGGTCCAAAAAAGACTCGCCGTCGTCTTTAATTTCCTCGCCCAATTTGGCTCTCGCCCACCTACTGTCTCCCTCTCCCTCCTCCCCCCACTGCGCCGGCCCCCAGGAAGAGACCCGAACGAGCGAGCGTACAGGCAGGCGCCTCCGCGAATTCCACCCAAAATCCCCACAGCTTCCCGCACCAATCCGTCCAATTCGCAACCTTTCACGTCTCCCCGGGGCCAATCCCCGCGGAATTTCGTGATAAAGCCGCGATTTTTCTCCGCCTTTTGCTTTTGCTCCCCCACAGCCCCCTTTGCCTTTTTGACTCCGCCGGCCTGCCCTTTAATTGTTGTTCCTGATTGTGTTTTCTCATCGAAAGGCACGGTCTTGGGAGGGCGGCGATCGGATTCCGCTCAGGAGGCGTCGATTTGATCCCGAGGTGCGATTTTCCCCCCAATTTTCGCGGTTCACGGCTTGTGTGAAAATTTAGGTTGTAGTTTCTGATAGTGTTTAGTAGTTTGATCAGGCGAAGAGATTATGGATTTGGGGAGACTTCTTTAGCGCGGCTTTGATCGGAGACTTGGTCGGACGATCCGTCATGATTAAGCAAATCCTCGGCCGGCTTCCCAAGAAGCCGGCCAAGTCTGGCGAGAAGGAGGTGGCCGGGGCGGGCTCATCTTTGCCCAGCCCGACGGCCGATGCAAGAACCACCACGGATTTGACCATGTCTAGCAGGCTTGTCAATCCCAACAATTATGCATCCACAGTCACAAATCCTGGGCAAAATTATGCGGCCAGGAACGCCGGAGCTGGTGCTGGTCTCAGCAATGGATTCACGGCCTCAGCCGGGTACGAGGCGCTCCCGAGCTTCCGGGACGTGCCCGCGTCCGAGAAGCCCACCTTGTTCCTCAGGAAGCTGGCCATGTGCTGCGTGGTGTTTGACTTCACCGACCCGACAAAGGATGTGAAGGAGAAGGAGGTCAAGAGGCAGACGTTGCTTGAGCTGGTGGATTATATCACCTCTGCCACTGGGAAGTTCCCAGAGCCCGCCGTGCAGGAGGTCATCAAGATGGTTTCTATAAATTTGTTCAGGGTCCCGGCTCCTGCTCCGAGAGAGAATAAGATGCTTGAGTCATTCGATTTGGAGGAGGAAGAGCCTGTCATGGACCCAGCATGGTCACACTTGCAGATTGTGTATGAACTGTTCTTGAGATTTATTCAGTCTCCAGAAACGGATGCGAAGATGGCCAAGAGATACATTGATCACGGCTTCATCATCAGGCTTCTTGATCTCTTTGACTCGGAGGATCCTAGGGAGAGGGAGTACTTGAAGACAATACTTCACAGGATATATGGCAAGTTCATGGTGCACCGTCCATTCATCAGGAAGGCAATTAATAATATCTTCTACAGGTTTATATTTGAGACGGAGAAGCACAATGGTATTGCAGAGCTGTTAGAGATTTTGGGGAGTATAATTAATGGTTTTGCTTTGCCACTCAAGGAAGAGCACAAATTGTTTTTAGTACGAGCTCTGATTCCACTGCACAAACCAAAATGTGTTGCCATGTACCATCAGCAACTATCATACTGTGTCACCCAATTTGTTGAGAAAGATTGCAAGCTTGCCGATACTGTCATAAGGGGTTTACTGAAGTATTGGCCCATCACAAATAGCTCAAAGGAAGTGATGTTTTTGGGTGAGTTAGAGGAGGTACTAGAAGCTACGCAGCCAGCAGAATTCCAGAGGTGTATGGTGCCACTTTTTTGTCAGATTGGCCGTTGTTTAAGCAGTTCTCACTTTCAGGTAAGAAGGGCCAACTATACCATGAACATAGAATATTTACTTGTTAATAGCTCATGGAAGTCTCATCTTCAAAATTATTGTTGATTTCTGGCTTATTGCTTCGGACATGACTATATTTATAAGTGAAGTCAACTAAGCTGTAGCAAGCAATAAGTCTAAAGTGCATACTAGTTCTGTTCATGTTGACCATGAATCATCATATATTGAGTATTGACCTTAAACCTCTTTCTACCTTGCATTTCCACATGATGGAATATTTATACTTTTGTAGTACTGAAAGTCTGTGCAGTGTCCGAACATAGTCTCCAATACAAAACTTTGACTAGCAGTATCTATAAAAATGTAATATCTTAAATGAAAAGGATTGCATATTATGCATGTGTTGTTCATAATGAACCTAGCAATGCCAATCTTTTGTTGTCAATCTATATAGAATCTTATATTTTCATTGTGAAAGATAAAAAAGTTTGACTTAGGACAAACCTATATGGAATTAAAAGGAACAGACTTTTTTTTCTTCAAACCAAATTGTTATTGGACCTATTTATTCTTCTAATATTTCCTTATTGAATTAGGCTGATAATTTTAACTGGTATCTGGAAATTCCTTTGTACTTCAATTCTATACCATTACCACAAGAATAGTCTCACAGGCACAGCAAGTATCTCGAGAACTGATTTAAGGAAGCTTTGGAAATGATTTGTGATGAGAATACTGTAAAAATTGGGGCTTGCTAAATCAAGTCCAGTTTGCTATATGAAAACCAATCCTTTTGTGAAGTCATAATTCAATTTCATCCATTGGTTGCATCTCTGTAAGACTATTTCTGTCAAACAATTTGCTCGGCCAATTTTAAATGATGATTCACCAAAGTGCTCATTTTTACTATTCAGTGGCATTTTGTCCTTTCCGAATAGGATGTCAAAAGACAGCATGTAGACAGGCTCAGTGTCGTACTTTCATTAACCCAAATTTTTAGAATGATGAAACCCTGTGGCTCTTATGGAGATTGGCAATTCATGTCTTCCTATAACTGGAGTGAGACAGTTGAAGAAATAAGTTGCCATGGTCCATTTCCCCCTGTTTTAGGAGTTTCTAGAAGCCATGGAACATTGATTCCTTGACCACAAAAAATCACATTTTTTTGCTTCCTTTTTATCTTCTCTATTAAGAAAAACATGAAGACACAATAGAGCTGTGTATCCATAGAAAACACACCCACCCACCCATATCACCAGGTTTCAAAAACATATCCGTACCTTTTCTAATAACAGACTAGCATAAGTTAAACTGATTCTCTGCATCTGTTTGAACTCCTGGAGCATTAATATCTAACTGTTTTACTTGATGATTTCATATTGGGCTTTCCTATAATCAGTTATAAAACAAGCTGTCTTCTAGCGATTCTGATTCCATCCAATTGTTTGCTATAGAAGCTAATATTGGATATCTTTTCTTTTGTTTCGCAGGTGGCAGAGAGAGCTCTCTTTCTATGGAACAACGATCATATTGAGGGTCTGATCAAACAGAACAGTAAGGTGATATTGCCCATAATCTTTCCTGCATTAGAACGAAACACAAAAGGTCACTGGAACCAGGCAGTTCAAAGCTTGAGTCTAAATGTTCGGAAAATATTCATGGACCATGACCCCCCACTGTTTGAGGAGTGCCGCAAGAAGTTTGAGGAAGAGGAAGCTCAAGAAGCTAGCATGAGGTCAAAACGTGAGGATAGATGGAAGCGCCTAGAAGAAATTGCCTCATCAAAGTCTCCTCAGTGAAGCGGTGCACCTTCCTGAGGCTATAGTTCATCAGCAGAGTTCCTCTATCTAATCCTGCAGACTGCATACGAGCAGCTCTTTCTGGGGGGAATCAAGTTAAGTCGCTGATGTAAGTGCTCATGGATGGCTAGCTGCTTGCCTCGCGTTACTTGTTACCGGACATTTTACAGGCTGACATGTACATACGAGGTAGATGATGAGCTGCAAAGCTTCAACAGAGCCTTGGGTTCTGTCACTTGTGTGATCTGCTGATGAGAATGTCCATTTCGTCATCAGAGGACAAAGGAAACGAGGTAGATAGTCCAGCTTTTCTGAGATGCTCACGTCGCATGTTAATGTGTAGTCTGCAGGTCAGTGTCCTGATCCCAGGATGGTTAGGACTTGAAAGGCCAGCAAGTCGGTTAGCACTTGCTTGCTGACAGTGGTTTTGCTGAAATGTAATATGCTCTATGTATGAATGGTAACTTGAAGGTTGAAGCCATGCCTTGTGATACTATGTAATCCGGGTGTACATGTGTTTTGCTTCCTTCGTTGTATACAGAAATTTGGAATGAAGGCCGATTGATGTCTGTTTTTATTGAACCATGTCGTTTAACTTTTCTTAACATTAGGGTTGACTTGCTCCTTTTATTCAAAAAGTTTTATAATGATCATTTATTTTTATTTAGGTTTAGTTTAATATATAATATACTTTAATTCTGAATTGAAATTTTCTATATTTTTGCAAATATTTTTAATAAGATGAGTCTGTCAAATTTAGTGGCAAAAAAATTAAACGATTTATAAATTGGGATAGAGAGAGTATATGAATTCAATGCATAGCTTGCATCATGATCTGTAAGCTGTGATGGTGCTTACGCTCTCTCCAACGGTTCTCTCAAAATGTTGGTTCTCTTGAAATGAGAAATCTGGCAGTGTAGGTAAAGTGGAGTTTGAATTTTTGAGGAACGAGAATAGAGAAACCTTTGAAGATAGCCTAACCCCCACGGACGCACCCACCACCACCACCAAGATCGTTGCGTACAGAAATGTGGAATGAGGGCTGGATGAAATTTGGAATGGAGGCCGATTGATGTATGTTTCTATCGAAACTTGATATCATGAACATGAATTGAATGCCGAGCTTGCATCATGGTCTGTAATATTACCTAACCCTACCCACCACCAGCAGCAAACAAAAGTAAATACATATGCATTTGATAAATCTCATTATTTATATATTACCATAACATTTGGCCATTAACATGGTCACCTCTTATCATACGCAGTCAGTACTGCAGGCAGTCATCCGGCAGCCTGTTCTGGACCCTGTCCATGGCCGACGACGACGCAGAACCAGAACGCCGCCTTCTCCTCGCCGGCGAGCGGCGCGTTCCCGAGCAAGTGGCACGCCCGGCCCATGGTGTCGAGGTACGCCCAAAGGGCCTGCCACGCGGTACGCCGTACGCGTACTCGCCGGCCTCGTCGATCCACCCGGCGTGGGTATCGTCGCCGCGCAGCGTGGCCATGCAGAACTGGTACATGGGCTCCCCCGCCGCCGCACAGCTGCACACCGCGCGGCAGGCTTGCTCCATGGCCATGTTCGTGCGGGAGCCGGGGCAGTCGCCGGCAACGAGGACAGTGAAGATGAGAGGGAGAGGCACGAAAATCATCGCGACGAGGACAAGACAAGTAGTACTTGAGATACATAATACTGGATTCTTTCATTGATACAACACATATAAATGGTCTAGAAATGATCCTACTGGTATGATGAAGATATCCAAGAGTTGGGTTATAGGAAATTTATTGCGCGTTTACTTTGTTACAAAGAAATAAATAAATAATGGCACTCCAGTAAATAAATGAAGGCTAGGATCTAGGGAAATGAGGCAGATCATTGAATCTGATATCATATAGTTCAGTCCAATCTAAAGTGTTGCTTAACTGAACTGAATATCAGACCACACGCCTTGCGTTTACTGAAAACGTTGTGTACCTACTCTTACACATGAACAATAACCCAGAAAATGCCTCCAAAGTTTGGGGCAGCTGAAAATGAGACATTGGAGGAAACCAAATCATGTGCAAAGCTGCAGATTTGATTCCATCCAACACTCACCTTCAGCTTCCAAATTCTTCAGATAAGCGTAGTGTAACAGCACTGTTTCCCCTGTGCGATATCTGATCAATTGAACATGAATATTGGAGGAAACCAAGTCTTGCCCTGATTTCGCAATAAGATTTGGTTCCATCCAATACTCAAATTCAACTGCCAAATTTTCGACTCTGAAGCCTGACTCTAGCCAAGCTAATTCGTCACATCTGTTAGATTTGAAACGGCTACTGACAGAGTCGCTAAAGATAAGATGTTGGAGAAAACTGAACTCTGAAACTGTCATAGAGCAGAGACAAGCAAGAATTCAGTTTCCTACAACTCTTACCTTCAGAGCAGCCAGGCTAATAGCATGTTCGGCTTGCAATGCTTCAAGCTCATGGTGCCGCCCTTTTATACACAAATCATCCTGATGCTCCTTTGTTGTTCTGATATTCCCTATCATGAGTTATCTAACAAACTCTGACCACGAATATCCTTGCCATGCTTTGGCGTTTCAGAATCTTTAGCCTGCGATAGATCTTTAGCAACCTGGTATGATCCGATCCATTCTTAAATAGTTTTAGTGCGCTGATTCCTATCACGAGTATGAAAATGAGAAGTTTTTTTTTTTCTCTATTTGAGATGTTAATGCCAACAAATCAATACGGGGAATCACTAAGTGCTCAAGAATGTACGTGTGTTTTTTCTTTGCACCTGTCATATATCAACAATTTTATTAACTTTGCTTTGAGCAACTGCTAACTTTGTTGCATTTCCTGCATATGTTGGTTTGAGCTTTCTTTCGTCAGTGCAGTTTACTTTTCTGCTCAATGTTTATATTCATATGCGCTACTTTGTCTGTCATATAAGTCTTAAATGTAGCCATTATACTTTGACAGCTCATAAGAAATGCTTTTTTCTAGAAGATTAAGAATAACTGAGTGCTCCATTCTTTCTGCTATAGTGCTAAGCTTGTTGATCAAGCTCTTGCCTCCGGAAAAATTTATGAAGGAGATGGGTTCAACTACATCAAAGAATCTTTTGAAAATGGTACTCTTCACCTTATTGGCTTATTGAGTGATGGTGGTGTTCACTCCCGTCTTGACCAACTGCAGGTTTGCTAAGCTTTCTTTGTTGTATCTTTGTTAAGTTATAGATGAATAGCCCTAGGATTCTGCTTGCCTCATACTTACTCCTTTTTCTTTTGTTCTATTCAGTTACTTCTGAAAGGTGCCAGTGAGAGGGGAGCAAAAAGAATACGTGTGCACATTCTTACTGATGGGCGTGATGTTTTGGATGGCAGCAGTGTTGGTTTCGTAGAGACCCTAGAGAATGATCTTTTGCAGCTTCGAGGCAAGGGTATTGATGCACAGATTGCATCTGGTGGTGGAAGGATGTATGTTAGTAAATTGTTCTCATCATATGCAACCGTTTTTTACCTTCTAGCACTTGTCTTACAGTTCTGTTTTATTTTACTTTTCAGAATGACTGGGATGTTGTTAAACGTGGGTGGGATGCCCAGGTGCTTGGAGAAGCACCCTACAAATTCAAAAGTGCACTTGAAGCAGTGAAAACACTGAGAGCAGAGCCCAATGCTAATGATCAGTATTTGCCCCCATTTGTGATAGTTGATGATAGTGGCAAATCTGTTGGACCTGTACTAGATGGTGATGCAGTTGTCACTATCAACTTCCGGGCTGATCGCATGGTTATGCTTGCAAAAGCACTTGAGTATGCAGATTTTGACAAATTTGACCGCGTTCGTGTCCCAAAAATCCGGTATGCTGGGATGCTTCAATACGATGGTGAGTTGAAGCTTCCTAGCGTTTACCTTGTTTCCCCACCGGAGATAGATAGAACTTCTGGGGAATACTTGGTGAAGAATGGCATCCGCACCTTTGCTTGCAGGCAAGTACCACTTGTCTGTCAATCTTTCTCTTGATATTAAAGCAATACTTTTTTCGTTTACTTTGATATTGAATCACTTATTTGTTCTGAATCGTCTCTGTACTAGTAGTACATGTCAGTAACCTTAGGTGACACGGTTCATCCATTTTAACTAATATATACCAATTATACTTCATAAAATCTTGTACATACCTGTCGGGGCCACTAACCTTCTAGAAAGATATTGCTGTGAATTATCCACGTTGCCTTTTGATGCAATTTAGAGTTCTTTGTTAACTGGGCAGATACTAGTATGTTTATTGCTGGATAGTGGTTTGAGTTTGACATTTGTAGTGACATGTTTTTTCTAGGCTATTATCTTCTAGCTACAGGAGGTTCAAAACTTTTATACTAAGATCTAAGTACACGGACCTTTTTCTAATTTTGGCTGATTTGATTGTATCATTTCATATTAGTGATTTGTGCTAATGTTGTATATTAGAGCTGTGCAATGTCATTTTGGGATTTATTGTATTATATCATCCTCGTGCTTAACAGCATGTTCTACATTGACATTTTTTAACTTATGCGATTCATATGTAATAGTGAGACAGTGAAATTTGGTCATGTCACATTTTTCTGGAATGGTAACCGTTCGGGATACTTTGATGAAACTAAGGAAGAGTATGTAGAAGTTCCTAGTGACAGTGGTATTACGTTCAATGTTGCACCCAAGATGAAGGCGCTAGAAATTGCGGAGAAAGCCAGGGATGCTCTCCTTAGCGGAAAGTTTGACCAGGTAAAAATTCTGAAATCTACAGTAGATGTGTCTTCCAGTTTCTCTTTTGCTTAGCGTATTATTGTTGCAGGTACGTGTCAACTTGCCAAACGGTGACATGGTGGGTCACACTGGTGATATTGAGGCAACTGTTGTTGCTTGCAAGGCGGCTGATGAAGCTGTTAAGGTGAGAACATCAATATAAAAGTTCCCTTGCATGTTTTGTTTTGTCTTCAGTATCTGCATTTGGGCACTGCGCAGTTCACATTATTCACTATAGCACATTTTATGCACCTTTGTGTAGTTTAATCACTCCTATTTTGAACAGATTATTTTGGATGCTGTGGAGCAAGTTGGCGGTATTTACCTAGTCACTGCTGATCATGGTAACGCAGAGGATATGGTGAAAAGGGACAAATCTGGCAAGCCGTTGCTCGACAAGAATTGTGGTATCCAGATTCTAACCTCTCATACCCTTCAGCCGGTGAGTGCAGTGCCATTGGACCCCATTAAAAAAAGCCCTGCACATGTTGATTGCTTTGGATGTTAATGCCTCTGTAAAACTTGCAGGTCCCGGTTGCAATTGGAGGCCCTGGTCTTCACCTGGGTGTGAAATTCCGGACCGACATTCAGACCCCTGGGCTTGCCAATGTCGCCGCCACCGTAATGAATCTCCATGGCTTTGAGGCCCCTTCTGACTATGAGACAACCCTCATTGAAGTGGCTGACAACTAAGTAACGACTAATTGCGATGTTCAATTTTGTTGCTATAGTTTTGAAAATGGATCAGTGATGGGCTTGTCATTCAATAAATTCTGTTTGCAACTACACTGCTCAAACCTTGAGAGACACATTTGACTTGCAGTTGACTTGACATTGTCTCCTGAGCTGGCGTTTGGCAGTTTCATAGCCATTTTACTCAGCTATGTATGTGAGGCAACAAACTCTTGTTAGTCTAAAATTGCTCGAGGTTATCTACTTTTTGTGTTAGCAGTGAACTACATATTTTTATAATACGTGCATTTTTACAGTTAATGAAAGGAGAGAGTAATACATAATAGTACTGGGTTCTTTCATTGATACTACACACATAAATTATCATGAAATGTCCTGATGCAAATATGCAATGCAAATGGATCAGGTCCAGCCCTGTTATTCTAAAAAAATAATTTGTCTTGAAATGATCCTAGTTGTGATGGAGATATCCAAAATCTGGGTTATAGCTAAATAAATAAATATGTGTATTTTTTAGGGAATTTATTGCACATACTTCATTATATAAATAAATGAAGGCCTCTTGGACGGTTGGATCTGACCCAGAACATCCAAGCTTTAAGATATCTGTCAGAAGACGCGCCCAAAAAACTGGTTTTTGGTAGAGGGAACACATTTATTTTACCATGCTGGGAGAATGAGGGAGAACACTGAGCTGGATATCAGAGGAGTTTCACTCTAATTTGAAATGTTGCTTAACTGAATTGAAGGCCATATGGCACTTCTTGCTCTTACTGGCATATTGGGCAGCTGAAAATGAGACATTGGAGGAAGCCAAATCTTGTGCAAAGCTAATTTGATTCCATCCAACACTCACCTTCAAACAAGTTCGGTATAGCTGCATTACTTCCAGTCTTCTACAGTTCTGCTATGCATTATCTGATCAATTGAACATGAGATATTGGAGGGAACCAAGTTTTGCCTTGCTTTCGCAATAAGATTTGGTTCCATCCAATTCTCAAATTCAACTGCCAAAACTTTGGCTCTGAAGCCTGAGTGCCTGACGCTAGCCAAGCTAATTCGTCATATCTGTTAGATTTGGAATGGCTACTTTTTTTTGAGGGGAATTTGGAATGGCTACTGACACAGGCGCTGAAGATAAGATGTTGGAGAAAACTGAAATCTGAAACTGCCACTGAACAGAAGACAAGCAAGAGTTCAGTTTCCTACAACTCTTACCTTCAGAGCGGGCTAATAAGATGTTTGGCTTGCAATGCTTCAAGCTCATGGTGCCGCCCTTTTATACATAAATCATCCTGAAGCTCCTTTGATGTTCTGGTATTCCCTATCATGAGTTATCCATGTCCAGAGAAAAGTTTCAGAGGAGCAGTTCTGCTTTCTAACAAACTCTGACCACAAATATCCTTTGCCGAGCTTTGGCGTTTAAGAATTCAGGTACTTCATTTCCTTCAGTTTAGCCCTGTGATAGATCTTCAGCAATCTGGTATGATCCATTTGTAAATAGCTTCAGTGCCGAATCTAGAATATAATCGGATCTTAAATTACTGCCTTGATTCCTATCACAAGTATAAAATGATAATATTTTTTGTCTCTATTCATGAGATGTTAATGCCAACAAATCAATACGGGCAATCACTTTTATACAGAGATAGTAGCCATATCATCAATGAGCAACAAGTGATGGGATTCTCTGAAATCTTTTATTCATGTGCTGCTTCAGAGTTCAGAGTCTTCAGAGTAGCTGAAGAATATCGAGTCCCACAGGCAGGAACAGCAGGACAGTCAATAAAGTATCACCAGGACGAATGTCTCTCTTTATAATAGCTTTTTGTATGTCCTCTAGATTGGTTGGGTGCAGGTTTTCAACCCTCTCTCATACAAGTTGTTACATGGATCAAGGCAGAGATTAATGTGAATGATGATCCTTAGTGGACCGTACCTGGGCCACATTTGACTTTGCTGCCCTTTGAGGTAGGGTATCAAATTTGCACTTTGAGTACTTGACTAAAGGTTCCAGATTCCATATCAACCCAAAAAGGGCAAATTTATATATTTCTATTTTTGATGAACGAGTTAAGAGTATGGGGATCTTATGCTTATTCAATGCATTAAAAAGGGTAGAATATTTAGTGCATTTTAGATTCAAAACTAATTACTCCATTGTGCAGGAATAATATATTTTTGATCAAACCTTTTATTGAAATGTGAATTAACTTGACACGCTATTCTATTTAACTCAAATTAAACGGGGTTCACAATTTAGATGTTTTTTGGCATGTAGAGGAAAGGGACCAAGGTTTTCACGTGTTATGGAAAATGCCAAAAGATTTCAATCAAGTAGGGCCGTAATGGACCTAATGGTCCCTATTGAAGAATTCTGGTGACCAGAAACGTTGAACACGTAGAAGCTTCCCTAGCCCAGATGATATTCGTATTTAACCAATGAAAACACTAACCGTAAATATATATATATATATATATATATATATGTATGTATGTATACCAAAAATATTATACATGAGCGAGGTAATCATTAACCAAGATAAATTTTGGACATCAAAATTAAACTTGAGATTCTAGAACTAAATGCTAGAACGTGGACCAGTAATTTTTGTAGGTTACCTAAAGTTTCGAAACGTTGAAAACCGGGAAACCAAGAATTTAAATTCCATATGCACCTGTAAAAAAATCCAGATGCAAGAATGGAAGATGTTCATGCTGCGCTAAAATCTCGCTTTCCGTGCACCCTTTTCAATTTCATGCTCTTCTAAATCTGCCTTTTTGTTATCGTCACATTATTAATTTCTTTCTCTAGGCTCTGATTGCATTATTAATTTCTTTCTCTAGGCTCTGATTGCGTTAACACAAAGCAATACATGAATGGGAATGGAATAAATAAATTCCCTAATGAACACCCTGAAAAAAAATAAATAACCTTGCTCTTGTATGAGAAATATATTACTGAATGAAATAAATAAATTCCCTAATGAACAGCAACAGCCTGAATTTAGATACCTTCCCCCATGTGCACACCAATTATTGTTGTTCCTTCCAATCACCCAACCCCAACACCTACCTCCAACACAGAAGCTGACACGATGGACCCACCCGTACCGGTCCCACTGTCATACACCGTGTCCCTCCGAAACTAACCACCCAACGAACCCGCCGCCCCATTGGCCGGACGTGCCCGTGCCGTTACACGCGACCCCACCCGTCACTGACACATGGGCCCACACGTCATTCCCAGCCACGCGCCGCCCCACCGCGTTGCGCGGCAGGCCCTCCCCCACCGACGCGTGGGCCCAGGAAAGACGCGCTGGCCCACCCGTCAGAGGTCCGGCCGCGGGTATAAACGCGCTGGCTGCCCAACAGGCACTGCAGCAGAGCAGGAGGTGAGCAGCTTCCCTGCCAACGCAACCACCGCTTCGGATTCGCCGGCCGCCGCCGCCACGCCTCCTAGGCGTCCACAGCGACCGACCGCGGGGAGACGTGGGTGCGCCGAGGCTTCCCGCCGTCGCGTGGTAGCGCGTTGCGGATGGTGTGGCCTGTGAGGCTCGCTGCTGCAGCTTGGGGATCTGGGCGGCGGCTGTGACCGGCGCCGGCGATGGCGATGTCGGCGAAGGAGAGGAAGCTGAGCAGGCTCGGGAGTTGCAAGGGTGGCGCGGCGTCAGGAAGCGGCGGCGGCTTGGGCTCCCCTGCCTCGAGGGGGCACCGGGCGGCGGCGGCGGCGGCGCCGCAGCGGCCCGTGTTCGCGGCGCTCTTCGCGTTCCTGTGCGCCGGCGTCGTCGTCCTCGGCGGCGTGCACGTCATTGGAGGTGAGCCTTCCCTTCCCTTTCATCTCCTCCCTGGACTAACTTCCTGCCTCCTCATTGCGTGAATTGGATCTTGGTGGGGTTTAGGTGGGTCACCGGAATTTGTATCGTCACGGGAATCTTGTGCTTGGAGCGTGGTGGGATTTTTAACAATGATTTGGGTGGAAAAAAGTTTTAGTTTTTAGACATGATTTTGGTATGTGTTTGGTGTTCGTTGTTGGGGAGGCGACGAAAAAAGTCGGTTCCTTTTTGTGGGGGCTGAGGCATGCGTTAGATCTGATTGGGTCTTACCAGTCCCGGAAAAACTGCAGTTTTTTCTGCTTGGATTCTTGCGTTTGTTAATGAGTTCATGGGAGCAGGAGCAGTTTGCCGTTCCTAGGTTGGAAGTCTATTAGACTAGTGGTGGTGTGGCTTTTGACTCTTTTTTTACTTGAACAGAAAAGCTCACGCCATCACATGAAGAATGTGTGTCTTGCTGTTTCTGAATTCAGGCATGCTAAATCCGCTGGATTGTTTCTTTTGCAACCGACATGCTGATTGTTCTTATGTTTATGATGCAGCATCGTTCCGGCCGGTGCTCAGGACAGCATGGCCGTCGGAAACGCTGAAGGCCATCTCATCTGATGCTGGAACACAGCAAGCTGGCAGCGGTGCCGACACTGTGTTGCCGTCAGTCCATGTCCGGCATGCGGTTGCCTTGCCGGACCGTGTTCTTCTGATCCTCAAGGATGGATCGTCGCTGCCAGCTCCAGAGCGGTTTGAGTGCTTGTACTCCCCTGCCAACTCCTCGGAGCTGCGCCGCCAGCCCCTGCTGGCGGCCTCCTTGCCTGATGGACCCAGCCTCGTCCATTGCCCTGCCGAGCCATCTGGTGTGGATGTCTCTCTGTCACTGTCCCTGTCACCTCTGGTGGTGCCACTACCATGGGACAGGCTTGTGTACACCGCACTCGTTGACAGCAGGGACAACTCCACAGTTGTGTTTGCCAAGGGGATGAACCTCCGCCCAGGCCGTTTGGGTGTGGCGTCGAGATATCAGTGCGTCTTTGGTCGTGACCTATCAAAGCCGAAGCATGTGCTCACCTCCCCTGTGATTTCTGCGGCACAGGAGGTTTTCCGGTGTGTGACACCTCTTCGCATTCGCCGGTACCTGAGGATGTCAACTGATGCCAATGGCAATGGAGACAATGATGACAAGCCTATGTTGGTCTCCATCAGGACAAAGGGCCAGAGAGACTCTACACTTCCCTCAATTGCTGAACCTGAGCCACTTCCTCGGTATAACAGGCATCGAGGGCAAAAGGCACACTCAATGTGTGTATGCACCATGCTGCGCAACCAAGCACGGTTCCTCCGAGAGTGGATCATCTACCACTCTCATATTGGTGTTGACCGGTGGTTCATCTATGACAACAACAGTGATGATGACATTGAGCAGATCCTCAATACTATGGATTCATCAAGGTATAATGTGACACGCCATCTGTGGCCATGGATGAAGTCTCAGGAGGCTGGTTTTGCACATTGTGCTCTCAGGGCCCGCGAGAGCTGTGAGTGGGTAGGGTTCATTGACATTGATGAGTTCTTGCACTTCCCAGGCAACCAGACTCTACCAGATGTTCTCCGGAACTACAAAAACAGGCCGAGGATCGGTGAGCTCAGGACTGCATGTCACAGCTTTGGTCCATCAGGCCGGACTAAAATTCCCAAGAAAGGCGTTACAACAAGCTACACCTGCCGGCTGGCTGCGCCTGAACGCCACAAATCAATCATCAGGCCTGATGCTTTAAACCCATCGCTCATCAATGTTGTGCACCACTTCCATCTGAAAGAAGGGGTAAAGTATGTGAACATTGGTCAGGGAGTGATGCTGATCAACCACTATAAGTACCAAGTATGGGAGGTGTTCAAGGATAAGTTTTCTGGGCGTGTCGCAACCTATGTTGCCGATTGGCAGGATGAGGAGAACGTCGGATCCAGGGACAGGGCGCCAGGATTAGGAACCAAGCCAGTGGAACCAGAGGATTGGCCGCGCCGGTTCTGTGAAGTATATGACACCGGTCTTAAAGATTTTGTGCATAAAACATTCACAGATCCAGACACTGGAAGTCTTCCATGGTAGATGATGGGGTAAACACTGTATTTGATTTGGCATGGAGATACATAGACAGGGAAAGAAACACAAAAGAGTTAGTTAGAAGAGTGATTTGCTCTTTGGTAAATTGGTAGTCAACGCTTGGTTTCCTGTTCTTATTTCTTTTAGAATCATCCATTTTTTACATATCTGAGGGAAAGGATTCTTTTGTATATACAGATAGGTAGTAGGTTCACTGTAAGTGTTCTTGATGAAAGAGGGAATGAATAGAATGACTACCTGACTTTCTTTCTTCTCCTGTTATTCTACAGTGCTGTATTCTCTCATACCTGATTAAATGGCTACCAACTCTTTTAACGAGAACAATTATTTTTTTCTGGAGAAGACCGTAACCACAAGCTAGCACCTAGCAGTTTGCGGTGAAGACAAGGATGGGCACCTTCCTTGGCTCCTTTGCTGTAGTAGTGGTCCTGGAAGAATATTTGGCTCTTCAGTGAAAAATCACACCCAGAACATTTTGCTTTAGCCTGTTTTTACTTTACATTTACATAATGACAACTTTATGTTTGGCATCTTTAGATGTAACATGTAGCTTTGGTAAAGCATCCTCTTGCATCGAATCAGCATGTTTCTTAGTAAAAGGAAAGAACCAGATCAACATCCAGATGACTGTCATAACCATTATCTTCCTGTCCATCGTTCTTTGGTTACTGAGCTTTCAAACGTTAGCCCATTGAACCCGACACACACAGGCACAGGCTAGATAAAACCTAGGTTTCCTTCCTCCGCATCATTGATCTTGCTTTATCATCTAAAGCTAAAGTCCCATGACAGACAGGATGGCGTTGCCTGGATCAAGGTCCCCCCGTCCCAGTTCCTTATTTATTTTACCCACTATTCCTAGGTTTATCAGGACAGGTTTGTCATAGTGAAGTCAAAAGCAAGGGGAACCAAACAGGCACGACCTTTCCAGTATCCTATTCTCCAACCCACCTTTTTTTATCCACTTCTCTAAACCCCACCTTGGTTCTGATGGTAGTTTTGCTGTGCCAATCAAGGAAAAACCAGGGGCCAACAGCATGAAAGCTGGCAAGTGTATGGACCGGTTTGGTGCCATCTGGGGATGTTGCCATCCAAAGGAGGCTTGTTCAGAAAAACTACAATTTTGAGTTGCAGTTTGGTACCACGTCAGTATAGTGCATGTAGAGCTAAAAATAATGACCTCACGTACATCAATATATAGTTATATACAAACAATGCTGTATGTAGACGCATGAGCTGCCATGATATACCTGGATGCTTTTCCCAAGTTGGAGGATTGAAAGGGTCTTGCGTTGGACAGCGGCGCCTGAATTTCTGGCAGGTAGGCTGGCACACCTTTGCCTGTCCCTCTGCCTCTGGCACACAGCGAGGTTTCTTGTACACATACGAAAATGCTCCTCCACTTTTGTATTACTGTGTGGAGAGAATTCTGTTGCACTGCAGTTGTAGCAGCCCAACTGCATAGTAGATGGAGGGTGAAGGGAGAGTCCGGAAAATTGAAAGGTGCAGTGCACAACTGCAGAGGCGCGTGTTCGTGATACAGGGGAGAAATGGTGGAGGTCCATGTGGGCTCTCACTGTCTGAGATTCGATTTCAACTCTTGCTGCCTGCCTTGCAGACTGCAGATTTGTGATTCGGGAGGGTATCTGCACTTCTCAGCTAGATCTGCAGCACGGTTTGTCCTGCCTAGCCTGCCAGAACTGCCTGATCGAGAATCCCTGAACATTTGATACTGATTTCAGTACCATCGATTGCTGGCTTGCTGCTTGCAATTAAGTCGTTGGCAACCATCTAAAACTGATTGGACGAAAGCTTTGACTGAGAAGTCTGGAAACAAATCGTCGTTAAGCAATCGAAAACGAAACTGCAAAATTGCAATTTGATAGTACTACTGTACTAGTTTGGCTGGTCTGCTGGTGTGTCGGTATGGGTAGTTGGGTCACACCGCCAAGGACCGGCTGACCAGGCACGCGGACGCCATTGGCTTGACGAGGCTCGAGGCACACGTTGGAACCGTGCCGGCATCGGGGCAGGCGGCTTAATTGAAGGAGTAGGTACTGCAGAGTCAAAGGCTCGCCGTGTACAACTAGTTTCAAATGGTTACATTATTTTCCCCACACAAAAAAAAGTACACGCGACACAGATATTCTTGTCTGTGAGAAATTGCGAACAAATATGGTAATATACCGTATAATGTCCCAATTTTCGCCAAAAAATTTGCACCAAAAAGACCCTTACGTGAGAAAACTGGATGCAGGAGACAGTAATAGGGTGTCATTAAAAAAAAAAAACGTTGGCAAAAAGGAAGAAAACCAGGAAAGCATGTAGGTCCACGTCCAGTCTAGAGGTAGGCACCCAGTCGGATGCTGCGTTGCTTCCGGAAGCTAACACCTTGCCCTTTCCGTTGCTGTGCTGTGGAGCTTTCGAGCTTTCCTGCAGCTGCTCAGCTTGTGTACAGCCATGCTAACTGCCAACTCAAGCAAGACGAAGAGGAAACCAGACCCCCAATCATACGAATATTAGCAAATGGGCACGCAATCAGGAGGGTGCCAAGAGGTTTCTGCTCTTCTCCTTTCTTCGTCTCCTCGTCCTTGTCTTCACGTCGTTTTCGGTCATCTCTGGCAGATGTTTCGTAATTTACTTATCATAACCTGTCCGAAAGAGATACCAGCATGGCGATCTTATTACAGCAGCTGCGTCAGAATATTCTTCTTAGTACCAGATCACCACACCCAAAGCAAACGTCTACTGGCCTATTGCATCGTAGTGGACGTCCCGGAATTCTGAAATTCAGAATTCTTCTGGCACAGAGCCACTCGGCGGGAAAAGGAATTCTGATGCAGCAGATACAAGATTTGGCGATTCGGTACAACTCACCAGGCATTAGCCTCTTTCCCTAGCCAGCACATCCATCCATGAGGGCACGAAAGAGATCAAGTATTTGCAGCGCAATCGGCACTTCAGCAGTATCTGCACCTGACTACCTTGAGGCATAACATTCAGAACAAAGCTTTACAATCACTCTACCATGCTTTGGTCACCGATCGGCTACAAATGATCCGGTGACACCTACTCAGTTCCCTCTAACTGACAGTATAACCTGAAGCTGAAGTGTCGATAATCTCTACCGGTAAGAAGGCAGCTCTCCCCCAGGGAGCTCCCAGTTGTCCTTCTCCTCATCGTCAGCCATCTTCTCCTTTGGCTCCTGGTCGCCATCAGATGGGTATGGACCCTTGAAGCGCCTGCGACAGAAATCAAGATCACTTCGACATGACCAAGTATAGTCAAGCCGTAATCACAAATGATGTTCCTCATGTTACACAATGCAAACTTCACTAGCAGCAACTTATTGCAAAAAATGGATATTTGATTAGGCATTCTCCTAAACTAGGTAGATACCACTTGCAAACTCATGATCAGCACAATTCTGTCTTTTGTTATTTAAAAAAAAGGAACATCGATCCAGAACAATCAATACCAACCAAAATAAGTTTTTTTTTTTTAAAATAGAATATCTCAAAGGATCATTTCACATGTGCAATTATTTCCATTCAGAACTAATCTGTACTGAAATAAGTTAGCTGTACTGAACCAATCTGTCCAACCGTCAAAATCATGGCCGCTAGCATCAGTCTTCTGTTTTTCGCTTTCCATTTGATGAATGGCATTTTTCTTGCTGGAATGCTAATGTTTAATGAATTTAAGGAAGACATTATTTATTATCAGACATTTGATCGCATAGGAGCCTATTACTATACAAATCCGTTGCTTTCTGTACAGCAACCGGCAATCATATAAATCACAACAGTTGTTGACTGTGCTAAATGATGGGCCTAAAATGTTCAAACTACAGCAATAAGCCTAAGGCGACAAAGAACCAAAATAATTTGATCATTTGATTTCTTAACAGCCACACCCTAAAAAGAGAGAGAATGATCATGTGGGTGAGCGAGATGGATCGGGCGATACGGACCTCCGGCGGAACCTCCGGGCCGCGGACCGGGCCTTGCGCTTGCGCTTGTCCCGGGCGTCCTCGTGCCGGCGCCGCCGCCTGATCTCCTCCATGACGCCCGCGCGGGACACCTGCCACGTGAACCGCCGCAGGAGCTCCTCCCCGTTCACCTCCTCGTCGCCCGCGTCCGCCTTCGCGTTGTGGTACTTGGGGTTGGCCGCCGGCACCAGCGCCAATCCCCGCAGCGACAGCTGGTGGGAGGGGGCGGAGAGGGCGAGGGTGGCGGCGGGGAGCGGCCGCCGCGGGAAGGAAACGGAGGTGGCGTTGGATTCAGGTTGGAGGAGGGGAGACGGACGCGGCGAGAAGACGGCGGCAGCCGCGGAGGTGGCGACGGCCATGGTGGTGCCCGCCGGGCCGGCGAAGACGGATCGGACGAGAGGCATCCACTGTCTACACACAGCCCCAGTGGCCCACTGTCTACACACAGTCCATCTTACCACCCTTGACTTTGACCGAACTACAAAACTAGGAATTTTTGCTTCGCAAGGATTGAAACCGTGTATTTTTACACCTTAGATGGTATACGAAGTCGGTTTTGTGTGACGTGGCAGTGGGTCTCACTTGTTAGGTGACACGTGGCAGCGGGCTCCACGTGGCAGTGGCACAACCATCTTTTACCTCACTCTCCCCCTCTCGTACCTCACCGTCGCCGCCGTTTCATCCTCCCTCTCCGCCTCTCCGCCTCTGCCCCTCCCTCGCCGCTGCTGGCGCCGACCCGAGCTGCGCCCCCCGCCGCTCCGGCCGCGGCACCGCCCCCAGCCGCAACGACCTCGGCGCCGACCCAAGCCGCCGGCCGCACCATGCCGCGATGGGGACGGGCGCAGTGGCAGCGGTGCAATGAGGACGGGAGCGTGGGGTAGCGGCCTCTGCCGCCGGCGCCGCGGCTCTCCCTCTTGCTCTTCCACTTCGTTCCGGCGAGCTCCCCGTCGCAGCTCGCGGATGTCTAGCCGCACCTTGTTCACGCCCTTCATCATCGACCCGTAGATCTTGCACCACCACTCGAACCCCGTCGAGTTGAAGTAAGCGCGCACCGCCTCCTTGTCCCCGCTGCCTCCGCATGCGCACGCCGCCTGTGCTCCGGGTCCGAGAGCGACACCACCGCCGACAGTGTGGCCGCTGCGGCCGGAAGGGAGAGCGGCGGGAGGTCGGCGGCCGTCGGAAGCGCCGCGACGGCGGCCGTGGGAGGCCTGCGCTGCGGGTGGAGGAGGACGTGGGACCGCAGGTGCCGGAGGAGCGCGGCAGGCCAAGGTGGCAGCGAGTGCAGGCCGAGGAGCGGGTGCCCAGCAAGCGGCGGCGGGGGAGCTCGGTGGTGGCGGGGGAGCGGCGGTGAGGAGGGGCAGAGGCGGAGAGGGAGGACGAGACGGCGGCGACGGTGAGGTACGAGAGAAGAAGAGGGAGGAAAAAGATTGTTGTGCCACTGTCACGTGGGGCCCGCTGCCACGTGTCATCTGACACATGGGACCCACTGCCACGTCACACGATACCGCCTTCGTATACCGCTCAGGGTGTAAAAATACCCGGTTTCAATAGTTGCGGGGGCAAAAATTCCTGGTTTTACAGTTTGAGGTGCAAAATCGAATTGCGGCCAAAGTTAAGGGTGGTTAGATGAACTTTTTCCTTTGTAGAAGTCCCTGGTTGGTGGGCCTCATTGGGCCTGACGATTCATTTAGGCATACCAAAGAAGGAAAGGAAAAAAGAAACCAAGTATAGCCAAGCCCACTACGACGGATCGCGCCAGTACGGCTGAAATTTACAGCCCAGATAAAGTTCAAGCCGGAATCATCCGGTCCAAGAGACCTAATAGTCATTTTTATTCTTTTATTTTATTTATTTACTTATTACTATTAATTAATTTATTTTTCATTTCTAACGCTACAGATATTTTTTTGCTTAGCCTAGAACAATTTCGCACAAAGCTAGAACATTTTCTCGTGAAACTAAAACATTTTCTTTCTTTTAAAAATAGAGCATTGTTGTAAACTTTGAGCATTTTGTTTCTCATGAAGTTAGAATATTTTCTTATTATTTTGAAGCATTGGTAATTTTATCATGGAATATTTTCTCATGAACTTGCAATATTGTTGTTATGAACCCAAAATAATTCACACTGATACTAAATGGTGCTATTTGGATGCTTCATCGCCACACTGTACGATGTCTTCATCCTACCAATCTTCTATATAATGTGGAAAGTTCACAACAAAGTCATCTTTAGGCTCTCCTCACCGGCCCTTCCATCCCACATCCTATATTTTAAATTCAACTCTGTGTTTGTTAGGAAAAACTCTATTTATAAGGCGCATACAGTGTTATGCAAACCTATTTGCAACCTCTAGTGAGGATAGCCTTAGCAACCTTCGTCAGTGCGCTACTAGATGCTAAAAGGCTATGGTGGCATCAACTACCCACAGAATATACTTAGATAGCGGAGTCATGGCATACAAGGGCGAATTATGCACCACTTGAGCACGTCAAACACTTTCACCCAAAAATCCATTTCCTCTGAAATATCATTTTATGAAAACATACGCAAAACCCATAAATGTTAGAACCATGCCATAGCCTGTCCGTACCAGTGGACGCGGACTATTCGAATAGATTTTAAACTTTATGCACAGAGGTGTACAATTCTCCCACAAGTTTGGATCTATGGCTTGGAGCTACCGCACCACGCATTTGCTCTCTCAGTCTTAGCCACATCATGGCATTGCCCTGCCCAGTTACCACGAGAGCACCAAGGCCGTCCTAACCGCCCAATCTAGGACTGAGCATGAACATACATTCCCCACACTTGGCCTCCCATTGCTCCCTAATGCACCATTAATTTCAAGACTAACAAGACTGGTTAAAACTAAATGTTGCCACATACAACTTTGAGTGGTTGTACTACAAGTGAGTTAGGCAAGATGAAATAACAACCCAAACCTTGTACGGGTAGACCTTTAGTCCCTAGACATCCTTTTACCAAAATCCTGGTTAGTGTCACGAGCATCCCATCGTTGGGATCCCATTGCCACCCTTACCCACGATAGTGTTACTAACAAAAGCCATTCACTTTCCCCTATTTTTCCCAAAACATCATTTCCCCCACGCTCACACATTTTGAAAACCTTTTTCTGAAACCATTTCCTCAAAACCGTTGAAAGTAAGATAGTGTTCAATTGACCAATATAGCAGCACACTAGGAAAGCATAGATTGCCATACTACTAGGTTGACCTTAGTGGCAAAGATAATAATGCATGTATATAAAGCAGGCTTAGGGTGGTATTTATAAAGCTATATGATTTATGCATCAAAGGGATCTACTAGGCATTGGGCTCAAATAGTTTGCCCTCCTAGGGGGATAAACTCCTTAGAACTTCTTGTAGATTAGGGTCACTATGTTCACACATACGTTCAGCCAGGCCAGGAGGCACCCCAAGGGGGAGGAAGGGAAAAGGGAGAGCTGGGTCTGGTTGTGGCCTGGGCCGAAAGAGAGGGGAAGAAGATTTTTCCTTTTTTTTATTTTGTATTTGTTGTTTGGATTTTTGGTGGGGAATTTTTGGAAGGGGTTTTGTGGAGAATTCGGTAGAGAATTTAAGGGATATTTGGAGAGAATAAATTTAGAATATTTGGATATTTTTGTTGAGATCAAAATAGCTGCTCGATAACAATCAACTTTCGACAATTGATTTTTGAATTAGGACGGAGTTAGAGGAATTTTCAGGTGGTGATTTTCGGGGTACTACGTGCTACCACTGGCCGCCACCGCTGGCGGTCGGAGTTGTTGCCGCTGGCGGCAACAGCTGGGCTACAACGAGGTTGTGGTGATGGTTGGTCTCGGGTTTAGGTCTCCTCCTTTAGGATTTGGTGGTGTTTGGAGTTGCCACGGATAGCATTTGCACGGCATGAAAGCCATATATCTTATATTATATATTTGTAATGAAATAAGCAAACCATATATTCCGGCTCAGAGCCATACTGATTATACAAAGTCACAGCCTGAAATAAAGCATGTGTTGAGTATTGATCTCACATCTTCGACCAACATTTTGACACGAGACTAGAAAATATAATCACGACACGATAATGTAGGAGTACATTTCGACATGCACCGCACACAACAGTTATTATTGACTTGAAAACGAAAGACTGACGGACTCCATGAAGCTGAAGCGCTCATATATCTCGTGCTCTATCATGGTTCATACCTGGCTTGCTTGTACTTTTTCTTCGAGTAGCCATGAACGATGCTGTTGACATGGGCCATCTCCTCGGATGAAAGCTTACTGGATGCGGGCATGGCCAGAGCATCCCTAGCCATCCTAGCCACCGCAGGGTATTTGCAACAGTTAGCCTTCCACCAGTCGAGGATGTCGAAATTTTCTGTTTTGAGTCTCGCAGGGATCTTCCAGGTAACGGTCGAGTTCCTTCTCGGGATCGAGGGAACTGTCAGCATCAGTCATGTCATCGCCCAAACGGCAATGCTCGTCCCATGCTTGTCCAAGTGGAACAGCGCTGCTGCCAGCGGCCATCCCATTGACACCATCTGGATCTGCACTGTTGGTTTCACCGTCACATTCAGTGTATTCCTCAAAGAGGTTCCTGATCTTTCTTGTGACCTTGGAGATATAGCGTTGAGCCCCGGAATAACCAAACGCTCTGGAGAAGATGAATTTTATGTATTTGAGTTTGTACCTAGGGTCCAGCACAAGTGGTACTGACCATAAGAGGTACGAATCTTGCATGATACTGTCCAGAGCGTCCTTTGCATTTTTAAGAACCTCCGCCACGCCCTCGTTGTCATGAATGAAAACCTTAGATCCATTGTAAACAATCGAACTGTCGCCATGAATCCGTTCTAGTTCAGACTGCAAAATTTCCCTCACCTTAAACAACTCTTCAAGGCAATGATTAGGGTAGCTGGAGGTAGAAAGTCTTTGGATGGCACGGTGTATTTCCCCCCATACTTTGCAAAGGAGCTCTATGAGTATCGAGTAGTCCGTGCCTTCAATTGTACAAGAACCATGCCTCCGAAGGAACTCCAAAGAACAGTAGCACGCGTACCAATGGTGGTCGTATGCCCACAGATGAGACTATGTGCAGTGGATTGGATAAATGGATTGCCTATACACTGTAGCGATACTGTTCACAGAAAGGGAGATAGTTGAAATAGTGGATACACAATGCATTTACACATTCTGCTGCACATAGTCTGATCTAGACAAGCCTGCGAAAAAATTTCTTGGCGCCTTTCTCTCGTCAGACCCAAACCATTCACCTTTTCATATATTTTCACATTGAATTTTGAATCAAAATTAATGTGCGGCCCAGCAATGGAGTGAAACATAGTATCGGGGTGGTAGGTAAACTCCACAGCAGGAACCGCTAGCTTCATATGCATTTTCATAGCACGGTGCTTTGGATGTGCCCATACTATTGCAAACAGTCTTTCTGAAATATCATATTTTACGACACCATCACGCAACATGTCAGCAACTGCCAGGCCAGCATGCAAATTCAAACTGGACTCATCAGGTGAAGCTTCCGGAACACCCAGTAATGGACCATAGTAGATGGGAAAAGGTGTCACCAGGTAAGCGTCCATTACCATGTTATGGCGCTTCCATTCATCATCAATGAAGTGGCACGCTGTATATATGACTTCCCCATGGTCGGTTTTAGTTGCACCAATTGCAAAAGTGACCTTTGCATGAGAGCTGCTTAGCTTGGAAAGTAGATCCATCCTTGCTTCGTCAGAAATATCGTCACACGTCTGCTCTATGGTGAAGCGTGAGGGAAATTTGAATTCAGGGTTGATGCTCCCCACAAAGGTCATTAATCGATCGTCCTCGAGGAGCGCTGGATGCAGCGTAATCAACCGAGCAAGGTGTTGGCTGCTGGCTTCTCTGTCACCCCGGCCATTCTCGCGATCAGGTAATTCTTCGTCAAAGTGCTGTGAAGGGGCATTGAGCAACTCTGGTGGATGATGGGGCGATGGTGATAGATAGCCGGACAGGCTCGCAAGTAAATTCGACATTGTTGGTGACATAGCACTACCGGTCGGAAGTGGCAACGGCGGTGCAGGATCAGTACAGGTCGGTGGCGGCGGCGGCGGATAACGGATAAATGACGGTGAAGGATCCATGGTCAGGCCCTCCAACTCCATCACCTGATCCAGATCGTCTGTCTCATTCCCACCCAGTCCCTTGCATTTCTTGATGTGCCTAAGCAGACTGCTCGTGCCGTTTCTAGTTTCTGCAATTAACATCCGATGGCAATGATTGCACTCCGCTTTGCTCTTGCTCCTCCCACCGGCTGTTGTGACATGGGTGAAATGGTCCCACACGGAGGACCGCTGCCTAATGTTACGTGCAGCCACGGCATGATCGCTTGGAATTTGCTCTTGGAGTTCAGCAATCGCCATAGCCGCCATGTTCGTCTGAAAAAGATCTGGCCAGAACAAGAATAATAAATAATGGTAAATTTTGGCTCTACAAGAGAATGATGCCGTACTGCAGTACTTAGTCTGAAGGACAAACAAAAATAACAAGAAAATAGGTGCCAGGCCAGTCCCCAGGTGACTGGTGAGAGGACATGCATCCATACAGATCACAAGTAAACCAGCATACTGTATGATCCAAGCGCATCCTAGCTCAACTGAGTCTGAAATTGAGTGTGCAAAAATATTTTGTGCTCGATCGGGAAGATTTTCTGAGAACTTACTAGGTGCTTGGTCTTGAAGCGAGTTCCTGCCATTACCAAACATGACGAAGAAGCTGATCCACTGGCCAGTGACGAGCGCGCGGCTTGGCGGAAGCAATGATGCAAGTGAACCAGTTGGTTATAATCTTGGGCGGGGGTTAAGAGATACTTATTGCATACTCCCTCCAGTATATCACAAAACTGGAGGGAGTAGGTGCCAACAGTGGACGACACAAATTATGTCCATTGTTTGTACCATCTTCCTAACCGGATCCAACGGCATATCTTGTTTCTGGCGTCCAACACCATATAGCTGCCAACACTCAAGGACTAATAAAGCCCCATTCACACGCATAATACATATATACACAACCAAATGGGCATGCATGTAGGCGAAGGACGCGAGCTCCACTCATTGGTATCTGCTCCTCTCTTCATTGTTTCTTCACGTCGATCATGTTTCACCGGTTCATTGGTTCAGTCATTTTGGCATCCAAGAGGTATTTGACGCCAAACAATATATAGTAAGGGTAGCCGGCCACGAAATAGCGTATTCTTTGTCCAGGCCTTTGCATGCTCTAGCTAGCAGTCAGCTAGAGCCCAGCTGACGTATATGGCTTGCGTGATGGCCAGGCCGGATGTTGTAATTACCACGAAAATCATCATACTCCGGCCACCTCTACATCAAACACGCCAGCCGCTGCCAGTTGCCGCTGCTGCGGATTGAGCAATAAGTTTGGCATGTCAACCATAAAAAAAACCATAGATGGTAATTATGTTTAGAATATACGAGAATGGACTAAAAAAATCAAGTAAAGGAGACCTTACTACAAAATTACTTTTGGAATATACTTTAATATCATGAATTATTTACTAAGAAATAGTTATCTCAAGAAGAATAGATCGAGATGCTAATTAGGATTACGCTTTTATGATAATATACTAGAATTATGAGTTTACCATAACAATGCCTTCGATAATGACCCAAAGCATATATGGTTGGACATCAATTAGTAACGCCAATGACCTAACTAATGTTCAAAGCAACTTTATGGCGACTTACGATAATCAGTATTTACCGCTTAATCTATTATATTAGGAGCTCTGGCGTTTTACCCTCACTATGAAGTCTAATATTGATTTTGTTCTCACTTTTTTAACTTTGTGAATTTACCCTTACATTTTCAAATCGAATATAGAGTTTACCCTATTTAGTTAACTCATCAATTCATGTACTAAAAGACCATCATGCCCATACTATTTTGCCTCTATTTTTTAATAGATTATGATAATACCCCTATTCGCGCCACCACTGCCAAGTCACGTCTAAGCAATTGTACCACCGCTGTCGGGTCTCCCCATGCCGCAGCTCACCAAGGCCATGTCGCGTCCAGGTTTTCACCGGTAGGACTTCAGTGGGTCGTGGGTGGAAAGATAAGGGGCATTCTAGTGTATTCCCCCTATTTCGAAATTTTTTTATTTGTTTTAAATGGTTTAGTCAAGGTTAGAAATAGAGGTAAACTGAGTCGTCATTTTGGAAATGTAGGGGTAAAATCACAAAGTTTTAAAAATGAGGGTAAAAACACAATTGGAATTGCTAGTAGGGGTATGAACACCAATCTCCCATTATATTAATATGGGAGTGTTAAAAGAAGCCACCACGTTCAACAAGAGGATCAAAAAATTACTACGTTAATCGAGAAAAGAAAGGCCCATTACCGTCGAATTTTATGAAGATCTAACGTTCTATATTAAATCATATATCAAATATAAATAAAAAAGAGATATATACCAAATACAACAAAATATTTTCTACTAAATACAAGTCTCTCTCACACTTGATGTTGATTAGTAGTAGGACTCTGATTCTAAATCGAGTGCACTAACGGAAAAATGGTGTGCAGTACAACATACCAAATCTAACTCTCACGTAATTTTGATTAGTTGTAGGACTAGTGATTGGCCCGTGCGTTGCTACAGGGCAAATATTATTTTCCAAAAGAACAAAATGCAAATAGAGTGACCGCTTTAGGAGGAAATCTAGAATATAAAATTTCCTTAGAGAATAGTATTTAAAAATTCACAATGTTTCAATGCCTCCAAATATGTAAAGTGCATTATTAAAATATTTGAACATTGAGAAAAGAATGAGACAGAAATGTTGTCCTCTCGAGCTCCATCGTGTACTATTTAGTTTACTTACACTGCAAACAACCCAACGCAAGATACCTAAAATCAGTGAATTATAGCCATGAGCTTAATACACTCGTTCCCTAAAAAAAAGGAAAGAGACGGTCCATTGGCCACTCAAACGGAGACACCTTACGTTCCTACCTTAGAACTCTTTCTCCGTAACGGCAGCCTACATCACGCTGTGGATCCTAAGGCACAATTCCTAAGCATTAAACTATTTCCGATCCACCAAAAATTTGTTTGTGAATTAGCGGATCATCTAATAAAGACAACAGTTGTTTGGACTTGGCAATGATACTTGCATAATGTTCAATTAGAACTTTACCGTTTGAAGCAAATATATTTACAAGCCTACACATCTCAAGAATGCTAAAACATGCCATCATATGACATTTGATAAGGAATATTAGATAGGCCTCATAAGTATGATGTTTAAAACCAGTTCCATATGCACCATTAGGACCGCCATAGCCCGAAAGAAAGCAAGAAATCAGATTCTTGACCAATACCTACCCTGCAATTAATCAACAGCTCCCAACAAAGGACAGATGGTTATTGCCAATCTAACTTCATAGAACAGTTAAGAACAGTGGTAGAGAGAAAAATGTTGGTACTTACTGGAATTTCTGTCCTCGTATTTTTACCACTCGCATGCACATGAGTAACAACTCTCAGCATAGAACATTAATATGGAATAGAAATCACATATGATTTGCTATAGTAAATGACTCTTATGCTATGGAAGATATGGAAGGCAGGGCAGTTGTAAATCCCATATCTTAACTACGAATTTAGTTGCCCCATCCATGCTTTATTAGATATTTAGATATCATTTTTTTTTCAGACCAAGCATCTGCCCCTTGGTTATCCAGTATTCCAATGAAGACTTCAAGAGTCTCCGCAAATTCCTGTTTCATATATCTGTTTCAAGATGTCTATGGCTATTTCTTCATGGAGAATGAAGGCAATGCTTTTCAATTTGATAGCTTGAAAATAGGAAAATGATTATATTCAGTGACAATGACATCTGATGCATTGACGAATTGACCTAACAAAAAATGAGTGATTTGAGTCGTAAGAAGAGTGCATGGGAGTTGTTCTTGGCATCAATAGCAGATTATACATTCACTACCTATCTGAAACTTTCAGCTGGTGATTGTTAAAATTATACTCAGATATAATTTTAAGCTTTTCCCACGCACTCCAGACGTTGATCTGCATCAAATGAATGTGCAAAAGTAAGGAGGAAAATGAACCTCAGATAAAAAGTGAACTGAAAGTCTAAAAAGTAAAAATAGCATAAATTACATACTGTCTGGTTTGGAGAAAACTATGTAAAGTCTACTATAAACATGCCATACTGAATTTCGTTTGTATGAAAGTCCAGAGCTGAGATGGACCACCGTAGATTTCGTTTGGCTTGTCGGATGGCTCATACCGGCGGCTCTAGTTCTGGTGAGCTGAGCTGGTTAGAGGCTAATAAGGCATTGCGTTGTGAGGCGTTGCACCGCAAGCCTCTCCGACCACGCTGCCGGGCTTGACAGCGCTCGTTACAGAGGTGCCACGGCAGAGGATACGGATGCCACAGCGATGGCGAACGCATCGGAAACGAGGAGGTCGCCACGGATAGTAACATGAGGGGCAAACCACATCATCCAAGCGGATAAGCCTAACGCGACAAATAATAACCACACTAAATCGATCAAACGTACCATCTCTTAACATCCACCCCAAAAGAGAGAGAATAATCATGGGGGCGAGCGATACGGACCTCCGGAGGAACCTCCGGGAGGCGAACCTGCCACGTGAACCGCCGCAGGAGCTCCTCCCCCTCCCCGCTCACTTTCTTGTCGCCTGCGTCCGCCGTCGCGTTGTGGTACTTAGGGTTGGCTGCCGGCACCAGCGCCGAGCCCCCACAACGACAGCTGGTGGGAAGGGGCGGAGAGGCCGTGGTGGCAGCGGGGATCGGGCACCGCGGGAAGGAAACGGAAGAGGTGGCGTTTGAGTCCGGTTGGAGAAGGTGGTGCGGAGTCGACGAGAACGAAGAAGGCTGCGGCGGCCATGGCGGTGCCCGCCGGCGAAGACGGATCGGAATAGACACCTCTAAAGCTAAAAATTGGGCCGCGAGCCATCGAGCTTCGTGCCTAATTGTTTCGTACCTGTACGACATGGATTAATTTCGTGCCGTGCCGTAACGGCCGAAAACACGGTTGGCTGCTGTCGTGTCGTGTCGTGCCGGCACGGAGATTGTTATAACTAGAAACACTTATTTTGTATATTTAAAAAATATTTTATAATTTCTAAAATGCGCAAATAAATATTATCTATATAAAAAGATGTATATCGATGTTTTGTATAACTTTCATAACTTTTATAGATTCATATAAGCATATAAATGTCACTAAAACATTACCTTTCTAAATAGTGTCATGCCGTGTGACTCAACGTGTCTAGTTATTAAGCACGGCATGCCGTGCCGGCACGGCCCATTTAGCTTCGTGCCGTGCCGTGCTTTGGGCTATGTTTTTCGTGACGTGCCGGTGCTGGCCCGAACGGCACGGCCCAAACTTTCAGCACTACTACAGACTATAGAATACACACCGGAAACGCTCTCCACCGGTCGTCCGGAGGAAGAGAGAAAAACGGACGCGGTCCCACCATCCCGGTTCATATCTATGGACCTTTCGTTGTTGCAGTAGTTTTTCTTGCTTGTTGTAGGAGTTCGGTTAAGATGTTGCAACTGTAATTTCTAAGTGTTTTGTCCGACGACTTTACCAGATCCGCGAACCCGAAAATTTTATTCAACTCAATTAATTCATATTTTGTTGATGTTGCAGAAGTTGAATTTTAATATTGCATACACTTTTTTCAATGTTGTGAATATCTATTTCTAATGTTACAAATGCGATAGATCGAACTGATCTGTGGGCCTAAAAAATTTATTCAAATCAATTAAATTTTATTCAACTACGGACGTTGGATCCATCGGACGTCTGGGCCGCACACGAACCCGCCACAGTGTTTGTAGAAGACCCTGGTTAGTGGGGCTGATGGGCCTAATGTTCAATTCAGCTCGCAAAGGCCAGCCCACTGTGATGGATCAGCCTACTATGTACGGCTTAAATGTAGGAAAAAATCCAATCGACCACCTTCAACTATGGCCGTCGTCCGATATTATATCCTGAATCACAAAACCAGAAATCTTGTCACCCTAAACTCTTGAAACCAGTTGATTTTACCCCTTGAGTGGTACTTGGAGCTGGTTTAGGTGACAGGTGGTAGCGGGACCCACATGCCCTTCACTCTCTTTTTTTTTTTCCTCGTTTTCTGTCTCCTCCATTCTTTCCCAACCCGAGCCATAGCACCTGTCGCCAGTACGAAGCGTCCTCCCCACCGCCGCTGCCCATCCACCAAATTCGCGCCTATGTTGTTGCCTCCTTCTCGACATGCTCTCCCTCCTCACCACGTTCCTCGTCGCCTCCCTCACTCGCGCTCGCCCCGCTGCCGCCGCTCAACCCGCCACCACTGAGCTCCCAAGTGGCGCCCTCGCTTCGATGCCGCCCACGGATCTGTGTGACGCGCTCGCCTGTCACGGCCGGTTGACGAGCGTGCTAAAGCTCCTGCGTGCACAGCGACGCTGCCCCCACCCTCCCTACACACTGAGAACCTCCCCACAGCCCGACGCAAGCTGGTGGAGGCTCACTGGTGCGGAGCGTAGCGAGAGGTGGCGTGAAGTTTGCTGACGCGAGCGAAGCGGAGCAGAGCAAGAGGGAGAAGCCAGATCCGGCCCGGTGGCTCCAAGCTCTTGATGACGAGGAGGTGTCGGTCTTCATCGCCGGCCGGAGGCGGTGGAGAAGGGGGCGGTGCAGAGGAGGAAGGGCCGGCGCGGAGATGGCGGAGGCTGTCGCCGACGGTGAAGGCGAAAGGGTTGCCCTTGGGCGACGGGAGTCGGGACCATAGGGGGCAGCGTGAGGAAGACGGGCGGCAGGCTGGGGTCGCACATGAAGGTGCGCCCTGGCGAACACCTTCAAGCTCTCCCCGTCGTGCCCCTTGATCCTGGAAAGGACGAGCTCTAGTGTACCACGGACGAACCCACTGGATTGCGCGACGGACACGCATAGCACGGGGTCAGGCAGGTAGCCGGCGTCCTCCAGAGCCGACGGATCGGTGGCTCCTGCTCCGCCGGTCTGATCGAGCGGCGCTGGTGCCCCCTCCGACGACTAAAGGAAGAAGAAGCGCGACATGTCGATGCGGCGAAGGGAGTAGCTGTTCGCTGTGAAATCGTTCCTCCCCACCAGGTACAGGAACCGCCGGAAACTCATAACCTCTCGCGATGAGTTAGGAAGACTCCGGGCGGTGGGTGGGAATGATTCTTGGGGGGAAGAAGATCGGACGTGGCGGCGGCGGCTTTAACGGCGAGAGCGCCATGCATGCGGGTGACCAGTCCAGGCTGCTGGGCTGGGCACCGACGGGATATCTATAGACGTTAGTAACATTTTTTTTCTCAACGAATTTGGTTGAAATTATTTATTTTTTTTGAGTTGATTTCTGTTAGTTTTTGGCTCGATGAGTGTTTGACGTGTCATCAAGCTCTTCACCCCGCTACAAAATGACAAAACCGTCACCCCCAATGTTAAAAAGATGTTGTGGTCTCAACAAAACCGTCATCAAGCTCTTCATTCAATTGCCTGAACACTTAAAATGATGCCTCTTGTTTGATGCTCTCTTATAACAAGTACGTACTTAAATGTCAAATATTTTAGTTGTTTATGATGCCACTCCGATATTCATTTTATATGTGACATATAGGTGTTATTCAGCAGCCAGTGGAACTAATTATGGTTTGTTTAATGCTCATTGGATGCTATGACTGTGTTGTGCCTGCTAGTGTGAGGACTTCAACACACTACACATACCCCTAGATGCACAACTTCTCATTCAGTCATTCAGCAGTTGCTCTTGTGCCTATTGGCAAACCACTGTTTGCATGTGCGTTATTTTCCTCAGTTATGGTTCTTGCATCCCCATTTTGTTCTGTAATATACTGACGAACAACAAGAAGTATTCGTTACTCAATTGTATTGACAATTATCACAAGTCACTACCATCTGGACGACGGCATGCAAGCAGCGAGACGCTTACATCAGAAGGGATATATGAAAAACCCCTCAAGGGCAAACAGAGTTTTTCTATTCAATATTCCAGTAACATTCAGTTAATTGAAAATATGATAACAAAAAATGGCTAAAATATGGTATGAAATGTTTTACTGGACTTGAATTTAAACGAATTTTTTTTTTACGAAACAGGAGGGGGCGCGCTCGCCCCTACTGAATTTAAATTAGAGAAAAAGTGTCAAAACATTTTACAAGGGTAAAAACAAAGAAGAAATACAACCACAGAAAACAAAAGGGACAACAGATTACAGTAGCTGTTCTAGCCAGAGATCGATACTTGGAGAGTAGCTGCTCTTTGTTCTGTTCAACAACAAGTTGAACACAGTTCTGAAGATATGTTTGCAATTCTGCACTTCTGGTTTAAACGAATGATTTTAGCAGCATGGATGGTTAAAACAGACACAGCGGAAAGACCGTCGAGACGCTCTACAATCTTCTATATCTAAATACGTACATTCCACTATACTATTTCTCTAAATATGTATGAAACCATGTCATCTTAAGATCCCTACTGAGTCAAATGCTACATGACCATCCACTCAGCCCTCTATTTATATCTTTCATCGATTTTCTGTGACTTTATGCATGTCATGTTTTTTTATAGCATACACATAGGGTATCGCTTAAATTTTCACAGCAACACGCGGAAAATTGATCTTGTTCCATTTGATCCTATAGCCAATTCCACACATTAACAAAACCAAATTAAATAAACCATGTTCAGATGGCCTAGCCACTGATATTTATATTAGATGTTTGACTATGTCTTATTAAAAAAAAGTTCTATCATTTATACTCTCACTTTGAAGTTTAATGGTGATTTTCCCCTCACTTTTTAAACTTTTTGAATTTACCACTACGTTCTCAATTTGAAGATAGAGTTGACCCCTGTTGCCGACGTTCTCGACACCGAGCTACCGTATAGGTACCTCGCTAGTATGAAACCAAGTTTAGGTACATCACTTGCAAGTGGAAATAAAGAGACATAAAATAAATGGGGGTCATGCCGATGACGATGGCTCGTCGCGCTCCCACTGCTCTGCCACGGCCCGCGCAGCCTCGTCCACCTCAGCAAGAATCGTTGGCTCGTCTACCTCGGGGATGCTGGCCTCAACTGGCACCGTGGAGAAGGTACCCGGGACGGCGTGGTACCGGTAGCAGCCGAGGATGTACGCGGCGCACTCCTTCAACTTGGAGCGCACCATGGCTTCGATGTGGTCCATCGCCTGGTCGCGGAGCCCCTCCATCCGCTCCACCATAGCGGCGAGCCCCTGCACGATCAAGTGCAAAGAATCGTCGGTCTTCTCGGGAAGCGGGGGCAGATCCACACCAAGCCCCCCGAGAGCACCCCGCAGATGAAAGAGTGACTCATGGGCCGAGTCTACGAGCTTCCGGACCTCGAAGGCCCCGAGCCCTGGTGCGGCTTCTACGGGGCTGGGGCGAGCACTCCATGATGACTCCCGGGCCTCCAAGGTCACCATAAACGCTGTAGCTTCTGCAAGTTGCAGCTCTACGGCGGAGGTCTTCTCTGCCAAGGAGACAGCTGCTGCCTCCAACCCTGCTTCACGACATCCCAGTGCATCGGCTCTGGCCTGAAGAGCGCACTCTTGCGCGACCCCCGAGAAAGCCATGGCACGCTGCTCCAAGAAGTGAGTTAAACTCCTAGGCCCGCTCGAGCTCCGCCTCCGCGGCCGACCAAGACTTCTCCGCTTCCTCCTCCAAGCGACGGACTGTCTCCAGCGCCATCTCCACCTCGGCCTCCTTCCCGCGAATCATGGACTCGCGGTGAGCCAGCTCATTCTGGACTTGGGAGGCATGAGTACGAGCTTTGGCCACGGAGTCAGCCAAAGCACCCTGGGCGGCCATCAGTTGGGCTTCCCAGGACCGCGGCGGTAGCTCTAACCCAGGGTCAACAAAGAGCCCCTCATCCAGTGACTGCGGTGGAGACCCAGCAATTCGATGTCATGCAATGCGGAGCTCAAGGACTGTGGAGGATCAGTACTAGGCACCTCCAGTTGCTCTGTGGACACACCGTTCACGAAACAGGGTGTAGGGCTGTCCTCCAACCCAAGGATAAGGTGCCAGTACATGATGGTGTATGGATCATGATGGTCCTCCAACACACCGGTTCCGGACGCTTCTTCGATGATGTTTGGATCTGATGGTGCGGCGGGAGGAGCACGCGAGCTGCTTGCCGTCGCCTCCCGCGTTGGAGCCTGTCCAACAGACGGATCCACATTTCCACCCATTATTCTGCCCCTGCATTTGTAGACGTGCTTACGAAGGTGGCTCGTGCCGTTTCTAGTAGATGCGTTGAGCTCCGCAAGGCAATGGTTGCACCTCGCTTTGCTCGTCCGATCATCAGCTGTGAAAAGGGTAAAATGCTCCCATACGGCAAACCGTGGTTTGACATTACGGCCCCCTTCGGCCTGGCCTCCTTGATTTTGCTCTTGCCCTTTCTTCTTCCTCCATGTTCGTCTGAGAAAGGACTGGCCAAAAAGCAGAATTGTCAAAGGTTTGCTCTACAAGCTAGAGATGCAGCGCTCTAGCACTTAGTCAGATCGAGAGAACAAATGATAAGATAATAGAGTAAAATAAGATAATAGAGTAAACTAAAGGTTCTTCTCATGATAAATTTTTCTTTGATATCTAAAGAAAGGAGTTGTCCTCACGAACGATGATTCATCTAAAGGATGAGATATGGTAAGGCAGCTGCTTCAAGTGTTGTTTTTCCAGTGCAAATGAAACCATACGACACCGGCCCTTTATTTGATTGCCATGTGGCAAGATTCATTTGGATTTCCATATTCATAGCATTTGGTGTTCAACCACCAGGGTAGTGTAGTGTACCTCATATTATTTGGTTTTTGGCTTAAAAGATTTTCCTCTAGGCTTAGAGCTGGAATATTGTTAGGTGCAGCTGCTCTTTGTTAGGCAATTTGATTGTCTACAAAAGATAATGGTTTCCAATAGAACTTCTAATACCACTAACTCGTTTGAGCAGGTCCTGTTCAGGGGTCTTATTATATTTGATGGTGATCGCAGCTCTGTAAATAGAGGAAGAGAGAATTCTTGGACAAGTGTCGTTGTAGGAGGCTGGAGACTACAATCTGGAGTTCTTTAGTAGTACTGAGTTGGGTGGTGCAACAGAAGAAGGATTGAGGCTTAGAACTCTTATTATTTTGTTGGTTGCTAACTTCCATGCATGTTTGTGTACCTTGGGTGGGCTAAGTCCTAACTTTCGGTTTCGCAGGCCATATATATATATTCTCATTCATAGGAATACAGGACTTTTATCTAGAAAAAAAAAAGTAGCCCCAGAACGGGGAGAGGATATGCATCAATAATTCAGAGGTACGTGTAAATCAGCACATATATGATGCAACCTTATTGTAGGTCTGAAATTTTAGGAAAAAAAACCGTGATCGATCGGGAAGATTTTCAAAGAACTCACATGGTGATTGGTCTTGAATCAAATTCTAGCCATCCCCATACATGAAGACGAAGCTGATCCACTGGCGAGTGACGAGAGGTTGGGGGAAGCAATGCAGCAAACGAACCAGCCGGTACGGTGACCTTGGGCAGGCGTTAATAGATTACTTATACAGAGCTGTGGGCAGGGTTGCAGCTGGTAGACGGCCGACTCGTTCGATCGGGGCCAACCGTGAACAAAAAAATTAAGTTCCTTGTTCATACCGTTTGTTCGGGTCCATCGACATAGTAGTAGTACCTTGTTTCTGGCGTCCAACTCTGATAGGTGTCAACGTTCAGCCTAAAACGAGAAAAGAAGGGACAATTTCCCTTAATCACACGCATAACATTACCCCAAAATTACCAGAAAACAAGACATTCTAGTTTTGTCCAAAGTCAAGCTTTGTAAAATCTATCCAAATTCATATGAAAAAAATATAAATATTTATAGTACCAAAAAAAATATTAGATTCATTGTCATATATATATTTTCATGAGATACAAAATTGGCGTCATAAATGTCGATACTTTTCTCTGTGGATTTGGTCAAACTTTATAAAATTTGACTTAGAACAAATTTAGAATGTCTTGTTTTCGAACGGAGGGACTACCTTACCGGGACATGGAAAATGGCCATGCATATAGGCGGTGGACACGAGCGCTGATTATTGTTTTATTCACTTCGTTTGTGTCGGCTATCTGGCAGGTGCAAACAAGTTGTGCGTTGTCTCACCGTAGACTCAGTGAGCGCGTGAACCGTACCGTACCGCCATAGGAGTGGACAGGAGCTCCTCCGCGCTCACGTCATCATCGCCCGGGTTTCCAAGGAAGCAACTCCTCTGCAGAGGATCTCAATACCTTCGTGTTGAGCCGGCTCTACCGCCGCCGCACCGACAACTCACCAGACATTAGCCTCTTTCCCTACCCGGCACATCCATCCACAAGAGAGATCAAGTATTTATTTGCAGCACAATCAGGAGGATCTGCACTTCTTTTTTTTATTTTTTTTTAAACGAACCAGCAGGAGAGCTGCTTGCTATATTAAAAAGAGGGAAGCGCAAAGCACTGTACAAGGGCTGCAAGGACAGCAAAAGCAAAAAAAACAGAAACGCTCTACCGTGTGCTTTGGCCACCGATCAGCTACAAATGATCCGGAGACACCTACTCAGTTTCCTCTTAACTGACAGTATGAACTGAAGCTGAAGTGTCGAAACTCTTTGGCGTGGGCAACACTATGTGCTGGTCTCTCGATAATCTCTTGGTAAGAAGGCAGCTCTCCCCCAGGGAGCTCCCAGTTGTCCTCCTCCTCATCGTCAGCCATCTTCTCCTTTGCCTCCTGGTCACCATCGGTTGGGTATGGACCCTTGAAGCGCCTGCAACAGAATGATTGGGGCCAGTAGTTAGCGTGGGTTAGGAGTTTTCTACAGTTGAAAAGAACGCGAGACACTTCGAATTGACCAAGTATAGTTACACATTGAGAGTCATTGCCGTTGCAAACTTCAGTACCAGCGAACTATTGCAAAATGGATGTTTGATTTGATTAGGCATTCTCCTAAACTTGGTACAATGCACATTTGCAAACTTATGATCAAGCACAATTCTGTAGACCTGAAATGTTCAAATCACAACAATAAGCCTAATGCGACAAATAACAAAAATAATTTGATCATTTGATTTCTTAACAGCCAAGTCCTAAAAAAAGAGAGAACGATCATGGAGCGAGATGGATCAGGGGATACAGACCTCCGGCGGAACCTCCGCGCCGCGGACCGGGCCTTGCGCTTGCGCTTGTCCCGGGCGTCCTCGTGCCGGCGCCGCCGCCTGACCTCCTCCATGACGCCCGCGCGGGACATCTGCCACGTGAACCGCCGCAGGAGCTCCTCCCCGTTCACCTCCTCGTCGCCCGCGTCCGCCTTCGCGTTGTGGTACTTGGGGTTGGCCGCCGGCACCAGCGCGGAGCCCCGCTGCGACAGCTGGTGGGACGGGGCGGAGAGACCGAGGGTGGCGGCGGGGAACGGGCGCTGCGGGAAGGAAACGGAAGAGGTGGCGTTGGAGTCTGGTTGGAGAAGATGGTGTGGACTCGACGATACCGGAAAGACGGATGCGGCCGCGGCGGCGGTCATGGTGGTGCCCGCCGGCGAAGATGGATCGGAATAGACGCCTCTGCAGTCTGTAGGACAGGGCCCGCCCCATTGTTTGTAGAAGGCCCTGCTTGGTGGGCCTGATGGGCTCGAGCTTCATTTCAGCCTGCGAAGCCAAGCCCCACTGCGATGGATCAGCCCAGTACTTACAGCTTAGGCCTTATTAGTTCAGGAATCATGGGGATTGAAGGGCTGCAGCCCGAGACAATTTTCGGTATGCCTTAGACTACCTATCATCCATTCATCCGGATGATAATGTACTCTGTTTTCATTCACTTTTCCTTGTTCCTTCCATCCCGTGCCTCGCTCCGCCCCATTGGCGGTCCTGAGATTTTTTATGCCCAGAACGAGATTTTCAAATGGGGCCCTTACTACAAATTACCAACAAAAGTTCTAGACTGAAAAAATATTTATATCTTGTTTCTTGCAAAACACACAAAAAAATTATATCCAATCCAAAAAAAATAAAGTAAGAATATACATTAGGTATACCTTTTTTCTTCTAACATATCTAGATGCGATTATGTAATCACAGAATAGAAGAACTCTTAAATCCAACAATCAGATATACCACCGTGATAGCTTTATAAAATATAATCAATAATAAATCCCTCATCAATGAGGTAATATTCGACCAATTAGGCAACAAATTTCAAATAATCAACTTCAAATTTATAAACCAACAAAGAATTATATTATCAAAACAATTAGTTATTAGTCAATAATCTAATCAAATTACTTAGTCATTATATAGGCCATTTAAAGATTTAGTCATATGGATTTCTAGATTAGAGGGCATGTTTGTTAGTCGTTGACTGCAGATTGCATTGCGTTCTGGAATTGTAGTAGGCTGATCGGCTGTAGGATCCTTTAAGACTCTTGAGATCACGGTAGCAAGATCACTGTTTTTACCTTAACGTTATTCAAGGTGGGGCCTTGGCCTGAGGGGGGCCCGGAGTGGCCGCACTGCTCGACCCCCCTCAGGGCCGGCACTGCTCCGCCCTACCCACTACCCAGTACCACTACCCCCCTTCCCCGCGCCCTACCTCTTCCTCCCGTGACGGCGAGGTCTAGCCTCCTTGTCCCGCGGCGGCATGACGCCCCGCCTCCTCCTTCTCCCGCGGTGGCACGGCCCCGCGTGCCCGCCTTCTCCTGCAGCGGCACGTCTCTTCGGCTTCGTCTGCAGCACCCTCCCACCGCCGTGCACCGGCCTCATCCCACGCGGCGGCACGGCCCCGAGCGCCCGCCTCCTGCCGCGGGGGCCAGTGGTGCTCCTCCCGTGGTGGCGTGGCCCCACGCGCCCACCTCCTCCCTGCGGCGGCAAGAAGGAGGAGGTGGAGGGCAACTACGGCGGCGGTGGAACCGCGAGCTGAGCCCTCGTGCCAGCGGGACGAAGCGGGATGCGCTGCGGCTAGGAGTCGAGATAGCGGCGACGGGAGGGGCGAGCGGCGGGGCGGCCGACGCGCTGGACGGGGAGGGGTGCGCCGGCCTGGGGGTGGAGGGCGGCGCCACCACCGGCGACAGGCCAGGGACCTAGGAGCGGAGGCGCGCCCCCTCGCTGCCCTCTCTAGAGACGACGGCAGCGGCAAATGAAAACTGAAAATGATAGACAACGGGGAATGAAATGATAGAAAAAAGGAAAAAACCAAAGGAAAATGGGTTAAATAGAAAAGCCCAAACACCTACACAAATCTTGAAACAATCACAGCCACACAAAAGTGGATGAAAAGAAAACTGAAAATCATAGCATGTTACCATTTGTGCCCCCTTTCATTTTTAGGGGGGTATTTGGACATGTCTTTGCTATTTCAATGGGCCTTCTGTTGTTCTTCAACGGGTTCCAAGTATTTCGAGCATACTTGTTGTCATACACATCTCTAGCCCAAGAATTGTTCTTCATCTTCAACGTGAATAAAGAACCTTGGGCTACACATGACCAAAACCAGCAGGAAATAATATTAACAATACAATCGTCGCTATCTTTCAATTTTGACGTGAACACATAATCTTGGGCTAGGTGTTGGGGAAGCATGCCTAGCCCTCGAAGGCCCGGCCCATGAAATGGCTGGCCCATGTTGGGAAAAAACTTATTTATAATTCTAAGCTCTTTAGGGGAAAATATGTAAACGACCACCCATATAAGTATGACCCTGAGAGATAGGGTTTGGAGGAGGCGGTAATGACTCGGTAATGGGTAAACTACACTTCTGACCTTCGCTTTTGTCTTAACCTTCATCTATTAATTCTCGCCCATCGAATGTTTCGGCTCGGCGAAGCCTTCATCGCCCAAATCTACTGGGCTTTGCTCGGCGCGAGCCCAACACAGGCATGAGCGAAACTAACAGAACAAATATACTAACAATGGATGCTATCTTTCATGTGTAATAGAATTTTGGACTAACCATAAGCAAAACTAACATGAAGATATGTTAACAACTAAACGATATCTTCAATAGAGTTTTGAATCGAACATGAGCAAAACAATTTAATAGAGTTTTGGATCGAACATGAGAAAACCACACAACCAGGAAATATGTTAACACACAAAAGTATTTACCTAGGGAACGCTACTGGGTAGGCTGTCGTTTGGAAAAATCCATGAGCAGAAATCCAATGAGCATAATATGCTGCATGGCGCCATTCTCTGGCACTAGCTAGGAAAAGGGGCATCTGACCAGCCCGTTATCGTTGCACTTGGGGCACAGCATGAACTCTCCGCTCCCGGCGTCGTGCTCGTCGTCCGCGACGACGACGAACACCTTGCAACTGCAGGATGAGGTAGAGATAGGTTGGCACTGCGAGAAGCATGGTCACGTCACCGGTGTGTGGCTGGCCGACGAGAAGCCACGCCGCCTCAAGCGTCGAGACGATGAAGTATTTGCCCGTCGCGTCGACGCAGCAGAGGCGGAGGAGTGGGCCGCAGTGGGAGCGGGCGTCTTGCGCACTCGCGGGCTCGAGAACGAGCAACGCGGAGCGGCTGATGGCAACGAGCATGGCCTCCGGCGGCGCCGCGACGTCGGCGTGGAGCTGCACGCCGTGGGGGAGTGAATCAGCGTCGACGGCCAGCGTGCAGCATCGCCCACCAGGGAGCGAATCACACAGCGGGACTGCCGGTGGCGGTGGCTGCAGCCGCGGGGCGTTGAGTGCTGGCCCCGGCATGGCGCCGATTAGCCGATGTTGGGACGTGGGGGGTTTTGCTTTCAGGTGGGGGCGGGGGTTTAGTGGGAGGTTTTTGCTTGCTTAAGATGACCTCAGCCCGCACGAGTTTGAAATGAGGCGTGTTCTTGCGTCGCTCTCCAGAAGGAATTCGAAGGCGGTTGTGTCCAGCTGGCGGAGGAAGGGAGCATCATCCAGGCCTGAGGGCCTGCTCGATTTAGCGTCTTGAGTATCAAGACGTGCGGCCACAGGAGCTCAGGCCTGGGAAGTGCCGTTGATGCTGAGAATGGACTCTATGTTTTCGGTACTCACAACGCTGGAACGAGCAGGTTTGAGCAGGCTCTGGATGCTGAATTTCTCATACGATATCTGAAGCATAGAACTAGTGGCCTATTGATCGGTTGATGGCGTGAGGAACTCACCGGTCTATGCTGGTGGAGCTCGAATGGAGGATTGAGGATTGGACGATCTCTCCTGACTTGTTTTATTGAGAGCAGAGGCGAATTGTGCAAAGGCTTCCCCTGAACCCTGTTTAGCCGCGGCAACAATGCGCCATCGACCACATGTGCCGTGCCTTGCTCTGAGCAGGTCCGCCATACAGTTCGTGTCCTTGCGTGCGGGGTGAATGGGTGAGGACGCAGCATCCGCGCCGCGCGCACCGGAAGACGACTAATCTCGCAACCGCGCCATCACCCCCGCCAGCGCCAGTCCTCCGCGCGACGCACGACTGCTACTGCCTGAATCTGATGAATTCTAGTGCCACTACTACTTACTGTCTGTTTCCATCAAAATGGCAACGACAACGGCGCGACGTACCGCCTCTACCACGCCGGCGTCGACCCACCGGCACGGCAGTGACATGTCCGTTACTAGTGCTACGACGACGACGACTCGTCGCGTGCAGCGCTCGACCGTCATCAAGGTTTTTCAAGCATGTACTCAATCAAATGAGAAAAGCTAAACATCAACCGGGTGATGGAAGCTTTTCCATCACCCGGTTGGCCGGAGGCGGAGGAGGCGGCCGGCGGGGGAGGCGGGAGGCGACGCGGCGCGCAGGCGTCGGAGGAGGAGCAGGCGCGCGACGTCGGGGGAGGGGGCCGGCGGAGGAGGCGAGGCACGCCGGTGATGGGGGAGGCGGCCGGCGGAGGAGGCGCGGCGCGCCGGCAGAGGAGGCGAGGCGCCCTGGCGACGGGGGAGGCGAAGGAGACGCGGTACGCCGGCGGGGGAGGTGAGGAGGCGGGGAGAGGCGCGGTGGATCTGAGCATCGCCGAATGGGGTAGTGGTGGAGGGAATTACACTGTAATTACAATGTATATACACTGTAATTACAGTGTAATCATGGCCATCCATTTAAGATTCAAGGGCCAAAAATTCAGGTATTGGAAAGCACCTGGTTGATGGATAGACAGAAACACTGTACTGGCTTTTTTTAGATGGACTGTACTGGAAGGATTACCATTCCGTATTTTAGACAAATCCCGGACTCATCCGGAAACGGAATTCCGTCCAGAATTCCGTCGGAATCCATGTTTTCCGAACGGAAGGTGTTTTCAAATCTGAAAAATGGAATTCCGGACTTTTCGGTCAGAATTCCGCTACTTTCCGGCGGAATTCCGGACTTTTCGGTAGAAAATGGTATTTTTCGACTAGAAAATGCTCCAAACATATGAAAAAATAAATAATTTGATAGAATATTATATGTATCTTTTGTATATTGCAATGTACAATGCATAGTAAATATATTACACACAAATTATTCATAACAAATGCATATTGTCACATGAAATCACAAGTAAAATGCATGGAAACTAAATTTATCACAATAACATAAGTACGTAGTTATAAAAGCTCAAGTTCAATTTAATAAACAATGTCTATGTATATCACGTAATACTTGATAAGTAATGAAGATAGGATGAAAGTGCAAGGAGAAAGAAAGAAGACATCTCATTCCATTCAAAAGGTATATTCTTTCAACCCATTGATAGTACAAACACTAAAAAAGCTATAAACCATAACTCATTAGATTACAAATAACCTTGTCTTTCAACCAAAATGCAATTTTAACCTATCAAATGATATTAGATTTGAGTGTGTTCTAGTCCTAATTGCTCAGAAAAACATCTAGTTTTTTATCATATTTTTTCTCGATTTTTTACAATTTTTTTTGAATTTTTTAAATTTGAAACGAAAAATTCCGAAATTTTTTAGAATTCCATTTTCCGTACACTACCGGAAATGGAATATTTTTCGGTTTTTCGGACGGAATCAGTCAAAAAGTAAAACCCTGCTGGCTACTGGGCCCCAGCCAGGCCCACCCAAGATAAAGGCAACCAGTTGGGCCGCCGGTTACCCCTCGAAAAATAAAGCTGGGCCGCCGGTTAGGCCTTTTGATCGCCACCACGGTCTCCTCCAGGAGCCAGAGCTGGGATCCCATGTTCTTTCACACAGCCATCTCAAAAAAAAAAAAAAACCTAGCTCGGCGATTTTCCGCTGCCTGTGCTACATCTAGAGCGCGTGAACCAGCATTTGGAAGAGAATGTGCATGTATTTGATGAGTTTTATATCGAGTTAGTTATTTCTACCTACAATCTTCAACAAACTCGATATCTCTCTCTCTCTCTCTCATCTATCAAAAGGACGGCATCAGCAAGACACCCGTTCTACAACTTAGCTTATTGTTATGCAATTCACTCCTAAAAAGAATGTGAATGTATTTGGAAAACTCAATATCTAAAGTCTGACTAATAATTCGGTCTAAAGCATATGCCCTCTCCGTTCCAATTTATAGGTCATTTGATTTTTTTAAGTACCCGATCAACCGGCTCGTCTTATTCAAAATATTTATAAAAATAAAAAAGATTTAATTTATAGTTTAAAGTATACTATATGCTAACTAAACCACAATGAAAATAAATGATAATTGCGTAATTTTTTTGAATAAGACGAGCCAATTTAATCGGATACTAGAAAAGTCAAACGGCCTATAAATTGGGACGGGGGAGTATATTATACTTGCTATATATATACTTAGATCCGTATTCAAAACTACTTCAATATAATGATGACGTTGTACTAATTTACGGCAGACTATGAAAAAAAGAACAGCTAAAATTCCGTTATAAATATTTGTATACGTTGTTTTAGGATATAGGGAGTGTTGTTCTTTGAGATTAAGAGGCCGTTTGGCAAGGTTTCTACGAAAACGGTTTCACCAAAAGAGCCGGAGAAATCGGAGAAACCATTTTTTTCGGTTTCGGCTCCATAGTGCAAAAACGGTTTCTCCTTTCTATAGCTTCTCTGAAAAAACTGTTTTCCAAAATAGCGTTTGATAAGGCTTCATGTGAAGCCACGAGAAGCCGGTGGAGAAGCTGGTCTAGAAGCCTAGAAGCTGTGCCAAACGAGCCCTAAAGTTTCTTAAGACCTTAAATTTGTGTATGGGCGTCTATTGTGTATCCATGGTTCTATATATATATACACACACAGTATGATGCAATCAACATGTCTGCTAAGGAGTACTCCTATGTTCGTTAGAAAAGGACCAGTGGGGCATGCGTGGAAGGGCTCAGAGTGAAGCTTGGAACCAGACGTTGGCAACTGTTTTGGCAAGGGATCTGGATAAAGAACAATGCCTGCTCCGGCCATCACTCTAGGTATCTAATGATAGCTGGAGTTTCGCAGAGGAATCTACTTAATTATTATCATCATTGAACCATAGCCCAAGCATATAAGCAAAGTACGTACATGACATAAGCGACGCCGAAATTTCTTGCCATGGATGCCTGTAGTGCAGACACAAGAACTATACTCATCCACGACGTCCCGGAAGGAGCAGTATGCGTCCACGACGCGGTGCCGCCCCAACAAGTTCTGGCCATCGACGAGAAGATGACCAAGACGACGGCGAGGCTGGAGTCCGATTTCTCCATGGTGGAGACCAAGATCCACCGGTTCCCCGCTGCTCTGCGGGGGATCGGCGGAGACGACGGCCGCTACATCTCGCCGAGCGTGGTGGCCATCGGCCCGTACCACCGCGGCGAGCAGCACCTGCAGAAGATGGAGGAGGTCAAGCTCGCGGCGGCGTACTACCTGTGCAGGAACTCAGGCTGCTCCACTTCTCAGGTCTACGAGAAGGTGCTCTCCGTCCTGGGTGCTGCCCGAGGCTGCTACGACGCCGACGACATCTCCGTCAAGGGTCTCAGCGACGCCGACTTCGCGGCCATGATGTTCCTCGACGCCTGCTTCCTGCTGCAGTACGTGGTGGGTGACAGTGACGACGCGCCAGCTCCACCGGTGCTGCAGAACCGGATGACGCTCTCCACAGGGCCCAGCATCCAGAAGGACATCTTCCTGCTCGAGAACCAGATCCCATGGCTGGTGCTCGACATCGTCGCGCAGTTCATGCCCGTCGACTTGGGCCAGTTCGTCGACGATATGGGCGCCAAGTTCCGCCCTGCAGGAAAGGAGCAGGAAAAAAAGAGCTGCCCCCGGTGGTGGCAGACGCTGTGTGGATGCTCAAACACACCTACAATCCGCGGCGGCGGCGGCATTGAACAACAGAAACCACCGCATCTCCTTGGTCTCCTGTGGTTCACTCTGGTGGGCAATATGCCTGCCGACATGGCGAACTATAAGGGCTTCCCGCGGTCGCTGTCCAGCAGCGCCGTGGAGCTCGCGGAGATCGGCGTCATGCTCACGCCGAGCAAGGAGGCGTGGTTCGCGGACATGCGCGTCGAGCGGTGCAGCCTGTACGGCGAGCTGACGCTGTCGCCGGTGTTCCTGAGCGACGTCACCGCGTGCTGGCTCATCAACCTGGCGGCGCTGGAGGCGAGCACCTCCGGCGCGAGAAAGGACTCAAAGGACTCGTCGTCGTCGGACGGGTTCTTGGTGAGCTCGTACCTGTCGGTGCTGGCGATGCTCATGGACCGGAAGGAGGACGTGCACGAGCTCCGGCGGCGGCGCCTGCTGCACGGCGCCCTGAGCAACAAGCAGGCGCTGGCCTTCTTCAAGGGCCTCGGCCAGCACCTGCGCCTCGGCGGCCGCTACTTCGCCACGCTGGAGGAGATCGACGCGTACAAGCGCCACAGGTCCCTGAGGATCACCGTGTACAAGTTCCTCTACAACTACTACAAGTTCATCGCTGCCTTCCTGTCCATCACCGGCGTGCTCATCGGCATCTTTAAGACGCTTCTCTCACTCAAGCAAAAGCAACATTGCTAGATGCTAGTATTATTCCTATCTAGCTATTGTATACTCTGATTGCTTCTTCTGTCTCTCTGAGCATTCATAGGTCGCCACGCATGCGTGCATGTTTCATCTTCTTTTTGTGCAAAATCACAATGTACACGAACCGGTCAGCTGCGTGCGGGATAGGATTTCTGCCTGTAATCTTTCATGGGTTTTCCATCTACTTGCAACAGATAGACAAGTGATGGAATTCCTGTGGCAGGTTATGAAATTGAGTAACACAAGCGATAGACAACATCAAGACTGCAAACACCTAAACGATCCTTGAAACCTAAGAGATACAACCTGTGTACCTAGTTCTGTATTTTTTTTCTTATTTATAAAATAAATTATCTACAAAATTTGATATTAGGGCCATATTTTTAATATTTGAAAAAAAAAGCATCTAAACTGAGCTAAAGGGCGAAATTTAGATTACTCCAAAATCATATGACCGTGAAAAGTTTATGTTAAGAAATGGGCTTAACCTATGCGTACCTAAATCGTGTTACATGTTGGATTTTTATCCACTCCATTTCTAGGAGATCTCAAGCTCGAGGAGACGTGAATAATGCATGTAGCCTTGGTCATCATTGGGCATTCGCAATCGCAAAACGAGGGGCAGAAGGTGAGGGGAGGCCGACGGTTGCTGCCGGCCGCCTGCCAGGACGAGCCAGCGCTACTAATGAGACCTCGTGAGGGACGATGGGTGTGGAAAGCGGTGGTGGCATGGCTGGTCTGAAGCATCGTCCTGAACGTGGGTGTTGCTAGCGCTAACGACGGCGGGATCAAAACGGAAATATTCCGGTCCACCCAGGTGGATCGAAACCACCGTCCACCCCCCCCTCCCCTTCACATTTTCTTACCTCATTTTGGTCCAAATAGGACCAAATTGGCCCAAAATGGTCTCTCTTCAACCCTAACTCTCTCTTCCTCCCCCAATGACGACGCTGCCGACCTCGCTCTCTCCACCTCTAGCCTTAGAGCCAGAGGGAGGCTCGGGGGAGGCAGGCCGGACCGGCGGTGGCGGGGAGCACGGCGGCTGAGGCCAGCGGCGTCGAGGACACCGCCGGCCGGGCGGGGTAGGAGGCCGATTGAGCCGGGGTGGGGCGGAGGTGACGAAGCGCGACGGAGGCGGCGCAGAGCTCGTGGGGCGGGTTGGCACGGAGAGGGGCGGCGGCTGGCGGGCGGGGAGGCCACGGCGAGGGTGCCGATGCGTCGGCGGCCTCCGGGTGGCGGGGGCGGGGCAGGGGCGTGGCAGCACCGGCGGTGGAGGAGAAAGACGATGGTGGCGGCGGGAGGAGGAAGAAGGAGGAGATGGGCCTCGGATTTGGCCCATTTGGGCAGGTGGAGGGGCAGCGGGCGTTGGGTCCCAGGTGGAGGCGAAGGGTCCCCCAGATCAAAATGCTGCTTGGAATCGACAGCCCGAAAAAAAAAAGACGACGTGGCCTAATAAGATGGCAGCGATTGGACTCTGAATTCGGATTTAGAGATATATGTTATAGGATTGATCAATGGATGACACAGAACTCAAAGGAAGAAAAAAATATTGAACAACAAGGAATACATTTTCTCGAGATAGCCAGTGATTTGAAGTAGAGAAATAAACTAGCACGAGAAACTCCTCTACATTCTTAGTGGCCACCAAATCCCTGTGGAGAATCTGAGCATTGGAGTGTTCGCTCCACGCAACACAAACTTTTGCAATAGCTCATCAAGGGGCAGGCCGCGCCCAAGGGCCGGGACTGTCGCGCATGGAAGGCTTGTCGTGTTCCTGGCTCGGCTGTCGCCACACTAGCTCTATTGGGCCGCTCCCCTTGGATGCCCAGTCAACCCAGCCGTCCAATTGGGTCGCCCTATCTTCTCCAGAGGTGGGGTTGCGGACGTGTTTTCTGTTTCTTTCAGATGGCGGCGGCAATTGTCTCCTATGCTACGTCAAATCAATGTAGAACACATGATCCAGCATTCCGCTGCATGTATACAGGCCGCAGCTGTGGCACAAGCCGCTCAATGGTTTGTGATATGAGACTTAATGAGATATTAGTCTATTGTCACGATACTTTTTATCCGACATTTTATTTCAAACTCAACTATGTAGAGTGATTTGCATGTCCTCCTACACATTTTGGTTCGGCTTTGGAAACTAAGAGCACCTCTTAAGCTCAAGATCGTCTCTTAGTGTTTAAGAAGGGGATTGATTTTGACAAAGGACAATTTGGCAAAGTGTAACTAGCACATAAATCAAAGTTGTTGCTTTTGTCGAAAGAGATAATTAATCATTTGTTCTTTCATTGATGTTTTGCTCGCAAAGCGCTATAGGCACACGACGCTGCTTCGCTCTAATCAACGGAAAGGAAACGGAAAGGAAAAGTTCACATTCATAGTAATCCATATTTGCCTGGCATTGAGGAAGTTACTAGCTCTTAGAATTACACAATTGGCGAAGAGTCATATGAGAGACTCAGCATCGTGTTCAGTGAACAACAACTTCAAGTCATTGACATCAGCTTCATTTATTCCACCGTCAAGCTCCACGAAGAACAATTCAGGAGAACAATTCAGGACATCCTAACTCCCTCCAGGTCGTCTTGATAGCAGCTAGCGCATGTTCTTTAGTTTTCACTGTAACAAGGTGGAAGTCCTCAGGATCAAGAACATGTCCTTGTTGTTGGCTGAATGCGTTCTATGCTTTCTCACTGAGGTAGGACGTAGTACTCTGTGCCATTGAACATAGGGCGATGGTGACAGAACATCAGAATAAGTGACATTTGGATGAAGACAGCCGACGATGGCATGATAATGTGAGAAGACTACAAACTACCCTAAATTTCAAAAAATGACATGATGTATCATACTATATTAACTGGATTTTTATTCTTGGATCATTACCTAAGACAAGGTACTAGCAACAAATTATTTTAATATATTTCTCTTTTAATTTCCTCATTCTTAGTCCAAGACTTTGTTAAAGATAAAATATATTAGTAATTGTGTAATTGTTAATATATTTCCTGTTATTTTTGCTCATGTTTAATACACGATTTTGTTAAAAAGAAGATAGCACAATTATATTGTTACTAATGTTTTCATTTTGGTTTTGCCCATATTTGATGATGAAACATTAAAGATAATGGCAGTTGTGATTAGTCCGTTGAGAGGAATGACAATAAGCTGCTACTAATCCTACTATTGTTGAACAGATCCTAACCACTACTAATGACAATAGGTATTAGATATTGTGTGATATTTGCTCGTTTGAAAAATAGGACTCAATATTTTTCGCAAAAAGAAGATTGAATATAATATGATATTTTATTATGTTTATAGATAGTAATTTATGAAACAATTGTAAAACAAAATTGCTGAGATTAACCTCTAATACAGAAGAGAGATGAGTTAGTTGTAAATAGAAGTGAAATAATGAAAAAAGGCCAAAAATCACTCACACCTAGCTATGCATTGGGTTGATTATATAAAAATAGTAGTGATATTTGTTTCTCCCCCTGGTGGTTTTGAAATTACAAAGAGGTCTCTCAAATCTCAATATTACATGGGCTGACGCCCTCTAATGGATTCCCCTCAAGTGGACTAGGTTAATACACCCAATAATAATGCGGACTATAACACATTTGTTTCTAACTAGCATATTATAATAATTTAATGCATGTTACAACTGAGACAATCCTTTTTCTATTCTTGGTTCTAAAATTATTTCAGGCACTTGTTTAAATTGGAATTTTGATGCAAGAGTGAGTTGTTGGTCAAACTACTCCAGGATCAAGGATACGATAAAAGGTACTATTACCTCTCTATTTTGGTTAAAATTCATGCATGTTATGACATCACATTATTGAAAGTAGATGCCATCAAATTGTTGAAACTTAGAGCGCAACTGTTCGAAGTGAACTTGTTGTGTCTTCAACATGAAAAAAGAAAAAAAATGTTATAGTTCAACATGATGCATCTAGAATTTAACATGAAAATGATAGAGAAAAGAGAAAAAATGTTATAGTTCGACACGATGCATCTAGAATTTAACATGAAAATGATAGAGTAGATTAGTTTTAGTCCAAAAGCTTGCATTGTCATTCAAAGATCAGATTAATCCCAATGTTAGTGTATATATGAGTGAACCAGTATTCTCTCAGACAATTTTATGTTGTGCTTTGTAGAGGCACATCCAAATCGAACATAAAGATACTTGGAATCCTAGCATTGATAACAACAAGACAAAGGGGAACGAGAGCTTAATGGTGCAAAGAATATCATGTATAATGAAACTCTTACACCTTAGCTAAGGTATTGTCTTCTGTGACTTTTAAAAAAATATATGAAAAATAAACTGGTAGTATGATGCAGCGGTGATGTTACATGATTCATTCAAGTTTTATGTTAGATTCAAGAACCAAAAACTAGTTGTTCAAGATAATTGTTGAGACTTCGTACAAAACAAATATACATATTCTATCATGCCTCACAACTGATTACTTTATTGAAATGTGTGTTTTCGTTTAGTTGTTTACTTGATAGTTTATGTAAGAATTTCGAAATTTGTCTTAGTCTATTTTTCATACTAAATAGTATAAATTATGATACCATATAAAATATTTTAAAATTAGACATTGTTACATGGCAGTGGCATAGGCATGGATACGCATGCCTTTAAATTTTTGTTGCCCTATGTGGCAATGCATGCATGGCCACAGAACTAGTACTAGAATTAAGGATAGTAATGGGCTACGATTTCAAATGTTTCTTCACAATCTGAACAACTCCTTAATGATTTTTAGTTAAAAATGAATAGAGAATTAGAGATATGGTCCAATCCATTTTAAACTTAATATTTAAAATTTCTAAACAAAATTTGAGGACGCTTTACCACCTCTAACTACAATACAAGCCAGTTCATGAAGTGTGAGGTCGGGAAGCGTGGTGCAGCGAGCCATCACCAGACATTGAGGAAACTGTGCTACCGAGTTACCGACGTGCGTGATGGACGGACGGAGAACAGCAAACCTCCTTTAGAGAAAGTCATGGGTTTTTCTTTCATGTCATGGGCTGGCTTGTACTAGTGAAAGAAAAGCCCAACAAAGGAGACAAGCGCAATACAAAACGCCACAAGAGCAGTAACCAAGGGCATCGAGAAAATTATAGAAACATTGTTCCCCTTCTTCTACTACTGTTTATCTTCCTCCTCTTCCCCAAGCTTCCTCTAAGTCTAAGCATCACTGGTTCCTAATCATGGAGTTCATAAACAACTGTTCTCTGCATTGTTCAGCAAATATTCAGCACAAGAATATACTCTTGATGAGATGCAGTTTTGGTGTCTCTCTACATAACAACTATGCTACTCTGCATGTTATCAACTGATGAGTGTGAGTTGATTAGTTCACCATGGTTTGCATTATTGGTGATCTGTAGAGCTTCTGATTTTTTTCCATTTCCGTTGAGGTAATTCCTGCAAGTTCAACAGCTTCAGATGTGCACATCCCGTGGATCAGTTTTATTTTGCTTACTTGTCAAGTCGCAACAGTTCCATGCAAGGTTGACAATTGGCGTCGGGCAATGGCCAATAGCACAAAGCAAATCAATCGGTTGTTGTTGCATGAAAATTGTGATGGTCATATCTCTGAATTCTTGGTTCAATTTTGGGATTTGTCAATGCCATTTCATCAGCATGCTGAAGTTCTCCAGTCCTACTGTAGTCTTTGTCAAGCCAAACGGCATGGGCTAATTGTTGGAAATGCTTTGATTCAATCTCCATCTCAAGGTCTATCATGGCATTCAAATGTTAATTTGCTCACGCTATTTATTTCAGTTGAAATTGCCCGTGCTATGTGGTTCGGCAAACAAGCTATTCCACAATCTGTCTCTAATCTCCAAGAGTGGGCTGATAACATTGAAGGTGTTGTGCACACACAGTCAGCCTGTTTCTCGTTGAACTAGTGATATCTGATGGGGCAAGACAGTCTATGGCTGACATAATAGGAGAACCTTACACGAGGCTACAGATTTCATTGATCAGAAACCAACATGATACCTGTCCAGGAGTTCATAGACCAAAGCATCTATTTCTGAATGGAAGCACTGCCGTTCGAATGTCAGCATGTGGCCTTCAACTAAACATGACATGGGATCCAGGTGGTTTCATTTCATCGGCTTGGGGGCAAGCCGATACTCAAGAAGGGGGGAATGTCGGCTTGTACTAGTGAAAGAAAAGCCCAACAAAGGAGACAAGAGCAATACAAAACGCCACAAGAGCAGCAACCAGGGGCATCGAGAAAATTACAGAAACATTGTTCCCCTTCTTCTACTACTGTTCATCTTCCTACTCTTCCCCAAGCTTCCTCTAAGTCTAAGCATCATTGGTTCCTAATCCTCTGTTCCTCCATCTAAATTGCTTACTAAGCTCGAGACTTCCCTCCCCTCTGAGGTTGTGTACTCCCATTTATATCTGAATCTATCAATCGCTACTTCTATCAAGTAATGGATGGGAAGGGTGCTAACAGAGAAGTAGACGATGGAGCGGTCGACGGGATGCAGCATGATCACCACAGGAAGGTCACCGCAATTGCGGCTGGTGGCCGTGTAGATAGGAATGGCAATGGGTGGGCACCCGGCGGGTGGAGCAAACACCCACCCGTATTGACACCCGTTACATCAAGTATATCCGCACCCGTAATATTTAACGGGTGTATTTTCACACCCGCACCTTGGGCACCCGTTGGATGATCGATATTTTCATACTTAAAACATGTAGCACCACACACCACACCTAAATAGCATGTAAAAAAACATACATATAATATATAGAAAGTCAATTCATCAACACGTAACATGTAATCTATTGACAATTCACATGATAATAATGTTTCAAACTCAATTAGCCACATAATAGTGTTGTAGGAGGCTTAACGACATGCCAAATCAAAATTTTCATATTTCAAATTAGTAATGGTGAAATGACACTTGACAAAACAATAATTATTATATATTCAAATTGCTGATGAGGATCAGAATAAAGAGAAACAAGGTTGTAGGATTCTAAATTCTAGTGAGTTAGGATAAATTCAATCCATCAAAAATTAAGATTTAAGATAATATATTATTCTTTATGGGACCCAGTGGGCGCCCGCGGGTGAAAATCTACACCCGCACCCGACCCGCGGGTCTAATTTGATACCCGCACCCGCACCCATGAGTTTAATTTGACACCCGCACACAATGGGTGTGAAACCCGTAGGCACCCGCATCCGTGGGTTTGACTGCCATCCCTACGTGTAGATAGGGGTCATCTAGATGTCGTCACACTACTTGAGAAATGGCTTTTCGTTCCAACGATTAGTCCCAAAACAAGTTGAAACCGGTACAAATGAAAGATTTAGTACCGGTTGAAAATGTCGTACCCCAGGAGATCTTTTAGCCCTACTAAAGGGTCTCCAGCATTTAGTACCGATTGGTAGGCTCACCAACCGGTACTAATCCTTTCAAGCACCTACTATAAAAGAAAAGGCATCATCTATGTAGGTAGACGTGACAATGTGGTGTAGAAGTTGGATGGATCCTGCGTGATGTTGTTGGTGTTGAATCCGAGCCCCAATGAAAACATTCTTTTTCACTTTTTTAGATTTTTACAACCCATTAGTACCGAAACATACTTTTTCAGATTTTTATGAACTATAAGTACAGAAACATATTTATTTTAGATTTTTACGAACCATCGGTAACGTTTTCTATAGCCGGTACTAAATCTACCGTCAGTACTTTTTCAGATTTTTGTGAACTATCAGTGAGAAACATATTTTTTTTAGATTTTTACGAACCATCGGTACCAGTTCCTAGAGCTGGTACTAAATCGGAGAGGCATTGGCTCCGAATCTATAGTAGCCCTTTCTCATAGTGGCATGTTGCGGTACGGAACCCAATGGGGCTCTGGCAGCCAATCTCCACCACCATCGTCTGCAAAAACCCAACTGCCAATTGCCGGACCCATGTCCAGGCAAACCATGGATGAGCAAGAACACGAGCACTGGATCCGGAGCTAGTGGCCCGTCCCGTCGACGCACTGGAAAGCGCCAGTGCTCGGTGGTGGCCAGCTAGGGGTGGAAGGCAACCGAGGGGAACAGCTAGCCGTGCGTGGGCAGCGTTTGCTCCTGCCCGGCTGACAAACGCACGCAATGGATTCCACGCGCACCAGAAGAAGGCTCAGCTCGACGACCACTGTCCTCTCGTGCAACCATCTTCCGACCATCAACGGCTGCTAGCTGTTCCAACTCTGCCGCAACCATGACCACGCCGGCTCCGACCCACCGGCGTGTTGCCCTGTGGTCAGGCCGAGCACACGCACTGCCGCCGGCATGACAAGCCAGTTTATCGTATTGTCCATCAATGACATATGAGCACACACACTGCCGCCGGCAATTAATCTTGACAACAAATGAACGAGCTTTCAAATGGGAATATGTACTACATAAGTATATCAGAAGAACGATCCGAATTAGTCGTAATTAGAAATCTATCTATTATATTAATAAGGGAGTGTTAAAAGAAACCACCACGTTCGTCGAGAGGGTCAAGAAATTCCCACATTAATCGTAAAAAAGAAAAACTTTCCATCGTTGGATTTTATGAAGATCTAACGGTCTAAATTCATGAGTCTATGTCGTATAAAAAAGAAATAAATTCCATCATTAGATTTTATATGAAGATCTAATGGTCTAGATTCATTTGAGTCCGTGGCCTATACGAGTTTCCATAATGTTTAGTTATGAATAATATATTTTTGACACAAATAGGTAAGTAATCTTGAGATTATGTTTATTACGAATCTAAGTCCTTGACCAACACGCTCTGGGGGTTAGCAAGTCCGAGACCCGATCAATGCAACATGCCCACGTACCACCAGATCAACATATGGTTCATGCATGTTGAACCAGCAATTAGTATATCGCTAATCACATGGCTACAAGTGTTTATTACGAATCTAAGTCCTTGACCAACACGCTCTGGGGGTTAGCAAGTCCGAGACCCGATCAATGCAACATGCCCACGTACCACCAGATCAACATATGGTTCATGCATGTTGAGCCAGCAATTAGTATATCGCTAACAACATGGCTACAAGGTCCTGATGAGAGGCTCCCCTACGTGCTTGGCACCAAGCTTCGGATATTCATGTTCTCCTTCTACCTCCGTGCTCTCGACTCGACGGCCTACCAAGCCAGCGGACAGCCTGATGAGTGATGCACAAGCTAAGTTCTGATTTCCGACCCGGAGTGCTCAAGAGCTCAAGAACAACTACAATGCACTCGGTCTTCATGCACAAATTCAGGCCAATGAGATGTTGCAGGCGCTTGGCTGACACTACGTTGTTCAATCCCACCCAACCCAAACTTCAGTGACATGTTGTAGTCAGTGCTAGAATCGTTACTCTTTGTGTCGAAACTGGGCCCCATGAACCCACATGTGTCTTCCAACAGAGATGAGTAGGGGACCGAGGCCACCGAGGTGACCGTTGTCGACGTGTGGTGGTTTTCGCCGCCAATCAAGTGGTGATCAATCTTGGATTTTTGCGCTAAGTTTTAATATGAAAACAGGCATGAGGTGATCAATCGTCGCATATATTCACTCATGCATTGTTTGTGTTCGAACTTCTGAGATATTTTGAAAAAAATGTACACTTATACATTAAATAATAATGGATGTTTTAGTTTACATGTAGTCAACATATTTTGGTTTTGGCTACCATTATCTCTTTAAATATTTAATTCATAATTTAAAAAAATACGGTTAGATGCGTCTTCAAAAGTAATTTCAAAAGATTAGATATTTCGGTTTACTGCAAATAATATATTTTAGTTTTGGCTATCAATACCTCTTAAAATATTTCAAAGGCATCATCTGATGTTTCCGTTTAACCTTAAGCTATTAAAACCATGAAACTACCATGCAATGGACTGATCATCTATATTAAAATTTTGATTTATATCAAATATAAAGAATAAATCTACACCATTGGTTGGTTGTATCATCCTACGGTCTAGATTTAATATCAAATACATATTTAAAATTGGATTTCACAAGAAGACAAAGATACCCACCGTATATTGCCTTATAAAGAAATTGTTAAAAAAAGCAAAAAGAAATCCAAGATAACCAAAAATAGAAAAGAGCATTCATGTTCAATGTTATGAACATGTAATGATCTACAAAAAGCTATACCAATCATAACCAACAAAATGAGAACTATTTATATAAACAATTGTTATGGTTCTCCAAAGGAATAGATTAATCTAAACATTTTATAAAAATAAAAACAATAGAGAAAAAAGTAATTTGCACTCAAAGGACAATCATAACCGTTGATTACAAAAAAAAAAAATCATGTTCTATATAAGCTACAAATTTACCATGGTAATCAGTGTTAAAAAGGAGAAAGATTTGCATTATTGACATATTGTATCCAATCTATAGAGAAGGGGTTTACTATCATAAATTGTTTGCGTAGGATAATAACATATATGTAGAAAAATATAATATATTTATTTCAATTTAATTTTCACCCTATATGGTTGAGTAAACAAGGTTTTAAAAAATCAAAGTTAATGTCATGTATTCATACCTTCTAATAAAATAAAAAACAAACAAGGTGCACTTGAAGAAAAATATAATGGGAAGAAGATAAATAAAAGCGAAACTAATTATAAAAACAACTACATTCGCTGAGACGATCTAGAAATTGTCACATTAACCGGAAACAGGAAAGGGCCAAAATGTTGAATGTTACAAACACTTAATGATTTAAATATTATATCAATTACAACTAATAAAATGAGACATATCAACACAAAGTGTTGTTATGGTTTTTAAACGGTCTAGACTAATCTAAACACTTTATATCAAATAGAAATAAGAAAAGAAGATTTTTCCACACAAAAGGCAATCTTCATTGTTGATTAAAAAGCACCATTTTCTATATCAAGGCTTAAAATTTACCGCGTTAATCAATGAAAAAAGAGAAAGGTCTAATCTTTTGTAGTAGGTATCCAAGTTATAACTAAGGGGATTTCTTTATTACGCAAATATAATATATTTTATTTGATTATTTATTTTTCATCCTATATGATAAAAATCAAGGTTTAGAAAAATCAAAGTTAATGTTATGTATATGTACTTATAATAAAAGAAAAACAAACAAGATGTAAGAAAGAAAAGGACAATGAGAAGAAGAGGAACAAAAACAAAAGTAATTTATTTTATATTTGGTTTCTATAAATTACTAAACCATTACCATCCATTCTAACTTTTTTTAGACATAAGGTTCATGGATAACATCATGGGCAGTGCAAATTGTAGGCTCACATATTTGTTGATGACATGTTTTGGAAGAAATGAATAGTTAAAGTCCGATCGTGTATTCGTGTAAAAAACTATATGCCTTTTTTTGATACAGGGATTATACATCAATAAAAATAATAATATAATATAGCTACATATGGCTAAATAAATTAGCTCATGAGAACATGTTCTAAAAACAACACAACAAAATGAAAAATTACATGAAAAGAGATGCATTGTTTAGGACTAATAAAAAATTTAAACATAAGGCTAAGTAAAAATACAAAAGATTAAGTTCAAGCAAAATTAAATATTAAAAAACTAGCTACCTGCGCTATTTGCGCGGGCCAACTTGCTGGTTTTAAAAATAATGCAAGTTATTCTTGTGGCCTCGCCCGTTGTCAAGCAGCGTCTTAAAGATCCCCGCGAGCACGCCGACGATGGAGAAGAGCGTGGCGATGGTCATGGCCTTGAAGCTGTTGTAGAGGAGGCGATGCGCCCAGATCCGCACCGTCCGGTGGCGCTTGTAGGCTTCGATCTGCTCCACGGCGGCGAGGTACCTGCCGCCGACGGGCAGGTGCTGGGCGAGCCCCTTGAAGAAGTCCAGCGCCTGGCTGTTGCTGAGCGTGCCGTGGAGCACGAGCCTCCGCCGGAGCTCGTGCGCGTCCTCCTCCCGGTCCATGAGCATCGCCAGCACCGACAGGTACGAGCTCACCACGAAGCCGTCCTCCGACGGGTCCTTCTTCCCCGCGCCGGCGGTGCTCGCCTCCAGCGCCGCCAGGTTCATCAGCCAGCACGCGGTCACGTCGCTCAGGAACACCGGCGACAGCACCAGCTCGCCGGACAGGTAGCCCCGGCGGACGTGCATGTCCCCGAAACATGCGTCCGTGCTCGGCGTGGGCGTGACGCCGATCTCCGCGAGCTCGACGGCGCTGCTGGACCACGACGACGACGTGAAGGTCTTGTATTTCTTCCCGTGCGCGGTCGTAAAGCCCCCCAGAGTGAACCAGAGGAGGCCGAGAAGGTGCGGCGGCGTGTATTGCTCGACGCTGCCGCCGCCGGCGTGGCTTCCACCCTTCCTCGGCTTCTTCCCACGGTGGAACTTCCTGCCCATCTCGACGACGAACAGGTGCACGTCGACGGGGAGGAACTCCATTAGGACCTCGATCACCAGCCACGGGATCTGGTTCTCCAGCAGGAAGATGTCCTTGTGGATGCTGGGCCCCGTGGAGAGAGCCATCAGGTTCTGCAGCACCGGCAGCTTGGTGTCACTGACCATGTACTGCAGCAGGAAGCAGGCGTCGAGGAACATCATGGCCGCGAAGTCGGCGTCGCTGACGCCCGCCATGGAGGGGTCGTCGGCGTCGTAGCAGCCGCGGGCGGCGCCCACCACGGAGAGCACCTTCTGGTAGACCTGCAAAGTGGAGTAGCCTCTGTTTTTGCACAGGTAGTACGCCGCCGCGAGCTTCACCTCCTCCATCTTCTGCAGGCGTTTCGCACCGTGGTGGTACGGGCCGATGGCCACCACGCTCGGCGAGAGGTAGGGGCAGTCGTCTTCTCCGGCGCCGGCGATGCCCCGCAGAGCGCTAGGGAACCGGTGGATCTTGGTCTCCACCTTGGAGAAATCCTCCTCCAGCCTCGCCGTCGTCTTCACCATCCTGTCGGCGATGGCCACAACTTCTTGCGGCGGTGGCGGCACCGCATCGAGGATGAGGACTATTCTTGTGTCTGCATTACCTTCATCCATGGCGAGTCGGCTCGACGACGCTGGATCAATCATGGACGACGTACACGTTACATGCGGCGCTTATATGCTTGGGTTATATGGTTCAATCATCGGTAGATTCCTTTGCAAAAATACAGCTACCAGATTCCTAGATTGATGACTGGAGCACGCATGGACAGTTCTTTACCCAGATTCTTTTTGGATAATGTGTTCTTTATCCAGATCCCTTGCCAAAACTGTGGCCAACGTCAGGTTCCAAGTTTCTATGAGGCTGAATCTAGCGGTGACTGCATATGGCGACTGCAAAATTAAATGTAGTACTGTTACGCACTGTAAGTGTAAGTGTGTGTAGTTGGAACAGTGACGAAAGAGAAGATGGAGGAAAGGGATGGAGGTGGCTGTTGGTTTCAGCCTTAGCTAACAAGAAGCCAAGAACTGGATTAGCTAGACAGTTAAGAACAGTGGGGATCAGGTGGAGGACATGTTCCTTTCTTCCATCTCAAGTTCATTCAGGCCGAGCTCCTGTGCGAGGCCCATGCCGGTCCACTGCTGACCCCGACGCCTAATACAATTTTGAGAATTACAATCAAACTAATACACGCATGATTTGGAAATTTCAAATTAAATCAAGTCACATAGTTTAACACCATTCCAGCTTCAATCAAACTAATGCGTACATAATTAAAAATTTTAAAATTAAATAAAGGCACACACACAAGTCAACGGCATTCCAAAATCCAAATTCAGTCAAATTAATACACGCATGATTATAAAATTAAAAATAATTAATCCACATACAATTGAACAATTTAAATTTAACTCAATTAATCCAAGATCAATTGGAATGTTTAAAAACCAATTAATTAATTAATACAAAATTGAACAATATTTTAAATTGAATATAATTAATCCAAACATAAATATAAAATTAAAATTAAAACACACAATTTAACACCGTTTCAAATATAACAAATCCCATCACAGATCTTTTATACGAGTTGGTGAACAGGATTGGTTCTAAAGGCCATGGTGTATGGTACTCAAGAAGTTTTTGCCACACAACTTTTACTAAAGATCATTTAGTACGGGTAGATACTACAAACTGGTATTAAAGGCTCTGGCATGGATTAGCTTGCTCGGAAATTCCATCCTCCCTCAGTCCCTTTAGCTTTTTCTCACCTCCTCCTCCTCCTGTGTCTCGTCCATGGCAATTGATGATGATCTCTCCTTAATCTTCGTCTCACCATTGCCCGGGATGAGCTCCCGGCCCCCACATAGTCACTCTAGTCATTAATATATGATGCTTTTAGTGTAATTTGCACTAAAAATATATTTAGATTTGTCTACTCGGTAAGAAAAACTCGCGCTACTGGCCCTACTGCCTAGCTACATGCGTGCGTGTTTTAGATCGGCTAGCTTTTTGGGTCATTCCATGGAGTTTCTCGGTTAGGCAGCTAACCACCTAACCACACGATGATTACATGCATGCAGGGAAATGGAATTCCTCGGTGTTTTTTCTTGACCACGAACCCACCGAGAGAGAAAAGGCTGGAAAGGTGATTATTTTGCTTTGGTTGAGTGGAGGACCATAAGTTCTCAGTCTAAGGGTGCTGAGTGGAGTGGAGAGAGGCCAACGAGCGCACTGCACGGCACGGTAGAAACATTCATAGCAACTAGCTAGCAAGAACGGACAAGAAAAAACAGCTCAGAACCTCACGTGTTGCCACTTGCTAGCGCTAGTGCTATTGATCGAATTAGGCCACCCCCCAACACTCTTTCGTTCTCACTGTCTGCCGCTGCTTCGTCGAGGCGTTGCTGAGGGCATGCGCCTTCTCCTTTCTTGCTCCCGCCCGCGTGAGGCGCAAGCTCCTCTGCTCATCCGTGAGCTAATAATCTGTTGTGGACTGTGGTCTCCCTCATCGATCTAGCTATATGCCCGTGGATTTTAGCGCTACGGTTCAGTGATTCAATGGTGAGTTGAATTGCTCTCGACCTGGCATACAGTCGTGACCTTGTTGGACAGATCAGGCCTCTCCTTTTTACTTTGATATATATAATCTCCTTCAATTTCTTCTTCTTCTTCTTCTTCCTCTACACCGATGCTCTGGCTGGTTTCAATTCGTTGCTGCTTCCTCCTCCAGATACGGTGCTTGGGCTAGCTGCAACGACTCTCGATCGGAGCTGCCTGCCATGGTCAAACTCAGCATCATCACATGTCTGACCTGATCTGACACCTTCGAAATTTTCCAGATCTTGAGCCAAATAAATACCCTTTGAGCACCAACTGGTGAGCTGAGCTCGATTAGCAGCACCCAACCAGGCCAGCCGTGAGTGTTTGAACCTAATCACAGATCCAATTCTCATGCACCAAAACCACCTACGTTTTTTTTTTTTTTTTTTTTTTTTTTTGCAGAGCCCAAGGGTAGGGAGCGGGTGGGAAGCACGCGCAGTGAGGAATTTGCACTAAGTGGCAGTAAAAAAAGGCACAGCAAGCTACTGGAGTGAGGAATTCGTTGCAGTTTGGCCGAGCGATGGCGGCGGTGACTGCCGCAGTGAGCGTCTCCATGGGGGTGATGAAGCCCATCCTAGCCAAGCTCACTGCCCTCATGGGGGATGAATACAAGAAGCTCAAGGGGCTTCCGGAAGAGGTGACTTTCCTCAAGCGTGAGCTCAAGGACATGGACGCGCTCCTTGAGAAGATGGACAGCGCCGATGAACTTGATCTGCAGGCCAAAAATTGGAGGAAAGATATAATTGAGATGTCATACGACATCGAAGACTACATTGATGACTTCATGCACCGTGTTGGTGAAACCAATGACAAGGTGGGGATCCTTCAGAAAGCGTCTCAGTGCCTAGGATCTTTCAAGGACCATGAAGCCGATGACAAGGTCGGGATCCTTCATAAAGCATCTCGATATCTAAGAAGTTTCAATGACCGTCGCCGCCTAGTAAATCAATTCCAGGAGATCAAGGCTCTGGTGATCGAAACAAGTGAACGACGCAAACGGTACATACTTGATCAATGCATCTCAATTACTACCCCTATAGTTGTTGATCCTCGCATGTCAGCACTCTACAAGGACTCAACGAGCCTTGTGGGCATTGATGCCCAAAAGGATGAGCTTGTCAATTGGGCAATGGATGAAGGGAAACCATTAATGTTGATGGCAATAGTAGGGTTTGGAGGTTTAGGAAAGACCACGCTTGCCAATGAGGTGTATCATGAAGTTGGAGGAAAGTTTCATTGCAAGGCATTTGTACCGGTTTCTCAAAAGCCAGAAATGGTAGGGCTATTCAATAGTATGCTATTACAGTTTGGGTTGGGCATATATCCTCGTGCTTGCCAGGTGCAAGATGCTATCAATAACATCAGAGGATATCTACAAGATAAGAGGTAATCATATTCAGTGTTTTATATAATGTTGTAAGAACTAACCTCTTGTAATTACAATTACAAGATATTTATAGATGTCTACCTCTTTGAATAAAGTGGAAGGGATTGTTACATTTATGAATTTTAACATATGTTATTTTGTAGGTACCTCGTCATAGTTGATGATTTGTGGGATATAAAAGCATGGAATACAATTTGTTATGCTTTTCCACATAATAATCAACATAGCAAAGTTGTGATAACTACACGAATTGAGGGTGTTGCCAAAGCATGTTGTGATAACCATGGATCTATCCATACTATGAAGCCTTTAAGTGAGGCGAACTCAAGAAAACTATTTTTTGATAGAGTATTTGGATCTGAAGACGCTTGCCCTTCCGAGCTCTCAAAAGTTTCATATGAAATTTTAAAGAAGTGTGCCGGTCTACCACTAGCAATTGTTACAATGGGAAGTCTGTTAGCTTGCCAACCGACAAGATTGGAAGGACAGTGGGAATACATCCAAAATTCACTAGCCAGTAAGTTTACAACAAACTCTGACTATGAAGACATGATGTATATCTTAAATCTTAGCTACAAAAATCTCCCCCGTCATCTGAAGGCGTGCTTCTTGCATCTCGGTTCTTACCCAGAGGATCATGAAATTAGAAGGGTTGATCTAGTGAGGCAATGGGTGGCAGAAGGTTTTGTGAGTAAGTCTAATGAGCAAGATGCATGGGAAGTTGCAGAAAGCTATTTCAATGAGCTAATCAATAGGAGCATGATTCAACCTATATATAGAGAACACATTACTGGATTGATATTTGGCTGTAGAGTACATGACATGCTACTTGAACTGATTGCAAGGAGATGCAAGGAAGACAATTTTTTGAGTTCGGTAAGTCATCCACAGGCAGTGGTAGGAGCACAAGACAAGGCTGTTCGTCGACTTACTGTTATTGGCTTAAGAGGTAGAGATAACGATGGCAAAGTCACTAAGCCCATTGCCGGGAATTTTTCACAACTTCGCTCTCTTACCATATTAGGATCAAACTGGGTACCATCACTTGATGAATTTAAGTTTCTACGAGTGTTATTCCTTGATAATTCCAATGGTGTCATGATAGTAATTGACCTAAGCAGTATAAACCAATTGTCACATCTTAGGTATCTAAAAGGACAAGGAAATATAGAAATGCCTAGTAAGATTCAAGGACTACGACTTTTGGAGACGCTAGATTTATCTGGCGTGTCACACTATAGCGTTCCATCAGAGATTGTTGATGTGCCACACTTGTCCCATTTTCTTGTGCCGAGGGGTACATGGTTACCTAACTGGATTGGCAAGGTGAAATCACTACGCACTTTGTGGGGCTTTGATCTGCCAAGCGATTCGTTTCAAAGTATAATCAGCTTGGGCAAGCTTAGTGCTGTATCACAATTGAGTCTTTATCTCCCTATTAAGGGGGTTGATATGTTGGTGAAGGCAGCATGGATGGATCATCTAAGTACTTCTCTCAATAAACTCAGGAACCTCAAACAACTAACCTTGCTGTGTTCTCAACAATTCGGGAGTGTAGCCTTGTGCGCTGACGACGCATTAAGTTTGCTTTCTCCCACTTTCAGCAATCTTGAGCTTCTTGACATGACGGGATGCACCTTCTCTAGAGTTCCAAGGTGGATCGTCCATCTCCATAACATCTGCAAGTTGTCCATTGGGGTGAAGCAGATACTTCAAGAAGATGTCGATATCATTGGGACACGGCTACCGTTCCTCCTCAGACTTAGCCTGCGGATCTCAGGCATCCCAATGGAGAGAATTGTGATAGGAGGCACCACAGGATTCCCGGCTATCAAAATTTTCCAGTTTAACTGTGATGGGATTTCGTATCTAGCATTTGAGGCAGGGGCTATGCCTAAGCTCCGGGAGCTAGAGCTGGTCTTCGATCCAAACAAATGGGACAAGGCAGCACCTGGAGGGCTCCAGCACCTCCCAAGCCTCAAGAAAATCAGTGCCGCAAGGTCGTTTGATGACGGAGGTTATTGTTGGCCACATGATGAGGCAGATGATGCACTGATCAAGGCCGTGCTACAGGAAGCTGCTAATGCTCTCCTCACTCGCCCAGCGTTCACCTTGGACCAAGGATGGATACCTAGGTAAAAATTTCCTACCGCTGGGTGGTTATGCATGGGCCTAGTTGATGATGCATGTTGTAATAGGAATATACATATGTGGTTATGTTAATTTGGTTGAGTCTTTTGTGGAATTTTGTGCGCTAGACCGCTAGTACTTGCTCACGGCGAGGCATGTGTCTCCGCATTTTCGTTGCAGGCCCACATACGAGGATTAATTTGAAGACTTAAACAGTGGTTGAGGCCGCGCGTGGGATGCCGAAGTACGGGGCCGCATGAAGCCGCGGCACTATTAGTACCAGGGACGGAATAAAAGTTCATTCACTTTTAAAGTAACTTCCTAATATATTTGATCATTCAAATGACGCACCCTTGCTTCATAGAATGCAACATTCAATTGCTATCGGTAACTGTAAGATAATAGTATTGCTACAGATGTGATTTTTGAAATGTTGTCCTTTAATATGGACTCTTATGCATGGGCGGCCTCAAAATCTGTTTACAACTTCACATGCATGATCCATGTTATGGACCGCTTCCGGAAACAACCCTTATTTTTAGGTAAGGACGGTAGTGGTTTCTACATGTTGGGTCAAAAACTGGTGCCCTTTCTACTGATCTCGCACCAAATCCATCACAGCCTCAACGCAATCAAAGGTTCAAAGCCGCCGCCGCCGCCGATGTCCTAATCAACAGCGCGGTGGAGCACCTGGCTGACAATCTGGATCCATTAGTCAACCTGATTGATGCCACCATGAGCTCCGAAGAGCTGTGCTGCTCCCTCACGTGGTTGCAGGTTGAATAGTAAAGAAGCAAGCAACACATGTTAAATTGTGAAGGATCATCAGAACATGTTCTCTTAGAAATGTGTTTCAGAATTTATTTGTTAGCTTATTCCTAGCGCACGTTAAAAGTACTGCCATCAAAGTTTTAAATGCTAATTATTTACCAACCCTTAAGATGTATACATCCTTCAGTCATTCAGCAGTTGCTTTTGCCTGTTGGCAAACCTCTGTTTACATTTGCGTTATTTTCCTCTGTTATGGTTCTTCCATCCCCATTCTGTTCTGTTATATACTAACGAACAACAAGAAGTATTACTCAATTATGTTCACAAGTCTATTACCATCTTGAAGATGATATGCAAGCAGCGAGACGCTTACATCAGAACTCAGAAGGGATATATATGAAAAACCCAACAGTTTCACCAAGTGCAAACACAGTTATTTTACCATTCAATGTTCCAGTAACATTCAGTTCATTGAAAATATGAAATAATAAAAAAATGGCTAAAAGATGGTATGGAAGGTTGCTGGACTTGCATTTAAATTTTAAACGAAGAGTTTTAGCAGCATGAACAATTAAAACAGACACGGTGGCAAAAAAGGCCGAGAGCAGCCGAGACGCTCCATAATTCCATTTGATCGCAGCCATGCCCTAACCACTGATATTTATATTAGATGTTTGACTAGGTCTCATTTTTTTTAAAAAAAATACCTAAATGGAGTATTTGTTTTTGTTATGCTTTGGTTTATCATCATAAGTATTTGCGCTAAACTTTAAAAATAAGATGAATGGTTGAACAGCGTATCTAGAACTTATATTACAGCAATTTATAATCTGCGACCCATTATTGCTAATAATTAAGAGCTAGGCTTAACACATTGGCAACTTTAAATCGTAGTGTTATCCCATTCTAGCTTATTAGTATCAGAGGCGCTCTCACACACAGTAGATGATGAATGGTTGATTACTAGATCACACTGTATTCGCTGCCGAGGGTGAGCTTGTAACGTTGGGACTTGTGCTTGACCACCCGGAGGTCTTTGCCGCAGGTCTCCACCTCCACGCCGGTGAGCAGCATTTGCAAGTCGTCCGCCGTCTTGTAGACGTCCGGAGAGACCTCGAAGAACCTGGCGATGCAGAACTTGGAGCATCCAAGGTACACGGCGCAGGACTTCTGAAGGCCCCACTCCGGCGGTGGCTGGACGTACTCCTTCCAGCAGCCGCGCACCACCGGCGAGTCCAATGGCCGGGACATGAGGTCGGCCACCGCCACGAAGCGGCAGCCGTCGTCACTCCTGGGTGAGAGCCCGAACCAGAGCTCGTGCTCCGGGACGTACTCGGCGAGGCCGCTGAACGGCAGCGGCCTTCGCTGCCGTACACCACTGCCCACGTCCTCTCCACCGTGTCGAAGCGGTAGGTGTGTCCGGACCGGTTGGACATGAGGATTTGGGTGCCGGCGACCACCGCGAGCGAGTCGATGCAGTGGAAGGGGTGTGCCAGCGCCACTCCTTGGACTCAAGATGGGGCGGCAGCGGTGGTGGTGGCCCAGAACCTGGAAGTTGTGCTGCCCGTCGACGTACTGTAGTGGCAGCCAACTGGGGGCGGGCGAGTAGTCGATCACGTAGAGGCCGTCGCCGCCGACGGTGAAGGCGAAAGGGTTGCCCTTGGGCGGCAGGACCACGGGGGGCAGCGTGAGGAAGACGGGCGGCAGGCTGGGGTCGCACAAGAAGGTGCGCCCCTGGTGGTCCATGGCGAACACCTTCAAGCTCTCCCCGTCGTGCCCCGTGATCCTGGAGAGGACGAAGTCGACGCTACCAGGGACGTGCAAACTGGATTGCGCCGCGGACATGCATAGCACGGGGTCAGGCAGGCGGCCGGCGTCCTCCAGGGCCGACGGATCGGTGGCTGATCCTGCTCCGCCGGTCTAGTCGAGCGGTGCTGGTGCCCCCTCCGACGACGAAAGGAAGAAGAAGCGCGACATGTCGATGCGGCGGAGGGAGTAGCTGTTCGCCGTGAAATCGTTCCTCCCCACCAGGTACAGGAACCGCCGGAAACTCATTGAGGGAGTGGGTGGGTGGGAATGGTTTTTTTTGGGAAGAAGATCGGTGGACGTGGGGCGGCGGCGGCGGCTTTAACATGCGTGCGGGGGACCAGTAGAATAGCGTTGCCGGTACCGCCATTCCTTGGGCCGGGCTGGGCACCGGCGGGACTTCTACAGATGTTAGTAGTAACATTTTTTTCTCATCAATTGGTTGAAATTACTATTTCCTTTTTGGTAATACGGTTGTGCGTATTTTTAGTCTCTGCACGTACACATTCATTTCTCTCTCTCTCCCTATCGCCTCACCCGCTCCGCTCTCTACTAAACATGGCGTAGCTTCCTTTGCCAGTTTGCCAGCGGCTGTCCATGCCCCCTACGCGGCCGCCCGTGCCCTCGCCGGCCACCGCCGCTGTCGCGCATGCTCGTCGTCCTCTTCCTCGGCCGGGGGCCTGCACCTCGCGCTACGGCTGGAGAGGGGCCGGAGAACGACGAAAACACCTTCAAGAGCCGAGAATAGTGTTTTAAGCTTCGTTAAGGGGTTGGTTTGGATAAGCTCAAGGCAAGAATACCGGAGAGTCCTCTTCGATTACCAAACCATCCACTATCGTGTCAACACTCTTCCGGTGCTTTTCTCCCCTATAAAAAAGCGAATTTTCTAAAAATCTTTTTTATCTAAAAAAGCATAGATATACCCTTCACGCTGGCCCAACTGCGCAGTTTGAAAAAGGTTGAAAATGGTTGGAAAGACCCAAAACTCATAGATGCAAAATGTTTCATCCACTTTTTTTTTTTATTTCTCACCTCATTTTATACCCATACCCACATGTTACTTTTCCTATCTTGGTTTTAATGAAAAAGGAATGACGTCAATCAATCAGACCTCTTTCCTTTGATTCTATTTCCTTTTTCTCTTTTCTATTGTCTCTTTCGTCATCTCACAACACGTGTGTTGCACGTCAAACAACACAGTCCTTTTTTCTCCATATTGTATTTATTTATTTATTTAGAGGAGAACACTTACTACCAGCCTATTTATTCAGCTAAGCTTGTTCGTAGTCAAAATTCTGTCCACTTTTATTATTATTTCTCTACAAGAAAAGAAACAATGTGCGGGGAGGAAATGTGTTTTTTCCTTGGAGCGGACGGAGACGTGTGAGTCGTGACGCGTGGGTTTGTCATCTTCATCTTCGTTCAGGTAATCGATCCGATCGCTTTGCCGATCCGACACTTGATGAATCTTGACTTTATTAATCCGACGCGTCCTTCTCATCTGCCCGCCTGGCCTTATCCACAGCGCCGCCACCAACCGCAGCGCGCCAAGTGGCACCCAGGCACCGCCCGTCAGGCCGTCACACACAGCAGCGGAGCAGCCTCCAGCTCCAGGCTACGGCCCCCCGTCCCGTTCGCCGCAGACGATCCCAAGTCATTATAAAAACCCAGCGAAACCCTAGCCCAGATCCAGACACGACCGCCGTCCCCTCACGCCGACAGGTGGGTCCGGAACGCGCTGCTCCCACGTGTCAGCGTCACGTTGGTGGGAGCGAGCGCGCAGTGCCACAGGTGGAGTGGAGAGAGTGGGGTCGGGTAGATAGGGATCCGCGGCGTCTGGCCCAAACCCTTGGGCCGGGGGAAACGGGGACGGCCGGCCCCATGACATGCGGGCCCGCCGCGACGTGTCCCGCCGGAGCGGAACCCGCGGCCCACGCACGCCGCGCCCGTATAAATCCGCACCGCCCCCCTTCACTATCCACCCCCGTCCCACTCGCATCTCGCCCTCTCTCTCTACACGCAGGGGGGAGGGAGGCCAAACAAACCAAAACCAGCAGCAGGAGTGGGGAGAGAGAAAGGGGAAGGGAATTATCAATCCATCACTCGCTCGCTCGCACACAAATCTCGCGCACGGGGGGCTTGGCGGCGCGCCGGCTCGATCCGCGGCCGAAACCCTAGGTGAGTACGGGCGGCGCCGGGACGCCCTCACCACCTCGCCCTTCTCCCGACCGGCGCGCGCCTGCCTCCCCATTTCTGACGCGGTTGCTCTGCTCTGCTCTGTGTCTGTGTGCAGGTGGTGGCGGCGGCGGCTGGGGGCGGTGGAGGAGGAGGAGGGATGGCGTCGCCGAAGAAGGACGGAGGGGGGTTCCTGACGCAGGAGCAGCGGGAGAAGCTGCGCATCGCGGTGCAGAACGCGGAGACGCTGTCGCTCGCGTCCCCGCGCTCGCCCACCGGCGGGACCACCTCCGCGCTGCTGCAGCAGTACGAGCAGCAGATGCTGGAGAAGCGCGCCGCCCAGGCGGCGGCGACCGGGAGGGGCGGCGGCGGCGGCGGGGGAGGTGGAGGGGGAGGCGGCGGGCCCAGGCACGTGCGCCGCTCGCATTCCGGGAAGGTCATCAAGGTGAAGAAAGGTGAGGCGGGGTGCTGGGCGCCAACCTCCCAGCGGTGGCTCCATCTGCTCCTGCTATGTTTAGTCTACTAGCTTCCTTGTTGTTGTGGTGGTGGTGGTGGTGGTTGTTGTTGGGGGTGGCTCCAGGGCTTGCCATGCTTGATTATTTTGGATGTGGCCGATGCCCCTGCTGTTATTGATTGTTTCCGTTGATTGGAGCGTAATGCCGTTTTTGGCATCACGGTGAACTGTCTAGGAATATTTCCCTACCGTTTTTGGTGCGTTGATTGTAGGTTCAGCGGCTGCGTTCATCTAACTCTCGTTGTTTAGTATGTTTAGTAGGGATTATATTTTTTTTGCTGGATCCCCCTGTTTCCCTACTGTTCTAGACTGCTAGTGCGTGCTAATCTAATGCTCATGATGTAACTATGTAAGGAACCAGTGTGGGTGTGCCCTTGTTCTGATGCTGCATATTTTTGGTTTTGGGATGATAATTCGCGCAGAAATGTAGCACTGATGGAATTTGATCTGAAGGAATATGGGTGTTTTTTCTTCCTTTTTTTTTTAATTTACCCTAGTAGGTTGCCAGGTTGGTCACAATGTAGAGGCGCCATGTTTTCTGTCTACATGCTTGGTACGTAGATCGTTAGCTTTGCATGCATGGTGCGAATCGGTGGTTCCGTGTGCGTGTTAGCTGCTTGTCTGAGCTGTCAGTAGTTGATTAGCTTGTGGCTGAGCTGCCTATCGGCGAATGGTTTGGTTGGATCACGACAACTGTGTATTTAGCTGTGTACTAATTTCTATTATAAGTTTCATTAATTTAGCTATGCGTGCTGTCCCTATTTGCCACTATTTTAGCTATTTTTGTTGTGACAGTACTTTTCTGTCGTATATGTGAAACTGTTCTTAGATTGATAATGGTAACACTAACGCCAATCATAAAGTTGACACAGCACATCTTGCAGTTTTTTCTGATAACTGGCTTTCACTTAATTGAACCACCGAAATGCCATGTTGGATGAGCTTTATGTGATTATTATCGTATTAAGTAAAGATATTAATTTGATTATCATTTAATCGTTTATCAATCACTACCATCCTGCGTGGCAAATTGTGTTCTGAACTCCTAATTATCGGGGCTCAATATAACATCCTTATGTTCAAAGTTGTTAGAATGTTCTGTTCCTTCCTGTAGGCAATTTTAGCTGATAATATTTGTCAATGCATATGTGTGCTCAACCTGCATCTTGGAAAGTGGGAACATGTTCTTCTATTGCCCTTAGTTAATTTTCAGTTCTTGCAGTCACTTATCACAGTATGGCATTGCTTTGCAATCGTTGCATCCTTGATGCTTTGCTAATTGATTCCTTTTTGGTTTAGAGATGTGAGGGTATTTTTCTGGCATTCATTATGGCTTTCCTTCATTTGTTTCGTATTTACCTTGGCATATTAGGGATCTGTTTAGAAGCATTTTTTTCTTACAGATTAGCCCTGAATGCAAATGGTTGTCTCTTGCATGAAAGCAGGATACATATTGACGTAATTTGCTGTTATAAACTAGTTGTTGTCAGGGGGTACTTGCAGATCCATGCTCCTTAACTTTAGTCTGCTTGTCTTAGTTGCTGCCCTTGCACCTCAAAAAACAATAAAGGGTCCATCAATATGATAGATCTACTTCATCATATTAGGGATGACCAATTGTTATGCAGCCTACGTGTAGCCTTCAATCCTTTATAGCATCTCGCCTACTATCTTTTCATAACATTTGATTGCCGTGTGTGTTGCACAAATATATGGAATGCAAATATACGAGGTCACCTAATATGCATGAGTTTGACTCTAGTGCATGTGTCTTGTGATACTGATGCATTTTGTGGGGAGTCAGTTGTTTATTCCTTGGGAGTCTTTTATGCATAAAATTGGTGACTAACCATCTATTATCTAAAAGCAACACATAGTTGGGACATATGGTGATTCCACTAGCTACTAAATACCACTGTGAGTTAAACCTAAGATTGGTACTGCCATGTTTCAGAAAAATATTTATGTCTTTATGTTCCACTGTATCTGAATATCTGACTGGCTGAGCTTTCTATTGTAGATGGTGCGGGTGGCAAATATAGTTGGGGCAAACTTATTGAGACTGGTGCAGACACATTCCTTGACCGAAATGATCCAAACTATAACAGTGATGAGGTAATGTGTTAATGACTAATTCAATGTTGGTGGTGGTCTTAACCCATTAACTCTTTGCTATCTGTTCTTTCAGTCTGCTACAAACAATTGAGAGTCGCATATGTTCAGTGTCAAAAGAATTTAACTCTTTGCTATTTGTTCTTTCAGTCTGCTACAAACAATTGAGTTTCGCATATGTTCAGTGCCAAAAGGAACTATTGTGGATCACCTTGTATTTAGCTCCTTTAAGTGCTTAGTATACAGCCATACATGTGCATCCATGTTGATCTTTTTTTTTTTTTTTTTTGGCTACCCAGGAGCCATATGAGTTGGTTGAAGCCCCTGTTTCATCCCCACTAGAAGACTACAAGAAATCTCTTGTCCTGATTATTGAGGAGTATTTCAGCAATGCTGATGTCAAATTGGCTGCTTCTGATCTTAAAGAGTTGGGTTATGATGACTTCCACCGTTACTTTGTCAAGAAGCTTGTTTCCATGGCTATGGACAGGCATGACAAGGAGAAAGAGATGGCGTCAGTGCTGCTGTCATCTCTTTATGGCAACGTGATCAGTTCGACTCAAATCAGACTGGGTTTTTTGCTGCTGTTAGAGGCTGTTGATGACCTGGCTGTTGACATACCTGATGTGGTTGATGTGCTCGCACTTTTCATTGCACGCGCAGTTGTTGATGACATTCTGCCTCCTGCTTTCCTCAGCAAGGCAAAAGTGAGTCTCTCAGAGTCTTCAAAGGGTATGCTGGTTCTACAAACTGCAGAAAAGAGCTATCTTTCAGCACCCCACCATGCTGAGTTAATTGAGCGACGATGGGGTGGTTCAACACACATCACAGTAGAAGAGGCGAAGAAGAAGATTGCAGATCTTCTAAAGGAATACATAAAGAATGGTGATACAGCTGAGGCATGTAGGTGCATTAGAGAGCTGGCAGTACCTTTTTTTCATCATGAGGTGGTGAAACGAGCTCTTACTCTTGGAATGGAGAGCCCAGCTGCTGAAGCTCTTATTGTCAAGCTTCTGAAGGAAGCTTCTGAAGAATGTTTGATAAGCTCTAGTCAGATGATGAAAGGATTCTCTCGTTTCAGTGAGTGTCTTGATGATCTCGTTCTTGATATACCATCTGCAAAGTCTGAATTTCAGCTGCTGGTATCAAAAGCAACTTCTGAGGGATGGCTAGATTCTTCATATATGAATTCAGGTGTCAATGGAGGTGTTGAATATGATGAACATGAGAAGCTGGCAAGGTATAAGATGGAAGCTGTATCTATAATACATGAGTACTTCCTTTCTGATGATACATCAGAGGTTATCCGTAGCCTAAAAGAGCTTGGCTATCCAGAATATAATCCAATATTCATCAAGAAGCTCATTACAATTGCTATGGACCGCAAGAACAGGGAGAAAGAGATGGCTTCAGTTCTTCTATCCTCATTAAGCATGGACCTGTTCTCTCGTGAGGACATCGCCAAGGGATTCATAATGCTCCTTGAAGCTGCTGAAGACACGGCATTGGATATATTGGATGCCTCAGATGAGCTGGGACTGTTCCTGGCCAGAGCTGTGATTGATGATGTTCTTGCACCTCTAAACTTGGATGAGATGGGCAGCAAGCTTTCCCAAAACTCCAGCGGGGCTGAAACACTGAACATGGCGCGCTCCCTTGCATCAGCCCGTCATGCTGGCGAGAGGCTTCTGAGGTGCTGGGGTGGTGGAACCGGGTGGGCCGTGGAGGACGCCAAGGACAAGATAACAAAGCTCCTGGAGGAGTACGAGAGTGGAGGTGATGTGGGGGAAGCTTGCAACTGCATCCGCGAGCTGGGCATGTCTTTCTTCAACCATGAAGTTGTCAAGAAGGCGCTCGTGATGGCAATGGAGAAGAAGAATGAGAGGACCCTGAGCCTGCTGCAGGAGTGCTTTGGGGAAGGGATTATAACCATCAACCAGATGACCAAGGGATTCGCAAGGGTCAGGGATGGGCTTGATGATCTGGCTCTTGACATTCCTGATGCCAAGGAGAAGTTCCTTTCCTATGTGGAGCATGCGAAGATGAGTGGATGGCTCCTGCCCTCGTTTGGCGTTGCATCTTTGGCTTGAACCAGTTTGGTACGAACCCGTTTGTCTGTGTTTCTGTCCCGTGGCGCATAGGTAGTGGAGCAAGCCCCTCCTGGTTGCTGTGGTGGTGGCTTGTGTGTCTAGATCTCGCATCTGACATGCTCATGCTGTTCCTAGTTTCATTCCATTTTAACTCTCCATAGACCCCCTTTTTTACATCAAGTGAAAACAGAGAAGAGAAAAAGACAGTGTTGTAAAAGTTTTACCATGTTCCGCCTGCGTCATGTCTGTCGTGCCAATCAACACAAAATAATTTGCAGGGAAGATGCCGACGCCCCTGAATGAAACGTGCATCCCCAAATTTGCCATGATTTTTGTGACATCTCTCATATAGCTGCTTCCCTGGGCATAGGATGGTTTTGCTTTTCTGTGTGGAAATTGTGTGGCGTTGCTAATGCTGATATGCGCTGCAAGTCGTGGATTTTCGTTTTAGTTTTACGATGCGACGAATGCTCATGGGCGAATTCCATATTCTTTAACTTTGGGACTTCCAACTCGGAGTTTGGAAGGAGTTTGGCAAAAAACATGTAATGTGAAAAATGAATGGAGCCCTCCGGAAGGCCCGTGATCCACCAAATGGCGCCAGCTAAGACCATATGTTTGCGTTGCCGCTTGTTCGTTACTGCCTTGATTTTGTACTTTAATTTTGAATCATGATTCACCAAGACATCGGCGATATATGCAGAAAACACATCACAAAAGCAAGCCATCCAAACAGCTCGATATGGTTATGCTACCAGGAACGTTTAAACATCCGACTATCGATAGCTTATATGTTAGTGATGCACATCTACTCTGTCTTTGACCAATATCTCACCTCATCAGAGGCAAGCTACAGTTAACAGATGAACACACTTTTGAGTTTTGAACGTCTGAACTGATTCGACCACCAGAGAGCCAAACCAGAAAACACAGTAGAGACTAACGAGAATGGACAGCCTTGATGTCAGCTTCAGCCAAAAGACAAATCAGCATACGAGCCTTGCTTCCACTGTGCCCCTCACCAGCTTCAACGGCAGAGGGCCGCTCTGCTCCTGGCCTGCTGCTAACTACCCTGCTTCAGCTTTCGTTTTGCAGTCAGGTCTGATCTTGCAGAAACAGCAGCTGAACAGTGAGCCTTGGCGTTTCTCACGCATCTGGGACTTTCGACGGGGAGTGCAAGCACCGCAGGGTAGGTTCGACAAGCAGCCACGCCGAGATCTGCCCTCATCAACCTTTGATGCATCTCCGGTGGCTTTCAGCGGAGCATTTCCTGTGGTGGATGGCGCAGGCACGACAGAGATCTTCTGATAGCTCAAGATCCTCGACTCAGTATCCACTGGGTCACCGTCCACAGTGCCATGGAGGCACCCCAGAATGTGCGATGGTTTCTCCTTGGCTTGCCCTGCGAGTGGGGAAGGGCAGTCTCTTCTTGACGATGCAACAGTTCTGCAGTTTGAGGTGACCGGGTCCTGCGCCTCGCGATCTTCTCTCGATTGCATGACCAGGCTGACAGATGAGTCCTTGGATCCAACCCTGTTGCTGGAGATAGGCGAAAGGTTGATTCGGATGTCGACGTTGCACCTCAGCAAATTCTGCAGAGATGCGCAGAGTGGCTTCCAGAAGCTCTCTGATGTTGGTACATCTTCAGGATGGCAGAACTGTAGCTCAGCAACTGCTACACCTACAATAGAAAAATAAACATAGTACAAGAACACAGTGATGCTAATCAAATGGGTGAGGTTCCATTTACAGGCTATGTTGGAGCATATTGCTGCAAGAGTTCCAAGCAAGATGCGACCCCGCCAGGAAGACAACACAGCTAGCTTATCAACAAGTATACCTATTGCTATATAGTTAGTATCATACATATGACCAGACAAACATGTGTTTTCTGAAATGTAGCACTGAGCAAGTGTCTGTAAACTTGTAAAGGTGTATATTACAATGGGCCACCAGAAACAACTACAGGAGGTAGGGACATGCTGTTCAGTGACAAACGGATCTGTCTCCCTAACAAAACAAAAGAGAGAGGTCCCACGCAGAGAGGAAATTACCTTGGGTTGTGTATAGTGATGACAACTTTCCATCCTTCCGCAGTAGATTTTGAAGTGGCCTGGATGAGCAGTTCTCAAGAGCTTTCATCCATATTGTCTCCAATACATCTGGGTCTCCCAAATTCATGTCTAGAGAACCAACTTTGTTCTGAGAACAAAGATGAGAACTCGTATCTAAGCTCTCATCTTTCAGTATTGCGGTCCCATCATCTGATAAATGTACAGCTTTACTTATCAGTAAACATACAAACTGAAAAAGTGAGACAGTTCACTTCGCAGTGCTACTAAATACTTCAAAATTCCTAAAATATTTCGACATTTAGGGGAGACTGAAATTATGGAGGCAGAGAATATTAGTTACCTGTCTGACTCTCAGTAAACATGCTTGAAACTGCAGTATCATCCAGACAGTAGGGTTCTCTCATATTAAACTGTAACAGTGCAGCAGTAAGCCAAGTCGATTGGTTTTTTGTGGTCTTTAATTGCTTTTCAGTTTCTGAGAGTATTTCCAGTGCATTCCTAAGTTTGTGTACATCCACATCAGCAGCTGCAAATTTTGTTAGAAAGTGAGACATATATGGAAGCAGTAAACATGCTACACAGTGAGTGTAAATATTGAATAATGTTCTGTGGTTAACTACTACTTAACTCAATAATAAAAAAACATAATATCATCTTCAGCAAGAGCATTCAGAAGAAACAGTACTCTATCTTGCACTTCAACAAAGCTTATCAACAACAAACACAAAAGATCTGTGGCCATTCAATATGAAGCTGTATAGCTTTGAAGCTTAAGAAGGAAGAGAGCATACATGTGTTCTTGCCAGTAACTCTTCTGACTTCTGAAGAATCTGATGGGTGCTTCCCAGCTAAAATATCCATGATAAGATTTGCGAGCTGCGCTAATAGCTGCAGGGGGTCAACTTTTGAGCTCAATAGCTCCCTGGCTCCCCTCACAATTGTAGCAGCATCTGATGTCATGGACAGATTGAGAAGATCAAGTAATTCCTCATCTGAGACATCACCTATCTGGGAAAATGGGTAAGGAAAAAACACAGCAAGCTAGTTTAGGTGCCGACAAATTGAGAGTTTTCAAAGGAAAAGGGGGGAATTCGTAGATTTTGGCATCTTCTTTTAAGGAAAGAAAACTGGAGTAGCAATCAACCTACCAGTTCATGGGTCACCGATTTGCTGATTCTCTTCCCAAGCAGAGTCAGTTGGTCAAGCATTTGAATTGCATCTCGAATGGATCCATTGGCCTTGCGGGCAAGAAGCTCCAGTGCCTCCGCTTCAAATTCCATGTCTTCTTTCGTGCAAATCTTGATCAGCCGGCGAGCAATCTGTGCATCGTCTATCTTGCAAAACCTGTAGCTCTGGCACCATCCTACGGAATTGCTTGGCAGTTTATCAACATCAGATGTGATCATGACAAAGATTGTGCTCTGAGGGATCCCTTCGAGGCTGTTGTAGATGGAGTACCACCCCTCCTTGTCCATGTGCTGGCAATCATCAACAATCAGAACCTTGAAGTGTGAAGCAGCAGGAACCTCACACGCACTCCTGAGCAAGGCCGCAACTCTAGATTTGCAATCAAGCTTGGATGCATCCACCTCTACGACGCTGCTGCTGCTCCCCGAGAATATGGCCACGCATTCCTCGCAGCGCCCGCACGGCTGGCTCCCACCTGGAGAGCGGCAGTTCAGCGCCGCAGAGAACGCTCTAGCCATGGACATCTTCCCAACGCCGTGCGGACCATGGAAGAGATAGATGGGAGAAAGCTTTCCTTTCAAAACAGCACCCGAAAGCGTCTGCGCAATAACATCATGCCCCACAATCTCGAAGAAGGATCTGGGGCGGTACTTCTGAAGCAAGCTCCTCGAGCTCTCCTGGAACGTGCTGGCCTCCCTCCGGCCCAGCTCCTCCCCTTCGACCACCAGAGCGAAAGCCCTGTCCTTGGCGGGCCTCGACATCCCCGAGATGGCCGAGCAGCAGCTCTGGTTGTGGAGCGCGGCCTTGGCCATGGCATTGGCCTTGATGATGTTGATGGGCGAGGCGGCGAGGCGGCCCGACCTCAGGCCGTCCCCGAACTCCTCCCTCCTCCTCTGGAGATGATCGTACGCGTTGTAGCTGAAGCTGTGGCGGCCGTAGCTGTTGTTGGCGCCCCCCTCCGGGCCGCCGTCCTCCTCGAAGGAGCAGCCCTCCCAGATGGTCTTCTTGGCCGAGAACTTGGCCAGCGAGTTGGTGTCCGGGTCCCGCAGGGATCTGGACCGCATGATGGCCACCAGGGCCCTCGAAATGGGGATGTCCACCGAATGCCGCCGCCCCTCAATCATCTTGCTGGCGCAGGCAGGAGCTGCCGCTGGCTCCGCTGATGGATCCTGCAACGCAGATCAGTGTGTGTCAAGGAACAACATAACAGATTTTGACTAGAGAGAAATCAGGTAGTGCACGCTGAACACACGCCGGAAGGAATGAACAATCTGTGACTCACTCCCGGCCGGCGGCGCTCCGTCCACCGGCTCGAAATGCAGACTGGGAAGAAGAAGAAGAAGAAGAAGAAGAAAAAAAAAAAACTTCGGCGAAAAGAATTCCTTTTTACTGGCATTGCCACGCGAACGGCGTCGCGAGGAAACCGAGCGGAAAACCGACGAGAATCCCGCGCCTGATCCCCAGCAATCCCGGGGAATTTACATTATGAACCCCCCCACGGACGAACAAACCGGCGACGCGACCGCGAAACGCATCCACGAGCGAGAAGGTTCGGGGAAGAAAATGGTAGAAATCCAGCGGATGCAACGACACCAAGCACAGACAGCAAGAATCCAGCCGCGAAGAGAACGCCAAAACCCAAGCAACAGCAGGAGGGAGAGGGAGAGAGATGGGGATTAGAGCAGGAGCAGCAGAACCGTACCGCCGGCCACGACGACGAGAGAGACGGACGAAGAAAGCCCTGAGCGGCGGACCGGGGCGCCTCTGCCCACTCTTCCAGCCTCCCCGCGCCGTCCCACCGCCGCGCCCGCCTCGGCTCCCTGTCGCCGCCACTGCATTAATAGCGCCAGGCGCACGCTAGCGAGGGGGAGCAGGAGCGAGGAGACGGGGAGTGGCAGCGGGCCGTAAATACCTCGAACGCCGGGGGCAGTGGCAGCCAAGCGCCGCGACGCGCGGGGTGGGAACGGAACGGAACGGAGGCGTGCGGTGCGGTGCGCGACCTGGCGGAGGGCCTCGTGGGCCGTGCCGCGCCGTGTGGCAGCCTGCCTGGCCCTCGTCTTCCAGGGGTAGTTTCGTCTTTCGTCTCAGCGGTGGTGGGGGCTGGCCGGGGAGCGGATGACAGGTGGGCCATGGGGCTCGTTGTCAGTGGGGGGCTGCGAGAGGTGGGGGCGGCGTGCGAGTTTACTGCGGGTGTGGGGCCCGCGGGGGGGAGGTGGAGCTCGTGACCCCACCGCATGCCGCCTTGACCCTGGTCCCTTGGTCACCCCCTCTCTCTTGGCTGCTACTGTTTTGCTTGCTCATCTTTTCTTGACAGCTGGTGGGATCAGTCACAGGAGAAATGGAGGAATGATTAAGAAATCAGTGGCAGGCAACAATGTTATCCTCTGCTGCCTCCCAGCCCCAGTCCCAGTGCTGATTAAGAAATCACTACTAGCAGCATTCTTAGCAGGTTAATGTTAACTGTTAATCATCATCTGCTCCCTTTTCCGTTTCAGCCTATCATCTCCTGCCCCTGCAGCTGCTGTCACAGCCTCACAGGGATCAAGGCGGTGGTTTAGGCTAATGCTCCGCATTGCTGCAAGCAAGTGTGCCCTTTGCTTTTCTGATGATTGTGCTCTCTCTCCTTTAATTTTTTTTCTCTCTCTCTCTCTCCCTGATTTTGTTTCTTGTGCAGACTGCAGAGATGGATGGAAGGATCACTCTTCAATTTGGGACCTTCTCCTCTGCCCTGCCATGGCCTTTTTTATAAATCCCTCGCTTCTTTTAACGAGGATCCGGTCGAAACCGACAGCGCGCGACCGGCGGGGACCAGACCAGCGCTAGTTGGCGTCCAGCGACTTGTTTATGGTTTGATTACTGCTCGCTAATCTTCTAATCACCGTCAGTTTAATTAGTGCTGTACTAGGGTGATTGCAACTTTTTTGTAGCCATTGTGGTCTTTGCACTGGTCAACTGACTGATGAAACCGATGTGCCGCTTTATTCGCTGATGATGATGCCCTGGGAGATTTGAGACCACGGAGATGATGGCATCGTCATGCATGTTCGTTCCAATAATCAATCCACGCCGTACTTGATTGGCGCGGCGCTCCTGCGATTGCATTCTTGTTCTAATCATGATGATTGGGCGCTGGTCGCTGGGACTTAACAAGACTAAACTCACCAAAATACTAATGCACCTCCGTATTTCTTCCAATGCTAGCCCATCAATTCGTGCTTCCACACGGGGATAGAACATTAGAAGATACAAGCATCAAACTTTTGTAGAAAACACACATAATGAAAATGAATTAAATGGTCAAATTTGTCCCGTTTGGTTAGTTAGTAGAAGTGACGTGTCAGATTTCGTGATTTGTAGTGTAAGATCAGACAACCTAAACAAACTGAAAGTTGAGAATAGAGTTTACTCTAACTAGCATAGATCTACGTGCAACATGCACGTGTTGTGAAATAATCGAGTAGACAATAGTAAGAAAAAAAATAGAATTAAAAAAAAGAGTCATGATTGATAAGCGTTATTCCTTTCTCATTAAAATCAAGAGAAGTAAAGTAACAGGTGAGTATGGGTATAAAATAAGGTGAGAAATAAAGAGAGAAAGTGGATGAAATATTTTGCATCTATGGGTTTTGGGTCTTTTCACCTTTTTTTAATCTTTTCCAAACTACGTAGTGAGATCAGCGTGAAGGGTATACCTATTTTTTTGTTCATAAATTTTTTTTTTGGAAAAGTCGCTTTTTTATAGCGTAGATTATAAAGCTAGCTATGAGTAGATCGTGTCATTATCTTGTGTTCATCAATCGGACTGGGAGTCTGCCACTCTGCCCTACCTGCTGTCAATGCATATATAGGGTCTCTCGCTCTAAAAAGATTCGGCCTTGGGGCGTTCGAATTGACTCTCCGCTTAACTTTACGTTGGAGCTACAAGATAGGGACAGGTAGACCCTAGCCCATCGGCATTATAGTTGCCCCGTTGTTCATCTTCTTCACACAGCTCGTGTCCAATCCGGGAATCCGGTCGAAGAAGAAGGGGAAACTATTTCAAGATCCAACTGTTTCCGTGGATAAGACACGTTGATCTTCTCTAGAAACCTTTTTCCAAAATTTAGATTAATCTACTGCTACTATTTAGCTACAATTTCCATAACCGCACCATCTGTACTTTGAAATGATATTTGTTTGCTCCATTTGTCCTTGTATCATTTGCATATGGGCAGGGAGTACAGTACTTGAGGGAGTAATATTTAGGCAGATGTGCTCACTGAACTGAAGTGGGATCCTGTGGCCTCAACTTTACAAGATGTATGTTGGATATACCTAATCGGAATGCCAGATTACGCCAATCATTTGAGCTCGTAAGGCCACGCACAAAGCTCGTACTACAAAATTATAGACAGAATCCAATGCTCTTCCCCTGGGAGATTTCCATGGATGATGAGAAAGAAAACAAATAATTGTTGGGTGGAATATCAGAATCCAAAGAGGAGCAATTGTTTTTGCGCCGCATTGTCCTCTTCCGAGTCTTCTCCTCCTCTGTGTTCTTTGGGTTTTCTTGCAGCGGAAAAGGGGCACGTGGATTAGCTGTGCTGTGCACAGTGAAGGCCCAGCGCCTCTGGATGCATGGGGAGTCTGTGGAAGGCAAGCAGACAAGAGGCACAGGACAAGAGCTGCTGCGCCGTGCATCTTGAGATTCTCCTCCACACACCCCGTCAGATGGTGAACTACTGAACTAGAAAGGCATGTAAAAAGCTTCATCATTCAGATGTGTAACCATCCAGTGAATAATGCGCTCTCAGCCCTTATCAAAAAAATAAAATAAAATTAATGCACTTTCAGCATGCTACCGTCGGTACTGAATGCTGAGGCAATGGCTGGAGAGTGGACAGTGAGGCCGGCCAGGTCAGGCCAGCCGACGAACAGTAGCAGCGGCAGTACACAAATGCTGAGCTGGGGGAGGAGGGTACAGGCACAGTGCCCACATTTTAGACCAACTCCAGCAGGTATCCCACCCATCTATCCACTGTTCCAACTACCCCTCTCTGTAAACAGTATCGCTGCAGCGTCTTTTTTACCGTACCCGGCCGTTTACCTTGTCTGCTGGAGTCGGTCTTACAGGGGCAGCCGGACTGGACAGGATCTCCATGGCGCAGTACAAGCTGCAAGGACCGTCCGAGATCTCTTCATGGCGGTAAAGGCCACCCCGTAGGCCACTTCAATGGGCGCGGCAGCTCGTACTTGGCTCTGCCTCTGCGTCGAGCTTGTGCAGATCGTCAAGGATATGATGGTGATCGTCATTGCTGCAGTGCAAGACTGCACACTGAACTCCCAACCGAAAAGTCATCTGTGGTCTATCCTGAGACGGAGGAAATACAAGTACAGTACAGATCCCCGTTTCAGACTTCAGAGCATGTTCTTTTCTTTTTCTTGAGGAAACATTCAGAGTATTCTCTTCTTCCCACTCGAGAAATGCAAAAAAAAAGGGGAAATGTCATGTAACTCGTGTTCTTGTTTACCGGAAAAGGGACGCTGACACCTAAATCTTTCTTTAAAATATAATGGCGGAAAAGGGAAGGAAGAGGATTTTTTTGGAGGAGATCCATGGGAGTGCAAAATGTAGCTCGGCCATACTTTGGGCATTTCCACCAACCCGGGCCTTTGATGGGCTGGAAGTGCAAGCCATTGGTTGATATGGGCCGTCGGGATGTTTGGAACAACGGAAAACTTTTCACGTTGAATCAGGCCCTCTTAGGCAGGTTCTGGCTCCTCCTAAAATAGCTCTGGCTCCTGCTTCTCTAGTGAAACAGCTTTTCCAGTACAGCTAAAATCCTTTAAAAATGTTTGGTGGAACGACTTTTCAATGACAATAAAATAATTTAGAGGCACAGAATATATAGAGGAGACAATAGAAGTCACGTGAAGCCACTTTTTTGGGCTTCTCCTTTGTAGTGTAAATTGTTGCCATATTTTAAGGGGTTTCTTTAGTGAAGTTATTTATTTTAACCCGTTTGGTAGAGTTTCACGAGAAACCGATGGAGAAACCTGTAGAGAAGCCCTGGCAAAGAGGACCTTAAATTAGGGGATTTGCTACACACCATTCGGCTATCATAGTTATCATCCACTTTGTGCAGCCAATTAGTGCCAAAATTTCATCTAGATTTTGTTACAGATCACAAACAAGAGAAACAATGAAAATGTAGATTGGGCATTTCCAGCAACACGGGCCTTTGATGGGCTGGAATTGCAAGCCATCGGGCTTTACATGATCATGGGCCGTTGAACCGAAATAAAGACTTTTTACCTGCGCATGGCACCCGTGATCTTTTTTTTTCTTAAAAGTGGTTAAGCGATTGATTTCACTGAGAAGAGGTATCATTATCCAATCACATAATCACATCCACTGATACCATACTCAGGTCTTTTCTTTTGCCTCGACCAGAAATAAACCATAATTCCCATTTATCCAAAGCATACAAATAGCTTTTTACTCAAAAAATATAAATTTATTATCATGACATCAACTCCAACCGAAAGTGAAAATCAAGGAAAAAAAAGAAATTTCAAGAACTATCCAAAACGATCTACGTAATAAAAACTCTAGAAAGTCGTTCTCTTGACCAACTTTGCTTTGTCATCTAGCGAACGGCCCACGAGTCGTCCACATCTCCACGCTCCCACCCACAAACCAGGCCCAAACCAAAAGCCCCTCTGACCCACCTGTCATCCTCCCGCCTCAACCCTAACGCTATCGCGCCCTCCGTGGCCCCACATGTCATCCACCCATCACCGACATGCCGTATAAATACCCGTCCGTGCCGAGGCCCAAGCCCACCACGCGCCCCGACTTCCCAAAAAAAAAGGACAGAGAGAAAAAAAAAGGAAACCCTCCGAATCGGAATCCCATGGCCGCCGCCGCCCTCCTCCGCCGCTCGCCGGCGGCGCGCGCGCTCCTCTCGCCGGCCCTCTCGTCCCGGCTGGTCGCGTCCAAGCCCCACTCCTCGTCCCCCGCGCCTCCGCCGCCGGCGGCGTCGAAGGCGGCGCCCAACATGAAGACCTTCTCGATCTACCGGTGGGACCCCGACTCGCCGTCGACGAAGCCGCACCTCAAGGACTACCAGATCGACCTGTCCGACTGCGGGCCGATGGTGCTGGACGCGCTGCTCAAGATCAAGAACGAGCAGGACCCGTCGCTGACCTTCCGCCGCAGCTGCCGCGAGGGCATCTGCGGCAGCTGCGCCATGACCATCGACGGCGACAACGGCCTCGCCTGCCTCACCAAGATCTCCGGCGCGTCCTCCGCTTCCACCGTCTCCCCGCTGCCCCACATGTTCGTCATCAAGGACCTCGTCGTCGATATGACCAACTTCTACAACCAGTACAAGAGCGTCGAGCCCTGGCTCAAGCGCAAGGACCCGCCGCCGCAGGAGGGCAAGGAGATCCCGCAGACCAAGGCCGACCGCGCCAAGCTCGACGGCATGTACGAGTGCATCCTCTGCGCGTGCTGCTCCACCTCCTGCCCATCCTACTGGTGGAACCCCGAGGAGTACCTCGGCCCTGCCGCGCTGCTCCACGCCAACAGGTATACCGCCACCGCCACCCCGTTTGATGCTGTCGACTGCTGAATGATCTGTGCTGGATCTGTCTGCCTGTCTGTTGAATGATGTGTGACTGATCGGTTTGGAAGTCATGCTTTGCTGATCATGAACTAGTTATGGTTGATGTGTCACATGTAGATTGTTTGATGCAGTTGCTACCTTAGCTGTGTGAGCCTGGAAACGGTTGTGATTCCAGGTGGAATGGTTTTTGGTCTGATGCCTAATGTGTTGGTGAATTGGTTGCTCCTTAGATGTGATCCTTTGTTGTCTTGTTGACTGGTAGTAGTAACACCCATGACAAGGAGTTAGATAATCATGATTGGGTGGCCGCTCTGACTCTTTTCTGTCTGATGGTGGCATCACCACAAATGAAGGAAATGCGTTACACACATCCCTTCCGACCTAAACATCTTTAAAGGCATCACTGTTCCAATTGCTCTCCCGATGTTAGCTTATGAGTTGCAAATTTGTCTCTGCATAGAAATTAAATTCATATGTGGTGATGTTTTAGTGAATCTATTTGTCTCATAAATTTTGGGCAGTGGAGTGCTAGGCTCTTTTCCAGTACAGTGAGTGCTCGTTTCTCATTTTCGGCGTCATTAAATTATGGATTATATATACCAAATTTAAGATGCTAAAGTCAGCCCTTGTGGATTTCCTTGTCACGTGTTTTCCTTGAATGATAGTTGTCTAATATGATTAATTTTCTTCTTTGTTGTAAGCTTTAGGATGTTGCTAAGTCCATGACCCATTCACCATTTTTAGGCTTCCGCTGTGGGGGACGCTTATCAAACCAAAACCCAACATGTTCATGCACCTTCAAGCTCGAGGATATCACCAGGTGTCAGAGAAGAGAAACCTGCGGGACCACAAACGTAGATTGCTTGCAGAAAAATATGAGCTGAGCGGAAAGCTGTATAAGGCTGTCTGTAGGGACCCTGATCTTCCATTGGATATGCGGGAAAAGTTCCGCTATAAGCTGTCCAAGTTGCCAAGAAATAGCTCCATGACACGCCTTAGAAACCGCTGCATTTTCACAGGCCGCTCTCGTGCTGTCTACAAGAAATTCCGCATGTCCCGTATTGTGTTCCGCACATTGGCAAACAAGGGTGAACTGACAGGCGTAAAGAAAGCATCTTGGTAGATGTTAGCAAACAAGTAGAACATGCTAGCTCTGCAGTAGCCCCCCCTAAAAAAATAAGGTTGTTTACCTGCAATCTTTCAGTGTTTGATCTCTGAAACTCCCTTTTAAGTTTCTGACCAGAAGCCAATTTATTTAAGCATTTTAGTTGAAGCAGTGTACTGTACTGTACTGTTTTGCCAGCTGCTCAGCAGTTATGAAGTTATAAAAGGCTTGGAACATGTTTCTGAATGCAGAAATGTTTTCTTCCGGTTCTCTTAATGCTTTGATTCATGAGCTTGTTGTGCTTATTTCTTTTATATGCTTGCTGCCCGTTGGCAATTACAGTACTTTAACCTGTGTCCTGAGATTGTTTGTGTTGTGATTTGATTTGGTTGTATTGTCTTGTTTTTGTCAGTGTTTATTCTACCTTAGGACTAATGTCTCATGAGTCACATCAGCATTCTGTACATTGCTGATGTCTGGTCATTTGTGGTTCCAGTGTCTTATTGATTGACCTGGAGTGACACTTTAGCTGTTTAATTCATCTTTTTGATCACCCCATTTGATTTATTTGATGTCTAAGTTTTTATTGCTATACGGTAGTTAACTTCATTTGCAGATAGGATAATGACCATAAACACTGTCTGGTACTCAATATTGTTACATTCCTAAGTTGAGTTGAGATTACGCTAGTGAAAATGATTTTGTGGAGGCAGTTTTGTCCACAAAATATATTTGGATGACACATCTTAGGAAGTGATGTTACTAGTACTTCTGAGTGCCCATTTAATTATAGAATTTCACTAGTACTTTTGAGTGGACACAATACTGTTACATGCCTAAGTTCAGTTGAGATTAGGCTAGTGAAAATGATTTAGTGGAGGCAGTTTTGTCCACAAAATATATTTCAATGACGCATCTTAGGTAATGATGTTGCTAGTACTTTTGAGTGCCCATTTAATTATAGAATTTCTTGGCACAAATAGCTATCTTGCTATATCTGTATATGTTGCAAAAGCTTGCTTTAAACGGTTGCTATACCACGATTGTTCCATGCTATAAACATGCACTGTTTCAACAGGTGGATACAGGACAGTCGTGATCAGTTCACCAAGGAGCGCCTGGATGCCATCAACGACGAGTTCAAGCTCTACCGCTGTCACACCATCAAGAACTGCACGCACGCCTGCCCCAAGGGTCTGAACCCGGCAAAGCAGATTGACACGATCAAAAAGCTCCAGATGGGTCCCTGAAAGTGATCGTCACCCCCCTTCAAAATGAACATGGAACAAACCTGTGAAAATTTGCGATGAACTTACTATGCTTTTTGCCTCGTGGTTTCCACCTGACAAATAATTCCCGTTTGGGGCCTCCTCCCTGGTGCTCAGATTTGTATCAGGCGGAGGTAGTGTAGGGAGTGAATAATTGCTACCGTCTTTCATTTTTATGCTGTATCTAATTTGGTCGCTTGCGTTGCATTGTATGCTCATTGTGCTTGCAGTCATTCATGGATGATTGTCATTACTTTTAGTATTTGTTTCTCATTATGGAATCATGTGTGACCACTTGTAACATTTACCTGCTTAAGCATCGAGCGAAGTCATTGGAACCATGTGTTTGCAAGCGCTGTGAATATCGAGCGAAGTAACTGGGCTTCGGCAGCCCGAAACGCTCACGGCCCTACGCCTCTACCTGCCCGCGCCACCGGCCTTGAAGAAGTACCTGGGCCTGCTGGAGCAGTGGGGCTTTCTGAATGTGAAGCATCTGATTTTTGCTGGTCTCTGAGCAACTTCTGAATTTGCATTTTGAGAAAAATGATACTAACATGTCAGATTTTAACTTTTCTAACTTTTCTTTTTCTCCAGCACCCCCTCCTGTATTGATTTAGATGGCTCACACCTAGGTGGTCTAAAAGCTAAGTGCCCGATCAGTGGTGACCCTAAAATGGTTCGTTATGGAAAAAATTAAATATTTAGATGATATGTATTCCTTTTAGTTTTATCATGTCTCATTGCTATCCCTTTGACTACCCCATCGCTTCCATAGCACCCTAGCAGTCTCTGCCACTCAGGTCCGGTGGTGCCCCATCGCCTCTACTCCCCTGGTGGCCAGCAAGCCACCCCAACTCCCTCCTCTACCGCCGGCGGTTGCTAGTGATCCCTACAAATCCTGAACCCTAACCCTCTTCTAAACCTAGATGCAACATGAGTATCTCCGCGCGGCGGTGCGAGGAAGACGAGTCATGAATTGAGATCGCAAGAAGAGCACCTCCGACTCGTTATTATGCATATATATATATATATATATATATATATATATATATATATATATATATATATATATATATATGCATATGTAGGAGTACTAATTAGACCAAAGGAAGTATATATACTCCTACATATGCATGTCATTTTAGTTGCAAGAAACATCAAACATACATTTCCATCCGGAAGTAGTAGTGGGTGTGGTCGGCTGTCTCTGTACAAACAGTTATCGAACAATAGTTTTTGTGAGACGAAAAAAACCACAGCATGCAGAAGCCGATTTGGCTGCAAAAAAAAAAAAAAAAGGGGCAGCCCCTTCCATCAGGCTCAGTACATCTTGCGGTACATTCCAGAGCATCCCATAGATTGGCTAAACCACCATACTATTTCGACCGTTTTGTTTTTTCTCGGCTGTGTTCACGCGGCGCGGGACCCACCCCGGTTGCCCCCAACCAATGGCGTCGCGAGTCTCAAGATAAGACATCACCTCTCGAGCGCACACTGGCCGCCTCCTCCCCCGCGCAAGATAAGCCCCATCCCCGGTTCTAGAAACACGTCGGCCGGAGCTCGTGCCATCGCAGCATCGCATTGCGCCCACCACGCCATCGTCCGCCGCGGACACACCTCGCTCGCGCTAGCTCCCATCTAGCTACAACCCCAGCTGCTCGCAAGACCCGTGCCGGCGGCGAGAGACCATAGACCACCACCCATGGCGACCATAGCCACGATGGCGCTGCTGAAGCCGGCGGCCAGGGTCGTGGCGCGCTCGGCGCCGTCCACCAGCGGCGGCAGCGCCGTCTCCCTCCGCGTCCCGCAGGCCGCTAAGAAGCCCTGCGTCGGCCTGGCGTCGTCGGCGTCGCCGTCCCCGGCGTCCGCCACGGCGCTGGCGGGCGCCTTCTTCGCGGCGCTGGCGACGTCGGACGCGGCGCTGGCGGCGCAGCGCGTGGCGGAGGTCGCCGCCGCCGCCCCCGAGGGCGGCGACAACCGCGGGCAGCTGCTGCTCATCGTCGTCGCGCCGGCCATCGGCTGGGTGCTCTACAACATCCTGCAGCCGGCGCTGAACCAGCTGAACCGCATGCGCAGCCAGGCGGTGGTCGCCGGCCTGGGCCTGGGCGCGGCTGCCACCGCCGCGGGGATGGCGTGCGCGCCCGAGGCGTCCGCCGCCGCGGCGCAGGACCTCGCGGCGCTGGCCGCCGCGGCGCCGGCGGACGACAACCGGGGCCTGCTGCTGCTCATCGTCGTCGCGCCCGCCATCGGCTGGGTGCTCTACAACATCCTCCAGCCCGCGCTGAACCAGCTGAACCGCATGCGGAACGACTGATCGATGGATCGATGCATGAGCAGAGCAGGCTCCTAGACTGCGGCGTGCGTGCGTGCGTGCGTTCGTGTGAATTAATCAAGGACGGTGGTGCGTGGCGTGCCTGCCGCGGCTTGTGTTTGTTTCGATCTCCGTTCCTTCTTGAACAAAGCAGTACAGCTGTTTCTTCTCTCCGGCGTCTTCGTTCGCGTGCAAGAACGTGTCTTTATCAACCGAACGCCTCGCCGGTGGCCGGCGACGAGCAGTGGAGGGGACGAGTTGGTGGGCCATGTCTGGCTCCCTAGCCCCTCCAGTCCCATGGAAAATAATGTTGACATCTCGCAAATATTACAGGGAAGGAAAATCCGTGGTCTGATGCCTGCTCGCTCCATTGCAAAGCATCAGCTGGGTTGTAAACCCTGAACAGCCTGTGCTGTTTGGTGTACCAGACAGATCACATAAAAATGGCCTTTTTTTTTCAGAGCTGAGACATTTGCAGTTTTGAGACTGGTCCGCCGCCGGCTGATTCAGCGCCGCAGCGTGCGTACGTATCCTGCGGTGCTGTGTACGCTCGTGTGTGTGTGAAGTAAACACGCAATGCAGTGCAGTGCGGTGCGTGGTGGTTGACTGGTGTTTTCCCAGACCGAGGGCCTGTAACCACTGTATTTTATAGGCATGGATACTTTTTCAAACTAATCCTCTATTTATTTGATGATTGGACGACCGGTTAAACTATTTATTATACACCCTGATTGAGCTTAAACCACTGAAAAAAAATAATCTCTTTTGTGGTCTGAAAAAAAAAACGACGTATATCGAGAGGAGCGAGGAGGGGGGGGGGGGGGTAGCGAGCGCCGAGCGCACATCCATGGCAACGGTGAGTCAGAGCGTTGTGGTGGCGGCGAGTCGGGGCCCGCCCGTGGTAGATCCAAGCGGGGGAGGCGAGCCAGGGCCCGGCCGTGGTAGATCTCGGCGGCGGAGGTGAGGTGGGGCCCGACCACGGCGGATCTTGACGATGCGAGGCCCGGCCACAGCGGATCCCGACGGCAGCGGAGATGAGGCCGGTGACCCGGCGCCGGGGGCGATGCCGGCAGCGACGGTGGAGGCGTATGGGGAGGGGGGTTGCAGCTTTATCCAAGCAACTTAATTCATAGGTGATTTTCTTAGGCTGTTCTCACAAGAGTGTCTATTTAGGTGCCCAAAGCACTACTTTGCACTGTACGTGCACCGCAGATAGAGAGAAAAGTGGTTGGAACAGTGGATGGACGGGTGGGATAGGCACTCTGGTGAAAGCAACTTTATGCGCTAGAAATTATAGGTGTGAACTAGTTATAAAAAAAATAATATACGAAACATCTAAAGAGACCTCTTTGATATTGATATTGCCTGGAAAAAGAACACGACAGTCAGGTGAACGACAGACAGACAGCCGGAAGCACGGAAGGCAGGCGAGACCCCCGACGACAGACGACGCGCGCAAGGACTGACGACGCGCGCAAGGACGACGGCAGCAGTGGAGGAGTGGCCGAGTGGGCACGGACACGCACACGCACACGCACACGCAGGGAGAGGGAGAGGAAGGGGAGACGGTCAAGGTCAGAGGAGTACGCCGCTTGCTGGGGAGGCTGTGCCCTGCTCTGCTACCTGCACGCGCAGACGCCGCAGACAGGCTCTCCGCGCCCCGGGGCGGTGCACGGCACGGGCCAGGTGCACAAAGACGACGACACACCGCCGCGAGTGTGGGGGTGCCATGCATGTATAGGTGCACAGCCACACCCACACACACAGCACACCATGTGTGTGCTACTGTAACCGACACCTTCACTCGCAACCTTTAACCACCGGCCATTTGCTTGCTTTTACCAGCGCCGCACCGGTAAACTAACTTGCCATTCGATCCCACAAACCGGCCTGCCAAGCGTGTCATCTGACTGCCCAAACCAACCGTCACCGAGTAATTACACGTGCCACTCCTGCAAGATGCCCGGCCCCATGCTCTAACACGCGCGCCATGTATAGCATGTGCATAACTAGTTAACTACATATATCAGGTTTATTGTTTATATGTCGAGATTCAGGTCCTAGGTACGTGACACACTTAATATTAAACAAGTGGACAGGTATTTTTAGAAAAAAGCTAAAAGTCAACCGTGTGTTTGGATCTTTTTTGTCACGTGCCTGTTCTGGCCGTAGGATGTCGCGACCTGCCGTCGGATGCGAGGCCGGCTGCCAGAGGCGATATGTGTTGTTTGATATGTGGGCCTCAATTTGTCAGTGTTTCTATTGGGGAATTTTTTTTAATTTGTTAACTCGGCGCCAGAAGCTTTCTAGTCTCATTTGCTGTAGAGTCAGGAGCCGTTCGTCTTCTCCGAGACGGCAACGACGAGGCGAACAAGATCCAGGCGCCGTAGGTACGTCAACCCGGGTTTTGCTTCGGGATTTTTGCGTGGGGTCATGGGGGAGTGTGTGCATCTGCATCTAGAGTTGAGATTTTAGGTTTTGAGGTGAAGTTTTGGGGAGCAAAAGGTGTATTTGCTGTAGTTTTCTCCTCCGTTCGTCGTCGTTTTTTGGTTCCCTTGCTGAAGGCTTGTACGATTTTGGCTACACGAGCTCAGAACATTTAGAATCGAGTTTTATGCGACGAGCTCGGGGGTGATTTTTGAAATTTTGGGGGAAGATGGCATCGAGAGCACAGTGGATAAATTGAAGAGCGTAGATGCGAATTCGCACCGACTAGTTTGTGCATGAGTTCAATTGGATTTAGCTTGAGTTCAACAGGTGTATTCGCTGCCGATTTTCTCATCTGCTTTCGTTGTTTTTTGGGATTTTTTTATGAGATTTTTCGGTCAGACGAGCTCATACTAGATTTGGAACAGAAGATATGCGAATGACCTATGGGGATTATGCGAATGAGCTCATAATAGATATGGCACCGAGAGCATAGTGTAGAATTTTTGCAGAGTGTAGATGTGAGTTGCACCGGCTAGTATTTCATTAAGTTCAACATGATTTTAGCTCCAGATTTGGTTAGGCTCATCCACGAATTTGAAACTTAGTGTCGATTTTGCACGGGTAATTTGTTGGGGAAACATGTCAGGGAGAGGAAAGTGGAGAAATTAGAGATTGCAGATGCGAGTTGTATTTTTTTTTCCGACTAGTATGTGCTTCAATTTTGAGCGTCTATCATGAAACTTCAGGGTCTATTATGCCACGACCTATGCTGATTTTGCAAGTGGTACAGTGTGTGCAAATTGGTTTGAGACCAGATTGAGGAATGGGAAAAAAGTGGAGCGTAGATATGAATTCATTCCACGATTAACACGCTACAAAATAGTACAACATGTTAATGTTTCAGTTAACATGTGATTGTTGTGTGCAGTCTGATATGTAATATACATTGTTTAATGTTCAGTTAATGGTTTCTGAATTGTTTCAGGTTTATTTTCGCATCTTATGGTAATACAGAAACAGGGGCGAGGGGATGTGTCTGTGTGGTTTGTTGGTTCGAGTTTTAATATGTGTATGTTTGTTTTAAAGGATTTGCAAATGTGCAGTATATCTTTCAGTAATTTGATGGGCCAATTTCATATTGCAATAAATATGGATGTATGGTTTCTCCTATTTGTTTAGATATTCTATTTTTCTTACGCAGGTTGTGTTTTTGTCCTAGATGGGTCGAGAGAGAGTGGGCCCCTCAAATGGATTAGCTGCATATCAACATGGAGAAGGTGTTGATATGCACGGAGGGATGAAGCATCAGCTCGATGTTCTGTTCGCAATCCTCTGGTAAATTTTTACAACATTTTTTGAATAATTTACAGTATATTATACTATGTCACACAGTGTATACAAGTGGTTTTCTTTGCTAATTCTTTTTTGTTCATACGGTATGATTCTTTATTTTTCTGCAAAATTTTTTTGGTGTGCAGACTCCAATTCATTTGGAAAATCTTGAAGTATCTAGTGAAATGTAATACCCCGGAAATTTACCCTAATAAATCACCCTCTAGTCTCGCCCTTAATTCAAAATGAATTTCGAAAGCTTATTGTTTGAGTGCAAGTGTACCTCTCTGAGCTCATAAAAATCATCCCAAGTTCCTTGAAATATTTCTAGAAATTCCTCTCCAAATATTCCCCGTAACCTCTTCTCAAATTTCTCCAAAATCCATCCAAATTCATTTCAGAAAAAGGAAAATCCTCTCCTATTTCTACTCGGGCCGAAACCCACCCCCTTCTCCCTTTCTCGGCCCAGCTCTCCTCTTTCTCCCTCCCTTTCCCCCCCCCCCCCCCGCATGGGCCAAGCCTCCCCGCGGCCCAACTCCCCTTTTCTCCCTCTTCCCTTTCCCGGCCCAGGCCGAACGGCCCAACCGGCCTCCTCCTCCTCCCTCTCGCTCCCTTCCCCCTACCTGCCGACGCACGCCGTGCGTGCGCGCGCCGCGCTGCCTCGGGCCCCGGACAGCGCCGCGCCCCGCGCCGCCAGCTCTACCCTCTCCCCGGTTCCGCGCCGCGTCCATAAAAGGCGAGCCCCCGGCGAGCCGTTCCTTTCCTCCCCCCCTTCCTGCTCCATTTGCGCCGCCCGCGCCGCTCACCCCTGCGACGAGCCGCGCCGACGTTGCCTCCTCCTCGCACTGCTCCGCCTCGGCCTGCCCTCGGTTCACCCCGAGCGCTGTTCGCCGCGAGCTTCACCTCCACTCCCCCTTCCCCTTCCTCTTGCTCACGCTGCGCCGCCCGCGCCGTTCACCTTCGGTGAACCGCGCCGACGTTGCAGACCGCCGACGCCGCTGTCCACCGCGCGTCACCGCGCCCTAACGCATGCCACCACACCGTGCACCCCGCCTCGCCGTCGCCGCGGACCGCCCCTGGTTCAGTCCGGGAGCCGCCCGCCGCGAAAGCCGTCTTCCTCCTCTGCTCTGTTCTTGCTCGCGAGCTTGGCCGCCCTGATGTTCTCCGCGCCCGGGCCGTCATAACTCGATTTCTTCCACCAAGAGCACCACACCACCATCCTCCACCCTCTCCCACCTTCAATTTCTATTTCGCTTGCACGAACAGAGCCGCCCACGGAGCTCCATGGCCGCAGCAATGGCCGCCCGTGGCCATCCCTGTTTCGCGCATCTCCTTCTGCCCGGAACCCCCGGAACGGATTCGCCTCGGTCTTCCCTTCGCGACGCTATCCTCGGATTCGCGAACGGAGACCGGGAGGGTTCGATCCGGCGTACCTCCGGTGAGCCCCGGCCACGGCAAACGCCGGCCGAGCCGAGCGCCTCGGCCTCCCCTGCTCTGCCCCTTGCCTTGGCCGAATGGGCCGGCCCAGTAGGCCCTGTGTGCGCGCGGGCCAGGCCGATGTGGAAAAGAGGAAAGAAAAGAAGAAAAAGGAGAAGGCCCCGTGGGCCGAATCTCTTCCCTCGGCCCAAGTGGTTTTCCCCTCGGGCCAGAACCAAATTCGTCCAAGGAAGTCTATCCCTAACCCTTGAACTATCCAGAAAGTCCAAATATACCCCTTGACCTGAAATGCTCCGTATCTTTTCCGTTCTAGCTCCGATTTATGTGATTCTCGTACCTAAATACTCTGCAAATCGAGCTCTATCTATCTATATACTTTTCATAATATTCCCACACACTCCGCCGACCACGACACTTGAAGATCCACGGTCTACGTCGTTTTTGGGTCGACCCGCGACGACGGGACTAGGGCACCTGTGGCAAGCCACTTGTGCGTTAGTTCCGCCCTCGCCGATCGGTTCACTGAAGACCCGGTTTGGTTGAACCGAACCGGACGGTTGCCAAACTCTACCCCTGTCCCCGTACTGCGGACGACAGGAGGAGATGGTTAGCACCGCCCGAGTTCGTCGTTCTCTCCCTCACCGCGATGTAAGCCCATCGCGCTGCGGGAGTAGACCGAGCCCAACCGGAAGGAAGAGTTGGACCGCACGCGCCGGGGTTTGGCCTGTGTCGTCTCTCTCTTCTTCCAAATTAATCTTTATTGCCGACATGCTGCCCTCATGCTGCCGGAAAATCCGTTTCGTGAGCTCGGCATGGATGGCACTAAAGATCAAACTCTTGATATCTAAAAGGGATGCCAAACGCGCCAGTTATCCGTTTGACTCTCGTTCTGATCACATGGAAAACCATAAGGATATCTTTAGCTCCAGAAAGCCCATATCTTGATGAGCTCAGAGCGTACCTTGGTTTGGTGTGTTTTGCTTGTCTGTACGTGTAGGCTTTCTCGGAGAGCCGTTCGGTTCTATCTCTGAAATGGCTAACTCAGAGACCGGAACAGGAGTTTAATGGTGCAACGACCGTCGTACCGGCTACCTCGACGAAATGAAGGCAAGTCCACTGGAATCCTCACTTGATGCATAAATTACCCATGTTTTTATATACACATCCTATTGCCTTGTAAAACAAGAAAACTTGCATGTTTTGCTGGCTAAGGTAAAACATAGTAGGATATAGCCTCCCGAGCCACTTTAGATGTAGTGCGCTTAGGTGGATCGCTCACTCAATTATATACATTAATCTTGATGAAAATGATGGGAATATGATGGTGGGTATGGGCGGTTGTTTTTCAGTAAAACATAGGGTAAGACCCTGGCAGACGACTTCGGTTGTTGAAGCCATTTACGGGGTGGAAACCTGGTCCTTGTTGTGAGGACTGGGCTGGTGTTGCTCATGCGTGAGCATTGTGGGAGTTTCACCCTGAAGGACCGAGTTGACGTTTCATCTTGCCTAACTCATCTAGCGCAACCACTCGAGGTTGTATGCGGCAACCCTCGGTTAGAACCCGCTTTGGACGAACCAGGCGTAAGCCGGTGTGCTGGGATGCATGAGAGATTGGGTGGATGGGCGCGGTTGCATGGCTGCGGTCAGGGGTCAACAGTCGCGTGGCTGCGGGTCTGAGCGACAGGTGGGCCCGTACTCTCTCATGGCTGAAGTCTGGGGAGCGCCTTGCGGGGGAAAAACCGGCGAGCGGAAAGGGGCTCACTGATCATGAGTGCCTGGACCAAACTTGTGGGTAAAGTGTGCACCTCTGGCCAGAGTATAACTAAATCTATCATGATAGTCCGCTGTCCACTGGTATGGACAAACGAGTTACGGCTTGGTTTATGAACTAGCTTCTTATAAAAATATGGTTTCGGGTTGGGATCAAAATGATGGTCTTGAGGCAGCTGCGGTTGCCGAGGAGGTGTGTGTGTGGAAAATGTGTTGGCCTGCGTGCCATGAGCCGCGATGGACCGGCAAGTCCAGTGGCAACCTCTTTTGGGATAAAGATGTTTTCTCAATTTAAAACTGAGAACTAAGGAACCCTGCATATCAAATGTTTTACTGCAAATTTACCTTCAGCTCCAGATATATCCTGCATTTAATGTTAGCTTATATCCCCTCTTCCTATGGAAGAAGGTGGGCTTGCGGAGTACGTTTGTATTCACCCTTGCTTGGTTGTTGGTTTACAGAGCAAAGAAGATCGTGGACGTGTGAGGGTTACGGCCTGCTTCCCAACTGTGTGTTGTGGGAAAGAATGGGTCGCGCTTTAAAGTTTTCTGCTGCAGTGTTTTTCGGGCTGCGCCCCGTTTGGTCTGTCCCGTTAGGGCGGATCTGTATACATCTGATGAACAAATGTGGTTACCATAACTCCTGGGAATGGTAATAATACACATTTTAGTCCTGCTTAAGGGCTGGGACGCTTCATGAAAGCTCTCAAAGAATTACCCCAAGGCTGACTAAGACTAACAACAGTTTGCCTAGAAAATGGTTCAGCAATGATGACAGTCACATGCCTACAACAGATCAAGTATTGTTGCTTTTTGTACCTTTTTATCACTTTTTATATTACAATATGTTTCGTATTTACAGTGTAAATTTGCTATGGTAATTTTGACTTTTTTTAGCAAACTGTTATATGAAAAGTGACATATCTGAATACTCCTCACTAACCAGCACAAAGTATTAGATTTGGACCCCCCACACTATCTTTTTCTTCTTCAGTGCATGTGTGTTGGAAGAGATTTATCCTTTTCATTTTTGTCTCTTTGTCTTTTATTAGTTCTGGACACTGGTCTGGAAGCCACTACTGAGCGAGTGCATTGAAATGGTTCTGACAGCAGTACAACATTTGTAGGTGAGTTGAAAAGTTGATAAATCATGTTTACCAGATGAAGTATTGGGATTCATTTTTTGTGGCTTCTAATTACTGTGGTCATAGTGGGGAATTACAGTGTATTTACAGTGTTTGCAATGTAACTGTATGGGCAGTTACAGTGTAATTTTTTATAACTGTATCTGTATTTACAGTGTAAACTTTTATAAGTGAACTTTTTTTAGAGATGTAAAATACAGTAGCTAAGCTTTTTTAAAGTGTAAAATATGATAGAATTACAAATATCTCTGATGTGCCGTATCATTTACTTTGATTGCTATGGGTCCGCCGACTTTTGATCTGTGGAACTCAACTAAAGTAAAATGCAGTTATTACTTACTATGTATATTGTCAACTTTTTTTTTGCAAATGTAAGTGTAATTATAATGTGGGTTCTTTTTTTAGTGTAACTGCAGTTATAGTGAATTTTTTTATAACTGTAACTGTATTCACAGTGTAAATTTCTGTAAGTGAAACTTTTTGGAGTGACACACTATCTTTTGATTGTAAATGTAGTTACAATGTAATTTTTTTTTTATAAGTGCACATGTATTCTTTTTACAATGTAATTTTTTTAAGTGCAACTTTTTTAGAGTTTACAATTAAGTGGAGTTATAATGTATTTTTTAAGTGTAAGTGTAAATTATGTTATTTTATAGTAATTTTGAATTATTTTTTCCAGCAAGGGGAGCGGGGGGGGGGGGGGGGGACGCTTTTTCTCTTTGGTGCATTGTGTTTCTTCAGGTGTTCCACGGAAACCTTGAAGGTATGATCATTCAATCAGTAAATCGTGTGTGATAAATGCTTTTTTTCTACCATCTGCTGATGAATCATGTTTGAATATAGGGCTATGTATTAAGTCAGGGGGGAGTGGGCCTGGGGAAGATACCCTTTTTTTTTTATCAGTGTGATCTGAATATATCAAGTTATATTTTTTTGCTTGTTTTTTTAATTTCCATCTCTCCTTTTTGTATGATGATGTTTCTTTTTCTCACATAAGTGTTTTATTTACTTTTGGTCTATAGTCATGCTCATTTTCATTTTTTAGATGGATGACGAAGGGCGCCACTTTGTAAGGGAGCTTGCTGTCATCCCTTACAATGTGTGCCTTTATCTTGGGATCAAGGAGGGTCCTCAAACTTGCTTATCAGTTGCTTCGTGCAATACTAACTTTGACACATGTTCCTGGTTGCTATTAGATCTATTGAAAGGCTTATTGGATCTGAAATGGTCCCTATGTGTTGTATTTTCATCAAAACCATGATATATATGAGTATCCATGCATGTTTCTAGCATATGTAAGTGGTAGTTCGACCTTAGTATGTATATCCCCAGAGGTGCCAGTAGGTGATGAAATTAGGGCGCCTTTCTTTTTGCTAGTGAAGTAGGGGGAGATATGTAGGCAGCGATAGTAGTAGGTTGTGAGGCGCATGTAAGACCTGGGCAGTGTTTTGTGCTTTTGTCCACAGCAAACTCCCTCTCTCTATATATATATGAAAATGTGAATATAACTCTGTTTATAGTGCTCTTCATGTCTTGTTTTTTATGTATATGAAATCTGAGTATATGCTTATTTTTAAATTTTTTTTGAAATGTGTCAGGTGATAATGGGCATCAAATGGCGACATGGTTATTTGGTACAGCAACTATAATTCATTTGAATTCTGTATCTACCAATGTGTGTATTTTTTACCTGTGAGTGTTTCTGGGAAGAGGGCCTTATGGATTTTTGTCATGTGATGAGAAGCTAACCGACACTTGAATTTGGAGGTACATAAAATTCGTGTGTTTGAAATGTTTCTGACACACAGTTGAGAGTTGTCAGATTCAGGTGATAAAATGCATGTCGGCACATGGTTGGAGAAACAAACAAATTTCGGGTGACACAATGTTTTCCAACAACCGGGTGTCAAATACACAACAAACACACAGATGACCAATAGACAGACTCTATTTTTAAAGGTCCAGGGGGCAGGGGCATACGTGACACCACGGCATAAAATTAAAACTTGCCGGCAAATATTCCGTAGAAAAAAAAAGTACGGAACCACGAGTAGATTTGTGTACGTCTTATCAGTGGGTTATTGATGTAAACACGATGGGTTTTGGATTGACAACAATGAAACAACATTGTCAACAAGGAGTCGGCAATCCACCGGTGGGATATAGTCGTCGGCTTAGCCAACCACAAAAGGATGAAGAGCTCAAACATGGTTGGTTACCATGGCACGGGCGGTTGATACGACGACACCCGTCGAAGACCGATAACAAAGCTAACCATATCTGCAGCCGTCCGATGCATGCCATATTTTTCCTTCCCACTTTTGTACTAACAAAATAATCTGTATTTAGTTCTATGTCCACTGTTCTAAACTAAGGGTATCGCTGTCGGACATTTCAAAATTAAGCTTTTGTACGATTGAAACTACAAAAAAAGAAATTTATGTGACCACTCACGGAAACGTGACATGGCGATGATCCAACGGCGTTGGTGTGAAGGCGCACCGTCTCAAGCCATCACAAAACCCCCGTGATGCCCTTGAAAGCCTTCTCCCCTTTCTCCTGATCTCCCAACCCCAGAGCCCTCCTGTCCGTCTCCTCTGCCCTACCCATCGAGCACGACGGGGACACCGCAATCCGGCCCTCCAATGAGCGCCATCCACGTCAGCCCAACGCCCGCCACGTCAGCGCCGGATCGATGGGGGAAAAAGCTCCTCTCTCGCACGGGCGCGGGAGATCTCTCGCTTTCCCTCCAAACAGTTCTCCCCCACCGCATTTCGTCGCCACGAGGCGTCCGGGCTCTCTCGGGCCGCGCGCGTCACGCGCCAGCTAGCGCTATGGCCAGCGGCGGCGGCGGGCGGCGGCGGGCGAAGACTAGGGCGAGGGCCAGGGGCAAGGCCAAGAAGACCAAGTACCTCAGCCTCAGCGACCTCATTATTAAGGTGGAGGCGGGGACGCCGCCGGCGCCGGCGCCGGGGGATGAGCGTGAGGCTGAGCCGGCGCCGCAGCAGTGGGAGGAGGCGGAAGTGAAGCAGGAGGAGGGAGGCCTGGATGGGGGCGCGGCGCAGCAGCAGCAGCAGATGGAGCCGTTCGCGCTGCAGCACGAGGCGGCGTCGACACTGTTCGCGGCGCTCCCGGCGCCGTCGCTCTCCGACATCCTCGGCGGCGGGGCCGAGGACGACGGCGGCTCCCCGTCGCCGTCGCCGTCCGCGTCGCCCTCGGGGCTCCCGGGCGGCGCGGAGGAGGAGGAGGGCCTGGCGCTGGCGCGGCGCGCGCTGCGGGGCAGAGAGCGCTGGGTATACTGCAGCGCCGGATCCTCCCCTGCGGCCACCACCGCGACCGCCACCACCAACAACTCCACGTCCTCGTCCTCGCCCTGCTCGTCCGCCGCCAGCACGGGCGCGTCGGCGCGGTCGCTACTGCTCAAGCTCGACTACGAGGACATCCTCGCCGCCTGGGCGGACCGGGGCCCGCTCTTCATCGGCGGCGGCGCGGACGCGCCGGAGCCGCAGGAGATCGACGCCGTGAGTCCTCGCCTTGTTTGTCGGTGCATGCGTTGGAGGCGCGGCCGTGAGTGACAGCGGTGCCGCCGCCTGTCGGTCTGTGCAGGTGCTGGTGGAGGTGGAGCCGTCCGAGCGCGCGGCGGCCGCGCGGGGCGCGACGGAGGCGGTGGTGGTGGCGCCCACGAGGCCTGGGAGGGCCGAGAGGGTGAGGAGGTATAAGGAGAAGCGCCGGAACCGGCTCTTCGCCAAGCGGATCCGGTACGAGGTTCGCCGGGTCAATGCCGTCAAACGGCCGCGTTTCAAGGTGACAACACCATCGTTTTTCTTTTTTTGTTCATGTTTGCTGCTGATGTTCCTATGTCTGTGTGCGTGTGTCGACGGTCGAGTGGCATGGCAATATAACATGAGCTGCTGTGATCTCATACACCGTTGCACGGTTGATACTTGTTCTTCTTATAATTGTTGATGTGCCAAGGCATAGGTTACTATGATCTCACTTCATGTCACGCAAACACGTCTCAGAATCCATGTTTTGAGCTACAAATTGATTGGTTTTGGAGCTTGGTGATTGTGGATGCACAATGCCCATATTATGCAATGCATATATCTGACCTGATGATTGAAATTTTTATGATTTCGTTATGCAATGGGAGAGCTATACAACTCACTGCATAAATACACTGCCCAAAGTATACTTTTCTTATTTGGGTTCCTGCGAAGTAGTATCTTCTGTGCAAATTTCCGGAACAGACCTTCTATCAGGAGCAAAAAGAATAGGCTTACAGTTTGATGTTTCAGATGTATGACAGCTAAATCCGCAATCATAATATCCTGTCTAATTCTAATGCCAAATACGTTCACACAGATGCGAAACAGATGAACACTTCCTCTGAATCTCCTATCTAGTTCATTCATTTACCTCCTGCCACGCAGAACACCAACATTATGATAAACACCTCTATCTCATAGTCATTTATTGTAGAGGAACATGTTATGCTCATTGAATCATTTAAAAGGTGTCTTTGAGGAGAACTTATGATCCACACCTAAAGCACTGTGGTTCACTCTATGCTCTTTGATTTAGGAAATGAATATTTCCTAGAAATACTTCTGCATCTTCCGCCTTTCAATTGTCAACCAATTCACACATCCTTACCAGAAAAAAAACTGCACATAAACCAGTACTACTACCATACCACTACTTTGGAGCACAATACTGTTACTAAATTATGTTCTGATCAAACCTTGTGTTTCTCACTTTACTGCAATGCAGGGCCGTTTCATAAGGGAACACGAGGAAAGCGAGCTCCAGCCTACATAGCCTCCTTGGTTTTCTTCCATTTTCACAAGGGTAGCCCGTGTATATATACGGTTAGTCGCCTTGTTGTTTCATCGCAATTCAATTGCTGTATCGTTTACCCTGGGGCTGGGCAAGTTGCAAGTTGCAAGCTTCAAGTGTAGAACTGTAGATCAGTGGCTGCAAAGTTATGTTCCGTAGGATGAAAATAACAGAACTTAGAGCGAACCACTGTGATCCAGGACATATGGATGGTGGATCTGTTCTCCTTTCATGGTTCATTTCGTTCGGACCACTTAGTTTGCAAAACTGTGGACTAGGGCAATGTTCAGTTGGCAACGATTCGACTTTCCTCTTAGGAAGGAAGTTGAGAATTTGATATCTTAGCCGTCTGATCTGATTAGCACAAAGGATGACCTGTGTTTCTCAGTTCTCATATCTACATGGCTGGAGACGTTCCTTTGCACACAGATGATCAGTTCTGATTTATCGAAAATAACAATTGACAGTGTTCTGTTGGGCAAAGGACTCAGCATTTGATGAGATTTGGGCTGTCTAGTTTGGGAAAAACTGATACTGTGCAGGTTTTCTCAAATCTACAATCACAATTCACAAGTGATGTTCATATTCAGTTCAGGGCATGTTTGTGGTATGGTAAGAACTGATTTACTGATCTACCAGTAGGTAAAAAAGATAAAAGGCAAAGACGGGTGAGTGCTTTGCATGTGAATTAGGGTGGACCTGCTGTCGTGCCGTCCTGCGCTTGTGCTGCAACAGCTGCTTTGGCATCAGCCGTCAGTCATGTGAGCAGAGTTCTCGGGCAGAGAGGCCCACCTGTCAGGTCTGTCTTGGACTTGGGCTGGGCCACCACCCACCTGTGTGTGGGCTTGTCTCGTTCCTTGTGGCTGCCACCTGGGCTTCTTGGAGATCCTTGGGCAGTTGGGCTGCTGCGTCAGTTTGGGTCCTAGTGGACCTGGACGGCTGGACCACCGGCGGAGGTTTGGCCGTGTCCGATGACGATGAGCAATGTCCGAGGTGTCAATTGGTGTGCATGCCCCCACTCCCACCGGAGAAGATTTTACCGCGACCACACTGTAAAAAAGTACTCCGTAGAAAATAGTAAGCCTCTGTTTTGCGATACGTCACACCACACGTTGCTTTCCCCTGGTATCTGCTACAACTACAAATTAATTAAATTTAACTGATTCATAGATATTATACACTCATTTCTACAGGCTTAGTTAAATTTAAAACAGTTAGGCTGGCTCAGTAGTACCCTAGAAGCTAAATTATTTCCAGGAGTACATCGTCGAGCAAGCAATTTGGTGTTGCTTATGGCCCAGTGGAAATGGAGCTGAAGAAGGAACAGCCTGAGCCCATAACCGAAGAAGAAGTAGCAGTCTCGTTGGGCTTCACTATTATCAAATATAGATTAAGGCCCAATAGCCAAGATTTGAGAACCTGAACTGATTAGAACGATTTACGTCTAGCATTTTTCCCCCATCAGAGTGGAAAGGAGTATACTAATCTGAGCAACTAACTTCAGAGTAGCAGAAGTTCTATACTGGCCATTATCACCGTAGGCAATCCGCAATTTTAACTACAACGGACACGAGATTCCTCAGTTCCCGGCCTTTCCGGCAGCAGGTTGGTACAAATATACGGTAAAAATCAATCAAAAATGCACAGATCAGTGTACCTCGGATCTTGCGGTGGCGTGCATGTGAATACGAGGACTACACAGTACATGCATGTGGCAGTGACGTTGGCAGGGGACATATGCCTCATGCCCTGAGCTGGCAACGTTCTGGCTTTCCCTACTCCACCGCCTGTACTGTACTCCACTGGAGCAATTTCTACCACTATTCAGGTTTCAGACGAAGTGCGGTACAGAGTTATACCGCTAATTAATTAGGGGATTAACTGTTCAGATTTACTATAGTTTGAAGCCACACCTTTCACACAACATGATGCTTGCCGTTTAAAGAGATCTGGATCGAAACAGAAATAGTACTATTTTATTTCCATCAGATAGACGGTCAGCGGCAAGCACTGGCAGCTGGCTTTGCCGTTTCACAAACATGGTACTACATGGTAACGTTACAAAAGTAGTTGCTTACTAAATTAACGGTTTAGTTACAACATTAACTGATGTTACTTCGGTTGCAATACCATTATAGTTCATGCATGCAGGCTACAGCGCCAGGAACTACTGCCAGCACCAGCAGTACATAACCTTTCCTTCTTGGCTGCGTTCTGCCCGTGAAGCTTTCTCTCTTCCCAAGTTCCAACAGCCCTAACCTAAAACAGTGGCTACACACACGAGTAGTGCTAGCTAGTATTTTTTACATGGAATGGGGCAGGCATGTTGGTTGTGGTTGATGCATGTCTCCATCCAAAGTTGTTCCAATCACCTCCTAGCTCGTTTCCATGGCTCCCACTCCCAACGGTCCTGACTGAGTACGCAGCAAGCAGCAGCCGCTGCTCATTATTCATCACAGTGCGTACGCATCATCAGAGGCGCATGCACCGCCGAAATCGATCAAAGGATCTTTCCGGAAAGAAGACTAAAAAGTGAAGAACATGCAAAGCAAGCACGCAACAAAGAGGGTGGTCAAGAGAAGAAGGGAAAGTTGTGAATGGTGTTCCTACCATCTAGCAAGAATCATCCTTTCATTCCTTCCCCACACTGCTTTATTTTCTTTGGCACACAAATCAATCCATTGGTTTCTTCGCCTGTTTTTTTTCTCTCTCTACCAATTGCCCTACGTACAAGCAAGAACAAGATGGATGACCACCAAAAATTCACCTTCTACCCACCTACAATGCTACTACAATAGTCTCATAAACAAATCGAGTAAAAAGAAGAGGAAAAATCAAAAAAAGAATCCGATGCCCCAAAATTTCCATTTTTCTTCTACGTATACAGGAGTAGTAATTAGGGAGAGAAATCACTAGCCTATAGAGATGGGATCGATCGTGTGGTGATTGGCTGGGAGAAGAACACGGACGGCCTAGGGATGAGACGCCGCCGACCTAGCTCTTCTTGCGGAGGATGACCTGGGTGTCGAGGCCGAACGCGTCGACCTTGGAGACCCTGACGACGTCGCACCGCGGGAATAGCCCCACGAGCCCGCGCACGTCGAGCAGGTCGTTGGCGGAGTACTTGTCGCCACGCCGGTGCACGGCGACGTGGAGCACGGCGACGCCGCCGGGCCGCAGCGTCCGCTGGATCTCGGACGCGAATCGGTCCGGGTAGAGCGCGTGGTCGAAGACGTTGGAGAACTCGAAGTCGAATGTGGCGTCGGGGAAGGGCTGGGCGTGGAAGTCGCCGCGCGCGACGAGCGGCGGCGCCGGGACCAGGTCGATGCCCAGCGCGTCCCGGACCCCGACAGCCCGCAGCGCCGCCACCTCCTGCCCCAGCCGCGCGCCGACGCAGAGCGCGCGGGAGGCGTTGGAGAGGAGGCCCTCGCGCTGGAGGGCGGAGAAGGTGGAGGCGAAGGCGTCCACCTTGCGCGCCCAGTCGCGCGTCGCCCACACGCGGCGGAGGCGAGGGTTCAGCGTCTTGTTGAGCTGGTGGCGGAGGTAGTCGTCGTAGGAGCGGTAGCGGGACGCGTCGCGCATGCGGATGTGCGGGGAGGGTGGGGACGGGGTGAGGAGCGTGGTGGTGGTGGAGAGGAGGGCGGAGACGGCGGAGGCGGGCGAGGTGGTGGAGGTGGAGGTGGAGGTGGAGGTGGAGGTAGAGGTGGAGGCGGAGGAGTAGGCGTAGAGGACGAGAAGGAGGGAGAGGAAGGGGAGCGCGAGGAGGAGCGGCCGCGCGGCGGGGAGGGCGGACGCGCGCGGGAGCTTGGAGTCGGCGGCGGGCATGGCGGGCGGCGGCGACGCGGCGGGCGTGGTGGTGGTTAGCGGCGGGGCGGCCGCGTCCGCATGGCGGTTTGGCGTTGTCCGGGCGGGTCGGGGCTCTGTCGTGAGCTGTGCGGGATGATGGATTTGGTTGGGATTAGCGGTGGGTGGGCCCGGTGGCCTCCCCAATTTTAGGCCGCGGAAGGGGCATGGCCGGAAGTGGGCCGGCAGGAGTGCAGGACCGCAGGTGGGCTGACCCACGTTGTCATGTGCTTATTGACGTGACCATCCACTTACCTTTAATTGCTGTCATTATAAAAACGATTAGCATCAGTTTGTGTACTATTTTCTCATCAACAAAAAAAAAAAAAAAAGCATCAGTTTTGTAGTGTGGTGTGGGTGCCCAACGGACGGTTTCATACTTTCATTGCAAAGGAGTAGGAGGTAGCGTGTTCCTATCGCCTCAATTGTTTGTTGAAATCGACATAATGTGGGCATGTTTGGATCTGTTATAGATTGTCAAAACCAGCCTAAAAAAAAAATCTCCTGATCTACACAGCCCCAGATTTACTGCCTAGATAATAAAATCCAACCATACATATTATTATATGCTAATGCCTTGTGCGGGAAAAAGGGTAAATGTACTGTAAGCAACAAACACCTAAAAAACAAGATTTAGAATTTTAGATAAATCTAGCTATTTGCTATATTCAGCCATTTTAATCTACTAGTGTACCATAAGCTAGATTTTCATAATCAGTAAATCCAAACAGTGCCCGTAATAAATTTGGCCACAATATATGCCCGGTGTGTACAAGGAACGATACGATTCACAGTTATGTTCCAAATCAATACGCGCGGACCCGTGCACCGTAGAGCGGAGTATTCACTGCTCCCATTTATTTTTGCGGTGCATGCTGCTGCATTCAAAGAGGTCGTTGTACGCGTGATGATAAAGTAGAATGATCCCTGTTTCCATGATAGTTCCAGAACAGAGCGAGTTCACCTTAGGTAATTAAGCCTAGACATTACTGGAAAAATTCTGCATTTGACAGTCAAGATAATGCAGAATACACTTTCTGAAAAAAGAAGTTCGGCTGATCCCTAACCTCTTATTGAAGAAAAGTATTACGTGTATGTATTCCTGCTACTCAAAGATAGTCTCAAACACTAGAGATTTTCTAAAAAGAACAGAATCTTCTGTATCTAAATAGGAGAACCCCACTAACTATTTTTCTCAACATGCGTGAAGCCACGTTATTAGCCACATCACCATACACTAAGACCTCAATTTAAACATTCAATTGATCTTCTATGGCATTATGCATGCAATCCATTTCCGTGGTGTATGTACGGGTATCATTTAAATTTCTGCAACAACGAATACGTGAGAAATATTTTCTTTCATGATGTTAGTATACTTTATCTACTATTTCTCAATCCATGAATTATGTTATATTTGACGTAAAAAATTCCAGCTGCAACGCGCTCGGTATTATCTAGTATATATCACTTGTGAGTACAGAGGAAGCAACTAGATTAGTGAGCTAAATTCTCACAAGCGCTACTGAACATGAAACTTGAGAAATGAAACTGAAACTTGTGCCTGAAATTTGGTTCAAACTTCTGGATCAGCACGATCCATAAGTCTCTTGCTCATGGCTGATGTCCTGCAGCGCATGATCAAGAATGATGTTGTCATCCGACATCCTGCGCGATCTGAGTTGCCGGGGCTGTGCTTCAGTACGCAGATGATACCCTCATTGTGATGCGGGGGTGATGTCGTTGGGGTTCAGAGGTTAGCTTCTCTTTAGGGGCAGTTCAGCGCAGCGACCGGGCTCACGATCAACTTCTCCAAGAGCGTCTTGGTGCCGTTGCACATGGACGCTCCCGCTATTCAGCAGTGTGTGGACATCCTGGGGTGTAGGATGGGAGGTTTTCCCCAAACATATATCGGCCTGCCACTGTCGACCACCAAATTGAAGCTCGACGCCTTCGCTCCCTTGATCGCCAAAACTGATAAATACCTTGCAGGCTGGCAGGCTGCACTGTTGAATCCCATGGGGCGGCTGGTTTTGGTCAATGCGGTCTTGGACAGTCAGCTCGTCTATCACATGAGCGCCTTGATGCTTGCGCCGGGGATCATCAAATGTGTGGACCATCGTCTCAGTGTGGTCTGGAGTTGGTCAAACCAATGGCGCAAAAAGCTTGGTCGGGTGGGAGGACGTCCAAAAAAATCGGGACGCTGGTGGTCTAGGTGTCAAGGATTCGTCAATCCAAAACACCTGCTTGCCGCTCAAGCTCCTCCACAGGCTGCACACGTCGTCGAGTTCCTCCTGGACTATCTGGGTGAGGGAGCAGGCGAGTCTTGCCACGCTGAAGGGGTCTCTGAAAGGCGACCACTGGGAGGCCCCACGTCCCATCACTACATTAGAGTTCTAGGATGGCCGTGCGACCTCATTCTGGCATGATGCCTGGGAAAGGAGTGATGACTTGGCTACGCGTTTGCCTGTGTTGCTAAGCCACGCGAAAGAACAGGAGGTTAGCGTGCGCAACGTGGTCGAGAAGGGCCTGAACACCATGCTCGTCCCGCAACTCACAAGTCAGGCCGAGCAGGAACTTCGTGAGGTCCTGGACATTGTCCAGGCGGTGCGTCTCTCTGAGGAGCCGGATGTCCGGGAGTGTTTCGCGGCTACTGGAGATAACAAGTTGCAGTCGAGCTTGGTGTACCATGTCCTGAAGGGCAGTGGGGCTGCCGCGAGCGAAGAGGCAGGGTTCATTTGGAAGAGCAGGGCGCCGCCGTGGGTGCAATTCTTTGGATGGCTGGCTCTCCATGGGCGCCTGCAGTGTCGGGTGAACCTCGTCGTCAAGGGGGTGGTGCCGGATGATGTCCGTGTAGCTTGCAGGGAGGAGCTGGAAACCACGGCGCACATCATGTTCAAATGTAGGTTCGCTGCGCAGTTTTGGTTGATGTTGCACATTGGGGCGCCGTGGCTGGCAGCCGTGGCATGTCACTGCACCTCCTGCAACGTCCGCAAGGCGTCCCCGCTCTCCATTTTAAGTGCGGACGGAGGCGGCGCTCTGGCGCCATCGATTGAAGACTGAGGATAGATGGGTAGTCGACGTATGTGCCAAAAGTGCCAAAACCCTTGTAACAAAGCTCATGATGCAGGCCGTCGTGGGCCAGTGAATCTATGAATATACAGGTGGGGGATCCTCTCCCCCCGTGACAGTCAAAAAAAAAAAAACTTCTGGATCAAACTTCCAACATACGGTCCAAATTCGGGTAAACAGAATTAAACCAAATAAATACATGGCCCAATTAAATGATCATGGACTTGGTTAGTGGACAACAAACCAACAGTCTCTTCCACAGAAATCCTGTTTAAATGATCGTTCCAAGAGCCTTTCACGTCATCCTGTAATATGTTGTACCGAGAAACACAAAGACTGGGCATGTGCAAAGCAGATGTTCAAGTTCTATTGTTCTAGTCACATAGTACAAGAGACAGCAGAGGCATAGGTGCACTGCGAATCACCCAAAGGGATTAATAATACAGTTTATATGATTCTTACAGACAAGCTTGAGGGGATGCAGTGATCCATGTGACAGCACAAGGAATGTACTGCAAAATGGTGTATCACCTGAACAGGATAGCATATTAGTATGAATATTGATGTGCAAAAGGAAGGTAGGTATTATCCGCAATGTATTATGATGGCACATCAAGCCATGTCTCAGTCTCATAACATAGAACCGGGACAAGATTTCAAACAAAAAAAAAAAATCAGAGTGTCGGTATTCTGCAAAGAAGCGTGCAAGTGGAAGGCCAAGCAAACTTGAGGCACCGAATTCAAGATTTGACAGTACATTAGCAGTCAAAATGAAATTGTACCAACATGGGTTGGAAGCCTCCACTATCTCGGAGATCAGCGGTGAAGAAATCGATACCTACCAAGCGACGAACTCAGGAATCTGGCTGTGGTGCATCACAACCAAGACAAAAGCAGCGGACGTGAGACGCCATCGCAGATGCCTCCCCAGAATACCATGTCCTGCCGTCGATGCCTCGCAGAATTGAGAATCCATGTCTTGTCGCAGCACTTCCCTTAGTGCAGGGCAGAGATAACAGAGAGGTGTACGACAGGGGCTCTTTGATATTCAAAGACAAAGAGACAACAGCGATCATGGATAAGAGAGAAAACAATGGACTGTAATATAGCATTCCCTGTTCACCGCTGTAGTAGTATTTTATAAAACTCTATTCATATAAGTTCCCAGTCATCACACAAGAACATGGGGAGAAAATAAAAGGACATCTTAGTCATCACACAAGGGCTTCAGATAAGGATAGTCTTCTAGTAGCTTCTCTTCTGAAAGAACGTCGTTCTCGTCTTGGGGAGTCCATAAAACTTGAATGCCCTGAAATAGCATGCCCAGTCAGGAACTGAATATACTATGCTACAAGAAGGATGGATTGAATGGGATGTTGTAATAGGCTTTCTCAATAGCATAATTCTATGTCGGTGTTCATTCCCATGTCACAGCTACACATCTGAAAGCAAAGCACTTGTGCAGACTTGTGAAACTGATAGGAAAAAAAGAATAAATATCTGCAACACTATACCTGAATTTGTCTTGAGGGTATAGAGTTAAGCTTTTCCACGACTGCTTCAAGATCTGCATAGTTTCTGACGTCGGGGAACTTTAGTGCTCCATCGGCAGCAAGCAGTATGGTTAGCTGTGGATTTAGAAACTGTCACAGAACTGCCATTTTGTAATATGAAGCTTCGTTTGCAATATAAAACTTGCGTGTTTGATGTTTCAGTAGAAAAAAACACCGGCCCGTAGAAGTAGTCTAAACAACATCTCTAAACCAGTTAAGAAACAACATGGATAACAATTGCCTTTATGGTATAATTTTACCGTGTAATTAGTACACATACCACAATGTATTCGTTTCTGAGGCCATCAGGTTTTCTGGAGTAAGTTTTCTTTCTCTTGATCCCTTCCAAGTTGTAGAGAGTTTCTTCATCAAATTTACTCCGCTCCTCGATAGAAATTTTGTCAAAATGCTGCTCCCAAGAGTCGCCTCTATCTTTCACATCAACCTAAAATAAATAGCATGACGAAAATATGAGACTCAGTCACACCAAAGAGTGAAAAGTCAAAACCATCTATCACAAATAATTTCACATCGAACATCGTACAGATCTTACCACTAAACTTGACGAGATACAGCAATTGTTGTGACGGCGCAAGGAACATATGGTCTCTGCACAAATGGTGCCTCGTCAGACTGTCAGAGTATGGTAAACAAAGCTACTACCTAGTATGAATATATTTCTTATACAAGTATCTGATCAACATTTGAGCAGATAACCATATGTATTATGCACATACTATAGGGCACCTGTATCAGAGATGCTGTAAATGAGGTGCAAAGAAGCGCAGATCGTCAAAGTAAATGAGGTGCAGGTAATTAGAATCCATATTAGACATTACCTGTCAATATGAACTTGTACCAACGCTTGTTCGAAGCCTCCACTTTGTCGGCAATCTCGTTCAGATCCTTCTGGAACGACTTTGCCAAGCCCAGCAATGCCACCTGAACGTGCGGCAAACTCCAAGTTGCTCAATCGAATTTGCATAGTGAGCAGTCATGATTGAACTACTAAATAGTCAGAACTCAGAAGTCATGATTACGGATGAATAAATTGGTGCTCCATAGTATTTTGGGGAAAAAACAGCAGGACCTGGAGTTTGACGACGGTCGTCCTCGGCCGGGTGTAGTGCCGCACGGCGAGAAGCAGGGCAACTGCGCTGACGGACGCGGAAGCTAGGTAGCCCCAGAACCGCATCTCCGCGGCGCGCTCGGCGGGCGTAGCCACCGGGGGAGTCCGCGCCGTGCCGACGGACACGTGGGTCGCCTCCGCCTGCCGCTTCGGCGCCGAAGAGGAGGAGGACGAGGAGGAGGAACCCCACCACGACGACGACGAGTCGGAAGACGACGAAGAGGACGAGCCACTCGACCATGACGAGTAAGAGGACGAGGACGAGGACGAGTCGGAGCGCCCGCCCATGGAGCCGCCGGACGCGGCGATTGCGGCATGCGGGCTAATAGCCGCCGCCGCTGCGGCGATGGCGGCGGCGAGTAGCAGAGCGAGGTCGCGCGGGCACTTGCGGGGCGCCTCAGCGTCGTCGAGGGGAGCCGGCAGCGTGGCCAAGGACGCGCGACAGGAGCGGCTGAGGCGTGGCTGGCCGGGAAGGCGGGAGAAGGCGTTGGGCGGCAGCAGGTGCGCTGGCGCGCGGCGACGCGTCCTGGAGAGAGGCAGCGATGAGCAGTCCAAGGCGGCGGTGATCGCCATCACAAGCGGCCAAGCGCGATGAGGGGTTTTGGGCTTTAGGCGTGCTGCGTCTTCTCCCAGTTTCAACTTGAAAAATATAAGATCACGTAGCATTGCTTTTTTGAGTACATAGGAGCCGAATTGGAATGAGGAGATTCCGAGACAAATTTGCAGATATTTCTTTCTTTTTTTGTGGTTGATTTCGCTGAAATTTCAAGTAAGACGATTCAACTCTGGCAGGGTTCCGTTCACAAATCAAAATGGTGTGTCGTGCTCCTGTCTACGGTAATGTAGAGCAGAACAGAGTGGCTGTGCTGCAGTTGCTAGTACAGAATTTTTGTAACAAATTCTGAGCTTTATTACAAAAAAAATCCCCTTTCACAAGCACCAGATCGGCATCAGGATCATTACGTTTACGTGATAGCAATTGAAACGGCGACAAATTGACCAGAGTCTACCGCGGAAAGGAACGGGTGCCAAAGGCAGGCGAGTCTCGTCCCCGCAGAAAATGCCTTCAAAAACAAGTCTCCCTCCATAAAATTGGGGGAGCAATATGCTAGCACCAGAAGCCAGACGCATATGAAAGCCTCAGATATTGCTGGCAGGATCAATTCTACGGAAGGAATGAATAGCAGCATCTGCCTTTCACCAACGGACACATTCTTTAACCCAAAATTTACAGCATCCCAGTTTTTAAAAGCCATAGATTGATCGAACTACTGATAACATTAAGGAATGGGCACTAGGTTGATTATCGTCCTTTTGGGCCACATGGCTATCGTCTCAAAAATACTTGTGTGGGACGGTGTCGAAGTCGTCATAGTCGAATCTTCCACGATCCCTTCCAGTCTGCATTAAATCTTAAACTTAGCAAACCACACGGCTGGGACTAGGGCAGAGGGGGGGGGGGGGGGCGCGGGCATCTGATATGAATCTCACCTTCATTAAATATGCAGGATCGCATGACATGTTCTCATCAATTGAAACCAACTTCTTGGATAAAGCCGTCAACCTGCCAGCATTTGTTATACAATGAATCAGTCCAAATTAGGATAGTGTGTGCTCCATGTCTAGTTCTAACTCAAAATGGCATCAACTATGTGTCAACTTCTCTGAGAGGATACAGCTATGTGCTTGGTTCCAGGAATGGAACTGCATTGCTAGCACTAGGAGGTTGCAACGATTGTGGACATCAACAGCGGCAGTTAGACACAAACCTCTGAATAGAAGAGTCGATATGATCCACCATCTCAATACTTTTATATTGTTCAGGATCTTCGTGAAAGCTAACCATCCCATCCTTCTGGTTTATGGTTGCATGGATCTCTCCATCTTCGATCTGGACCATTGTAGGAAAGTTTTTAATAAAAAACATGCCATTTTTCTGTATTCATTCAAACAGGCTGCAGAAAGAACACCTACCATCCGAAGTACATGCATTTCAGCATCCCTTGGTGTGTCAAGTTGGACGGATCTAGCAATATCTTCAAGTGAAAGAGTTAAGTAAGTCTGGGTCAGCCTTTGGATGTTTCGTTTATACATCGAGGAGAGCACTTGCTTCACCAGCCCTAGGTTGTTGTGCTGCCAGAAAAGGAAGGAACAAATAATCAGGGCGACTCACAGGTGTCATTCTCCCAATTAAACTTTAGAGGCATATAAAATCTGACACAAAATCAACACGTAGCTTCTAACAAGCAGCAGCTACTGTTGTGAGTAAACAGAAGATAAACAGTACGAGAATGCCAGACCAAGCGGGCAGAAAAATACTCACAGATTGAAATATTGCTGAATTTGAATGGACGAATGTCTCTAAATCAGTGTAGCGACCATTGCCATAGCTTGTAGACAGATCAAGATAAATCTGGAAAAAAAAAACAGAGGGAGATTATAAAACATCATAACAGTTCTAGACTATGTAAAAAGGATGTGCAGGTAATCAAGCGGTTGAACTTCTATCAACAATAAGAGCAAAATCTACCAAACATATGTTAAAGCAAAGCAATAGAACTGATTGCCTCTACAAATTTCAAAATCGCAATTCATGATTAAAAGTGTTGCTACAAGTATAGAGTTAAACTATCGTCCTAGGTTTTTTAAGGCAAAGAAACTGCCATTGACACTTAATGAATTATACCGACTTAAGAATGTTAAAGCATAGCAATAGAACTGATTGCTTCTACAAATTCAAAATTGCAGTTCATGATTAAAAGTGTTGCTACAAGTATAGTGTTAAACTATTGCCCTAGGTTTTTTAAGGCAAAGAAACTGCCATTGACACTTAACGAATTATAACGACTTAAGAAAATTTACTAAAAAAATGGAAATATGCGGAGCAACTGCTTTCAACACTGCATTAAAATATTCCAATAATTGCTATCATAGCATAGTTCTCAAACATGGTACTTTTCAAATTCAGACTCAGTAGAATAAGACCTGGGCGTGGTTTTTGAGATTCCTTTGAGCAGTTGCTGATGTATACTTTGGAAATGATGGGACCTGTGGCACAAATTAAATCATAATGTTATCCAACACAGCTTAAAACAACATCTTCAGGGAATGTTCAGAAATAAATTACAACAAAGTTTAAACCAGATATCAGATCTATTAGCACGGTAAAATTCAGAATATCCAGTTCACCCGATCAACCTCTATGTGTGGTATTAAAACCACAATAAACAAAACAAATACATTAATTAACTGAGAAGAAACAGTTACATGGCAGATAAAGGCTAGTTACAAATGTTCGTATTTTTGTCTCAAATCAAACATAAAAAAGATCATGATTGAAAAAAAAAGGAACATACGAATACAGATATGAAGAGACATACACTAACAGTGAAGTGCATCTGATCTTTCAAAAGATAAAATTAATCACTCGAACCCTTACCAGTTCTGGTTTCCTTTTTGCACAATTTTTGTTTTGTGCCTGAACAATGGACATAAGCTAATCTAGCAAGTTGTATAGGGTACACAATATTAGATTCGATGAATTCATGGAAAAATAGAATTTAGATTGCTCAAATTTTCTGTATCTTGAAATCCCCCCAGAGTTTGGTACATTAATCGAGCATATACGTATTTGGCCTATAGACCTATGATAAACGAAGTAGACTGGTAATTCAATGTTACCACTTCATCTTTCCGCCTTTGCAGCTGAGAGAAAAGTACTTCTTACATCAACAGATAGGTATTAATGGTGTCAGATTTACACAAGTTTAGCCACTGCTACGGCATAATTCTAGTGGGGATAAACCTGGTATATAACTAATTATAGGTGAAATTTCCTGACAATTGTACTCATGTAGGTCTCCATTAGACAACCAGAGAATGCAAAAGTGGAATTTTACCTGTCCATTCTGAATGAGCGAAACTAGGATATACTTCTTGTAAGCTTCCACAGCAATTGCGTTCAAAGATGACATTGGGGCAGTAACAGCCTGAAAAACACCTCAGTAAACATCGGATACAGTCCAAGTGTCTAAACAAAGAAAGCAGCATAGGTCAAGGCCTCACGTTGTGAAGAAGCTCCAAAGCTTTAGGAAACTTCTTGAGCCCAATGTATATCATCCCTCTGCAACAGACGGCAAACTAGTAAGCAAAAAGCACATGCCCTCCAAACCGCAGATAAACCGCACGGCACACTCAATCCAGACCCGTAGTAGCAGTAGAGGAACAGGTCCTTTGGTTGGTCGACGTCGAAGATGTCATCTTCCAGGACGCTGAGGCCTGCCTTGTACTGCTTCGCCAGCAGGCACAGGAGAAGGTAGTCCGCGTGGACCGGGGTCAGCTGCTCGGGCGAGGCCTGGATCTTCCGGACCGCCGCACGCAGCGGGGCGATCCCTCTGATCGGCACGTTGAGCTGCATGACCTGATCCTTGAGCACCCTGCACACATTCAGGACTACGCAGCATATGGCGAGGTCAGAGTTTGCCAGATTACAACCGGTGCAAAGCCAAACATATAACGGGATACAGCGCATTGGCGATTGGAACCGATCTGGAAATCAAACAGCACGCACATTTATCGGGCGCCAGGCGTATCTGGTCCGCCGAGCACGCCGTGAGGAAATCGGCAATGGTGACGAGGAAATCGCCGCCGCCAAAGTCCGTCAGATTGGCACCCGAGGTCGCGCACGCCTCCCTGCAGCGGAAACAAGGGGAAAAATCAGGAGACTTAGAGTTGAGGGAGGGAGGGAGGGCGATGGGTTCGGAGGTGGGGGGGTTAGGGTTGCGGCGAGGGAGGGGGGAACCAGGGAAGCGCCGTACAGGAGGTAGAGGTAGCCGAGGGAGTGGGTCGCGGGGCTGAGCTGCGCGAGGAAGGGGACGAGCGTGGCGGCGTGGGCACGCAGGGAGTCGAAGTCCGCCTGCTTGAGGAGGCTGTGGAGGTGCGCCACCTCCTCGGGGCTGCCGGATAGGCCCTGGATGTGCGCCACCAGCGCCTCCAGGGACTCCATCAGTGTCGCCGCCGCCGCCGTGGTGCCCGCCTCTGCTTCTCCGCGGCGGCCGCCGAGAGGTGTGCCGCGGTTGCGTTCGCCTGCGCTGCGCTTGCCTCGCCGCCTGGGATTCGGGGGTTTGGCTTTGGGCTTTTGCGTTTGCCCTTGCCGGGGTCGGGGTTTGTTTGGATTGGAGCTTGGGGGGTTGCTGCCTTTTGCGTTTCCTTTCTAGGGGGTTCCCCTGATAATATCCAAGACGTCAATTAACTTTGGCTTATTCTGCACCGTCGATAAATCCACAACACACCTATTTTATTTCTATCAGTTTATTCTGAATTAAATTGTGATATTGTATGCACTTATTATGATTTTTTTAATCGTGACATATATAGATGCGAACTGATGTATATAAAATAGAAAACTAGTCTCTATAAACTCGTGCATTAACGGCAACGTAACCAAGAAAAAAAAATGAAGCATTTGACTACCCATTTCACACAAAGAAGATAAAACCATTGATCGTTACCACACACATGTTGAAGAAACCATCTTGTGTAGCAAACAACGTGCCACACCCTTCAAATGCTTCCCCATCGAGGTACATGAGACAGGGACAACAACACCTACGGGTGACACAGCTCGCCAGTGGTGACGATTGACGAAGCCTTTGCTGCATAGAGTTCTCAATGTGCAGTGATGTTCAATGTCGTGGCCCTGCTGCAGTGGAGGCATGCTTGGAACGAAGAATTATGTGAGGGCTTGCATCTAGTGATATATTTATAATTATTTGAAACATATTTATACATAGTCATGCTCACTATTTATTATTATTTTTATTTACGATGTCGTACCTAGAAACTGACCAATAGATGCAATGCCCTATAAGATGTGGGAGATGATACCAACCTCACAAACACCATGATCAACCGTATATAGATTTCTTTTAGATATTGCATGGCTAGCACTTTACTTTTAGAGCGTGTTTGGATCCTTTACCTCTCCTAGCCGGGCAAGAAGAGTGACAGGTGTTTGGATGGGATTGTCAGCCTCCCCGGTACCACAAGTGAAAAGCAAGTTTTTGCTTGCTTGCTCAGGTGAGCAGAATTAGCTCTCCTCATATAGCAAGGCTAGGCGAGGCAAAATGGCAAGGCTAGGCGTGAAAACCAAACATTCCATATATTTTGCACATTTGATGATATGTTTCAAAAATGGGGAGAGGGCTCAAACATCATGCAAACAACAAATCACACAATAACATAAAAGTAGAGTGTAGAACTGCAATAAAATAAATACATACAATAAATAAATTTTGGAGGTAATTATAAGCAATAAAACACTAGTAATATGAATAAATAATATTTAAATAACGCTAAAGTGAATTATGTATGTTTTATTTTACATAGATTTTTAATATTCTAGAAAAATGAAAATCATTCTTTAAAATTTGTCCAGTATCAGCATGAAGCAGAGCACGGAACTTCAATAAATAAATAATGGAAGTGATTGCAAGCAATAAAATCCTAGTAATATGAATAACTAACATTTAAATAACTCTATAGCGAATTGTTTATGTTTTTTTTCACATTGAAAACGATTCATTGAAATGAGTCAAATAGCCAAAATTGTCCAAATTCAACAGTTGAATGACGCTTGGTATTTTGTTTTGTAGTTTAAGGTTGAACATCGGATGCAAGCTAGTTTGATACCAAAACTTGGTCATGCTTAGCCAATCACAATCAATCAAATATAGCAAAATTTTAGTGGAAAGCTTGTGAATCACTCTTCACTCTTTCATCATCCCACTCAACACTCGATGCACAAACGAAATTGAACCAATTTGTCCTGACTAGCACTTGATTTCGCATAGCCTACCCGTTGCTGGGGACATTTGGAGCGTAGTTAAATTGTTCTGTTGAACTCCCAACACATCTTTCTTGAAATTTAGCACTAAACCAACACATACTTCTTGTAATTTATCATAGCATGCGCTGTCTTCACTCGTCAGGATTGCAAATTGACATCAATATCGGGTAGAAAAAAAAAACATCTGGTGAAACGATTTGGACAAGACCACATTGGTGCAAGAGAAGAGATTAGCACAGGTGCAAAACATCAGCCCAATGGAGCCATATAAGTGAGTACACTTGCAGCACATGCAAGTCCAAAACTCTCGGTTACGACCATATAAGCGCGTCCGCAAAATCGCTTACATTTATGATATATCTATAACCATAACAAAAAACAACAAAGACATAGCCGACTGACTCTCACGAGCCAGAACCCACAAACATAGGGATATTAGATATGCTGCAGGCAGGATCGAAATGCGGATCCTTGAGACTCTACTTAGACGTAGCATGGATGGTATTTACACGGTGAGTTTGTGCGGTGTTGGGGGTGCATCCAGATGCTGGAGGTGCAGCGCAGCTACAAGCCCCTGCCATGTTTCCCCGGGGCGAGCAGATGTCTTCAGTTCTACAATTTTCCTCTGCTGCTTGTAGTAATCTTCCAGAAGCTTGGTCTGCACATTGAAAAATCCATATTAGAGATGATCATGATTTTCCACCTTCAGAACTTATAGAAAAATAACAGTGCAATAGCCTCACATATTAATAAGTTGAATTGTGCTTTTTTAATAAAAGAAACAGATTATGCAAAGTCTGACACTAGAATCACTGATCATGTCAGCCAGGACATCAGAGTTATAGGCATGCTTTGGCGTAAAATAAGGATAATATAAATGTTAACCGTTACCTGCTTAGCATAATTACGCATCCTCTCCATCCTTGAGGCTTCGAGGCCTAGAACACCAGCAGGCTCTACCTGAGAATTCCATGTATAACTCCCAAGGTAGGGGCTACAATTGGTAGATGCTGAATTCCTGACATCAAAGAGCTGTCCACAGTGGGAACATATGTCGCCCCTTGACCGCTTCTTCATGAAACAGTCATCAGCACACTTGAAATTCAGAACCAAATCGACATCCACAATCTCATCAAGAATCTCCTGAAACATATTAAGTTACAAACATATCAGATGTGATCCTATTCACACAAAATACTGGAAGCAACTAGGCATCTCATTTTTGTGCCGGTTACATGGTACCAGGATGTAACTAAGTCATGGTGTTTGAGCGTAAAAGTTAAACAGCTACTTACAGCTTGCATTCGTGTGCGTGGGATCCCGTCGAGAATGAATCCAGTTTCACCCTTGTTGTATCCATCCTCTAGGCGCTTTGTGAGCAATCCAAATATGATGTCCTCGGGCACAAGCCTGCCTTCATTCACCGAATTTGCTATCTGTGCAGAAGCCAAAAGACCAGCTCAGCGCATTTGACACCCTCAAACATCTCCTTTTGGCATTTTTCGTATGTTCAGAGAATATTATGTAAGGCTGTTTGTGGAACAATTCTAATTTCCAAGGCCATTGTTAGCGTATGATGCTGAATGGTTTGTACAAAACGTTGACGAAACGTGGGAAGAGACAGCAGGAAAGAAACAGGAGGGCAGAATGCGGAGGGGGCATATCCAGCCATCCAGGCGGCAGCCCCCAACACAAGACGCCAGGATAGAGTTCTCCAAACCTCAGATGTGGAACCCTCACTATTCTAAATCCCCAAACTGCCCCCAACATCTTGTGGACACGGACAAATCACTGGGCAGCCCCCGTAGCCGTCAACGAAAGCAGAGGCGCGGGGAAAGACATGGCCAGCACGCTCCTCTCCCCACCATGAGATTCGATCATCCAATACAAAGCCCCCCAAAAAAAAGGGCAATTTTTTTGGCCTGTATACAAAGACTGGGGATCGTTGCCAGCAAAGAGCTTGAGGATCCCATAAATTTGTGGCTTTGCAAAAGCCGAGGCAAATATCTCGGAGATCAAAAGAGTCCAATATTACATCACGAGAAATTTCCAGAAGGACCCAAAAAGGCGGGCAGGAGACTAAGAATCCAGCCCGGTTTCTTCATCGATCACGAAATCGATGTGCGAAATGGCTTCCATAAAAAAAAAAGCACAAGCAACTCAACTCCGGGGCAAATCATCCAAAATTGCAGCAAAGAAATAAAAAGGGATCCTCTCATGGCGCGAGACTCTGGGATCAATCAATCAAATCAAACGGGGCTAAAAACAACGAAACGAAACGGACCTTCCTGTAGAGCTGGGAGGCGGGGCTGAGCTCCTGCCTGACGAGCGTGCCCATGGAGATGTAGGGGACGTCGAGGACCTCGGCGAGGCGCGCGGCGTGGGCGTGCTTCTGCGGGCCGGGGCGGCCCATGACGACCCACTGCACGCCGCGGGGGCCGTCCCCGCCGGCGGGGTCCGAGTCCGGGGCCGGCGCCGAGGCGCGCGCGCGGCGGGCCGCCTCCTCCTCCTCCTCCCACTCCGACCAGCACTCCTCCACCGCGGCCGCCGCCGCCAGCCCCCGGTGCGCGGGCGCGGCGGCGGGGGCCCCGCGGGAGAGGGATCGCGCGGCGAGCCGCAGGAGCCCGGCCATTGCTGGCGGCGGCGGCGGCTAGGGTTTGCGAGGGGGGCGTAGGGTTTTGGGGGTTGCGGGTTGGGGGCGGAGGAGTTTTTATTTGGGAGTGGAAAAAAGGTGGAGGCGAGGTCGCGGTCGCGGTGGCTGGTGGCCGTGGCCGGCTAGCAAGTGGCTGCGGATACGAGGACGAGAGGAATGGGAGGCAGGCGAGGCGGGCTGGGCCGCTTTGCTTTGAGATCCACGTAGCTAACACTCTGCCTCCTACTTTCGTAAAAAAAAGGTACGGCTTCCTTCTTTGGGCCGTTGCCTTTCGGCCTTCAATTAATCGTCGCCCAGCCCAATACCCCGTGCCGTAGGCGCGTGTACGTGCGCCCGCGCGGCACCGCACGCGTACGATCCAAGCTGTAATTCACACGGGAATGAACCATTGTTCAAGCGAATTTCATCTCTGTCTGCACAGGGATTTCGTACGAAATATTATAGTGGCTTTTCCCCTTCTTTTTGGTTCTCTAAATAATGGGAAGGAATTTACTTTGGACTCTCTTTTTTTTTTACCTCAAATCGTCTCCACTTTATTCATCGGCATAAGATAAGAGGTAAAAAAAAAACACCATAAGGTGGAGACAAAAACCAAACTAAGCGGCCAACATAAAAACTTACTGGGTCTATGCCCATGCGTTGCCACGGAAAACATGAAATCCGCCAAAAAAACATGGAATTACTATACATGTACATATAGTACCGCAAATCAAATGGTGTGGGACAAAACATATACACTCTATTGTTATTAGGGAACAGCCAATTTGAATGCAACAAGTTTCATGCGTAACTTCTATGAATTTTAACATTATCATACTATTTTGTTGACAAAAAAATAAAACCAATGCCAACATTACTCTACACACGGATTCAATCCGTGACATAGTGAAAATTTAGAGCATTCTAATACACGGTCACACCATTATAGTTCATATATCCTGATGCTAGTTGTTCATTGCTACATGCAGACAGTTTAGAGAACAATTATCGGTCTTTGTCTTTTGCCATACCACCTAGAGTTAAAGTTCGTGGCTCCATCCAGGGTTTGCTACTCTCATTGCTTGCATATAGTATAGGACAATATGGATAATTCTACGAACATACCTATTGCATGGCATATCTTGAAAGTAATATTGAGCAACCATAGGGTCAAGAACAATAAGTACTTTATCTTTCTGATCACAAAAAAAAGAATATAGCTCCCCCAGATTGACACCATGTCACAAGATGTTGTAAATTGACAAGAATCAGGATAGCAAAGATTTTTCTGTCAAAACAAAATGTAGGGAAGCAGCCCTACATATCTGCATTTGGTGGTATTGTGATTCATATATGGCCATCTCTCAATTGATTTTCCTAATTTGATCAATGGGCTTCTTGCGAACACTTGAGGGTAGCCCAAAAGCAGTCAACACACCTAGAGAAAATGAATATTTTTTCAGAATGCTTATTGTATACAAATACAATAAATCTCTGTCTCTTCTCTATCTCTACAACTATGAAGACAGCAAGGGAGGCACCCACACCCCCACAGGTCTGCCTCCCCCATGAAGCGCGTCTCCCTCAGTGTCGCAAATCATGCTCGAAAAATTCAGCCGAGCGCTATCCACGCCCATGCATGCCTCCCTCCAGCCCGCGATGCTCACCCCAGCGCCTCACATACCCTGCTTCTGCCCACGCTCAGATCACCCTCGTGGAAAATAGCTTGGATGCGCCTCCGAAACGCCGCCGCCACACGCGCGCTGTCCTCGCGCTGCTGTCAAACTTGCACTGCATCGCCGTCGCCCACGCCGCCGTTGATCTCCGTGCTGCCGTTGCTAGCGCGCTGAGCGCCCACTGACGTCCCTTTGCGTTGTCAATTGCTAAATCCATCTAGCGTTGGATGCCTTGGCCTACCACACCTTCCACATATGTGAAAAAGTGCATCCAGGAGCAGCGGGTACCAACTCAGCTCTCCCTACAGCAAGACTCAATCCTGGAAAGATTTGCAAAATCCTTCCGAATCAGCACTATAAAAGTGGTTAAACAATAATGTGCAGCACTCGATCATATAAAAAGGCATTAGCTTGTGACTTGTGGTCTTTGGATGGTCAAAAGAAGATGGAGACTTCACCTGTAACTCTCAGGTAAGACACATGAGTGTATGACATAATAAAGCCCTTATGTGTGTAAATAAATTCTGTGTTCATGGTTTCGATCAGCTCTAGGTAGTCCATCTCAGCTCTGGATTTTCATACAGATGAAATTCAGTATGGCATATTTATGGTAGACTTTGCGTAGTTTTCTCCAAGCCATAGACTTTATGTAGCAAGATGTCATGCTGAGTCACAATAAGATGTTGCACGAGTACCCGTGGATTCCCACTATAGATTGGCAGGTCAAACAAAAAACTCTTAGTATTTTGAGGAACCAAGACACAGGATGCAGACTTTGGTTTAAGCACTTCCTAGAGGACCTCAGGCAGCATCAGCCTAAATCTATGTTGAGCAGCCGCACAAGGTTAGAACTCACTAAGCATTAGTAATAACTATCCAAGGCCTACATATAGGAACAACATAAGTTAATATTTGGCAATATGCCAACTGACCAGAGGAAGGATGAGGAATGGCTGACCGTATGAAGGGCCCAACAAAGATGCCAAGAAGCGCCACGGCAAATGTGAGAGCGGCAGGCAGCAACCAAGTACTGGAAAGGAGAAAGATGAGGTCGACGAGTGAAACAATGCACAGAGGCAGCATAGGTTTCAGGTCTCAGGTGTGTTTAAAGGCACATATTTTCTGAAAGAATTTAAAGACAGCACATATTCATAGTCCGACAACTGCTGGTGTGGGTGTGTGCTTTCTTCAAGATTAAAAAAGGTAAAAAAAAATAGAGACATATGTGCAAGCAGATATGAGCAGCACAGATTTGTTGAAAAATAAATAAATTGAGCATCTATTCACCATCCGACAACTTCAATGGTAGTTTTTTACTTAGATTACCTGTCATCATTTTATTTTACTTGCTAAAACCAGAGATTTGTGGATACTGACTGAAAAATATTATGAAACATGGAGCAGAGTAGTACCTAAAAGCAATCGGTTTTAGAAATTGAATATTGATCTCCTTCCCCTCTCTAGTAGCTCTAGTATAAATCTACTCTCTGCCTGCCACCATGCAAAGAAGCACAGTAAAAAATCTTGAGTTAGGCAAACAAAATTGAGCTCGCTAGAAGAAATGGGGTTCAAAGAACAGAAAACACACGTAGCTTGCACACATAGAACAGAGAAATGTTGTAATTACAAATGAAGTTGAAATACTATATTACAAGAACCAAGACTTAAATCTGAAAGCAATGCTACAATGCACCCAAAACAGATTTGATCAGCACACATTTCATGAAAAAATTAAGTTAGCTTCTAATCATGCTCTGGCAACATCATGTCTGTGTTTTCATCAAGATTAGCTATGATATTTTTAAACATAAAAGATATCTCTTTTTAGAAAGGCAGTACCATGTATAATATGTTAACTTAAAATGTTCATCTACCTGAACCAGGCTGCACATTTTTAGTTATTTCTGCGTTAACCGCCTCACGTGTTTGGTTCGTGTGTAGCAGTTGAATATTTGTATCCATGATTTCTTCATATAATGCCCATATATACGAAAAGTTACACGCTAGATAAGTTTAGTGGGGGAATCTAGGTATAATTAAATATAAATTTAGCTTCCATCACCTCTGCCACACGCGGGCATTATCGATAGGGCTTTATTTCGTTGACGTGCTTCATGACGCTTCCTGTTTTTCTCATTCCTTTGTTCAATGGTCATCGCGGCATACCTTTCCCTATCCATCTGCCTCTTACGTTCCTTAGCATCGACCGTTGGTCCGAACGAGCTCGATTCATTTTGATCATCTACAATGTCACTTTGTTTATTAGTGTGTCCCAACTATATATTATAATGATTAATCGACACATAACGTACCGACTTTCACCTCCAATGTTGATGTTTGAAATGTCCGCAAATGGTGTGCGACCATTACGTTCCATCCGATCCATAACATGAACAGCGCCCTGGAATAACCAAAGGGCATTAGCATTGCAGCATAAAGTAATGTAGGGCGCCGGTAAATGTATCTGATTACATGCAGCAATATTTCTGTTAGTAGTGATGGTTGTAGCATGGGCTTTTAAGTAGTAGCGTGAACGTCCTCCAAATCAGCTCAATGATGGTACGCAGAGAGCGTATTACAAAATTATGGTCATGATTATGACGGCATGTTACCATAAGTGCTACATATTATAGAAAGCAATCCCTTGAATTATTGATAGGAAAAAAACAATGGATAGCACATCATAAAGAAATCAAAAAGGTTGCTTGGAATGCTAGCTACTACAGTACTTTTTGAACACGTAGCCACTACAGTATTCATAGTAAGGAATCAAAAGGCTCCTGCACTGAAATTTTTTTTCATAGTAAGGAATCAAAAAGGCTTCTGCCATCTCCACCAAGCATGGAATCCATGACTAAACAGGCAAACAAGCTGCTGTCACAAAAACTAAAATTTTCTCGGTCCTGATTCACTGTTAAAAAAAACTAAAATTTTCTCGGTCCTGATTCACTGTTAAAAAAAAGAAGGCCATGAACATCTATCGCTAGCATACTGCTTTGAGCCCCAAATTAACACTGTTAAAGAAAAGAAGGCCATGAACATCTATCGCTAGCGTATTGCTTTGAGCCCCAAATTAAACCATAAATAGATGAAAGGAGAGTGGATATATTAGCACCTGGGATCCTCTCTAATTCTCAAATTCTGACCAGCAGGATTTAGTAGATCATTGACAACCTACAAACCCTCAATTAGAACAAACAAAACAAGCGCACCATGTCATTTTCTATGCTGGGAGACACCTGCTTCAGATCCATCCTCAATTAGAACAAACAAAACAAAACAAGCGCACCGTTCGTCACGTACCTACTGAGATGACCATCCTGCCGGGAGACGGGCGGCAGGGCGGCAAGGCATCAGGAGGGCCCGGGAGCCGTGCGGGTCAGGCCCGGCGGCGTCGCGCGTGGGGCACCCGCGACGCGACGGATGCCTGGGTGTGCAGAATCCACGGGACAGTGATGAGATAATTAATCAATAGTTACGCTAAAAAAGATAATTAATCAATAGAATCCAATGTTCTGCACACATCTAAAATATTTTTATGTAAGGACATGGCAGCAATCATGGAATTGGTTAATACTGTTTACCACTTTAACATATATGCAAATCATGGAATTGGTTCATTCGTTCACATGCGAAAGAGAACACCTGCATGGAAGCTAAACAGAGCCATACCTTCAAAACCAATCCGTTCGCCTCGAGATAGCCCTCGTGAGAGCAAGGTGGCGTGAACATGATTTGCTAATTGCAAACTCTGAATCTTAAAATTCAGACCGGACTCAGTGCGCGAGACTTGGTTACCTTGAGCTGCGATGTGACGGTGTCGTTGTTGCTGGTCGCGATGCGGCGTCTGCGCACGTCGGGGCACGGAGACGGCGGCCGCGCGCGTTGGCCGCGGAGGCGCAGGCGACAAGGGGGCGCCCGTGGAGCCGATGTCGGCGGCGGCGTTTGCGCGCGGAGGGCCGCGGCTCGGCTGTGCCGCGTCGGGGCGTGGAGATGTGCCGCGTCGGGGCGCGGAGACGACGGCCGCGGAGGCGCAGGCGAGACGGCGGCGGCGCGTGTTGGCCGCGGGGGCGCGATACGGCGGCGCCCGTCGGTCGCGGACGCGCGATACGGCGGCGATTCGGCGCGGCGCGGAGACGGCGGCGGCGTGCGTCGGTCGCGGAGGCGCAGGAGGCGCGGCGGCAGCGCCCGGCTATCGCGGCGGAGGCGGCGCGATACGACGGCGCACGCGAGCGATTCGGCGCGGCGTGGAGACGACGGCGGCGCGCGTCGGTCGCGGAGGCGCAGGAGAGGCGAGGCAAGGCGCGGGTGGCGGGGCTACCAGGCGGTGATTGGGGATCTGGTAGGCCATCGCGGGCCGGGGCGGAAGGGAGGGCTCGGATGGTGCGGGAATGGCGGGCGGCGTGAGGTTCATCCCGGTGATGGCGGGTGGGATCGGGTGCCGTGGATTCGATCGCACGGGACGGGTGCGGCGGGCGAGCGAGCAAGTGACGGAGGCAGGTTGCGGCCGCGTGGTGCGTCCGGGATGGGGATCGCGGGCGCAGGCGCGGGTGTTCGGGAGTGCTGGCGGGCGGCCATCGCGGGGGTCGGGGCGCGATGGAGGCGGAGAAGGCGGCGAGGTTGGCGTGCCTGGAGCGCAGCGCGAGGTGAGGAGCGGTCGAGGGGCGCGTGGGAGCCTGGAGACGCGGTGGAGCGGCTGGGACGGGCGGATCTGTCCGGCTGGGCACGCGAGATGGAGCGGCGCGAGGATTTCTAGCGGCTGTGTTCGGCGGGGGCACGCGGGGAGCGAGGCCACGGGGTTGCGAGGCCGAAAGGGGTGGTGGACGCCCCTCTTCGGTTCTTAATAGGTAGTAGGGAAAAGACTACTCGCTAATCTATGCGCCTCCACATTAGAAGTTCTCCTCTCATAAACTACTTCTTGCTGCAGTACTTAGAGTTGTGTTTCGGACGGTTTTGCATTGCCGGTTAAAAATTGCAGGTTTCGTAGCACGACGTTGGAAAAGACTCTTTGACCAACTCAAGATTGTAAAATGAATTTTCTCAACATAAAATAACTTACACTTGGTACAGTTGTTACTTATTATACTAGATTATTCGATGAAGTTATAGCTAAAACAAACAATGAACACGCACACACTGGTGGCCTACAGGCTGGTTCATCCTTCGAATAGCTCCTCCAACATCTCCTCCAGGTTCTCCTGGGTGACTACTCTTGAACCGCTCATACCATTCCTATCCTCTAAGAATTTCGTGAAGGATGAAATGACTTTCTTGGTGATGGCTGCCCGCAACTCTTCCCTCAGCTCTGGGTCTGGAACCTTCCAGAGCTTCTGCGCGGCGTATCTCTCGTCAAACTTCATCTGGAACCTATGCTCTGGAGAGTAGTGTCCCATGAAGCAGCAGCAAGAAGGTGTACGCCTGCTGTCCAACAAGGGTTTCAGCACCGGTGTCCAGGACACCTGCAGATAACTGTTTATGTAGCCGTCGATCTTGCGAGTCAGGACGTGCGTGGGGACATCCAAAAGACTGTTTGTACGAAGTTGATGCCACACGAAGTATAGATTGTTGATCAAGAAGAGGAGCCTGAGGCTCTGGTCCGTGAAAGACTGCGACGACACCCTGCCGAGCTTCACTTCTAGGGAATGGATCATCACCATGATCATGTCGGTGCAAGAACTTGTATTGTAGCTGCTGCTGATCGACAGCACAATGATGTAGCTCACCACGGACCTAGTGGCCTTGTGAACGCCAGGGGATGGATTGTTCTTCGGTCCTGACAACGACGTAGCCCAGGAGCGGTCGTTCTCGTGCATCAGGGACATGAACCGAGTCCTGATGCGGTCTCTTGCGCTCCTTATGGCCTCATCCATCTTCTCCAGCTTCGCTGACAAGAGGCTACTCAGCTCGCCGGCTATGGTTGCAGCTTCTTCGGCGTCGGGTGACGACGAACGACGGATGCACAGGTGCCAGTGCCAAAGCTCAACATGCTCTGAAGACCCGGAGAGGGCGTCACGGACGCCTGCCAGCTTCTGGAACTTGTGAGCTGCTGCCACCGCACGGCCACCCCTCTGATGGCCGTCGCCGTCGTCGCCGTCGTCGTCGTCATTGCTAGGATCAATGACGATGTCCACTGCAACGACGGCGTCAACAAATGCGAGCATCTGCAAGAAGGTTACAGCGACGAATCCTACGAACTCCGAAGCAGGTGGCCACCAGCCACCTCCTCCTCCTCCTGTTCCTGGCTGCTGCTACTACACCATCCAGTGAAGCTGACGACGCACCTGCTGATCGCGCGCAGAGCTAGGGTCCAACTCTGTGCAGTGTACTGGAGGCGGCGCGACACGAAGGCGCTCCGTGCAGACGCGTCGTCTAGGCCGGCGAGGTGGAGAACCCAGCTGACCCGCAGCTCCGTGAGCCACCTGTCCTGTCTAGCTGGGCACTGATACTGCTGCTCTCAATGGCGTCGCTAGCAGCTGCACCAGGGGATTCAGGGGATCCATGGACCAGCAGCAGGCCCCTGATATGCTTGCGTATCTTGGCCTTCTCTTGCTCGGAGACGAAGACTCCGCCGACCTCCTCCGCGTCGGCCGGCGTCGGCGTGGCGGTGGCATGTGGAGGCAGCAAAGCCGAGCTCAGAGCACGACCTGCCGCTGCAGCAACAGGTCCTCCGCCGCCGCCACAGCCGTCGCCGGTGGCTGGATATGACGCGCTGGTGCTGCTACTAGTGTAGGTGGTGTTCGACGACAGGGTGGTACCTGAAGCAGTGGTGCTGTTGCCGCAGTAGTTGAAGCCGTACTGACCAACCAGCTGATTAGTCGGGTGATGAACTGGCTGCACAGGATCTCCGCCGCCGCCGGCGACGACTACGGCTCGCTCCCTCGACCTCCATGCTCCCCGCCAGGAAGCCGCCATGACAGGGGAGCTTGCTCGCTGCAAAATGGAACTGTGTGAAGGATGTGATGATGGACGAAACCGCACCCGGCAACGCGCTGATGACTTGAGTGTGTCGCGGCACTCGGCAGTCCACACCGGCATGACCTGCCTGGCCTTCACGGCCTCACATGTGTGCGGTGTGTGCCTGCCTCGAAATTGCTTTCTCTTGACGTCGCGACCGGAACTGACTTGATAACATTCTGACTGTATTTCCTTCTCCAAAGTCCAAACAACAGAAAAATCTATTTTACGCTTTGAACTTAGTCAAGGAGTCTGATTTTCAACATCGTGCTACGAAACCGGGTAATCTAAGTAATGTAGCAAGCGGTTTTGCAAAGTGATTTTGAGAACGTTGACATGTGAACCCTACTTCTTACCATTATCTTCTCTCTCCATGTCATCCGCCATGCCTGGCAGCGGCCTTGGAGCAGGAACTCTCCGTGCGCATGCATGATGGGATGCACTGCCATTGGTCTACGGTACGTTGGCCCCGCTTCTGTCCACACCACGGCGCCACCCACATTCTCTAACCGCCTCCGCTTCCTCCCCGACTTCTGTGCACCTGCGCTGCTCTCCTCCAGCCCGCGCGGCCCCTTCCCCACCGAGTGCCGGGGAAGCCTCTCCGCCGAGGATGCCCACTGTCTCCTCCGCCTCCCCCTTGACGCCACCTCTGCCTATCAGTGGAAGAGGAAGAAAGAAGGGAGAGTGGGTCCCACCCATCAGTTGCTGATGTGTGGGCCCGTGCTGCCACATCAGAAAATAGCCTAGAAATTGTTTGCTAAGTACTTAGGGTTGTATTTCGAACAGTTTTGCCGGTTTGAGGGTGTAGGTTACCTTGTTTTGTAGCACAAAGGTGAAAAATCGCAAGTTCGAGATTTTGTAAAAATGGATGTTTCCATTTTCTGTTAAAGGAAGCACATATAGACATCCTAACAAATATCTTTTTACAAATTTTATTATGTTTGGGAAAAATAGGATCGGTCCATATGTTTTGTATTGTTATGTACGTTCGGCACGTACATTTGGACAAGTAAGAATAATGTTCCAGCTAGTTTGCCTAGAATAATGTTCGAGCTAGTTTGCCTCTCTGACCGTCAGGATTAATTAAGCCCTCCATCTGGCTCCGGTGGCGTTTGATCCACACGATCCGCTTGAACAAGATCCGCAGGGGATGGTGAGGCCGCCGGGGTGGCAGTGATGGTCGAGGCCGAAGAACTCCTCCTCCGCGCTCTCCAGCAGCGCCACGAACGTCGGCTGCCTCAGGTACGCCGTGGGCACCACGAAGCGCGCCCGCGCCTCGCCGACGTACACGGCGAAGTGGCCCTGCGGCACGCCGCCGGTCGTCCTCAGCCTCGACATCAGCTGCTGCAGCCTGTTGCCGCCGCCGCCGCCCATGAACGAATGAACTACTCAGCTGCTGGGCTGTGACGCGTGCAGTGTCTGTGCAGAGATAATATGTAAAGCTCGCGAGGTGTACTTTATCTCATCTGATGGTGTTTGCTACAACAAGTCAGCAAGTTAATGGTGGTGGCGCGGTCTGTTGTTCCATGAGATAATATGTAAAGCTCGCGAGGTGACGAGTCTGTCTATTGGTCATCTGTGTGTTTGTTTTGCTATTGACACCCGGTTGTTGGAATTTATTGTCACCCGAATTTTGTTTGTATATTTGACCAGGTGTTGTCTGCCAGCAGATTCGGTTGATGGTAAGTTTTCTATCACACGAAATCTGACACCTCAAATAAAAAATCAAATGGTCCAAATTATTTGTGCAAAACACAGGACACATAATTTCTCTATTCTCCTGGTCCGAATTTTGTTGCTTTTAGAGCTGCACTGTGGCTGTGAGCGATGCGACTGATGAAACATGCACCGCAAGGCAACAATGCATGACCGGTCCAATTAAATGGCAGTTGCGCCATTCGAAGCGAGGAAAAAGTAGCACCGAGAAGGGAAAATGCATTGGTTGAGGTGGGATCCACCTCGATGTCCTTTCTAAACAAAGGTAGAGTGACATGTTTTATGTGACAAATTTTGAATCATAAAATAATTTATTTTTTGGAACGGAAAAATTATTTAACAAATTTGGTCACATACATACCACCACTAGTGTGGTTACAGTGTAAGCACATGTAATTATAATGGGCCTGTTCGGATGGCTGAATTTAGCGGGCTGTTGCTTTAGCTGCATCAGCCAAAAGAAGCGGGTGCAGCAGCCACAGCCAGCACAGGGGCAGACACAGCCAAAAGCAGCGGTTATATGCACAGGTTTCTGTTTTCAGCATTATTCAATTCAAAGCCGAACGGCTGGGCTGCGCTGATGGGCTTTAGCCGAACGGCTGGGCTGTGCGGACCCCGCAGCGAAAGCAACAGCACGCCAAATTCAGCCATCCGAACAGGCCCAATGTAAATATCTATAATTACACTGTAGTAACAGTGTAAACTGTTGCATTTACAGTGTGCAAGTATGTATTGCACATATAGATTATAGTTACAGTGTAAACATCTATAATTACGCTGCAATTACAGTGTACTCCCTCCGGTATCAAAATTATGGACGTTTTAGACATCGCCACAGTCACCAAGACATCACTTTGACCATCAATTAATTATACTACGTATATTCAAAATACATCAAATGTGCAGTATTTTGAAGCTATTGTTAAAGACGAATCTAACCATACCAATTTTAAAACGTGAATCGAAATATTTGAAGAGATATTGATGGTTAAAACTAAAATATGTTGACTGCATGCAAACCAAAACATCCATTATTTTGAAACGGGAGGGAGTAAACACTAACAATTACGGTGTGTAAACATTTGAAACAGTGACAAACCCACCCCGACTTCCCTCAAAAAAAAGGTTACTGCTCATATGTATGTAAAAAAACTACTAAAAAAGCATTTTGTAAAAAATACAGTGTAAGAATAAATTACAGTATAATTTTTCAACTGTACGAGGAAAATTGTCTGTAATTATTGTACAGCGTAAACGAATCGAAGAAAGTACGAACCAAAGAGAAGGAGAACCGCCACGTATCCTGCATCTGCGCGCACGTCGCGTGCGTCTGGCGCACGCTGCCCTGTCACAGGCCTGTGCTGCATGCGGCAGCTGCCCCCGCGACTCAAATAAATGTGGTTGTATCCAAGGGCGTTCACTCTCGATATGACACAAAATCAACGGCCATCCAGTCGCGTGAGGAAACGCTTTCAAACACTCGAGCGACGTTTAGCTTTTTTCTTTCTTTTCTATTTCCTCGTCTCTCCCCCGCATCACCACTGCTGGTGGGTGAGAACTGAGAAGAGAGTGCCTGCCCGCCGCTCGGCCCCGCGGCCCGGCTCGTTCTTCGCCGCGCGTGCCTCGGCTCTCGCTTGCTCGTTGGCTGGGGTCTGCCCGAGGTCGTTGCATACCCAAGCTCCTTCAAGGTTTCACCCGTTTCTTTGTGAAGATGCGATGAGTGATGATAATATTGGGGAGCAGACAGTGGCGATTGCGCCATGGGGTTTGAGGCGCCTGCACTCAGCTCCTGCAGGGGTTTGGGCGACGGACCCTGTACCGGAGGCTAGTACCCCGGGACGTGGGTCAAGGTTCTGGGCACTGGAGGATGGAGATAGCTCTGTAGAGGAAGAAAGGGTCGGCCATGTCCGCTGAGTTGTTTATACGCGATGCTATGGGCGAAGGTTTCTCCGTCGACGACATATGCCGGGCGGAGGCTTCACTTCCTAACAATGTTCCGTCTCCTCTGTTTTGTTCAAATGAATTTGGCGCAGGACAGGTACGACGTGCGAGGCCCTTGGCAAGCAGAGTGGTTGATGCTGTGGCGGACAGAAGGATGCGTGCCGGCAAACCTTGGAAGGGTCCTCTGCCGGCGAAAAGAATTTCACCTTGCCGGACACTAGGAGATGTGATGGTAACGGACCGACGTACTCCTACTTTGATTTCAGCTAACCGGAATTTGGGTCTTTGCTTCTCTTTGGCTGATGACGTGTCGTCTCCTCCAAAGACGGGAACCATAGTGGCACAGGCGCAGGGGAGGGTGCTTCCAAACATGCTAGGAGGGGTGCTTTTCGGTGTTCTGGGTCTGAAAAGTGGACTTCGATTGGCAGTACAACATCGGTTCTTTACAAGAGCAGGCAAGCCGCAATTTTTGAATTCCTGCAGCTCAAGGTCGGCTGCTTCGGCTGTTCGATGTTGTGTTGGAGATGGAAGTGTGCTGCCTCTTGGGCATGTTTTACAGCAAGATAAGGGTGCCTGGGGTCAGCTTGGATCAAATACGGAAAGAGGCAATGATGGCAGGGGCTCAGTTGGGCTAGTTGCTGCTGTTCAAGTTCCAAAAATGTGTTATATTGGGCATTCTAGTAGTGCTCGGCCAGTCTGTTTTCGGTTTACAGAAGGGTTGTGTTCGCTCTTTACTAGAGCTGGCAAGCCACGTTTGTTCACCTCCTCTAGCACCATGGTTGTCCGGGCTGCGAGTGTTAACAAAATTCGGGAAGTTGTTCACTTGGACAGAGAGGCTGAAGAGGTGAAGAATAGTGGGGCAGAGGAATGCTTAGGTGGTAATATTGTCTCAAGTGACTTGGTGTCAAGTGAGATTGCAGACGAAGTTATGGCTATGACAAATGGACTTGTCTGGCCAGTTGACTAGTTTAACTATCGAGGAAGGTGAGGATGTTTCCGAACCAATGCTGGGAGCTGATGATCTTACATTGCACAGGGCGGTTGTCCCTGGACAGGTGGTGAGTGATGGTTCTACACAAGTGCAGGGGGTGAATGTGGATGTGGGCGATTTTACTGCTGTTCCATTCGATGATCCGCTAGTTCAGGGGTGTTTGGATCGGGGGGTTCCAAGGTTGACACCACACTGTTGGCTGATGCATCTGTAAAAAAGTGGATGGCTGCTGCTGCAATTCCGGAGGTTGTTTTGTCTCATTCTCGATCAGGTCCAAGGGTGGCTGGCTCAGTGGATGGGCATACACTTGATCCCGCGGAGAGGACTGCATTGAAGAACTTAGAGAGCGTGGAAGGTAATACTCGTTCTTTATCCATTTCTTCTATTCCAGTACCTAAATGTGTTTCTAATTTCCGTCAGATTGGTGTTAGTGTGGGTGGGTCAGACACAGAGAATTTAATTTCTATTAAGAATCTCTTTCTGGCTGAGAGCTCTAGAGTTCAGCCTTGGTCTTCTTTTGAGGAATCAGGGTGTTCTTTGGAGAGTGAAGTTGAGGATTTTGAGGAGGAAGAACAAGATGATTCTGTTTTAGATTATTTGTGTGGTGACCTCTTGGAGAAGGTTTTCGATGGGGATGACTATCACCTAAGCTGTGATCTTAATGTCGCCCATAATCTAGTAAAAACCAAGTCGCGGTCTTCTAAGAAGAATAAGCGAAATAAGAAGTCCGTTAGATTTTGTAAGCATGGTTTAAAATGAAAGGAATTTTTTGGAATAGCAGAGGTCTTAGTGACTTGGCTAAAGTAAGATTTCTTTCAGAAACATCCAAGGAGTAGCAACTAGATTTCATTGCTCTTTTGGAAACGGGTAAAAAAGACTTTGCCCCTTAGCACTCTTAAAAATTTTTGGTGGAAAGAATTTTTTGTGGCATTGGACAGAACCCCGGGTAGATCGGGAGGCATTCTGATGGGAGTTAATCTTGATTTCTTTGACATTGGGGCAATCGATGAGGGCAACTTCTACGTGAAGTTCCGGCTGAGGAATAAAGTAGATGGGTTTCAGTGGATCTTAGTGGCAGTTTATGGCACTGCTCAACCTGAATTTAAAGAGAGTTTTCTAGCTGAATTGGTTCAAACCTGTAGCAAGGAATCAAATCCTCTCCTAGTGGGAGGAGATTTCAATATTATACGAAGCCCTAGTCAGAAAAATAATGACAGATATGATGACAGGTGGCCTTTCTTATTTAATGATGTAATAGATGGCTTAGATCTGAGGGAGCTAGAAATGTCTGGTCAAAAGTTTATGTGGGCTAACTCTTTAGAGACTCCCACTTATGAAAGACTTGATAGGATTTTGGTAAGCACGGAGTGGGAGCAAAAGTTCCCTTTGTCAACAGTGGTGGCCATGACTAGGGAAATTTCCGACCACACACCTTTGTTGTTAAATACAGGGGCTGGTTCTAATGGTACAAATCAACCTTTGTTCCGATTTGAGCTAGGCTGGTTGCTACAGGAGGGTTTTTTTTGATATTGTTGCAAAAGTATGGCGGGAGGAAACTAAAGGTTCCTCTCCTATGCAAATTTGGCAGAATAAGATCAGAAGATTGAGGCACTTTCTTAGGGGTTGGGCAAAAAATGTTAGTGGAGCTTATAAAAAAGAAAAAAAAGATCTCCTAAGGAGAGTGGACGAGCTAGACAAGAAGGCTGAGATCTCTTGTCTGAGCTCTCAAGAAGTGGAGTTGAAGCATCATTTGAAAGATAGATTAGCAAATCTTCTTAGAGAAGAGGAAATTAAGTGGTATCAAAGGTCTAAAGATACCAAATTACTACAAGGTGATAGAAATACGAAATATTTCCAGCTAGTGGCAAATGGAAAACACAGGAAAACTAGGATTTTTCAACTAGAACAGGATGAAGGGGTGATCACTGGTGACGAAAATCTTAAAAGATATATCACTAAATATTATAGAAGTCTTTTTGGACCTCCTGAGAGAAACAATTTTAACATGATTGAATCTCAAAGGAGCGACATTCCCCAAGTGTCAGATGAAGAGAATGATATTATGACCTCCGAATTCACTATGGAGGAGGTTAGGTATGTAATTTTTCATATGAAGCACAACAAAGCACCGGGGCCTGATGGCTTCCCTGCCGAGTTTTATCAGGTATTTTGGGAACTCATTAAAAATGACCTAATGGCTATGTTTAAGGAGTTCTATGAATGCAAGCTACCTCTCTATAGTCTGAATTTTGGAATAATTACCTTGTTGCCAAAGCAAAAGGAAGTGAAACAAATTCAACAGTATAGGCCGATATGCTTGTTGAATGTAAGTTTCAAGGTGTTTTCAAAAGTTATTGCCAATAGATTGTGTTTGGTGGCTAAAAAAGTTATTAGGCCTTCTCAAACAACCTTCTTATCTGGGAGGAATATCTTGGAAGGTGTGGTGGTTCTACATGAAACATTGCATGAGCTGCGCAAGAAAAAGCTCAATGGTGTGGTCTTGAAACTAGATTTTGAAAAGACGTATGATAAGGTAAATTGGTCATTCTTGTAATAAACGCTTAGGATGAAGGGCTTTAGCCCTTTATGGTGTCGTTGGATTGAGCAAATAGTGAGCAAAGGAAGTGTGGGTGTTAAAAGTAAATGATGACATTGGTAAGTATTTTCAAACCTGATCCCCTTTCGCCTTTCCTTTTTAATTTAGTGGCAGATATGCTTGCTATTTTGCTAACAAGAGCAAAGGAGAACGGTCAGTTTCGTGGAGTTATACCCCATTTAGTGGATGGGGGACTATCCATTTTACAATATGCAGATGATACCATACTTTTCATGGAATATGATTTAGAGGAGGCTAAGAACTTGAAATTAGTATTATGTGCTTTTGAACAGCTATCTGGCCTTAAAACCAACTTCCATAAAAGTGAGTTGTTTCTGTATGGGGAAACACAATCCTTCCCAAAAGAATATTCTGAATTGTTAGGGTGCAATGTGGGTTCTTTGCCTTTTAGATATCTGGGTATTCCAATGCATCGTAGAAAGATTTCTAACAAAGATTGGTTTTCAGTGGAGGAAAGATTTCAAAAGAAGCTTTCTAGTTGGAAGGGTAAATTACTCTCTTTTGGTGGGAGACTTGTTCTAGTGAACTCAGTTTTGTCAAGCCTACCCATGTTTATGTTGTCTTTCTTTGAAGCTCCTAAAGGGATACTTAAGAAATTAGATTATTATAGATCTAGATTCTTTTGGCAGTGCGATGAGCATAAGAAAAAATACAGATTGGCAAAGTGGAATATTCTTAGCACGCCTAAAGACGTTGGTGGTTTGGGAATCTTGAACTTGGAAGTGCAAAACAAATGTCTCCTAGGTAAATGGTTATTTAAGTTGCTAACAGAAGATGGACTATGGCAAGACCTTCTTAGGAAAAAGTACTTGCATAGCAAAGCCATCACTCAAGTTTCTAAGCAACCTGGGGATTCTCAGTTTTGGGTGGGTCTTATGCATGTGTAAGAGCAAGTTTTTTCTTTTGGTTCTTTTAAGTTGCAAAATGGAAGGCAAATTAGATTCTGGGAGGATCGGTGGGTAGGGGATAAACCCTTGATGTTATCCGATGCTTTATAGAGTGGTAAGAAAGAAAAATGTCACTGTGGATATTGGGCTAAGCGCAGTTCCACTAAATGTGTCCTTTAGAAGGGCTCTAATAGGCGAAAAGCTAATAGCTTGGCATGATCTAGTATCGAAAGTGGCTCCTGTGGTTTTGGGGGAAGGTAAAGATATCTTTACTTGGAACCTTAGCAAAAATGGTTCCTTCTCTGTGAGCTCTATGTATTCAGCTATAGTACAGGAAGTTGTTCTGGGCTTTAAAGGTGCCACTAAAGATAAAAATATTTTTGTGGTTCCTAAAGAGAGGAGTGGTTCTCACTAAGGATAACTTGGCTAAGCGGCAATGGAAGGGCAATCTTAAGTGTTCCTTCTGTAATGCAAATGAAACGATACATCATCCTTTTTTTGGCGAAATAGCCATTTTCGTCCTTCAACTTTCAACCAAGGTTCAAAATCGTCCCTGAACTATCAAAGCGAACGTTTGAGTCCTCAAACTTTTCCATGCAGCTCAATTTCATCCTTCGTCTTACATGTCGTGCCATGTTGGTGTGCCTTGTCAGCATCTAGTCATATATGACCATGTATGATTGATAACACATGAACTGGGACCAATTTATTATTAGTTTGCTTAATACAAGTGGGACAGAACTTGAGAGAAGTTTTCGGATGTATTGATTCCTTTATTTACATTCCAAATTTTTAAAGATATGCTAATATATTTAAAAATTTATGCTCAGATATTGATTAATATGGATTTTTTGTTTTTTTCAAATCAAATTAAAAGAGGTACAGAACATGGCAAGGCATTTAAGCCATTTATAAATACACTCTATTTTTTCTATTGACTTATTACAATCAAATATATATTGTTTTTACTATTCTTCTAGTAAAGCATGTGTTGTTCTTTCTCGTTAAAGAAAGGAAGAATAAACATAGTTGTATAGTTAACTCAAGATACACGTGGAAACCCTAGATGGCCAAATGCTGACAAGGCATGCCAACATGTCATGACACATAGAATGAAGGGCGAAATTGGACCATGAGGAGAAGTTTGAGGTCTTAACGGGTCAGTTTCATAGTTCAGGGATGAAATTGAGCTTTGGTTGAAAGTTGAAGGACGAAACTGGCTATTTTACCCTTTTTTTTTGAATGCCATGTGGCAAGGTTGGTTTGGAATTCCATTTTCATTTCCTTTGGTATTCAACCACCGAAGAGTGTATCCCATATGTTTGGTTCTTGGCTCAAAAGATTTTCTTTGATGCTTAGAACCAAAATTTTATTGGGTGCTGCTGCTCTATGTTGGGCCATTTAGTTGAGTAGGAATGATACGGTTTTTAATCGTTTTCTAACTCTTTTAAAGAAATCATGTTCAGGGGAATTTATTGGATTTGCTGTTGGGCAAAACTCTCTACGGAGGATGATAAAGTGGTCTTAGAGGTAGGATGCCGGAAGTTGGAAGCGATTGTATTGGAGTTTTTTGGTGGTTTTGGTTGGAGACCTAGATATAAAATTGATAGTTGAGCTGGGTCATCTTGTTATGGTGTCTAGCTATTTGGGTAAATTTTTTTTATTTCTCCTTTATGAGGAGTTTTTCAGCTAAGCTTTGCATTTGCTTGTATGTTACGTTGGCCGGATATTCTCACCTGAGAATAGAGGCCGGAATGTTGTTCTTTCCATTATCTAAAAAAAAAAGACAGATAGATAATTCACGTACGTATTATATATGTGCCTTGGAACATAATGATGGGAATGAATTTCCTTTATCAACGGTTATTCAGCTGCATATTAAGATTTCATATCGTTGCGAGGCTACCTAGCTCTGAAGACTGTTCTCTAGAGATAAGCTTATTAGCATGTTCGTCGCAGTAGTGTAATTGCAATCAACAATTGTACTCAGTTCCATACTTGCATGCGTGCTCGATCATCGATCAGTGCTCGTATGTACTGGCCTACTGCACGCTGTCGATCGTCGTGACAAAGTAATAATAAACACATACACAGATAGATACAGACTGTATTATCTGATCTGCTCGAGCGATCTGCGTTTGAGAGTTCGTTGAACGCTGAACGTTCGGTGCACGAACACCGAAGAAGGCGCGCAGCGCGCAGCTAGCTGTCCCTCTGTATAGAGAGCTTGAATTGATTGAAACCGGCCCGGCCGGCAGAAATATCTGGGAGAAAGAAGGAAAAAAAAAAAAGAGAGAAGAAGTGTCCTCAAGTCAAGCAGTATAAATTCCGTTTTTAATTCGTCCTTCTGAAAGCAGCCGCATCAAGCAAGGCTGGCAGACCTTGTCGCACTGAACAAGTGAAGGAAGAGACCGCCGGCCTGCCGCTTGCTCTTTTCAGACAGCAATGCAACTTGCTGCATGCAGCGCGCAACTGGATGGAGTACTGGACCACCGTACCACCGCTTCACCTCGCTCGCAGTCATCTCTCTCTCCGGCCGCCGGCACAGGTGCTCGTCGAGATTCAGCTCGTGTGCGAGCGAATGCCGGGGCGGCACGGCCGCATGGGCCTCGCGCTGAGATGCATGATATGGTTGGAGATTCTAGTAGCAGATAGGCGCCAACAGCTGAACAGCAGTGCATTGGCGGCAGGCCGGCACCACCAGCAATGGCCCCTCATCCCAATGGAGGCCCGAATTAAAGGCTGAGAAAATTCAGCGGCTGCAGATCATCGATCGGGCTGGAAATTGAGATAAGGGTCGTTAATTATGGATTACGGAGCAGTACAGTGGCTAGGGAAAATCGCAGACAGAGAGAAGGCCCCAATGCAAATGCAAAGGAAAGGACACCTGATCGACGGACCTGACGCGTGCTGCCAAGGGATCGGATCCAGGCAGCTGGCCGTCGCCCGTGCCCGTGGGATCTTGGTGGCGGCGGTGGCCCGTGGCCGTGTGGCGGCGACTTTGTGCGCGAATCGCGTATTAATTGGCGTGCATTGCCGCTGCATGCATGCGTGCTCGGCGCCGGCTGGCGGGCCGGGACCGGCGAAGAAGAAGAAGAACGATTGACGGCCGGCGCCCCTTCGTTCCATCCGGCCGGATCGGCCTCCCCGCTCCTGCGTACGTACGTGATGAGGTCCAATTTTGGTGGCAACAGGTCGATCGAGATCTATCGTCTCCGGCCGTCCGGCGGCCGGCCCCGCAAGGTCACGCGGCGTGCCGGCGAGGTCGAGCACACACCTCATGAGCTAGCCGGCAAGCGGCAACTTGCATCGTCGTTCTTTGCTCGAGGACATGCATGTGCTTGTGCTTGGGATATATTTGGGTAATTTATCGTCTCGTCGCTCCATCTCCGGCAGCTGCAACTTGCTTCCACCACGCGGCGTGTGCCGGCGAGACGGGGTACAGACATGTGATCCACCGCTAGTTCCGCCCCAGCAACTTGCTTGCCTTGTTCACCGCGTACCCCTGCGGTTCTGCTCCATCGGGGGAAGAATGGTTTTTTTCTTTTTCTTTTCTTTTGAAAAGAACGGGCAGGAGAGCTGCCTGCTCTATCAAGGAGAAAGAGCGCCAAGAAAGACGAGTACCACTGTACAAGAAAAAAAAAATAAAGGCCAAGAGCTCACAGAGCCACTCACAGCACACCTGCCTGCAAACAGGCACAACCAGTTAGGTTTTTTTAGCTAGCTCCGTTTGGTTTTTTAGCTACCATTTTTTAGCAGCTAACTGTTAGCTACAAGGAACTAAACAGGCCCTAAGTGACAAGCTGTGGTTGAACTATATAAGCGAAAAGCGAGAATTGAGAAAATCTCCGCGATACGTAAAATCTAAACGAGGATGGAAGAAACGGAAACAAACAGACCCAAAACCTTTTCTCTGAAATGCTGTAGCTGGCAAGCGATTTCATAGAAATAAAAACATCAATTCCAATTCGTAGTTGTTTTCCTTCCCAAGAAAAACACTGCAACTCATGAAATAAGATAAACAAACCAGTGGCTCCGACGAGAAAACCTTGGTTTGTCGTCGTCACAGTCCGCTGTGCCATAGCTCTCCAGTGGATCTAGAGTTTAGATCACAGTCGTAGTCTAAGCCCTTGCTTGTTGCTTGGAGCGCCGTTCCATTTGTAGTTGGCACCACGTGGCATGGCCTTAGATATGGATCAGGTGGTTTTTGTATGAGTTGGCTAGCACGGCTCTTAACGGAAATGTTCCTATATGGGCTCCTTGCGTGTGTCTATTGGGTGTGGCTCTTAATGGAATGTTCCTATTCGGTCAGTACATGTGTTCCTATATTGAGATGCTCCTCATTGTAAGGATTTGTCCATTTTTACATTCGTAAGGCTTGATTACTGTTCACGAAGCGAGTTATTTGTCTCATTGCCACAAGCCCACAAGACATCCCTAGCAAGGTCCCGTACAATCGACTTGCCAACAGTCGATCGGCATGGTGTGAAGCCGATTGCCAAATCAGCTCTAAAGTATTTAACTGTTGCTGTTGTCTGCATATAGGACAGTAAACAGCGATCAAGTTGATAACCTCCCTAGTTGCGAGGTCAATGCCTGCGCGTCAACACCTGTTGCGAACCATAAGGTGTTTTTGGTACCCTATCTGGAAGGAGCAATCCCCGCAGCACTCCCGGTTCCGCGTGCGTTCCGCGCGCGGTGTTCGTCCGCCGGATTTCCACGGCAACAAATATATTAAGGTATGCTTGTTCGGTGTCAAAACTGGCATGTTAAAATTTTACTAAGCCAAATTGATTTGTCAAAATTTTGACATAGCCAATTTTGGCGCAAAACCAAACATAAGTTATACTCATTATTTATTTTTGACAGTGACATACGTAATGAGGAGACTGTAAAGGAAAGAAAGTGGAGAACCTTCACTAGAAAATGCTGTAACGAATGATCTCTCTGTATTGGAGGAGCAAAAGCCAGTTCGGGTCGGGACGTCAAGGGAAAAGCTATCGCCCCCAGTTCCGGTCGGGACGACAAGAGAAAGCAATTTCGAGGCAGGCACACTGCACCGCACACATGTGACTATGTGAGGGCCAGCAGGTCATGCCGGTGTGGACTGCCGAGTGCCGCGACACACTCAAGTCATCAGCGCGTTGCCGTCGCGAAGACGGCCGGGTCAAGTCAGGTCAAGAATGGAACGCGTCGTCGCGGCAAGGCACACATTATCCTCCAACAATTTATGGGTCCGTTTAGATCCTCGAGCTAATTTTTAGTTTTCATCACATCGGATGTTCCGATGCTAATTAAAAGTATTAAATATAGTTTAATTATAAAACAAATTACACAGATGAGAACTAAATGGCGAGACGAATCTATTAAGTCTAATTAATCCATGATTAGCAAATGTGATGCTACAGTAACTAGTCGTTAATTATGCATTAATTAGGCTTAATAAATTCGTCTCGCCATTTAGTCATCGTCTATATAATTAATTTTTTAATTAAACCATATTTAATACTTCTAACTAGCGTTCGGACCTCCGATGTGACATGTGCTAAAATTTAGCCACTGGATCCAAACACCTCCTATGGCGATCGACTCCAGCCGGCCGGCCGGGTGCGGGCCGGTTCGTCCATCATCACATCCACATCAGATCGTTACATTTTGGAGCAGGCGATCGAGCTCCCTGGCATGGCGGCTTCCTGGCGGGGAGCATGGAGGTCGAGGGAGCGAGGAGTCGTCGTCGGCGGCGGCGGAGACCCTGTGCAGCCAGTTCGTCACGCGACTAGTCTGGTTGATCAGTATGTTCAGTACGGCTTCAACTACTGCAGCAACAACAGCACCACCGCTTCAGGTACCACCCTGTCGAACACCACCTACACTGCTAGCAGCACCAGCGCGTCTTATCCAGCCGCCGGCGACGGCGGCGGCGGAGGACCTGCTGCAGCAGCAGCGGCAGGTAGTGCTCTCAGCTCGGCTTTGCCGCCGGCCGACGCGGAGGAGGAGGTCGGCGGAGTCGTCTCCGAGCAAGAGAAGGCCAAGACGCGCGAGCACATCAGGGACCTGCTGCTGCTGGTCCATGGATCCCCTGAATCCCCTGGCGCTGCTGCCCATGCGGCCACCGGCCATGCTCCTGGCTATGCGGCCATTGCCAGCAGCAGCAGCATCGGTGCCCAGCTGGACAGGTGGCTCACGGAGCTGCGCGTCGGCTGGGTCCTCCACCTCGCTGGCCTAGACGACGCGTCTGCGCGGAGGGCCTTCGTCTCGCGCCGCCTCCAGTACACCGCCCAGAGCTGGACCCTAGCTCTGCGCGCGATCAGCAGGTGCGTCGTTAGCTTCACTGGATGGTGTAGCAGCAGCAGCCAGGAACAGGAGGGGGAAGAAGAAGAAGGAGATGACTGGTGGCCACCTGCTTCGGAGTTCGTAGGATTCGTCGCTGCAGCCTTGTTGCAGATGCTCGCTTTTGTTGACGCCGTCGTTGCTGTGGACATCGTCATTGATCCTAGCAATGACGACGACGACGACGGCCACCAGAGGGGTGGCGGCGCGGTGGCATCAGCTCACAAGTTCCAGACGCTGGCAGACGTCCGTGATGCCCTGTCCGGGGCCTCAGAGCAGGTCCAGCTCTGGCACCTGTGGCTCCGTCGATCGCCGTCGTCACCCGACGCAGCCGAAGCTACAACCATAGCCGCCGAGCTGAGTAACCTTTTGTCAGCGAAGCTGGGCAAGATGGATGAGGCCATACGGAGCACGAGAGACCACATCAGGACTCAGTTCATGTCCTTGATGCACGAGCACGACGACGACCACCGCGGCTCGTGGGCTACGTCGCCGTCAGGACTGAAGAATAACCCGTCACCTGGCGTTCACAAGGCCACTCGGTCCGTGGTAAGCTACATCATTGTGCTGTCGATCAGCAGCAGATACACCCGATCATCAGCGGATCCAGCTCCTGCTGCTGTATATGGCGACGAAGCATCTCCCCGCGGCGGCGGCGGAGAGAATAATAACAACAGCAGCAATACAAGTTCTTGCACCAACATGATCATGGTGATGATCCGTTCCCTGGAAGGGAAGCTCGCCAGGGTGTCGTCACAGTCTTTCGCGGACCAGAGCCTCAGGCTCCTGTTCTTGATCAACAATCTGTACTTCGTGTGGCATCAGCTTCGTACAAACAGTCTCGTGGATGTCCCCACGTACGCCCTGACTCCCAAGATCGACGGGTACATAAACAGTTACCTGCAGGTGTCCTGGACACCGGTGGTGGAACCCTTGTTGGACAGTAGCCGCCATTGCTGCTGCTGCTGCTTCATGGGACGCTACTCTGCAGAGCATAGGTTCGAGATGAAGTTTGACGAGACATACACCAAGCAGAAGCTCTGGAAGGTTCCAGACCCAGAGCTGAGGGAAGAGCTGCGGGCAGCCATCACCAAGAAAGTCATCTCAGCCTTCACGAAATTCTTGGGGGGTAGGAATGGCAGTATGAGCGCCTCAAGAGTAGCCACCCTGGAGAACCTGGAGGAGATGCTGGAGGAGCTATTCGAAGGATGAACCAGCCTCCAGCCCTGCACTGCACCACCACCACATTGCACCACACCCGTGTGTGTTCATGCCTGGTTTTCGCTCGCTGCTATGTAAGTGTAACTTCATCGAATCGAGTATAATAACTGTACGTCTGGACCTGTCAAAGTGCGAAGTACACTAATTAAGTTACTTTCTGATGTTAAAAAAGTTATGTTAATGGAGATTTCGCTACCATGGAAAATCCGTGTCACGTACAGTGGCCTCAAGTTTATCGCCATCGCGTTAAGTTCGACTAGCAAACATGAGCGCACGTTGTTCTTATGGGTCTGTTTGGTTGCGAGTGCAACCGTAGCCCGACTCCTACCCCTGGCCAAGCTAGCTGTGGGCAAGGTTCACAATTCCGTTTTTACTGTAGCGAAATTCCGATTTGATCAAAAATTTTGACTTTCATATTTTTGAATTTGGAATCCAAATACCCAACTTTCCGGACCGGAAAGTCCTTCCCGGACTAGACCGGAAACGGAATTTTTTTCCGGTTTTCCAGACTTTCCGTCCGAAAAGTCGATCGCTGGCTGTGGGCAGGCTCCCTAGGGCCAACGTCCTCTAAGAGCGTGTGTTTGGTTGACATTACTATGTAGCTCGTCCAGCCGGAGCTCACGTTTGGTTGCCCCCCTCACCAGCCCCTCCTCCGGGCACCCGACGGCGAGTCCTTCGTCCTCCAAGCCTCGTCGCGCGCCCCTCCACCGCCGTATCTGCGCCACCGCGAGCGCCTCCTCCACCAGATCCGCGCCGCCGTGAGCCCCTCCTCCGCCGGGCTCCCTCTCCTCGCCGTAGGTGCTGGTGTGGCTCCCCCTCCTCTCGGTCGCCGGCGCAGCACCCGCTCCCCTTCCGCGCGAGCGGAGATGCCGACGAGGAGCGAAGCGGCAGCATGTAGGTGGAAGAGGAAGACAAAGCTCGTCGCAGCCCTTGCCGAGGTACTCCAAGCCGACTCTACGACAGAGCAGAGCGCAAGGAGAAGGAGGGTTGGCGGGATCCGCGTGGCGTCGGCGGCGTGGAGACCGCGGCAGGCTTCGTGGACGACGACGGTGGGGAAGGGGAGCTCCTCCCGGGACGGAGAGCGATGGGGAGCCGGTGTTGCGCCACGTGGGGCGCACACCCTGTTGATTTGGCCTAGCCCCAAAAGAACGACGGATTAGGGCGACCTAGCGGAGCCACCTTCTGGACCTCATTTTGGTCAGTTTGGGCCTAGCTAGGGGAGCGGCAAGGTTAGCCAAACACCGGCCTCGTCCGGACGTGAGCTGGCTAGCCCCCTAGCGCAGCAACCAAACATCCCCTATATTCAGTTTATTCAAGTCGCTTTATTTTCCCCTCTCTCTCCCTCAACGCAAACCATCGATAGATCGTCACCACTCACCAGAAATAAACCACCACTCCCCCAGAGATCGTCGTCATGAACAGCACACGTTGTTTATAAACATACGAGTACCTACACTACACTACATACACAATCATGGTTTTCAAGGCGTCGCCTAGGCGACGCTTAGGCGTCTGGGCGCTAAAAAATGCTGGGCGTCAGGGTCGCCATGGCTGAAACGCGTATGGCGTCCGCCTTGCTCAGTTTTGTCACAAACCTCACCCCAAATCACTCAACGGATGAGACACAATTGCAGAGTACAAGTTTAGGGAAGATTTCTAGAAGCTTCTGGATACATCAGAGGAGTAGGAGGTAGAAGAAGGGGGGGGGGGAGGAGGGGTAACTTAGGTCTGTTGACCTGCCTCGAGCAGAGCTCGCCGCCGTCGTTAGGTTCTGGTTGATCTATCCCCTTCTCCCTTGCTCCACTGCCTCCTTTTGTGCTGTCTGTAACAGGCTGCACCGCCATTCCGGCCCAAACCATCCTCGGCCCATGACATTCTTCCCTCCTAAAAATGCGGCTTGTCCTCAAGCCGCGGTTGTCGAAGCCGCCAGGATCCCAGAGAACATGAATGGACACCATTGCTTGAAGTTTTTCCAGCTTGTTCTGAACTGCATTTGTTGTTGTCCACGGATTGTCCATTGGCTGACCTGTATCCCATGAAACTTTTGCTGCATTGATACTCCACGTTAGCAGATTGATACTCTGAATTTTCAGCTGTATGAAAGTAGTCAGCTGGATGTGTGCCCGGTCACCAAATTCAGCCATAAAACTGAGCAAGAAGATATATTTGACAGACTTCAGCTGTCTAGTAGTGCAACCACCAATCAAGGAAAATTTATCTTGCTGCCCTCTTCTCTCAGTAGTAGTTAACAGCATATAAGAAATGGCTCTTTTCCATTTGCTCATCTGGACTGATCTTGAAATTGCATTTTGGTTGCTGCGGAACAGAAACAGTAGAATATACCTTGCAATAGAAGTGCAGTCATTCTTGTTCCTCTGATAACTGCAGATATGAAAGATTATCCAATATGCATCGCTAGTATGGATCTTATTGCTTGGCCAGCGCTGAATAAAATAATTGAAAGTAGTTGTATAGGACCAACTGATCTTGTAATACTGTAGCATTGCACTCATTTTACTACAGCCAAGAACAGAACTAGCACTTATTTGAATGCTAAACTGCACACGAGTTAGGCAGTACAACATCTTAGCCAATTGGAGTAACACATTCATCATGCAGGAAAATGGACTGACCATAAACTTGCTGTTTGGCAGCTCCTGAAAAATATCAGTATGAATATACCTTGCAATTCCTCTAGGCCTTTTACTGACATATTTCTTTCTCTTTCAGGTAGTGGCCATGGAGAAATATGTGGCAACATGATGCTCTCAAAAACTGAAGTCCACATTCCAACAGATGATGATAAGTTGAAGCCCTGAGTGTAAGTAAACTGTGGTTACTGACGTGCCCTTTTACATGGCTCTTGCTTCTTACAATCTGAACAAGGGAAATCACTCAAGGTGAACTTTCCTGGTTCGCATATAATAGAATTGACCTTGGGTTTGTTGATGGCCTGTTCCTGAACATGAATGATGAAGGATCCTGTACATCCACCCTTGCACCAGCTATTCAAGAAGTTATCACCGCTGGCGAAAAACACAGGTTGCCACCATTCCTTGTTATCTGAATTATAATTGCTTGCACATGCAGCTAGCTCAATGAGCCAATTCAATTTGCTCCTCCTAAGCTGAACAATAGGGCAAGCCAGCAAAGAAACCACAACGTTCTGCTTACTATCAGAGTGCCTCATCGTCCAGGCTCTAACAGTTATCAGGTTATGCACAACAATAACAAGCATTTGCCATTTCCATGATTTTTCCATCTGTGTCTGGGTAAAATAACAACTGAATAACAATCTAAGCATGGGAGCTAGCATCAGGTTGTTACCCGAAACTTGTGTCAGAGTGGGTGGTGGCCATGGTTGCTGTAACTCCATCCAGGAAACAAATACACTGAAATTGGATTGCCAAATTTTTTCATGGGAGCCACAATTAACTTCTGAACCAACTAATTGCCATGGAGGTTTTGGCCTGAGTTTGTAGCACGCCTTCCCTCATCAACAGAAAGAGCACAAGGGCTGAGAGGCAGTACCTTGAACACTTGTTGGGTACCATGGAAGCCTTTGTCAAGACATTGCCAGACCGAGCAAACTGGAGAAGCACTGCTCATGGACATGTCGAAACTGCCGATAAGGACGGTAGCCTGGAATGGACTGGATGTTGAAGAAGGCATGGGAGATGCCAGCAACAGGTTTGTAGGCACCAGAGTGCTGACACCTTTGTTGAGAGCAGGCATCGAACACTTGGTGGGCAGCACCACAGGGAGTGACGTAGCTGCAACATAGATGGTCAGATCAGCGTCGTGGGGTTTTGTTGTGGTCGAGGAACTCAAAACTGGCGCTGAGGAGGCCGACGCTGGCTCGCTGATGGCGACGGTGCCCTCGTGTTCACGGTCGTCGGTGGTGGGGATGACGGGGACGGCGAGGTCGGCGACCGGGATGGGGAGGTCAGTGACGGAGGCGACGATGCTGGATTGCAGCGAGGAGGCCTCATCAACGACCTTGAGTGGTGTCGTGGTGGACTGGAGTCTTGTGGTGCTCGCCTGCAAATCCTTTAGCATCTCTGTGTTCGTCTCCACCATCTGCTTTGACATGAGCAACATCTGGCTCAACAACTCTGCGCATCTCGCCATGCTTGCTTCTTCTGCAACTCCCATGGCGGAATTGGAGGGCACGGCCCCAAGGAACAATAGCTCTGATACCAGATGTCACGAACCTCACCCCAAATCACTCAACAGATGAGACACAATTGCAGAGTACAAGTTTAGGGAAGATTTCTAGAAGCTTCTGGATACATCAGAGGAGTAGGAGGTAGAAGAAGAAGGGGGGAGGAGGGGTAACTCAGGTCTGTTGACCTGCCTCGAGCAGAGCTCGCCGTCTCTCGAGCCGAAGCCCACCACCGTCGTTAGGTTCTGGTTGATTTATCCCCTTCTCCCTTGCTCCACTGCCTCCTTTTGTGCTGTCCGTAACAGGCTACACCGCCATTCCGGCCCAAACCATCCTCGGCCCATGACAAGTTTGGAGTCCGAGCGTCGCCTGGTGGACGCTTTGGTCGCGAAATCGGGTGCGCGCGGAAGGAATTTGGCCTGCGCGGGAGGTGCGCGCGAAAGGATTCTGGCCTGAGCGGGAAGAAAGAGAGCTCGCGGCTCGCGACGTTCCGCATTAGGCGCTGAGAGAGGGAGAGAAATAGCCTCATACATAGAGAGAGGGACCGGGAAGAGAGCTGCCGGCCTGCGGCTCCCTCCCCGCGTGGCTCCTCCTCGTATCCTTTGCTGGCGAGTTCCTCCCCGCAAGGTTCCTCCTTGCAGGCGAGTTCCTCCTCACAAGGCTTCTCCTTGCAGGCGAGTTCCTCCGCACGCGGCTCCGCTGCGCATCCCCGCTGGCGGGTTCCTCCCCGCGCAGCTCCTCCACGCCGGCGGGTTCCTGCGCGGCTCCTTTGCGCCGGCGGATTCCTGCGCGGCTGAGTTCCTCCTCCGAGCCCGCTGCCTTGATTGAATCTCAGGCTTGTTGAGTCCTCTCACTCTTCACTCTTCCCCTTCCTCTGTTTTGACACCCAAAGATTTATGTTTGTTTATTTGCAAAAAAGAAAGCAGAGGGGACACACGTGATGCTGCAGGCTGCAGTTGCACAAGTTTAATACTCCTGCTAGTGCTTGTGCCCACTGCTTGTTTCCGCTAGCACTACCTGCTTCACATTATCCATTATGGTCATACCAGTTTTTGCTATCTATAAATACGATGTGCATTAGCACTACTACGGCTGTTATATTGTGCCCTTCGTTTGTGGTTACTGAGAGATGAGAGATTTCAGATTTGCTACTTTACTAATTTCTGGTGTGTACTAGTACTGTAGTAGGCTAGTAGCACTATTATTATGCTATTACATGCTAAAGATTGGCAATATCAAGGTAGGATTTGTTTCTAATTTTGGTATTAAGATATTCGTATGGCGTTGCCTCGCCGCACGCCTAATTCGCCTAGGCGTCCGGAAGGGGGTCGCTCGCCGCATCTCGCCTTACCGCCTTAATAACCATGATACACATACAAGGTCATGGATCGAGCTACGAGAAGACCCGGCCGGCGACGACGAGCCAAGCTAGTAGCACCATCGATTGTCGATCGATGAGGCATGGAGCTCAAATCAAATGGCTACCTAGCCAGGAGGAGGCCAGCGCGACGGCGGCGGCGGCGGCGAGCATTGATAGAGAGATCGATGCATGGGAGCTGCTAGCTAAGTTAGCTGGCTATCTGAGGGTGCGCAGGAGCGCGGCGAAGTCGCGCTCGGAGCAGCAGGGGATGGTGAGGCTGCCAGGGTGGCAGTGGTGGTCGAGGCCGAAGAACTCCTCCTCCGCGCTCTCCAGCAGCGCCACGAACGTCGGCCGCTTCAGGTACGCCGTGGGCACCACGAAGCGCGCCCGCGCCTCGCCCACGTACACGATGAAGTGGCCCCGCGGCACGCCGCCGGTCCTCGCCAGGTGCAGCAGCCTCGACATCAGCTGCTGCAGCCTGTTGCCGCCGCCCATCGCCGCACGCACGTACAACGAATGAACTCAGCTGCTGGCCTGAGCTAGCTATAGACAACTGGTATCTGGTGTACTTTATCTGGTGGTGATTACAAGTCAGCAAGCTAATGGTGGTGGCGCGCTTTATATATATAGAGGTATATGGACTGCTCTCTCACTCTATAGTAGGCCCCAGGCCATCTTCTTCCCGACGACGATGAGCGCGTTGTAAAAGCCCGAAAGGTAGGTGAACGAAGGTGATCTCTGAGGATGCATGCCAATGAGATGGCAAGGGCAGGGCAGGAGATGGACATGGCCACATGACTATGATGTGTCGCTCTCTCAGGTCGTTAGGTCAGGATAAGCCTAGATTTGCATGCACACAGGCAGGATTTCCATATGCAGGGCGCGCGCGTATAGGGTGCCAACTTGTTTGGAACGAATGGATTTTGGATGGACAGATATATAGATAATCCATTCACATATTAATTATATATGTGCCTTGGAATATAATAAAGGAAATGCATGAATTTCCTTTTATCGACAGTAGTTATTCAGCAGCATATAAGATTTTCATATTGTTGCGAGTAGGCTAGCAGCTCTGAAGACTGTTGTAGGGGGATAATAAGCCTAGCATGTTCGTCGGACAAGTGTAATTATTGTAATCAACAATACTGTAGTATTCAGCTCCATGCTTTGCATGGGGGCGTGCTCTCGATCATCGATCAGGCCTCTCGTACTGCATGCGCGCGTTCCTGATGGATCGATCGAGGTGACAAAGTAATAAACATATATAGACACAGATACTACGTACAGACTTATCATCTGATGATCTGCTGCTGGAGCGATCTGTGTTTGATTTGAGAGTTGAAGGCTATTGTTAAGGAACTAGCATCTTTGGTGGGAGAACCCATAGCTGTGGATGAGCTTAGCCTTATAAAAGAGGTTCTAGTAAGAGTGAAGGTACAGTGTAGAGACCCGGCTAAGATTAAAGGTTTTGTTGAGGTGTTCTTCAATGGGGTGGGATATGACTTAAAGTTTGTGGCAGAAACTTGCAGAACAGGATTCAAGGCCTTGGGGGGGGGTACCTAGGAGTGGATTTGGAGATCCAGATAGCAATCAAGATAGGGGTATAGATAAATCTAAAGATAATTCAGGAAGGAAGCAGCTGGACAAGTTCTCAAGACTGGGAGGGCAGGTGGAAAAGGAACATGAATCTAGTCATGGAGAGTCCCAGGAAGACAGTGTGGAGGATGAGGAAATAGTGAAGGATGGATCTCCAATGGGAGTGAATATGCAGGGAGGAGAGGTAAGACCAATTACAATGCTTCATCCAGAAAAAGGGGTTTTGGGAAGTTTGGACCAGATGGAAGATGATACAATTCAACAATCTGATTGGGGGGATGTTGTGGGAGACAAAGAGAAGGAGGTGGGGAGTGAGGGGATGGAGGTGGAACAATTATTCACAGTGGGTGTGGAAGAGGGGAATGGGAGAAGGCATATAGAGGGAAATGCGGCGGGGGGGGGGGGGTGGTGCCATTGCTTCAGATGGGATTACACCGGGAGAAATGGATGGTATAAGCTATGAATGTTTATCACAGGTAGTGGAGGATAAAAATGGGGGGGGGGGGTGGGGGGGATGGAAGAAGAATTTGAGATATCACTTGGGCAGAAAAGATCAAAGTTTGAAGAAGAGGACTTTATGGAAAATATTTCAGTAGAAAGATTTGATGCTAAGTCTGGGAGACAAGAAGAGGAGGGGTGGGTGGACTCAGTGAAAAGGAAGAAAAGGAGCAATGCAGATAGGAAGAAACCTGTTGTGGCAACCAGGGCCAGCGCGAGGAACCCAACGGGGGGACCCCGATGATGGTAAAAGCAACCAGAAGGGCACAGGAGAAAGACTTGAGGCTTTCAGGTATGTATGCAAAAGACGCTAACCACTTTACCATTTTGAATAATACTCCTAATGATTACATTAGCAAGGTTATTGATATGGGATCTAATAATTTAGAGGAGAGAGTTTCAGCCTTTAAAATGGAGGAATTAGCTAGGGCGTCTTCGGCAGAGGCAGCTTATAGAGCACACCTAAAGAAGATGAGCAAAAAGGAGGGGGCTGGGTTGGATATTACAACTGATTGTTCTTTGGAAGTGGTGGATAATTCTTGTAGAGATGTAGATGAACCTGGGGAGGTAAGAGGGACAGGGGTCCCTGAGCGGGGAAAGATGAGGGGAGGGAGGGGGTCTAGAAATAAGAAGAAATGAGGTTTCTTTTCTAGAATACGAGGGGTTTTGGCTTAATATCTAGGAGAAAACAAGGAGTGTCTGTCAGTTGTGAGGCTACAAGAGACTATTAAGCAAGATTTCAGTGATCAGGAGTTAGCTGATATTGATGCTAATTTGGAGTTTGTTTGGATTTGGGCTTCAGCCAAGGGGCACTCTGGGGGTCTGTTGGTAGGAGTGAGTAAAGAGGTGTTCGAATTGGAAGATTTTGATTGCCAAGATCATTTTATTTGGTGTCTGTTAAGAGAGAGGTTAAGTAATTTCAGGTGGAATTTGGTGGTGGTTTATGGACCTGTTCAACATGAATGGTCACAGGATTTCCTAAATCAGTTAGATGATGTGTGCAATAAAAATCCGCTCCCAATGGTTATGAGAGGAGATTTTAACCTGGTCAGGGAGGCCAGGGATAAGAACAATAGAAAAGTGGATCAGCCTTTGATGGATATGTTCAATGCTTTCATAGGAAAAAATGATTTGAGAGAGATAAACAGATATGGACAGGGTTTTACTTGGACGAATAAGCAGCTAAATCCAGTGATGGTTAATCTGGATTTAGTGTTGGTGTCGATGGACTGGGAGCAGAAATATCCTCTTAGCATAGTGAAAACTTTAACAAGATGTGGTTCAGACCATACTCCTTTGATGCTGGATACAGGGGCAGAATGAAGCTAAACCACATTATTTCTTTTATGAAAATCAGTGGATGTTGGTTCCTGGTTTTTGGGATATGGTGAAGAGTAAATGGGAAGCTTTGCATAGCGGGAGGCCGGAAGGGGGATGTTCCCTGGATGATTGGCATAGCTGCTTGGTTGAGGTTAGGAAATTTATGCGTGGCTGGAATATACAAATCCAAGGCAAGAAGAAAAAAATGAAATCTGATTTAATGGACCAGCTTAAGAAGATAGATCAGTTAACTGCAACTAGGGACCTTAGTTCAGTGGAATGGGAGGCCAGATACAGGATTGAAGATGAAATTGAACGAATTTATAAGATGAACTTTTTTGGCAACAAAGAATAGGACAGAAATGGATTCTAGAAGGAGACTCAAATTTTGCTTTCTTCCATTCATGGGCGAATGGAAGAAGGAGAAAAAAAAACAAATTATATCTTTGGAAACAAATCAAGGTTTGATCTCTGATCAAGAGGGGCTGATTGCTCATGCTACTAGTTTTTATAAGAACCTGTTTGAATCAGGTCTAGTTTGTGATATGGATTTGTCTTCAGATTTTTGGGGGGGTTAGCAATAGATTGAGTGATCAAAGTACAGAACAACTAGAACGTCCCTTTGAAGAGGAAGAAATAAAGACAGCAGTGTTTGAAATGAGAAAGGAAGCGGCTCCCGGGCCTAATGGTTTTGGGATTGGTTTCTTTCAAAATTTTTGGGTGGTTATAAAAGGAGACTTGCTGAGAATGTTTCAAGACTTTTGTAATGGGGAGTTGGATATCCAAAGATTGAATTATGGGGTGATAACTTTGGTGCCGAAAATCAAGGAAGCGGTGAATATTAAACAGTATCGGCCGATTTGCCTTCTAAATATGGATTTCAAGATTTTTACTAAAGTTTTAACTAACAGATTAACCCCATGGGCAGGGGAGGTAATAAGATCCAATCAGACAGGTTTTATGAAAGGGAGAAATATATTGGAGGGGGTCCTAGTTTTACATGAGGAGCTATATTCTTTGGGGAAATCAAGGGAAAAAGGTTTAATTATGAAAATAGACTTTGAGAAAGCATACAATAAAGTAAGATGGAAGTTCCTGGAAGGTGTCACGGTTAAAAAAGGGGTTTCCTAGTAGATGGATTGGATGGGTGATGCAAACAGTGCAGGGGGGAAGAGTTTGTGTGAATGTAAATGGTCAGAGAGGGGGTTTTTTCAAGACCTACTAGGGGTTGAGACAAGGAGATCCTTTGTCTCCTCTTTTGTTTAACTTAGTAGCTGATGCCTTGGGTTCTCTAATGGAGAAAGCAGTAAAGAAGAAGTATATCACAAGGGTGCTTACAAGCCTGATTGAGGGGGGTATTTCCCGTATGCAATATGCGGATGACACAATTGTCATGATTGGTGGATCTGCCAAATCTATTCTACATTTGAAATTGTTATTATATTGTTTTGAGTGGATGTCGGGGCTGAAAATAAACTACCACAAGAGTGAGGTTCACTTGTTTGGGGTGGGTCAGGACGAGAAATGGAGGATGGCGAACATGCTTAATTGCAATTTGGGGCAGTTACCATTAAAGTACCTGGGATTTCCTGTGTCAGATTCACATTTGGGGGAGAATCAATTTTCTTTTTTGGTGGATAAGATGGCTAAGAGATTGGACCCATGGAAGGGTAAACAACTATCTTTAGGGGGGAACTTATCCTTACAAACAGCTGCTTGAGCAGCCTCCCAAGCTATATTATGGGTTTTTATCTTTTGACCAAAGGGGTACACATGAAGATGGATGCAGTAAGGAGCAGATTTTTTTGGCAAGGAGCGGAAAAAAGGTTTAAATATCACATGGCTAATTGGGAGTCATTGAGTAGACCAAGAGATCAAGGAGGACTTGGGATTGTCAATACGAGAACTATGAATGAGTGTCTTATTGTGAAATGGATTTGGAAAATCCATCAAGGTTCAGATGCACTTTGGTTTAGAATAGTGCAAGCTAAATATATGACAAATGGGGCCTTTTTCCAGTCACAAGTAAGGGGGAGCTCACAGTTTTGGAAGGGCTTACATAAAGTCAAACACCTGTTTAAGTGGGGTGCGATGCACAAGGTGGTGAATGGAGAAAGTGTGGCATTTTGGAAGGATGTCTGGATGGGGGAAACACCTTTAAGAATTATCCTGATTTATATGAGAAATGCTATGATCCAGAAGTTATGGTGAGTGATGTGTTTGTGAATAGAGGTCTGGAAGTTAATTTCAGGATGTCCTTAACCTCTTTTGAGATGAACTGTTGGGTAGAAATGGAAAACCAGCTGGGTGTGTGTGTGTCTTGCGGCAGGAGGGATGAGGTGTTCTGGGGTCTGGAACAAACAAAAGCTTTTACAACTAAATCCCTTTATAGATTCATAACTGACAGATGGGGGGCGAATAGAGAAATGAACTGTGTGTGGAAGTGTAGAATTCCACTAAAGATCAAAATCTTTCTTTGGCAATTTCAGCACAATAAACTGCAGGTGTGTGCAGTGTTGTGCAATAGGGGGTGGCGAGGGGAGCCTGGATGCGTGTTGTGTGATGAACTGGAAACTGTGGATCATGTTTTCTTAGGGTGCATTTTTGCGAAATCAATTTGGTGCTGCATTCGGGATATATTTGAGTGGAAAAGTTTCCCTGTTTCAAGAGTTGACTTGTGGGAGGAGTGGATCTTTGATAAATGCAAGGTGCCTCATCGATTGAGTATATTTGTACTTGCAGGTGTGATGTGGGTGATGTGGAAGGCTCGTAATAAAAGATCTATTGAAAACAACTTCATGATTAATACTATGGGAGTGATGTATGCAAGTGTTGCTAACCTGCAGAAATGGGGTCCGCTTCTCAAGCAAGAGGAACAAGTGAAGATGGAGGACATAATTGGCAAGATGAAGGGCTGGATGGAAAGCTTCTCAACTAATGCACTTTCGGCTTCTGATGTTGGAGAGATCTACTCAGTCAGTTAGGGAGAGGGTGCTTGTGTCTTCCCTTGGATGCTGGATGTTGCAGTTTTTTTTTTGGTTTTCAGGGTTGTTTTGCTAGCGTATCTTGAATTTGGTACTCTGCTCTAGACTTGTGAACTGGTATTCCCAGTCTAACTGTTTTATAAGCTTTCTATAAAAGCTGAGGCTTTGCCTCTTTTCTTAAAAAAAGAGTTGAAGGCTGAAAGTTCAGTGCACGAACACCGAAGAACTAAGGAGCAGACTGGTGGAGCCTGTGTTTGCAGAACAGAACTAAGGAGCAGAAGAGAACATTGGCCGCTTTTTTCCTGTATATTTCTTGGAATATTTGGAAGGAGAGGAATCGACGCATCTTTGATGGTAAAGTTTATTTGCCGCTGACCGTGTTTAATCTCACCAAGGAGGAGACGATGCTCAGGAAGATTGCTTGTGGGCATCCGTCGAGTGAGCAGTTTCTAGTCTCATGAGTGTTTTTTTGTTTTTATTTCTTGAGTGGCTGTTGTGCACTTTGTAACACTGTAATACCTGTACTCGCTAAACTTGCTTCCCCTCCTTAATGAATTGGCAGTGCTCCTGCCCTTAGTTTCAAAAAAAAAGAAAAAAGTTCAGTGCACGAACACCGAAGAAAAAGTCTGTACTGAACTTGAATTGATTCTAGATGGAGCTTGAATTGATTGAAACCGGCCGGCAAAAATATCTGCGCGCAACTGGATCGAGTACTGGACCACCGTACGTACCACCGCCTCACCTCCCTCGCTCTCTCTCTGGCCGCCGGCACAGGTGCGGGCGGCACGGCCGCATGGGCCTCGCGATGAGATGGCATGCGTATATGGTTGGAGACTTGTGGTGGTAGCAGAGAGAGCGTTCTGTCCCGCGAGGCGCCAACATCTGAACGTACAGCAGCGCATTCGCGGCAGGAATTGAAGGCTGAGAAAATCGCAGATCATCGGTAGGGCTGGAAATTGTTAAGATAAGGGTCGTTAATTAGAGTCGTCGTACGGAGCAGTACAGTAGCTAGCAAAATTGCAGAGAGAGAGAGGCCCCAAATCCCAATGCAAAGGAAAGGACACCTGATCGACCAGACGCGCGTCAGGGATCGGATCCAGCCATCCAGGCAGCTGGCCGGCCGGCCGCCCGTGCCCGTGCATGTGACCTTTGGTGGTGGACTGGTGGTACTGGCCCGTGGCCGTGTGGCGGATTATTTTCTTTCACCGCCACGACGACGGCGACGACTTTGTTCGCGCATGGCGTGTACTTGGCGTGCATCATATCGCCGCTGCATGCGAATGCGTGCGCGCGTGCTCGGCGGCGGCGGGACCGGCCGGCGAAGAAGATGAGAAGAACGATGATGGACGGCCGGCTAATAAGGCGCCGCCCCGCCCCGCCCATTCTTCGTTCCGTCCGGCCTCCCCGCTCCTGCCTGCGTACGTACGTGATCAGATCTAGTTTTGGTGGCAAACGCAAACAGGTCGATCTGTCGTCTCCGGCAGCCGGCCCTGCAAGGTCACGCGGCGTGCCGGCGAGTTCGAGTTCGAGTACACACCTCATGAGCTAGCCGCCCGGCAACTTGCATTTGCTCAGGGACATGCATGCGCTTGGGATATAGTACTATTTGGGAATCTATATAACCTATATAGATGGAGCCCACTCAGGTTCATTAACTCCAATTCTTTGCATTCTTAGGCTATCCACGTCAGCATGTATTAATCAACTGCTGTTAATTATATAACCTACATAGATGAAGCCCACTCAGGTTCATTAACTCCAATTCTTTGCATTTTTAGGCTATCCACGTCAGCATGTATTAATCAACTGCTGTTAATTGCTGATCCAAAGCGAAAACTATTACTGTAAAAAAAAAGCACGTCTCCCATCGGCCAGACGAAGAGACGCCTCGGTGTCTCTCAGCCAGGCCACCGGCAAGTCGCACACGAGCCCAGCCCTTGCCGCTCTCAGCGAAGCCCCCGACGGATTGACTCCACTAGAGACCTGACCTGTCGCCTGCCCACAACGTTAGACATCTTCGTGGCGTTCTTCTGCGTGTCGCGCTACGGCGCCCAGGGCCGCGGCTGTGGCGGTGCGCACGGCCACGGCCATGACCGCGGCGGCGCTCAGCCTCAGTACACATACCGGCCGCTGTTGGGCCCACACCGTACCCGTACTGCTGCTGCTCAGCCCCATGGCCAACGCAATGCTCCCTGTACGCCCCACACCTCCACATCCAGCCGAAGCGACTTATCCCCGGTTGAAAACTGCCGCACCCTCTCGCCAATGAAGAGCAATCAATATCCTATGAGTAATGCAGCTTCTATTTCAATTCTCCTTCCAAAATACACAACCCTTCTTTGGTCCGGAGTTCGGTTCTCCTTCCAAAATATACACATCGCTTCCTGGACAGATTCGTAAACACCTCGATTTGGAATTCTCGATCGCAAGAGGTAAAAGCTAATGGTTTCTTCATTTGTTGGACCACCGAATTCTTTGGTTAATTTATGATTTCCTTTGTATTACAAGCAGAATGTCCTGTATCTATATCCACATACCACGCGAAAGATGATGACGGCCTTCTCAATTCTTCGATCAGGCTAGCAGGTGGTATGCTCCTGTAACGGTTCATGCCTACTCTCTCTTGATCTGTGTTTTACAGCTTTGTTGTTGATGTATATATATTTATTTTCATGTTGCAATTAGATTGTAGTTTGTTTCGCTGCTCATGCCTGCTCTTTAACTTTTTCTAACTTAACTCAAATCCCGCGGCAACGCGCGGAGTTGTCAACTAGTGAAATTTATCGTCGTCGTCGCCCCATCTCCGGCGGCAGCAACTTGCACGGTTGCTGCACCACGCCGGCGAGACGGAGTCCAGACATGTGATCCACCGCTTCCGGTGGCCCAGCAACTTGCTTGCCTTGTTCACCGTACCGTACCTCTGCGGCTCTGCTCCATCGGGCCGGGGGAAGAATTGTGGGTATCTACGGTGCAGTGCAGTGCAGCCACGGGGGTTTAAATTTGGTTTTGTTCTAAGTTGGTTTTTGTAACTTTGACCAAACATTTAGGAACAAAATTTAACATCCATCATACAAGGCTTTATATCATTTCACGCACTGAAATTGCAATGGTTATTTCATTGCACTGAAACAACTAACAAGCATTATTTAACCAACACCTACCTCAAAATAAAAAAAACAAGGTTTATATTATTTGGTTCGTATTTAAAAGAATAGAGACACATATCTATTTTTTCTAAACATAATGACAACTTCCTTAATGTCAACATAATAATATAATAACATGTCTTGTGAAGAACAGACATACTATCTATCTATTTTTTCTAAACATAACGACAACTTCCTTAATGTCAAAATAATAATATAATAACATGTCTTGTGAAGAACAGACATACTATCTATCTGCCAATCCCTATTTATTGTCTCACATCTAAATTCTACTATCTATCTGCCAATCCCTATTTATTGTCTCACATCTAAATTCTAAATTCCTATGTGTTATATCACCTTGTAGTACTAGAAAAGATGCCTAAGAGAAATATACGCAGCTAGGAAAAAAAAAAGATTTCGACCAATTATCAAGCAGAAAAGATGGAAAGAAAACATTCAAGCAGCTAAAGAAAGAGTAAAAAAAATGCGTTTGCCGGGAGTCGAACCCGGGTCTATTGCTTGGAAGGCAATTATCCTAACCGTTGGACTACAAACGCATCCTCATGTAGATCCGCAACACTTCACCTGACCCCTATTAGCCACCTCTTCGTGTGAAGAAAGTGAACAATGTTTAACAAAATTGACTCACACACAAAAATGTCAATAAAAACGTCCCCATTGGCTAAAGGTGAGAAACAGTTTGCGAAAAAGGTGACTTTTAAACAGAAAAGACGTCAGAAGATTATGCTTTTTTTGGTTTCTAGATGATACCATGGTCTATGAAAATGCCATAGCATTTTATACAATTAGATATTTAGTTTAATAAAAAAATTTCTGGTATCTTTGGAGTATTTGAAACTCCACTTTTACAAATTTTGTACAGCTTTGCTTAACTTCTTTGTTCTTTCTATGAACCACTTTGGTTTGTGATGTTGTATTCAAATGATATAGTTCCAACTATAGTCTCAAAAAAGTCACATAATACTATATTAACTATGCCAATACAACTGTAAAAAAGATTGATTCCTAAAAATAATGTTCTTTTGAGTTTTCTCCATTAGCACGGGACAGTAGCTTCTCCGAGACACCAAAAAAAAAAAAAGAGAAACCTGACATGGCCCGGCCAACCGCCTTTCGTTGGGTCTGGGAAGGCCGGAAGCCCACGCATGGCCCATAAAGCCTTTGAGGCCACACGCTACACTACCCAAATCCCATTCCCGTCTCCCAAGCTACCGCTCCGCCGCCGAGCGCACCCCAGCCCGCCCAGGCCGAAACCCTAGCGCCGCTCCACGCCCGCAGCAGCGCGCACCATGGCGGCGGCGACGGCGCAGAAGCCCCGGTGGGGCGACCTCGGGGAGGACGAAGAGGGCGGCGACCTCGACTTCCTCCTCCCGCCGCGCGTCGTCGTGGGGCCCGACGAGAACGGCCTCAAGAAAGTCATCGAGTACCGCTTCGACGACGACGGCAACAAGGTCAAGGTCACCACCACCACCCGCGTCCGCAAGCTCGCCCGCGCCCGCCTCTCCCGCAGCGCCATCGAGCGCCGCCAGTGGCCCAAGTTCGGCGACGCCGTCAAGGAGGATGCTGGGTCCCGGCTCACCATGGTCTCCACCGAGGAGATCCTACTCGAGCGACCCCGCGCCCCAGGTCTGGATCCTCCTCCTCCTCCGCGATCTGCTGCCTCCATTTTGATGACCTGACCTGTTTCGATTCAACATACGTATTCATCATCTGCTCGTTCGATTGCTTGCCAGATGGCAGCGAACCGTGTCAGAAAATTTGTTGCACTGTAGATCGATGCAGTTTTTGTGAAATCGGGGGTTGTTGAGGAGTTGCTTTGATTACATGTTTTTCTATTCTAGGCTGTGTAGGGGCACTGAATAGGGTCTTGCAGTGCCAATCATTTCGTGTTAGGCTGTGTAGGAACAACAGATTTGGTCATGCTTTTAACCATCTTGCTCCAATGGCCTCTCGATCGATGCAGAAATTGCGCTATGAAGCACTTGGGAAATTAGTGTTTCCTTCTCTCTGATTGTCATATTGGTGATGCATTCTGCTCTTAGTATGTTAAGACGACTGGAATCAACATCCTTTCAATAAAAGTGTGCAAATTTTCTTTTCGGCCTCATGCTGTAGACTCAAATTCCTTTTCATAGTTCTATGATGCCGCAGGGCGATCTCAGCATGTTGAAGGATTGTTTGTTATGTTACAACTTGCATGAGCTCCTGAATGCGTGACTAGTACATTTTGTCCCATTTCTTCTTGGTTTTGTTAAGATGGTAGCCCTGGTGTAGGCGTGTAGCTTCATTTTCCAATATCTGCCAAAGAATTGGACACTTCAATTGTGTATGTCTTATTGATACAGGCATGCCATTTAAGCCATTGTCATATTTTGGTAAAGTGATTTCTTAAATGGCTGACAGTATGTCTTATTGATATTCATACATCTTTTTCTTGGGTGGGAGAGGGAGGGGGTATAAAGCCTAAGAACATTGTCTTCATTTATGTTGTTATATGCTCATGCTTATGTGCTCTTATATCTATAACTAACTGCCTGCCAAATTGTAGGTAGCAAAGCTGAGGAGCCAGCTGCAGCTGGTGACCCACTGGCTGCGGTGGGCAAGGGTGGTGCTGTTCTCATGGTTTGCAGAACTTGTGGGAAGAAGGGCGACCACTGGACCTCAAAGTGTCCCTACAAGGACCTCGCACCACCTACTGAAAATTTATCGGAGCGGCCTCCTACATCCGACGGCCCACCTGCGCCAGGCGGTACTGTCAAGGGAGCATACGTTCCCCCAACCATGAGAGGAGGTGCTGATAGGAGTGGTGGAGACGTGATGCGCCGCAGGAACGACGAGAACTCTGTCCGTGTCACCAACCTCTCGGAGGACACCCGCGAGCCCGACCTCCTCGAGCTGTTCCGCGCGTTCGGCCCTGTCAGCCGTGTCTATGTTGCAGTGGATCAGAAGACTGGAGCGAGCAGGGGCTTCGGCTTTGTCAACTTTGTTCACAGAGAGGACGCCGAGAAGGCGATCAGCAAGCTCAATGGGTATGGTTATGATAACCTTATCCTCCGAGTCGAGTGGGCAACACCAAGGCCCAACTAGTTTTGCTGCTACCTACCAGGATTACATATTTCCATCGAGTTATATCAGTATGGTTATTTGAAATACTAGTACTTGAGCCGTGACCATATCCTGTGTCGTAAAAACATGTGTGTTTTTGGTTGGACAAGAATAATTGTACTCGCTGTTGTTTTGGATATGGTATATTGTGCGGCTAATTCTTTGTGCTTCCCAGTTCTGAGGATCGTATTTAGCATGACAAATCGATGCCAAAACAAGCCCCAGTGACCTGCTTAATTAGAGTAGAGCTCATGGTTGCCGTAGAATCATGTTGGTCTTGCAAGGTTGACAGCTTGAACAGCTATGAATTCAGCAAAATTGAAAAAAGCATAATCTTTTGGATCAGCAAGGGTGGATCATATGCAGAAGACTCGTTCTTGGTATTGATGTCTGCTCCCGCAATGGCAAAGTTTCTGGGTCCAAAAATTTAGAGAATCCAGACTGAAGATTCCTACCATTGCATTGCCTTCCTACCATTAAATTGCTTTTCAACCATGTGGAGATGCCGGATTAACCATTTCAAGCATTAAGGTCCAATTAAGAGATCATGATTTGATGATAGGCTAATATGAGAGATATAATCCTGCCACCAAAACAACAAACCAATTGGAAGCAAATAGGTCTTGAAGCTAACTTAAGAAATGAGACAAAATTGCAGCCATTGACAAACTCTAAATACATGGCATTATTCAGTTACCGGAGTCTGGAGGCAAGGAACGTCAGCACATGTGATCGTTGTTTGTTGTCGTTAGTTTGGCAATTGATGCGATACTCCAAGATGACTGCGAACAGTCCATTTGAATACATCTAGATGGTTATTATCACATATTACCTTTTAGGAGGCAATAGATTCACTCCGTGTCAGCTGACTGATGTGCTGCGTCCTCGTCAGTCACCCGGCGCGAGTGCGTGACACCAGGCGCCCCGCGCCTCACACGGAGCTCGGACTATTTTGTTCTCTTTCCTATTTTCACGGCTCTGTTCTGTTTGGCTTGAGTGGCCGTCGGCTCCGTTTTTTTCGTTTCGCGACTCGGCTCGGCTGCTGCTCTCGATCTGCTTATGTGTTTTTCATGTGTTAGCTCATTTTTTTACACAAAAAATCGTGGCAAAACACACAAATAAACAACTATCTGCAATCTACTCTACTGTGTCAATCACCATAAGCATTTAATAATGTATCAATTGCAAGTAGTTTTTCAAGTACTGAATTTTTGGTGCACTTATGTTTGAAGAGCAATGCATGACTTTTTTTAACTGCATTCGGTAGCACACTGTCGATGGCTGATGGCTCCGATGGCCTAATTAAGCACATGGCGACGCGGCTCGGCCTAGCAGCGCGTCCAGGACTCCAGGTACGCTGTGGACGGCACCAGCGGCCATCTTCATGGGTACTCGGTTGAGTGGATGAGAGTAGTGTTAATTGGTGGGTAATTTTTCTGTTAAAAATTCCTCTTGGCACAGTACTCAATTCTTAGAAAACGCGCGAGCGTTACAAGCGCACACACCCTCTCTTGTGTCACTGACACTGCGTGGACCCCGCGTGGGTGCTGCCAACGCGCGCGTGAGGCAGTGTCCCCGGGCACAGTAATCGTCTTTTAGTTCGGCTGGCATATAGTCCGTGCTTCGATCGATGGATTTGTTGTGCTGTCAAGAGTTTTATCTATGCTTGCTGACAGATTTTTTACTACTTTCTGTGGGCCTATCTTGTTCTGCCGTACCCAATCCATTCACGAAGTATCCAAACAATCTTTTCATTTTAATTCCTGGAGATTGGTTCCTTAAATAGGCAAACAAGAAACAGGGAATTAAATCACTTTCTAGCAGATTCAATTCCACTAGAGAATATGAAATGGAAACAGATCGATTCATGGAAACACAGATTCATTTGTATGGATCCAAACATGCCCTTAGAGTTTTGAATTAGTCCAATTCACACCTTTTTTTTCTGGACATCCGATCCGACCCCTACAACTTGCCGTGATATCGATTCATTATTAAGCTTGCTGCAGTAGCTGTGACAGTGACACGAAACAACCGTGCGCTTTTGAATTGAAAGGTCCAAATTGGCACCCAACATTCCGCGCCTCTCTCACTTATTAAGTCACTTGTGTGGGGGTATATCCAGACTGACAATGATTCGCTGTTGCCGCGTTCCGCGCGTCTCTCTCACAGTCTCACTTAAGTCACTTGTGTGTGATATACCCAGACTGGCAATGACTCGCTGTTGCCGTGGGCTCCGACTGCTATGCAATTAGCACCGCGGTGCAATCCTGCAATCTGCTAATCCAAGCCACTGCTTACCCATCCAACAGCTGCGTCTTGTTTTGCGTTTAAGCCCTCGCACGTCGCCCCGTATGTGCCAACATTTTCAGGATAACTCCCTCGTGCGTGACGAACTGACGACGACTCAACGAGAGCACCTGCCCGTGGCTCCTGCACTGCCGCTCTGCCGGAAGGCCGCCGGCGCGAAGTGGATCTGCGCCGCGGCGCCGCCTCCGGCTGAGTAGCTAGGTCTGAAAAATTATATTACAATTCCATTTTTGTGCTACAACAGCACATGCATACACTCTCTTTCACTCGACAAAGCTGGAGATCCAATCCTTCGATTTGATCACGACGATGCCAATTCCTTAATTCTTTTCTATTGTTAAGCTTCCATTGGACCACTACACAGTACTACTATCTCCGGTGTTTCAGCAGGAACTGGACAACTACATGAGGAAAAGGGAAACGCGAATATAAGCACAACTGAATTTTGAATTTGCATCCCCATTTTCGTCTAGAAGGAGGCACGGACAGTGGTCAGGCGCGCGTGGATCGGAGGTCAGGAGGGGCAACGGCATAGGAGGTCGCCCATGGAAGGATGATGAAGGTCTGATGATGCGGAGGAGAGCCGGAGGGAAGGAGGGGCGGCGGCGCAGGAGGTCACCCATGGCGGGGGCGTCAGACGTGGCGCAGCAGACCTCCATGGTAGGGGATCTGACTTGGCCTTGCGGTCAATAGGGTGCGCACTGCGCAGGCAGGGGCCAAGGAATCGCAGTGGAGCATTTTGATAGAGACTGGGGGCTTGTTTGCAAAACGTGCATCCACCATTGGATAGAGAAACAACGGTTTGGATGCGGTGATTGCATCATTGCACAGGAATCATGATTGCACCCCAGTCTGGCCCGTTGCCCTGTTGCGTTCCGAGCCGATGGATGCATGAGGCAGCTGCTTCCATGCACGACGACGATGAACCCAGCATCTGCAGCCACCGCCCACCATCTTTTCTGAATCTGGGTGGTGCTTGACCACGTTTGTGGTGTGTGACTAGTCTTAGATGTTACGAGACAACCAGGCAGCCGGCTAGATGAACGCTCGCCAGTAGTCGCCACTTTGTTTTCTTTTCTCACGGTCACAGCACAGCACAGCACAGCACGGCACATCACGCGTGGTAATTAACTGGATTGCCGGCGTCTGCGGGGACGGAGCTGGGCGTGCAGAATGGCATGCAAAATATTGTACATGCAGGCGTTGGCAAGCTCCTTAATTTATTTATAGATATACTATAGTACAGTACACCCTACACAGGCACCACTCAGCCCGTGATGTGCTCGACAGACACACACCCCGCGGGTATGTACGAAACACACAGAGCCATTGGATCGCCAGATGGACACGGTGGACGCTGGACACGGGCGGATCGGATGTGACACTGACACAGGTCAGCCGTGTCGCGTGTGCCTCACTGCCTCGTCAGGGTAACGCCACGCCCTCGTAGTCGACCATCTCGACGCTGCCGGCGCCGGCGCGACTGGCCTTGTACGTGTACGAACGGGCGGTGGCGAAGTAGGCAAGCAGGTTGAGCAGGCAGATCACAGCGACCAGCCAGTAGAAGTTGTCCAGCCTGCCCTTGTTGAGGTCGTCGGCGATCCAGGGGCGGTGGTGCCTGCCTCCCGTCGCCTTGTGCACGGCTTTCACGAGCGCCGAGCTGAGGAAGAAGCCCAGCGACAGCGTGCTGAGGAACAGCCCCGTGCTCAAGGTTTTCATGCTCTTGGGGCACTCGCGGCTGAAGAATTCCATCTGCCCGCTGTACGCGAACGCCTCGGCGGCGCCCACCAGGAAGAACTGTGGGGTGAGCCAGAACACGGACACGGGCACCCCGGCCCGCGCCCTCCGGAGGCGCGCGGCCTCGGTGAGCGCGGCGGCTACCATGGCCACGACAGCAAGGGCCTGGGCCACGCCGATGCGCTGCAGCGGGGTGAGCCCGTGGGGGTTGCCGCTGAAGCGGCGCGCCACGGGCACGACCACGTGGTCGTATACGGGGACGACCAGCATGATGGAGCCGACGAGGATGGCGTTGAGCGAGGCCGACGGGACCTGGAAGGACGACGGGCCGCCGATGTGCCGGTTCATAGTGGTGGCCTGGGACACCGAGAAGGTGGTCATCTGCGCCACCACAATCCAGAACGCGATAGTGGTCGCCCAGATGGGCAGTATCAGCAGCATGGTTTTCACCTCCTCCACGTCTGTCACGGTCGCCAGCTGCCACTTGCTCGCCTCCTCGTCAAGCGGTGCCTCTTGCGCTTGACGAGGAGGCAATAGTGGCCACGCCGACGGCGGCGATCCGCGTCAGCGGGCTCCCGGTCAGCTTGCTGAACCGGTACCTGCGGGTGCCGGCGAGGAAGATGGCGAGCCCCGCGGCGGTAGCGACGGCGCAGATGCCGTAGCCCCACTGCCGCCCCAGGTGGTCCTGGATGTAGACGACCACCGTGACGGCCGGCAGCGAGCCGAGCGAGACGAAGAAGAAGAAGCAGCCGATGAAGCGCGCCATCTGGTGCTTTTCCCCGTCGTCCGCCTCATCGAACTGGTCCAGGCCGAAGGGAGAGACGCAGGACTTGAGGCCGCCGGTGCCCAGCGCCGTGAGCCCCAGGGCCAGGTACAGCACTCCCAGCTGCCCACCCGACGCGCGCGCGGATGGCGGCGGGCGCTACCGTCGAGATCGTTAGGATCGTCACGCCCTGCAATCGCACGTCGTACGTGATTCATGCAGGGAAATCAACACATTCACAGTATTTTGATTAAAAAAACGATATATGAAGGTGAACAAAAGGAGCTCTGGACTGATCACTCACCAAGCTCTGGACGGCGGCGGAGATGGCGATGGTGAGGTAGCGGCCGAGGAAGGAGTCGGCGAGGAAGCCGCCGAGGAGGCAGAGCATGAAGGAGGTGCCCATGAAGTTGGTGACGGCGTTGGCGGCCTCGGCGTTGCCCAGGTGCATGGTGCCGGTGAGGTACGTCACGAGGTTCACCGCGATTCCCAGCGTCGTCAGCCGCTCGTTCAGCTCCACCACTGCGGCAAGCAGTGCACCTGGAAATCACATGGCCCGGTCCGCGGCGGAGATGCATGGAATCGAGATGCATGGGGGGTACGAACCTAGAATCATGGCGGCGGCGCCCCTTCGGCCGGTGGTGGCGCGGGGCGCGGGGCGGCCCTTCAAGTCCCAGGCGTGGAACACCACGTCGGTCTCCGCCGCCGGCACGACTAAAGCCATCCTCTTCCCTACTTCCTCGGCGGACTAACCCTCGGTCTGTGAGTGTGTGCAGGCTGAGCTGCGTGCGTCCGTTAGTTGCTCTGCTATATATAGCAGAGCCTACACATGCTAGGCAAAGCAAAGGGAGGGGGGAGGGCCATCTGGCAAGGGCGTACGTGCAGGCGCAGCGGCAAACTGGTGGGGGCGGACCAACGGGGTATGCTGGTGGGCCAGCCTACATGGATACGAGATACTCCCTCCGTCCACGAAAGAATGAAATCCTGAGTTTGTCCTAAGTCAAATTATCGTAAATTTGACTAAATTTATATAGAAATATAATAACATTTATGATATCAATTATGTATGGTATGAAAATACATTTCAACACGAATCTCATGATACTAAATTGGTAGCATAACTTTTAATATATTTTGATATAAATTTGGTCAAAATTATAAAAGTTTGACTTAGGACAAAGCCAGGATTTCATTCTTTTGTGGACGGAGGGAGTACGAAACATGCCAGCGTTTCTCTCGCCATCCGGATGCAATGGTTGACCGTCTGATCGTATCGGATCGGAACGGAGCAACGAACAGTTCGGCCACTCGTCCCTCCTATCCGGCCCCTCCCTCTGTACGCATCCGTTCTTGCTTTCGCCGTCAGAGAGAAACTTTGGATCGCACTGAATGTTTTCATTCCTGTGTTTTGTGGGGGAAACGATGACTTTCGAATGTGAATCTCGATTCGATTCCTCCATTCCAAACGATGCATAACATCAACAAACCATGGGAAGAGCAATCCTGTAAAATTCCTAAGCCAAAACTCCATTCCAAACAAGCCCTAAGATCGATGACCTTGCACAGCCTTTCACAGGATTTGATCATCATCGGAGCATTTTTTTATATACAATTAGCTTTTTTCATCGAAGAAATGCTACAATGGTAGTTTCCATGCCTTTGTACTACATCCAAAATAGCCTGCAGGTGCACAGATGATCCCCATCAGGCAGATGAGCGCAGAGGTAAAAAAAAAAATGAGGGCTTCGTAGCTTTTCTACCGGTCAGGGTTTTTTAAACACTACCGGTCAAAGTTGAACAGAAATTGATGATGCCTGGAATCTGATGACAATATGTAAACCCCTCCAAAGGGGTAAATATCTCTACCAAAATTGTAAACGCAAAGGAACCTGTACCTTCTGCTAATAAATGTCATGTCGAAGAAAAAAGTCTACCCTTATCATCTATGCTTGTCTGAAGATCCTTGTAGACTTAAGACATCAGTTAAATATGAGACAAAAGGGTCGCGGAGCAAAAGGACTTATTGAAACCACTTTGCACAATAAGAGCTACTGTTCACTTCAGCTCAGCTCATTAGGACCGGTATGAGCTTGCGCAGATATTTATCACAGTGTAATCCTCCCACATACGCGCCAATATGCTCCGGGGTGAAAAAGGGATCTTTCAAACACCCATATGTCTTTTACAAGTACCTACAGAAATATATGCAGGTATCAGAATACATTGTGAGAAAGTTTAACCATATAAGCCTGATTCTTGCATTTTAATTATTAATGGGCAAGAAGGAAAAACATCTCGTAGACCTTTTAATTATGTTTGCTTTACTGTTTTTCCATTCCGTGCCCAAAGAGTTCAAATAATGTTCAAATGTGCAGGACAATAGCATACGATGCAACAGGACAGACAAAAGCAAATTTCAAGTAAAACCACTCAATAGTGGACTCCCTGATGAGTGGTGCTGACCAGCCGGATAGTAACTAGGCAGGGTAAACAATCAATTAACTAAAATTAAACTAATTATCCACCATATTATTGGAAATTAGTTGCCATACAACCATAACCATGCTTTTGTTACTGCCAATCTGGTATTCCATAGTTATCTTAACTGTTACAGACAAGTAAATAATCTACCTATATTAGCTTGTACTACTCAGTTAAATCGTAGTTTTCGTCCAGCTCCTATCTAAGATATCCCCACCTGTAAATAATTTATGTTACCGCCTAGTTGAGGACTACAAGTCAGCATTGAACCACTACATATAATCAGCTAGGTTCTGGTTATATCCATCACCACTACCATACAACTAACATCACAGCACAAATATTTTTTAAAATTTGACCTTCTGCAAATGCTATGTTACATGCATGAAGTGTATCAGCCAGTAAAGCAGTGTAAAAAGGGTCAGCGAGGAAGACATTCTGAGGGGAAAATGAATATTAAGTAATACATTAGTGTTTTCTAAAATGTAGCTAATGTCATTGTCACTGGTTTGACAGAAATTTCAAATGCCCCAACATATTTAAGTTACCTCCTTTGACTTGTCTCCAGACACAACCTCACCCTGTGAATTATAAGCTTCAAATTTCTACAAAAAAGTATCAGTAGATGGTTAGAAGATGTACTGCAGCATGCATTGCAAGCAACATACTTGATACCAATGAGGTATCCAGATTAGACATTTACATAAAGAACAAAATACTCAGCATAACAGGAATATTGCAAAAGTAGCTCTCATGCTTTTTCTATGTAAATAAGAGATATGTGCATTATAAAGATAAATACCAGAACTTAAGAGTGGGAGGATAATCCATGAAGATACGAGTCTAAACTATGAATTATGAAAATTTAGAAAATAGTCAATATAAATAAGATAGAGAGAGAAAGCAACTAGTGCATCATGTTCGGTATCATGTCAACGGTTCAAACACACAGAAAAAAGGGTATATGAACTGTATTGAATCACAAGAGCACTTGAAATCTAAGAGAAGGAAACCTGTTTGGTGACAAACTCAAGTGTAAGCTGTATAAAAGCTTTATCTAGGTCGTTCTTGTCAAGGCCAATCTGCAAAGCAAGCAATACTTAGCCAATTAAATAAACTGCATTAGTACACAAATACATAAGTATATTAGACAGATTTATAAAAGTAGAAAAATCAGCATGTATGTACAACATAGTACATGTCTACAAAACCATAGATAATCACAGCGTAAGAGAAGTAAGCTCACCATGCGAGCCCTCAAAGTTCTTATACTCACAGCAGGCTCCAACAGTTCCCAGTGTACAGAATGCCACATGGATTGTCTTCTCTTTAGTTCATTTTTTATAGTCTTTAACCAAAAAGACAGAGGAAATGATAAATAGATAAGACATAAGTCCCCACAAATTACATAATCTAGCATGAACTGATGACATGGTGAAAACATACAGAATGCATCCTATCTGTCAGCATTTTCCGGAGAGATGATATGTCTCCTTGTGCCATCAGAGTGTTAACCTAAATCAAGTAGATTGAACAATGTCAACAAAAGCATTCCTAACACAAAATAGTTCATATTGTACAATGTACTCCCTCTGTTAACATGGAAGCAAATTCAAAACTCATACCAACTGCTTAAATTATACGACCTCTTTCCAACTGAAATAATCTGTACCTCCTTGTATATTTTAAATGCTTGATCATAGAATTGCTTTTTGGTATACCCAGTTTTCTTCCTCAACCTCGAAACGGCATAAGCATTCTTCATCTGTCAAGTCAGCCAACCAGTTACCGCATATTTGGTTTAAGAAAGTAGAATAAAGGAAAAAAATGATAAGCATCAACCAAAATCATTTTTTTGACTGCTTAATGCAATGACGCTCTTGCGCATAGGAAAAAAAATTCTGACATTCTCTTATCTACATAGGAGGCTAAATTACTAAAAAGAGATTATTGATAAGATCAGATCAAAAGTAAGACGTCCAATCGCATAACTTTGTAAAATGCATGATTATGCCATTGCAGCAAGAAGAAATATAAGAAATGAACCAAACGAGACATTCATGAGCCTAAATTAGTACTGCATTAAACATAGATTTCTGGTAATATATTGCCCTGTTGTGGGTGTTGAATAATCATTACACTACCTTTTACAGTATATACTAAGTTCATTTCAGAAGTGGTGCACAGGTGCTCCAAAAAAGGAGAAAGTTAAGCTTTTGGATGTCAAATCCCTGAACTAAATTGTAATTTATTCTGATTTTTTGTCATGTAAACAAGCATTGCCCTGCTGTTGAGTGTTGAATAATCATTACACAACCTTTTACATACTATGTTCATTTCAGCAGTGGTGCACCGCGAGAAATTTCAGGTTTTTTTCCTTTTTTGCGAGTGAGAAATTTCAGTTTTTGACACCCAATATGCATGCCTCACTGAATTTAACAGTCAATTCACAAGCCTTTCGATATTTGACACCATGGCTGCAAACTTCTTCGCTTTGAGGGATTCTCACCTATTTCTCTATTTTCTTTTCTTCTCATTTCTAGACCCTGTGAATGGACTGTTCTACCCCTGCCCTCTATCCTTTACCCAACCCTCCATCCAGATCAATGCAGATTGCAGAATCGAGGAACCGGCTCACAGCGCGAATGTTAGATGGTTGTCACGCCGCTCACTGGGTTGGCGGTACAGCTCCGCACGCACGGTGGTGACCATCCCTTTCCGCTTCTCCATGAAGCACTGCAGCGACGCCTTCCTCACGACCAGGAGGTCGGCAGCCGAGAAGCAGAGCTGATCGGCGCCTCCTCGCGCCTCGTCCGCCGCCGCGAGCCGAAGCAGGTCTGCGGCCCTGTCGGCTGGACATCGTCGAGCACCAGCACCCAGCCGCCGTAGATAATGGTCAGCTGCGCTGCCGCTCCTGCTGGCTCGTCCTGATCGACGTTGGTGCCCGGCATTAGGGGCAGGGGGCCGCACCAGCGCCGTGGGCCGCGTGCGTGTCCACCTCTCAGCCTCGGCCGCCTTGACGTACTGGCTCAGGGTGCCGCACGCCGCCGCGAACCGGCTGGTCACTGCTGCAGCGACGAGAGAGAGAGAGCAAGAGAGAAGGGGAAGGAAAAAGAAGACAGTATGGTATGATGAGTGCGCCCACGCGTCATAGATGGGAAAGAACGAGAAGAAATTAGGTGCAAAATGGGGACCTCACTTGGTCTTATAAGCAAAAGAAGAAAGAAAATAGAGAAAAAGGTGAGAATCCCTCAAAACGAAGAAGTTCGCAGCCATGGTGTGCGTATTGGGTGTCAAAAACTGAAATTTCTAGGTGCACCGGAGCTACCAAAAATGAGAAAGTTAGGATTTTGATTTTCAAAGCCCTGAACTAAATGGTTGGAAAAAAAAAAGATGAAGCAACACAACAGAAATTAAAATAAATCATGCAAACAGTAACTAACAGAAAGAAGAATTGATAGAAGTGTCAGTACCTCTAGAATGATGTCCTCCTTTGTCCTTCTCCAGCCGCTTAATGTAAACCATCTGATTCAAAACAAATCAAAGTTGATGACAAAGAAGTTTCCTTTTTTATCACACAACAAAAGTCATTTTTAAGAAACATCTGCAAGTTGAGACAATAAGACAACCAAAAAAAGTGTAATTCAAAACTAAGGCCAAATGGTATTGAGCATTTATTTATTTAATTCAAGAAAATGACACTGCCCTCACTTGTTATTATCCCTTGTATGCAATGTGATAAGTTTGAAACAGTAGAAAGAAAATGTTTAGAATGCCCCAGACCTATGCAGCATGTCTGAGTCTGTGTAGTCAACAAAATATTACCTTTTGTGTTCCCTCCAGTCTGAAATACAATGCTTGCTATCAAACTATTTGAAATTAACTGCAAACAATGTTCAAGTGATGGCCTCTCCGTCTACCCTACCCGTCCCTCCTACCGGCGCCTCCCCACCTCCCCACAGCCCCACGCCGGCGGTCACTCCGACGCCGGCGGCCACCCCAAAGGTCGCACGTCCCCTGCGTGTGTCCATCACTCCCCTGGAGGCGGCGGAAACCACCTGCTCCCCTACTCCGTCTGGCCAGTCCAAGGCGCAGCGCTGGAGCGACTCCAGCCCTGTGCATGTTCTACCTTCCTATCGGGACGCGCTGCTCCCTCCGGCGGCGGCGCCACCCTGCTGCTCCGTCCCCCTGAGCCCCACGAAAGTCGGGGTTCCAGACGCGGCCTCCCGTGGCTTTGACGACAAGGACGAGTTGGGCTGGCAGGTTTTTGAGAGCCGCAGGAGCCGGCACAATCGCTACCGTCCGCCTCCCCGGCCTCGCCGCCCTGTCCCGATGGATTTGCGTGGCAAGTGCTTCAACTGCTTCTACGACAATCACCGGGCGGCGGCCTGTCCCCGTGGTACCCGGTGGTTTCGCTGCTGGGGTTTGGGTCACCGCGCGGTAGCTTGTCCTGGTCGGTGGGCCTCTGCTCCGAGGATGGATTGGCGCCCAGTGCTGCGTTGTGCTGCCCCGTCTGGGACCGAGGTGGTGCCTGCTCAGAAGGCGCCCTTGGATGGCTACGCGGGTGCTGACGGCGCTGGCAAGAGGCGGCGCCGACGGCGTCGCTTGCCAGCGCCGACGGCGTACGCGACACCGTCGTCAAGATGGTGGTAAGGATGGATCGTCTAGCAGCTCTGCAGGTGGTGGGCCTGACCTAGAGTCAGTACCCCTCCCCGCCGCTGATGTTGTCCCGCGTCCCCGTCGCATTCTTGCGCGTTCTGCGTCTACAGAGGCCATGGAAGCTGATCTCAGGAGGGCCTTGATCATCAGAGTCATTGGGGACAGTATGCAATCGCCCGTGGAGGCCACCTCTGCATGCCTCGTTCAAAGGTTCAACCTGGCTGTCGACGATCTGGTTTTCCGGCGTGTTTCAGAGGCTGAATTTCTGCTCTATCTCCCGGATGAGGCCTCTGCAACGCGGGTCTACAATGGAGGGCAGCCGGTCATCACCCCATCGCTGCGGCTGCATATCGCTCGATGGTCGCGTTTCTTTCGTTCTTCTGGTGCTGCTCTACCCCAGATCGTCGACGTGGAGCTCCAGGGCATTCCGGCTCATGCATGGGATGTTATAACTGCGGCTTTGCTCCTGGACGACGTCTGCCTGGTGCACGCACCACTTTCGGACGTGGATTCCCGGCGGGATGTTTTCTGCGTTCGTACATGGTGTTTCCGGCCAGAGCTCATTCCTAGTGCCATGGATCTGCTGGTTGAAGAGCCCCGGGTCACGGTGCGTGATGATCCTCAGCCACCGCGCGGCCTGGTGTACCCCATCAAGATCTCGGCGTCCCTGACGGCGCCGCCGCCCGGACCGGCGAACCCTCCTCTGCCTCCGCCTCCGGATGGTGGTGACCGGCGCGGCCGTCGGCGTTGGCGCCGGCGCTAAGGGGGCACCTCGTTTGGCCCCCACGTCGGCTCGTCTTCGGAGGTTGCTGGTTCACGAGGATCGGTGCTTTCAAGGCTTGGGCCCCGCGTGCATGCTGCATTGGAGGAGCTGGCGGTTGGCGCGGCGCCCCAAGAGGTTGCGACCCTATCTGAGGGATCGGAGTCGGCGGCTGGCGCGACGCCCCAAGGGGCCTCGACCATCCCTGCGGAGCCGGAGGCTTTACTCACAGTCCATTCGGCTGTTCCTTCCGTCTTTGCTCCTGCCTCCTCCGGAATTCACGAGAGCCTGCTAGCCGCCGGCGCCTCGTCTGGTGGGGCTGGATCTGCTGACGGGCTCGGCTCCCCTGTTGTGGCTGCGGCTGAGGCCCATGGGCCCTCCCTTGCCTACCCGGTTGAGGTCAAGGCCCTGGAAGCCTCCCAGGCCCATGTGGTCTCCTCCGTCAGCCCAGCTAGGGGCGCTGGGGCTGGGGCTGTGACCCAGCTGGATGCTCCCTTGGAGGCCGGGTTGGAGGACTGCGTGGCCGCCCCTGCCTCCCCGGCCCCCCTGCCGGCAGAAGCTGCTTCGTCCCCTGCACCTGGAGTTCGCGTGGTGCTCTCCCCAATCCAATCTCCTGTTAGAAGCTTGCTCGAGAGGTGCGGCTGGGTGGGGGAGGATGATGGGTTGGAGGTGACCCCTACAGCCGCTCCTGGCCGTTCTACCCCGCCACCCCCGTCGGCCCCGATTGGAGTGCGCCTCCCTACTCTCGTGTACTCAAGGCGCAGGCGTGGTGGGCAGCAGCCGCAGAGCTCAACTCCTGCTGCTCCGCACCCCTTCACCGTTGCTGTCACCAAGCCGGTGGAAGGCCTGCTCCCTCAACCGGCGGCCAAGAAGAAGCATCCCAAGCTGCCCCCTAATTCCTTGCCGAGGCGAAGTAGGCGGGTTGCTGGACTTGCCCCCAGTCCTCCGAAACCAGCTTTCTCGGAGGCTCAGAAACGAGTGATCAGAAGCCTTGGGTTTGCTGGTGAAAACGAGAGGGTCTCAGACAAGGCACACGAAGAATACAGTAAGCTATTTGGCAAGCCCCTCTCTGCTAGTCATGTTAATGCTCTTGCAGTCCTCTTTGGGTGGTGCCTCGCTGATGCCTATCGTGAACGGGCTGTTGGGGTGCTGAGTCAGTAGCTCTGGCTCTCTTGGTTATCTGGTCGGGACTAATGTAACTGTTTTAATGAATCCTTCTCCCATTTTATTTTGGAACGCCCGTGGTCTGAATGGACGGGACAGGCGTAATTCAATTCGAGATGTTGTTACAAGTGCAAAGGCTGACATAGTGTGCTTACAAGAAACAAAAATTGAGAACATGACGAGGGGTATCCTCCTCTCTACTTTTGGGCCTGACTATGATGATTTTGCTGCTTTGCCGGCTGTTGATACTAGAGGGGGTATTATAATTTGCTGGAAATGTTCAGTCTGCCAGGCCATCTCCTGCCGTGTCGATCGTTTTTCGGTCTCTGTTCAGTTCACAGAAGCTGATGGACGCAATTGGTGGTTCACTGGAGTTTACGGCCCTCAACTGGATGATGAGAAAATTCTATTCCTGCAAGAGCTACGAGACATCAGAGCACTGTGCCATGGACCCTGGTTGGTTGTTGGAGATTTTAATCTCATATACCTGGCTGAAGATAAGAACAATGATAATCTGAACCGAACATTGATGGGGCGCTTCCGACGCTTTCTGGATGATATGCATCTGCAAGAAATTCTGCTCTTGGGTCGCAAATTCACTTGGTCCAATGAACGCAGCTCTCCAACCTTGGTGCGACTTGACAGAGCCTTCTGTTGCTCTGAGTGGGAGGAAATTTTCCCCGAGTCCGTCTTACAGAGTTCGGCTTCAGTGGTTTCCGACCATTGCCCCCTACTTCTTTGTCCCAAGGTCAACCTCAAGGGTAAGCGGCGCTTTCACTTTGAGAGCTTCTGGACAAAAGTTGATGGCTTCTTGGAGGCCGTACAGCAGAACTGGAGTGCCCCCCTGACCTCAACCTGCCCAGTGGAACGCCTGTTCTTGAAACTACAGCGGTTGAGTAAAGGGTTACAGAAATGGGGTCAAAGAAAGGTTGGAAACATAAAACTGCAGTTGGCAATGACAAAAGAAATTCTTCACCAACTTGAGATAGCGAGGGACTCCCAGCAGCTCACCTTTGAAGAAGATTGGCTGCGCGCTAAGCTGAAGCACCATTGTCTTGGTTTGGCCTCCCTGGAGAGGACCATTGCACGACTGAGGTCTCGAGTCACTTATTTAAAAGAGGGGGATGCTAATACCTCTTTCTTTCACAAGCACTCCCGGTTCAGAAAGAAGAAGAATTACATCAGTAGGATTCAAGTGGGAGACAATATCTATACAGAACAAGGAGAAAAACATGAGGCTGCATTTAATTTCTTTGAAAATTTAATTGGTACAGCTCATGCTAAGGAGTTCTCTCTGGATCTTCCCTCCTTTCACCCCCCTCATCAGGATTTAGCAGCCCTGGATGAGACATTTTCAGAAGATGAGGTTTTTGCAACCATCAAGGATTTGCCCCCGGATAAGGCTCCTGGGCCTGATGGCTTTACAGGCAGGTTCTACAAGGTATGTTGGAGCATCATAAAGGGAGATTTGATGGATGCTATCCTAGCCATTCAGAGGGGACATGTTTTCAAGTTCAGACTACTGAACACTGCTTTTATCACCTTGGTGCCAAAATCTCCAGATGCTTTGCAAGTTAAGGACTACAGGCCCATAAGTCTAGTGCATAGCTTTGCAAAGCTAGTCACTAAAGTCATGGCTAATCGTCTTGCGCCTTTGCTGCCAGAATTGGTTTCAGCCAACCAAAGTGCATTTATTAAAAAAAAGGAATATACAGGATAATTTCCTCCTTGTCCAGCAAATGGCCAAAAGCCTGCACAGATCTAAGAAGCCTCACGTTCTCCTTAAGCTGGATATTTCTAAGGCCTTTGATTCGGTGTCTTGGACCTTTCTTCTGGAAGTCTTGCTGCACTTGGGTTTTGGACGTCGGTGGTGCAATTTGGTCTGTCTCCTCCTTTCTACCTCATCCACCAAGATTCTCATGAATGGTGAACCAGGCTGCAGTATTACCCACCTCAGAGGGTTGCGACAAGGGGATCCGTTATCGCCAATGCTCTTCATTCTTGTTATGGATGTGTTGAATTCACTGATATGCCGGGCTGTACAGGACAGCCTCTTCCAGCCGCTCGCTGTCCAACAGACGCAGCATCGTGTTTCTTTCTACGCAAATGATGTGGTCCTGTTTCTCCGCCCCGTAGAGGGCGAGCTTGTCCTTATAAAGGAGTTGCTTCATATCTTTGGACACGCTACAGGGCTGGTTACAAATTTGTCTAAAAGCTCTGCTACTCCTATTCAGTGCAGCACTGGGGATCGAGACTTAATTGCCAATATTCTGGAATGTGATATCAAGGAATTTCCTTGCTCTTATTTAGGACTGCCCTTATGTGTACATAAACTGCCCAAGGCTGAGCTGCACAAGATAGTGGACAAGGTAGCAGACAACCTCCCAAATTGGAAAGGTGCTCTCATGAACAAGGCTGGTCGGTTGGTAACAGTAAAGGCTGTCCTGTCAGCCCTCAATATTTACCATATGACTGCCCTTGATCTACCTAAATGGGTGTTCAAGGCAATTGACAAGAAGCGCAGGGGTTTTCTTTGGACCGGAGAGGAGGTAGCCCATGGCGGCAAATGCTTGGCTTCCTGGGAGGTAGTACAGCGACCTCTTCAGTATGGGGGGTTGGGTGTACTCAACCTAGAGGTTATGAGTTGGGCTCTCCGTGCTCGTTTGCTCTGGTTGGAAAAAACAGACCCTAACAGACCATGGAAGGGGCTGCCCATCCATGTGCCAACTAATGCTCGGGCCCTCTTTAATGCTGCAGTCCAAACTTTAGTGGGGGATGGGCGAAATACCTTGTTCTGGACAGATAGATGGCTGCATGGGAAAACAATTCAAGAGCTGGCCCCCAACCTCTTCAAAATTATCTCCAAGAGAATTACCAAGCGTCGGACTGTAGAGCAAGCTCTGTTAAACAGGCGGTGGGTTGCTGACATCAAAGGCGCCCTCACCGTCCAGGTCTTATGCGAATATCTTAAGCTGTGGGAGCTGGTGGATTATTGGCAATTGCAGCAAGGGGTGGTAGATCAACATCTGTGGAAATTCTCTGAGGATGGCTCTTGCTCAACTAAATCAGCTTATAACGTTTTTTTTCGAGGGAACAATTAAGTTTGCTCCCTGGAAACGAGTGTGGAAGTCTTGGGCCCCCCCAAAATGCAAGATGTTTATTTGGTTGGTACTCAAGAATAAGGTGTGGACTGCTGACCGCCTTGCGAAGAGAGGTTTTCCGCATCCTGCTGCTTGCCCTCTCTGTGATCAGGAGGCTCAATCAATACAACATCTATTGTTCTCCTGTGTCTTTGCCAAGCAAGTGTGGTTTTTGGTACTGTTTGGGCTGGGGCTGTCCTTTTTACCCCAACCGGGAGGTGACAGCTTCTTAAGGTGGTGGAGCAGCTCAGTCAAGAGGGCGCCGAAGGATCTGCAGAAGGGGCTCAACACTCTCGTTTTTCTAGTGACTTGGGAGGTCTGGAAGCATCGAAATGCTTGCGTCTTTGAGGGGGCCAGACCGGATGTTTCGGTGGTATTGCAAAATATCACCAATGAAGGCTCGCTGTGGTGTGCGGCTGGAGCTAAGGGTCTTTGCTCCCTGATTGCAGGGGCGGTAGGTAGGCTAGGATCTGCTAGCTAGCCCGGTCTTGTGTCCCTTGAATCTCTTGTAATTTGTACTTGTTCCTGTTGTTTTTGGGGTTTTCACCCCATGCTACTTATTTCTTCTTAATGAAATGAAACGCAGCCCTCCTGCGTTTTCGGAAAAAAAAAACTATTTGAAATTCGGCCAAATAAAGATTTATGAATGTTCATGCAAACATATGAAATTAGATGCATATATTTGTAACATCATTTTTCCTATAATCTACAAATTTTGAAATATGGTGTGTACCACAGTATAAGTTGTGCTTAAAAGACTGCACATGTCCAAGACAACATTTCATAAAAACCTAAAATGAATTGTTTCTGATTAGTAGGGACGTATGTCGTATGGGATGTCAATGGGACAATAATAAGTTTTCGCATGATCTCCATTCACTAGCAGAAATTGTCGAACAAATGCCAACTTTTTAGGCATGGTGAATTATTAGTCTAACAGAAGTTATGTACTGTATTTCAATAGCAGATGTTTACCACACACTTTAGTCTAGGAGAATGGCACATGGTAAAAATATATGCTGAAAACTAACCTTTTCCAGAAGGGAATAGGTTCCCGCGGGCTGTACGGGTCGTATACAATACCAGGACTCATCATGACAACCTTCAAACCAACCTGCACAGACGATATAATCACAGATACACTCAGCACAGAAGACAGCACTCTTCCAAGTGGAGAAACTAACAAAAGCAAATCAGAATGGCTTGACTCGCACCTTCCGGGCACCAACAGGCACCTTCGACGCTGTCGCTGTCGACATAGGCCTTGCATGGTTCAGATGGACTACAATATCCAGAACCTACGGAAAAAAACAAAATTGTGACCAAAATTGGGCTGAGACCCGTCACGAATTTCAAATTCCGCACGCTTCAATTACTCCTGACCTTCACAAGGTGAGCGGGCGATGGACCCCCCATCCTGTGACCAATCATCACGCTGCTGTCATTGCACGCCAAGCTTGCGAGACCTGACCACCAAACCACCGATCAGAGGGACCGGTCGAAATGCGCCCAGGTGTGCGGCTTAAACAGGAACAGACAAGCCAGCAAGTAAGCAACTATGTAGCAAGCAATCATTCGATCACCTCTTCCGTACGCGCCCGCGCGGTGTAGAGCTAGCGATTGGGCAGCGGCGCCGTGGCAGTCTCTGAAATGGAAACCAGAATCGCGTTGAGGGAATCGGGTTGAGATCTATGCGCAGTACGGAGAGGGATTAGATGGGGTTACTTGAATGCCCCAGACGCCACCGGCGGCGGAGGGTGGAGCGTCCGGTGGAGGCGACGGATCATAGACTGCCCGAGGCGAGCCAGCGCCATCGTCGAGGCTCCGGCGACAGCGGCGGAGGTGGGACACGGGGTTGCTCGGCGGCGAGGGTTTTTAGGGAGGGTGTGGATCGGAGCCGTGGAGGAAAGGAAACGACGCTTCCACGAACAGGCCCGGCCCAGACGCTCCGAATTTTGTTTCGTGCTGCTTCATTTCCGGCCCAGAAGTAGAGTATGCAGCCCGCAATTTCCTATCGTCAATCAGGCACGATTAAGATGCTCGATGTCACACTTATACAGTGTGTTCTCCATCTAATAAAAACTCATCTTCTAAAAAAAAATCTAATAAAAACTCATATAGTGTGTTATGGTTTGTGTATCTTTTTAGCTTGCGTGGAAACAAAGTTGGTGGCAATAGCATATAAATATAGCAGAAATGAATGCTATTTGTTTAAAAGGTGGAAGATAGTAGTAGCAAATTCTGCTAGGTGCATTTTTAATGACAACGCGGCAATTTCTTATTGGCTATAGTAATATATGGAAGGAAAGAAATAACAAAATCTACCAAAAGATGAGTAGTCACTCCGATAAAACATCTATTTTAAAAAGTTTATAAGAATATACAACTATCGCCTCTCCTTTGGCGTGTAAGAGGGAATTAATATGGGAAATTGATTTTTAGGCTGAATCCTTCATTGGTTTGGGTGGGAAATTAAAAGAGGGAATTGAACTGAGAGTTATTTCTAAATCAAGGTGAACTATTAAGATGCATTAATCTTGTACACAAGCAAAATTTCCACCCCTTCCTTTAGAATTACTTGGTGGGAGTTGTTCATCTAAACTCACATCACCCTCCTACTAAAACACATGGGCTTGTCAGAGACACCAGAAGAATTACCTGAGCACCAACCCCCATCGACCATTGAATTTTGCAGCGAAGAGTGATTAACTGATTATATATATACTAAAGAAAAGGGACCATCAACAGCAAAAGTTAACAAAAACAAAAATAGGTAAAAAATTGCGTTTGCCGCATTGAATTTTGCAGCGAAGAGTGATTAACTGATTATATATATACTAAAGAAAAGGGACTATCAACAGCAAAAGTTAACAAAAACAAGTATAGGTAAAAAATTGCGTTTGCCGGGAGTCGAACCCGGGTCTATTGCTTGGAAGGCAATTATCCTAACCGTTGGACTACAAACGCTTTGGTTGTACGGTATCAAGTAATGATGATCAATATGTCTTATAATTTTGGAACAACTCTCATCCTTTAGCCATCCAAAGTTCCAAATACCAAAGCCCGTAAGACGAAATTTGCCATGCATAGGGTGTGTAATGTGTTATGCCTGCTACTCCAGGTTACATCTTCTGGGTTCAGTGTGCAATCATCTGTGTCATGGCAGGGGTTTGCCGTGTGCGGCATTGTGCACGAGACGAGTAATAACCCGGATCGATTGTGTCCTTCATCACAACATTTTTCAAATCATCAGAGAACAAAATAGATCACCAAAATGCAGCTCGCTCGCTTTGAGGGCTTTGTCGATTTGCTGGTCACGACTTCTTCCTTGAAGAACTACTCAAGTTTTAACCACCACTACCAGTGCGCAGTTCCGATTCAGTGAAAGTTGGCAGCACAGCTGCACAGGTTTCAACACTTGTGATTCATTTCAGAGTTGAGAGGAACGAACAGCATACATAATTCATCATCTTTACTGATCGAGTCCAACAATCAGACACAATCTCTCTAGCACTACCAGTACATTAATTAGTCTTTGCTTCATCCAAAGAAGAAGAATCAATAATAATCCTCAACAGATTGAGCATATATAGCTGCCTAGTACGAGCCGCGACGACGAGACGGCGGCGATCACCGGTGACGGTGGTGGTGGTGGTCGAGCTCGTCCACGGCGCCGCCGACGATGTGTGCGAAGTCGCCCTCGGAGGCGCAGGGGATGGTGAGGCCGCCGCAGCGGTGGTCAAAGCCGAACTCGTCCTCCACCCGCTTCAGCAGCGTCACGAAGGCCGGGTGGCTCAGGCACGCCGTCGGGATCACCAGCCGCTTCCGGCTCTCGCCCACGTACACCGCCAGGTGGCCCCGCGGCACGTCCGCCGCCGACGCCGGCGACCGGCTCCTCGCCAGGTGCAGCCTCGTCAGCAACTGTCCCAGCTTCCCCGCCATTGACGACGTCTGATGCTCTGATCTGCTGCTGCTGCTCGCTCGCTTGCTTTCTTTTGCACTCGGCAAGAGTGAAGTGGACTGAAGTTCTGAACTGCTGAAGAATGGTGAGAACCAACGGCCAGGGGTAGATGCATATATACTTGTAGCCGCCGAGCACCGGCATGGAGGCGACCTTTCGGGATTCAGTGCCGCTCCAGAAAAGGAAAAATAAACAAAGCTTTAGGCAATCAAGAATGATGATGGATGGTGGAGACCATCTACTTGCAGCATTGTAGCAGCAGCAGTTTCTTGTTGGCAAGCTGGACATGTCACATGCTGCATGCCAGTGCACAGACGCCTGCAGATGCAGTCGTGTAGGATAGGATCTAGGCGCGGAGATGTGGCCCAGTATGTCGCGAGGAAACAGCACGGGTGCATTGCACCTTGCAGCAACGGTGAAAAGACTTGGCCAGAGGAAGGGGACCGACCACACGGCCAGCGCAAGTTGTCAAGGTCGACGTCAGGTGCCGGCCGGCCGGCTGCTCCGGCGTCCGGCCGTTTCCCGGACATGCATGTCTCGCTCATGTCTGCCACTCATCTGAAGCAGCGCATGGGACAGAGCTCATGCTCCTACAGATGCATGTTCTGCTACTGATCTGAGCTCGTGAGGTGTCCAAGTCCAAGTGAGAGTTGACGACTGCCTCTCTCTCGCCTCTGCCCTCTCCTCAATGATTGATTTGATGGCAGAGATGCATGTGTTGATGCAGTGAGATTGAAGGCCGTCATGTGTCCAAATTGTTTTCATATAATATTACAGCCGCCTGCACGAACGGTGGCAAAAAATGGATCGACCGTCAAGGATTAGGAGCAGCCCAGCCCAGGGCACATGGGGTGTACGGTGCGTGCATCATTGTTCTTGGATTGGAGCTCCCAAGTTCTCGAGCAACACTGTGCACCTCCATGCCGGCCGGGCTGACGGAAAACCAGCGGCGAGAACGAGAATGGGATCCTCACCAAGCAAGGCCGCCGTTGTTTCAGAACCATGTGCGCCGCGCCCTTGTACCTGGGAAAATGGAGATCATGAGTTGGAATTCCAGATCGACATGACGCGGCACCGGCACCGAACCAACTCGGCTAAGTCACCGGACGGAGGAGCCGCCGCCGCATGGAATGCTCCCAGTTCCCACTTCCCACACCCAAGACGGTGGTGGTGAGACGGACCCCTCGACTCGCTAGAGGGCAGAGGCGGGCGAGCGGGGGCTGCCGGCGGCAGACGGAAAGGGTCATAGATAGAGGAGATAACAAGGTCAGCCTTTGCAAGATTCAGTTTAAAATTCATGGTCTAATTAACTTATGGATGGAGTTTTTGCAGATAACTGAATCGGCATTTTAATACTAAAAACTTAAAAAAAAGGCTTATTGGTCTTATTGGACTCTAGCCAACTTATTTTGGACTAAAAAGGCTTTGTTATTGTTTTAGTATTATTATCAGGCGAGGACAAGGTTGTCCTGTGGAGATGTTCAAGTGTCCTTTGCCTCCAATTCAATATATAGGTGAGCCAACAATAATGGAGTTGCGCATACAGAAAACAGAAGAAAATATAACGTCTGGAAACTTCTTCAAACATGCCACGAATCTAACTCAAATCAGTGCATTGTTCATTTGATCAATCGAAGGGTTTCAGAAATCACAACAATTTACACAACCCCCCGGAGGCAGAATTAATTCGCAGCAAAGATCACATATAAGGGCACACATATATATCACCACAAATTGAATGGCTTCTTAAAAAAGGAAACATCTCAGCTATTGTGTGCATTGGTTGCTGGTACCCTTTTATTTGAAGCACTGCTGCTGCAAGCCATTAGGGTATTACTCCCATTTGGCAAAAGAAGCGCTGCCAAGATTTCTCTCAAGGGTATAGCTCATTCGCCAATTATCCACTGCTCTTTTTACAGTGGCTCGGGCCTCCAGGATCTCCGCATCAGTGAACTTGTGCTCCACTATTCCTATTGGACCTGGCTGGAGAACGTGGATTACAGTCTCAACATCTTGCTCCACCTGCCTGAGAGCATCAAGAAATAAAGTGAAAACATAATTCAATCTCACATTCAAGGCAATTTAGGCACATACAAATGGTGTATCTATCATATCACACTAGACTAGATTAGCGGAAATTCAAAGGTAAAATACTAAAATGTACTCCCTCAAGTCAGAATTACTCATTTTCCCTGTCCAAGTCCGAGACATCAAGCTATTGCGGATGGAGGTAGTACCTGATAAGTCGGGGTAGTCTTTGAGGCAAGAGTCTCAGGAAAGACATCGCGCTAAACTGCCTTAATTCAGATTCCTGTTAGAAAAAAGGACTGCGCTATGAAAAATGAAGATCTGACACTGAAGAATAAGCAAGAAAACAATACAGAACAGATCCTCATCCTTAGCATAACGGACTTCTTTTTTCTGACTAAGAGAAAGGGGCAGCCCCTAATACAGTTTCTGAACAAACTGAATTCTGAACTACCTTATCAGGCCTATAATGCAATTTCCAAATCCTCCCATTATATGTAAGGATGCAAACGGATCGGATCGGAGCGGATAATGCTTTTTCCATATCCTAATCCTATTTCTTTAGTCGGATTCGGAACGAAGCGGATATTACTCGGTTATGGATATGGATACGGAATTTTTAGGATATCGGAAATGGTGCGGAATCGGATCGGTGTCGGAGCGGAAGCGGATTTAAAAATATTGGATAATACATGTTACATCTAGCTTTTTTTTTACAGTGATCAACAAGTTATAAACTAAAGTATAATTATTCACGTCATAGTTTAAATATCAGTAAAAAAATAATAGAGACGGTATTTTTGACACGAATCAATCATTTTTTATTCTTATGTACTTGTCAAACTAATCGGATTATCCTATTATAATCATCGGATAATCCGCATTTAAATATCGGATACTCTATATCCGTTGGAATTTGGTGATACCATATCCTACTCCGCATTCACGTGTAAATCGGATTCGGATTATCCATATCCGCATGGATATAAAAACTCTTCCTCCATATCCGCATAATTAGGATTCAGATCGGATCGGATAATTATCCACACCACTTGCACCCTATTTATATGCAAGCTAGTGCCAAACTGCCAATGCCAAAAGAACAGGGAAAAAATGACGAAATAAAATATACTTCTAACAATCTTAGGCACAGTAGACGGAGGCAACTGTAAAGATTCCCACTTTTGTAGCAGGCATCACCGCATGACTGTTGACTGTGGCGGTAACAGACAGGGCATGAACTAGTATTTGCGATATCGACCTCGTGATCCAAGCAGACAGCACACCAAAGATGTGAGAAGAAGAGACCAATCACCTCGGCTCCGACGGAGTCAACCGCGTACTCGTATAACAGTGCGGCCGCAGAGGTGGACGGTGGCGCAGTGGATCTGTTTCTAGGTCGTATGGCGGCGCGGCGCGGGCGGTCGGGACGGGTGGACGATGCGGGCGACGGTGACGGGTTCTGCAGAGCGGGGCGGAAGCCGAACGCCTCGCCGTCGCCGGCTTGTCGGAGATGCGAATCGAGGGGGCGGCGCGCGGCGCACGGGGCGAGGCGAGGAACAGATGGGGATCCGTTTCTCTCTTTTTTCCGAGACCCCCTCGCGGAATCTGAGGCAGGCTGCCATTTCGGGGCGGGCCGTGGAAAGGCCTGGAATCTTGGGCCAGGCAAACAGGCCCGTTGGGAAACTGATTCCAATTCAACCCAATTTTCGTATGCAAATAGGAGCAGTTGCAAGAGATGGCGCAGTTATGGCATGGGAGGCGAACAGAGGAGAAGAGGCCCTTGCCATGGTCATTGATAGCGACCAAGAAACTGTTCTCTTACATGTACATGTGTCCACACTCCACATGCATTATCCTGGCCGTCCATTCTTGCCACACGAAAATCAGTGATGCCTCCATGTTTTTCATATGCAAACAACATTTGAAATTGAATCTTGGAAAAGAATTCCATGTTTGCCCAAATAATTTTTTTTTTGAATTGAATCATAGTCTAGGCAATCCAATTATTGTTGAATCTTATTCCTAGAAACATATTCTTGGAATGGCTTCCGGATACAACTATAAGGGATCCATTCTAATATCTAATTGTGTAGTTGCACATGATTAAAGACACACCGGAAATTGTTTAGTTATTGGTTTCTTGGAAGTTAAACAAGTTGTGGTAATACAAAATAAGCTCTCGTGGTTTGCAGTTGGCATGTTCTAGCCAGGGAGAGCAAGATCCACTCTAAGGATCTTGTGCTTGTTGTTGAGGCACATCTCATGTGAACAAGAATACTACAGACAGCTTATTTTCTCATACTGATGTTGAATACCGAAAAACATGTGTTTAGTGTTTACATAACAGTTCAAATGATGTTTGACCAACTTCCCCTTATGTCTTAATTGCTGTTTTGATGGCCTTTGCATGATGTGAAACAAAAAAGAATCACAGGTAGATGACCACTGTTGAAAATATTCACAAGAGAGACGAACTGACAACAGGAGATGGAATAGTGGACCAAAACTGTTTCTCAGTTGAGTAATTTTCTGTACACTTTCTCTCCTATATATGTACAATACAAAATTGTTTGGATGATCAGCGAATCCTCTAAAAGGCGGATGCTAATCGCAGGGGGTCAGAGTTGTTGTTTGATCTGTCTACAAGCTAAGAGCGTTCAGAAGAGAAACTCTGTTCTGGATCAATGTCCTGAACAAAGTTCCTACCCCGCTCTCAAGATCAGCAATGTCCAGCTCCAACCCTTGCAATTGCTCCGCCTCGCAGACAACTCTTTTCTTTTGGAACGACTTAGAGACAAGTGACCACTTGCTAGAACTCGGCATTGCAATTTGCTTCGACAGTAGATGCAGTGTTGATTCAAGGAATGACACAGCAACATCTCTCGCTTCAGCAATCAGTTTGATCACCCTGCATCCTTCCATCTTCTCAGAAGCAGTCTTCTTGTTGATCTTGTTGAACTGCTTCTGTGCCTTCTTGGCTGCGCGTGCATAGCACTGAACCTTGGTCTGAAGAGCCGCGTCTTCTCCTCTTTTGAGAGCCAGTTGCATCCCCTGGACACTGGTTTTGAGCTCCGCAAGGCTCTCTTGCACGGCGTTGCAGAGGTCGAGAAGGGCGAGGGAGCGCTCAAGCTCCTCCTCCACTGCCTTCCTCTGGCTGCTGGGCAGGCATGTGAGCACGTCGATGCGGTCGTAGACGCTCCCAAGCTTGCTCAGAGCCTCAACCATGGTTTCGATGGCTGCTGAAGGAAAAGAGATGGCTGCCTTCAGGGTCTGCAGCTGTTCCTCAACACTGGTTTTGTTGGAGCGAGGGCTCGATGGCACGCTCGCAGATCTCAGGTGGTATGCCATCGTTGGAACTGATGAAAGCTGTGAAGCTACTGGAAATGGAAGAGAAGATCAAAGGCAAGCTGCCGCATGGTGTCTTCTGGGCTTTGGCTTCCTTGTTTTTATATATAGCGAGAGAGGTGGAGGCAACAGCACAAATGAACCAGCAGACAGCAAGAATCGTTCTCATGTTTGATCAACTGCCCATGCGCTGCAACCAATGGCACCCAAGAATCTCATGGCTCATCACTGAACGAGGCTGTCATGTCTGCAATATGGGTAGCAAACTCGCCTGCACGGGCAAAGGGGCGTCGAGATTAGCATCTGATCCTGATCGTGAGGTGGATTAATTAACCTGCAGGTTGCCGGTGGAGGAACGAACAGCTAGTTGACCTTGCTCACTAGCTCCAAGTTCCCAAGCACTGTGATCCGGTGGTGGGCAACGACAGATAGGCATTGCATGTCCTAGCTGTTGAGCTCTCCATTGCGTGCTTGTTTGCATCGAAGGATCCCGGATCATCCACGTATTCCTCAGCTCTGAAGGTCTTGTATTGTATCGCGTGCTATCATGTCGCAATCGGCAGCGACGAAGAATTTGCTTGAGCGTGTAAGATGATGCGCACGCTTTGTGATACTTCACTGTTTCACCATTGGGACATATGTTCTTCATGAATTCCATAACCGTCTCCTGAAAAAATCAAACGAATAAAACAAATGCCAATTGTAGTCAAACAAACCATATAGCTCACAACCAACCAGCCGTGTAAGAAATCCAATATTAAATTGCAAGAAAACAACATGGTTGATCACTTGCTCATTTCAAAGGGGTTTTCAATGGAATATTTAAAACCCGGTTCAATCTCAAAAAATCATACTAATTCATTTAAATAATAAAATATGAAATTAGTAGGCCAGTAGCTCACTCGCTGGGTGGTTTGTAGCATGTACCGTCTTTGGCAATCTAAAGATGATATGCATAAGCAATCTATAATTTCAGGGCTTTGCTAGCGCATTTTGTGCTCTTATTAATTCAGTCTAATGCATATGTGAATCCTCTGACACTTCTCTAATGGACTAATGGATATTGTTACAGAGTAGAGTTGGTGTCATGCAATTCATCTGGCTACTAAACACTATCCAAACAAATTTTAAATGAATCATTTAAGTGAAATCTTGAAGAAATGACTCAATTTCTCACCTTTGAGTTCACCTTGAAGATCCATGATCAGAAAAAAAATTATAAGATACCAGAAAGAACCATATTGATAAGAAATGAATGAGAAAAAAAAATCTTACAATTCATTTTGGTGTGTCAAATTGTGTACAACTTGTATTCAAACATAGAGTAAAAGTAGATAGCACAATTACAACTATCAGTGCAGTTGCACAGGATTCAACACACATAAGTAATTGTTTAGTCATTGGTTTCTCGGAAACAAGTTGTGGTAATACAAAATAAACTCACATGGTTTGGAGTTGGCATGTTATAGGCTTCTAGCTAGGGAGAACAAGATCCACTCTGTAAGGATCTTGTGTTTGCTGTTGAGGCACATCTCATGTGAACAAGAATATTACGGCCAGCTCATTATCTCATACTGATGTTGAATAGAGAAAAACATGTGTTTACATAATAGCTGAAACGATGTTTGACTAACTGCCCCTTATGTCTTAACTGTTGTTTTGATGCCCTTTGCACGATGTGAAACAAAAAGAAACCACAGGTAGCATGAACACCATGAAAATACTCACAAGAGAGATGAACTAACAACTGGAGACAGTAATGGACCAAAAACTTTATCTCAGTTTAGTAGTTTTCTGTACACTTTCTCTCATATATTTGTACATAAAAAATTGTTTGGATGATCAGCAAATCCTCTAAAAGGCGGATGCTAATCGCAGGGGTCAGAGTTGCTGTATGATCTGTCTACAAGCTAAGAGTGTTCAGAAGAGAAACTCTGTTCTGGATCAATGTCCTGAACAAAGTTCCTACTCCGCTCTCAAGATCAACAATGTCCAGCTCCAACCCTTGCAATTGCTCCGCCTCACAGATAACTCTTTTCTTTTGGAATGACTTAGAGACAAGTGACCACTTGCTAGAACTTGGCATCACAATTTGCTTAGACAATAGATGCAGTGTCGATTCAAGGATTGACACGGCAATATCTCTTGCTTCAGCAATCAGCTTGATCACCCTGCATCCTTCCATGTCAGAAGCAGTCTTCTTGTTGATCTTGTTGAACAGCTTATGCGCCTTCTTGGCTGTGCGTGCGTAGCACTGAACCTTGGTCTGAAGAGCTGCATCTTCTCCTCTTTTGAGAGCCAGTTGCATCCCCTGGACAGTGGTCTTGAGCTCCGCAAGGCTATCTTGCACGGTGTTGCAGAGGTCGAGAAGGGCGAGGGAGCGCTCAAGCTCCTCCTCCACTGCCTTCCTCTGGCTGCTGGGCAGGCATGTGAGTGTGTCAATGTGGTCGTAGACGCTCCCAAGCTTGCTCAGAGCATCAATTATGGTTTCAATGGCCGCTGAAGGCGAAGAGATGGCTGCCTTCAATCCCTCCATCTGTTGCTCAACACTGGTTTCGTTGGAGCGTGGGCTTGAAGGCAAGCTGGTAGATCTCAGGTGGTACGCCATCTTTGGAACTGATGAAAGCTGTGAAGCTACTGGGGTTGGAAATGGGAGTGAAGACAAGAACAAAGGCAAGCTGCCGCAATGGTGTCTTCTGGGCTATGGCTTCCTTGTTTTTATAGCGAGGGTGGTGGAGGCAACAGCACAGATGAACCAGCAGACAGCAAGAATCTTTCTCATGTGTGATCAACTGCTCATGCGCTGCAACCAATGGCACCTAAGAATCTCATGGCTCACTGAACTTGATTACGAGGCTGTCATGTCTGCATTATGGGTAGCAAACTCGCCTGCCCGGGCAAAAGGGCGTTGAGATTAGCATCTGATCCAGATCTTGAGATGGATTAATTAAGCAACAATTTGCCGGTGGAGGAGTGAGCAGCTAGTTGACTTCGCTCACCTCCAGCGGCTACAGCTCCAGGTTGCCATGTCCCAGCTGTTGAGCTCTGCATTCGTGCTCGCTTGCGTCAAAGTATCCGCTATCGTCCACGTGTTCCTGCAATTCTGCAGGACCTGTTGCTTAATTTCTCACCTTTGAGTTCACCCTGAAGATCAATGCTCGGAAAAAAATTTATAAGATACTAGAAAGAATCATATTCATAAGAAATGAATGAGAAAAAAGATCTTACAATTCATTCTGGTGCATTAAATTGTGAGTGTAAAGCTAAATTGTATTCAATCATAGAGTAGAAGTAGATAGCACAATTTCCCGAGAAATACAACTGTAAAGCTGTATATTTATCAGGAAACAATCCTCATTTAAACAAGTGTTAAAGCATGCACGCATGCACCTGAATTGCCATGATGATTCCTGTTGCCGGTTACTGGAACATGACAGCGTGGTAATCTTGATTAGGAGTAGAGAATGCACCCCCGAAGCCATAACATTGTATTTGTGCAGCATGTGGATCCTCTTGAGATTGCTAACGATGCCACATGATGAATGAAGTCAACTACTGCCTCCACCGGCACGTAGCAACCAGCGTTGGCAGTTGGCACAGCTCTTCATCTGCCATTGCATAGCTTGCTCACTGACACCGCGATCTGGATGCAGCATTAAAATAAGCACGCGTGCACATCATTTGGCGCCTTACCTGAATACAGCAACAAAAGAAAAGGCATCAGCTTGTCGTGCAGATAGGTGGCCTTGTTGCAGCAGCGCAGCACCACCATCGAGGAGAATCTTGTTGTCGAGTGTTGACACTGTCAAAGATGCTACTTCTTCATCTTGATAGGTGATATAAAGAGAGGCAAACCATAGCCGGTCGACACCATTGAAGCAGTTCAGCATCTGCTCTCTTCTCTTACATTTCTAGATAACAAAAGAGCACACCATGGCTTACCACATGAGATCTGCTAGCGTGCCTTCTAGCCCTCGCTCCAACAAAACTGATGTCCATGAGCAGCTCCGGAGCGTGAAGACAACAATTTCCTCGTCATCGGTGACCATTGGAACAGTTTGCGATGGTTTCAGAAAGCTTGAAGAAGTCTACAGCTGCATCGGCGAGCTCGCATGCTTACCCAGCAGCAAAGTTACACAGCAGAGGAAAGCATTGGAGCAAGAGCTGGAGCGCTCACTCGTCTTGCTTGATCTCTGCGGCACCATGCAAGAAAGCTTTGTAGAGCTTAAGACGACCATCGTGGACATGCAAATGGCTCTCAAGAGAGGAGACGATGCGCCTGTCCAAGTCATGATCCAGTCCTACATCCGATTGGTGAAGAAATCACAGAAACAGCCCAATAAAATCAGCAAGGAGTCCGCTGCAGCTGATCAGGAAAACTGCACGGTCATCAAGCTATTGTCTGAGGCCAGAGAGATTGTCGCCTCCATGCTAGAAACACTGTCACAGCTCTTGACAAAGCAAATTGCGGCACCAAGTTCTAGTAAGTGGTCTTTTGTCTCCAAGACATTCCACAAGAGGAGAGTTGTGTGTGAGGAGGAGCAATTGCAGGAGTTGGAGCAGGGCATTGTTGATCTTGAGAGCGGAATTGAGTCTTTGTTCAGGACAATGATCCAGAGCAGAGTTTCCCTTCTCAATGCTCTTAGCATGTAGATAGATCATACAAAGTCTGACCACCTGTGATTAGCATCCACCTTTTTAGAGGATCTGCTGGTCATCGAAACAATTTTGATGTACATATGAGAGAAAGTATATAGAAAGAAATTCCATATATACAGTGCAAAGTCTTGGTCCATCTCATGCTGTCATTTTTTGTGGTCTATTCCTTATTTTTCTTATAACTTAACATGGATAACAGGCAAATAGCTAAAATCAGAGCTTCATTTGAAACTTGATCATGTCAAAAGTAATTTACTGTAAATATGATAACCATTATTAGCATTATGAAAGCCATTAACATTGGTTCATGTTGTATTAGACAATTACGAATGAGATGGCCACTCTTAATATTCAGTTACTCACATGGGATGTGGCTCACCAACAGGCATATGATCCTTGTAAAGTGGATCTTGCTCTCAACAACTGATAGCATGCCAGTTTCAGGAAGATGGAATAACACGCAGGGAATATGACATGATATCTCAGTGATTCTTGCTGCCAACACTTGGAACATGATGATGCAATTCGGTTACACCAAATGCATACTATATTTGGACAGCATGTGGATCATCTTGAAATCATGAACTTCAGATTCTAAATGTTGTAAGTACAGCAGGCAGGCCAAACATTGTCCATGATGCAAGTTTCCATCTACCACTGAGTTCGCACTACATATTTTCCTAGCCAAACATGCCAGCAATTCAATTGCACATGAAAAATCATGAATTGTGAAGCCAGCCGTTTTTTTTTTTTCTGTTCCTTCCGTCTCTTTTACCCAGGATGCAACCTCACTCACTGACCTCACAATCAAAATAAAAAATTAAAGCACGCGCTTGTGAGGATGAGTTTGCCGCTTCTGATGGAGATATCACACGCTGGTCATATGCTCCACTGCAGATAGATATCATATGTCTCCCAAGCTGAATAAAAGAAAGGTATCAGCTTTGCTATGGAGATAGCTGGCTTCTTTGCAGCAACACAACACCTCACTGTCGACTTGATTCTTTCTGTCTGGAAGGTCAACGATGCCTTTTCTTCAGTCTGTTTCATTATTTATAGAGGCAAATTGTAACAGAGAAGACACCATTGAAGCAGTTTCTCTTCTGCTCTCTTCTATTTCTAGAGAAAAACTACGCGCTACAATTTCCACTACAACCATGGCTTGCCACCTCAGGTCTGCTAGTGTGCCATCCAGCCCTCGCTTCAATGGCATTGATGTTGAGGAACAATTGGAGACCTTGAAAACAACCACATCTTCGTCTCCTATTTTTGCAAAGATTTTTAGGTGGGCGGGGGGGGGGGGGGGGGGGGGGATGATGTTTGGGGGCAATGGAGGGAGCTAATTTCCCCTCAGTTCCTCCAAATCCCTTGGGGAGATGGGGTTGCCAAACTAGGCAAAGCTAAAAGAACTTCCCTCTATTTTCTCCCCTTCGGAATGTACTTCGCAGTTTCCACCAAAGAATTAAGTTCAGTACATTCAGTGAAATAGTCAAGCATTCCACTGCCCCCTAGGCCCCTTGAAATTTTTCACAGAACTAATTTCACTAGACACGAGTCAGCAGCGAACAAAAAAGCTGCAGAGAAACATACAAATCTAACGAAAGGTGTAGTTTCAAAATGGATGCGCGGCGAGAGTCACAGGAGCGTCTCACCGTTGAGCTCCATCGAGCGTCCGCAGCAGGGCGCTCCGCCGCCGCCCGAAAATGTATGCCTGATTTGGTGGACGGGCGGAGGAATGCAGGTCAGGAGGAGCAAGGACAACCGGAATATCCACATCCAAGAGCGCCCCACAGTTCTCCGGCAAGTCCACGTCACCGGCGGCGGGGGCGGCGGAGATCGACGTACGGGCATGGGGGCCAAGGAAGAGCGCGGAGCATGAGCGGCGCAAACGAAGAGGGCTAATAATTTGGAAAATTTTCGTTGTAAAAAAAAAAGGAAAATTTTGGATCCAATAAAAGAGGTTTTACGCAAATTGCCATCGAAGTTGGGTTTAAGCAAATATTCAGATTTTACATTAGGCTGAGATCGTAAATATCGACCAGTTGATACTTCACCCGTTGCTACGGGATTTCTTAAACTGATTTTAAAGTTGAAATTCTTTATGAAAATTATTAAATTAGATTTAAATACTACTTAGATTGTAAAAACAACTTTTATAATGTATTTTACAACATGCTTATATTGGTTGAGAGATCGACTTTTAAATGATTGATGCCTCATATGTTTGCACATTGGGCTATAGAATTTTGTAGCTTGGTACTCATATGAACCAAGAGGTGCAAGCATATGCATGGATGCCTTTAGCCATATTAAATCGATATAAAAGATATTAATAAAGGATTTTGGTAAATGGTGATGTGGTTTCTAACTTAGTAAAACCATGAATGATGTGGATAACTTATATGTTGAGAAAAATAGAATTAATGATTAATAGTGAACTTCACTTATATAGATGTGGTGTAGATTTGAAATATATAAGAATAGATAGATAGAATCAGTCTTAGATCACGCTCACCAAAGAGCTCGTCGTCCATATTTTAAAATCCTCTTTGTCTGCGCGTATGTTTTGCACGCTTACTTTGGACTTTTTGGTGCGCGTACATTTTGCACGCTCACTTCGGACTCTTTGGTACGCGTACAGTATAAAACAGTATTCTAGATATGTGATGTCAAATTGCAAAGCGTGCGGCGAGAACTCTATCGAGCGTCACATTTTTTTTTCTGTTTAGCGCTTCTTATAACCTCTTTTTATAATCGATCTAATAAACTATTTTCTCCAAGTCCGGTCTCAGACTGTGCTCAACAAGAGCGCCCATCGGACTGCCCATTTGATCGTTGCAAGGAGAGAGAAAGACAGATTCGCATGCCAACGGTTTTTTGGGCGCTTCGAATAGGTAGGCTGCTGAGTCTGGTCAGGGGAGGGCCGGTTGGCCTAGCGGAGGTGGTGGGCGGCGGGGCGTGTGAGACCAGACTCAGCAGCCTACCTATTCAGAGCGCCCAAAAAGCCGTTGGCATATAAATCTGTCTTTTTCTCTTCTTACAACGGTCAAATGGGCAGTCCGATGGGCGCTCTTGCTGAGCACAGTCAGGTGGAAAAGAAGCTCACCGGTGAACCTCCACCCCCAACCTCGAAACCGAAGAGAAGATTCTCGGCGGCCGGCGAGGTCTCCCTTTCTTCTCCAGTGAGCTGGCAGCTGCGACATAAGAGGCGCGGCTGCGGAGCGTTAACGGTAAATGCAAAGTTCAGTTAGCTGACATTTTTTTTTTGAGAAAAACGGAGGGGAAAAGATTTTCCCACCTTGTTCATTCAATAGCTCAATAACAATATTGAGCTAAATAACGTTTACAGCACAAGAGGAGAGAACAACAAGCAGTGACCCAACATGGCTTGCAGGTTTACAACAAAACAAAACGGAGATTACAAAGAAAAGGAACAGTAAGCTTCTACAACGATCAAGACTGAGAGCACTACAAATGCCGCCGACCCATGGAACCACCGAGCACCAAAACTTCGACGACCCCCAACTACAACTGACTGTAGAAGCATTGAGCAAGGGACGGCAGACGACAGCCTAACTTGGTTTCACCGTCTTGGAGCATATCCAGGGTCCTATCATCGCCCGCCAACGCCCATTAAGGGAAGGTAGCCTTAGTGGAAGGAGACCGACAGTAGAAAAAACGAGGAGATCCAAGAGAGGGGATCATGGTCCCACCGACCCGGCATAAGATGAGGCGGCAAAACCCTATAGCGGGAAGATGGCAGAGTAGTGGCACTCGCAGAAACACTTGCCAACAAAGATGAGTGCAAACATCGAGAATGAAGATGGAGCTCAAACAGAAGGAGGGTGGAATCACCATGGTGGCACCAATATGGGAGAGATAACACCGTGCACCACTATAAAAACCTGGCTAAACCTCACAACAACGGAAGCATGGTACTGCACACCGTGCACCAAGGTCAGCTGACATTTTTGAATGAATAGCTTAACTTATTCCATCCAAAAAAATCAAACCAAACACCTACGACCTATAAATAGTTTTCCCAAAAGCCTATTGATGAAAAAAAAAAGTTTGTAAAAGGGCCAAATTAAAGAAAACGCACACCAATTTCCACGGTCGCGACGCTTCCCCGGTCGTCGGCTTTCCGCTGCCCCTACTCCGCAAGGAAAGCAATTTTACCGTCGCCGCCGGCGGGACACCCCCCATGCCCGGCAATGGGCAATGGCAGTGGGCACTGGTGGGACGACCCCCAAGGTCGCCACACCACACCGCCGCCGTCTCGGGTTCGCTGGTCGCCGCAACCCTGGATTCCGCCCCTATCTGGTCAGCCCCACCTGCTGCCCCTTCCGTCGCCAACTTCTCTTCTTTTTTTTTTTTCGTCCATGGCAAAGCGTGCGCATCGTCTTGCAGGGTCGAGCGAATTCGTTGCCGCTGCTAATCGCGACATGACAGCGCGATTAGAAAGCTGAATCATTCAGAATTGGAGGAACACGTGGATGATTGAGGATACATCGCTGCGAGCGAACACGCAATGGGGAGCTCCTCAACAGCTTGGACATGAAACGCATATCTGTCATCGATCCACCACCCACCGGATCGCAATGCTTTGGAAGTTGAAACCTGTAGCTGCTGGAGGCGAGCAAAGTCAGTTAGCTGTTCGTTCCTCCACCGGCAACTCGCAGGTTAATTAATCATCAATCTTAGGATCTGGGATCAGATGCTAATCTGGAATCCCTTTCGCCCGTGCAGGCGAGTTTGCTCAGTCATGCACCGGCAACTCGCATATCAACTAATCCATACCAACAACCTGGATCTGCTGCCGCGATGGCGTGATTCTGATACTGCCGTTCCCACCCGTGCAGGCGAGTTTGCTGCCAAAAATGCAGACATGACAGCCTCGCAATCAAGCTCAGCTAGTACGCCTCTTGGGCTGTGTGTCTTCTGTTGCAGCTTGCCACTTGATTGCACATGAGAATGATTCTTGATGTCTGCTGGTCCAACTCTTAGTTGCTTCACCAGCTATGAGCTACCGTTATATAAAGAGGAAACACAATTTCTAGTGCCAGAAAGAAACCATTGCAGGAGCAGCAGCTTGCCTTCTCTTCTATTCAAAGTTCCCAACTGAAAAGAAGACGTTTCAAAGCTTCAGTTACAACCATGGCCTGCCACCTGAGATCCGCAAGTGTGCCTTCGAGCCCTCGCTCAAGTGAGACCAACGTCGAGGAGCAGCTGCAGAGTCTGAAGCTGTACATCTCTTCGCCTTCCGCGACGTTCCGAACCATGAGCGACGGTCTGACGAAGCTGGGGAACATCTACAGCTGCATCGGCGAGCTCGCGGGCTTCCCCAGCAGCCAGAGGAAGGCGGTCGAGGTGGAGCTCGAGCGCTCTCTCGTCCTGCTCGACCTCTGCAACGCCGTGCAAGAGAGCTTCCCGGAGCTCAGGGCCAGCGTCCAGGAGATGCAGCTGGCGCTCAAGAGAGGAGATGATGCGTCTGTTCAGTCCAGGGTTCAGTCTTACGCCCGCTCAGCCAAGAAGGCGCAGAAGCAGTGCAAAAAGATCAGCAGCAAGGCTGCTTCTGACGTTGAAGGAGGCAGGGTGGTCAAGCTGTTGTCTGAAGCAAGAGACATCGCTGTCGTGATTCTTGGATCGACAGTGCAACTGTCGAAGCAAGTTGCGATGCCAAGTCCTGGCAAATGGTCTCTTGTATCCAGGGCGTTTCAGAAGAAGAGAGTTGTGTGCGAGGAGGAGCAATTGCAGATGTTGGAATTGGACATTTCTGATCTTGAGAGCGGAGTTGAGGCTTTGTTCAGGAGGTTGATCCAGAGCAGAGTTTCACTTCTGAATGCTCTTACCTTGTAGACAGATCATACACCAACTCTAACCCCCTGTGATTAGCGTCCGCCTTTTAGAGGATCTGCTGATCTTACAAACAAATTTTGCTGCATATATATGTGACGGAAAGTGTACAGAAAATTACTTGGTTGAGAAACAATATATATGTGACGGAAAGTGTACAGAAAATTACTTGGTTGAGAAACAAAGTTTTTGGCCCATTTCTCCTTTATCTTGGGAAAATTTGCTTTGTTTATGATTGTCCACGTGCCTATACATTTTGTTTCACATTGATCAAAGGGAAACTAAATAACACTTTAGAGGGATTTGCTCACCACGACTGGAATACACACCCTTACTGTTCATCATAGAATGAGAAAACGAACTGGTCATGATATTCTTATTTACATGAGATGTGCCTGAACACAATGAACAGCAATCACAAGATCCATATAGAGTGGATATTGTGCTCAATAAGCCAAAACATGCATCTTCAAAGAAACCAGAACCTTAGCAATTCCAAATGAGTGGTGAATCCTGAGCAACTCAGCAATTATTCTTTTGAGCCATTTATTTCTCAGAAAACAATTTCCATTAAGAAATGATGAGTAGTGTTACAGCATGCCTGAACTAGATTGAACTGTCACCATGATTCCTGTTGCCAATAACGGGAACATGACAACTTGATAATCTTCATAAGGAGTACAAAATGCACCACCGAAGCCATAATATTCTGCAGCATGTGGATCCTCTTGAGATTGCCAAAGATGCCACATGATGGTTCAGCAGGCATGAACGGTGAAGTCAACTGCTGCATCCACCGGCGCCTAGCAACCAGCGTCGGCACATTAAACCAGGCACGCGTGCACATCATTTGCCGCTTACCTGAACAGCAACAAAAGAAAAGGCATCAGCTTGTCGTGCAGGTAGGTGGTTTTGTTCCGGCAGCACAGTACCACCCATCGATGAGATTCTTGCTGTCGACACTGTCAACGATGCCACTTCTACATCTTGTTCGGCTATATAAACAGGCAAACCACAGCCTGGTTGACATCATTGAAGCAGTTCAGCATCTGCTCTCTTCACTTACATTTCTAGAGAACAAAAGAGCACCAAAACTTCCATCACTACCATGGCTTACCACCTCAGATCTGCTAGTGTTCCTTCTAGCCCTCGCTCCAACGAAACCGATGTCGATGAGCCGCTCCAGAGCGTGAAGACAACAGCCTCCTCGTCATCTGTGACCATCGGAGCCATTTGCGATGGTTTCAGAAAGCTTGGAGAAGTCTACAGCTGCATCGGCGAACTCGCGTGCTTACCCAGCAGCCAAGTTACACGGCAGAGGAAAGCAGTGGAGCAAGAGCTGGAGCGCTCGCTTGTCTTGCTCGATCTATGCAGCACCATGCAAGAGAGCTTTGGAGAGCTCAAGACGAGCATCGTGGACATTCAGATGGCCCTCAAGAGAGGAGATGATGCAGCTGTCCAAGTCATGATCCAGTCCTACATCCGATTGGTGAAGAAAGCGCAGAAACAGTTCAAGAAGATCAGCAAGAAGGCCATCGCAGCTGACCAGGAAAACTGCAGGGTCATCAAGCTATTTTCTGAAGCCAGAGAGATTGTCATCTCCATGTTAGAAGCATCATCACATCTCTTGACAAAGCAAATTGTGGTGCCGAGTTCTAGCAAGTGGTCTCTTGTCTCCAAGACATTCCACAAGAGGAGAGTTGTGTGTGAGGAGGAGCAATTGCAGGGGTTAGAGTTGGACATTGTTGATCTTGAGAGCGGAGTTGAGGCTTTGTTCAGGACATTGATCCAGAGCAGAGTTTCTCTTCTGAACTCTCTTAGCTTGTAGATAGATCATACAAGGTCTGACCACCTGTGATTAGCATCCACCTTTTATAGGATCTGCTGATCATTGAAACAATTTTGATGTACATGAGAGAGTATATAGAAAGAAACTATATATAAGGCAAAGTCTTGTCCATCTCATGCTGTCAATTTTTGTGCTCCCTTACTTATTTTTCTTATGACTTAATAGCATGGATAACAGGTAAATAGTCAAACTGGGAGATTCATTTAAAGCTTGATCATGTCAAAAGTAATTTTCTCTAAAGATGCTGACCATTATTGGCACCATGAAAGCAGTTAGCATTAGCTCATGTTGTATTTGAAAATTACAGATGAGATGGCCACTGTTAATATTCACATGGGATGTGGCTCAGCGACAGGCATAAGATCCTTGAAAAATGGATCTTGATCTCAACAACCGATAGCTTGCTAGTTTCAGGAAGATAAAATAATACGCAAGGAATATGACAGTAACAAGCATAGAGTAAGGTGTCATGATCATGATGATCCTTGCTGCCAATACTTGGAACACGATGATGTGATTCAGTTAGACTCAATACATAATAAATTTCGACAGCATGTGGATCATCTTAAAATCACAAATTTCAGATTCTAGATGTTGCAAGTACAGCAGGCAGGCCCAACGTGGTCCACAATGCAAGTTTCCATCTACCATGGAGTTTGCAATAAATATTTTCCCAGCCAAACATGCCTGCGATTTATCTAAAAAAAACATGCCTGCGATGAAATCACACATGAAGAATCATGAATTGTGAAGAAAACAGTTAAGCTGTTCCTTATTTCTCTTTTACTCTGGATGCACGCTTACTCATTGGTATCACAATCAACTCCTATTTCTCTCAAACCTCAGCAATCCCTCGTCATCTCTATTGTTTAAGCCATCTGATGTTCAGTTGTTCATGAGTCATCTCTATTTGCCGTTCATTCTCCATCTCCCCTCTCTCTCCCTATGTTGGAGTACAGCATTGAAGTAACAAAACAAACTATCCCTCCTCTCATCCTCTTCCCATCAACTCCTACCCCATGATTTGCCTTCTCCACTACCAACGAGTATATATATTGCACGTCTTCAATACTGTTGCATTGCCTTCACTTCTCCAATGTTTCACTTTCACATCGGTTCTTATATTTCTTTCTTTTTTAAATTATATGGAATTATTCTTCCTTTTTTCCCCTCAAAGCAACCAGGGATGGAACTGAATTCCTCGAAAGAATCAAGCTACTTCACTGATGTTTGATGTCAGATTTCGTCCTTTTCATTTGTCCTTAACGTACACAGTCTTTCTCCCACATCAATGTTTTCTCCCTTTTCATTTCTCCAGTGCACCTTTTCCACGCCGCAATTCGTTGGGGGTTCAACTAGTTTATCAGGAAACAATCTCCATCAAAGAAGTATTAGAGTATGCACATATGCACTATACTGAATTGTCACGATGATAAAATGATTCCTGCTGCCGATAACTGGAACATGACAACGTGGCAATATTTGGCTTAGGGGGTACAAAATGCACCACGAAACCATAACACTTTGCAGCATGTGGATCTTCTTGAGATTGCCAGTGATGCCACATGACGATGCAGCAGGCATGAACAATGAAGTCAACTGCTGCCTCCACTGGCACGTAGCAACCAGCGTTGGCACAGCACAGCTCTTCATCTGTTGCCATTGCATATCCTGCTCATTGATGCTGCAATGTGGATCCAAAATTAAACCAGGCACTTGTGCACACCGTGTGGCACCTTACCTGCACACAGCTACAAAAGAAAAGGCACCAGCTTGTCGTGCAGATAGGTGGTTTTGTTGCAGCAGCACAAAACCACCCACCGATAAGATTCTTGCTGTCGACACCTTCAACGATGCCACTTCATATTGTTTGCTGGCTATATAAAGAGGAGAACTATAGCCCGGCCGATACAATTGAAGCAGTTCAGTATCTGCTCTCTTTTACATTTCTACAGAACAAAAGAGCACCACCATGGCTTACCATCTCAGATCTGCCAGTGTGCCTTCTAGCCCTCGCTCCAACGAAACCGATGTCGATGAGCAGCTCCAGAGTGTTAAGACAACAGTCTCCTCGTCATCTGTGACCATTGGAGCCATTTGTGATGGTTTCAGAAAGCTTGGAGAAGTCTACAGCTGCATCGGCGAACTCGCGTGCTTACCCAGCAGCCAAGTTACACGGCAGAGGAAAGCAGTGGAGCAAGAGCTGGAGCGCTCGCTTGTCTTGCTTGATTTATGCAACACCATGCAAGAGAGCTTTCGAGAGCTCAAGACGAGCATCGTGGACATGCAGATGGCCCTCAAGAGAGGCGATGATGCAGCCGTCCAAGTTATGATCCAGTCCTACATCCGATTGGTGAAGAAAGTGCAGAAACAGTTCAAGAAGATCAGCAAGAAGCCCATTGCAGCTGAGCAGGAAAACTGCAGGGTCATCAAGCTATTGTCTGAAGCCAGAGAGATTGCCATCTCCATGCTAGAAGCATCATCACATCTCTTGACAAAGCAAATTGTGGTGCCGAGTTCTAGCAAGTGGTCTCTTGTCTCCAAGACATTCCACAAGAGGAGAGTTGTGTGTGAGGAGGAGCAATTGCAGGGGTTAGAGTTAGACATTGTTGATCTTGAGAGCGAAGTTGAGGCTTTGTTCAGGACATTGATTCAGAGCAGAGTTTCTCTTCTCAATTCTCTTAGCCTGTAGATAGATCATACAAGGTCTGACCACCTGTGATTAGCATCCACCTTTTATAGGATCTGCTGATCATTGAAACAATTTTGATGTATATATCAGAGAAAGTATATAGAAAGAAACTCCACCTATATATGGTAAATTCTTGGTCCATCTCATGCTGTCAATTTTTGTGCTCTCTGAGTTATTTTTCTTATAACTTAATAGCATGGATAACATGTAAATAGTTGATCTGGGAGCTTCATATGAAGTTTGGTCATGTCAACAAATAATTTACTGTAAAAATGTTAATTATTATTGGCACCATGAAAGGAATCAGCATTAGTTCATGTTTGTATTTGAAAATTACAGATGAGATGGCCACTGCTAATATTCACATGGGATGTGGCTCACCAACAGGCACAAGATCCTTGAAAAATGGATCTTGCTCTCAACAACTGATAGCTTGCCGGTTTCAGGAAGATAGAATAACACACAGGGAATATGACAGTAACCACCATTGGGACATAGAGTAAGCTGTCATGCTGATTCTTGCTACTAATACTTGGAACATGATGATGCGATTCAGTTAGACCCAACGCATAATAAATTTGGAAAGCATGTGGATCATCTTGAAAACCATGAAATTCAGATTCTGAATGTTGCAAATACATAAGGCAAGCCAAACATGGTCCATGATGCAAGTTTCCAATCATTGAGTTTGCACTGCATATTTTCCTAGCCAAACATACCAGCAATGCAATCACACATGAAATCAACTTGTAATCTATTTCTTCCGTCTTTGACTCTGGGTGCAAGATACTCACTGATCTCACAATCAGAATTAAACATTAAAAGTACACACGTGCAGATGAGTTTGCCTCTTCTGATTGAGACATCACACGTTGATCATAAGCTCCACTGCAGTTAGAGATGCCTCTCAAGCTGAACAAACAAACAAACAAAAAGTATCAACCTGTCATGGAGATAGCTAGCTTCTCTGCAGCAGCACAACACCTCATTGTCAATTTAATTCTTGCTGTATAGAAGGTCAGCGTGTCATTTCTTCACTTTCCGTTATATATAGAGGCAAATTGTAAACCAAGAAGACACCATTGAAGCAGCCTCTCTTCTGCTCTCACTTGTCTTCCGCTGCTAGAGAAAGGCAAAGCACTAAAGTTTCCATACAGCCATGGCTTGCCATCTCAGATCTGCTAGTGTGCCTTCTAGCCCGTGTTCCAAAGGCATTGATGTTGAGGAACAGCTACAGAGCTTGAAGACAACCATCTCTTCGTCTTCTGTGACCATTGTCATAGTGTGCTGTGATTTGAGGAAGCTTGGAGAAGTGTACAGCACCATCGGGGAGCTCGTGTGCTTACCCAGCAGCCAAGCTAGACATCAGAGGAAAGTAGTGGAGCAAGAGCTCGAGCAATCACTTGTAGTGCTTGATCTCTGCAATGCTATGCAAGACCATTTATCCGACCTCAAGGAAATCATCTTCGACATGCAGCTGGCACTTAAGAGAGAAGATCATACATCTTTACAAGCCAAGATCCAGTCCTACATCCGCGTAGCCAAGAAGGCACAGAAGCAATTCCAGAAAATCAGCAAGGGATCCACTACAGCACATCAAGAAAACTGCAGGGTGGTCAAGATGTTGTCTGAAGCCAGAGAGGTTGCTGCCTCAGTTCTGGAATCCTCATCACATCTCTTGTCAAAGAAAATCGATGTGCCTAGTTCCAGCAAGTGGTCTCTGGTCTCCAAGAAATTTCAGAAGAAAAGAGTTGTTTGCGAGGAGGAGCAATTGCAGGAGTTGGAGTAAGACATTATTGGTCTTGAGAGCGGAATTGAGTCATTGTTCAGGACATTGATCCAGAGCAGAGTTTCTCTTCTGAATACTCTCAGCTTGTAGATAGATCATACGCCAACTCTGACCCCTGTGATTAGCAGACGCCTTTTAGAGGATCTGCTGATCATCAAAAACAATTTTGACATATATATGATAGAAAATGTACAGAAAATTACTCAATTGAGGAACAAAGCTATTGTCTCATTTCTAGTCGTCAATTTCAGTATTCCTATTTTTTGCAAACTTTTTTTTTGTTGCCTAACAGCTAAAACAACACCCCTCTCTATTGTTCCCTTGGAAATGTAGCTTGCCATTTTCACCAAGGAAGCAAGTTCAGTAGTTTCAGTGAAATAGCCAGGCATTCTAACTGAAGATGTCGCTGTTGTATACATTTCGTATGCATTGCCATTTATGAAGGACAACTACTTTTCCATTATACTAATTTCACAAGACACACAGCAGCAAGAATAAAAGGTGCAGAAAAGCAAAGAAAAATCCTAACAGAAGGTGTAGTCTCTAAAATGGATGCGCAGCGAGAATCACAGGAGCCTCTCACCGTTGAGCTCCGTCGAGCGTCCACAGCAGGGCGCCCCGCCGGTGGCGGCCGAAACATGGATGCATGATTTGACCGAGGAATGCATACCCCAGGAGGAGTGGGTGCGACCGGGAGATCCACATACAAGAGCGGCAGCGGTTCTCCTGCTAGCACACATCACCGGCGTCCGGCGGCGGGGGCGGCGGGCATCGGCGGACGGGAAGGAATGAAGAGGGACATGCGAGGTAGAGGGAGTATTTAGCAAATGCCGGTCCAAATCAGGGGGTTTTCTGGCAATATACAAACAGTTAATGATCGCGATCCCAATTCCCACCCCACGTTTCACGGTGGCGACGCGGCCGACGCCGGCGGTGGTGGGGCGCCCCATGGTCGGCAACGGCAAAAGGCGCGAGGGCGCCGGCGGAACAGATCGCCGCCATCGTCTCGGGTTGTGCAGGCGGCAGCCGCGGCTATCCAGGACTAAGCTCCGGCGACTATCTGGTCAGCCCCACCTGCCGCTGCGCCCCCCTTCCACTACCACCAACCTCACTTTTTTCCCTCTTGAGAAAAATAGATTTTTTTTTCTAATCCATGGCAAGCGTGCTCATCATCTTACATGCTCAGCGAATTTGTTGCTGCTGCTAATGGCGACATGACAGCGGGGTAGCAAGATGAGTCATTCAGGGCCTGCGGAACTGCAAGAACACGTGGATGACTGCGGATGCTTCGATGCAAGCGCGCACGAAGGCACAGCACAACAGCTGGGACATTGGATGGGAACCTGGAGCTGGAGGCGAGCGAAGTCAACTAGCTGCTCGCTCCACCACCGGCAGGCGGCAGCTTGTTGCTTAATTAACCCATCTCACGAGATCTGGATCAGATGCTAACCTCGACGCCCTTCTGCCCGTGCAGGCGAGTTTGCTACCCATACTGCAGACATGGCAGCCTCGTAATCGAGTTCAGTGAGCCATGAGATTCTTGGGCGCCATTGGTTGCAGTGCATGGGCAGTTGGTCACACATGAGAACGATTCTTGCTGTCTGCTGGTTCATCTTTGCTGTTGCCTCCACCTCTCTCGCTATAAAAACAAGGAAGCCAAAGCCCAGAAGACACCATTGCGGCAGCTTGCCTTTCATCTTGTATTCTCTCCCATTTCCAACCCCAGTAGCTTCACAGCTTTCATCAGTTCCAAAGATGGCGTACCACCTGAGATCGACCAGCTTGCCTTCGAGCCCTCGCTCCAATGAAGCCAGTGTTGAGGAACAGCTGCAGAGCCTGAAGGCAGCCATCTCTTCTCCTTCAGCAGCCATCGAAACCATGGTTGATGCTCTGAGCAAGCTTGGGAGCGTCTACGACCACATCGACGTGCTCACATGCCTGCCCAGCAGCCAGAGGAAGGAAGTGGAGGAGGAGCTTGAGCGCTCCCTCTCCCTACTCGACCTCTGCAACGCCGTGCAAGAGAGCCTTATGGAGCTCAAGACCACTGTCCAGGGGATGCGACTGGCTCTCAAAAGAGGAGAAGACGCGGCTCTTCAGACCAAGGTTCAGTGCTACGCACGTGCAGCCAAGAAGGCGCAGAAGCTGTTCAACAAGGTCAACAAGAAGACTACTTCTGATATCGAAGGATGCAGGGTGATCAAGCTGATTGCTGAAGCAAGAGATATTGCCGTGTCAATTCTCGACTCGACACTGCATCTACTGTCGAAGCAACTTGCGATGCCGAGTTCTAGCAAGTGGTCACTTGTCTCCAAGTCTTTCCAAAAGAAGAGAGTTGTCTGCGAAGCGGAGCAATTGCAAGGGTTGGAGCTGGACATTGTTGATCTTGAGAGTGGAGTAGGAACTTTGTTCAGGACACTGATCCAGAACAGAGTTTCTCTACTAAACACTCTTAGCTTGTAGACAGATCATGCAACAACTCTGACCCCCTGCGATTAGCGTCCGCCTTTTAGAGGATTTGCTGATCAACCAAACAATTTTTTATGTACATATATATGAGAGAAAGTGTACAGAAAATTACTAAATTGAGAGAAACTTTTTGGTCCATTACTGTCTCCAGTTGTTCATCTATCTTGTGAATATTTTCGTGGTGCTCATTCTACCTGTGGTTCCTTTTTTTTTCACATCATGCAAAGGCCATCAAAACAACAGATCCACGTGTTTTGAGCAGTTGGTCAAACATCATTTGAGCTATTATGTAAACACATGTTTTTCTCTATTCAACATCATTATGAGAAAATGAGTTGGCCGTAATATTCTTGTTCACATGAGATGTGCCTCAACAGCAAGAACAAGATCCTTACAGAGTGGATCTTGCTCTCCCTAGCTAGAACATGCCGACTCCAACCCACGAGGGTTTATTTTGTATTACCATAACTTGTTTATGAGAAACCTATAACTAAATAATTACTGATGTGTCTCAAATCCTGTGCAACTGCACATTTAAATATAGTATTAAAATGGGTCTCTTATAGTTGTATTTCTCAGGAATTGTGCTTCTACTTCTACTCTATATTTGAATACAGTTTAGTTTTACACCCACAATTTAACACACCAAAATGAATTTTAAGATTTTTTCTCATTCATCTCTTATCAATATGGTTCTTTCTAGTATCTTATAATATTTTTCAGAGCATGGATCTTTAGGGTGAACTCAAAGGTGAGAAATTGAGTCATTTCTTCAAGATTTCACTTGAATGATTCATAACAAATTTGTTTGAATAGTGTTAAGTGACCAGATGAATTGCATGACACCAACTCTACTCTGTAACAATATCCATTAGTCCATTAGAGAAGTGTAAGAGGATTCACATATGCATTAGACTGAATTAACAAGAGCACAAAATGCGGTAGCAAAGTTCTGAAATTGTACAACACATATGCATATCATCTTTAGATTGCCAAAGACGCTACATGCTACAAACCACCCAGCGAGGGAGCTACTAGCCTACTAGTTTCATATTCTTATTATTTAAAATGAATTAGTATGATTATTTAGATTAGACCGAGTTTTTAATATTCCATTGAAAACCCCTTTGAAATGAGAAAGTGAACCATGTGGTTTTCTTGCAATTGAATACTGTATTTCTTACACGGCTTACTGGTTACAATTGGCATTTGTTTTATTTGTTTGATTTTTGTAGGAGAGGGTTATGGATTTCATGAAGAACCTGTCCTGATGGTGAACAGTGATGTATCACAAAGTGTGCGTGTCATCTTACACGCTCAAACAAAGTCTTTGTCGCTACCAATTGCAACATGAAAGCACGCAATACAAGACCTTCAGAGTTGAGGAACACATGGATGATCTAGGATCCTTCGATGCAAGCGAGCACGCAATGGAGAGCTCAACAGCTAGGACTAGGACACGAATGCCTATCTGTCGTTGCCCACCACACTGGATCAGTGCTTGGGAACCTGGAGCAGGAAGTGAGCAATGTCAACTAGCTGTTCGTTCCTCCACCGGCAACCTACAGTTTAATTAATCCACCTCACGATCGGGATCAGATGCTAATCTCGATGCCTTTTTGCCCATGCAGGCCAGTTGCTACCCATGGTGCAGACATGACAGCCTAAGAATCAAGCTCAATGAAAATGCATGGTCAGCTTCTTAGGTGGCTTTGGTTGCAGAGCATGAGAGTTGATCACACATGAGAGTGATTCTCCCTGTCTGCTGGTTCAGCTCTGCAGTTGCCTCTACCTCTTTGTCTATATAAACAAGGAAGCAGAAGCCCGGACGACACCATTGCTGCAGCTTGCCTTCAATCTTATCTTCTCTTCCATTTCCAAAAGCTTCACAGCTTTCATTCGTTCCAAAGATGGCGTACCACCTGAGATCTGCAAGCCTGCCTTCGAGCCCTCGCTCCAACGAAACCAGTGTTGAGGAACAGCTGCAGAGCCTGAAGGCAGCCATCTCTTCTCCTTCAGCGGCCATCGAAACCATGGTTGAGGCCCTGAGAAAGCTTGGGAGCGTCTACGACCACATCGACGCACTCACATGCCTGCCCAGCAGCCAGAGGAAGGCAGTGGAGGAGGAGCTTGAGCGCTCGCTCGCCCTGCTCGACCTCTGCAACGCCGTGCAAGAGAGCCTTGCGGAGCTTAAGACAACTGTCCAAGGGATGCAACTGACTCTCAAAAGAGGAGAAGATGCGGCTCTTCAGACCAAGGCTCAGTGCTACGCACGCGCAGCCAAGAAGGCGCAGAAGATGTTCAACAAGATCAACAAGAAGACTGCTTCTGAAATGGAAGGATGTAGGGTGATCAAGCTGATTGCTGAAGCAAGAGATATTACTGTGTCAATCCTTGAATCGACACTGCATCTACTGTCGAAGCAAATTGCGATGCCGAGGTCTAGCAAGTGGTCACTTGTCTCTAAGTCGTTCCAAAAGAAAAGAGTTGTCTGCGAGGCGGAGCAATTGCAAGGGTTGGAGCTGGACACTGTTGATCTCGAGAGCGGAGTAGGAACTTTGTTCAGGACATTGATCCAGAACAGAGTATCTCTTCTGAACGCTCTTAGCTTGTAGACAGATCAAACAACAACTCTGACCCCCTGCGATTAGCATCCGCCTTTTAGAGGATTCGCTGATCATCCAAACAATTTTGTATTGTAAATATATAGGAGAGAGAGTGTACAGAAAATTACTCAACTGAGAAACAGTTTTGGTCCACTACTCCATCTCCTGTTGTCAGTTCGTCTCTTGTGAATATTTTCAACAGTGCTCATCTACCTGTGATTCCTTTTTGTTTCACATCATGAAAAGGCAATCAAAACATCAATTAAGGCATAAGGGGCAGCTGGTCAAACATCTTTTGAAATATAATGTAAACACACGTTTTTCGGTATTCAACATCAGTATGAGTAAATGAGCTGGCCATAATATTCTTGTTCACATGAGATGTGCCTCAACAGGAAGCACAAGATCCTTACAGAGTGGATCTTGCTCTCCCTAGCTAGAACATGCCAACTCCAAACCACAAGAGTTTTTGTATTACCACAACTTGTATCTGAGAAACCAATAACTAAACAATTACTGATGTGTGTTGAATCCTGTGCAACTGCATATAATTAAAAACTCGGTCTGCGGGGCCTAGCCGGCCCACAGCATTTCCCCCGGTCGACACCGAAGCGCACACAACCGTTAAGGGGCTAAGAAGAAGACCTTCTCACATAGGCCTAGAAAACCCCCGAACCCCATACGCAGTGGCACCGCAACCCTGTGAGAGGGGCCGGCCACAGACCTGCACGTTGGCGTTGGGCGAGCGCGGGGATTTTTTTTGGTGCCCCAGGGTTCCCCAGCGGCACCGAAGCGCACACACTGGGGTTTGATCCCTAACCGGCTAGGAGCAAACCAGTTGTGCTAACCGGGCCGACCTTCGGTCGAAAGGCAAAATAATAGATCTCTTATAGTTGTATTCCTCAGGAATTGTGCTTCTACTTCTACTCTATGTTTGAATACAATTAGTTTTACACTCACAATTTGACACACCAAAATGAATTGTAAGATTTTTTTTCTCTCATTCGTTTCTTATCAATATGGTTCTTTCTAGTCATGAATATAGTTTTTTTTTAAGAGCATGGATCTTCAGGATGATCTCAAAGGTGAGAAATCGAGTCATTTCTTCAAGATTTCACTTGAATGATTCATAGCAAATTTGTATGAATAGTGTTTAGTAACCAGATGAATTGCATGACACCAACTCTACTCTAACAATATCCATTAGTCAATTAGAGAAGTGTCAGTGGATTCACGTATGCATTAGACTGAATTAACAATAGCACAAAATGTGCTAGCAAAGCCCTGAAATTATACAACATGTATGCATATCATCTTTAGATCGCGAAAGATGGTACATGCTACAAACTACCCAACGAGTGAACTATTAGCCTACTAGTTTCATATTTTTATTATTTAAAATGAATTAGCATGATGTTTTTAGATTAAACCGGTTTTTTAATATTCCACTGAAAACCCCTTTGAAATGAGCAAGTGAACCATGTGGTTTTCTTGCAATTGAATACTGGATTTCTTACATGGCTGATTGGTTGTGGGCTATGTGGTTTGTTTGACTACAGTTGGCATTTGTTTTATTCGTTTGATTTTTGTAGGAGGGTTATGAAATTCATGAAGAACATATGTTCTGATGATGAACAGTGAAGTATCACAAAGCGTGCGCGTCATCTTACACGCTCAAGCAAATTCTTTGTCGCTGCTGGTTGCAACATGACAGCACGCGATACAAGACCTTCAGAGTTGAGGAACACATGGATGATCTAGGATCCTTCGATGCAAGCGAGCATGCAATGGAGAGCTGAACAACTAGGACATGCAAAGCCTATCTGTCGTTGCCCACCACCAGATCACAGTGCTTGGGAACATGGAGCTGGAAGTGAGCAAGGTCAACTAGCTGTTCGTTCCTCTACCGGCAACCTGCAGGTTAATTAATCCACCTCACGATCAGGATCAGATGCTAATCTCCACACCGTTTTGCCCGTGCAGGCGAATTTGCTACCCATAGTGCAGACACGACAGCCTAAGAATCAAGCTCAATGACAATGCACGATCAGCTTCTTAGGTGGCTTTGGTTGCAGACCATGAGCAGTTGATGACACATGAGAGTGATTCTCCCTGTCTGCTGGTTCAGCTGTGCAGTTGCCTCTACCTCTTTGGTTATATAAACAAGGAAGCAGAACCCCAGACGACACCATTGCAGCAGCTTGCCTTCAATCTTGTCTTCTCTCCCTTGTCCAGCCCCAGTATCCAGTATCTTCACAGCTTTCATCAGTTCCAACGATGGCGTGCCACTTGAGATCTGCGAGCGTGCCTTCGAGCCCACGCTCCAACGAAACCAATGTTGGGCAACAGCTGCAGAGCCTGAAGGCAGCCATCTCTTCTCCTTCAGCGGGCATCGAAACCATGATTGCTGCGCTGAGCAAGCTTGGGAGCGTCTACGACCACATTGACGCCCTCACATGCCTGCCGAGGAGCCAAAGGAAGGCAGTGGAGGAGGAGCTTGAGCGTTCCCTCACCCTGCTCGACCTCTGCAACGCCGTGCAAGAGAGCCTTGCGGAGCTTAAGACAACTGTCCAGGGGATGCAGCTGTCTCTCAAAAGAGGAGAAGATGGGGCTCTTCAAACCAAGGTTCAGTGCTACGCACGCGCAGCCAAGAAAGCGCAGAAGCTGTTCAACAAGATCAACAAGAAGACTGCTTCTGACATGGAAGGATGCAAGGTGATCAAGTTGATTGCTGAAGCAAGAGATATTGCCGTGTCAATCCTTGAATCAACACTGCATCTACTGTCGAAGCAAATTGCGATGCCAAGTTCTAGCAAATGGTCACTCGTCTCTAAGTCGTTCCAAAAGAAGAGAGTTGTCTGCGAGGCGGAGCAATTGCAAGGGTTGGAGCTGGACATTGTTGATCTCGAGAGCGGAGTAGGAACTTTGTTCAGGACATTGATCCAGAACAGAGTTTCTCTTCTGAATACTCTTAGCTTGTAGACAGATCATGCAACAACTCTGACCCTCTGCGATTAGCATCCGCCTTTTAGAGGATTTGCTGATCACCCAAACAATTTTGTATGTACATATATACGAGAGAAAATGTACAGAAAATTACTCAATTGAGAAACAAAGTTTTTGGTCCATTACTCTCCATTCCCTGTAGCTAGTTGGTCTCTCTTGTGATTAATTTCATGATGTGACAGTCATAAATAATAATTTCATGGTGCTCATTCTACCCCAATTCCTTTTTTGTTTCCATCATGCAAAGGACAGCAAAAATAACAATCAAGATCTAAGGGGGCGGTTGGTCAACATCATTTGAACTATTCTGTAAGCACACGTTTTTCAGTATTCAACATCAGTATACCAGTAAAAATGAGCTGGCCGTAATATTCTTGTTCAGATGAGATGTGCCTCAACAACAAGCAGCACAAGATCTTTTACAGAGTGGATCTTGCTGTCCATATATAGCTAAAGAATGCCAACTCCAAACCGGGAGAGCCAAATCATGAGAGTTTGTATCGTATTACCACAGCTTCCTAGAAAGCAGTACTTAGCAATTACTAATGTTGAGTCCTGTACAGCTGCACAATTAGGTACATGGATCTCTTGTATTTTCTCAGGAAATTGTGCCAACTAATTCCCAGTGACTAGTTGCCATACTATTCAGCTAGATAGCTATCAACTACTGGTTGCCATAGTATTCAGCCAGATATTTTCCAATGACTAGTTGACGATCAGCTAGTAGTGTAGGGAAGCACAGGGCATGTGCCGTGCTATGACATTGGATATCACGATGAACATTTTGCCAGGGCATCAAAATGTTCTTGAGCAGAACTCCCACCGGTTGGTGCGATGGCCTTTCTGTATCGATTTGTGCTCACTGAGATGGCCATGTTTTACATGCAAGAGATCATCCGCGTTGCCATTCGGCGCATCAAGTACTTTCCCCTTCCACCTTCTCATAGCATACACATACACGGTTCACATAAAGATCAAGATATACAAGCGCACTTATTTGAGCATTCACAGTTCAGTTAAAGCCGCCATTTGGGATTTTTTTTTCCCGGGCTCGTGAGCCCATCGTCCATCATACACGAGCATTCACAGACAGTTCGTGGTTGATACTTTGATCCTCATGGCGGGGCGGTGCCGCCACCCGTCAGCACTTGAGGCCGAACGGGGCGGCGCTCCAGCTGCATTCCCCTCAAGCGAAAATTTTCAGAAATTGGGTCGAATTTGACACTCTGACCCACATGTGACCCATTGCACAACAGCTGAGACCCTCCAACGCTGCGCTGCGCTCCTCCAGGAAGTAGAGGAAGAACCGCTGCCGGTCTCAAGGGTATGAATCTTCCACCGCCTACTCAACCCCCCGCTTCGATTCCATTCATCCAGCGTTCCTGCGGCTCCATCCCTTGTCGCGCGTGGCTCTGGTGGTTCTTCTGGGGGGCAATGCGGTTCTTGTCTCCGCTCGTTTCTTGGTGGGTGCCGCTGTGATAGATGTGGGGAGGAGCGCGCTGCCCTTTTTGTTCTTCTCTTGCTCCAACGGTATCGCCGATGTTATAGCCCACTCAATGGGATTTTTTTTTTTTTTTGAAACTCACTCAATGGGATTTCTGCCCTAGGTGATTTCGTGTTACAAAAAAAAAAAAAAAAAAGGGCGGCTTTGGTACTCTGCTGCATGCATTCAGATGCTGCTTAATGCTTATGATCCTCGGTTACAACTGTTGCCCAAGTAAATGTTCTGCTTTTTTTTTCCAGGGCATTTCTGCCTTATAAAGCCTTATTAATGTGTTTAGTTTCGTTCCTGCATAGGGCATGATGAATACTTATATTATCTAATTTGCCAGCTCGACTTACCTTTGCCTAATAGTTTCATGATCTGTTAGAACATCAAAAGAAACTTAGAAGATCTTTAGTTTCAGTTTCGTTTTGGCTAAAGCCTTGGCTTGCTGTTCTGTAACATGTAGTTGCATCTTTATTAGCTGAAGAGTTGAGCATTCATCTCGTCATGTTGTCTTCCCTAATGTGAGATTAATCGTGGGAAAATGTTAACTTACGATAGAGGCTGTTCTGTTAGCCTTTTATAGATTGCATTTTCACCTGTCCTCTGTCGAATCAGTGTCAGTTAATTTGTGATGTACGATTGTTAAAGTAAGTTTGTTTTCTGGGGTAAAGTGATCGCTACTTAAATTCATTGGGTTCAATTGTTTCTGCATTCTTTTCAAACTATATAGATTTTGGTCTTGGCTGAAGTAACCATAAAGAATTTATTAGTCAGTTGAATTTCATCTTGGCTGAAGTTTGGTAGACAGTTTCCTGGCTTTATTATGATAGATTTAGTGGCTATTATTGCCAGCAATATTATATTTTCATCCAAAATTCAGCTTCTTATTTGCATTTTCTTATATATTTTTCGTATATATTGCGCGGAGTTTCAGTCGCAGAGGTACAAATCCTCTGCAGCCTATTCGACCCCTACAGGCTCTAGACCAGCAGCGCTGCGATTCCATTCATTCCTTGTTGCACACGGTTTTTCTTGCTGAAAATCTCGGCGGATGCACAGCGCAGGATACTTGTATACTGTATAGTATGTTTTATCTAATCTTCCTACGCCCAGGTGGCCACCGCAGGGCCCGTCTCCCTCGTGCCGCCTGCCATAGAGGCTCGTGGAGGCCGCGGAGGCACAAGGAGGAGTCGACCGCGATGACACGAGGAGGCGGCGGCGAGGAGGTGTTCGGTGATGGAGAAGAAGTGAGAGCAGGGGGGGAGGGGAGATAGTGAGATGAGACATGTTGATGAGTGAATAGGGGCAACCAAACACACAACTGTTGCTAGGCTGGCTTACCACTTTTGCAACCAAACACAGCAGCATGCACTATTGAAGTTTGGGTAAATCTAGGCCTGCTATAGCTCGCAAGCTGGCTGGCGCAAACCAAGCAGCAAGCTGGCTGGCGCAAACCAAGCAACAAAACAGACTCTATGATGATTCAGATCACAAGCCCCCTTGAATGGCATGCTAAAGGAGCGATGGCGATGTGTTGTCGATGCAAATGCAACTTCCTCCCATGCCTTGCCTTGTCGTCGGAAAGCGAGACTTCTTTCGCTGTGGGCGCTTGCGATTGGAACCACCCCAGCGAGAGACCAAGGGCCACCAACCATACAGACGCTTCGGCGCCGCTTGGCTGGCTCCAGGCCCCACCACCCCCTTAAACTCTGATCACCTCCTCACTTGTGGTTTTGCCACTGTTGCACAACTACTATGGCTCCGTGCTACCTTTGAAAAGCACTTATCGGCTGAAAAGCGAGATACTATTCGCAAGTCTTTCTCGATACAGAATGGGATGAGAAGGTGATGTCATCGTGTGTAGCTAGGACCAGAAATAGGTCGTCGTTGTCGCAAGGGGTATTCAGATCGCCAATATTTGATGTAATATTAACTTAATAGTTGCTCGGCGTTGTGTGGGTGTATGGTAAGCCTTGGCTTACCGACAATGTTCTTGTTGTACGTAAATTTGTTGTTTGTTTCTCTTCTTAACAAAAGACGCACGTGTCTTGCATGTTCGGAAAAAAAAAGAAAAGACTCTAGCGCAGGTAGTTGGATTTTTACTGAGTTCTTGACTTCATTGTCGATCCATACAATAGTACGATTACACAATACCCTGTACCCGGTTTTCCATATCACCCGGCTTGTTTGATCCATTCTTCTGTCGTCAACGGCTGGATTCAGCCTGACGGTCTGTCTACAAGACCAATTTAACTCCTGCCGCTGCATGTGGGGCCAGGCGAGAGTAGGGCCCACCGCGCAGTGCGGCGACGCCGGTCCTGCCGGTGAACCGCACGCCACGGCGCCTCAAACGCCAACTGGCAGCCCTGGCACTGCTGCTGCCGCCACGCGTCAGCACCGGAGGCGCTCATCGCGGCGGTGGCTTCGCTCCCGTGAGGCCACCTGTTGGAGTATATAATGCGGCGCAACAGCGGAAACCTCCAAGGCTGGCGGCTGCGCTCGCTCCTCCACTGAGGGGAGGAAGAAGAACTGCTGCCGATCTCAAAGGTACGGACTAATCTTCCCCCCGCATGTTCAAGTTCAATCTCCGATCCGCCTCGATTCCTTGTCTCTGGGTGATTTCTTCGCGGCTTACAGCTTTACTCGTGCAATGCGGTTCTTGTCGTCTCTGCTCGTTAATTTCCTGGTGGCGCATCTGTGTGCGATGGATGTGGGAGCCCTCCTTCCTTTCGCCCTTCTCTCGCTCCCACGAAATCGCGAATGTTATAGCCCACTCATCGATGGGGGTTTCTGTTCTTGCGGGAACTAACCCTAGATGCGTTAAAGTTCTTTGGTTTCGTGTTTAAGAAAAAATGGCGGCTTTGGTACTACTCTGCTGCATGCATTCGGATGCTGGCCATATATCGACACATTTTTATTGGTTATTTTTCCGTGATTTTTCTATTGCGGAAGCGCATTCGTGGGTTTAGTTTCGTTTCTGTACAGGGCATGATGTATACTACTACAGTATTATTATCTAATTTGCCAGCTCTTGCCTGGCAGTTTCATGATCTGCTGGTACATCAAAAGAAATTTGGAAGATCTTTAGTTTCAGTTCCGCTTTGGCTATATAAAGCCTTGGCTTTGCTAGCTTGCAGTTCTCTAACACGTAGCACAGTAGTGGGATGGGACCTTTATTAGCCGAAGAGTTGACCATTCATCTCATCATGTTATCTGTC